>OX376650.1:10940968-12190968 GCA_947386135.1 Melanchra persicariae | reverse complement strand
ATTGGATCTAACGTGAATCTAATAAAAATGCTCACCTCTTCCGACGTCCTCTCATTTGGATCAAATCGAATTAGTTTCGAGTTAGTGACGTCTCTAAAAACAAAAATGCGACCCAAATAAGATTAGTTCTTTCAGTCTTTTATTTGGGTCGCATTTTTGTTATTATTAGTTATTATTAGTTATTATTAGTTATTATAAAAATGCAAAAATGAGTTTGTTTGTTAGTTAAGCCTTCACACCTAAATCGCTGAACCGATTTTAATTTTGGTACAGAGATAGATGAGACCCTTGAAACGGTTATAGGGTAGGGGTAAGTAATGAATGAGGATCACATAAGCGGGAATTCTACTACTAGGTTTTTGTGCGAGCGAAGCCGCGGACGAATGATAGTTTTAAATATTTAAGACGATTAATCTTCCTTCTCATAAGTGTAACTAGAGTTATGGTTAACTTATTATTTGGTTTTTCATTTATTATATGCCTTTCTTTCTTCTCTTCATACGATACTGTTATCACGGAATAAACTATCTTTTATAATCACCACAAAAGATCCACACGTAACTCGTGCCCGTAAGAAGAAATGGAAGTGATACATAAAATTATAGAAATGTAGATTTGATTCTCACGCTTCTAATTGATTTAATCTACATATTTAATTTTATAAGTAAAGGAAATGAGCCAATTTAGTTTTTTTACGCATGGGACGTTACATTTTTGCAGGATATGACAAAAGTCTAATTAGTCAAGGTAGATATTAGTATCCGCCAGTGTAGAACATGCCTAGATACATATTGCGACACTTTACTTTATTTAAAAAAATATCAAACCGTAAAAAAAAAACATATTATAATAAGGAACCTCCTCACACCCCCTCCTTTTCCTACCTACTAGTACTAACTAGTTAGTAAATGTGAAAGTGGGTTTGTTTGTTTCGCTTTTACGCCTAAATAGCTGACCCGATTTTTATGAATTTTGGTACCGGATAGATAGATAGATGGGACTAGCGAAGTCGCAGGCAAAAGTTACTTATAATATTTCAAAGGCTAAAATAAAAACTTTGTGGTTGAGAAAATACAATGTTATGCAATATGAAAAAAAAATTTTTTGGAAGCTGTGATCGCACAAACATGGAGAATACGTAGGTACCTATATGCAAATTGATTAAAAAGTATCCGAATATTATCAGATGAAGATGACGTTTTAGCAATAGTAATTTATACGACGTTTAAAGCATATTCATAAACAACCATTTTGCTGTCGTTTTTAACGGAAATGGCATTTTTCTTATATGTTTTTCGACTGTACCTTATTATATTTTTTGATTCATTTAGTCACTGGTTTTATAATCTTCAAATCGTCTGCGTCTTTTGTTAAAGGTACTTAACTTTATTTATAGTACAGAGCACATCAAGCCACCCGAAACTTGAACACTTTGAACCTAACTCTGTAGCGATAAGGTTGAAAATCTAATAAAGAAATTTGACAGATTGTTGTAGCTTGATGTGCTGGCGAAAGCAAAAGCTTTTTTTTAATACAAATTTTGAAAATTATTTATAATTATTCTACAATGCGATGGTCTATCAGAAGTGTCTATAAAATAAATGTCCATTTACACTACTGGTAAAGACTACTGGTGGGTATTTAGTCTGAACGGCCCAAAGCGAATGGACCGCGGGCCATTCGACCGTAACCAAAACTCGTCTACGTTCCAAAGGATATAATGTTAAGAAGAGTGCAGTCATGGTCTTTACCCAGAAGCAGTACCTTCAATGAAGTTAAACGGTATACCCCTTGTGAGGGTAGACTGATTTAAATATCTGGGTCACTTATTGACCACTGGCCTCGAAGACGATGAGGATATTCATAAGGAGCGGAGGGCGCTGTGTGTGAGAGCTAACATGCTTGCTTACTGATTCAGGCGTGCGTGCCTCAAAAGAGATCAAGCGCGTTATATTAAGTGCTTACTGCAAGTCTATTTACACTTGCAGTCTCTGGGTTCATTTTACTCAAGAATCATACGGCGACCTTCCCATCCAACTCAATAATGCATTCAGCTGCTGATGGGGTTGCCCCAATATTGCAGCGCATCAGAGATGTTTGCTGAAGCTCACGTATACTGTTTCTACATGGTGATACGGAAACGGTGTGCATCCTTGGTCCGTAGGGTGCGTGGCAGCGCCAACAGCATCCTGTCCATGATAGCAAGCAGGTTTGATTGTGCGTTTGTGTTCGACGACACGGGTTCGATTCCCGCACGGAACAAATATTTGTATGGCCTACAGATAATTGTTTCGGGTCTGGCTATTTGTGTATGTGAGTTTCTATGTTTGTAAACGCACCCACGATACAGGAGAAATTCCTAGAGTGGGGCAACGTTTTAAAAAAAAAAAAAAACTACTGCTGCAAGGTTTCGGCTGTAGACGGGGCCCGTTAGGGCCAGAGTCTACCAGGATTTTGTTGCGGATTTTGGTCGAAAGAGTTACCGCAATAGGCACTAGGAGGAGCACGGACGGGTTTTAGTCAGTAAGTACACTCCCTCCTGCTCCACTCAGAGCGGAAGGAGGTTTCGGCTGGGCCTGTCACCTTACAGCACAATCTGTTATCCTGTTTTTTTTTTATAATTTCATCAAGATCCATTAAGTTGTTTTGGCGCAATTGAGTAACAAACATCCATTCATACATCCATCCAAACATCCAAAGTTTCGAATTTATAATATTAGTAGATACATAGATATAGATTTACGATTGATTGACTGATTACATGGAAAATATTATAAATGCGCACTGTCTCTTAGAAGTGTCTCTTAGCAGATGTCTCCGCTAATAATACATGCGATAGGGTCTCTAATATACTATATATATTACACAGATTTTTAAAACGTCAATTTAAAAATTTTTGTTCTGGGGATCAACTCCATAGCCGGGCCAGTGTGCGACGGGGGACCGCGTAGGCTTGGGCCCTGCTGGCAAACACCACCTCAAATGTATGGCCAGTGCGACCCTGGAGTCGCCTTCTTAAAGCAATGGGTGCAGAGGTGGTTTAAAATAAAAACAACGGGTTGCACTCCAGGAGTGCCGGTACAAGTGAAAACTTGAACATTAACGTTGTGCATTTTTTAATATTTTGGAATGGTTAGGGAATAATTTCGCACGAACTGCTTTATTTATCAGTATTACATTTCTTCAAAAACATTTATTTTAAAATTATGAAAAATATATATTCGAAACCCTCACAATTCTTTAATTTGATACACCCACCCACACCCACACGGTAGTTGGAAAATCAAAAAGTGACCCCATTTTCAAGATTTGTTTATTTTCGTTACACGTTCGTGTTTAGGTCACAGAAGATTATTCTATATGTGTACCAAATTTCAACTGAACCAGTCTGTTAGTTTTGGAGAAAATTGGCAGTGACAGACAGACAGACAGACTGACCGACAGACAGACAACCGAGTGATCCTATAGGGGTTCCGTTTTTCCATATAGAGGTTCGGAACTCTAAAAACTTAAACAAAAGCATTTATTTAAATGCCCTAAAAAGATCGAAATAAAATTTTAAATCACATTAACCACATTCATTTATGTCTTTACAGAATTGAAATTATAATAAAAGCTTGTCGCGTTAATTTCAATTTGTAATTAAAATTTTATAATTAGGTAGGCACCTACTAAACTTGTAAGCAATTCATAATATTTGTAATTAAATAAAAGTGCCGTGAATGCTTAAAATGTGGAACTTTAGCCTTGAATAACTTTTTTGCACACATAGGATTTATCGGGTTTGATTGCAGTACCTACCTAGTTGATCTGTCAGAATGTTTCTTAATTTAAATTTCATCGGACTGAATATGTAGAGATTTCTTCTAGGCATCGCGACAAGCTTTTATTATAATTTCAATTCTGTAAAGTCATAAATGAGTGTGGTTAATGTAATTTAAATTTTTTTTTTGATCATTTTAGGGCACTTAAAAGATTTTTTTTAAAGATTTTTTATCATTGTTTTATTTTATATTTTTTAGTTTCAATCGACAGTTATCGATCAATACGAAAGTCCATCTATAAAACGGAGAGTCCTTCAACAGAAAAACTTAAGGAACAGGGAAAACTATTACCCCTAGATGTGGCATCTACTTCATGGTGGGCCTACCAACTGCCTATCATAAACTTATGCGTATACAAAATTTCAAGTCCCAGCAATTGAATATTGAGGAGTTCCATAGTATGAAGACAACCCTGGAAGTGGCATCTATTTCATGGTGGGCCTACTAACTGCCTATCATAAACGAATGCGTATACAAAATTTCGTGTCCCTGCTATTTACCGCTGAGGAGATCTCTCGTACGGAGCCGATCCTGGCAGCAGCATCAGGTCACGTTTATGATAAACATGCATTGTCATCGGTTCTGGACCAGCATGCAAAATTTCAGCTCAATCGGATACCGGGAAGTGGGTCAAATTAAACTTGCAAGATTTGTAAACGTACATACAAGTCAAGTAAAATAAAAGCTTTTAATAAAAATGAATAACATCGAATATCACACAAAACTGGATTTACTAATTACGTTTAAGTGGATCGTTACCGCTACCTAGTAAATCCAGTTTATTTGTAACAAGGCAGTAATCCACTTTATCAAATGCCGTGCTAAAATCTGTATGATTTCGCCCACAGTAATGTGTTTATCAAGGCGTTTAGAGGAAACATTAAAAAAAAAATATTATCATAAATATCTTGAACCTTTCATCTTAACCAGAGAAGTTATTGAAGATTTCCAGAGACAGAACCAAAATTTTCTGGCTGTAATTTGTACTATAGTTCCCTTTATCTTATCCTATCCTTTCAACCTGAAGATTCTAAGTTAGATTTCCTGTCGACATAATATGTCTATAATGGGCCAGAAGAAATACATACTTACCACAGATCAGTACTTGCACAGTTGCAATGAGTGGAATCAAATCTCGCTATATACTGACAATTTTCCGAGGATGATGATAATATCTATGTTTTAGTAATCAACCTACCAAGTGAGATACAGGTTAAATGTAAATTTCTGAGTTAAAAGCCCAGGAGCGGGGCACTTATTGTAACACCGGTTGCCTCCCCCTTTGTTCGAGCTTGCTTATATTGTAATGATTATAGTAATGTGAAACCGTTCTTTCCTCAAACCGTTTCAGTCTCTAGCTCGCAAGTTTTTCTCAATCTACATTAATAGCCCTACTCTATTAACCCGCCATCTATTGACAACCAATGGAAATATGAAGATCAACACCGTATGACGGCGGTTTGCGCCGGCGCATGTTGCTTACCTTGTTATGTAATAACAAACTTTGTTGTATAGCTGATGTACTTAACGTAGCATAGATGGCGTGAGCTTCACACACTTCACAAATACAACATTATAAGGCTATTTAAGTACAAGAGACAGACATAATAATTATGTAAGCAAATGGTTTTTGTTAAACATCAATATTTTTGACGGTTAAAATTTTATACTTTACCATGGCATTATAATAGGTAAAAGGAATTTTAAAAAAAACTTTCGTATTGGGGTCCAATCCCATACCTACCTCCTCTTCTAGATATTCTTCATTTTATCGGAAAGTATTGGGGAGGCCTATGCCCAGCAGTGGGACAGCAAGGTCTAAATCTTTGACACGTCTCGGCCGATACCGTTTAGCGACATTTACGTAATAATCTCGTTTGAACGATATATTTATTTGACATTTTTATTGAATACTAGCACTTCGCCCGCGACTTCGTTCGCGCGGATTAAGTAGGTACTCCATAAACTTCAACGCCCCCTCTACCCCCTTTTAAAGGTTAGTTTTGGAAAATTAAGCACAACGATTTTCATTAATTTCCTTGCCATTACTGCTTATTATGTGGTTTCAGGAGGCCCTAGAAAATGTGTCATTCAATTAGCGAATGCAAGCAACTGTTGAAATGCCAAAATCTAGGAATTTGATCACGTGACATTTCGATAGCATCTGTCAATTCCATACATTTTTGAAGTATTGACAATCGCCTTCGCCACGCCACTGTGCACTGTTGACACAATCTCACTTTTCTCGAGCCCAGGATCAGCGCAACTGTTCACCCCGTCAGGGGTTGATTATGCAAAAATTGTTAGGTACATCTGTTGCAATTATCCCACTTTTAGTTTGTTCATAGCATTCCGACGTAAACTGGAGCAAGCAATTATGTCCTCCCCTAAAATTTTAATCACCCCTGCTTCACTCCATATTGTGTTTGTAGTTTATTTTCGAAAAATCCAAACATTTGTTATTCTTATTGTTTTATCGAAAACATTTAAATGCCGTGGTGTTTCAACTTCATCGGACCATGCATTGATACGATTCTCCCCAGTTCGGTCAAGCCGCGACATTTTTCTTACTCCGAGCATGTTTATTACCGTCGTAACTTTTGAATGAAAGGTCCGATTTGAATAATTTAAAGTGTTATTTACACGGACATAATAAATAAAATATAGGCTGCACCTAGTTGTAGCCGGCTCAAACTAGGTATCGCCGCACTTCGGCTATTAGCCGTAACTTATATTTTATTGTAGGTATATTTCAAAAATACACGAAACTCTATCAGATAAAGATGCAAATCTAGAAATCTATGCCTCAGTTTAATTTATTACTGCATAAAATTTATATTTTGTTCGATCAGGAAAATATAATGCTAATTCAGTTTTTATAAATAATTATGTAGATTGTAGGTAATATTAATTAAACACATTATATATTTTTTAAATATATTTCGATTCATTTTTGTTTTTTTAAACAAGTTATTATATAAGGTGCTAAATGACATCACGTGTTTCTTTATGAACTTAAAACATTACTGATAGTTACTTTGGGTGATCGTACTTTATGGCAGTTATTGTATGGCAGTGTGTTACTTTGAATATAGTTATAATTAAAGTTAAATGTAATACTTTCAAAAACTTATTCTACAAAAAATAATCTAACCTTAAATTAATAGTAAGATATTGTAAAGCTATTCGTTTTAATTTGCCCACTAGTTTTTACCGCTGAGGATTTTAAATGATCAGGTCCACTTTAGCTCTATACGGTTCTGGAAGGATCATCTATCGCCTTTTAGATTCAACTGGATAATATAACCACTTGAATTCATATCCCTTGAGGCCGTATTTTTCATCCTTTTCAGTTTCTGGTTTCGGGACGTCTTCAGACAATAGATCGAGAACATCCTGTGAAACTTTAGGATGGAACCCTGTATCATCGGCTACGTAATCAATCCTTGTTCGAACACCATTCCTCCCAGTTACAAAATAGTATCCTTTCTTAACACCGTTTGTGTAGCCCTCTTCGAAGTGACCGTGGAATCCTAAAGTGTAGTTGAATGTATAGAGCAGCTGCGTCACATCACCCGGACTGAGTCCTGGCGGTAATCCTTTCTGCTCATTAGGGCCAAGAGCAAAAATATCTGTATTTTTGTCAACTATTTGCATTTGAGCGGAAAATAGCGTAGGTTTAGCAGAGCCACGGGGTCCTCCTTGAGTGGCACCAGGGCCTTGTGAGCCGTTAGGTCCTGAGTCATATTGTTGTTCAGGACCATTGTATTGTTTTGCAGTTCTTTCTCCAGCTCCTCCTTGCGGATACGAACTCGGTCCGGTGGGTTGAGCATTGGGTTCAAATAAACCAGCTTGCTGAGCATTATTCTGGCCATAATTACCAGCAACTGGAACAGAACTTGCGGAGCCAGTACGCCCGGCTCCAGTGTATGGCTTATTATTATCATCAAATAAGCCGACTTGTTTTCCAACTCCGCCTTGAGTTGGTCCAGAAGAAGGAAAGGCTCTTTTTGGTTGTGCGTAGTTATTAGGTACATTCGAAGCACCGGGTCCTTGGGAATAACTGCTTGAGCCTGGATGGTTTTGTGCTGCTTGGCCAGGCTGTGGTGCAAAATATTGTGCGTCATCTGGAGCAACCAGTCCTTGCTGGGGGATATTTTTTTGACCAGATGGATAGTTTTGCTGACTTCCTTGTCGGTTATATGAAGAGCCACTAGGTCCACCTTGTGCAGTGTTTTGTTGTCCTGGAGACGAGGGAGGGAAAGCTGGTTGACCTCCTGGTGGGTTGTATGTAGATCCACTGGAGTCACCCTGAGCAGTATTTTGTTGACCAGGAGACAAGGGAGGGAAAGCTTGTTGACCTCCTTGTGGATTGAATGCAGAACCACTGGATGCACCCTTTGCAGTATTTTGTTGACCAGGAGTTAGGGGAGGGAAAGCTTGTTGACCTCCTTGTAGATTGTATGAAGGACCACTGGGACCATCTTGTGCAGTGTTTTGCTGTCTTGGAGAAGAGGGTGGAAAAGCTTGTTTACTTTGAAAACTTCCTCCTGGTGCGACAAATTGATTTGGACTATTATAATTGTTATTTCCATTTTCTTGGTTAAACGCAGGTGGTGGTGCCCGAGTGGTAGTTGTTGGAAGACTGCAAGATGAGCATGATCTTCCCGGTGGTTCAATTGATAGCTTTGGTGGTTTTCTAGGTTGCGTTGCAATGGCTCCCTGTGGTCCAGGAGCTGCTTGTGGAGGTCTTAGGTGTGCCAGTGTTGGAACTCCACCTTGCTTTGGTAGTTCTTGCGAAATTACTGATGCTTGTACGGAAGCTGGTTGAGCAGGAGGCAACGCCAGAGCATGGCCTTGTCTAGACGATGTAGGTGCTCCAAGGCTTGAAGCAGCAGCTGAAATACATAAATCGTATGCATGAGTTACTATGTTTTAGTGCAAAGCTTACAGGTGGTTCGAGATATTATTCTGTTAAGCGGGAAAAGATACATCTGGTTCTAAACAGCACTGAGCATTACCAAGTTACCATCGCTCCTCATTTAAACACTAATTCAGAAGCAAACTCTTAGCCTGTATCAGATTGAAATAAAGATAACAGTTAAGGCATATGTTACAAACTTACTTGATTTCAAGTGAATGTTTTTCATCGACAATATCTTGAAGCGTCCCTCTTTGTCTGTGGCATACACGGTGACATGGTACACATCATCGGCGGTGACGAAACCAAACTCGCCCATAATAATCCCGTCTTTGTCTGTAAAGATAATCGGTTTTATTGAGTCAGAATATTTTATGATAATATTGTGTTTATTGCCATTAAAGTCAAATATAATAGTAAGCCCTGCCAAGGTCTTGTGATTTATAACACGATACTTAATAGTGAATTAAAGTCTAAATTGCGAACAACAAAAACCAAGATGAGTAATAGTTCAATCAGAAATCTCGTGAAGCTCGGTTACTAGGAAAAGAGCAGATTCCAGTTTATTTAAAACATCTGTTTTGTTCGAAGTTATTCTCGCCGGACCACAAAATTAAGAGCTAGTTTGGAAATCATCAACATAATTTGCTTATAATAGATGTTCTCATGATCAATATTAATAGAATAGAGTGTTTATGAAAAACGTGATGATTTTGTGGCCTTGTAAAAACGGCCACATCAAACAGTCTGGAGAAGTTATGAGATACCTGCTTTTAAAAATGCAGATTTACAATTAATATACTAGGAAATGCCAACCAATTCGTTATAGGTGTCTAGCTCTTTATATTATTAAAGTATATACTGTCTCTGACGTTCGACTAATCTTGGGAAAGCCGACTTGTTATTTTATGATGTCATTAATTTTGAAAAAAAAAAATATTGTTGAGATGATCATTTCAAACCCTTCCAAAAGCTTTAGGCAGTTATGTCTAGATTGGTCGCGTGACTTCCTCGTGTTGTAAGATGTGGAAAAGAGATATCGCCTGATAATTTGAAAATTAGTACCTGTTAGACTACAAGCTGCTTAAACGGGTATTCTTCATTGAGAATGTGTATATTGATGTTCATTAGTGGTTGGTTGTTGGTATGTTCTGAAATGCAGTTTGAAACAGCTATTTCTAATGTAATCTTGCTAATCATCTTTATTGTGTTGTATTAAACTCACACATCTCACATATCATTGATTATGATAATATGTATTTAGTCGACATAGGTCATCTGAATTTTGTATTTTTTTTGCGTAAAATTTTAAACCGGATTAATTACTAAGCTACAAAAAACTTTTAAAATCCTGATTTTTTAAAAAATAATAATTATAATAGGAAGAATTTAAATGAACAAAAATTTTACTGGCGTACAGTTAATAGTCTTTTTAGATACGGTTGGCGCAGTGGTTGAGCGATCGACTGATGCGCTGCGTGTCGCGGGTTCGATTCCCGCACGGAACAAATATTTGTATGGCCTACTGATGGTTGTTCTGGTTCTGGTTGTTTGTGTATGTGAGATTATATGTTTTTAAACGCACCCACGATACATTAAAAATTCCTAGTGTGGGACAACGTTTTTTTTTAAACAAACAAAACAAAATAAGATAAGACCTAGTAAAGAAAGAAGCAAAGGTGACCTGATGAAGTTAACATGATTTATTTTCGTGCAAGTACGAGTATTCGTGACAATTACTTGAGCACATACAACTCAGTTATTATTGTATCATACCGTTTCTAGACGGCTCAATAGTGATAAAAATATTGATGGAACAGCCCAACCAAATCTAACAGCAGCATACAGGAATTCTATGAAATGGCCACTTAAATGTAAACGATTGTTTTTTTTTGGTAACAACAAAAAAAAACTTGTATCGTATGATATTTAATCTAAAATGAATGATGGAGATTTGTTTAAAAAAGCTAAATTCGTTTTAGTGTTATAGGTGACTTCTGCGGAGAACATATAAGTAGAGAGGTATGGAAGAAGGAGGCATCATGTTACACTGACCGCATATAAATGGTGATAGGGCAATAGAATGATGACTGATCTTTCAGTATTCAATCAGGAACGGGTACAGCACCAAGTTAATCTTTTTAATTACCGAGGATTGATGACCACCCAAATATTTTATTTAAGCAAAATCTACTATTTTGCTTAGTAGGTATCCAAAAACATTTTTTTAATTTATGAATGATTCACAGAAATGAGCATACTAATTTTAGTTACCTTTTGATTCATGCCTGTGTTGCTGACCGTCGATCTTGAACCCGAACTCATAAGGTCTGTTTTCGTCTGTATACTTGTCGGCACCCAGGGCGTGTAACACGAAGCATAGGATTATGCTCGCAGTTATTCGCAGTCTTCTTGGATGATGCATCTGAAGTAGAGATAAAGGTGTCGTTTTTATTATAATATAGTTTTTGTCAATAAGAGTCAATGTTTAAAGAATGAGGAAGTAGTATACTCTATCTGCATCGACTTCTCATAAATTAAATGAATTTTTGTAAACCAAATATTGTACATTTATTTTAAAGAGTAACTATGGAGTTTCTTGTCCGTTCTTCTTCATAAGAATGTAGGTACCTTGCAAATGGACAGTAGAGTCACTTTATTTATATTTTAAAACGTATTATTTTAACAGTGATGACGTTCAAAAGTGCCGTTTAATTTGACTTTTGATGTAATTTAAAGCCATTTGGGCCCACTTGACAAATCAGAGTTATCTTTTAACTCCGAGTTAGTTGCCAACACAGGATCAATATGTACGTGAGTTGCGGAATTTGTTCAAAAGAGTCACCGCGGCCCTGGAACGCAAAGAGCATATAAGGAGGAACACGGAGTAACAGTCTGACACTCCCTTCCGGCCCACCCAGAGCAGAAGATCATTTGATGATTTTCCATCTATAAAAAAAGGATCATTATGTATGAAATATTTGTTATTTAACCTCATGTTAGTATAACTAAATCTGAGTTTAAAATATCTCTGGTTAGCGCAAGTGGGCCTTTTAGTTTCGTGGATTATCTTAGTAATATCCTTACAAAAAATGGCTTATGTTAAATTTGATAAGTTTTTTTCGTTTATTAGTTTTTTTAAACTTATTTACTTAATACATTTTATACACACTTAAATAAAAGACTTAACTTAAACTAAAAATAATCTAAAACATGGCGTCGAAAAAATTCCTCCGCATCGCAGGCCACTGTTAATGTACCCAAAAGGCTGGCAGCATTGCCACGTTGTATGGCAATGCTTATCCTTTGTCCGAGGTAAAGCCAGCCCTAGGGTCACGCGAAGTGTCAACCAAGCATCTTGACAGATCTTTAAACAAGTAATGAGCACTCGGACCCCACGACCCGAGAGTTTCAACCCCATACGGCTCGAAAATATAACTGCCAACAAGGTTATTATATTTCCGCCGCTTGAGGTTCTCCGCAGCCGCAGCGGCAGCGCCAGTACAGCACGAAGAGCTAGGAAGATGGGATGGCGCAAGAGTATCGACACAAGTAGCGTCCCACACTAATGGCCTACCCATCTTCCATGGAAATAACGACATGCCGTCCGGTCTCTTGCCATCGTCGCGTGCCAGGCCATTGGGTTCTAAGTTTTTTTTGGATAAGATATTGAATTTAAAAAAAATAGCAGATATTCTATACTTTACTATATGTTCGTTTGATTAACCGCTGTATTTTTGTCTACAAGGTGTATTCTTTTTAAACTGATAATTTTGTCAGTGACCACACTACCTCCATGTTTACCATCCATAACACCAAAAGCTCCTTGGCATTAAATATGACTTCACTTACATTTAGTAAGTGTTAACTTTTGGTGGATCTTAGAGTTTAGTAGTTCCTAAACATTATGTCATATGTTAAAACGGAACTCGATGTCAAGGAGAATATAAAATATTCACCGATTTCGCGTTAAGTGCTTAAGTATAGAGATTGAACGTAAATCATGCTGGTAGTAAGAAACTACTAAAGAATGACGTCATTTTAGAACTGTCAAATAAAATAGCACATCTTGAGGTTATAAAATATTGTTTCTAAAGTTGTTTTACATAATACAAGACTTTACAATTAATATAGTATGTTTTGCCTTTAAAATAAAAGGTTTTCCTACTAATATTAATTAAGAATGATTTTATAATTGGCAAGACGACAGCATTGGACATAATTAACCATAATACTACATAGCTATATGGTGTTTATAAATTTAATCTGAATATTCATGACCCGAATAGGTAGCTTCAAAATATTAAGGCACCTGCTTAAAGTTAAGTACTCAAAAATCGTTCCTTAGTCATTTTATATTCTACAATTATAATGAGAGAACTAGCTAACTAACTTTTGTCCGCGACTACGTATGCGCATATTTGTTCATTCTCGTTTCCATAATAATTTCGGGAAATCCTTAGTGCTCCCCGATACACCCCTAAGGCCTAACCTAACTACATGCCAAGTTTCAACTATCTATGACCCGAAGTTTCGGCTGAGCGTTGTCTTTGAGTCACTCAGTCACTTAATAACGGAAGAGTTTTATATTTATTGATATCCAGCGAATATCATCGCTGAAAGGTAACTCTTTTGATTTGATACAGTAGGTATACGCCACAAGTTGGAGATTCTATTCCTCTTCAAAATCGACCAAATTTTGCTTATTCTGTTAATTTTAATCCAGTATTAAATTGAGTTGAGTTTCAAATATCGAATATTCGATCTACACGAACTAGAACCGAAGATCTAACGACTAACTAACCAACCACGGAAGCCAAAATTTTATTTAAATGACTGGATTGTGTATTTGCATATTCTTTAGCATTTATTTTTTGTAATAGCAGTATAAACGTGCCTCCGTAAATACTGTGTAGTATTTGTACGTGTCACTTTACACATCACATTTGAGAATAGTGGCAATGTGAGAATAGTTGGTAAGTACGATTAGGAATCTATAGAAAATATTGAAACGCGTCTATGTTCAACTTTGTGTCGAGACGCAGAAAATTATAATATCGAAGAGCAGTAGCAATCTACAGCAAAAAGTCTATCTTGAAATTGATAAATAGTACCTACCAACTAAGTCTCTAAGTTTAAGGTCGGTTCATATTAAATTCAGTAATTAATTATAGTATGTATCAGTATCTTAATAATAGCTGAATTCAAAGATGACCTTAACATTTAGAATAAATACATTAGTATCCTGTGATTCTTAATAAGAATATTATTGTTTATTTAAGATTTTCGACTAAACGAATTACTTGAACATCACCAATTAATTGAGTAAATTTTGTTCTTATGTCAGGCGGAACTTCAATATTGACTTATGATAATATCATTTAACGGGACAAATTGAAATGATTTTCTAGTGAATTAACACGTATCTATGCCAAACTTGTTAGTTGGTACTTTTTGTTTTTCTGTCCATGCTGTATCGATTAATTTCTTACTAGGTACCATTTCCGTTTTAAAGAATCATTGCCAAATCTTTCCATTTAGATAGGTATATTGGTAACAATCATCATCATCTGCCTAGCCTTTTCCCAACTATATTGGGGTCGGCTCCCAGTCAAACCGGATTCAGCTGAATACCAGTATTTTACGTGGAGCGGCTGCCTACTAGACCTCCACAACCCATTAATTGGGTAACATGGTATTTCTTGGCAAGACTGGTGTCAGATTTTATGGCTTCTGACAATTTGTAACGACTGCCAAAGATCTCCAAGTGACAGCCGGGACCAACGGCTTAACGTGCTTTCCGAGACACGGAAGGGTCTCGGTATGTTAAGATGGTCACCCATCCACAGACTACTTAACCTCGGCAAGTGTTGCTTAACCTTGAAGCGGCCTGTGTGGCTGTTTTAATTTAGCCACGAGCTCTTAGCTCTATTGGTAATAATCATAGTTAAGAGGACGGATAATAGTGGCCACTATGTTCCGTTTTAGTGATTATAATAAAAGTAAACAATTTAAAACTACCGTTTATAATAACATTAACGTATAATCTGTGGAGCACAACTTAACGTGCTTATTTTCTGCATTTTCATTCTAAAATAAAAGGAATAACCAAACAAACGATGAGGGCGCCACTGCGCGCTCGGCGCCCTCTTAACAAAAGTCTACTTATACGTATGCAGTGATCAACACTCTTCTCAAATAAAAGGGTTGTTCAAATATTAAATGGGTAGTATTTAAACGCAAATCAAAAAATATCCTTTTTCTATGCAATAAGATTCCGAATTCCCATCAAAATTACTGATTGCACAGCAAAATATTCAACTCAAAATATCACTAAACACACTACAATTTATTTTCGCAGCGTACAGCGATTTTTCCTAAAGCAAAAGCTTTTTCATCAATGCACTGCTAATAATCTTATATCTAATAGACCTATCCAAATCGAATAGACCTAGCCAAACCTTAAAATATTCTATGCATGGTTGATGGTGGGCTTGGACGACGGAGCCCCGCTTCGCGGTGGTTTATAAAAAAATAACCACAAAGGGGATGGCGGGGTCTATTCGCTCGCTTCGCTCGCTCACACGACCCCGCCATCCCCTTCTAACCTAACCTATCCGAGTCGGAGCGCCCTTAAGTCCCGATTGCATCCAGTTTCTCCTGATATAACAACCGTTACATACCCAATGTCGAGTCAAAGTTAGTTATTTTGCTATGAAATATGGAATCACGTATTTATGCTATGTATGTAGTATTTTTGTACAAAAATAAAATTTAACTGTATTGCATTATGAGGAAAAAAGTAATGTCATATTGATGTATGATTTCGAATTATCCGCAGTTTGAGTTTTGTTAAACATTTAGTTTATTTGTACTGAAGTAAGTTATTTGATGTAAAAAAGAATATAAATGATGAGTATGTATTGATAGGCGATTATTTATTTGATATGCAATTTATAATATCCCATATTAAATTAATAAAACTATAGTTTAGATAAGTCAAAAACACAAAATCTTCCTAAATTACGAGAATCAAAAGCTAGGCTTCAGAAGGGACCATCCTAGGTTGTACATTGACTCATTTATGATATCCCAGTTTTGACCACAGGCAGCAAAACTGTTCTAATAATGGTTCCACTTCGATACGATTGAGATTTGAATTATTTATTAGAACAAATTGTTTAACAGGGATGATTCCTGGTTAGTCCGTCAGTTAGATTATCGAAAAATATTGGACACGTATTTTTTGCTTTATCAAATCGATAAAAAAAAACGAAGATAAAACGCAACAAAGATCGGAAGTGAGGGATTGTGACGTCCAAGTGTATGTAAAAAGTGTACTTACAAGTGACGTCACACGAGATTTCAACGCACTGTATCGTTTTAATTTTTGTTTACGTGAAAAAATAAAAAATACGTGACTAATATTTTTTTTAAATCTATCTGACGGACTAATTAGATTTTTTTAGTCATCTAGGTATTCAAGAGTTTTATGGGTTAAGCAACCCTTTCTACACACTTACAGATGGCGCGTGCTGTCATTTCTCACGGCTTGTTATAAAAGTGAGTGTGAAGTTATGCGTAACATGGTTTCCTGACATATTGACTAATTGGTGTGTAATTATAATATACGATGCCTGTCAGAACTTAATTAATCATTCATGTTGATGAGCCACCGACAGGTTTTTTTATGTAGCCATTAATATAAGCTGTCTTAGTTTACTTAGATATGTATCTCTTGCTAACGTATATTTTTTTACACATTAATTACAAGATGCCAAAGCGTTACTAAATAGCCATTGATAGGATGGGTTCGTGGCTATATTAAGATTGACCGAAGAATTATTTATTGCCTACATAGTTGCTTTAATCATTTAATTAATGGATTGACTAAACAAAGTAACTTTAACAGTTTATCTTACAGGCTATGATATAATGGAAGGTTGGTTGTGTCTGAATTAAAAACCAGCGCATTACGTAGGTACTGCGCTGGTTTTTTAGGGTTCCGTACCTTAGTCGGGAACCCTTATAGGATCACTTTGTTGTCAGTCTGTCCGTCTGTCATGACCATTTTTCTCAAGAACGCGTGGAGGAATCAAGCTGAAATTAATATCAAATACACAGGTATGCTACTCTTGGAGCAGTGAAAAAATCAAACTTCTAAGTCAACGCAATCTAAAGATCCATTTATGCTCCGTTTATGACGCATGTTTTGACGCTCGCAAAGGAATCAAAACCTATAGGTCCCGTTGATCTAGTGTCATGAAAGGCAAGAAGAGAGATCTTACAGTGCAAGTACAGGAAAAAGTTTGATAATTGGGAAATTGTATGAAAGAACCTTTTATCAACAACAAAGTTTAGTTTGTCCTTCAATTTTACCTGCTATATTTTTGTTAGAGTAATGAGAGTGCTTTCATAGTTTAAAAACTTCCCTAGGTATACGTGTCCGCTTTATTTTTTTTAAGTCATTGAAGCTCTTGTCACCGCCGGGTGCCGGCTGTATTAGAACCGATTGGCCTGGCACGAGACGATGGCAAGAGGCCAGATGGGATGACCATAATGCCTTGGAAGTTGGGTAGGCCTTTGGTGTGGGATGCAACATGTGTCGATACCCTTGCGCCATCCCATCTTCTTAGCACGGCAGGTTGTGATGGGGCGGCTGCTGCGGGTGCAGAAAATCTCAATCGGCGCAAATACAACAACCTTATTGGGAATTATGTATTTGAGCCGTTTGGGGTTGAAACACTAGGGCCATCAGGTCCGAGTGCTCATCGAGTTTTTCGTGAAATCAGCAAGCAGTTAGTCGACTCTTCACGTGACCAGAGGGCTGGACTTTTATTTGGCCAACGAATCAGCGTTGCCATTCAACGTGGCATTGCGGCCAGTGTTCTGGGCACTTTTCCCGTTGACAGCGATGTGGACGAATTTTTCGATGCCCTGTGAGTTCTTGTCGTCCCCCCTTTTTACTCCACTTGTACATTTATACATATTTTCTGCTAGCTTTTATATAATATTATCTAATAAGGTCTTGTTATTGTTTTAATAAATTCAGTCATTGAATGTATTTTTATAAATTTTGGAAATATATGTTTTAATTGTGACGTAAGCCTTTTGATAAAGTCGTAAAACAATGCGATGAATTAAGCAATAGAGTTTATTAACATACAAATCGTACCCAAGAAGATTTTGATACCGTCAAAGTATTGTATAAACATTATGCTTTAGATAAATATACAACATAATTATAATTATTTTTGTATTTTAATTACCACTGACTCGAATTCACGATATTTTTAATGGTTCCCGTTAGTAAAACCATTGTAAAATCTAAATATGAATGAATAATTTATTCAAATCCGTGTCGCAGTTTATGACCTGGTAGTAGGCATTTATTGCCTTCATAAAAAAATAATAGTATATTTTTTAACGAATCTCCTGAGGACGTTTGCTCATTATCGTAACAGGGCAGTAATGTGTTGTCGGACATATAAAGATCCTCCTTAATTTAGGAACATAAACGAGTTGAACAAGTTTGTTTTTTCATGCGAAAAATGAGACATGATCACACAATATTAATTTACTTCACGTGTGTTTTCCATCACAATAAAAAATATGCTAAAAAAGATGTAACAAACGTTTTCACAAACGAATGCAAACATCTAATTTTATAGCAGAATTAACGACATGTTTTAAAATATAGATCGTTTTTTAAGCTTCTGTTACAGATTAGGTACGAAGATTTACGACCATTTCGACAAATGATACAGATTTTATAGTTGATTTTAGTATTTTAATGAATTAAATTTTAATTTAAATGATTGGTTTTATTAAGATGTTGATATAAATAATGATCTCATTTGGAAACAGTGAGATTTATGTGATCATATTCATTTAATAAGGTTAGAAATACATATTTAACACTTTTAAATGTTTCTCTTAAACAATTTACAAATATCTTCGTTTAATGCGGGCCACACACGTTCAAGTAATTTGATCAAACAGGCTGGTTCAAACAATTTTATCAAAGTGGCGTGAATGTCGTGGGAAAATTTGATAAACAATGCGTCGTCAAATGCCATGAAGAAATATGAAATTTCGTATTTCTATGATGAAACAGTTTGAATAAGCCATACACGTTCAAGTAATTTGATCAAACAGGCTGTCTGTATAAATAAAATAAATAAATAAATAAATAAATATCTTGGGACAACTCACACACGGCCATCTGATCCCAAGCTAAGCAGAGCTTGTGTTATGGTAACCAGACAACTGATATACATACTTATATAATTTATAAATACATTCATATTATAGATAAATTACACCCATGTACCCAGTATGATTAAATTATCTACTTAAACGTGTATGGCCCGCATTAAAATGGTCATTTTTGTACATTTTCTTGATGCCGGTTCTGGCTCTACATTTGTCTGTGATTTCGTAGCACTTAGTAGTTCGTTAGTCTGCCAAATGTCCATATATGATGGCAAAAAAAGTAATGATGATTGATTAATTGGTAACCTGAACAGAGGACAAGGACAATGATTTGCCATTCAGGAAATATTTATTGAGATTTCAGCATTAAAAAGCCTCTATATCAACGTTTTCGTATAGCTTCGTCACCTTACGTGTAGCATCATGTATGCTGTCAGCAATATGAGCTGCTAACAAAATATCTCAAAAACCCGCCAGAGAGAGGAGTGAAAAGTGCAGGCAAGTTCTAAGCATTGACACTGGTTCAAAGAAGTACAGAAGTCCCTCCCTAACCTGGATGTCCGAAGTATCACGACCTTAAGATAGCACAAATAGATGTCTAGACGACCCAGTACTGACACGTCTGGCGAAGGAGGTGGAGGAGATATTAATCTCCCAGCCTTCTTCCAACTATATTGGGTTCGATTTCCAGTCCTACTGGATGAAGCTGAGTACCAGTGGTTAACACGGAGCGATCTGACCTCAAGAACTCAGTAACTAAGCAACATGATACCTTTTGACAAGACTGGTCTTCGATTTCTGTCTTCTGTCTACCGTAACGACTGTCAAAGATCTACAAATGACCGCTGAAACGAATGGTTCTACTCTTTTAAATCAGTAAATAGTTAGTTAGAATTTCATTTTGCAAATAAAAAATTACATGCATATTCCCTAATATTTCGCATTAGTTCACTTGCACTAAGACCGTTGAAGGCGCTCATCTGTTTCCACGTAAGTGCGAGTTACTATTTATTTTTATTTGTAAATTATTCGCAGATAACCGTGACACCTGCTGGGCTGGTTTTATATCATCTGTTTTTTTATTTACTTTAACTTAAATATAAATAGGTAGTCATTTATTTGCCAAAGCACGTGAAAGAGTGTTGAATAAAATGGGCTGAGTAGTTTATTTGCCATAAACTATATTGACAATAGGACGGAAAATTTAAATTAATGCTAATGTGGGTACTAAAAATTATATTACAACATAACTTATAGATTATCTGGTAGTCTCCTATTATTTTCATGTAGTGATTTTATTACCTCTATGATAAAAATGTTGTAACCATATTTATTGTTTATACCAAATATTATTTGTTTGAGTACGTTAGTGAACTTATGCTATGTTTCTAATTAAAAGTACAAGACAAGGTACTTCTATCTATGTGAAGATAAGTCTCACGATATGACAAGTGTCAAGCTTTCGCACCGTCCATGAATTATTAATATTTTGCCATAAATCTTTAATATTTGAATATCGAAATGGTTAAACTGTCTACCTAACTGTTACCTTCACATTATTCGGTCAATATCACCACCATTAGACTGTCATTTTTTGGCTTTGGAAAGAATAATAGCTGTCGCTAATTTTACATTGACCCGATCAGCTCATGAAATGTTTGAAAGGACCATCTCAGGACCAAAATTTGAATACCAAACTTAAAGAAAGAGAAAATTTTAAGAGACGCGTATGTTTCCGACACAACCAATGACAAAATATTCCTCTTTGTCATTGTTGGTTAGATTACAAATTATGGACATATTATTATCATTATGTACACCTATTATTACGTTGGATATGAATTGAACCAGTGATAAATGTGTAGTCATAGTAATAACCAATGCATAAAAAACAGGTAATGATACTGAATTGCATCGAATAGATTAGAAGAGTAGAAATAAATAATCGCAGTAAATAGCCATGGAAACTAAACTATGTACGTACTTAAACAGGGTTATTTGTAAAACACCAGCAACTTTTCAGGGGGTAAAAGTACTCATCATTATAAACAACTTTTACTATGGGACTAATTTTGAAATATCAAAAATTAAATCAGCTATTTCTTACAAAATACAATAGCCACCCAATGAAAATGTATGATATTTTTTTTTTATTTTTCAGGGTTGGTCTCATAGCAAAAGTAGTTTATAATGCTGAGTACTTTCACCCCCTGAAAGGTTGTTGGTGTTTTACAAATAACCCTGTTTATATTTGTCTTGAAGTGCAAAAAAGTTTTACAAATGCTAAATACGGCAGCTTAATGCTGTCGATACCAGGTGTGATTGACTGCTCCTCCTCATTTATGTTAACATAAATCGACAATATTTTTGAGCAGCTGATTTTTCGCGATTTCAGTATTGGTCTGCATAGTAAAGTTGTTCATAATGAATTCAAAAGCCGATTTTCATGTTTTCTGATATTTTACCAACTTCCGAAATTATAGTTATTTTATACTTTGTTGGTATTTTTGGTTTAATTGGTTAAATTGGTTTAATTTGGTTCAAATTTTTTATTTTTCTTTTCTACACCACTGGAAAGTCACAAGAAAGCGAAATACGCATTATCGTTTACTTGGATGACATATTTTTTTGCAGCTATTTTGATTTCAAAACCAAACTACTAAACCCATTTTGTTGAAATTTCAATGGGACCAATCGAAAAGTAGGAAAAAAATTCAAGTCGGTTCTTAGATATCGGAGTTATGACTATGAGGTAACAAACATTAAAAAAAAAACAACCGAATTGAGAACCTCCTCCTTTTTTGATGTCTGTTAAAAGAGACCAAAGATGTCACCCCGTTCAATCTGTCATTATTTTTTTATAGGGTATCTTTTCGATACCTTGGAAGCATAGAAAAACTGAATAACTCCCCGGTATCCTATTTTCAAACTGACAACTTGAATAAATAAAGAAACGAGGCTTAAACCCGCGAAGTTTTATTATAAAAATAAGCATTTAACTTTGCAGAAAAGTAGTTCTAATGCCAATTTACTAAAAGTAGGTATTTCCATAACCTACATTTAAGTTGCATAGTACCAGGTGACAAGGCAAACGTTTACAGTAGCTATTGGCGCGACAGTAACTTTATTTACTATGTTTGCTATATTAAACAATGAGACAGTAAACTACGCAAGGTGGACATTGTCGTCAATCGCAGGTAGTAATTCAACTATGTCGTGGAATTAGCATTACGCATTACAAATTATATTAGTTATTGACGATACATTAATTAATTATTTAATGTTCATTCAGCAATAAAAGGACGATACGATAGTAATTATTAATGTATTTTATAGCGTTATTTATCTACTCGGAAGCCATGGCATTCTTTCCGCATGTATGTTTATGAAGTGCTAAAAGCGTGTTGTATGAAGTTGTTATGCGTATTTCGAGACTGCACTTAAGTAATAAAGAACAAGCGAATTTCATAACAAACATTTTGCAATAGGCTCTTCAAGCCATTGTTCTGAAGGGATTTTAGAAAATATTATACATAAGATTTAAATTCATTTAAGAACTAGGTTGCTGTTGAAACTCTATCTAATACACAATTAATCAGAGGAAGTATTGAACTTATGTTATGCTAATTACCCATTTACACATATAACAGAAGTAGTTTTACCTAAATATAACTATCTTCCCTAACACATTTTCCCTCTGCATTTTTAATTTTCAACTTTCTTTTACGTTTTGATTCACTTTCAAATATTTTATCTATGTACCAAATTTTTCAGTTGTTGAAAAGAAGTCACTTTGAAAAAAATGAAGTGCTCTAAATTTTCAATGATTCTTGGTTATTGATCTAATTGCACCTGATTTCCCATTTCTTAAATGTTAAATTATATCGACTTACCTTATATGGTTGTAATGTGAATATTAACGCGGGCCGTCTTGCGGCCTGTTGCGCAAGAGTTCGCACGAGACTGTGCCGATTCTTTGGACCACGTAATTTATTAATACTTCTGCCTAGAACAGATGGGCGACATGACAATCAGAGTCGTCACTATTATACCTATGGGCATATTTTATTGCAGCCTTAATGTCTATTTCCGGGCCCGATGATCGTGCCCACAATGTCACGATTGCAATGTAATTAGTTGTCATTTTACGATATATTATATGTCAGGAGGATATCATTTAATCTGGAACACAACTTTGGTAAACAAACATAACACAGTCCTGATTTGAGCATAACTGAAGCATCATTGTTCTCATATGAACAACTTTTTCTATGTGACCAACACTGAAATCACGAGAAAAAAATCGACTGTTCCATACATTTCTGCGCGCATAAATTGACAAAATGTACTTACTGAACAGCTGATTATATTTTCGCAATTTCGGAGTTCGTCCCATAATAAAAGTTGATCATAATGATGAGTACAATGACCTCTTAAGAGGTATTGCGTTTATTGTTACACGTTGTATGATACTGTTCTATATAAGGTTAAAAGAAAAAAAAATGTTTAAATCTATACAAACTTAAATGTGATTATTGTGACCAAACATGTCCTTCTCAGAGGCACACAATATTTAGGCAAGTATCTATTTATTCTCATACATAATAAGTTGGTTCTATATGTTATTCTATTCATTCGCGATTATTTTTTCAATATAAGCGTGTTTGTTTTGTGCCAGACGAAACTTTGCATAGATCTATCTGTAATTAGGTAGTCAATTAGCCTCCTGAATTTATTCATGAGCATGAGTGTCTGTACCAACTCTTATAGATTTTGTTATTTGCTTCTTATAGAAAACTTTTATTGATTTCAGTTCGTTGGTCTCTTGTGGGTTTATTTTATCACTTACCATGAGAGTGTTGAAAAGTAAACACCATGTTTAAACAACTAATAGGAAATACAAAAGAAATGATCGCAAGCATACGAATAAAACATTTGAGGACAAATCTTCAATAGACTTATCCTTAAAAAAATGATTTATCTATCATCACCATTTAAGGATTAAAAAATGCATAATTGCAACGTTGAACAATGATTGTAACAAATTGATAGTCAAAAGCATATATTCGTTGAGCTCAAATCTGGTTCAACTGGGGTCGCAGAGGTCAGGTGGCACCTGATTAGCGAAAACCAGAAAAACACCAAATCAAGAATGAATTAAAGATCAAATGAATGATTCGTTCATAGTGTAGACGGTATTTAAATAGGTGTTGTCTTATTTTCATTTTTACTCAAAAAAGAAAAACCGCTGGTACTGGTTGACTTGATTTTTCTTATGTCATGTGGAAAGCATAATTTATTTCACCCAGATGGTTGGTGGAAAAACAAATAATTTTTAAGAACTGTTTGTAACAACTAATCGAATTAAGGCTAATAAGGAGATAGTCGTGACGC
Organism: Melanchra persicariae; assembly: GCA_947386135.1. Classification (NCBI taxonomy): domain Eukaryota; kingdom Metazoa; phylum Arthropoda; class Insecta; order Lepidoptera; family Noctuidae; genus Melanchra; species Melanchra persicariae. The sequence continues at coordinate 12,166,614 of OX376650.1, read as the reverse complement.
TCGTGGAGCTCGTGGCTAAATAATAGCAGTCGCACGGATCGATCTTCAAGGTTAAGCAACGCTTGCCGGGGTTGGTCTGCGGATGGGTGACCATCTTAACATATCGAGATTCCTCCGTGCCTCGGAAAGCACGTTAAGCCGTTGGTCCCGGCGATCATTTGTAGATCTTTGGCAGTCGTTACGGATTGTCAGAAGCCAGAAAATCTGACACCAGTCTTGCCAAGAAGTACTGTGTTACCCAGTTAATGTGTTGTGGAGGTCTGGTAGGCAGCCGCTCCACGTAAAGTACTGATATTCAGCTGAATCCGGTTTGACTGGGAGCCGACCCCAATATAGTTGGGAAAAGGCTAGGCAGATGATGAGATAGTCGTGACGCGACAAAGCGTTTTCAATAAAGTCACTGGGAGCCGTTATACTTATTCTAAAACAGGAAGAAGTTTATTGTAACTACATATTTATATACAAGATCAAGTGATAGACGTATGTAAATGAAACGTTTCATTACAAATCGATTTGGCATCAGTTTTGCATTAAACTATTTTATATCATGTCACAAAAAGATGAACATTTACCGAATGCGGTCTATAATGATCTATAATTTGCTAACATTCATATGTAGTAGTCTCAAGTTACAATCACCAATAAATTATATATACTTTATGATGATTAGCTTCAGATGACACTTCTGCTTTTCGTGATTATCATCAAATAAATTTGTCACGATATTATTTCCATTTATGATTATTTATGGCAATATTCTTGTCGACTGTCGTTGGTTTTCTTTTCGAGTATGTTCATTTAACGTCGTTCGAGATATCGTTAACCTCATTAAAGTTAATTTCAAATGTTTGTCGTGATGTCGTATATTTTAGCAGTTCTCACGTTAGATACGGTTTTATGCTTTTTCCTTAATAGTTTAAAATCAACAAACGTTATGATGGTACCTATCCACTTAAAACACGAAATTATATTTTAGGAATATTTGACAACGTTCAACTGTACAGTAAACAGAGAACAAGCTCGCCACGTTATTCCCAACCACTGTAACTCCTAAAAGCCAGATCCAACAGTGGCATTGACATTCACACACAACAACAATGACATCAAAACATCACCACACCGCGGTCCTGAAACGAAAAGGGCATTAGGAGGAACACGGATGGGTTTTAGTCGGTAAGAATCTGAGGACACAGAAAAAAGGAGTCATTTGATAATTTCCCATTCTTAAAAAATAGGTACCTAACTGTCCTTTAATTGAAGTGAAAATGAAAAAGCAGGTTCCCCATAAAAACTATGGACTTGTTTTAACCAGTGACGTAACACATAGAGCTTGTCGATTCCCGGAGAAACGATTAAACAGTCTTGGATCCCACAGCTAAAATAATTAGAAAAGAATAGTGAAGGAGTAAGACTTGGACCACTTCCCTCATTATCAAGCAGGAGGCAAAACAGAGCAAGGCCAATAGACACAAAGAGACGTTTACTACGGGGCTAAGCCCAGTTAATAGCACCATCCCATCACATCCCGTGGGTGTCGTAAGAGGCGACTAAGGGGAGTCCCTTAGCGATAATGACAAATCCCCCCTCCCCATCTGGGGCTAAAAATGGCGAGCTACTAAATTGTAATATTGTGAGGCACAGAACGCACTTTGTCTGTCTCTCGTTCTGATGACACTTAAGCATTTTTGGTGATGGAGATGCCAAACGGTCCACTCCCCACGAATGCAAAACTTTTATGATAGAAATCGTTTAAAAAAAATCATGTATATCATACAACAACAACATTAACATACCTTTTTTGTTGTACTAATCCACAGGACTCAATATTTAAATAGTAGGTTACTTTTCAGTTGACACTAAATAGATGAGAAAGTATCTATTAAACATTAATGGGGATAGAATATTTTCTAGGAACGGTACGTCTGTATGAAACAAAGAATTTTTATGTCTGGGTTTGCCTGCCTTAGGATTAATTTAGACAATACGCGATTGGAATACGAAATTCGTGGGTTTATTTGCATACATAGTTACAAAAAATCCGAGGAACCGTACGTGCAATGATTTTTGATTACTTACTTAAAATAGGCTAGTTTTTTCACGCGTTTTCGCTCCTGTAGCATCACTGGAACTGTGCAGTTTTTCAGGACAAAACACTAAGCGATATAGTAGGTTCTATCGGTGAAAGACTTTTCATACTCGGATTAGTAACAGATTACTTCAGAGATCATCTTTTGAAAACATATAAATAAACTATTTCGCCTCCATAATATGCAAGTTTATATGACGGAACTCTCGACATTTCATACACAATTCTAAAACCAGGTTTTTATTAAAAACGGCTGATCTTGAGGATCAAACCGAATACTCTAACTAATTGACAAAGGTCAGAGTTAAGTATTCAATGTTTATCTTACAATTACCGCCGTAATCAAGGTCACTCAAACATCAATGGATGCCGTAAGTAAGCTCTTATAGAAATGTAGGAAGCATTTGAATGTTGCATTAAAGAATAGAAAATTTGATGTTTCAAGGGAATTCTTGAGTCTCATCATTGATCAACATAATTATATGTATCTTAGTATTGTATACGATGACTCTTTTTCAGCTTTGGAGCTAATTTAATAACACCTTGGTTCTTATTTGCTTGATGTTCCAGATCAAATGTCATCCCATTGATGCGGAATTGAAGAGTTAGCTGGAACCCACAGGGCATTTGAAGGAACACGGTAGGGATTCATACAGTAAGAGTCTGACACTCTATCTCGCTCCACGCAGAGCTGGAGAAGTTATTTGATGATTTCACATCTACAAAAAAGTGTTCAAATGTCATGTAGCGTAACCTACAGCTTTGCTCCAATTAGTGCACAATGAATGCGGATTGATTGACGGTTGATTTATTAATTGGTTGAGTTATTGTAGATTTCCCAAGGAACCTAACATAAACGTGACTGTTACTGGATTCATCTAGATCAGTGGTTCTTAACCTTTTAGTCATAATGGACAATTTGACAAAAAGTCTGTCTTCCCATGGACCACCAACTTTTCGGAGGTAATAGGTTTATACAGATTTTGCTTGCATAATCTTAATCTTAACTTATGAATCCGGTTCAGTGCTTGTTTTAAAAATTACAGAAGCTGACATAGATATGTCGATGAAAACCAAGTTAGGTAGCGTGTAGCACTTTTTCGAACTTTGGGAAAACATCCTTAAATCTTTTTTAGAATTAATTTCCTGTCTCAAATATATCTTCCAAGTTAGTATTGTATTTCAATCGCTTCGTCTTTTCGGACCCCTGAATTTCAAGATTCTATTTATTCAGCTGTGCGAAAATATTGAATTTTAGAATGGCTTTGCTGACCACTTCTGGCGCTGCCAGATACCACCAGTGGTCCGCGGACCAGCGGTTAAAAACCACGCTTATTACTATGACCGCACGCTTTCTGTTCTAAAAAAAGTAAGTTCATAGTATGACACGTTACTCCTAAACTTCAGAAGTTTAGAGGTAAGGTGGCTTACGGCTTACGATGAACTTCACTTCACTTCACACTTGGCTTACTACTGTTAGAATGTATTGTTTTGTTAGGATAGGTGGCATACGACCACGGCTTTAAACGTTTATGAACCAAATAAAGAAAGCAAACAATACAACACATAAACTAAAAATAACTAAGTTGTCATGCGATTTTGCATTTTTACGAAGTTGTTATTTACAAAATGACATAAGCAACAAAAAAATATTCAGATCTAATCGAAAACGTCTTACAATCTAGGTAAGTACATATTTGTTGTGTTGTTTCGTACTCACGTGCGAATGTTTTTATCGCATCACAATAATAAATAATATGGCATTAAAGTACTTGCAAAATTATTAAATTGGTGGAAAAGCACAACTAGAATTGTGATTTGTAAAATATACATGTGAAATATTTTCGGGTGGATATCTACCGTATCTAATATACTCAACGATCATCTATCTTTGAGAATGTTTGGCTACAGGGAAAAATAAAACATTTACATAACTTTATTTGTTTTAAGTAGGACGTTATGAAAATATAATGTCAAGACTGAATAAAATATTTAAAAAAAAACGGCAATTCATATACAAAAAAATATAATTTTAGAATCATAGATTTAATCGATATTGTTAATATGCACATATAAAGTGTGAATTAAGTGCACCTATTGTCTAATAAAACGTGAAATTCATTAGGCAATTATTTATTTAGTATAATTTTATCAGACCGGAATATTTTCTTGATTTTTTTTCAATTGTTTTGTACAGTATTCCATCATTACCTAGCTAGGTTGATGTGAATTCTTTGCCGTCATGTAAATCAACAGTCGTGAGCAGTAAATCCGAGCGTGAAGCGTCACATCATGCACATTTATTAACGAAACCTATATTTCATTGTCTGCAATATGTGACCCCACAAAAATATTGATAATCGTTTTGTGAGACTAATTATCAATTTTCCGATTTGTATGGGCTGGTTTGCGAGTTTATTCTCCAAATAGATTTAATAAGTACTTATAAGCTCGTCGACAACTAGCTTTAAGTGTATGCACATAACTTTATTTATAATGGCACTTTAATTTCATTAGAACAAAATCTCTCAAGTTTTCGTCACACATAATCTATGTATGAGTATTTATTTGTTTTTTTTTTCTAAATCATCGCTTTATTGACTGTCATCACTAGACGTGTATGATTAAAAAAAAGATATTAAGGCGAGCCTGACTTGAGCGCGTAGGCATCTAACGCTTACCCCAGGCCCCGCAAGGAGTAGCAATACGTAATAAGTTACGATGCGCGGGAGACGCGCGCACCAAGCGCACCGCTCGCTCATGAGTTCACGGACTCGGGTAGGTACTAAGTTCCGTCACAGGATAAAGTAATGCAGTAGATCAACTTGAATTGATTAGTATAAGTTTATTTTGTTTTATTTTTCTATTAAGTATTTTTTAAGGTTATAGATGGATTAAGTACGTATTGTACAAACTTGAATCCAATTACTAATCATTAAAAATCAGTAATAATACTTATTTATTTTAGAGTATATGGTGGATTTAAAATCTGACTGACACGAAAATTATGAATACGAGTACGATACAAAAATACGCGTCGCGCGCTATTTGGCTTTGGTGCGATACCTTCGTAAAAATCAAGTAGTAGGTAGGCACACTTACTTTAGGAAAATTATGTTACAATTCTTGAATATTATAATTCAAGAAAGCTTAGAAGTATAAATGGTTTGGAATTTGCCTAGATGTTATTTAAAAAAAAACAAAAACGAAACGTTTTATATTTTTTAATCAAATAGTTAACATAATAAAAGTTACCAATGCAACTGGCTAAAATTCGTTGAACTGTAGCTGTCTCGGTTTGCATGGACCTAGCTGAGTAGATTGACACGGAATATGGTCCTTGGATTTGCTTGGACCTGGCTGCACAGGCTTATCATTAACATTTTCTTTGTTTTCTTTCAATATTATGTCTCGTATTGGCATACCGCGATTTTGGCGCGGATCCACAATCTCTGGCAATATACATTTCAAATAAAAATCTATAATTTTTTTCTCCATATGCACCCGCCAAAATTCGTCATCTCTTGAAATATTTTCTACTACTAGTTTTCACCGAACCATATTCCAAAAATGCATTGGTTCCTTTCTGTTACATGAAGTTGACCCTGCACTTGGTAATACCAATTACTTTTTTTGTTTATAACCCTGGTATGTTTTATTCTATCGAATTTAAATATATGTATTTTACTTTCTTCAATAGCAGCATTTCCCTTTTCTAAATGCCGTTATTGGACATTTAATTTCAACAATGGTGTCGTTCCCAACTATACCGTCGGGGGTAACCCCAATAAATGAGTATTATTTTGGAGACAAGTCACGCCCTTCCGCATGCTCTATTGCCCTGTAACGCAAATTTTGATTTGTTGGTAATTAACAAGTAAAATTTTAAAAACTTACAAAATATCCCTGTTCAATAAAGATAACGGAGCTACAGTGCCAAAGACAGATACACAGGCACACAGACGCACGTACACAGAAACATAGATAGCAAACCGTTATAAATAAATAGGATAGAATTGTAATATGGTGTGTGTTTAATTTCTTTATGTATTTTATGGTGTTACAATAATGATAATGAGATACTACTTTATTCAAATCTATACTAAATAATATTATAAAGTGGAAGTGCGCTAAGTGCGCTGTGGTAATAGCTAATTATACGTAAGTACCATGTACAACAAAGATATTGTTTTTCATTCGATCTCAAAAAAAGTCCGCGACGTTACACCTATATCTATCTCTTATAAATATGCCACACTAAGGCATTTTATGTCAAATAATTTATTTAAAAATTAAAGGTGGTTTTTCAGCATTAATATTAGGCAGGCATATTAATCCTTACTAGCGAAAGTTACTTCATTATCAAGATAATTTTATGAAGATAAACTTTGTCTTTTACAGCATGTTATTTGAACTCACCGTTTAGGAGATAATGTAAAATTAAAATAATTCAACAATATTATTAAATCGAACGGGCGGTGCGCGAGACGCGGCCACCAAACGAGAACGCGTCGAGCCTGCGTGACTGCGTGCGACGCGGTGCAAGAAATTCTTTTTTGTATTATGATTATGAATTTATGATAGTTACATTCATGGGGAAGGCTGTACGGCTATACGGGAACGGGAATTCCTACGGGAATGAAGAGTTCCGTTACCTGTCTCCGAAGTTCTTCATCAGATCTTCACCAAATTGAAATGGGATCAGTCCGGGAAGATACACTTCCAAAAAAAATAGAATCATCAAAATCGATTGACAATTGGCGAAAATATCGCTGAGCAAACATACAACAAAAAAAAAACAGTCGATTTGAGAACCTCTTCTTTTTTGGAAGTCGGTTAATAATATACAATACAATAGTCAATTAAAAACAGTTTAGTGTATGTAATTTATAATTTCTATACATTTTTCCTCTTGCCAATAAACACCGATAAAGTAACGCATTGGATTGGAAAAACTATCCAAACTGACCACATAGTTTTTTGTATGTCTTGTCATAACTTGATACATTGTTAGTAATTAGTAAGAGGATGGACTCTAGTGTACAGCGCATAAATGAGCTGGTCCGGTAGCCTAAACGTTACCAAAAGTATGTTATTATAATATTTTCATAGGAAATGGTCATACTGTAACACTTTTACACTATGGCACGCGACTCACGAGTGCGCTGCGCGTATTGTTTGGCATAGACGAGACCTACACAAACGTTGCGGACACCATAAATATTATTATTTGTTGTGTTGTGGTGGCTGTGAGTAGGTACCCACCTAGCGTATAACTACACTTATATTTCTTCTCTACATGAACACCACAACATTATTGCACCGATATTCAACTCTCATGTAGGAAATACGAGCTATTATTTTTGCATTTGTTTAGGAGTAAGATAAGTGAAAACGGACATTTCTAATAAATAACAAATATTATAAGACAAGAGACATACAAACTCTCCGAAACCATCAAGACTAACGTAGCGGGGTGGACTACCTATTTGACATTTGAAAACAGTAAATCATTGTATCATGTGCGCGCGAGGTGGCTTTATGTACTCTGAAATAGGGTTCAAATTCAATTGTTTTACATACTCGATGCGGTTGGTAAATCTATTCCGCGCGAAAACTAAACCACTAAAGCGCACGTCTTTATGCGTACTGAAATAAGGTTTAAATTAAACTGTTTACACACATGTTTGCGGTGTGGAAAATCTGTTTCGTGTCGGTACTTACCTAGTTAGTAAAGTAAATTATGTATATACCTATATACCTTTTTGTTTATTCAGCCAAAGTTTATAAAAAAAAGTAGTCACCGCTGCAACGAAGAGCCGTGACAACTTTTTTTTCCCCCATTTTTTTTTACAAAATTATAGCTACATCTAATAAAAACTAACTATATTACAACTGTTTGAACACTAAATTGTATACAAGTATTATTATTTAACCACTCGACACGTGAAAATTCCAAAATAAAAAATAAATCTTACGTAAATAAACATAAACATTAAATTCGCGGCACACTGGTGTGCCGGCAGTGCTAGAGCGGTAATCAATTTAGGCTTAGCCAGTAACAGAACTTAGCGGGGGTGGCGGGATCGCAAAAATTTGGCACACGTCCGACCTCCAACACGTTCCGCTCGGGACTAAATGACACGGGGCGCGCTCATGAAACGACAAGATCACTTGATTTTGGAATTAGTGGGATACGTATTTTCATATTTCACATTATGACGGCCGATTTATATCACATTTTTTACGACCTTTATTGTGGTATAAGTTTTATTACTCAAAACCTTATATAACTCAAATGAAATGATAATTACATCTTGATTTTGACTTGTCTTTGCGATTTAATTGGATGCAGTAAAGTGCAAGTAATCGTGTATCGCACGGCCGAAATCGCAAGATCGAAGTGTGAAATATGTAATATATTTTTTTCAAAATTTAAATCCGTGTTGTTTACGAATAAAACACAATTTTACACAATGCAAAACAACGTTTTTCCGGAAAACCTGGCCTTAAGTATGCCCCAGCAGAGGGACACAATAGGACAAAAAGAATGTAAAGCTGGCCAATACTCTAAATCTCAACACCAAGTTGATATTTGCAGTATCAAACCGTGTGACGGCAAAACGTATCTATCTCTATGTTCCCTAGCTGCTTATTCCTAAGCTATGTTAAATATTTGATTTAAAACATTATAACTTAGAAGTTGGCATCATAAAATAAGTTGTAACCATTCAAAGTTTATTAGAAATCCGAACAAGTAAGCAAAAGTCGTCGGCGCCTCGTTATAAGTAGTGCCTGAAAATGAACAAATTGGCAGATTCTAAATTATTTTATATTAGAGAACCCCTTGCCGCTCCGCAGCAGGCAAGTCAAGTTGAATGTTTGCACTAGAATTCCTCCAACTCCATCAATTTAAGCTCAAATAAATTAGGACACGAGCTCTTTGCTCGTGTCCTTAGACCAAAAGTACCAAAACGAATACGTTTCCATATAAAATATAAAAATCCAAAAGATGAACGCAATACCTCCTAAGGGGTCATTGTCCCCACCAACCGTGTCTCCACGTTGCCGTCGTGGTGGGGCTTGCGTGTCTCAATGATCTTGGGGGCTTTGCCGGTAGAGCCACTCATGCCGGAAGGTCCCAAGTGAGAGACCAGACCAAGAGAGACACAAGAGGGGCACACCGTTCGGAGACTTGAGCAGTGTTCGGGTCCTCGGACGGTGTGCGTCTCATTGGCTTGCTCGCTGCTCTCTGGTACGCGTCTGATCATCAGACGTGACTGTGAGGGCAGCGAGCAAGCAGTGAGAGAGAGGGAGAGAGGAGGGGAGATAGGGACCGCACCCTTTAAAAGGACAATAATGGACAGTACTGCAAGAGATTTTGTACCCCAGGGCGGTCCGGACTGCACAGCAGTCCGGGAATCCGCCACGCCTCGTGCGTCAAGCCCCTCGTATTCTGGGGGGGGCAACGGTGCTGTCCACATTCCGCATGCCAAGGGCATCAGTGGCCGAGGAGGCCCCCGATCCAAGCCGTCCTTTGAGGACATGATCGGGTTCGACTTTGGATCGCCCGACAAAGCGTCGGTCGGGCGGAGCGCGTTAAGAGGCGCGTTATATTGGAGGAGGGGCTCGCCTGAGCGTCACCCGGGTGCAGAGTCGGAGTCCGAGTTGGACTCCGACGACCTGGTGACAATAAGCTCGGCGAGCTCTGGACCCGAGGGGGCGGGGGCTGCTGCGGAGGACTCCAGGTCCTTCCGCAAGCGGCCCAGAACAGAGGAAGACCGGGGGTCGTCCGGCAGCGAGGAGGTTGCCTCGGCTCGCAAGATCCCCACCAGCAGGCGGGGCAAGGGCCGAGAGGGAGGCAAGGGGAGATTGCCCGCCTCCAAGGTGGCTGGTCAGCGAGCCGAGGAGCTCGTCGCTGACGGACGACCCCCCGTAGAGGGCGGTCGCAGGGCTCCTGGTTCGGAGTCCTCCGGCGGTGAGCCGGATGACTCCGGACAGGAGCGATTTCGGAGGGCCGGGTTTGCGGAGGTGGTGGAGGCCGCGCTTCGCGATGTGGCCTTGAAGAGGAAGTTGTCCTCTAAGAACAAGGCCATAAGCGAGGCGATGGCCTCCATTCTGGCGGCAGCGGAGGCTAACAAAGGTGGGCCTCCGCCGGACGGGGTGTCCGAGCTGCGGGCGGAGGTCGCCCGCTTGGCTGCCGCCACGGAGCGTCTCCGAAAGGAGAACGAGGGGCTCCGCGAGTGGGAAGGCCCCCCAACGCCAGAAAAAGGCGTCATATGCGGCCGCCGTGGCTGCCACACCGGGGTCGTCCGGCCAGGACAAAGGGTCTGGGCCGGCACCCGCGAAGCCGGTGCCGGGAAAACCGGACCCGGCCCCGGGAAGGAAGAGGAAGGGTGGGGTTGCTGCGCGGACGGCGAAGGCTCCTGCGCCGTCTGAGCAGCAGCTCCCCCGGCTTCCTCGCCTTCAGCTCCTCCCCAGGCTCAAGCCGAATGGCTAGTGGCCGGGGAGAAGAGGAAGGCGGGAAAGGCAGCCAGGGCGGCCAAGAGGCGGGAGAGGAAGCGGCGGCAGAAGGTGCGAAGCGTCGCGGCTGCGCTCCGCCCTCCGAAAACCGCGGCTGTAGTGCTTACACTACAGCCGGACGCGGCGAAGAGGGGCGTGACGTACGCGGACGTGCTCACCAAGGCGAAGGAGGCAGTAAACCTTGGTGAGCTAGGCATCGTGGGGGGCCTTCGGCTCCGGGTCACCATGACTGGGGCCCGGATGCTGGAGATCCCCGGGGCAGCCAGCGGCCCAACCGCGGACGCTCTAGCCGAAAGGCTTAGGGCGTCCCTAAGCGCGGACGATGCCCGAGTGTCCAGGCCCACCAAGCGCATCGACATGCGCATCTTGGGCCTGGACGACTCCGTCACGGAGGCGGAGGTGGTGGCCGCCGTCGTTAGGACGGGGGGGTGCTCAGCAGAGGAGGTGAAGGCGGGCACCCTACGTCCTGACAACACGGGCATGCGCACTATTGTGGTGAGCTGTCCCGTGTCGGCGGCCAAGACCATCTCGGAGGGCCGTAGGTTTTTGGTGGGTTGGGTTTCCGCGCAGGTCAAACTGCCGGAACCCCGACCTCTGAGGTGCTTCCGGTGCCAGGTGGGCCACCATGTAGGAGCTCAATGCACCTCGGAGGTGGACCGCAGCGGTCTTTGTTTCCGCTGTGGTCAGCCCGGTCACAGGGCCGGCTCTTGCGTCGCCGCGCCGCACTGCGTAGTCTGTGCGGCAGCTGGCAAGCCGGCCGACCACTGGGCTGGGGGTAGGGCCTGCGCCCCACCCGCCAAAGCCGGAAATCGGAGAAAGCCCTCCGCCACCGCCGTCTCTGCCGCGACCGCCGCCACCGCCGCCGCTTCCTCCGCTGCCAAAGCCGGTTCCACTACGGCTGCTGCTACTGCAACAGCCGCAGTAGAGCCCCTACAACGGGCTCCGGAGGGGGCTGAAATGGAGTGCCAGTAATGGCCCCATTTCACCCCCTCCTGTTGAACGTCAGCCACTGCGCCGCCCAGGAACTGATGCTCCTGAGCATGGCGCAGTGACTGATGCCTGTGGACGGCGAGCAATGGGTAGCTCGCCGTCCGATCAGAACAGGCCCGGGTTGACGGCGCGCTGTGTTCTACGCGCGCCAAGCCAGCAGTCGTCAGCATGGGTCGGGGCCCGTTAGGGCCAGAGTCTACCAGGGTTGCGGATTTGTTCGAAAGAGTTACCGCGGCCCTGGGAAGAAAGGCACTAGGAGGACTAAAGGGTGGGTTTTAGTCAGTAAAAGTCTGACACTCCCTGCCGCTCCACCCAGAGCGGGAGGGGTCATTTGATGATTTCCCATCCTCGAAAAAAAAAAAAAAAGGGGTCATTGTACTTTATCATTATGAACAACTTTTACTTAAACTTTTATATAAAAAAAATAAAATATTTTAGGGTTTGAAATACGTCAAATATGTCAAGTAATTAAACTTTCCAGCTTACAAAAAGAATTAAGTTTAGAAACTTAAGTTTAGCTTCTGCCCGTGTCTACGTCTGCGTGAATTTCAGAACTGGGTCAAGAGTGAGATGATAATAATTAAAAAACATGTATAATCCTTCTGAAAAGAAATGAAAAGTTAATAAATAGTAGTTAGTCCCGAAAATTTTACTCCTTCATGATTCAGCCGGTCGATTCTGTCGACATCTCACGGTGTTCACCTAAGCGGAGTGAACGACAATAGAGCTGTCATTCCATCTTATTTGTATGGTTTGACAACTCACCTGTCGTGCGTCCCACCCGGGTGTTCACTTGACACACACGACATGTTTACAGCCGGTCGATTCTGTCGACATCTCACGGTGTTCACCTAGGCGGAGTGAATGACAACTGAGCTGTCATTCCATCTTATTTGTATGGTTTGACAACTCACCCGTCGTGCGCCCCGCCCAAGTGTTCACTTCGACATGTTTACGGAATCGCACTGCAGAATCGCACTGCTGACCTCCTTGTAGTTTGTGAGTCTTTTCACTGCTCATAATTCGAACCCAAAAATACTTCTTTGTGATTCTTTCTGGACATGGACGCCTTTATTTAGATGATTTGATGTCTATTATTTTATTAAGAATGTTACTGCGGTATACTACTGATCAGTTTTAGTATAATTAAAATATTGATTTTAGAAACCAATCAATAAGTATAAGACAAGTATAATAAAGGTTGCCATTTCAAAGCCTTTTTTTTTTTTTTTTTTTTTTTTTTTATAGGATGGGAAATCATCAAATGACCCCTCCCGCTCTGGGTGGAGCGGCAGGGAGTGTCAGACTTTTACTGACTAAAACCCACCCTTAGTCCTCCTAGTGCCTTTCTTCCCAGGGCCGCGGTAACTCTTTCGAACAATTCCGCAACCCTGGCAGGCTCTGGCCCTGGCGGGCCCCGTCTCCGTTGCTGACTGCCCGTTGCTGACGGCGCGTTTGGAGTGAACGCGCCGTCGACTCTGGCCTGACCTGATCGGACAGCGAGCTACCCATTGCTCGCTGTCCGCAGGCGTCAGTCACTGCGCCTTGCCCAGGAGCGTCAGTTCCTGAGAGGCGCAGCGACCGACGTTCGTCTGGAGGAGGCGAAATGGGGCCATTACTGGCACTCCATTTCGGCCCCCTCCCGAGCAGTGGCAGCGGCGGCGACGGTGGCGGCGGCTGCGGCGGAAGCGACGGCGGCGGCGGCGGCGGTGGAGGAGGGTTTTCTCCTCGACCCGGCCCTGGCGGGTGGACCGCAGGCTTTGCCCCCAGCCCAGTGATCGGCCGGCTTGCCAGCTGCCGCACATGCGAAGCAGTGCGGCGCGGCGTCGCACGAGCCGGCCCTGTGACCGGGCTGACCACAGCGGAAGCAGTGGTCACTGCGGTCCACCTCCGAGGTGCACCGTACTCCCACGTGGTTGCCAACTTGGCAACGGAAGCACCTCAGAGGTCTGGGCTCCAGCAGTTTTACCTGCGCGGAGACCCAGCCCACCAAAAGCCTTCGGCCCTCCGAGACTTTCTTGGCCGCCGACACGGGGCAGCTCACCACTACGGTTCGCATGCCCGTGTTGTCAGGACGGATGGTGCCCGCCTTCACCTCCTCTGCAGAGCACCCCCCCGTCCTGACGACGGCGGCCAACACCTCCTCCTCCGTGACGGAGTCGTCCAGGCCCAAGGACACGAAATTTCTTAGGTTATGAGATAACTTGAGACTAAAAATGCCAATGCATTCCACAACATTTTTAGACAAGTATTTTACAATCCCGGCCGCTCGCCTATGGAATGTGTTGCCAGCATCAATTAAACGCGCACAATTGTTTATGTTTTTAAAAGACTTGCTAAGGGATACTATTGTCACTGTGATTCCTTTTTCGTTGCATGCGTGCAACACTGAATCAATTATGATGGCTTGAATAAGTTGACGGGGTCGCTGAATTACATTTTTTAACTTTCCGAGGAGTACGAGTAGAGTGTGCGGTGCGCTCAGGGAGCTAGATGCTAAGCCACGCCTATCACTGGGCTGGGGGCAAAGCCTGCGGTCCACCCGCAAGGGACGGGTCGAGGAGATAACCCTCCTCCACCGCCGCCGCCGCCGCCGTCGCTTCCGCCGCAGCCACCGCCACCGTCGCCGCCGCTGCCACTGCTCGGGAGGGGGCTGAAATGGAGTGCCAGTAATGGCCCCATTTCGTCTCCTCCAGACGAACGTTAGTCGCTGCGCCTCTCAGGAACTGACGCTCCTGAGCAAGGCGCAGTGACTGACGCCTGCGGACAGCGAGTAATGGGTTGCTCGCTGTCCGATCAGGTCAGGTCAGAGTCGACGGCGCGTTTCACTCCAAACGCGCCGGAAAGAGCAGTCAGCAACGGAGACGGGGCCCGCCAGGGCCAGAGCCTGCCAGGGTTGCGGAATATGTTCGAAAGAGTTACCGCGGCCCTGGAAAGAAAGGCACTAGAAGAATTATGGGTGGGTTTTAGTCAGTAAAAGTCTGACACTCCCTGCCGCTCCACCCAGAGCGGGAGGGGTCATTTGATGATTTACCATCCTCTAAAAAAAAAAAAGCCACGCCCATCGATCTATCAGAAATAATTGACATACGCTCAGGGTGATTTTCAATACTTGATGACAAATCTGTACAATAATTTTCATTAAAAAAAGTTTAAGTATGCAAATAAATAGAAGACGAGGAAATATTCAATATTCAGAAAAACTCAGTTTTAGGCTTTTTATGGTGGATATCTATATAAAGAAGATACATAATAATAAAATTTAAATCCATGTATTTGAAGGCGTGATTTTATGTATTTATTGGTTGTTGACATCATTATCAGCTTACCTATTGATCATTTACTAGATACAACTTGTTTAACTTCATGTAATGAAAAATCTTTGATTTGAGTGTTTTTTGTTACCTGTTATGGGTTGTGTGTAAGGAAGTAGCTATGTATTTGTACAAAATAATATTTTTTAGAAAACTATTGTGCTCGCTGTCCAGCATTCAGACTGCGATAGTTGCCTTGTAGTGCCTTACCTAATGTGTAGTATTTTGAAAATTTGTCAATTTAATAAAATATTGGAGTGACATTTAGTGGCATCGGCAAAACATTACGTGGCAAAGCTGCCCGTGTTCTGGGCACTTTTTCCACAGCGACGTGGATGATTTTTACACGCCCAACGAGTTTCTTTTTATACGCGTTTGTACATAATAATTATAATTAGGAATTTACTAGCACTTTGCCCGCAACTTCGCCCGCACGGATTTAGTAGGTAACAACTTCAACGACTACTCTACCACCTTTAAATGGTAGTTTTGGAAGTTCAATCACAACAATTATTATGAATAACCCAGTCATTTTTTGTACAGGAAACACACACACACATGGCTCCTTCAGCTGTTGGCGGAGCGGAAGGGAGTGTTAGACCCTTACTGACTAAAATATACACGTGTCTCTCCAAATGCCCTTTGCGTTTCAGGACCGAGGTAACTCTTTCGAACAAGTACCCCTTAAATCGGCTTTTAGGGTAATTCTGAAAAACAAATGTTTGTACCAAGTTTAAAGTAAATTGGCCCCAGAAATAAGATTTTTCATACAAACTTCCACCCCTTTTATAACCCCTTTACAGGCAGAGTTTTCTAAAATCGTTTCTTAGCTGACATTTCCTACTTAAACATAACCTGCCTCCGCGCCAAATTTCATCTTCATAGGTCCAGTCATTTTTGAGATTTCGTGATTAATCAGTGAGTGCATGAATGACCTTTCGCTTTTATATTATTAGATAACGAGTTTGTTTATACTTAGTTGTTTATGAGTCTCGTTGTTTATTAGTTTCTCTATATTCTAATTACATTTTGTGTTGTACGTTAATATTATTTTTATTTTTAGATGTTACAAAGCAGCATCTACCTCTGCTCGTCAGCAATATCACCATCATCATCATCATATCAGCCGAAAGTCGTCCACTGCTGGACGATATCATCAACGATGCTTTAAATACGCCAAAATATTATTTCATTTTCTTAAAGGTGCATGATGTATCATTGATGCATGCAAATATGCCTTCAACCAAGTGAAGCGTAATAAATAATTGCAAGCAGCTATGTTAATGGTTTTAAATCTATGCTTTGTTTATTAAATCATGGATGACCTTTCTAAAGCCAGTGTTGTGGAGACTAAGGAGTTCAGGAACTCAATGCAGTCACGATTGATGACATCGTTCACGGTTTTATGTTAGACTTACATCCTGAGATGATATAAAGCTTATTGTATTTAAATTACGTTGAATTTGTATTTAAAACATAATTATGTATTTATAGTTAACAATATGACTTGCAGACGAGTCTTAGGTTGGATTCAGCGAATAGTAAGTGTAGCGATCGACAGTCGACACCCCTCCAGGTAGGTTGACTGACGACCTTAATAACTTTAATTTCGGAAGTCGGTGTTTATGGTTGTTTCTTCGTATTCTAACTTCCAAAATTAAAGTTATTTTATACGTTGTCGTGTTTATTTATTTGAAGGTTTTTATTTTTCACCTTTTAGTCGCACACCCAACAACACCACTGGAAAGTCACGTGAAAGCAAAATACGCAATTTAATTTACTTAGATGACATATTTTTTCCACCTATTTTGATTTAAAAACCAAACTACTGAACCGATTTAGATGAAATTTCTATGGGACCAATCGAAAAGTATTTTCTTTCACAAAAAAAAAAGATTTTTCAAATCGGGTGTTAAATGACGGAGTTATGAGGTAACAAATATAAAAAAATACGACCTGATAGAGAACCTCCTCCTTTTTTGAAGTCGGGTTAAAAGATGTCTGGGTCCGACTAGATGCGGCAAGCCCATGACTAGGTGTTGTGGAACAGCTTAGGAAGGGCTTATGTCCAGCAGAGGACAGTGACAGGCTGAGCTCATTGAAAGACTGTTCAGAATAATTTCAAAGGCTACTTAGGGCAACCTTACTTTGGAATAAGGATGCATCTACACGTAACCTGTATTTTCCTAATGATGATGATGATGATTGAGTTGCTCTGCCATTTTTCCACAAACTTCGATTTTATCTGCTTGTGCTAGTCATCTTTTTCTAGTAGGAGTCATGGTCATCCAGCCATCTTCACCTTGGTGTGTCAAGGATTCGCCTGCTTGCTTTCAACGGACCCACTGCATAATACTGTAGATACACATTACACGTTATTTAAAGTTCTTTATGTGTATGTATTCTATTGGATATTATAGAATATTGACATTGCAGAAGATTAGTATTCACAACATAGAATATTTTTAAAATTTTAAGTACATCCTGGTTAGGCACTTTCAATTTGAAGTACGTGTTAATGGAATTATAACGAATATCCAGTTATATGATGTCATCTTAACATGAATTTAATTTACATATTTTTGGTAAAGCGATGTTCTCTACAAACTGCTCACCAATGCCATCTAGTTGTGTTGATCGTAACCAGTTGGTCAATCCGAATAATTGGATATAAAAAATAAAACAGTGTCGACACTACCTTACTTTTTTGTTTCTATCTCTGCTTTTATTATTTACTTTTACATTATATAAAAATGTTTGAATACTTAGTCCTTTTATGTATTCCACACGAGTATACGTTTATGTTTCAAACTCAGGGTGAGTAACGCCTTACAAAATCGATATTTGTTTAAACGTAACCGATTGCTAATGTCTTGTGTAGGCGCATCGGCAATACGCTGTTCAATACGATACGTTAAATCCTGGAAAGTCCTTCCACCGTGGTCAACTGCATCTTCAATAACTTTAATTAAATGTATTTTTTTGCGAAAAAAAAACGTAATTTTATTTAGTAAGACATTTCACAAAGAGCTTCTTTAGATTTTATTATTGTTTCAAGCGCCTCACAGACTATCTTAGCTTGTGATCACTTTCAAGTGCAGAGGACTATTATTTGCCCAGGGGTTTTTAGAGCACATGGCATTTGAAATTATCAAAAGATT
Organism: Melanchra persicariae; assembly: GCA_947386135.1. Taxonomy (NCBI): domain Eukaryota; kingdom Metazoa; phylum Arthropoda; class Insecta; order Lepidoptera; family Noctuidae; genus Melanchra; species Melanchra persicariae. The sequence continues at coordinate 12,148,540 of OX376650.1, read as the reverse complement.
CATTTTCCACAATACTATAGCAGTTTTTTTTTCCATACAGACTTTGCTTTGAATAATAAGTTTAATAATAGTCTGTTTTTTTTTATTTTCGCCTTCTTTTCGTCAAGAGTTTAAATTGAAAATACTTAGATATTTTATTACGGTTTTAAAAGTAAGGCACGTAGGAAGAATGTCACAGGAGACTTACTTAAAAACAATCTTTACGTACATTCAACATCCCACAGGCATATTACATCGACAATAAACTGCCTCGATGGCCTTGTGGCCGCAAACGCTAATGCCGCAAACGCATCTCATTTCGATTTCCAGGACGGGAAAAGTGTTTCTCCATCTAGAAATTCTCAGTAGTAGTTGTTGGCAATAAGCTTGCCCGTTATTCCCTTTTTTAAGGATGGGATACCATCAAGTGACTCCTACCGCTCTGGGTGGAGCGGAGTGGAGTGTACTCTTACTGATTAAAACCCATCCGTGTCCACCAAATGCTCTTTGCGTTTCAGGGCCGCGGTGACTCTTTCCAACAAATTCCGTAACCCTGGCAGACCCCTTATCCTCTACCTACTGTTAAGAAACCTCTGCGTGATTTTATGTTAACCTACGTATTAAAATATAAAAGGTTTCAAATAGTGACAATGCGAGTGTGTCGCCCTAACACAAGCCGCAACAGCCGTAAAGCGTCTAGGGATATACAGCTACGCAATTAGATTCGTATCTGATAGCCTGGCTGTGCCCAAAGCCCTAGAGAACAAACAAACCAACAGTAAACTAATTTTCGAGTCTCACCTCGCCCTGGAGAGTATATCGCTGTCTAACAGGATCACCCTCCAGTGGATCAAGGGACACAGCGGATCCCTAGGCAATGATGCCGCAGACGAACTTGCGAAGAGAGGTTCCGAGATAGTAGTTTTAGGTTTCGTACATGGATTCGCTAGAGATCAACTAAACTCCATAACAACAAATGGTCACGGGCCACAGACTGTAGGCAGTCAAAAATGGCAATGCCATGTCTAAACCCTCGATTAACAAAACGACTACTCAGCCTAAGTAGAAACGACCTTAGAACACTAATAGGGACAATTACGGGCCATTGCCCCCTAAACAAACATCTCTATAACATAGGCGCCACGGACAGCCCACTCTGCAGGGGCTGTTTTGACGCCGAAGAATCAGCTGCCCACGTCATGCTGGAATGCGAGGCTGTGGCTACCCAACGTGAAGAAATCCTTGGAACGGTGAGGTCGCTCCGCGAAGCCTGTGAAGATCCCAGGGAACTTGTGCTTCTGGGCGGAGCTAGGCTGGCTCACTTAGCCAGGATACCTACGCACAACGGACCGAATGAGAGTCTAAGTGCGGATAAGGGAGTCCCTACTCTACTCTACTACTAGTGCCAATATTCAAAGAATCACGAATCACCAACCAAATCCATCTTCAGTTGAATTGTAATAAGTTAAATGATCGTAAACCAAAACTGTGTGGTTTAGCAAACGCAGTGATCCCACCACCGTTTGATACAAAGGTTATGTGGGTTTCGTCACAGTCATTTTGTAACCGTTTTAAATAACGAAGGTTCAAGCACTCGTGTCAGAGTGCGGTACACACTGCCATCTGTCGCACGATGATAACACTCGAACTTGCGTCACTGTAAAGCCACGTATACACTGCAAACAAAATTTAATAACAATTGCGCAATACTGTTTCACCGTTCCTGCAAAAGTATATAAATTTTATCCAAATCCGCTTAGCCATTGCGACGTTATTACATTTATTTAACACAAGAAATTCATATTTACTATAATAATTTTGTAGAATTAAATTAAATAAATCCATTTCATTTCGACGTCGCGTTGTGTGTTTTTATGTATCATAAATATTGTAATGGAATATTATTTTTATAAGTTAAGTAACATTGCAGCATACCATGTTCCCACTATTTCTCAGAAACATTGCTTCGCGCAACACACAAAAATGTTGCAGAAATAAAATGTTGTAGAAGATTATTTCCAGTGTAGACAGGGCTTTAAACAAACTGCGAATCTTATGCATACTTGCTCATTCGTGTTAACAATATTAGTCAAGGCCGTATGTGTAATTTAAAAAAAAATACAAATTATCTTCGAATATACTTAAATCCTCTTCAACGTCGCTGTCAATGCCGTAGCATTTGCTGCAGTAATTTAAGAAAATATTTTGAGAGATTACCTTAATTTGGTTTTAAAGAGGATGGTGTTTGCGGAAGTACTTAAGTCAAACGGATTTTCCAATACTAATTGACACTTTATGTCTGCTAAGTTCTATTTGGATTTACCTTCCTACGTGAATTACTGAATAAATGTCATTCCGATGTTGTCAACGAGGCCAAAGATATAAACTAGCCGTTGCCACTTCGTTTGCAAACAAACTTCAACTTACAAACCTACCTAAGGTAATTTAAGGGTCTCAAAAAAATATTTTGTTCTTGCTCTATCTTCTAAGGATGACTGGTAGACATCGCTGTTAGCGGTAAGATCATCATAGTATATAAATATTAAGGAATATTATAAAAAGTTGTGTTACAATTTTAATGAACAATAGAGTAGATTCTATTTACCTATCCCTGTGATATTCCATTCTACTAATTTTTAAACAAACGTTCGCATTCGCCTGTCAGTCGCAAACTGTCACAAATGCCTCATTTTTCATACATTTCTGACAGATTGCGAATGAGATGCGAATGTGAATGTTGCTTTAATTTCGAGGAATTAGCATTCTAGTCATAAGATGTTAGGGATCCGATATCGTAAAAATCTTACAAAAAATAGAGATTCGGTCAGTCACAAAACTTATCGTAATAAGTGAAGGTTACAGTACTATAGACATACTGTAACTCTTAGGTACGCATAAACGGATGCAAGAACCTTCAAGACGGTGCGTCTTGTGTGCGTTGGCATTTAGACACATTTACGAAACATAAATTGAACACTAGCTGTGAAATTTCTAAGCCTAATGTTTTTGCGTTAGCTTGTAAACGGTTTTCAATCGTCCTGGTGTGGCTGTGGGCGTTTTAAAGAGCTCACATGATTGATTCCTTAAATGTTCATAGGTTAAAACCGTAGGAGTTACCGAATAAAAATTGGGAACTAGGTCGTTTCCCTAACCCAGAAACTTGTTCTTAAAATTTGTTGAGTTACGAATACAGAAGTTTTCTTTTTTTTTCTTTTTTCATGACTATTGTAAGTTTTACGGTCTTGTAAAACTTATAATGGTCATGAAAAAAAAAAAAAAACTTCTGTATCGTTGCTTTTGTGATCACAACTGCTGAGCATGAAGTCCTGGGTTCGATTCCGTCCTGGGTTTTATTCGGCCGGGTAGTTTCATATTAAGTTTTTCACCTGGAATTTCTCAGTCGCACTTCGAAGTCTGGATGTAGAGACGGATGATGGCAAACTCCGCCCCTAAGACGACCCACTGACCCAAATATAGCAATAGGGTCGCTCGTATTAGCTACACATAACTAATAAAATGTTGGTGTCGTGAACTCTCAGACAGAGGAGTTCCTATTGTACAATAGCTACACTTCCGTCTGAGCGTAGGTATGTATGTCACCGGAAAATTGCAAACGCCGTAAGATTGTAAACGGACACGGATATATTGAAAACTGTTGAATTTGGATGGGATTTGTTGTTTACAATTTTTTTTTCGTAATATATCGAGAAATTATAATCTAATAAAGATTTATTACAATCGTACGGGGACTGCAATTTTCCGTTGAAATATATGTAAATATAAATATATTGTATAGGCGTGACGTAATATTAGATTCTTAAAGTTTTTTACCAAGTTTGTGACAAACTTGCTTTGCTGGCTTGATATGATATCAAGTCATATTTATGTGGAAATAACATTCATAAAACTTACTCATTAGACGGTAAAATACTAATGATGTTTGGTTCAAAAGGTTTCAATTACATTACTTGAAGGAATCCAACTCATTAAAACGATTGCGTTAAATATTTAATCTATGTTACATGTAAGTTAAATATGTATTTTACGAAGTAAAAACACTCCCTGTTTAACGACTCGCAAACTGCTTGATTGCTGTCACACATCTGTAAAATCTCTGAGGCTAATCATACAAACCCTTAATCTCAAATCCATATGTTAGTTCTTAAAGAACTGCCTTACCTTGATATGGTTTGCTTGCTGAAAGTATTCAGCGAGTTTGCTCGTCGTTTGGTTTGCCATATCTTCGTATTTATGTAAGGTCAATAGTAAAACGTATTCAAAATACTGCGATCACTAATACTTGTGTATTATAATTTTGGCAACTGGCTTCAATAAAATTCAATGTAGTACCAATTATTTCAGGGCTCATGTCTGATTTATTACGTCATAAAACTGGGAATCTAAAAACATTTTTACAGCAAGCAACTGAAAATAAACGTGCACAATTTTACACTTACATAAAGTCGAGGATAAATTATAGTGATAATAGCGAGTTTTTAAAGTTGCACGTATATGTTACGCAAATCATTTCTAAAGTTAGATTTCTTTAAGAACATTCGTGATTCGCTACCAGTTGTCCTTGTGAACTGGTAAGCACGTTTCTGTCATCAAATAACAATAAACGGAACGTTTGTGAATAGCTTGCAAACCTTTTACTGCCGTAAAACTGAGATGTAGTGTTTTCATATTATTATCTACATCTGTAGAATTTAAACATTTTGAAATTTTAAGTAAATATCGTCTTAATTAACTTGGAGTAATAAATTAGGTATTCAAAGTGATACAATAAAAATTGGAAGTCGTAAAACACTAAATTATTTAAGCACGATTTTGAATTCGAACATCTAAATATTTATTAATTAAAAAACAACGATAAGAAAAAAAATCTCCATTGTTATTTTATGGCTCAAATAAGAGGCTAATCGCCTCCGAACGTCTCATCTAAAATTATTGAAATGAATCTTAACATTTTTAGGCGTAGAAAAGAAACAATGATTTACAAAAAAGTATTTATTTCATTGATAATAATTTTTATAAAAATACAAAAAAACGTCCTTATGGCACGCGAATTTAGAATTGGATCCCTCAACTGAGATCTCTTTTACTGAAACAGCTTTTTACAGTTCTACTGTTAATAGTAGTAACTCTACTACTAATAGTAGTAACTCTACTGGGAGTAGTACAATGGCTACTAGTACAATGACTACTATTACTAGTAATATTAGTCATTCTACTAGTAATACTATTACTACTATTATAAGAATTACTTCAACTGATAATAATAGTTATTCTACTGGTGATAGTAGCAACTCTACTGGTAATATTTTGAGAGTAGTATTTTCTATTTACATGTTATGTCGGTGTGTGATCCTACTGTCCTAGGGAAGTCTTGGGCTGGAAGCCGTTGGGTCCAGCGGTGAAGGTGACAGTGTAATGCTTGCCGTCGGGGGCGACGTATGCATACTGTCCTGTGACGGTTAAGGCTGCGTTCTCTGCGCCAGGGTTGTCGAGCTTGCCCTCCTCCTGTCTGGAGGTACCATCGCTGGTTTCATAGCTGTGGATGAAGATGCGTTTTATTGAAGTGTCTTAGGTAGAACATTAGTTATAATGGAACCAGTCATCTAAGCTATGACCAAGTAGAGGCTTGATGATAGATGACTGGTTTTTATAAGTATAGGGTATAAGTGTAGGGGTACAGATACAAATTATATTAATAATTATTTATTAGTATAAAAGTCCAGGTGATTAAAGGCCGTGACGATGACGTATCGGACCACGGTCTGTCGATGTCCCGGGTACGGCCCTGATATGTCATGTATTTATCAAAGTTTAATCGTCTGAATCAATAAACCTTCGGAAAAAATTCATCCGAGATTTTTTTTATGGGTCAAGCCCGCCACACCTCATTCCCAAACTACTGCAATACCTGAAAGCCAGAATCAACAGTGGCGATCACCATAAAAATATGCTCGACGAGTTTCGGAGAAATGATTCAACTGTTTTGGATCCCTCAACGAAATTAATCAGAAAATATCAGAGGCGGAGTAGGAAAAAAAAGTATAATTTCCACTTCCCTCTTCCGAAGTGGAAATAATACTTTTATTTCCTACTCTTCCGCTGTTATCATCACTGATTGTTGAATGCTACGGAGTAAATGCATTTAATCGTTATCTTGAAAACAGACTAATTATCTATAATATTATCTATAGTTGGTCGATTCCCAAGATATGTATGCAATAGTGACTAAAACAAAATCTTAAGCTTCTGATGTAAGACAATGTTAATTGAATGGTTTTTTAGAGTCCTTGACCTAGATTTGATCCCGGAATCGTAATCATAGACAAAGTAAAAATCGTATTTACAATAAATGTCTTGACTGTATCGAATGCTTTGTGATAAAAAAACAAGGCTGTAGTGTAACAAAACATGACGAAATAAATTAATACATATGTTATATTGTTATTTTAAATGTTTTTTTTTATCATAATAACTGTTTACTCGGTTGTTTGATTGTAACTATCAGTTTCCGTTTTCCTGTTTATAATATTATAGTTTCTTTATAGAAAATATCATATTTTATGATATTTTCAGCTAAAGTTTCTTAGGAGATTAAAACTATATTCCAAGTGCATGTTGTCATGTATTCAACATTTTTGATTATGTAATTACTCTGAAAAATGTTTGAAACGATTAAAAACTTTTGAAGAATTTAGTAAATTTAAGTTAAACTAAATGCAACTTTATTAGATTTTGCTTCTCTGAAAATAAAATTAGTGTCACCGAATCGTTTTCCCCTATAAAAGACTTCAACGCGCGTTCCATAACATTTAAATTTTATTTAAAAAATATTTTTCTTACTGATAACTACATACTGTTTTGAATATTCATGGAAATATATGATTGAATATGCAAATATTACAAAACCAAAAGTATAATTTTTCTCAATATTCTATTTTCCTCATTACATAATTAGATAAACCTTTCGGTATCGTTTGTTAAGTCTCAAAATGGTTATAAGTATGTTATTTTATGGCTTACATTGGGAGTTGTATAATGTTAGGTGGTTACGTCACAAAGGGTCATCACCTACTCTTAACTCGGCTCGTTTCGCAACAAACGGTTACATTTACCGGCTGATTAAGTAATTATGTTTATATTTCAATACAGTACCTTCGGTATCGTATTTACTTAACGAAGTGTCAGTTGTTTATTAATCTTTTATTCTTTGAACTTTCGATATTCGTAAATATTTTAAATGTCAGTTTTCAAAAAAGTTTAGGTTGCTCAAAGGTTAATCTTTCAAGGATGTTCTTCCGGCCATTTATTCGTGACTTGTTCTTTGATCGATTAATAGATAGTTTCTAGTTATAGGCATATTAAGGAACATTTGACCTGTGGCCTTATAGGAATCGAGAAATTAGTTATGTGATAATATCAGTACAAGTCGCGTGTGCCCAATACCATGTGGTCTGTACACATACGTTAGTGCCTTAGGTATTGTTTGCGACACGCGCTGGAAAGACCAGAGGGGCCATTGTCCGAGGAATGCTTTAGAATCAACTTGAATAGTATTTATAAGTTTCAACTACTGTTCTTTTAACTCTTGCTAAGATTTAGCCTATCAACTCGTCGAGAGTTGATAGGCTAAATCTTATATCAATTTTCGTAGCACTTCTTGGAGTTGGCGGACTTAAAAGTTTCCTTGCACTTCTTTCGTTTCGTATACAATTGCAGACAGTCAAATCAGATTATCTTGTCAGGGAGCAGATTTAATCTTTAAATGAACTCATAAAGAACTTATTATTTTAAAAAGAAGAAAAAATTAAGCAGAACTCACGCGAAGCTGTAACCGTCGGGCTCAACATTGCTATCGAAACGCAGGATCTGCACGTCTTGTGGGTTCTGCTGCGGAGCGCCCGCGCAGACCGCTACCAGCACGCACACCAATGTCACCTGCAAGAATAGAAAAGAAAATATGAAATTAGAAATATATTGTATCTTTAGCCACTGCAATTGCTGCAGTGGCTAAAAATACTTTAAGTTGGTAATATTGCATCTCCCGAAAACAGGACACATCACTTTTAATATGAAGCCTGTGTGACGCTTTTCCGCTCAAATGTTAAATGACTATTCATTTTATACACTGCTTGACTAATGTCTTTGTCTTAATAGGGGGAAGAAATAACTACGATAACTATATGGGGTTAAAACTACCATTCGTACACAGAAGACTTGGTAAAATCGACAAAAATCTTTCCATCACAGGGTAGTTAGATCTTTTGACAGCTGTAAATGCTGCTGTCAAAAAACCTAAGAAGCTGAATAGAGAATGCGCATATTTAAAAAATCTTATGCCAGATTTTTTTCGTAAAAGCACCGTAAATAAATAAGTTGTTGTATCAGTAAGCTGCTCTTACTGAAACACCCAGCACTTCAAAGCATTCGAAGAGTTATGCATCTTTGAGTGCAACCCATGCGCATCCATTGAGCAAACATTACACATTTAAAACAATATTTGTTAAACGTTTTCTCTGTTTGCAAGTATTTTGCTCGATGATAAGTTTGAGAAATTCTTTGAGTGTTTATCGTGCCTGGCTCATTGGTTTTGGGGTGTTTACTTTGGTTTTAACAGTCAGACGAAGCTTTTAGTCTGTTTTCGTGTAAAAATAAGCTGTAGTTTTTCAAATCAGATAAGTTTGAAACTTGTAAAGGGATGAGTTACGATCATAGATTAAGTTGTTTAAGGTTTATTTAATAGCTTAACAGCAGTTTCAATGTTAGTAGCGTGACTTTTAATTATAAAAACATCAATTCATTTTATAGTTAACGAATTGAACAATATGAAAAGAAAATCCACAAATAAGCTATTAATTTAAACTTAATAGCTTATTTGTGTTAACTTACTTTGTGAACATTTTAAGTAGGTTCTAGTTCTAGAAATGGTATGTTCTAAATGCTAACTGTTAGGTAGCGATAGTAAATGTTCACAGTTTAACTGATGACCCATTGTTAACTGTTAGCGAGTCAAAGGACCAACTATGTACGTGCAGTATGTTTAGTGCATTATGTGAACTGCATGTCCTATATGTATAGGCGATGGGAAAAACGAAACAAGCAAATTAAAGTAGTAGAAGGCTTTCTAATAAATAATCAAAATTTGTTAGAATTATCAACTAGAATCGCACTGAAACTACACAGCTTATACCAGAATTAATGGACAACAATCAAACAGATATTGAAATCCTAAATAAAGCATTACAGCACGCGATGGCACGATAATAACAGACCAGCTGATGCAACGTAACCCTGGGGTCAGGATTCATCAAGTCACTCCGGTATGACACCTCCACCCGTTGTTTTTGCGCGTCTTTTAACCATTACCACATCTTACAGATGCATCACAAAAGGCACGACACACTTTCAACAACTAATTACTAAAAAAACATTTAAAGCACATACATATCTTTCAGTGCCTATTATAATTAAATAAATAAAAAATCTCGACTCACGTATTTGAGCATGTTGCTTAGTATTCGTCTTGAGTTCAAACTAACGAATGAGTAACTAGTGTAAGATCGTTCATTTTATATATATCCCGAGTTGCAGGCACTTGCAGATGTCTGACATCATGTAGGATGGGTCGTGGTGACGCGCTCCTCCACACACTCTATGTTTTCAAGAGACCTTAGCATTTTTTTGTGAACTTTGGACATGACCACTAGTCGACAATGGTTTCTGTGATTGATGATTTGTGTGTCGCAATTAAAAATACTTTAATTTAAAGAATATTTAAAATAAGTTTAGCAAGACTGACTCCTAGGAGTGAAAATCACCGTGCGCTCCATTTTAAAAAGCTCTCTTTTTCATAAAACAACTTAGATTCATTGTAGGTGTTGGTTAGTATATCTATGTACAATAATTACAGGGTAATGATATAAACATTAATTGAAAGTGGGTTTCCATCATTCGTACGTTTGTTTATTATGTAACATAAAATAAACATGTAGACAGCGTTATTATCTTGTCTCATCGTTCATTTTAATTGTACTTTATTCTTACTTGTTATATGCTTATCAAATATTGTCCTATAGTTAATTTAGATGTAGAATGAAGAGGCTTAAGTAGGTAATGATAAAGATCTGCTGCATTTAGCTCGAACAGAAACGTTCAAACAAGGAAGTCCATAAACTGTTTAAATGCAAAGTGCATTATGAAAAGACAGATTACATATGACGGTAGGTACTTCAATATAAATATAATTGAACGTAATAAAAAATGACACAAAAATCATGACAGACAGATTAAGAAATAGTACGTGAGTGAAAACACAATGGGTTCGTTTAAAGCTTCGTATCATCGCCATTGTGACATATGTTTACTGAAGCTCAGTCAACTGGATTACTGAGAAAAAAGATTATCGCTAAATCTTCGAGATTTGAATTTATAACTGTCAGAAACGGATACCTACACCTATGTTTCTAGTGTTTGTGAAATATAATTGTCTTGAAGGCAAAATTTCAAAACAATAATTGCATTGTTGTCAGTATAACCATTTTTATCATGCAAAATATATTATATTTCAATGATTATGAAACTATTTCAAGGAACCATAATACCAAACATTGAAAACTAATCAAGCTAGGTAAAATTTTAATGGAATATTTTGTAATAATCAGTGTAATACAAACGACGAAGATGGCATATGAAACTTAGTTCGGTTTTATAGCTCATTATAAATTAATTATAATATCTACATATCTAACTCGATGAGTTATGTAATTCTTGTTTACCATACTGATGCGACATGAATAAAACATTCGTACATGATTATTAAACAATGTAATATTTACTAATAGGCTATTAATAGCCGTGAGAACTTTGGAAAAGCTTGTGAAAATATTATAAGGTTGCTTCATTTGTATTTATTTTGATTCAACATTAAAGTATTAATCAGATTAACTTTCTGATGCTTTTATTTTTATTTTAATCTTATTGATTTTGATCATCGGCTTATGTATCGCAATGTCATATATAAAATCAAATGACACTATCATGGTTTAAGGACGTCTCTAGAAAGCATAATAAATTATAACAAGAAAACTCAAAAACTGTTGGAACCAAAAAAATCCGTTCAGTCAATAAAATCGGTTCTATCCGGTTTCAGCCCAAAATAAAAGATGTATGTTTCCAAAGCCAGCCACTTGGACCTTCGTCAATGTTGTATCCGCTTTTATGAACTTTCGTGAGTTATTGCATATTAAATCACGCGCGCAGTATTTCAACCCGATCAATCAACGTGACCGTTCATTTAAAATAAACAAAAAAAGGAATTTCCAATTTCGCCTTTTCGATTTCGGACAGAATCTATAATTTGCCTTTTGTTTTGGCTGTTTTTATTCGAATACCAAAGATCTCTTAAATTGTTCGCGTGTAACCATGCAGACAACAATGGACATATTATACTCTTGGGCATCCGTACCTATAGGTGCACAAGGGAATTTATCAGGTTTCAAGAAGACCAAAATTACAATCGGCATGGGCATGTTATTAGTTGAATTTGATATTGCGACATTGGTCTACCCTTAGTCCAAATGTGTCTCATTTAAGGATCAGGAGGCCTACCACAACCTCTTAAAACAATATTACTTTAATATTACTTTGTAATTTCTGTTGTTGCATTTTCAACTCTCGGCGCTGATCCGAGCGTTGGAAATCCAACAGAGCGGAACGCAAAGTAATATTAAAGTAATATTGTTTTAAGAGGTTGTGGTAGGCCCCCTGTTCGGTTAGTATATCGTGCAGGTAAATAACTACTATTATGAAGAGCTAAAATTGTTTATTTATTCACATGTTGGTAAAAAATAATCTCTTGTATTACTTAATTATGTTTTTTTTTCGCCGAAGGAAAGCAAATACACTTTTTGAGCGTCATAGGCAAGTTTTTATCCCGAAAAAAAGGCATGATTTCATGATTTCATCTTTCTCTACGGTAGCAAACCGTGGGAAAAGCTATTGAAAATAAATATAATATTAGAACGTACAATCGTATTCTTCCTGTTGCCTTCACGGTATTTATAACGATCATTAACTGCAAAAAGTAGTCTACAGTACGAAACCGCGAATTAACCAACACTTTTCGATTAGTTTTATTGAACACCTCATTAAGCCACCACTCTGCGGTCTGGTCATTATCTAAACAAATATTATGAAATGGAAAAATCGTTTGTTTGTTCATATGTTTGTAAAGGGTCTACCTTTTATAGCAGAACATTTTAAGTCATAATATTAATTTAACGGATAGCATAAACTTCATTTCGCAGAAAATCGTTTGGCATACAATCATTTACCATACATGATGATTCTGACTTACAACATTATGAGTTTTGAACTTATAATTTTGTAAGTTAGAATCATCTTTAGGCATAAATTGCATATCGATAATCATTAAAAGGTAGAACCATCATATTGCAGAAAGTTCTCAGTCAGAATCGTCTTTTGGCAAACATTTCATATCGATAGTCCTTAAAAGGCAGAACTATCATATCTCAGAAAGTTACAGGCCAGTTGTATACAGGCCTAAGTCCAGCAGTGGACGTCTTTCGGCTGATATGATGATGATGATAAGTGAAGTTTAGGTATATTAGCGCCCGATGATCCGATCACTGATTATCACTCAATAAAGCAGTTGATTGTGAACATTTGTGGTTTTTATTTGTCATGTAAGAATCATGCAAACATGAAAACAAGCATACACCATACATGCAGCAAGCATGCAATATTCAAACATGCAAACAAGCATACACAATGTAAGCATGCAAACATGCAAACAAGCATGCAGCATGCAAGCGAGCATGCAACATCCAAGCAAGTAAGCATGCAGCATGCAAGCGAGCATGCAACATGCAGCAGGCATGGTAACTTTGCCTAAGGGTCAAATAATATTCTGCCATCTTAAAAGTATGCCATTGTAAATTCGGACATACAAACATTCGGCCAAACAATGATTATATTAAATAACTTTTATGCTTTAAAAGTATTCGTATAAAGAAGATTATGCCAAGTGTGTTATGCCAAATAAATTTCGGAGAACAAGATTCTGCCAGATAGAGGGAACTCGTTTGTAAAAGGTAATCTCTGGAAGTACCGATCTGATTTCAAACATTATTTCCCTGCTGGAAAGCCTGCTACTGATGTTTACTAACAAATTATAGATTTTCTAAAATAATATAATTATTATTGAAGCTACACCATCGCTGTGTGCAGCACCATAGGCTACTTCTTATCTCGAAAAAGTGGACGATTCCTGCAAGACGATGGTTCCGTAGAAATTGATGTTTCTATATGTTCATTTATAAAAAAAAAACAACGCAGGCATCGTCTCCTAATCAACGTGCAGCGGAAATTCTATGAAAATAAATATGAAAGCATAAAACAACTTGTACGTCAGTGATATATTTCTTTTTTCTGTCCACCTTCGTTGTCCCTCTGCGGGTCAAAGGTCTTCCCTACGGCCTTCCACTCAGGCCAGAGTTTCGCCTTCGCCGGCCAATCTCCCGCAAACGTTTCCAAGTCATCACGCCAGTATTTTCTAGGCCCACCACGGCATCCAATCGACCGTTTTCTGACTCTTTTTAAACGACTTCAAAAAAAGGAGGAAGTTCTCATTTTTTTTTTAAGTTTGTTACCTCATAACTCCGTCATCTATGAACCGATTTCAATTTTTTTTCGGAAGTCGGTGTTAAATTACGAAGAACAACCAAAAACACCGGATTCCGAAATTAAAGTTATTTTGTACTTTGTATTGTTTTTGTTTATTTAGAAGTTGGTTGTATTTTTTTTGTAAGTATTTTTTTGATAGATTGAAAATGTAGGCACAATTCCTTTCTACGTTTAATCTTGGTGCCAATGAAACTACATTTGTTACAACTGTGCTTCATCATGATGAGTATGATTTTAACCACTCGGGCCCAACATGTGAAAATTCCCTAATATAAAGTAAATCTTATGTATATGTAAATAAACATTAAATTCGCGATTAATTCGCGACACACCGGTGTGTCGCCGGGGCCGGACAGGACAAGTGTGTAGTTATAAAACTATAAGTTGAGGAGTCCAGACAGGTATTAGTCAATCTTTGTGTATAATAAACAAGCTATTATTATTTGGTAATCGGTAGTAATCGAATAATGAGTTTTGAACTTTCGACTGAAGAAATACTCATTCAATTTGAAGTGTTAACTTAGTGAATAGCTGCTTAAACGATGTAACGCGAAGACAAGATCTTTTGTAATAATTTAAAATAACTGTAGATAGAGTATACTTGCATATGCAATTATAAGAGTGGATTTACGCTATCCCAATGACAGTCAAGAATAATTACATAATTAGAAGTCAAAAATCTTTAGTAGTACTACAATCTTTAGAAGGAACAAGTATTTGATGTAATGTGAATTTTGTGCAGCGAATTGACTGTCGACTGTCGAATGAATCTATAGTACTCACAGTCTCCATTTTCACAACCTGTTTTCAAACTGGCTAGATATGCGCACACAATGTGTGAATTGTAAGATATATGTGCGAAAAAAGCCCGGAAAATAAACTTTACGAGGCACGTGCTGAAGCTTCAACAATTACTTAAGGTTACACTAGTCAATATTTTGTCCATAAACATTTCGGGGAGGTATTACTCCACTGTTTGACGTTGTTCATTCAAAGTTAAACATGATATCGCTTTATCTCATTATTAATTTTGTCTGTATGGAAACAGAACAGTAAAATAAAAAGCCATTAAAAAGTTATAAGCCAACAAAGATTAGTTTTTCTTGCTAATTTTAGCGCAACTTTGGGCACAAATAAGTAATAAAAGAAATGTAAAATCTCAAATACGAAGTCGGCACCGACAAGCCTCAATTATAGAAGAGTTCAATAAACTTTATTGGTAATTGATTTATGCATTGGTTGTTTTCATGCATCGTCTAACGTTGTTTCCGTTCGGAACGGTTTTGTGTGCGCACGTAATGAATCTGGTGTGTTATGGGTCTCCCATCCACGGACTCATTTTGGCAAGCAGTCCTTGACCTCGAAGATCAAGTCCAATTGATTCTTGTCCAGTTTTTAACGCACGATTTCAACTTTTTAGGCATGAGAGGCGAGGCCTTAACCAATGGGCCATCATGGCCTTTACTGCACATTGACCTGCGTCAAATTAATTAGTTTAAAGTGCATGTAGCTTCGTCCTGCTCCTGACCTGCTGCAATGCTCATATATTGGCATTTAGCTAATGGATGTCACCAAACAGTAAAAGTCCGTCGTATTCATGAAGGACCTTATGAATAAACCTAGACTTATGTTAATATGCTTTGTTAATGTCTTATTAATATTTCTTTGGACGGTATTGCGGGGCCTTGACACAAAAACTTGTTTATTTTTTACTATCCCTGTCGATGTTTAGGTTTTAAATGGACGTCAAATTAAAGTTATTGTAATCTCACAAGTTCGTAAATCATAAGCAGTAGAGTCTCGGAAAAAATATTGAAAACTAGCTTTTTCCCGCGACTTTGTACGCGCATATTCCGTTTTTTCTCGTTCCCGTAGGAACTCAAAATTCCCAAGGAACCTACATGCCGTATTTCAATTTTCTACGACCAGTAGTTTTGACTGTGCGTTGTCTTTCAGTCACTCAGTCATATTAGTAGGTATTGATTATTTTTTATTCAGACGTAGGTACCACTTAAAATATTTTTTTTGTTTGTTTAATATCTACATCAGTCCGACGTTAAAAGGTTGAGGTTGAGTCATAGAATCGATTTATACGTAGAGTACCTAACAAGATGCTCGACTTTCGATAATGTCACACAACTGTGGAGTCCAACCGAATACGTACCCTTCATTCTCCGCTCGAGTGACCTTGGGTACTAGTAGTTATTATCTATGGCAAATTGCATCTCATTGCATCTCCTTCCTTATGCACGACCGATCATTTTAAGTTATAACAACAGTACAAACATTCACTCAAAGGTTTAGGAAAAAATCTTTTCATTCTGTCAGTTCACATGTCAGTTACTCGCTTGCGAATTTTGAATTGTCTGTGTAATTTTTTATCGTATTGTTATTGTTGTTGCATTAACCTGTCCGCAGTGAAAACCACTTCAGAGACACAAGCATGGGCATGGGCACTTTTGTTCCCAGATTTGGCTAAGCTTTGACATATCATAACTACTATTTATCCGTATTTGCAAAATAAAATTCTATATTATTCTGTTCTGTTCTGTTCTGTTCTGTTCTGTTCTGTTCTGTTCTGTTCTGGTCTGGTCTGTTCTGTTCTGTTCTGTTCTGTTCTGTTCTGTTCTGTTCTATTCTGTTCTGTTCTGGTCTGTTCTGTTCTGTTCTGTTCTGTTCTGTTCTGTTCTGTTCTGTTCTGTTCTGTTCTGCTCTCTTCTGTTCTGCTCTCTTCTGTTCTGTTCTGCTCTCTTCTGTTCTGCTCTCTTCTGTTCTGCTCTCTTCTGTTCTGCTCTCTTCTGTTCTGCTCTCTTCTGTACTGCTCTCTTCTGCTCTCTTCTGCTCTCCTCTGCTCTCTTCTGCTCTCCTCTGCTCTCCACTGCTCTACTTTGCTCTCCTCTGCTCTATTCTATTCTATTCTACTCTATTCCATTCCATTCCATTCTTCTCTTTTGTTCTCTTCTGTTACCCTCTGTTCTCTTCTGTTCTCTTCTGTTCTCTTTTCCTCTCTTCTCCTCTGTTCTTTTCTGTTCTGCTCTCTTCTGTTCTGCTCTCTTCTGCTCTCTTCTGATCTCTTCTGCTCTCCTCTGCTCTCCTCTGATCTCCTCTGCTCTCCTCTGCTCTCCTCTGCTCTCCTCTGCTCTGTTCTGTTCTGTTCTGTTCTGTTCTGTTCTTTTGTGCCCAAGTGGAGAAGGTTTGCACTACTTGAAGTTTAAGCTATATTGCTTCAGTGATTTGTAGTATTTTCACATACCGTGAATTTAGTTTAGTCCGTTATGGAATTGCCCACATTTTAGTATACGACACCACTACAAGTTTGTAAGCCATGATTAATTTTTTAATTTATTTAATCACGTCAGCGTTTTTACAGTCAAACATATTGAGTGGTATTTTATTATTAATTTCCAGAAGTTATTGAGTGATTGAATTTATTTTGTGTGTTAGACAATATTACAAAGAACAATAATATCTGCAGTAGTTAACTTGTGAAAGTAAATTATTAAGTAATTTCTAAATATACAATACTAAACTATTATTACGAATATATGTACTATTTATAATATTGCGCGATCGGTGTGGTCGCACAATGTTCGTTGAAAATGTTTTGTTTAATTTTTTGGTTTTTCATACTACTCAAATAAGCTTACAGTATCAATATTTTTCCCGCAAAACATTCCGTGCGTCAACAATTTTTTTTCAAATGCTTGTAAATAATAAATATTGTGATATGCAATTTGGTTTTATGTTGAGAATATTCACACTATCCAGTTTAAAACATATAGGTTATAATATCACTTGTTCTTTTTTTGCTATAAATGTCTAAAAATTCTTTATGTTCGTATTTACAACCGCTTTAAAAAGAAACACAATCATACTTTCAAACGAAACGAAAGCCCCATTCATCAGCATAATGAAAAACATCGCTCGAATGCAAACTTCTTCGAAAAAGCTCATAAATCGTCATTTACAACATGTGCGCGCCCGCGCGCCGGTTCGGTCTGACGATACGCGCTTGGTCACTGAAGCCACAGTATAAATATCTACCAGTATTGTGTCTCGGCCCTGACCTTAAAACAATTACCTCAAAGACTACAATAGTATACTATTACCTACAGCTGCTCGGTACGTAATCACCCGATAGGGCTGCCCGCCTACAGTATTTTAATTTCATCTACCTACTTGAGTTTCTTTTTAGATTATAAATATAATATTTTTTTTAATATGAAGATCGTCGTGAACATGTATTTTTATTGAACACTTCCTGAATATAATAAAAATAAATTTTGTGTTTTAGATTAGTAGATTTGATTAGAAGACTGTTAAAAATGGATTTCCCTTTATTCTGCGTAAACTGCTGTCGCCGAAGGTTACCAAACTCCAATCCGTACAAACTTTAACACCTAACTACTCAACCAAAATGCAAGAAACAGCTTACGAGTAATTAAAATATCTTTTTTCATCTCAGCTTATTAATGTCCCCATTACCTAAAAGCACGGAGCAACTCGAAATAACAATTTTTTTGGTCACCCATCCGATGTCGAAACGCTACAAACCAACCATTTCATCGCGTGTGCGTTACCTACAGCAATCAAATCCTCTATCTACTACAAAATCTTACTAGGTAGGTACCTACCATTTATTACTCTCATAATTTTTTCCTAAGGATATTTTTTTCTCTAATTCAATAATATATCATGTTAGTAGTTAAGTACATAATTATAGTAGATGTACTATTAGGTATGTAAATTTTTTAATGGTCTTTTAAAAAATGTTGTTTCTGGGTGCGTTATTGAAGAACTTCAGCAACCAACAACAGCACATTACCTATAGTCTATAATTTCAGTGAAAGTTAATCGATATAAAGTACTAGCTGTCTCCCGCGGCTTCGCTCCCGTCAACTGGCTGCCTATACCATCCAGCTACCCTACGCCTACCCTACACCTACTCTACACCTACCCTACTTATGTATTTCTTTCCGACTTGCTAGACAAAAGTTGTGATAGCTCGGTTAATATACATGTTTTAAAAATAATTTATATATATATATATATATATGTTACGGCTAATAGCCGAAGTGCGGCTACACCTAGTTTTAGCCGGGTCATTGGGCACCCCGACTCGGTTAATATAGCTCGGTTGTGATAGCTCGGTTAATATACATGTTTTAAAAATAATTTATATATATATATATATATGTTACGGCTAATAGCCGAAGTGCGGCTACACCTAGTTTTAGCCGGGTCATTGGGCACCCCGACTCGGACAGGTAAGGTTAGAAGGGGATGGCGGGGTCTAGTGAGCGAGCGAAGCGAGCGAACACAGACCCCGCCATCCCCTTCGTGGTTATTTTTTTTTAAACCACACAGAAATAGGAATTTTAAAGTAGTCTAGTTGTAGCCGGCTAAAACTAGGTGTAGCCGCACTTCGGCTATTAGCCGTAACATATATATCTATAGCACTCAGGAATAATGTAGCTTTCTACCAGTGAAAAAATTTTTAGAATTGGATCATTAGTTCCAGAGATTACCCCTACATACAAACTTACAAATTTTACCTCTTTATAATATTAGTATAGATGTGCAGAGTTCAGAACAACTGGCTGATATTTTCACTAAGGCTATACCTACTCTTAAATTTGAACATATAAGTGATGAAATATTGTCTGTTATCTAATTTTTTTTAATACGTATAATTTATTCATTGAAACAAAACAAAAACAAACAAAATAAGTAATATATAAAAATAAAATACACTCAGGCGTCGAAGTATTCCTCCGCATCGCTGTCATCCGGAAACGTGCCCAGAAGGCTGGCAGCATTGCCACGTTGAATGGCAATGCTAATTCTTTGGGCAAAGAAAGAGCCAGCCCTCTGGTCACGCAAAGTGTCGATCAGTTGGCGAGATATGTCCTTGAAAAGGAGACGTGCACTCGGACCCCATGACCCAAGCGTTTCGGCCCCAAACGGCTCAAAACTGTAATTACCAATAAGGTTACAGTATTTGCGCCGCTTGAGGGCCTCAGCAGTCGCAGCGGCAGCGCCGGCACAGCCCGCCGTACTTGGAACATGTGATGGTGCAAGGGTGTCGACACATGTTGCGTCCCACACCAGAGGCCTACCCACCTTCCACGGCACCAACGTCATACCATCTGGTCTCTTCCCATCGTCACGTACCAAGCCACTTGGTTATAATACCGCAGGTACGCCGGCGGTGACAAGAGCCCGACGAATAATATCATTGATGCTGGCGTGCCGTGCTATGCGACCAGCGCTCTTGCAGCAAGAAAGGCCATGGTGCCCGAGGCTGTCGACATCTACTCCGCAGTGACACCGATGCGGAGCAACACAAGGTGCACCTAAGCGAAGACAGATAGCTAGCCGAAACGATGCGTCATCCATCATAGTACCTATGGTGGATGACGGGAGTGCTTGAAGCCATAAACCCGACTCCCATTCGCCCACAGCCAGCAGACGCGCACGCTCAACAGCATTTGATGACGTATGAATCAAGTTATTCCGTAAAATACTGCAGAGCGGCACATCCCACCGTCTCTGGGAGGACAGATTGTCGGGCAAATCCGTGTTGGGACAAGCCATTTTCCAAGCGTTCAACGCATCGGTCAAACAAGGTACCTCAAAATCAACCAGTGAGGATGATAAAATATTCCTGGTTAATGTTTCAGTACTGTGGACCGAGGAGAGGAAGGCCGGTAAACTTATACTTGAAATTTTGCGGACGCCGAGGCCACCCATGCGAATGGGAAGTGTGGCTTGATGCCATGCTCGGTCGTCCAAGGCCACATTTAGGATGGAAGAAAGTGTGTTTCTAATAATTTGGCCTACTTTTTCCAAAAGATGTGAATGTTTCCATAGATGGGAGTAGCGAAGACTATAAGTGAATTTTGGTCAAAATTTCTTTCAGAGATATGAAATAGAGCACTTGTATGTGAAACAGGAAAGCTTTTTTTTGTTACATAAAATTTAGTGGGAGTGTTACAGTAAATTACTTGGCTGTATGCGCTTCCCTGTGCATAAGTTTTATAGAAAAATAACTTTATAACTTTAACACTAGGTTTCGTCTGTTTTACTGAACACGTGTTTGGCAAAGATTCCTTTTTAAATAACACTATTAGTCAGTGTAAACTAAAGACATCTTGTTTATTATTTCTCGTCAAGATATGTGGTCCGAATCGTTCCCATCCTTTTTAAATTTATAGTGGAATTTGGATTTTATATAATAATTTTTATTCAAACTGGGAAACCACTTTCAGCCCATCTTAATCCCATCTTCGCCAACTGTCGGCTGATTAGTATTTGGGCTAGTCTAGGCGACTCACTGTCTACCGAAAAACTCCTTTCTTTTATTAAGACGAGCCACGGAAGACCCGTGGCTCGTCTTCTGCTTCAACATAGAATATTCTGACCTGTCCCTATTATGACGTGCCATCATTATTCCGTTGTAAAAAGCTATGCCTCTTGTATAGCTCTGTCTTCCTCCCACACCGAAATCATGATGTTTTAGGACTTCATAGTACGTAATAGTAGTATTGGCGCTTCGTACAGTTGCGAGGCGTCAATCTGTAGGTATTAGTTTGGGTATACAGTAAGTCTCCCATTCTAGCCCAAATTCGTTCAATTCTACGCAGATCGTTAGTAGAAGTCTCCCTACTATTATTAATAACCAATAAGTTCCAAAAAAACTAAACGTGGTCCTTGGAGTTGAAGACTATTCAAAGTTTTTGTGTGCGTTTAATTTTCATTTAATTGGGTATTGTGTTTTTATGTAGATATTGGAGTTTGGACATTAGCAAGGTTATTTAATTATTGTCGATAAAGTTCAGTAACAAAAATATTAGCTGTTTACATTCCCGTCGTCGTATGAACGCGTGAACGTACTCGTAATGCCAAGGTAATGAAACTTCAGTTGATATTTCGATTATTTAACTATGCATGGGACTGGTGTAAAGACGCGCGCTGATGATGGCTGTAGATAGTTTTTAACCATTTATTAAAAAAAAAAAACTGTTAAAACATTTATTATAATAAGGCACGGCCACTAAAAGTCACCTCTGTATAATAACAAAACAGTCAAAAGATTCACTGTATTTTCAAATGGGGAAAAATGCAAAATTAACGTTTTACATTATAGTTAATCGATAAATTAGAAGATATATTTGTTAACGATCTACCTAAATAGGGTAAATATAGGTTTTTAAAATTATATATTGATATTATATAAAAACAGCCAATTGAAAATGTAGTTCAGTTATTGCAATAACGCCTCTGTTAGATGTTTGTTACATTTCTGCAAAAGATTTGATTGTTATTAAAAGAGTAACGTTATGATTAACATGCACTGTTGTGAGACAATTGTTTATTTTATTAATTAAAAGCGCATCATCCAACTCACCCTTACACGGTCTTTAGAATGTCAAACTCATATTAAGTTGCCATTGAAAACTACCAATCGTAGATACCAAACAAGTATGTAGGTTTAATACCAATTAGATAAGCTAATTATGTACATAACATTAATTTGGTTAGACATCTCTAATTAACAAACTAGTCAGATGTGCTTTATTTGTCACCTTCTTTAATAAAATGACTGTATAAGTATTATTGTAATGGGATGCCATAAAGTTGAAGTTGTTCCACCTTACAGATTTCGGCCTTGGTGGCCAGTATCAACACTCCCTCTTCTATAACTGTCATAGTGCGATGGGTCGGCAATCGACATAACTGGAGAGAGATCTAGCGGAGGACTAACGGCTTAAAATTAAAATAAACAATTACTATATTCAGTGCAGTAAATTATACTATCAATTGTCAGAGTATTTCACACGATTAAAATAAACTCTTAATGAAATCCTTGACTTTTGTTCAACTATCATAATTTACTTTATATGTTTACATCAATGGCAATTTATTTTGATTGCCATATTTGTTTATGTTATGCATATTATAAACAGTGAGCCTTTATATCAAAAAGTTTAGTTTAATAAAGTCGTCCTACTACAAGGAAAATAACCTGTTACAAACTTAAAATTTAACGTTAAAATATAAAACAGACCGAAGAACTTCAGAATCTCCTCCTATTTTTTTTAGGGTTGGGAAGTCATCAAATGACTTCTTCCGCTCCACTCAGAGCGGAGGGCTTGCTGACTAAAACCAACCCGTGTTCCTTCTTATGCCCTTTGCGTTCCAAGGCCACGGTGACTCTTTCAAACAAATTCCTCAACCCTAGGGAATCTCCTCCTACCCCATCATTTAGTACGCTGAGTAGACATCCTTAGCAAACGCGTTTCCCTACGATCTGCGGGAAAACATTTTTTTCTGTTATAATTGACAGCTTTCATGATGTGCGATCCATTTACAGCAGGTATGAAGGAATCTACACATATCAACGAGCTGACCATTATTATAGACGCGGTGCTGTCCAAATGTCTGAGTATTTACAAAGAAACTTGTAGAACCTGCATCTATGCCGTGACATACGAACTAAAGACCGAGTGCCAATTCTACTAATTTTTAAAAAACGTGCGCAATCGCATCTTATACGCAATCTGTCAAAAAAGCCTCAATTTCCATACATTTGTCACAGTTGCGATTGCGACTGACATGCGACTGACGTCAGTGCGCCAATTCTGCATTATTTAACGGAAAACTAACACCGCGATATATTTATACTGTGCCGCGATAGAGGATTTGTTGTGTGATTAGAACATTTACAATAGCCCCGTTCAGTAGCAGTAGGCAGTTGACAAAACACCCGTCTGGTCGGAGGATCCTCTCTTTTCAATAGAGGTTCCGGGAGTTTACGCCCTGTTTCGTATACCTCTAAAAACATAGGTACGAATATGTAAATCCAGCGGTCCAGCCGTCCTCAAGTGAGGCGCTTACCAACAAACTTTGTTACATTTTTATTTATACATATAGATTTAAGGCAATACTTCCTTACTTAATTCGTCTGTGCATAGAGCAAGATATTTATTGAGAAGCCATTTTCTATCACCACTAATATTATAATAATCGAGCCTTTAATCTTAGCGATTTGCGTGGGAATATTAAGTGGAGATAAATCAGATGTAATCAGTAAGTATATTGATGACGTCGTCGAGTAATTTATAGAAATTCTTAATATTTGAAAGGTACTACGTATTTTGCGAACACCATCCGTTCATCATTTTCATCGTACGCATTGACGTCGACCCTTATATGTATGTAAAGACGTAGTTACGAAGAGCGTCCTTCTCATTAATTATATTAGGCCTTGTTAACGGGAAGAGGTTTAATTTTCAGTGCAGAGCGACCGACAGACTGTTTCACAGGTTTCTAGCTACTTATTTACTAGCCTTTTCTACATCACTCCTGGGCAAACTCTTTCTTCGACAGCTTTCATCTTTCACGAGATCTTGCGTACATCTTTCAGTTTTGGGCGAAATATGTCTAGTTTGTTGTAATGCTTGACAAATTGTAACCACGACAGCACAGGGCTGATGTCCAGTGGCAGTGAGACAAGGGTCGCAGTAGCTACGGAACGAACTACATATTTGTCCATAGGTGCTTTGTTTAAAAAAAAACCGACTTCATGAATTCATAGGTACGGAAGTAAAAATATGTATGAAAATAAATACTCTTATATAAGTAGCCGCTAATGAGCAAACAGAACATATGTACCTATGACATGCATGACAACCGGTTTCGTACCTATTACGATGCTACCACATGCACTGCAGCATCAGGAACAGTGATTTATACGCTGTAGATATGTCATCTCTAGGAACTATTAACTTTTTTTTTGTAAAAATCCAGAATAAGGACCCATACGAATAGTACCTCATCACCATCATCATCATGTCAGCCAAAAGACGTCCACTGCTGGACATAGGCCTCCCTCAAATGGGGGGGTTTGTTTTTAATCGCCATGCTTGGCAGGCGGGTTGGCAATCGCAGTGTAGCTGTTGCAATGTACCTACAGAGAATGCTTCTTACGACACCCACGGAAAGTGATGGGATGGTGCTAGTCTTTTACGTCCGACACCATATGGAATCCGGAGGCCTTATTATCTATATCTGTGTAAAAAAAGCTTTATAATTTCCCTAAAAACTTCACTGCTAATCGTTGAATTAGAAGTTTAAAAAATAATTTTGATTTGTACCCCTGGATATACCACGCTGGGTGGTCGTTGCGAAAGATAGATAAAGCTGGCTTTCGCTGGAGGACAATTTCGCCTCAGGGGTTCACCTATCCATAGCGCATAGCGTAATTAAACCTATATCTAACGATACCACTGATGGTTCATCGATGGGGCTGTGTGGAAATATAAATAAATAAATCCCAATAAATCTAATACAATTTTCCGAAAAAGGGTGCTAGATATAAAGTTCTTTATTATAGACGAATATTATTTTTCCTCAATGAGCTTGCTAAGAGACTTCGATTACGTCACGTATTTTCAGATAGCTTAGAATAATCGATTACGATTTTGGTCTCAGTGAAAGTGATCGAGGTCAAGAGCAAGCCCATTCCTCAATAAAAAAATAAAATAAAAAAATCTTGCCAAGCCCTTACTCGCAAGTTCAAGGATGGAACACGGAACTGGGAAGTACTTAAGATAGAAAGGAAAAGAGGTCTTATACTCAGCAGTGTGTGTTCCATCCAGTCTCAGAAAAAGGTGATATTTAGAGAAGATCGTCCTTGAGCCAGCTAAAACCTGTAGATAACAACAATTTGTATATCAAGCAGAGGTGGTTACAGGAAAATCCCCTCAAGGTATCTTAGAAAACATATTTGCTAAGTGCAGACTATATGATAATTACAGCTGGCTATTTATATTTTTTACTAATTGAAGACTTCTATACAATTTTATTCGGTTCATTAACAGCACGCATAAACAATTATAAAATAATTATAATGTTAGGGTTTTGACCGTCAATTCCGCATCAGAGTCATAAATAACCTTCTTTTAACGATAGACGAAATCTAAGCATGGCTGCTTGTACGCTCTTCGAGGTCATACAATATGAATTCTAACTGGGTAACTTTAGGTGTAAGGGTTGCCACTTGCAATTTATGAAAGGTGCCTATTTTTTTGCACGTTCGACGTAAAATATTGCTGATGATTTATTTTTCAAAATTGATTTAAAAGCTCAAGCTACGTCCAGGTTTGCTCACAACTTAATAACTTTCTGTATAATGGCTAAGCTGAATTACTTTAGTAATTTTATGAACCATTTGTTTCACACCTCAGATTTCTGAAATAATATTATTTGATGTTGAATATTTCAGTTCTACTTTAGCCTGTAAACTTGTCAAACTTTTGCACTAAAATAGGGTTTGGAATACCATCTTAACTCCAATTTTTCAGTTTACGAACTTTTACTATTTTACAAATATATTTATTTATCGCCAACAAAAGCTACACAGATGTAATTTATAAGATAATGACTATAATGGGTAAAAGAAAATGATTTTGGGAAGTGCTGCTGTATATAGGTATATCTGAGTTAAACCAATATGAGTTATAAATATTATAACAAAAAAGTGTTTTCTAAAGTAAAACTTTTAAAACATAATTGAGTTCAAATAATAATTAAAGGAAAATCGAATAGACAACCCTGCAATAAGTCAGAGACGTTTTATTGAAAATTCAATTACAATGACATATTGCGCGGTGTGGGTTACCTCAGCCTTCTATTACATAACCTGTGCGATAACTACATTATGTATAGAACATAGGTATCGTGTTGTGAAGTCGAGGAATAAATAGGTTAGGACTGCGGATTCAATTCAAATAAATAAAAATGACAGTTTGAAGAGATAAATGAATGCAGGATAGGAATGCATTTGAAAATTGCCCAACCTTTGCATTCTTCGAGTGTTCATTGTCAAATAATAAGGATACTTTATACTTTTTATTTTGTCTGACCTTTCTGGGTATTAAACCATCCTGGCCATATTTTTGGGTTTGGAGTTGACTGGTAGAGAATGCTTTGTTGAATTAAGTACGTCCATGTACCATTACTATACATAAAGTTTAATTAAATACATTAAAACTTCGTACTTGTGGATTCGTGGTCTGACGTCATAACATTATGAACTCGTGACCCGCCCTACTGATATATCCTCTTTGAAAATGGGCTGCGGTCTAAACGAAGATAATATTACAAGGACAATGGAGACATTAACCAGAGAGTTAAAAATGTATAAAAATTAAGGCTTTTTTGACATATTGTGAATGAGATGCGAATGCGAACGTTGCTCAGCTGCATCCGGTAAGACTTGAAGATGGCCCCAATATAGTAGAAAAAGGCTAGGCAGGTTGATTGATTGCACACTGAAATCTATCTATACTATGTATAATATTTTTTAAGAATGTTTTTAAGAAAAAAAAAAAAAAATAAAGCTGAAGAGTTTGTTTGTTTGAACGCGCTGTTCTCTGGAACCACCAGTCAGATTTAGAAATTTCTTTTTGTATATACATATATGATAGCCACATTCATGAGGAAGGCTTTACGGGAACGAAAAAACGGGATATGCGCGTACGAAGTCGCGGGCAAAAGCTATCATCTTAATAAACCGTGAAGGTTGTGATTGAGTTCGACTTCGGAAAAACTGTATCGCTTTTACTTCAGATGAGATGATTTTATACAGAGATGCTAGTATTACCGCAACATGCTTTGAAGAATATTTACGATATATTTAAGATCAACAACGGGTATCCCCAAGGTTTATGCTCTAACTACTTACAAGGTAATGGGCTACTTTAACCTAGAAGCTAATCCTATTATTTAAAGTTCTTCCGTTACTGATGAGTGGCTGATAGACAACGCACAGCCGAAAATACTGATCGTAGAAAGCAACAATTTGTCATGGAGGTTTTTTGAGGAGTGTAGGGGAGCACTAAGAGATGATTTCTCGAAATTTAACTGTCTGTCTGTCTGTCTGTCGCGGGCAAAAGCTAGTTTAAGATAACTTCAACGTAAATTATGACCGCCAAATCATTTGATCCTTCAGAAGAAAGAGTTGACGTAAGAATTTGACAAACTCCAGATTTTTTGGTATTAAAAAATAATGTGTAAGAAAAATATGCCTCCACCAACACTTTATACGACTTTTTAGGGTACCTTACCTTTTTTTTTTATTATTGATAGGCACGCGCTTGACCACTATCTCACCTGATGGTAAGCGACGATGTGGTCGAAGATGGAGCACGCTTGCCTAGAAGTAACCTATTCACTCTTGACTTAAAGACTTCCAGGTTGTAGCTATCAGGAAACACAGACTCTAGCAGGGAATTCCACTCCTTAGCTATACGCACAATGAATGTATTCCCAAAATGGTTTGTGCGTGTGGGTGGGAAAAACGGTAGGAACCCTTATAGGATCACTTCCTCGTCCGTCCGTTCGTCCTTCTGTCAGTATGTCAGTATGTTCAATCACTTAGGAGTACCGATACCCTTACAATCTAACCAACAATGGACCTATACCTAACTTCGAGCCTCCCAAAATCAAGAGATCGTTACGATTCATGAAAAGTGCAATTCCTACGACATAGCATTGCCTTGCCAATTATGAATAAAAACAAAACGACAATTTTCTAAAATCACTACTATTTCACAAACTTTATAACCATGCATTGTTTAAAACCATTAGAGTAGGGTGTAATTTCTTTCTACCGATATTTATTGATTAATCAAAATATTTCGCTTAGGCACTACATCGTTTAGCCGCACGCGCAGAAATGATCTAAGATCAAGATTGATTCCATTACGAAGCCTATGTAGGTATATTTACTATGTCTCAATATTTGCTTCTGTTTAAAATACCTGAGGATGTTTTAGATGCGATTAGCGATTCGTTAATAGCTTTAATAGAGATGCATTGTCGTGTTAGTGTGAATCTTTAATCAAAACAAAAATTGTACGTAGTTACCTTCAAGGATTTTTGTTGGTACGACATATGTCTACCAACATCTGCACCTAAGATGTAGGTTAAAAGACACACGCCTGCGCCGGCCGACGACAAACAATTTACACAATTCACAAATCCCTGTAACGTTTCTTGGATCACCTTAAATAAACTGTTTGCATGATTGTGATTAACACCTTGCCTTCCAATGAAACTTCGAAACATCGCATTGTCAATACAATGGAATGATATTTATAGCTCAAGTTGTAACTTCAGAGCATAGACGTTCAGGACTCGTCCTACCACCAACACATCCTTCTTGCATTGTCAACTTAAAAAATATATTTTCAAAATGATGAAGATTGTGAGTGATTTTTGTGGAAATTTGTATTTTTAATCTTTAAAAAAAAAGTTTGAAAAAATATTGGTTACTTACTTTACATTAATTGTTGGTTTCTATCATATTTTACTGAAAGAGTATCAATTTAATAGAACACACTACAATCTTTTCAGACTTTGTTCGCCCTGGCCGTTCTTGCCGTAGTATTCGCTCAGGAAGATGCGACCGCGCCAGCTGTAGTGAGCGCTGCGCCCGCGCCGGCTGCAGGGGGCGCTGCGCCCGTTCAGATCCTCAAGCAAGTCGATGAGCAGGACGTAGACAAATACAACTTTGAGTAAGTGATCATGAACTTAAACAGTTCTTAATTTTTCTTAACTATTTTGGGAAATGCTAATACCGGTTTTGTTTGTAACTACCATAGGTAAATACTCAACCGTCACGGACTGTACATGATTCGAGTGAGATCGTGAAAAATTATTAGACAAATATTGTTTGACAATCATAAACGCAAAGATTTTTTTTTCGCAAACCAATGCCAAGTTATTAGGGTCACGACCGTTACTTACAGCATTTTCAATTTTCGTGAAAATACTTCCCGTAAAGGGTACTTATGTTTATTACAAGTGCTAAGTAACAGTACATTTTGTTTTTTAATCATTTACATTGATCAAAGGCATTGACATAAAAATACTGATGTAACAAGTACCTACTCATTACTCGTTCTCGGTAACATACGACATAACGAATAATTATTGACTTCTTCACAACTTGAGATGTTACTTAATCCATTGTTTGAAAAGGGCATCGTCATCAAGATGACTTGTTTACTAGCACTTGTGTACTTTTGGTATGAGCCCAAAACCTCATTCCTCGTAAAAATATTTGCGGGCTTTTAAAATGTCTTGCACCTGCAAATAGGGCCGTGAACTCCCCGCCGAGTCCCCGCTTCACTAATATTTTATCATTATTTCAATGTTTATCAAAATACGAGGTGTCGTAAGAGGCAACTAAGGGACTCACCAGAGAATGAGCAGCAGTATTCTCTGTGGGTACATTGCAACAGCTACACTACGATCGCCAACCCGTTTGCCAAGCGTGGCGATTATGGTAACCCCCCCATCTGGAGGAGGCCCATGTCCAGCAGTGGACGTCTTTTGGCTGATATGATGATAGAACATTTTTTACAATATACACCTTCGGTCGATTCTGTCAACATCTCACCGTGTACACTTAGGTAGAGTGAGCATGAAGTAAACTGTCATTCCATCTTTTTTGTATGGATTGACAGCTCACTTCATGTTCCCTTCACCTAAGCTTTCATAGTGACAGATAGGTATTCAAACATTACAAAAAACTCATTCTCTCCCTCAGGTTTGAGACCAGCGACGGTACCTCAAGGCAGGAGACTGGGGAGTACAAGAACGACACTGAGCAGCAGGGTCTGGTCGTGAAGGGCAGCTACAAGTACGTCGCCCCCGATGGCCAACATATCTCCGTCACCTATATCGCCGACAAGGACGGTTACCAGCCCACCGAAGAGAAAGCCGCTGACCAGGCAGCCGCCCCTGAAGCTTAACCTCTCCCCTTGAAGACCCTCCGATATAAATCTTACAGTTACTTTACGTAAACCAAATATGTAAAGGATGTTTGTTCGTATATGCCTTAACACTGCCAAATAAAACTGCTACTGCCTGAAAAAGGTTAAAAAACGATTTTTATTCTTTAATCTAACAGTTTCAGTTCCCTCAGAGCCTAAATTATCCGCGTTCATTACCGAGGAGCTCATGGCTAAATAACAGCCGCATGGGTCGACCTTCAAGGTTAAGCAACGCTTGCCGAGGTTGGTCTGTGGATAGGTGATCATCATGACATACCGGGACTCCTCCGTGCCTCGGAAAGCACGTTAAGCCGTTGGTCCCGGCTGTCTTTTGAATATCTTTTGCAGTTGTAATGGATTGTCAGAAGACAGAAAATCTGACACAGTCTTGCGAAGAAGTACTGTGTTACCCAATTAATGGGTTGTGGAGGTCTGGTAGGCAGCCGCTTCACGTAAAATACTGGTATTTAGCTGAATCCGGTTTAACTGGGAGCCGACCCCAATATACTTGTACTAGTACGTGATTTTTTTGCAATAAAAACTTCCATTAGCTCAAACGTCCAGCAAAGAATCACTCTATTGAAATATAGATTTTTACCGTCATTAATTAGGATTAAAATCGAGTGACTTTAGAAGTCAAATAGGGCAAACAATAAAAAGAAGCAGTTTTTTCATAACTCAAAATGATTGATGATCCTGAACCAATTTTGAGTGAGTGAATCACTGGTCCATTTAATTTTTCGCTATATTTTAACTAACGTTCTTATAATTTAGATTAGTTTTCTACATTAAGATTGGATTATTAACAAACTATCTGAAAACTGATATTTTATAGTAGTGATATGATTGTTCACATTGTAAAAGTGTTCAATTCCCGAACAGACTTCTTTAAATTAACTTACAGCAAAAGTGAGTTTACTGTAAATAATTATTTAACGGGTAAGTAGTATAAATTAATGATGACTAAAAAGATTTTCTACAAACAGCTATCTATTTACATACTTACCTTCACATGACATCACATTACATCAATCACAGGTTCTCAATTCGGATGTTTGTATTTTTTTTTTTTTTTTTTATGTTTGTTCGGGCATAACTCCGTCGCTTGCCAACCGATTTGAAAAATTATTTTTTTGTTGGAAAGGGTATACTTCCCAAATGGTCCCATTGAGTTTGGTTTGGTTTTTAAATCCAAATAGCTGGAAAGAATATCTGAAAAATTATCCATGTATACGAAATTGCGTATTTTTGCTTTCCTGTGACTTTCCAGTGGTGTTGTTAAGTGTGGGGTACCACTAAAAAGTGAAAAATAAAAAACTTTTAAACAAAAAAAAAAGAAACCGACTTCCAAAAAACACTACAAAGTTCAAAATAACTTTAATTTCGGAAGTCGGTGTCAAATAACGAAGAAGCAACCAAAAACACCGACTTCCGAAATTAAAGTTATTTTGAACTTTGTAGTGTTTTTTGGAAGTCGGTTTCTTTGTTTTGTGAAAAAGTTTTTGTTCTTGAAATGTCATCCGTTTTTCTGAAATTCAGCTTTTGTAGCATTTTTTTTAGTCATAGTTTTCAAACCTGAAATAAAAATATATGTTAAGTATTCATAAAACTTGACAAAGATATAAATAATGACTCAACAAACAATATCATAGTTAAAGTCTCATTCGTGTAATGTCAGATCAGCTTTGGATTGTTCGGAATTAATCATCTTTAGTAGTTACAAATTCATTACCTTCAAGCTCTTTAAATAAACAGATCTATAAAAAGCAAAGCAGGAGCACTTACTTGGTATAATGTCACCATGAAAACTGATTGGACTGTTTCAAAAAATGGTTAAAATACACTCGGTAGAGCAAACATCCTCAAATTAAGTGCCTGCTAAAATAGTATCGGCACGAACTTACTAAATGAAACTTCACGAAAGGAAAGAAGTGATAATGATGCAAGGCACACTTGATAAGCCAAGTTACTACGAATTTTGAGAAGTTATTTGAGGAATTCGAGGAGCTCGTGCTTATAATAGTTGGGTTATTATAACACTTGTCGAGTTTGGTTCGTGGATGGTGACGAAACGAGAAACTTCCCAGCTTCAGGAAGCACTTTCAGCTGTTGGTGACAACTGTAATTTATAGATTTTTGAGCGTCGTTACGGTCAATCAGAATCAGAAGAATCTGACACCAATCTTGCCAAGAGGTATCTATATCCAGTTACTGCATTATGGAGATCATATATAGGCAGACGCTCCATGTTAAATATTAGTACTCAGCTGCTTTTGATTTCTCTGAAAGCCGGCCCATTTTTTTGGATGGGAAATCATCAAATGACTCCTTCAGCTCTGGGTGGAGACTCTTACTGACTAAAACCTATCCGTGCTCCTCATAGTGCCCTTTGCGTTCCAGGGCCGCGGTGACTCTTTTGAACAAAATCCGCAACCTGGAACCCGACCCTGACATAGTTGGGAATAGGTTACGCAGATTGATTGTAGGCATGCAAAATTGCTATATATTTTCCATTAGCAAGATTTCTTGTTCACCGACTTTAAAAAAAGGAGGTTTCTCAATTCGGTTGTATTTTTTTATTATGTTTTTTACCTCATAACTCCGTCATTTATTTGATTTGAAAAATTTTCTTTTGTTTGGAAGGGTATACTTTCCTCTTCATCATCATCATCATATCAGCCGAAAGACGTCCACTGCTGGACGTAGGCCTCCCCAAGTGTCGCCACAACAACCGGTCCTGTGCGTCTCGTCGTTTGGAGTGGCGACCGCGTACCGGAAGACGCAGCGTTGGAAGGCCTCCCACAAGGTGGACCGATGACCTGGTGAGGGTCGCGGGTAACCGATGGATGCGAGACTTTCCTCTTGGTCCCATTGAAATATCATGAAAATCGGTTCTGCAAAATAGCTGAAAAAAATATGTCATCCACGTAAATGAAATAGCGTATTTTGCTTTCCTGTGACTTTCTCATGGTTTACGAATTACGAAAAATAATAAAGTACCTACTAAAAAGCGTAAAAAAAAATATTACCACACTGTAGTGTTTTTTTTTTATTTGGAAGCAGGTTGTGCTTTTGTGTTATTTTTTTTTTTTTGGGTTATACTTAATTATTTACCGGAATCCTGCTAGCTGATGAAGACAATGGTTATTTCTGGTGTGTTTTATCACACTGATGCAGGATATTTCTGGAAATACGCTTTAAATGGTGGACGGATTCGCTAAGTCAGTCTTTCATTCAGAAAGCCTTAAAAATGGCTCAGAACCCACATATCTGGTACAAAGCTGGGAGTAAACATAAACTTGATAGGTTAGCACTGAAGGAATATTACTATAGTAAAAGAGTCTGCTTCTCTATGTTAAAGGAGTGCTAACCTATCTAGTTAATGTTTATTCATATTATGAATAAGGATTTTTAATGTTCCAGAATGAGGCCAAGGCCAATTTCAACAGGTAATCGATAATAACAACAAAGCTACTGCTCTTATCTATTCTTAATTAAAAAAATGAAACTTAAGTAGTGTGTTTTTTATTAGATGAAAAAATGACTTCTTCTGCTCTGGGTGGAGCCAGGATGAGACTGGCACAGAAACGTGGAGATCGGCACTATTAAAAAGAGGTCTTGGTCCAGCAGAGGGTGAAGTTGGACTGTGGCTGATGATGATGAAGTACAAAGCTGTGGAAACATTGGAAACAGACAAAATTTTGTTAGTGGGTTATTTTCAGTAATGAGTATTAAAAAAATGTGCAAAGTAATAATGTTCTTATTTCTGGACAAACTTTTTCAATTACAAGTTTGTTTCAAAATACAGCCAGGTTAAGTAAAAAAAATCGTTTCTGATTGAAGATTGTTCACATACATATGTGTGCACTGACTAAATACACGACGCAGCTAAGTAATTTGTCACGAATATTCATATTTTACAATGGCAACTGGGGTCAAAAGTGGCTGACGTTTTTTTGAGTTCAGTTAGGAAAAGTTTCTAATTTTTTTGAGTACATCCGGGTCATTTTTATGCATTATTTGGATGCAGCAATCTCACACAAAGCCATGTTATATCTCCTCTACCCTTGATTGACTGGTAGAGTATGTGTAAGGAATAACGTTTGCCTTTGCAGTTTTGTACTACATGAAGTTTTAATTAATATTATAAATAAACAGAAGTCGACTGCCTCGAACACCATGGCCTTTCCTGCAGTAGAAGCGCGGGCCGGATAGCACGGCACGCCAGCATTAATGACATCATCCGTCGGGCTCTTACCACCGCCGGGGTGCCAGCTGTATTAGAACCGAATGGCTTGCCGCGAGACGATGGGAAGAGGCCAGATGGGATGACCATAATGCCTTGGAAGTTGGGTAGGCCTCTGGTGTGGGATGCA
Source organism: Melanchra persicariae (assembly GCA_947386135.1). Lineage (NCBI taxonomy): Eukaryota > Metazoa > Arthropoda > Insecta > Lepidoptera > Noctuidae > Melanchra > Melanchra persicariae. The sequence continues at coordinate 12,113,619 of OX376650.1, read as the reverse complement.
ACATGCGTCGACACTCTTGCGCCATCCCATTTTCTTAGCACGGCAGGTTGTGCTGGGGCGGCTGCTGCGGGTGCAGAAAATCTCAAACGGCGCAAATACCTTACCTTATTGGGAATTATGTATTTGAGCCGTTTGGGGTTGAAACACTAGGGCCATGAGGTCCGAGTGCTCATCGAGTTTTTCGTGAAATCAGCAAGCAGTTAATCGACTCTTCACGTGACCAGAGGGCTGGCCTTTTTTTGGCCAACGAATCAGCTTTGCCATTCAACGTGGCAATGCGGCCAGTGTTCTGGGCACTTTTCCCGTTGACAGCGATGTGGACGAATTTTTAGATGCCCTGTGAGTTCTTCCCCTCCCCTTTTTCTCCGCTTGTATATTTTCTACTAGTTTGTATTTAGTATCCATAAGTTTTATGTGTTTAAGTAGGTACAATTGAGTGATTGTTGTCTTATATATTATTGTTCTTTTTATTATGTGTTTGGTGCTGTTGTGTTGGGTATGTGTCGAATAAATGTTTTATATTCTATTCTCTTTAAGAGAGGATTTCCAAAATTCCTACGAGAACGGGGCAAAACGGGATATGTGTGTACAAAGTTGCGGGTTTTGCCCGCGACTTCGTACGTGCATATCCCGTAAAAAATAAAAAAGTAATATACTACTACTATATAAATAACATCTGTAAAAAAAACTTTCATCACCTCTAACCCTGGAACCGACGACTTTTATTTCTATGCGTAAATACTAATCAGCACACCAATAAATAAGGAGGGAAATAAATACAAAAGTTCTTTTAACAAAATATAATTAAAATCTCAGTAGAAAACGGTACAAAAGTACAAATTTTAATATGTATAAATTACTGCTGGGCGGGTAGCACTCTGATGGTAGGTTTGTATCCTTTGTCGTCAGCTGTGAAGGTGACCTGGTACTCTTCACCTTCAGGAGTGAGGTAGGAGTAGGAGCCCTTGATGGAAATGCCTTGCTTCTCGCCGACGGTGATCAGGCTGCCTTCCTCTTGGCGGGATACGCCGTCGCTTGTCTTGAAGCTGGAATGGAGAATTTGTTAATTTACTACACTTTGAGCCACTTTCGAAAAAGATAACATTTATCATTTGCTGTGTTTTTGGAGCTGTTACAGTTTCCATACAGATTCATACTTTGAGGTCTGTGCAAAGTTCCTTCTTTTGTTGCAAAACCACAGATCATTTTCATCAATTGCTTATGTTTTCGATTTATTGAAGAGAAGGCAGTAAGTTTTTCTTTTCCCAAACATGTGTAGATATAAATACTTACTCAAAGTTATATCCATCAGGATTAACAATAGTTCTTTCTGTTAGGATTTCAGCAACCGGCTTATCTTCAGCGGACACCACTGCGGCGAAGAGAGCGAGCACGAATAGTTTCTGAAACGTGACGACATACAAAAATATGATAAGTGTAAGTAACTTATAAAGTACAATGATGTAATATTGTACGAGTAGACGTGTCATGAAGCCTTACGAGTCTTTCTTTTTTCATGTGTGACCTTTTAGCCTTCAGCTCAGCGCTCGGTGTTACGTAAAATCTACTGACTACTCGCGTATTTACATTATCTAATACATATTGAATGATATTTCATTGTGATTGCAACAAAAATGCCTTTTGTTTTTTTTTTTTGTGAAACTGTGTTTCTCACTACCAACTTACTCTTTGTATAATATGTAGCTACTGGTAGAAGAATGTCCTCAGTAATGAGAATACGACGCGAGTTGGAGGAGGTAGTAGAATATTTTTAGTACTTGAGGGAACATGTGAACATGAGTTTTTCAGTTGTAGTTGCAATAAACGTTAAGATAAACCAATGACCATTGATTTGGGGATTCAAAGAGGTATTAACAGAAGAAGCCGTGCATGCAGAAGGTCGTTGCTACACATTACTTTACAATCCACAGTTTTCGCTACTTAAGGCGCTGTGATCAGCAAAAACTCGATCACTCTCGGAATGTACAGAAAAAAAAGAGACTAAGTTGAGCTATTAAAATTCTAAAACAACAAAATTTTGCATAAGATTCGATTCGTTATTTGGTATAAATTTTACAAGTAGGCTAGTAAAACGGGATTTTTTTTTAACGTCACAGTTGGAGGTAACTTTGACGATCATTTCTAAAATTAACATATTATATATTTTTTATTTTTTTAAATTACGTTAGAAAACCAGACATTTTTCAGTTTTTGATGATTACAGCGCCTTAAACCAAGCCAAGCGTCAAGTATGCTCTTGGTAGAGTGTAGATATAGATATATGTTTTGCAGGTAATATTTTAAACTTACCGGAGCAATCATAGTGGCAGTTGAATTGACGATATCCAAATAGGTAGAACACTTAAATGTAAATGATACAAACAACTGGTAAAAATCTCCTTAAATACATTGTCTGTTTGTGAAGTTACATCAATTGTAGAAGTGCAGTAACTAAGGTGATAACACGAATCAGGTTATGAAACGTGGCAAACGCAAAAATTGACACACAGTCAACTGGGCAACTGTTTGTCTTCACAATAAATACTCATTAACTACTGTGTGTTTAACAAATAATAAATTGTTTCGAATTTTTCATTTATTTTACAAGTTTGCCTAAGACAATGATGGTATTTTCGGGCAAGTCATTTGACTGATACAACAGGTGCTCCAGACATTGTACTAAGATTATGCCCACATTCTTACATGCCCTGAACTCCTGACCATATGTGCTGGGTCATGATAAACGCGCCATACATGGAAGTATTTGTTTTTTAAATATTTTCACGTGACTACTATTGTTCGTTACAATTGATTCGATTAATTGAAACAATGATTGATTTGATTGAATTGATTTGATTTGATTGGTTCGATTTCGATTGATTGATTTGAATTTCATCTTATAATATATGTATTCACGTTTTATCAAAGGCATATATTCCAGATGGCATAAGTTATGCTTCGGTAGGTATCTACTTGACTGTGAGCTTATGATCTCATGGTTCGGGAATCGATTCCAGGATCGGGCAATGTGTTATTGAGATTATTCATCTGGGACTTCTGTGTATTTGAGCCCGGCAAGATTTGAGTCCGGTTAATTGCAATAGGTTTGCTTGTTCGTTTAGGGATCTTAATTATGGGACTAAAACATATCCAGCATAATTGTCATATTCCTCTGCCTTGGGAAATACACATATACCTCGGCCAAATAGTCTCATTCCAGGCGAGGCAAGATAAAGAAGTTGCTCGACGCACCGAAAACGCCTGGAAGAGCTACTGGTCGATGAAACACCTAATGAGAGGAGCACTTCCACTTTCCCTCAAAGAGAAACTCATGGATATGTGCGTCCTCCCTACCCTCACCTACGGAGCGCAAACGTGGTCATTAACAAAATCTCAAAAGTCGGGGTCTGCCAGCGAGCAATGGAACGAAGTATTCTTGGAGTCAAGATCAAAGACCACATCAAAAACAGTATACTTCGTTCCAAAACACAAATCGCAGACGTAGGCAACTCAACCGCCAATCTAAAATGGAACTGGGCTGGCCACATCTGCCGCATGTCGCAACAGAACTGGGCAAAAGTGGCCACTGATTGGGTTCCAAACAGGAACCGGCGACGCGGTAGGCCCAAGAGGAGATGGCGTGATGAATTAGACTCCTACTGAAAGGATTGGCCATATGTGGCAAAAAACAGAGAACAGTGGAAGCAAGGAAGGGAGGCCTTTGCCCTGCAGTGGGACAGTACAGGCTCATAAAAATAAATAAATAATTGGGAAATACACGCGTGATGTGATAGCATTCAGTTGAAATAAAAAATAGAAATTTAAACACAGGGCACTTTTATGAATAATTATTTTAATTTTAGGGATAGAAACTAATAACCTATTAGTTATTTATTATTAATTTATATCTTACATAATTTCAAATTATCCAAAAATATTAAGTCTACTTATTAAGTACAGTTTCCGATATTATGAGCAAATTTTGAATTATTATATTACAGTTTTTGATTTGATATAATTAGGTAGTAAAAATTCATGAATTTACTAAGTATGTATTTTTTTACAAGCATAGAGATAATTTCTATTAATTTAATTAAATACACCATTCTGTGAACGTCAGAATCGCCGGTCAACAGTCATATTTAGCTTTGAAATTGTGCCTAAAAATTACTTATCAATTGCTTATATTTGGTTACCATAATCAGAGAATTGCTTATTTCATCTGTTAAAAGAATTAAAACATTTAACATTGACCGACCATTCTGATATCAGAACGGCTGGTCAATCACTGTAGAGTAGTAACTATTAGGAATTACTGAAATTTGAATAAGCCAAAGATTGCTTATTAATTGCTTATTTTACAATTTATAAGCCTAGACCCTTTTATCCTTTCTTTTAGCTAGCCAAGAATTTAAAAGCCCCTGCGCCTGTTAAATTTATGAAAGCAAAGTGACGTCTGTCGAAAATTGCATTTATATTTCAAAAGGGATTATTATTTATTACTCGTTTCTTTATTTTCTGTAATAAAGACTTTTTGGTGCTTTGTTTCTACACTTGCGTGCAAAAAAATCGACCCACCCCGCACGCTTTCGTTCATAACACGATAAATAAAAATCTAAAATTAATTAACAAATACTTTTCACACTGTTTGTTAAATGTCAGTTTAAGATTACAATCATAGTTTGTTCATAGCATTCCGACGTAAATTGAAGCAAACAATAATGTCCTCGCCTAAAAACTTTATCACCCCTCCTTCACCCCTTAACTATGTATGTACCTATGTACAGTCTGTTGTCAACATTATCTGACCCACCCTAAAAACAAACGAATTTGGACCCTCTTCCTGAAACAATAAGGTTTATTCAATTTATGTGAGCTTATCAGACAAGTGCTCGCCAACATTGTCGGAGCCACCGGCATTGTATGTCATTTTGTTAAGCTATTTTAATCATTATCTCGTCGACATTAAGTTGAAAAGCTTTTAAGTCACACTACATAATTACAACGCAATCTTTAATTTCGCGTAGTCTCAACAAGTTCTTGTGGCTTAGTGGTTTGATGCTGGATTAGGCGACGAACAACCTGTGGGTTCGAAACACAGTTCACATATCAGTTTTGTCTTCATTTTTATAATATTGCTTGCACTATTAAAGAACGACCAATATGATTTACGCCTAATAACTTATCTTGTAAACAGGTGGCTAAATTAAAACAACTTAAGTTCACAGAATTTATGTTTACCAAGAATGGTTGGATACGAAGTAAAACATATAATTTGCTTCGTGAGCTAGATATACATCTAAGTGACAAAAGTTACACTATGCCTAATAGCAGTGACTGCGCACACACATTTGTAAATCGTTTTACATCACTCGTTAAGTATTTTTAAGCAATTTGGTGTAAAGAAGCATCATGTCGCAACTTAATGACTATACCAAACATAAAATCATATTTTTACATGAGCAGAATGTTGGAATTAGAGAGATTGGTCGTCGACTTAAAATAGCAGTAAGTGTTTTTTTTTTAACTATTTTATTTTATTGATTGTGATTAATGAACGCGTAGTTGGCTATTTTGTCATTACATTTACTCCTTACAAGTTACATACACGGTTCCAAAAATGTTTTTACAGAAATACGGTTAAACTATGGCTAAGACTTTATGGAGACAATGGAAATATTCAGCGGATTCGTCCAGGAGCAAATCCATCAAGTATAGTCCCGAATTAGACCGCCACCGGGCCATTGTTTCAAGCCATGTTGAACATCCATTTTTGCCCATTCGTGTAACCGGAATAAACCACAATAATTAATAAGGTCAATGAAAAACAGGATGGAAGCAGCAATAAGAGCACGTGGGGGAAACACAAGCTACTGAACAAAGTTTTCCTAAGAAATTTCATGTTTCTTTTACTTTTACTTTCAAAATTATTCATTAAAAAATTGAGCTATTTTAAGCGCTTTCGTTTATAACACGATAAATAAAAATCTAAAATTAATTAACAAATACACACACACACAATCAATAAAATAAAATAGTTAAAAAAAAAACACTTACTGCTATTTTAAGTCGACGACCAATCTCTCTAATTCCAACATTCTGCTCATGTAAAAATATGATTTTATGTTTGGTATAGTCATTAAGTTGCGACATGATGCTTCTTTACACCAAATTGCTTAAAAATACTTAACAAGTGATGTAAAACGATTTAGAAATGTGTGTGCGCAGTCACTGCTATTAGGCATAGTGTAACTTTTGTCACTTAGATGACTGTATATTAGGTCTTTACCTATGAAATTGCCGTTCTGCAGTACTGGCCATTTCAAATCAAAATAATTTTTGTTTGGCTAAGAATTCTAATTTCAAATTAATTTTATTTTAAAAACATGGTTTTTTTTTTCCAGAAGTAGTCATTTGTTTATTGATTAGTGTTCCGTTCTGGAAATTTCGACCTGAAAAATGAACCTCGCGGTCGTCCGAAGACTTTCGTCGACAATGACGAATTAAAGGCTATTGTGGAAGCTGATGATACACAATCTACGGCTGAATTAGCAGCAGCTTTCGACGTTAGCGTCAAAACAATTTTGGTCCATTTGCGTCAAATTGGCAAGGTAAAAAAGCTTGACAAATGGGTGCCCCACGAACTCAATGATCGCCAGTGCGAAGTACGCGTCGAGACGTGCCTTGCACTGCTCAACAGACACACAAATGAAGTAATTTTGAACCGCATTGTTACCTGCCATGAAAAATGGATTCTGTTTGATAACCGCAAGCGCTCAGCAAGTTGGTTGGATCCTGGTTCAGCACCTAAACAATGCCCTAAACGAAAACTTACCCCTAGAAAAGTGATGGTCACTGTTTGGTGGTCTAGCGCCGGTGTGATTCATCACAGCTTCTTACCAAATGGGGTAAGCATTACTGCAGATGTGTACTGTGAAGAACTGAACACAATGATGGAGAAGCTGGCACAGCTCCAACCAGCATTGGTCAAACGCTCGTCTCCGCTGCTCCTGCACGACAACGCGCGACCTCATACTGCACAGCAGACGGTCTCCAAGTTGCAAGAACTGGGGTTGGAAGCTCTCAGTCATCCGCCCTACTCACCAGACCTTGCGCCTACAGACTACTACTTTTTCCAGAATTTGGATAACTTCTTGGCGGGAAAAAAATTCAATACCCGAGAGGCAGTACAAAATGCCTTTGAAGAATTTATTGCCTCCCGTCCAGCTGATTTCTTTAAGAAGGGCATCAATAAACTGCCACTACGTTGGCAAAGATGCATTGATTGCATGGGTGATTACTTCGATTAATACAAATAAAAAATACATGAAAAAAATTCGTTTAAGTTTTTTCATAAAAAACGGCAATTTCATAGGCGTAAATCATATTGGTCGTTCTTTAATAATGCACGCAATATTATAAAAATGAAGACAAAACTGATATGTGAACTGTGTTTCGAACCCACAGGTTGTTCGTCGCCAATTCCAGCATCAAACCGCTAAGCCACAAGAACTTGTTGAGACTACGCGAAATTAAAGATTGCGTTGTAATTATGTAGTGTGACTTAAAAGCTTTTCAACTTAATGTCGACGAGATAATGATTAAAATAGCTTAACAAAATGACATACAATGCCGGTGGCTCCGACAATGTTGGCGAGCACTTGTCTGATAAGCTCACATAAATTGAATAAACCTTATTGTTTCAGGAAGAGGGTCCAAATTCGTTTGTTTTGGCATGTAATAAAATCGATATCTGTATTTTCCCTTTTTTCGAACAAAATATTTCAAAGTTAAATCAAAAATACTGACTTGCACACAAATTATGCACACTAAATAAATCATATTAGATATACTGTTTAATGGTATTTGCAGAACTGTTTTACTGAACGAATATTTGGCTAATGATATTTCTGGGTGGTTTAAAAAAAAATAACCACGAAGGGGATGGCGGGGTCTGTTCGCTCGCTTCGCTCGCTCACTTGACCCCGCCATCCCCTTCTAACCTAACCTGTCCGAGTCGGGGTGCCCAATGACCGGCTACTATTGTAACCATGATAACCACCTGCTATTTCAGGGAAGTGCAATTTAGAGTGCAAGTTAGTATTTTTGATGAACAATTCGTATTTTTGTTTTATAAATCATAAATCCGATGTATGAACCACATTTTTGGTGTGAATTCGATAAAAAGGTCATCTCGTTTTGGATGATTTTTTTAGTTTTTTTTGTAAGACATGTTTTCTAATCAATTGGGATTTTTTGCACAGCATTATTTTTTCTGGTATGCATTAAAATTATACAGATGTGCATTTAAAAATATCCCGTTTGTTTTTAGGGTGGGTCAGATAATGTTGACAACAGACTGTACATAGGTACATACATAGTTAAGGGGTGAAGGAGGGGTGATAAAGTTTTTAGGGGAGGACATTATTGTTTGCTTCAATTTACGTCGGAATGCTATGAACAAACTATGATTGTAATCTTAAACTGACATTTAACAAACAGTGTGAAAAGTATTTGTTAATTAATTTAAGATTTTTATTCATCGTGTTATGAACGAAAGCGTGCGGGGTGGGTCGATTTTTTTGCACGCAAGTGTAGAAACAAAGCACCAAAAAGTCTTTATTACAGAAAATAAAGAAACGAGTAATAAATAATAACCCTTTTTGAAATATAAATGCAATTTTCGACATACGTCACTTTGCTTTCATAAATTTAACAGGCGCAGGGGCTTTTAAATTCTTGGCTAGCTAAAAGAAAGGATAAAAGGGTCTAGGCTTATAAATTGTAAAATAAGCAATTAATAAGCAATCTTTGGCTTATGAAAATTTCAGTAATTCCTTATAGTTACTACTCTACATTGATTGACCAGCCATTCTGATATCAGAATGGTCGGTCAATCTTAAATGTTTTAATTCTTTTAACAGATGAAATAAGCAATTCTCTGATTATGGTAACCAAATATAAGCAATTGATAAGTAATTTTTAGGCACAATTTCAAAGCTAAATATGACTGTTGACCGGCGATTCTGACGTTCACACCATTCTAGTCAATAAATAACATTATTTGTCCAGTCTTTTGTTATCGAAATATATTCGAGCTAATACTTAAAATTGCAATCCATTGCCGGTGATATATTACGATAATTTCTTGATGATTGTTCTGTAGCCTCTCTTGCCGGCCTTGTACGTCATTTGGTAGAGATGTCCCTTGGCGTCGTACCAGCGGACAGCGCCGGCGACGTCTAAGGCTGCATCTTTGGTACCAGGGTTCAGGATTGCTCCCTCTTCGGTCCTGGATGAACCATCACTGCCGTCGTAACTGGAACGAACGAAATACAACTTTAATAAATTGCCATAAACATTATTTGCTCACGTACGGCCTAGCAAACATCTTCATTGTGATTTCTAGATATTCGAAAAGTAACAGGCGCTACGGCGAGGCGCCTGACGTTTTATTGGCCGCATCATACCTTATCACAATACATATTTGGTACAGGCACGACTGCTCAGACATAACCACTATAGTACCTACATTACTTTGTTCCTAGAATTGTTTTGAGGCGAGTGGTGCGCTCACGCACACTTTTGCGCCGTATTTTTAATAATTGTAATAAACTTTTACCAAGTTAGGTATATTTGTGATGCCCACTAAAGGGTTTCGTAACGGCCTTATTGAAGTCATATAAGGCTTATAAACATGTAAGATTAAGATTAATTATAATTATTTGATTTTTTTTCCGTTTTGTTCATAACCAAAATTCATGTATACTGTGAGTTGCACATTAAAATTTGTATAATGTAAGTACATAAGATAGTTAGTTTATAAGATGTAATGTGTAACTGTTAGTTATTCCTAAATAAAAAATAAATGTTGTCTAATGTGATTTAAGTGATCGCTGTTACCGCCATAATACGTAATGAGCATTACAAGACTATACGGTAAGAACCATAAAAGTAACATTGACGATATTAATTGATATACAAGTTTTAAGTTCTTATTAAAGTACATAACCTTTTTCAACTGCCAGTTCATTTATGATTTATGAATTTGAACAACCCTAAAACATTGCAAACGTGCCAATGTAGGAATATATTTGATTACTTAACGTCTTCTGTATGTTATTGTGTGTTCTTCTGTGTAACTAGTACCACCACCACATCGCGGGATTCGCAAATGAAAACTGGCCCTTCTACTATGACGTGATATTATCACGGGATGCATGAAGGAGCCTCCTCGTGTAGCGCAATTTGTTCCATTAGACATTCAGCTGAACCGGGCGCTCGGCGCATTCTGGTCAGTGTCACCTAATATCATGCGACCAATCCTTTTGTTGTGGGCCAGCATCCATCTGGAGTCCGACGTCAAGCAGCCTGCTGTGTTTCGTCGACGCGTGGGAATATCTTAAGGCATCTTTTGGGCACGCTCGCGCCATCATATACCTCATCCATCTCTTTCCATCAAGAGCTAGCCCATTACTCAGTAAAAAAAAACATCATGAATCCGATGTGAAAATGGGAATGTAAACGTGTTATTCGTCCTGTATAACATAGGTCTGGTCCACAAATTCAAGGTTGCCAGCGTGCAATGGAGAGAGCAATGCTCGGGGTTTCTCTGGTGGATAGAGTTCGCAACGAAGTCATTCGCCAGAGTACTAAAGCCACCGACATTGCGCGAAGAATCAGCATGCTGATTTGGAAGTGGGCCGGTGGATTATGTCTGTAGACGCATGTAATAGACGGACAGACGGTCGATGGAGCAGACATGTGTTAGAGTGGAGACCGCGTATCGGCAAACGTAGCGTGAGACGCCCTGCAGCACCATGGATCGATGATTTGATGAAGGTTGCTGGCAGCGGATTTAATGCGGACTGTTCAAGACCGGGATGTTTGGCGCTCTTTGGGGGAGGCTTACGTTCAGCAGTGGAAAGCAATTGGCTGATATGATGATGATGATGATAGCTCCGGCTCCCTCTCACACAGGTATCATCATTGTATTGGCACGTCATAGGAGATGGACAGTTCACCTGTGTATGTATGTTCTCTCCGAGTCTTCCCCCAGTGATATTACCACTAATAAGGATCTTTCTCGTAGCATTTCTTGTTTTTGCCATAAGCTATGGGTAACACGTCACAAGTTTGCATTAATTACAATTAGACTTCTCCAGAGTTGTTAAGATAAGTTTTAATAGCCGACTAGTCAGCAGATATCCCGCTTTGGTTAAATTTATCAAAAATCCAGTCATAACAATCAATTTATCATACCATATCCTTTTAGAGCGGTAGACAGATACCCACGCACACCAAAATATTTTCTACATTATGAAGAAAACTAGTTTATCCCATAAACACATACATGCCTACATACCTACAATGAACGTCCTTGACTTTTAGGAGCCACGTGAACTTCCTTTTACAGAATTTTAATGGACCTTAGATTAAATGAGGTCGAACTAACTTTGAGATCCTAGACTGCTAAGAAATTCAACGCAATATTTTTTTTTAAACGTTCTTATGCTTTATTTGCATTTTTTAACACTAGGCACTCAGAAAAGTAAATAGCTAATGTTAAGTGAAGGAGATTGTAGAAAAAGTTTGTGCCTCATTATTTATTTTAAAGAAAAAAAGTGATGTTTGTAAATCAATGTCACCGCCCCGAAATTCTCTCTGTTTTAAAGTCACGTCTTTTTAATAGATAAATGATGAAAATGTTTTGCAAAGTTCAGTTGAAGTAAACACAAGTTCATCGAGCTTCATAAACATTGATCTTCTATTCGCGATCTTTTACTTGGGTAAATAAATAAGGACAATCAATTTATTGGCACTGCATACTATTTAAACACCAAAGCATAGGTAAGTCAAGATTAGTCATAAAAATTCCGCTGTCCAAAATACATTTGACATACGAAATAAGATATTTATTTATTGGAGAGTTAGAACGACAAATGTTTGGTATTTTTATGAGAATGGGTATTTGCTTAAATTATATTTTCTAGGTACCTATATATTCAAAATACCTACTTATATCACACACTAATCTACGCAAAGTTCAATAACCATCATATTAGCGCGAGATTCCGAGAATGTCATGTAAACTTGTTAATTAATACTAATCATTGACTTTTTCAGTGTCGGTATAATGATATCACACTAAAACATTTGAAATAGGTAATAAATATACTTCGAAAATGTAATCATTGCTGAAATTGTAAGTAGCCTCTTCTTTTAGAACCAGGATCTGACATGGACCAAGATCAACACTATCCAGCTTACACCAGAGGGCCAATTCTACTATTTTTTATTAAACAACGGTCGCATTCGCATGTCAATCGCAAACCATCAAAAAAGCCTCAATTTCCATTTTTCTTCAATTTCGTTTTGACAGATTGCGACAAAGATGCGAATGCGAACGAAAATGACGCGTGATGGCAACTGCTATAAGAAATCTGAGTGGATTTCATAAAGCAGTCGCCATCACAAGTCTGTACGAAAAAACAAAACGAGTCATCTCGAATCAAAAAAAACAACAGCTCGTTACCTTATTGAGAGTTAGTGAAATTCGACCTACATGGTGCTTTCGGAATAAAACTGTTCCTTATAAAATTATCGTACCTAAAATTGAGGACCTGTATAATTGAGGACAACAAGTCCTCAATTATACAGGTTATAATTGAGGACTTGTATTTTCGAATAACGGAGCAACAATTACTGCCTGGTAGGGTTTTCGTACCAGTTTCGGACGTTCAACTTAAAGGAGGCGTAGGTACGACATACCTACGTTTTTGTACCCCACATGACAATGTTGTATTCAACTTTTTTTATAACATTAAAGTGACATGCATGACTTTTGAATATTTTAAGGCTAGTGAGATTATAAATGGTTCAGAGATCCGGGTTTGATATGAGCCCCGACAATTCGTTTGACAGCATATTATTAACTACATAAGCAGTTGTTAGTTTAGCTGAAGAAATTAGAAGCATTTGTCAAATGAATAAAGTACTTAAGTAATTATTTCCTACCGATAGTTTTGTTAAAAAATTATCGGCAGATTCGACTGTACAATTATACTTTGTTTTTCATGTTTTTATCAAGATTAATAATAATATTATAATAATAATTTTTATTTATTGGAACAAAAACATATATTACAAATAGATTGCGTACGTGAATAGATACATTAGTTAAAAAACTGTGTCGCAGCTATTTATCTCTAAGAGGGAGACGACAGAGTTTCAGATTTCAGAGATGAAAATACAGTATGGGTTAAAAAAAAGAACAACAAGACAAAAATTGTTACACATTTCTACTTTGGGCATTCCTTTCAATAGGATATTTAATTTATGATTAGCGACATTGTTTATTTTATTCAAAACAGAAAGTTATTATGTACCTTCTATATACATAATAACATGTTGATTTATTGCTCTTTATTATTAGAAGTGACAGCTTTGTGGTTTTAGAGACATTTCAACAATAATTTGCGAATTTAATCAACATTAACTATGACTGATATCAAGTACCTATTGTGATCGAGATATTATGTTGACATTTGTTTCTACTTCTTCCCAGCCAAAACACAAGGGAGCATGGTTCCTGTCGTATAAGTGGAAAATCGGTTGTGAGTACAGAACTGCTTTTGACAGTAGGAATTGGGCTGCCATCCCTACAGTCAAAAGCAGGTGGAGATGGAATTTATCCACTTTTTATTTATCTGGGAAAGTAGCTTCACTTTAATAATAGACAGCCATGAAGATTTTATTAATTCAGTACGGAATAAAATATTTGGCATTTAAATACGTTAGTTGTATTTTACCTAAATGTATATAGGTACTTACTTCAATCTAGGCACATCCGTGTTATTGCAATTATCTTCATATTTTATAATGAAAATACCTATTGCATAGTGTCTGTGATATTTTATGTGATGATATCACATTTTTCTTATAAGTGTCATCATTCAGTTATACGTAATGTTTATATAGGTATGTATTTTTCTAGTTTGTGCAGTTGCAAAGATTAGGTACCGAATGATTGCAGTGTTTATTGCCGTTATGTGCCAGTTTCTAATCAGGTTACTTACCTAATTAGTCAATCCTAATATTAAATTTCTTCCATTACTGACTGAGTGACTGATTATAGACAACGCAAGTCGTAGTCGTAGAAACCTGAAATTTGGCATGAAGGTTCCTAGGGGAGTGTAGGGGAGCACTAAGAGAGGAATTCCCGAAATTTATACTGGAGATGGAACTGAAAAAAAGCTAGCGTTTCTGTATAACTAAAGATTCTGTACTATGGATTATACATGAGTAGATAGTAATTGGGAAGATATGACTTTGTATTAGATAGGTACGTTAGTGAACAAACAGCTACCGTGTAAAATCTATAGACAAGCGTCAGACAAGCAAAGAACTCGCGCTTTTGAAATGTGATGCTTTCACTGCCCATTTAGAATACCATTGACAGTTCACTGCACGAACTCTTTAACCATACACTACTCAAACCAAGAAAAGCATAATAACTGTCACCAACCTGCCTGCAACGTGCTTGAGATATTTTGGGCACAGAAATACCCACAATATAAAACATGACCCCATTTGGCCTGATTATTTCTACAGTGACCAACGTGGGTCCGCAATGGGTTAAGAGATTTCTAGATTGGCTACTGCAGTTCCTGTACACGTGGTAGATGTGCTGGCATGGTAAAGTGGGGTGGAATGTCTGTTCCTTAACAATTCACATCTCGCGTTTGACGCGCCCTTGGATAATTATAACGGAGTAACGATTTGCAGCAGTGAGATAGGGATTGGTACAGGGGTATGAGCTGAAACAAGATAAGGGGTATGTATTGTTTTAAAACTCAATTCGGTGGTTTTATTTCAATGATCGTGAATGATGCAATGTGAATGTGCATTTGTGCAGCGTGACAAGTTAGTCCGCAGGTTCCTAGTATTAAGTTGGTTAGGTATACAAATGTTGTATTATAATTATCTGAGTTTCAAAGGATGTGAGCGTGCTGGGTCACGCACCATTAATATTTATGCGACGCCGTTAAATAAAATAAAGTAAAATAAACAAACCAGCAACACTGTGTTTCTGACTGATTATGATTTTCATAAATTAAAGTGGCGTTGAAACATTGCTTGAAATTCGGTTTTCTAGAAGCACTGTAAACAGTTGCTAAAGTCAAGTTAATATTTTCCGTAATTACTTGCGACATTTCTAATTGTGTTTAAAAAAAACAAGGTGCAAAGAAAAATCCTTCATTATGTTATACATATAAGGCTTTCTGTTGTGTGTATCATGACTGTTTGAAAACAAATTAGCACTTATCTGGTGATGTCGGCTATAATTAACTGCAAATATAATCCGATGTCCGTATTTACCTACTAGGTATTACCTGACAATGGAAACCGATTCCGCCTAGGTTCAAACAATTTGCCGCTATCCTTGTGGCAGAAAGCCAACAAAACAATACGGAAGAGTGATTTAAAAATATTTGCTTTCCAAATAAACATCGTTTTAGTACCTATAAGCAGGTAAATCACGTATTCGGATTATCAGGTTACACCTGCACACGTAAGGACAACATAAAGGTCAATTTACATAAACATGGCGTTCCATAGTGTTGGTCCGCAAATATTTACGTCGTCGATCTAGTGGTTGTGATGGTGAGTCAGAGACGTTTGCTTTCCTTTTCGTTTAGTATTCAAAATGTTCTGTCATTTTATTGCTGTAGGTAAGCATTATACTCAATCCTGTTTGGCTTTTGATAAAAGTGAAAGATTTATAATACCTATTTCCCAACTAAACGTTTTCACTCTATCAAGTTGCTGTTTTGGCCTGCTAGGTCAACCGACGACGACCTTAAAAAGGCGGCTGGGTTCCGGAAGGCGGAGTATCGGGTGTTGTAGCGTTCGGGGAATAGTAAGTTGGTGTCATCATCATCATATCAGCCGAAAGACGTCTACTGCTGGACATAAGCCTCCCCCAAGTGTCGCCACAACAACCGGTCCTGTGCGTGTCGGTTGGTGTGATTTTATTTAATTTTGTAAACATTTATTTTTAACAGTTTCATATGCGAGCGTTCAACAGCATTATTCAAAAGCAATATCTTGAAATTAAGATATCACTTTAACTTAAGTATTAAGTGAAAATAAAAAAGATTATTGACTACCTAGTTTTGTTGAAAAGAAAACATAGATGACATCATATTAAGACGGTGTAAGTCGGTAATAAATTGAAAACGGATTAAAGATTGGCCAAGGTGTGGGAGGACTTGTCTACGAGATAGAGTGACACGGCCATTATAATTACATGTTATAGCTAGTCAAAACATTAGAACTGATTTTTTGCTAGTGAAATTAAGCAGTGATGGACGGGGCGATAAAAACAAGCGGATGACACGGTTTCAGAGTAGGTTTATTGTACGTAATTATTTTGACGAGGATCAAAATACAGCTACTATAATTGCTCAGTAATTTAGTGTGGGTAATTACATCAAAACATAGATTAACATTGAAGTAACTTTCTAAGCAATCAATTCGCAAATTGGATGCGAGTGTTACTATAAAAACCATGATAAGAATACGAATAGCCGGATTACTAGTATTTTTAGGGTTCCGTACCCAAAGGGTAAAAACGGGACCCTATTACTAAAACTCCGCTGTCCGTCTGTCTGTCTGTCACTAGGCTGTATCTCATGAACCGTGATAGGTAGACAGTTAAAATTTTCACAGATGATTGTATTTCTGGTACCGCTATAACAATAAAACTAAAAACAGAATTAAAAAAATATTTAAGGGGGGCTCTCATATAACAAACGTTATTTTTTTGCTGTTTTTTATAGATAGGTTATGATATTTTATAGATAAATAGATAATTTTTCACGGAATCCGTCGTGTGCGAGTCCGACTCGCACTTGGCCGGTTTTTTCTGCATTAGTACACAATTGTAGTAGTAGCAGTATTCTACTGGCCCAGATAATTACATAATCCCTGTGTTTTCCGAATCTCAGTGGAAGAATGGGACAGGCTTACTGGTATATTGATTGTCTAGCTAGCAGCTTGGTATGTGTTTTGGGTTTCCTCGCTAGGTTAAGAGCAGTGTTGCATAAGAATTTAGCTATCAATTTGTAGTATCAATAGGATTAACAAAATGGAGGTGTCGTCTTTGTAATGTGATATGTTGTTTCGTACATTCTTGGATGCATACGACTTGTAGGCCGTTGCGTAAACAAGGCTAGGCTTCACCTAGGATTGACTAATTATGTTATGTACGTTACTAGGTGCAGTGGACGCATCTTTCTGGTTTATTTTCGTGAACTTTACATTCGTAATTGTTTACTAAATACATGTTACTAAATAGTCTCTTTTACGCAGTTACTAACATCTAGTAACTCGAGGTACCCATACAATTCTATTATTTTTTCAAAATATATGTTATTCTTCTGTACGTGTGTTTGTCACCTAACTCCTAAACGGCTGGACTGATTTAGTTCAAATTTTGTGTATATGTCGCAGCCATCTAGCTGAATCAGCCGTTTCATTAATTGTCTAGCCTTTTCATTGAACTGTGCCGTTTAACCACCGACATAAGTGTCATGGGCAAGTTATTAAACGATATTGAACAAAAGATGTCACTTAAGTGGCTAAAAAATCGGCACATTTAAATGTAAAGGCTAGGCAACCAATTAAACGGCTGATTAAGGTAATTGGCTGCGACATATATATTTCAATGGATTCCTTAAACCCGTTCTTACCCGGTAGGTGGCTCTGGTGTCGGTATGTCACTGATCTTCTCCTAAACGGTAGGGACGATTTGAATGATATTTTTTGTGTACGTTTGAATGGGTTCTAAAAAGGTTTGAATTCACAAATGGTCCCGGTAGGTGCTGCAGTCAGTGTGTCACCAAATTTGATTTGCTGAACAATAATTGATCACAGTAGATACATAATTTTGAGCGGTACTTTTTATTGCCTAACTAGGAAGAATGGAAAATTATAAGTTACCGTTAGGTATTTTTATTTTCATGAAAAACTCCATTTTCCGTGCAATAAATACATTAAAACTGTTGATTAAATAAAAAGCTATGGGGTTACACGTATACGTCATCCAATATTGTGTTGCTAAGGCGGCTAACGTTAACAGACCAAAGTAAACAGTGAGATAATTATCCAAAAATGATAACTCAGATGTTCGTTAGAAGTAATTATGGAGTCGAAGAAAAAATATAAATGTTAAATTTAAAATATCATATTTAATGTGGCGCTGCTTTTCCGGGCAGCACGACGTCTGCCGGGGTCCGCTAGTTTTTTTTAATAATTTACTTGATCACCACTAAGCGGCTGTTTTAATGTCTGTTCAATTGCAATATCTTCCTCAATATATTTTTTGCTTCAATAAACTTTAGAACAATCATGTCTGTGATTGAAAGGCCCCAATATGTTGTTCAATTCATTTCGTATATAAGTAGAGACGTAGTTTACAATTTTGATTGAAATATGAGACAGGCCTAATATTGATCGATCGATAAAGGTTTTTACATTTCATATAGATAACTAACGGAGTCGTTGACCTCTCAAGTTAGCACTGATATGACGTAGTATGACAAATGCTTATCCGGTTGAAATATATGCAAACCTGTACCTAGGTATCATTTATCAATAAAACATTTTCTAAACGTTCCTCAAAGGTCTATTTATCAAAACTATTTATAAGCATGCAAGCTCAATAAAATATTATAGATTAATATCATGCTCCGGTCAAAATATTGGGATCACGACAAGTTTATAGCAAAATAAATGACTTTATCATAGAGTTGTTATGTTTTTCAATTTTCTCGATAGGTTATTTATATATCAATATTAATTACCTACATGGTCGTTTACATATTTCGCGATTTATTCGTGACTCAATTTTTGTTTAGTATCTGAACTAGAAAATACATACCTATTTCTAGAAAATAATAATTTTGAAATAAATATATGCGAATTAGGATCTAAAAAATTTATGTAAAAGTAACATTCAATAAGAATAATATAGACTACCATCTCACTCGAAATGTTATAGGAATAGAAATGTAGCAATATCATCGCATACCTTTATAAATCAAGATGTTTGTAGGTACCTACTCTAACTAAAGAGAGTATTTTTACAAGCTTTGATTTAACTTGCAATGTGTACTCGTATATGTATGTCTGTTTATTGGTTCAGGTCAAATCTTTTAAGCTGAATTTGAGCAAGTTCCTCTAAGTCTAATCTGGAAATTTTAAACGTTAGTTCAGTCTCGATGACAAGGGATTTTAATGATAATTATGACCTGATTTTATGATCGGTCATCCAGAGTTATTGTGTGTACCTATGCGAATCTGTCGACGTAATTTCATTATATACGGGTGTTTTTTTCAAAGGTTCCACGGTCTAGGTAATTTGATTTTCGTTAATATATTTCTTTAATGTTTTATAAATAATTTCTCTTCTCGGTGTCTACAACTCTATTTATCCACACTATAATGATTATAAATGTAAAAGTTACTGTTCGTTTGTGTTTACCGTCTAAGCCGTTGAACCATTTTTATGGATTTTTGTGGAGATAGTTGGACCTCGAAGAAGGACATAGCAGGCATTTCTCGGGAGTTCGTTCACTTGGGATAATTTTCGACTTTTGCGCAGGAAAAGCAGCAGCAGAAACTAGTTTTCAATATAGTAATTACTTACTGGTATCTATAAGAATTCGGCAGGTTGGTTGTGTCAAAGTCGTATCGAAGAATTTGAGCTCTTGATTGGCTGTCAACCGCAGGACTCGCCCCAAGCAATTGCACCAGGAAAGCGCACACCAGACTCTGAAATATTATCGAAGAAACATTTAATTAGCATAAATTAAAGCGTGTTAACTTAATTAGCAATTACGGTCGTGTCACACGCCCCTAGAACACGTTTTTTGGATTTTGTATGTCCTTCGTTAATTCAATGATCATATCTCCGAGTCGCAGACCGGTAAAAGTTTTAAAACTATTTTTTTCATGATTCCTTTCTAAAAAAAATAGACATCGTTCAAATCGTTCGATGAAATCTTATTGCGAGTAATAAACTATTCCATATCTAGAACACTATTCGACCTTGATCTTATATTGCCATATTTTAGAGTTCATTTTTATTCGTGTTTTTTGTTAGCATTCCATAAACGATTTTTCACGCGTTGGCTGTGTTATGTGGCTAACTATTCGTGAAAATTGGTTGTGCACTTAGATAACCTTCAAAAACTTACCACTTACAATAAGAATGCAACATGTGTGACCTTAGCGGGACATAAAACAAAAAATAGAGGTTTTATGACTACTATAGAAATGTTATGACGATGTTTTGATTGGAAACTAAGAATTTCGCGGGTAATTCAATAAACAAAAAAGAAACATCGCTCAGAAATTTACATCTAAGTAACTTTAAATCTTTTATAAAACGTTATTAATATAATGTTATTATTTTATCATTCTTGAATAGATACGAGAGGTTCATGTCTACATAAATAAATGGACATAAAACATTATTTATCATTAAATTCTCAGTTTTATAGTAGTTTTAGTTATGTAAATGAAATACAATGTGTATTTAATGTATCTAAGCAAAACTAACAGATGCTTCTTAAATTAAACGAACACTCTATGGTACGATTTCATCATGAGAAGTAGGCATAGGCATACAGGCATGGATATAGCAAAGGTCAGAACCTACACCTCTAACGACATTAAGTAAAACCACACATTCATGCACTGGGCGCCGCGCCGGTACTTGCAACACACATCTTCGTCAACATGCAATCACAGGAAGGTCGACAGTTCAAGCACTCAATTTATTGACACAAATTACCATGCAAATTTTGACACTGTTTGATCCTAATTCAGATGCACTTATATAAACACTTAACACGAGCTGATAATTACCAGAATGAACAGCATCTTGTCGCGTTTCTCAGATGACAAAAGAAGCAGGTGACTTCCTGGACAGGTTGTAGTCCGAATGTGCTAACGGTTTCGCAAGTTCTCCTTATATATAAAGAGTGGCGGGTGTGTGCGCCTGGTGGCCGCATACAAGCGTGCGGCCCGCTCCGCCTGCGCTGAAACAGAGCCAACTCTAGCTGACCATTACACAGCTCGACATATGAATGGAGCAAAGATCCGCTCGGATGCTACGGTTACAGATCTTTGAACAATAAGGTAAAACCCGCATTAACAAAGACACAATAGAATCTCAAATGGTTTTGCGAATTGAAAATAAAGACTAGTCATTTGAAACAACTATTTTAATGTCTTAGTTACTAGAACAGCGATAATAAACTACAGTTTCCATCATATGACTAATTTGTTACCGGCTGTGGCAAAAGGTAGTTGAGCAAAGTAGTACAAGTACGTATGTCGCATTGTGTACATACGAGAGGACATAGCTACATAGGTAGCATAATTAATAAGTGGGGGGATAGTCAATACCTTACAAATGACAGATACAGCTCACAACTATAGCTAAAACCGAGTTTGATGCCTCATAAATGGCTCATACCTAGTATAAAAAGGAGTATTCATGCATTGTAAAGTTGCAGTTACACCCTATTTATGCGCAAACACAGACAGTAGACATTATGAACGTTTGTTTTAACTTAGTAGCTATGAAACAGTTCAACAACGTCTAGGCCAGTCAAAATAGCTTTGAACCTTGCAAAAATTCTTAACTCTGATTTTTTCTTGAATAGTGTATTTGATCTTAGCTTTTCTAATAATATAAAAAAATGCACATTTTACATACTAACCGGTTATGAAAAACGTTTTATTTTCATCTGAAAAAAAAAAACAAAAACGCTTTTGACTCAATAAAAGCTAGGAAAACCAAGTTATCTCTATTTTTTTTATAATGTGTAGAGTATTAGTAAAATTCATTTATTTTGTCAGAAATACATAGTATTGCTCTAGGTAAGCAAAGTCGTTAAAAATAAATACGAAATTAAGAAAATAATATTAATGAGTCGGACATGGCCTATAAATTAAATTAAACCCAATTTAACTTTGGGAGTTAACTTTTCGAAGAGATATAATTTAACTTACTTTTCTGTTTATAAGGTAACGGAAAAAAATCGGAGTTAAGAATTAATGCTACGTTTGCCTTATTTTCGGCGTAATTTGACTGCACATCATCGCGTAAATAGAGACAGTAACTTTTTATGACCTAATGGTTATTCATTCACGACTACTTTACTGGAATTTTCCGGAAAACATCAGAATTACCTGCTGGCTCATCAGCAGGTAATACTAATGTTTCATTTGTAGTTTTCATTGGAGAAATACTTTTTCATAACTTTTCTGAAATTATTTTAATATCAGATTATTTTCCATGAAATGGTTTTGTAGTTTGATCTGTTTTCAATAAGAACTACCCTAATAGTGACCGCTATAAGTAGGTACTCAAAAAATATCGTATCTACTACGTTGTCCACTATTTTTGAAATGATCTACTACACAATGCCTCATGGTTACAAGCATCGTCTACGCTGTCCCTTATGGATGAAAGTATCTATGTTGTCCCCTCTCTATGCAAGTATCTAGGGACTATGCTGTGTTTTCCGTTTTTTCAGTTCCTTTTCCTTTCTTTCAATGTAAAATTCATTCTTTGTACGCAGCACTCCATTTTTATGAATAATACAGCTAAAATAAAAAAAACATACTCGTAATGATCGTCGCATGTAATCAGCTGTTTGGAAGGGCCCCGTAGCCGGGACGGCGGCTGAAAGCTGCGCTTGTCGATCGCTATGCGATTGCCACGGTCCCGATACACTGCGTATGAGGTTTTTAAACAACAGTTATATTGGTTTCCCATAACGTTCCTGAACTGAAGGTACCAGTCTTTTTAGTATGGTTTACTGAACTCACCCCATCAGTCTGCGGAGGGTTGTCCCTTACACCCTATAGATAGTCAAAGTAACTATTATACTATCCCCTGTGGATGAAAGTACCTACTACACAGTGCCCCGTGGATGAAAGTATCTACTTTAACTGACACCTTTATTATTTTTATTTCTCGTTGTATTCAAAGTGTTTGTCTCTAAACTTATAATTCACTTACACCGCTGTAAATAAAAAAGATAAAATCAAACGTTATCAAATTCCACATAACTTGTATAAGGATTACATACTTGGGCACTTACAACACTTACAGGCCTTCATATAACGGGAACATACTTGTAAATTTAATCTTTTTCTTTCTTTCTTAAAAATATATGTGTTGGTGTTGTATTTTGTCTTCAACTGATATAAACATATATTATGTTTATGTCACCTCTATTTATTTACTGATGACGCATTTCATAGCGTGAAGAGCAATAAGCACGTGCCAACTTGCACGTGAAATGGATGATTTAATGAAAAATCGTTGGTTGTGGTAATTTAAACAAATTAGCCTTTCGTGTTCAAATGTTCAAGTGTTTCAATGTTGTTTGACGGATATAGCTACATGTGTGTGTGTCTGAAATCTGTGAGTTTATTGAATGTTTGTGAGATTAGATGTAGGATAATCAATCACACTTACATGGATGAAAGGATTTGGTTGAACTCATCATTAGAGTTAACAATGAATTGGCAACTGGATTAAAAAAATTTGCAGACTGCAGTTTACACTGCTTCGATAACATTTATTTGTTGTTCATTACACCTACCACAGTGACGTATTGTGACCCAAACGTTGACTGGTAAAATTAAGCCACCCGACTACTGTTCATAAAGTTTAAACAATAAAATAAACATAATTAATAGTTTCAAATAAGATTGCTACACGGTTTTAAAAAGACTAACGAGTTTTATTTAAAACTAGCTTTTGACCGCGACTTCGTACGCGCATAACCCGTTTTTTTCCGTTCCCGTAGGAATTTTGGGAAATCCTCTCACCCCTATACCCCATTACATGCCAAATTTCAGCTTTCTACGTCCATTAGTTTCGGCTGTGCGTTGTCTGTCAGTCATTCTTGTTACTCATCACTAACGGAAGAGTTTTATACAACGTGTAACAGAATACAGCGTGTAACAGTATAAACGCAATACCCAGTCATTGTACTCATCATTATGAATTACTTTTACTATTGGACAAAATGTACTGAACAGCTGATTTCGCGATTTCGGGTTTGGTCCCATAGTGAAAGTGGTTCATAATGATGAGTACAATGACCCTCTAAGAGGTATTGCGTTTATTCTGTTACACGTTGTATCTTGATTGATAAAGCCGATAGGTATTAATAATAATATTACGAATAATATTACGATTTTTATTATTTTTGCGTTTATTTTTTAATATTATATTATTCATAATGCAATATTGAGATTGCCTAGTGTCATTTAATTTCGAAATATCTTACAATGTTCTATTTCACAAGTTATCGATCAAAATGCAAGGTCAAAAAGATCGCAAGCATTAAATTATTTTAAATAGTTCACGATTTAGATTTGACATTAAAAATTGCAATATTTAGTATTTTTATATTGAAATTATAATAATTTCTGTTGCCAAATATGTATTATTAATTTATAAGAAATTGCGAAACGTACAAAATCATTAGCAATTCAAATCCTTTCTTCAGTTTGACCCGGAGAGTTGACTCCGTTACATTTTTATTTAGCCCAGGTAAGCCTGTTAGTTAAAACAGCTCGATCAGAAATAAAAAAGGTCCTTTTTTCACTAACAAGTTCACAACACAGTGCTCTCTCACCGGTGATTTAATAGCCGATACGATAAAGTTTGGCGCCATATAAATTTATCGACGTGGGACGTAATATACACCAACACTCTTTTCCACGAAGATACATACAATTAATTTATTAATCGAAGCTGACGAACATTCCGAAAGAGACGACGAAGACGATAGTTCTTGTGGGATATAATATAGCTGCTTTGGCAGCTTGTACATTGCATCTACAATGTTTTGTTTTTATTTTAAATTCCTGCGAAATTACCAGGATATAAACAATTTATTTAAAGTTTTCTGTGCTCTCAACTAATAACTTGATAAATCAGACACAAAGCGTATAATAAGCCATTACAGATAATATTAACAAGTCAGGTTTTTGTACAGTATCATGAGGATATAGCATGTCTATGTATAGTACAAAAAAAAACAAGTATACGTGCCGAGCGGCAGATAAGAAAATCCCAGTATGTATAATATAAGGAACAGTTACAGATATCCAGATTACTTAAAAGGTCCATCTTATATGGTGCAAGTATTGTCAGATTATCTGGAATAATTTGACTCATGTGTTTCCAAAGTGTGTGGTCATACTTCAGGGTTAAGTTCTGTATCTCTTAAAAAGTAAAAAAAACAATAGTAAAACTAAAAAATATACTACTATATTTTTTCAAAAAACTCAAATGCAAAATAACGACTAAAATGTTTCACACAAATCACTTTTCTAGCAGTCTGATTCAGTTGGTGTCATCAAATCTTTGATTGAAATAAAACAAAAAAACCACATATTGCATGAAATTGCTTGAAATGCGATTTGTACGGAACTTTTTTATATTTTTATGCGGTCGATTTTCTTTATTTGTGCTTTTGTTTTTTTACTGTATACCAGATATTGAACGTCACCCTCAAATATGACCAGGCACTTTTGAAACACCCAATCGTCCCGTGGGCTTTCCACTCAATATACATGATGGTGGCCAAACCACGGGAAGACCGGGAAATACAGAACATACATTCTAAATGCTCATAATATCAGTATAGTACATTATATATCAGCATAGTCATAATATACAGGAATAAAAAATTATAAAAATTACGCTGATCACAAATTTATGAGCATGTCATATTTGAGCTATAAACATGGATTCAAAACTGTTTTGTCTTCCACATAAATAATGTCATTGTATGTTATACTGATATATGTAGGTACGTACCTGGCTATGGTTATCGTGAATGTTGTTCTTTTTGCAATACATTGACGCCATAGGTACACAAAGATTATGCAAAACTGACCTATCATTTTCTGTTTTGCATGGAACTGTTATAAAGCTTTTGTTACTTAAATCTTGTTTTGATTGAAATATTTGATATTTTATGTGACACTAATGTTACTGGAATGAACTTTATCTTCTAAATAAATTAATTATTGAGATCAAAATATAAATTTAAGAATGTTTTATGATTGAATCACGGAACTCTTAAACGATAATACGCAGCTCTGTAGTAAACTAGGTTTGATCCCCGAATTCCTTCGCATATATAATATATGACATAACTTATATGAGTTGTAATAAAATAAAATTGACCTGTTTGGAAACAAATATGTGGAATTGTGGATATGTCCCCGGAAAATTGCTGATTCCGTAAGATTGTAATACATCTCTGATAAAATCATTTTGAATACAATACATTCCATCTAAATGCAATCGTTTCCAATAAATATATCCGTGTCTTATTTAGAAAATTTTGTTTACAATTTCACGTGATATTTTACAATTTTACGGTGTATGCTATTTTCCGGTGACAAGTACATTGTAACAGACGGAAATAAATACTGTTATTATGTCAGAATCATTATTCTAAACCAAATACATGATCTGCGAAAGTGCTTTTACGTACCTGTGCTAGGATGAGTAGGTACCAAACAAGACCTAGATAAATGAGCAGCAGGGCTGCACCTAGCTTGCTAACTTGCTCATCTTTTCACCTTTGTGTTTAAATCTTACCTATAGCGTTTGAGATGTCAAATGCTTAATTTATTCAAAACTAGTTTTTTCCCGCGACTTCGTACGCGCATAATATGCCGTTTTTTCCGTTCCCGTTGGAATGTTTTCTGCGCAATTTTCTTAACTTTTCTTTCCGTAAGAACTTTATACTTATGAAACTTTATAAAAAAGATGAATAAAAACGGTAAAGTCGTTCTCGAGATGGCGAGGCCGAGGGAAACCCCTTGATCCGGGATTGATTCATTTTTATATATATATTTATAGGTAGATGATTGCCTGATTTGATGCAACATGATTTGGCCCAGAATTAAAGAAAACAATTAATGTCCACTAGCAGTATCAGTCGTCTAAATATAGTTTTTCAGGATATCTACAAAATTGCAACATAAACCAATACGAAGCATTTTCATACTATCAATTTGTTATTTATATCTTCTAAAATATAGCAATAAATTAATTGATTTATTGACAGATTGGCAAATAGAACCATCAAAGTTATTAAATTATTTAAATACCCTGCGTTTAGAGTCGTAAACCCAGCAGGCTCTGCATTAATGAGAAATCAAATAGTTACTCCATTAGAATGATGACCTATTGTTTGACTTTAATCTGAAGGTAGCATTGGTGGCCGAAAATTTACATGGAATTAGATTATCACGGTTCTGACAAAAGACGGCATGAATGTGGTTACCCACATTTATACCTCACTCTTATAACTTATAGGGTTACAGTAAAACTAAAAAAAGGAATTTTTTCAGTCACAACTCCGGCTATTTCGGGAATTTGCATTATGTTATGAATTATTATGAGCTTGTACAGCCGGTCGATTCTGTTGACATCTCGTGAGATGTCAACAGAATCGACCGGCTGTCACTCCGCCTAGGTGTACACCGTGGTGTACACTTAGGCGGAGTGAACGACATGTGACTGTTATTCCATTTTATTTGTATGGTTTGACAATTCACCTGTCGTGCACCCCGCCCAAGTGTTCACATCGACATGTTTACAGCAGTGCGATTCTGTAAACATGTCGAAGTGAATACCCGGGCGTGGCGCACGACAGGTGAGTTGTCAAACCATACAAATAAGATGGAATGACAGCTCTATTGTTGTTCATTCCGCCTAGGTGAACACCGTGAGATGTCGACAGAATCGACCGGCAGAATCACACTGCCTGTACCACTGCAGGGCCAAGGCCTCCCTTCCTTCCGTTCACCTTCACCGGTCTTCTGTAATTTTGGGCCAGTTCTTTGAGAAGGAGTCTAGCTCATCTTGCCATCTCTTTTTGAGCCTGTGTCGCTCCGAAATGCGGCATATATGACCAAAATGTAAGTAATGATTGTTTAAGTTTTTAAATTCATGACATTTAGGTACCGGTATTACCAATAAGTTTGTCGTGTGTTGTAGTGGGTGGTGCATGGTCTTCAATATTCACCACATGTGCCATGAATGATCCTGGGCTCAAAGCCACGTTGCAAGAGCATAATTATTACGATTAAACTTAGTAGTAACATTACATACAGTTTTGGTTTGTTGAACCAGTCATTATATATTAATTAAGTTTCACGGAAATATTATGTTCCTAATTTAAATTAAGAGGATCTTATCGTTATTTTAATATGAGAAAATTTTGTGCACGCAATAATTATTATAATAATTGCAAGTAGGTACAGCCGCCAGCACATCAAGCTACAACTATCTGTCCTTTACTTTGAGTTTCAACTGTATTGCTAAAGCATAAGGTTCAAGGTTGATTGGGGAAATTTTACAGTTACGGGTAGCTTGATGTATTTTGTACTAAAAAGTGGTTCAAAAATTAACATTTCCTCCTTTACAATAAAAGCACTTCTAAGGTAATTACGTTAATGAATTCTCATGCAATATCAGTACCTACATGACAGGATGACTCAATGCGATAAATGTAAGACGTGTATTGTCAGGCTAACGATTATGTCAAATAATACGTCATTTTGTACAGGATCTTCATGTTTTTATTCATAAATTAAAATCCGTCCAGTGGTTTTTGCGTGAAAGACGAACAACAGACAGACAGACAGACAGACAGACAGACAAAAAAAGAAAAAAAAAATTTTTGGCTTCTACTGTTTGTATAAAGCACTCCTGGAGTATTTTTTTTACTTTATTTTCAATGTACAGAATTGACCTCTTCTACAGTTTTATTATATGTATAGATATGGCGATGCCCCATTAAGATACCTGAGATAGATATGTCATGTAGAAAGAATGTGGGCAAGCAAGTGACTTGCACATAACGAACACCCTTAACATTGCGCAACAATAGTTACGAAATACGGGATTATTAAAATTACTAGCTCCTGCCAGCGGTTTAAAAGACGAAAATCATCTCAAGGGAACATACTCCCGGGAAAAATATTTTCAGTACATAGTTTACCCTAGTTCCAAGTTTTGTTTAAATCTGTCCAGCCGTTAAGATCGTTTACATGGTATAAACAGAGAAGTAAAGAATGATAGACTGATTTATAAAAACTTAAACTCACTATCTAGCGTGTGTTAAATATTAAGTATATATGTAGATATATAACTAGGTATATATATCTAATACATCTAGATTATGTAAATATTTGTTAGATATTATGTATATATGTAGATATATAACTAGGTATATATATCTAATACATCTACACCTATTTAAATATATAATTGTATCAAAGGGAAAATATAAACAATAGGATTCAATTCTTAATAACTTTATATTTATCTTTTAGTATATAACAACTACATAACTATCGTAGTAGTGTATATGACACAAAAGTCAAAGCCAAAGTCAAAGTCAAAACGTTTATTTCAAGGTGACTCTACTGTCCGTTCGCAAGGGTAGATTCTTATGGAGAAGAACGGACAAGAAACTCCATAGTTACTACATACACAACGTTACGTTATAATATACCAACCATAATGAATAAACACGTTATCATTACCCGTATTTAAAATACACCAGTCATCATAATAACATTACATAACACTTACATAACCATAATAACCATAATATTACATAATATATATTACATTATTCATAAGAACTTCATAGTTAGAATTATAATACACAATAATAGCAGCAATAAAGTTACTTAACTTTTACCTCGACGTCTCGAACAAGAATGGGCTGAGCCACTCAGAGCTCCCCCTTTTATAGTCGTGAACAAACAACTTGAATATTTCTATCTACCGTCATCAAAAATATCAACAACATAAAAGGTGGGTATCCGTTTGGAATATTTTATATGTTTTCTACATTATTCCTTAATATTTTTACTAATGTAGGTACTTTTACAGACATACTGAAATAATGAAAGCAGAATTGAATAATGTAAATTAGGTATTACATACTTGTTACAAGTTTAAGGTTATGCAAAACATTACCTACTATTTTATCAAGTTTTAACAGTAAAAGGAATACTCATGATAACAATAACAATACCTATAGTTAGGATAATCTATTACGGCCATACTGACAGTACTTCGTCCTCGAAGTATTGCAAGGTTAATTTTACAATGAAAAAAAGTGTATATAATTATATTCTTATATAAAGTATTTACATAGACATGGAGGTCCACATTCAATTCGCTGCCATTGAGATAGACCAACCACAAAACAAATGGGTAAACCAGCGAACATTAGCCAACTACATAGACATGCCAGTCACATTCACCCGCTGCCCGTGAGATAACTAGGCACCAAATAGGAGGCTACCAGCGGATAATAAACATTAGCCAACTACATAGACATGCCAGTCACATTCACCCGCTGTCAGTGAGATAACTCGGCACCAAATAGGAGGCTCCCAGCGGATAATAAATATTAGCCAACTACATAGACATGCCAGTCACATTCACCCGCTGTCAGTGAGATAACTCGGCACCAAATAGGAGGCTCCCAGCGGATAATAAATATTAGCCAACTACATAGACATGCCAGTCACATTCACCCGCTGTCAGTGAGATAACTCGGCACCAAATAGGAGGCTCCCAGCGGATAATAAATATTAGCCAACTACATAGACATGCCAGTCACATTCACCCGCTGTCAGTGAGATAACTCGGCACCAAATAGGAGGCTCCCAGCGGATAATAAATATCAGCCAACTACATAGACATGCCAGTCACATTCACCCGCTGTCAGTGAGATAACTCGGCACCAAATAGGAGGCTACCAGCGGATAATATAATATAGGTACATGACATTATAGGTAATAGATATTTTAAAAAATAAATTTTAAACAAATACCCTCAATATTATCTCTACAGCACAATCAACAACTAGAGATGACATAAAACAAAATGCTTAACAGAATGTTATGAACCACATTTCACTGTGATTACGATCAAAGACTATATACAATAAAGAAAGAAAATAAAGAAAAACATGGTATAATCTATAATTATGCTTGATTTTAAATTACACAATATACATCATCATCAACAATAAACCAAAAACAATCAGAATAATCTCATACCTTAGATGTTAACGCCTTGAAAATCGAAGAGAAACTGGGCTGCTCCATTTTTTTTTATTTTTATTTTTTTTTTTTTTTTTTAGGTATGACCACTAGCAAGTTAACACACGTGGGATATTAACTGCTTAACCGGACTATTGGGCTGCTCCAATGTGGCTCCACTCTTTTATACCCGTTAACAAACAAGTATGACAGTTGAGTCAAATCAGTTTTTGAAATAAGTTTGTTATAAAATCATAACATATTAAACAGTTAATAATCACATTTGACATTAATACATAAATTCATATCATAATAAAGAGTATTCTATTCTATTCTATTGTATTTTACTTTTGTTTTGCCAATTGCCTAGACGTGTCAAGTCCCCTCCACCCGCTGCTAGTGGGATAGACTTGCACCAAGCAAATGACCGACCAGCGGAAACAATGTATTTTACTTTTGTTTTGCCAATTGCCTAGACGTGTCAAGTCCCCTCCACCCGCTGCTAGTGGGATAGACTTGCACCAAGCAAATGACCGACCAGCGGAAACAAATATATCTTACTTTTTATTTTTTTTGAAATACACGTTATTATGTCAAGTATTTATTTATATCTCTTCAACAGTACAATAATATATATGTAGGAACAATGGATGAGTTTTCCCTGAGCGGTGGGTAAGGTATAGTGCCAGTATATTGGAGTCCCAATTTTATTGGGATAAACAAGACAGTATATCAATAACACAGTCTTATTACACTTTAAAAAAACACACACACACAATGAAAACAATAAGTAATAGAAATACAGTCATTCGAACAGACCTTGAAGGTCACAGTTCGTACAGAGGCCTAAGCCACCCAAGTACAAAGTGTATCAGCAAGCCAATACAGCTATGTAGATATACAGCAGTGCTGTACCAGGTAAACTGACAGTAATTGATATTAAAATCACTTAAATTAAATAACACAAACAAAACAATTCAGTTTGCATAATATAACACGTTTTGACAACTACCCACAGTTGTATTTAATAAGATTTGACAACTACCCGTAGTTGTATTTGATAACCGTCTCCGACATATAAATATGTAATTAGGTAAAGTTTCCGTTGTAATATCTTAAGGACCTCCTTAAGATATTTCACACTTTACATTACACTTAGACACTTACATTTTCAACAATTAATTCATCTGGCCAGAATCTTAATTTTTCTTGGGCTACATTTCCTACGTTAGAATTTACTTTCTTACGACGAGTGGCGTCGAAACATTTGATATTTTCCGCTATTTGTAATAGGCGTAATCTAGCTATTTCTCGGTCAGCCTCTAAGTTATTTGGATTTTGTCCATCATTTTTGTCAAGTACGTCGTCTAAACGAGCTTGGAAAGACGAAATATTTACATCTAAGTTAATAGTAATCGCGAAGGGGGCCTGTGGATTTTTGTACAGTTGTATTAATTGATTATTGTACATTCC
The DNA here is from genome assembly GCA_947386135.1 of Melanchra persicariae. Lineage (NCBI taxonomy): Eukaryota > Metazoa > Arthropoda > Insecta > Lepidoptera > Noctuidae > Melanchra > Melanchra persicariae. The sequence goes on along the minus strand of OX376650.1, from coordinate 12,080,949 downwards.
ACGGAACGTTCGGCCAATCTGACTATTTATTGCACATAGTTTTAAGCGTATCAGTTACAGTGGACACGTAACGTTCTACTTGACCATTACTTCTGGGAGTACCCGTGGAAATCAAGTGATGTTCTATATTTAGTTCACCAAAAAAATTACCTGATCGGACAACTACTAAAATTAGTTCCTCGATGCTTTTACACCAGTCTTCCGCACCGCTGTCACTAGTTGTTGGGTCGAAGACCGGGAATGCCACGTCGTTATCAGCATGGCGACGACCAGAAAAAGCAACGCTGATTGCTTTGAGAAGACTTTCCAAGACAGTAGAATCCATTCTGAAACTTAGAAATAAAGTCTTAATAGGGGTGAAGTGAATCCCACTTCTGATGTTAAATAATAAGTATATATGTAGATATATAACTAGGTATATATATCTAATACATCTAGATTATGTAAATATTTGTTAGATATTATGTATATATGTAGATATATAACTAGGTATATATATCTAATACATCTACACCTATTTAAATATATAATTGTATCAAAGGGAAAATATAAACAATAGGATTCAATTCTTAATAACTTTATATTTATCTTTTAGTATATAACAACTACATAACTATCGTAGTAGTGTATATGACACAAAAGTCAAAGCCAAAGTCAAAGTCAAAACGTTTATTTCAAGGTGACTCTACTGTCCGTTCGCAAGGGTAGATTCTTATGGAGAAGAACGGACAAGAAACTCCATAGTTACTACATACACAACGTTACGTTATAATATACCAACCATAATGAATAAACACGTTATCATTACCCGTATTTAAAATACACCAGTCATCATAATAACATTACATAACACTTACATAACCATAATAACCATAATATTACATAATATTACATTATTCATAAGAACTTCATAGTTAGAATTATAATACACAATAATAGCAGCAATAAAGTTACTTAACTTTTACCTCGACGTCTCGAACAAGAATGGGCTGAGCCACTCAGAGCTCCCCCTTTTATAGTCGTGAACAAACAACTTGAATATTTCTATCTACCGTCATCAAAAATATCAACAACATAAAAGGTGGGTATCCGTTTGGAATATTTTATATGTTTTCTACATTATTCCTTAATATTTTTACTAATGTAGGTACTTTTACAGACATACTGAAATAATGAAAGCAGAATTGAATAATGTAAATTAGGTATTACATACTTGTTACAAGTTTAAGGTTATGCAAAACATTACCTACTATTTTATCAAGTTTTAACAGTAAAAGGAATACTCATGATAACAATAACAATACCTATAGTTAGGATAATCTATTACGTGCGTATACCAAGTTTCAATTAAATCAGTTCATTCATTTCGAAAAACAAGGACTTGAAAGTATGTTTGAAATACTGTAGGGCGTAAACGCTCTTAATATTATAGGAACAGGTAACAAACAGACAGATTTAGACTGACAGAGAGACAGTTTCTTTCGCATTTATAATATTAGTATAGATTGTTTTATTATCATTGTATTGATGATCACAGTAACCTGTTATTATTTAGATGTTGTAGAAAAAATGGACGCTGCTGCTCACCTTCTTGAAATACCTCTTACTTAAAAACATCATCTGTCCGATACGGGCAATAACTAAAAAAACAAATATTTCTCTATTAATTTCATTTTGATTTAATAGTTTCAAGGTTAAAATGGTATGTATCCTCATTTAATCATGCTAGGTATGGACAAAAAAATGCCCCCATCCGCTATAAAATCGTTTGTATGAAAATACGAGTGAAGGAACATCTGCACTACAAATAAAGTCATCGCTAAGGTACAGTTTGAATAACCTGGATTACAAGCAGACAGTTAAAATGACTAAGATGCCAATTTATCTGAACAAGGGTCATACTAAACAGAAAGGAGGCTTACACCCAGCGGTGGGTTAAAACGAGCTGTGAATATCAATGTGATAATGATTTAAATGATTTAAAAAACAAAATAAAAAATGTATAACTTCGGTGGACAAAGTATGATACTTTCTCTCCATACATCAAAATATAAACGGTATAATTGCGAAATTTGAATAAAAGGGAAATTAGTTGAGTTGTTGGTTTTTCCAATGACCTTTTTATGCGTTACGGTGAAGCTAGCGAAATGCCTTTCTTACTAACAATGTTATATTTTGTACTAAAAAGTAAAAGGTACGTACATTTACATTGTTGTTTGCGAATCTAACCAGAGTTTTTATTTTTTGCAAATCTTGCCTATTGCATGGGATGGATTACCGTCCCCACCAAAATAGTTTTTTAGAAGGTAACTTACTTTCTGGGCTTGCTTGTTTCGGGTTTCGGCCACCATCAACAGCTATTGAGATCGAGATAAAGAGCGGCCTCATAATTTATTATTATTCGTGTATGTTTTGTTCGCTTCAATACATTAGAAAAATACATTTGCAGTCGGAATAAAAAAAACAGTAACTTAATTTCTGTTTGTAACAACGAACTGCATATGCGTCAATATAGTAAAAGTAGCAGTAAAAGTTATTTGAAGTTCTTTATGGACATTAGATATTTATGACTCGACTCGTCCTTGACACTTCAAACTATTGTATGCAAAACTCCTAAAGTTTCCTCAAAAGAGTTATGGTTCATGGTTGTATGTTACGTACATAGAATATCCAGTAGTCGAAGTAATTTTCACCTTGCTGACAGCCTGACACTCAACTTTTACCTTTTGTTTCGTGTATTAAATGCTGCTTTCTTTGGTGTGCAATTGACAGCCATAAACCTACGATTTATGTATTGAACGTGTAGGATGTATAAATATTGCAACCTTGTTTATTATATCTATGATTGCAACCTTTCACCCAATAAAACATTTTGGTTCAGACAGCGTTCTCTGGGCATCTAACAATTTACGGACTGGCATAACTAGTCATTAATATTTCGTAGGGGGCAGTAGGGTAATTGCTTATGTAATACTTCCAGGTGTGCTTCGCAGATGTAGGTGACTGCTTCTCGTGCCTTCTCGCTCCGGACCGTGGATTGAACCAGGGGGAGCCACTGCCTGTCAGGGTTGCGGAATTTGTTAGAAAAAGTCACTAGGAGGGCATTAGCACGAACACTGATGGGTTTTATCCGGTTGACAACTGGTGAAAATACCGCTGAACAAAAAACAAGAAGTCGTTAAAAAGAGGGTCGACGTTGTATAATATCTGTGAATCTTGAGAAGTAGTTACCTGGCAGTGCTGCATGATATATTTATTTTTAACCGACTTCTAAAAAAGGAGGAGGTTCGCAATTCGGAGGTTGATATATTTTTTTTTAATGTTTGTTCGCGCATAACTCCGTCGCTTGCCAACTGATTTGAAAAATTCTTATTGGAAAGGGTATACTTCCCAAATGGTCCCATTGAAATTTTAACAAAATCGGTTCAGTAGTTTGGTTTTTAAATCCTAATAGCTGGAAAAAATATGTGGAAAAATCATCCATGTATACGAAATTGCGTATTTTTGCTTTCATGTGACTTTCCAGTGGTGTTTTTAGTTGTGCGGTAACACTAAAAAGGTGTCGGTTTTTGGTTGCTTCTTCGTTTTTTGACACCGACTTCCGAAATTAAAATTATTTTGAACTTTGTAGTGTTTTTTGGAAGTCGGTTTCTTTTTTATGTGAAAAAGTTTTTTAATTAGACTCTTCTTGACTCATGAAAACTCGTTTTCCCCAGGTTGATATATTCAATTACTACGAAGACATATTCGGCAAGACGGATATTATTGACAAAAGACCATAAGCGAAATATGCGTAAGTAGTTATATTTGAACGTTAAGTTAGTACATACCAAACAACTTGAAACGAGAGAAAGATACAAAAAAGAAATATATTTTATCATAGAGACGAGAAATTTCTTGTATAATTAATAATAATTATGTAGCTACATTTATTCCTTATACAAATTTTACATTTCTTTACATTATTGGTTGTGTTAGTATTTTATTTTATTGAGGGATGGGCTAACCCTTGACCTCGATCACGCCTGATGGAAAACGATGGATGAGGTATATGGTGGAGCGAGCGTGCCCAGAAGATGCCTTGAGGCACTGGAAACAGAGCAGGCTGCTTTTTTTTTTTTAGGTATGACCACTAGCAAGTTAACACACATGGGATATCAACTGCTAAACCGGACTAACCTGTGGTGGTCTCAAATTAATTTAAGGCCCCCAGCCAAGGCAACAAAACTAGCTACAAGCTAAAAACTACTGACCGCTCGCTAAGGGCATTCCCTGTGGAATACGACCTCGGCTTAGCGGCGTCAGTTAGGGACAGCAAGGGACAACAGGCTGGGTCGTTTAATTAATTAGGGGTTATTAAAGCTAAAGGCAAGGCGGCGTGGGCTGGCTCGTTAGGCAAAGTCGGGGAGGGTTTTGAACGGGTCGTCGCGACGGACCTCGGCGGCGTATACGGAACGCGGTCTGTTTCTGTATTTTCTAAGGGTGCTGGTTTCCCTACAGCTTTCCTGAATCTTTGTGATCTCATCGTCGGACTCGACGAGTGTATGCCGAGGACGGCGAATCTTTCTAATGCGAGGGGGAGTGTACTGGGTTGCCTTTGAAATCAAAGGGTTTTGGTGCTTTTCAGCGGATTCGAAGAAACGCTTTGTAAGGCGCTTCATAAACTGTTTTAAGGTCGGGATTTTGAGGTCGACATCGAGTCGTTCATTCCGTACATACAGGCTGCTTGATGCGACTCTGGTATTTGGCAAGAAGAGGTACAGAACCCGGAACGGCCGAAATTATAGAGGGAGGCCTTTGCCCAGCTGTGGGACAATTGAGGCTAGATATAATAATTATAGATTTAATAATAGTTTGTAAGCATAATTTATTAATTGATTAATGTGTTTTTTGTTGTAAGGACCGCAATGGCGGTGAAATCCTCCTCCATTTCCTTCCAATTCGCTTTATCTCTTACCAGTCTTTTCCAGGTAATTCTAGGTAACTATGTCATTGCTGTATCTTTTGAATGGCCTCCTATTCGTCTTTTCTTGAATAGTTAAAGGGTATAAATTCGTGACAATGTCAGACTATTTGTACCCGGTATTCTTTGGTTTTTTTTTTGTGAAATTAGTAATCTATCTATCTACATAATTGTTTTGTCCCTGTTTCTCTTGGTCAAGCCATAACTTGAGAATGAGTTGAACGATTTAATTATTATTATGTATTCGATTAATTGCTCGCTCTGACAATTATATTTAATTAATTGTCAGAGCGAGGTATATATAAAAGAATATTTTGAAAAACAAATACATCCGGGTGAAGCCGGGGCGGATTACTAGTTAGATATAAAATACAGAAACATAGATACTCCGTTCACCAACAAGGAGTTTTAAAAGTGCGCTCTTGGATTTCTTTCCCAGTTCATGTCGTTAGTCATCACGACAAGTAGTATATTATTCATAGTTTGTATCTATGTTTACTAAAGAAACATATAAATTTTTCCCCCGCTTTAATTGCTTAAGTCAATATTCGTAAGCAGGAAGACCGAGGCCTACCACAACCTCTTAAAACAATATTATTTTAATATTACTTTGTAATTTCTGTTGTTGCATTTTCAACTCTCGGCGCTGATCCGAGCGTTGAAAATCCAACAGAGCGGAACGCAAAGTAATATTAAAGTAATATTGTTTTAAGAGGTTGTGGTAGGCCCCCAGTGCTGTCTACAAAATATTTACCCAAGGCTGACGTGTATTGTGCAACTGCAAGACAGGTTAATCAGTAAATCGCATAACAATGGCCATCAACGGAATACCAAATAAACCATAAAAATAGCATCCTTGTCTTTGAAAATAAAAGTCTTATTATTACCTAAATACGAACCAAACATACATAAAGATCAATGCATAAAAGTTTTAAATCACTTGTCATGGCAACTAAGTTCTTTCCCAGTTGCAAACGGTCCCGTAGAAAATAAACAATGTAGTTGCATTATTCGCCAATTTTCTTTTCGCATTTTTTAGAAGATATATTTACCTATTTTAAACTTAGAACGATTTTATTAATACTAACCAATCAGACTAACGAGTAGCAGTAGCGTGAGTAGAGTACTAGCGAGTACCTAGTTCAAATAAATATTATTTAAATTTATCCAATTTCATTTATTGTAAAATTATTGCTATTGTTATATTTGTATTCATTTCTACGGCTTATAAATGATTTTTATTTGTTTATTAAAATAAGTAAATTTAGCATATTTTTACAAACTGATTGAATTGCTGTTTCTAAATTACATATATAATAGAATCTAGTTCTTCGATAAGTAAAAATATACTTGTAAGTATATCTCGGAAGTCATAGTTCCTGATGCAAATTGAATAATTAATATTTAGAAATACAGTTGAAGTAAAAGAGTGGTTTAGATATCACCACTAACACAAAAAAAGGTAATATTGTAGTGACAGTAAGTATATTTTCTGATAACTCGTACTTCAGTTCAATATAATTATGTCAAATGTAACCAATTTTTTAATTTTGCTTTCTTTGCGGCTCAACGATTAATTCTTGTTGATAGATTTACTCTAGGATGTATTACTTGACTTAATTTACATAAAATGATGTTCTCTTACACAGTTGTATTCCGTCAAGTTGCCTATTTTATGAATGGGAAATCATCAAATGACTCCTTCCACTCTTAGTGTCAGGCTCTTACTGACTAAAACCCATCGGTGCTCCTTCTAGTGCCCTCCAGGGCCGCGGTGACTCTTTCAAACAAAATTCGTAACCAATTTAGAGCCTACAATTTTGTTATGAGCAACTCCCTATGTATGTTATGAATGTGTTGTGTTGCTGACTGCATTTGATCACACATAATGTAACAGATTAAACGAAATCTAAAAAGGAGTCACTCAACATATCATTCTAAACAACTTTTGTTATGAAATCGCAATAAAATAAGCGCCCCATAATTTTTTTTTTGCATAATTCGACCAAACGTACCGAACACATGGTTTTTTTTTGTTAAAAGTAAATATTTAGTAGACGTTGTTCACATGTCACCGGAAAAATTGCAGACTCCGTAAGATAGAGTAGAGTGTTTGTTAGATTATTATTTTTCGATATAATTATAATGAAAAAATCGTTTTGTATACCTACAATAAATCCCATTAACATCAATATTTTCCGTTAATCTTACGGCATTTGCAATTTTCCGGTGACATTCATATTAATTATTCCTTCATATTCCGTATGGTGTCGGACGTAAAATAATAGCACCATCCCATTACTTCCCGTGGGTGTCGTAAGAGGCGACTAAGGGACTCACCAGAGAATGGGCAGCAGCATTCTCTGTACTTTGTAACAGGATACACTTCGATCGCCTACCCGCCTTCCAAGCGTGGCGATTATGGCAACCCTATTTGGGGGAGGCCTATATCCAACAGTGGACGCCTTTCGGCTGATATGATGATGATGATGATGATTTATATTAACGAGTATAATTACCGCTAGGTTTTACATAAGTATAATCTGTTACACCTTGTAGTTTTTTTGTTCTTTTTTATTCTTAAAGCACGTTAACTACATTCAAGAAGCGAAAATTGTTGCAAAGCCAGAATCAGTGTAGATAAACACCGGTTTATTGATTGAACACTAACATGGTTAATTTGAGCATTCCTGTCTACCAGCGCCTACTGAAAATAAAACAATACCACAACTTACTTGTAACTTACTATATAAATGGATGCAGCTTCTCTTGAAAAGGGGCCCAGGTTGTAAAATAATGTTTCCAAATTCCAATTTTTATTAAACAAATTTAGACATTAAATCCACCACAAATCACTGGAGTACATTAAACGCTAACTAAGCCAGTTAACTCTAAACAATTGTCTGAAACAAAACGATGCTTTAATTCTTTGAGTACTAAATCTGTTTAGTCATGTGTGGTTAGTGGGTCTTAAATTCAGCAGTTTTATACAAAATAATACATTAATGGGGAACTTAAAACGAACACCACTATTCTTGAGGGTTGTAGACATCTTTATAACGTTTTGGGGATACATTTCTGTTAATCTTACTTTACTTTTATAAATGCTCCACGTAAAATACTGGTATTCAGCTTAATCTGGTTTGAATGGGAGACGACCCCAATATAGTTAGGAAAAGGCTAGGCAGATGATCACTATTGTAAATGCTCCACGTAAAATACTGGTATTCATTCAGCTGAATCCGGTTTGTATGGGAGTCGACCCCAATATAGTTAGGAAAAGGCTAGGTAGATGATCACTATTGTAAATGCTCCTCGTTAAATACTGGTATTCAGTTGAATCCAGTTTCAGGTAGGTATTGTAGGTATTGAGTTTTTACAAACAAAAGCAATTAAATCAACATGCACAATGCTTGCAATCATGAAATGGAATTAATAATGTATTTAGTAATTACAAAGTACCTATAAAACGTTTTTATTACAGTTTGATAATTATTATGGCGTCATAATTTTTTACGAGAAAAGCCATTTGTCATTAAAATAACTACTAATTAGTGAGCCCAATTAAAACACTTATTTACAATGATTTCTTTAAGATGTCTAGCCGTAAGTAAAAAGCGAAGTAATTTTAATTTCTTATGCATATGACATTTTTGTTTAATCAATTTACTTACAGATTTTTGGCTTTGTTCTTGCGTCTGTCTCTTGTAACACTACAGTACCGACCACAAGAGTTGAATTAAAGGAAGGGTAAGTTATGTTTGTGGCATTTTATACAAGTAATTGAGTACTAATATTATTCGTTCAGGCTGTAGCTTTAGGTAGCGAATACCACGTAGATCTGAACATGTCTTTATTACCCAACTGCGCGACGCAAAGGAGGGATGCAGTTGGTGCCATCAAATATGTGATGGAACTAAAACAAATGCCACCAACTGCTTCAGACGGCTTGAAAATTGACTTGTTTTGAAACTTGTTAGTCGTTTTTTATAGTCTGGTTTTTTACACAAGTAAATTTTATTCGTTTTGCTACATTTATTATGATTTCATCACTTAAATTAATTGCGATAAAATAGTAAAAAATAATATTAATACAGTAAAATACACTTAATATAATTATTATGTACTCATTTGCTTCTATGACATTATCTCAAAATAGGGTGGGTCATTTCGTAAAAAAGTCTGGATCAAAAGCAATATCATTATATAATTCAAATCTCCAGAAAATATACATTCAACTAAAGTAAATGAGGCACACTTACATCATCTTTTGTTTTTGTAGACATTTGAATGACACCACCGAGAACATGGCTACAAGTATGGTTACTACAGTTATAACACCATTAGGCATACAGAATACAACACCTACAAGTAATAACTCTACGAATATATCGATTGTTAAGACGCGCCCCGAAGGAAAAAGAAGAGCAGTTCTATTCATAAACAGTCCATCGAAGTCACCTGAGATAGCAAGACAAAATAATGGAAAAAAAGGAAAGGGCAATGCCGCTGCAACCGTTCAAAATCTTCTGTACGTAGAGTACAACGATGATGGGTCGGTACTTGCAGAATTTATGATGAACAACATGGAAGACGTTTCGAGGTTCTTTGAGTCCTTTCTTCACACACAAATTTGCCATGGAAGCTGCTAAAAATCTGGATTTATCCTAAAAGTGTTGCAACAGCAGCTGCAGGCAGCATTCGATTGAAGCCCAAATCCGTAGTCTGAAATTGAATAAAACAGTAGTGAACCATATGTATTTTTTATTATAAACTAGCTGACCCGACAGACGTTATCTTTAATAGAGATCCGTTCGTTACCCTTCGGCTGCGGATTCTTTGGAACGGTAGAGGAGGCATCCTCGTCAAAAAGTTTAAATTACTAAATTAGTTTATTTAAGTTTTAGAATGTTCTCAAATACATCCCACCCACACGCACAAAGCGTTTTGGGAATACATTCATTGTTCGCACAGCTAAGAGGTGGAATTCCCTGCCAGAGTCTGTGTTTCCTGATAGCTACAACCTGGGAGTCTTAAACTCAAGAGTGAATAGGATACTTCTAGGCAAGCGTGCTCCATCTTCGACCACATCATCGCTTACCATCAGGTGAGATAGTGGTTATATAAGCGCGTGCCTATCAATAATAATAATAATAAAAAAAAAAATTGATATGTTTTCAATTTCTTATTGAGAAATAATTAATCTCTTACCATATTTACTACACAAGCAAGGTTTTTGTGAGAAAGTCTGCTTAATTTGATCAAATAAGTACCTAATAAACCTGTTTTTATTTGGAAGTCGGTTGTATTTAAAGTTTTTTAAATTTCACTTGTTAGTGGTGATTCTCCACAACTAAATCACTGTGCTTACACAATGTACCGGCATGATGTGTTATGAACTGGTATATAAACAATAAACAGACATGCGTTTTCAGCAATTCCGGTCCATTTGCTATCATTTATTGAAGAGTTCCGTTGCGCCTATGTTCCTCCTCAGTTCTTCATCAGATCTTCTCCAAATTGAAATCAGACCAAGAAAATTTTCTTCCAAAAAACACCCAAAACGTTTCAAGTGTGCCTATAAAATTTGGTGAGTTCCCTTTATTTCTCGAGGATCCCATGATCAGATCCTGACCTGATGACCATGGGACCATCTAGGAGGACTACCCTTTCAAACAAAAAAATAATTTTCCAAATCGGTTCTCTATCGGAATTTTCCAAATCGATTCTATCCAGACCGGTCTTCGAGTAATCGGGAAACATACATAAAAAAAAAAGATTCTGAGAGAAAAAAAGAGAAGAGAAAAGGTTGAGAACCTCCTTTTTTTTTGGGGTCGGCTTTAAATAACCGTCGATCTGTCTGTTTCGAACTAAACGACACAAGCTTTTTTTTTAAATTTAGTGTACCTATCCATAAGTTCTACTAAGATTTTAGAAATAAAAATACTTACAGTTTCGAACTCTCCAGTTTCAGTTACGAAGTTGATATTGTTATCCACAGTGGTACCCGCAGGGTCATTATTCAATTGTTGATTTTGAAATATATATTCTAATAGCTGTTTATCAACATCTGCATTGCTTTGATAATTGCGTGTATTTTCTGGAGGCTGTTGTTGTTGATAAACAATTTGATTGTTTCTTTCAGCCACTGTTTTCTTGCCAACTTCATTTTTGTTCTCTTGAGGCCAAATATATCTATCCCCGTTTTGAAAATCATTGTGTGTCATTGTGTTCGATATGCCGCTTCGGCTTGGGAACTCTACTGGTGAGAGCGTATTGCTGTTCCTCACATTGCCATAAGGACCACCAATATCTATTGGTTCGTGGTAACTATTTTGATGTCTGTTTCCGCGGTTACCGGAGAATATATTTCCGATACTGCTAAAGGTTTCTTTGGCTGCTGAAACTGGATTTCCCAAATTAAATCCAAATAGAGAAGCTGGTGATCTTTTCTTTCTTGTATTGGCATCTTCATTGGCCGTTCCTTTCAAAGCCATACTAGTGGTTAATATAATATTTTCACATATTATCCATAGAATTAAGAACTGAAAACAGTGCAGCAATTTTAGTGATATTTAGCGTTTCGAGTAGCTAGGTAAGGTCCCTACTAAAAAAAATTGTTCAATATAAAACTATATTAAAAGTATCTATAACATTCGCACTGAATAAATTCGTAGTTTTATGATAACGATTTTAATTAGTCAAGTTCATTTATGTGCGAAACCTCTGAATTGTAACTGGCAAGTAATCAATAACCAAACTTCTCTATAATATTATTTGACGATATAGACAGGCAAATCGTACAATTAATTTATTGCCAGACCAACAATAGTTCGATTACATAATTAAGTTCGGAATCGGAAGTCAGTTGAAGGTTTGGTTTAAGATTTTTTTATTACATTATTAATATAAACACTGCAAGCATTTGAAAAAAAAAACCAGCTCACAGAGAATTACTTACTACTCATAAAACTATTTTCTTACCTTTATTAGTGCAGTATTCATGTCGTCTCAATTCAATCTCTCGATATTCCAATAAGCAAAATGTATTTCACAAAATACACAAACACAATCGCCTACAAAACCACACAACCTTTCGATAGCCCTTTTGTATCTCCAAAAGTAAAAAAAAACTTCTAGAAATAATATTTATACGACTGTATGTTTACGCTTCAACACTACGCAACTGATCTACGAATGAATTGGATTCGCTGGTTTCCTGTTAGCTTCATGTTCTTAGAAACTTAAGATGGAGTCTGTTTTTTGCTCTTACATAATTACTTCAGATAGCTAAGCAAACCATCTTAAGATGGCCAATATTAAGCATCGAAAACAAAATATGACGTGGTCCAGTCACGTGCTTATTTTAGTGTGATTGTATGTAAGTATGTTTCTTTTTAGTGGTTTATAATGCCGTAGGTACTCCTGATGATGTTATGAATACAGGTAATAAACTAAAATTTCCTTCTCCTCTGTGCAGGTCTGCTGGAAGAAATTTCTTTAGAAATAAGCTTTTAAGGTTATTGTGTGTACATAAATAAATAAATAAATAAAGTATAATCAAGTATTTGTGATGTATTTTTCAATACTATTATTTTAACTGATCGTTTTCTTTGATTTTATTATTTATCATTGGAAATATATATTTAATCATGTTATATCATCCCAATCCATCGATGCTTTGCACCTCTGTAGGACCTATAGCCATAGCATACACAGCATAGATAAATAGTTGTCCAGTTTAAGCTACCTACGAGGTTGCAGTCACTGTAGCAACCTCCTCCTCTCTGAATTATTTATGATATAATAATTCAAAGAACAGTTAAAATTATTGAGCTGGATGTGACCCAAGATGCTGAAATACCGTTTGACATATAAAGCGTCAAACGTCGTGCTTGAACTGCTAAACTGCTGCATACTAGTTAGTTTCGGGACAACTAGAAGCATATCGTCAGTAATTGTGGTTTGGTATAGCTAGAAATATGAGTAGTCACAGTTAACTGCTTGTGGAAATTACAGCATTCTTGTTTAAGTTGGCATTAATATAAATTAAGAATGAAATCTTGGTTTAATGCCATTATCAAAAATTCTTACTGCTAACAGCTTTTACTGGCCAACCGCTGAACAAAGACTATGTATTTATTTCCTGGGCCACCTCGAACCACATATCAGTTGCATGCACAGTGACCCCAAGGCAGTCTACAAAATGGTTGCCGTAGGCCGATGAAGAGGTTAAAAACCATAAATTATGTTATTGATTTGCGGGCGGGTTAGTGATGATGACTGCTATTTTTCAATGAACTAGCACTTTTTGCGGAAATAGGCTTCAGATATCTACTCGTTTACTAATAAGAGACGCTGTCACACCCCAATATGAAAAAATGCTACAAGAGCTACAATAAGAGGTTTCATTAAGTGGAATGTAAATAAAACAAACTTGTGAATTTTCTAGGACTTTTTTATAAAAACTTATTTTGAATTTGTTATGTAGGTACCTACTGACCGTACTGACGTAATAGGTAATTACAAAGGTAGATAATATTTAATTGACATGATTTCTTAATAAAGAAGGAGATGATAGGGAATAATTACTAAACAGATTTATGAATAAAAAGTGTAGTTTTTTCAAAGTTTCTCACAGAAACTGTGAGAAATACATTTATTGTCTAGGTAGGTATGCACCTAGAACATTAACTCGTGAATTACGGTGGGTCACGGTCACGTAGGTAATGTTCGTGCACATGAAACAAAAAAAAAACAGCAAATGAAATGGGAGTCGGACTCCCTTACGCAGGGCTCCGTACTATTAGGAAACATAGCTTCTTGCGAAATTTCATGATTTTAAAGAAAAACAATTTTTGTTTGTTTGATATTATTTGTTATTTAGAGGCAATAGAAATACATTGTTGTCTACTTAATGAGATAAAGCCTGCTGATAGACAGACGGACGGACGGACACTGGAATAGCCTGGGTACCGTTGATTACCCTTTGAGTACAGAGTCCTAAAAGTCTCTATTTAGCTCCCATCATCTCAACACGGATTACGCACAAAATATTTAGATTTTATATACTGAAATGTAAAAAATATGAAAAAACTTCTGTTGTTATCATTCTAAGGCAGCTCGGCTTTAATTAGCGGTTATGAAAGAGTTTCTGGTATTTTTTTTTGTACTTCGGTGAGTGTGCCCAAGAACTCCACGACCTCATCCCACCGGCCCCCTTCTACCATCGGACATCCAGACGTACTGCATCTTACCATCCCTACCTTGTAGCTATTCCACCAATTCGCACTAAGCGTTTCCAAACGTCTTTTATAATGCGCACAGCAAAAGAGTGGAACTCTTTGCCTGCGTCTGTGTTTCCAAATGCTTACAACCCTAATCTCTTCAAAGTTAGAGTGAACAGGCTCCTTCTGGGTAAGCTCGCTCCATCGTAGACTTTGTCTCTGTCATCTCTGACATTGACTAGAGTCAAGAGCAAACCCATCTCTAATAAAAAAAATAAATAATAATAGACATTGAAATAATTTACAATAGACGACAGGCGATAGATTTAATTACAATTAACTTATGTTCCCATCGCCCATCACAGGTAGAACTTGGATGATAGTGGCACAGGAACGCAAGGATTGGCGTAAGAAAAGGGAGTCTCCGCAGTTATAGGGAAAGCCGGTCTGTGGATGATGATGAGCTATGGAATATGTCATGTTTCTAAGTTATAATGGGAAAACTATTCGCTGTCCTACAAATAAGGAAAAGTCATGAAGGAAATCCGATTGAAGAAAAACTTATACCAACTACAAACTATTCTTGATTTAGAGGTATTGTATATGCGCTATGTTATAAAACGTTTAGCATGTGTTTGGGTTAAAAAAAATATGATTATAACTGTATTTTGGTTAAACAGTGTTATGAAACAAAAACTGAAATGAATTACTTTGCCTGGCAACTGCTTAAGCAGTTTAGATCACCGGCCTTTTTTTTGTTTTTTATTTTATGGATGGGAAATCGTCAAATGACTCTGGGAAGGAGTGTCAGACTCTTACTGACTAAAACCCATCCGTGCTCCTCGTAGTGCCCTTTGCTTTCTAGGGTCGCGGTAACTCTTTCGAAGAAAATCCGAAAACCGCCGGCCGGCCCACCGGCCTGCCCTAATCTTTGAAAAGTTTTATTTAAGTATTTATTTAGGCCAGAAATCACTTTTCTACGATTATCTAATTTAGTAGATACTTGGGACTCATGGGGACTTACAAACATTAAGAGATTCTTTTGTGATAAGATCCAAGTTTCATAAAGTCAATGTGGTACGAATCGTTAATGATCTATTCTGGTTGGACTGGGAGTCGACTTCCATATAGTTGAGGAAAAGGCTAGGTGGACGATGATGAATTTGCGTGAGATGCATTATAGTGTAAGCGGAGTCAGGAGAACCAAAGCTCGACTGTCGGTATCATGATTAATGTTTATTCAGACTACATTAATCTGCGTTGGGTTATCACAAAAAGATGTAAAACGTGTCTATCTATCTAATTTATTTTGTCCAAACCGTGGGCAAAGTCCTCCCTCTCCCTTTTTCACACAACTCTGTCATTTGCTATGTCGGGCCAGTCCTGAGACTGGGCCGGACACGTCTGCCACATGTCAGACGAGAAATGGGCAAAAAGAACTCCCATTAAATGCCAAAAGACATTGCGGCAGAATAAGGCGAAGACAGCGGGACGAGTTCGACTCCTACTAAAAGGACTGGCCCAAAAACTCGTGCCTTCATATAAAATTAAACTCTTCATAATCACACTGTAGGCTCAAATTGCTATTGCCTTTTCTGCGGCACTCAGAATAGGATGTATTCTTTTGGAGAGGGAAAGCAAGTCTGCTTGCATTAAGAAATATATTGTTCTAGAGTTCGAATAATACAAGAGTTCATATGTCATATAATTATCTAAAATGAAGATACTTAAGCCACAGCGGAGCGCAGCGCCTGTTAAAACTTCAATCTCCAAACTCTTAATCTATCCGTTACTATAGGAGATAGATATCTATGAGGCGTTCGTCTTCCCATATCGACCGCGATTACTTTAATTATGTACTTGATTAAGCACAATCCCAGGGATTGTGCTTAATCAAGTACTTAATTAAAGTAACAGAAATCACTTAGAATTTTTTACTTCTTTCCTTTGTTGACCTGGAACCGCCTGGTTTGATGAATTGTACTATATTGGAACCTTAAAGTTGAATCATTTTATATCTAGACAAGTATAATATTAGAACAAAGCGAATGTAAAAGTAATAAATATATTTATTTAAGTGCTACTATTAGTAGAATGGCTAAATAGATTTAAAGTATGAATAATAAAATATCGATTTTGTTTTAAAACTTTACTACGCATTTAGAATCGAACAGATACTGACATTGTTGAACATTAAAATCTTCCACGAATTCTGAAGTTTTCAAGCCTGGAACTTGGTGAAGGCGTGCGGCTGCGCACACGCAGGACCCGCTGCATCTTGCGCTGACGCTGTTTGCGCGGGATCACTGTCCTGGCTAGACGAGACATCTCGTTGAGTCTGTAGCGGCCCTGCTCCAATTGCAGCAGCCCTAGTCTAACGCCGCGCTTTAATGCCCTGCAATAGGATTATGTTATTTATGAATTAGGAATAATCGTTTCCACTGCTGCTGGGACATAGGCCTCCTCTCTACGGAAGGGTGTGGAACTCCTCAAAGCTATCACAAGCTTTTCAATGTCTCCTCGGAGATACCCTAACAGGCGTTGAAAAATGGGGGTTCTGGTGTTGGACGCCAAAGAACCTCGGAGCTGGACTCCGAAGCGTTGGAAATGGCTCGCAATATTATGCTGACCACCGAAGGTTTTAGTGTGGTCAAACCTCAATATTGCCGCATCACCATGATTCACAGACATACCGTATGTTAAGTTGCTAGAAACATGTTTCCAAATAACATGAAAACATTTTGCAACAATATTCCGAAACTCTTGTTTACCATATCGAGCTTAATTATTGAACCAATTAAGTCTAATCTATTCTTTTTTTAAATTCAATTAACACATCAAATTAAAAACGTCTCTAATCAAGTCATTCTTGGGAGTTTAAAAAAAGAGAAGAATCGTGAGTGCTTTTAAATAACAAGGCCGTTTTGTAATGTTGCAAATGATCACACAAACTGTAATCGCGAATAACCTTTCTTTGCCCTTGTTATAGAGTAGGATTTTTAGGGTTGCGTAGTGCGCACCGTCTGTTTGTCTTTCACATGGCAATTGCTTTTCTTAAACCAACCATTAAGGAAGGCAAAATAGGCAGAGGACTCCCACCACCTCAATGATATGCTGACGATGGGCATGACACCAGAAATGGCACAAAATTTCCAAAAGTATCGGGTGGGCTGACCCCAAATAAGAAAAAGCCTGGAGGTTTATGATGTAAATAGGTAGCCAGATATCACACAAGACTTTCTATGGTACATACATAATAGATAAATTACGAAATCTAAACCTAATAAGAATATATCCTATCCAGGAAGTATACATATAGGGAATATGCATAAAAAATGTTATCTACACAGTTTATCTCAAAATATACAAAAATATAATACTACCGTAGAAAATAGAATCAAAGATCGAAAACCCAACGATTATAACTATTCGAAACAAATATCTATCCCTCCCGCGAAAACGCTGTTTTCTATGGCTGCTGTATATGCGTTATGAACTTTGATGTCAGAGTTCGTAACGGACTTCTCTATCTAATTCTAAACTTTAACTTCACCGCTGATGGAGTATATAGAAAATGATTTCAAAATTCTTACTAGAGCTAATAAGTATTTAATTTAGGAAATCAAAAAATTGCATGCATATCCATATTGTGACGTACAACTATGAAACCCTACACTGCGCGTGGCCCGACACGAACTTGGCCGATTTTTGCCCAGCGGTTTTTGCTCTTCTCATATACAGAGCCCTAATAATCTCAAGAGTAAAACCGTTTTCTAAGAATGATTTTCGCATTGTTTCAATCACAGATTAAGTGTTTTACGAAGAAGGGATCCTACTGTCGAAACTAAAAGCTTCTTCATCATCCTAGAAGGGCATACATTTGGTTTGGTTAGTTGTTAATATTACACAAACAACTAAGCGGTCACTAAAGGTGAAGGGCGACCGATTATCTTATTTATTAAAGTTGTAACTTTGCCTAAGTGGCTTCGTTTTCATATTGCATTGGTATGCGGAATCTACGAACGATTAATTAAAATGCTTTTTTCCGCAATATCAGGATGAAGAGATAAATTAAGAGATCTGCACGAGACCCAAGGTTACCAACATAGCTTGAATTATTGCTACCCTAAAGCAGCACTGGGCAGGTCACACTTGTTCGCAGATCAGATGGCTCTTGCAGCCGAATGGTTCTGGAGTGGTAACCGCGTCCCAAAGGCTCGGCGTTGGAAGGTGGATAGATAATCTGATGAAGGTCGCGGCAATCGGTTGGATGCAAGAAGCATACGACCGGTCGAAATGGTGAAACAAGGGGCAGACTTTTGTTCAGCCACTACAAACACACACATTTTTCAACTGAAATGGTGCCTGCCAAGCATCTGTGCCTGTAGATATGTTGGTTTTTAAATTTCCAGGGAGTGCAGCAATCGTAATGTATTCTTAAACCATGCAGTTATAAATCAAATATTATTTAAATATGGCTTACCTGGATACTTTTCGACTTATTTTCGGGTCAGCAACTTGGAACTCCATCCTAATAAATTTGATGATAGTGCGCGCAGTCCAACCTGTATTTTTCATCAATTTCTTTATTGCTGTCAACACCATCTCCCCCGTATGTACATTTGAATAAGCATTTCCCTTAACCATTTTAACTGCAACGACAAATTAATTATATAGTCTCAAAGTAAGTTTTATGAATAGATAAGATCCACCACTCACTAATGGTTTGTGGCATGTTTAGTATGTTCAAACAATGTTAATAAATTATTAAAAACCAACCAAGTGCGAGTCGGAGTTGCGCACGAAGGGTTCCGTATATATAAAAAACGGCAAAAAAATCACATTTGTTGTATGGGAGCCTTTATTATTTGTTGTTATAGCGGCAACAGAAATACATCATCAGATTCTGTGAAAATTTCAACTGTCTAGCTATCACGGTTCATGAGATACATCCTGGTGACAGATATACAGACGGACAGACAGACGGACAGCGGAGTCTTAGCAATGGGGTCCCGTATTTACCCTTTGGGTACAGAACCCTAAAATTAATGTTCATAATAAAAAGCTTTTAAAAAAATCGTTGTGTCAGAGAGGAAAAACCAAATTATTGAAGAACTGATTGCGATCATTGAGGAAAAGACGTGCGTTTTGTTTTATCTTTAATTCCGGGAGTGTTTATAGTATTATCGGACGTTTTTTTTGTGTTTTGTATGTAATATTTTACTTACCAAATAGGCAGGGTCGTCTTTCAAGTGAATTAAGAAATAGAGACCAACAAACTTATCCAAAGAAAGAAGCTACATTTACGTGATATTTTTAGCAGTATAATTCCTTGCAGTTTTTGAGACAATTTTATAAGACAAGGGTGAAAAAAATGATTCCAGACATTGCACGCCGCTTTTGACAGAATGCGAGATTTGGTATTCTGACTTGTCAGCACCATAGAGCATGTAACTTTTTAAAGTTTCTTTACTCTTTGGAAAAATACTTTCAAAAAGATTATATTTGTACCATCTCTATGAAAGTATGATGAAAGTTTTTTCACCGGTCAGCTCCCGACATGTCAAACTTGAAAATCATATACCTTGCGTTTTAATAATAATAAAGTTTTAAAAAGCGTAAATCGGGCGAAACACCGGTGTGACGTCGGAGCTTGACCGGTTCAGGAAATAGTTTAATAGTTTAGTTTAATAAGTATCTATTTCTAGTGCGTAAGACAGTTTTTTTTCGCACGTTCAAAGCATTATCATCGTTGGATCTGCTGTAACCAGGTGAAGTTCGAATAGGGGGGAGGAGTTCAGAATAAAAAAGCGATTAAACACCTCAGAGATGGGAGTTATAAAGCAAAAACACGCGTTTTTCTCAAACCTATACAAAAGCATAGGTTTTGAAGCTCACTATATAAATACGAAAAACTTTATTCCGCCAGTTTTTCATAATTCCGAATGGTTCAAAATTCCTAATCTTATAACAACTCCGACTTATCATTCATCCTTTTTTCATAATTCTGAAATTTCAATATTCCTAACGTTTATAATAATAATTAGGTACTATTCTCAAAATATCGACTTTCAATAGATCGAATAACAAAAATTCCGACTTAATGATAATTCGAAACATCAAAACTACGAATTCCGACTTTTAAAGTACCGATTAATTAGAATTTCGAAATAAAAACGCCTTGTAAAACTGACTACCTTGACAACTAAACACAATTTGCTCATCAGAGAGAAGTATATTATGTTTAGTATGAGGAGGTAGAATTAAAAAAACTAATGACAGTTGCGTTTCCTACTCATAATTTCCCAGTTAAGTGATTGTTTACAGTCATTATCCTTGTTGTTGTCAAGAATGCAGCAAGCATACAGAAAGCATACAGCATGCAACAAGCATGCAGCATACAAGCGAGCATGCAACATGCAACAGGCATGGTTCCTGAAACGGCTGCGGCGCTGCGGGGTTCCGGCGACTGCCGGAACCCCGCAGCGCCGCACGCGAGCTTATCGTTGCCGATGGTTTTAACGCTCACCACCGCAGCTTGGGCTTGCTGGCCAGCTCGCGGCCCGCCTTGCCCCTCCGCGCCTACGCGGGCTTAAATTACACTGTAGAGGTGGGGCAGACAAGACTACGTGGAGTCGGATTTGCAGCGATTCGTTTCTGCCACTATTTTCCCATATAGTTTACTAATTGAATCAAAATCAGAGTCCGAATTTTAGCAGTTTATTCATATATATAAAACAAACAAATTGGATTTACGACTTTCGGTAAAATTAATTTCGTGATTTGAAATAATAGACAATATAATTCTCAGGTATGACCCATCTCTCGATAAACCGTGCGATAAGGGTGTTATGATCTTCAATCCACAAACCGCCGGTTATTTTTAGTACGGTATCAGGTAGACAGGTCACTTCGAAAAATCATTTTGTATCCTGAAACTTTCACTGACCCGATACGGTCAGTAAAACAATCCTGAGGGACTATCACAAAGTTATTGACGTATAGTAAAGTAACATTACCGCAAATGTCAGAAAATTTGACTATTGCAATACCTACTCGATTCGCACATTATATTTTTTTTTTACACTTTTTGTACATAATTCGCAATTTTTAGTCTAGTTTGTATATAGTTAGGTTTAGTAGATATAAATAGTTAAGTTCGTTATGTACATTTATTTTATTTCCTATTAAAGAATATCTTTGAATGGGATAAGTACCATATTCTTATTTTTGTATGATACAAATTGTTAAGGGTGCCCTCGTCGAACGGTGAACTCATTGACGTGCGCGGTTAAATGCTTCCTATCTCATCCAACAGCATTTAAAGGACGGAATAAACGCTGTGATGAGCAATACGAAGCTGGTGCTCACAATGAGCTTCTAAAATTTATTGAAAGACATTTGGTAGTCAGGATATTATGAAAAAAGTGCGGAGTGTATCTATTTAAAATATTTTTTTATATTTTATTTAGGAAATAATCTATCCCTGCATGGTCAATATTTTGCCATTTTCGTACTAGATAAGTTATTTAATTACGCCCAAAGATGTGTTAAAATTTGGAAGTTTTGACACAAATAACTTGCACATCAATATTTTTTTAACCCCCAACAGAAAAAGAGGGGTGTTATTTTCTGTTTTGTTTCCATGCAGGGCTGGATAATACCGAGATAAATAAATGTGACTTTTTTTTCTGAACATTCAATCAACAGAATAATCTCCATACTACGTTTGTATGAAACAGTCTGACTAGGGCATGAATATGTGTCACATAAAATTAAACTATGGGGTTGCAGTTTTTTGTGTTCAAAATAACTTACGTCAAGGATACTGTAACGTTACCTATACCTACGTCAAAACCAAAACATTCGAGCTTGTCTGTGAGGATCGCCCGGAGGAAACGGTGGAGGTCTGCCCTGTTTGGGCGGAGCACCGCCGTGTCCTCGTCGAGGCGATCGGCGGCAGCAACCTTTCGCGACCGGCCCTGGTTCAATCCATGGTCCGGAGCGAGGAGGCATGGGAAACCGTCATCTCTTTCTGCGAAACAGCCGGTCGATTCTGTCGACATCTCACCGTGTATACTTAGGTGGAGTGAACGACAACTGAGCTGTCATTCCATCTTGTTTGTATGGTTTGACAGCTGACTTGTCGTTCACTTCGCCCAAGTTTTCACTTCGACATGTTTACAGAATCGCACTGCAGTAATGCTAGTGAAGGAGGAAGCGGACCGCGTGAGGGAGAGACAACTCTTACGCCCCAGCCGCCACAACATAAGGACACGCCCCGGGCGTCGGGAGCTGCAGGGCGATTCCCGGCTACCGTAGGCGCGGGCGCTGTCCGATCAAAGCCAGGCCCGGGTTGACGGCGCTTTGTGTTCTACATATAATACGCGCGCCTCAAAGAGATGTCAGCATAGTAGACGGGGCCCGTTAGGTCCAGAGCCTGCCAGGGTTGAGGATTTTATTCGAAAGAGTCACTGCCGCCCTGAAACTCAAAGGGCACTAGGAGGAGCACGGATGGATTTAAGTCAGTAAGACACTCCCTCCCGCTCCACCCAGAGCGGAAGGAGTCATTTGCTGATTTCCCATCAATAAAAAATGCTCTCTGACCTACTTTGCTGTCACTTTTGCGGCGTAGCAGAAAAAAGCTATAGCCTCAGAGTAATCATCAAATATTACTTCTTCCACTCTGGGTGAAGCGGAAGGGAGTGTCAGACTTTTACTGACTAAAACCCATCCGTGTTCCTTCCATTGCCCTAACGTTCCAGGGCCGCGGTAACTCTTTCGAACATATTTCGCAACCCTGGCAGAGGACTTTCGAAGCTTTGAACAAGGTCATTGGCGTGGGCATCACTGAGCAGTTTAACGACCTGAAAATCACCGAGGTTCTCATTTTCATAGCTATAGCTGATAACGACAATCTTGCCCTTGGCTTGAATGAAAAGCTAGGAAATGCTAAGTGGTTTGCGCTTTTCTAAATAATTAGTTTTCTTGCATCTTCATCTCTTACCGCCGTACTCCATACCACCTCCTTCTGTTACTTCCATTTTGTTAAAATATAAGTAAAATAAAATAATAATTAATAGTAATAATTGCTACAAGCATATTGCTAGTTTAGGGAAAATTACACAAATAAAAAATTAAATAGGCCTTAAAATAACTTTATTGTAACAAATTAGACTATTAATTCTATAACGCATTAACCAAGAAGTGAAGCGACTACCGCTGAGGGTACAGCTCCACCGGGACCTTGTTCGATCGTGGGCTGGAAGCCGTTCTCATCAGCAATGTAGTTGACGGTGTAGTTGACACCATCGGGCCCGATCCACGAGTAAGATCCCTTGACTGCTACGAAGGCATCTTCAGCTCCCGCGTTCTTCAGCTCTCCATTAGCACTATGTCTCTGGCCATCACTTTGTTCGAAACTGCGAATAAAGAAGAACATTTTAGACTGAATTTTTAATTTCCTACCCTCCTTATTTTCCACCCTTTTGTATCAAGTAAAGAATATGGTGCCATTGCATGTTAACTACTGCAATCATATTTGATACAATTTCATTTCTACAATCCTTTTAAACTGAGTACGTTTTAGGGTCGGTTCACATCTGACGGAAAATGCGTCGCGTATTATCGGTCGCGTAACGCCAGAACAGACAATTATAATTATGATAAAACATTCAACCTTGCACACTCAACCGATGATGCGTTAAACCACGTTATAGCAAATAGACGCGCGACCGTTGATTCGCTCGACGCATCTTCCGTCAGATGTGTACGGACCTTAACGGACATACCTACATACTAATAGAACATTTGCTTACTTGAAACGTCCTTAAAATCGTGTAAGCAACTAAAAGTTCTGAAATTGCGTTGCGTTGTAATTGCAATAAGTACTGTAATTGCGTTGTTTACAGTTTTAACTGATTTTCATTTATTTTTGTGTAGGCAACTTACATGAAATTGTAGGTGCCAAGTCCATCGTTGTCGGAGTCCAATCTCAACAGCTGAACATCCTCAACATTCTGGGGGGCGGCTAGCACCACGCCCACCACTGCTACTAACGCACAAAGCACCAACTGAAATTCAAACCGCACAATTAGCAACACTTTTCACATTAATTATCACATAAACATCACGCCTGTTTTCCCCTAATGGGTTACACAGGGATGCACCTAAAGTACAAACACATTTCGTCACTTATATTTTCACAGTAACACCACAAAATAAAATAAATATTTAAATTTTATTAAAAAAATTATACTGACCAATTTCATGATCACTATTAAACGGTTTACCGTATCGAGTTTACTTGAACTATGTGCTCATGAATTATCGTAACTCATGTTTTATACTATTCCGAATATTGCATTACAACATAGTGTTATTAGTTGACGCACATCTCGTTACTATGTTTTGTGTTGACCACTCCTACGACATGGCGAAGGCAAGCCGCGGAGTGTTTGAGGACGTTTTTGATGGGAACCTTTCGAAATTGTGATTTTAATTATATGTATAGGTACCATATGTTACCTTTATCAATCTTTGATTGACAGCAAGTAGTATTTTTTTATTGATGTGTTTGGGGAACCATGGAATTGAGAACAGCTGTTTCCCCATTGTTGCGTGAATATGAGGTGCACCTGTTTGTTTTGTGGTTTTGTAACCTGCTCTATTTTGCAGCGTTGTTTGATTACAGTTGAACGATTTCTGCTGCAATGGTTGACTCCTTCATTGCCTCGGCGCTTTTTAAGTGATCACTATCGTTGATTCTGGCTTTCAGTTTTTGCAGTAGTTGGGAATAGTACGGACAAGCTAAGCTCTTTAAAACGCCATTTTGTAAAACTTTAGATATGATTTGCATTACAATTTTTGCATCCAGCTTAAATTGTAATGCAAATCCTGCCATCCTTCCATTCAAATAAGTTGATAACTTCGGTCTGGAATCACGTTAATCTAAATTAATTGCATATAATAGTTTCATTTCATGTTAATTCAGTGTGTTAATAAAATTTTATCACAAAAAAACGGTGTTTGTACTTGCAGGTTTGCTTTTTTGGGAGGTGTGTTCAGATTAAGAGGTATATACCATTCGTAGATACTTTAAACACTTTAAGTACATGCGCCTTATTAATAATGTGATTATAACTAATCGTTCATACCATAAACTTTAAAGATAATCAGCTAATCAATAATAATGCAAGATGACATTTACCTTCGACCTCTACGTGTCGGTACCTACACATGGTTGGCCAATGTTATGAAGATAATGGTTTTTAGCAATTCGACACTCATTATGTATGGGCGAAAGGTTTGTAAATTACTGGGTGATTGCATTAATAGTATTACATTTTTTCCATAATTAGAGAACCTAAAGAAGTGCTTTTATTTAGAGCTTTCTTGCATTAAGATATAATTTTAAGAGTTCATAAGGGTTATTGAATTTTATTGTAAATAGAGAGATTTTATTCATCGAATCGAACAGTCATGTTTCAGCCATTTATTTTTTTTACAAATACCGAGGCGGTCTGTAATTTTTCACGTGAATAAACGGTTTTTCTTTTGTTCTTCTTTCTAGTATCCTACACTGGATAAGCTACGGAATCAATATAAGTTCTCGGAATGTAGATAAAAGGTACCTTTGTAATGTAAAGGCCTTCCTACTTACTTTTTGCAGGAACATCAGCTTAATTTAATGGTTTTTTTTTGCAATATTGGCTATCTCAGGTTTGTTATCTTAGGTTAGAGCCAGTGTGCAGTTTTTAGCTTCTGGTAAAATATTAAGCCCAGGCATCAGACCCATGTGCATTTCCACAATAGTGGCATGCTCAACACTGGGTAGTGTTGAGCATGCCACTATTGTGGAAATAATCTTGCGACTCCTCAAAGAGGGATTTCTTTGATGAGTGGCTAGACAGACGCCACGGCGTCCTCACCCGGTTGTGATCGGTCCTGTTTTGGATTCGGTAGGAGGATATGCCCGGGTATCACCACTGTGCGAATCGCCTGGAGGACTCAGTGGCGGTCGGCCCTGCTTGGGCGGAGCACCGAATAAGGACCAGGCCCGGGTTGACGACGAACGCGCCGTCAACCCGGGCCTGGTGTGTTCCACATGGGCCACAAAGAGATGTGAGCAGAATTGATGGGGCCAGTGCCTGCCAGGGTTGCGGAATTTGCTCGAAAGAGTTACCGCGGTACTGTAATGCAAAGGGTATTTGGAGGAACACGAGTGGGTCAGTAAGAGTCTGACACTCTGGGCGAAGCGGAAGAAGTCATTTGATGATTACCCAAATACCCATACAAAAAAAGTTGTCTTGTTGTCGTGTTCTTTATTATATTTTGGATTTTCACTAATCCTTGCCATTCAAAGTTTATTTCCAGGATTTTTTTTTGATTGTACAAGTTCCAATTGATCTATGATTAAATCAAATTCGTGGCTAACTCGATTAAAATAATCACAAAAATCTGCATACGAAATTAAATTTGAGAGTCATGCTCCGGAAATACTTATAGCCGATAATCTTCAGACGAAACTTCTTCACCTTGACCTAGAGTATCAAAGTTAAACCTCAAGAGGTACTCGTAATATATTGGTGACTTATAGTATCATCTTTAAGCCCGCGGCGTTGCCCTTGTAATGTTTAAGATCTCCTTATATGTAAAAAAATGAGGAAGGACTTGTTAAAGTATAAACATTTGACGGTTATAAATATGTAAACTGCAGTAATGGTCTATCAAATAAACATTACTCTTGTTAGGTGCCGATGGGCATAAAAAGTGTCTTTCAGTCTTCTCAGTGGGTTGATGGCAAATACAGGGTTATTGGTAATTAAGTGTGTTCCTTTATTTGAATTAAACTAGCGCTGATTTGCAACGATTT
Source organism: Melanchra persicariae (assembly GCA_947386135.1). Lineage (NCBI taxonomy): Eukaryota > Metazoa > Arthropoda > Insecta > Lepidoptera > Noctuidae > Melanchra > Melanchra persicariae. Next base: position 12,053,885 of record OX376650.1, on the reverse strand, counting down.
TGACCCCGAAAACTTGGGGTTCGTATTGGGTGGTTAAAAAATATTGGTATTTTAAAAAATCTTAAAAACATCGATAGGTAGCTCGAAAGTTAAGATATGTTTTTAAGATTTTTAATTTTTTTTTGTCTCATGACTTTAGTCGCGAACTGCAAATGGCGAGTAATTGGTTCCTCTGGATAGTCAACTGATATTATTCGGATAGCCCTTGAATTAATGATCCTTCAAATAACAATTTATAAATATGCCATATCTTTGGAAATGAAGCGTCGTAAAGTTCAAGCTATGAAAATGTCTTGAAACATCTCTTGGTACCAAACAAAAAACTTACTCAAAATAAATGTATACTTGACCTACAAATTATACAATACACTTTCTTGTTTAATAAGATTTTTTTGGTAACTATATTTTCGAATCGTTTGGGGTTGAAACCCTTAGGCCGTGGGGCCCTTGTGCTCATAGCCTTTTCAATGAAATTTCGAAACGGCTAGTTGACACTTCCCGTGACCCAAAAGCTGGCTTTTACTTTGGGCAGAGACTAAGCATTGCCATTCAACGTGGCAATGCTGCCAGTCTCTTGGGCACATTACCAGCTGACAGCGTTGAGGACGAATTTTTTGATGCTATATTTTAGTTTGTTGTAAGTTTCGTGTATTTTTAATTTAAGTTATTTTCTTAAATAAATTCAGAAACAATAAGATTTCTAAAATGGTATAATAGATACCCACTTTTAGAATGTTTTTGAAAAATATACTCAATTGTTTCCGACAAAGTAGTACTTTGATGGTGCTTTGTGGAACACATGTTTCGATGTACACCATGATATGCTTCCAAAGTCATGGTATTTTTATAAATTGTAGTTTGAGCGATTCATTAGTTTAAGAACTATCCAAAAAGTATTATTTTGACTATCCAGAGTGGAACAGATTTCTCACCATTTGTAGTTTTTGGACCTCTTTTTTTTGGACCTGAAAAATCTTAAAAACACCGTTATCTCGAAAACTACCCAATATGAACCCCAAGTTTCAGGGTCAAAATAGTTGCAAATCAGCTCTAGATTAACCCATTTCAAGAAACGCACTTAATTACCAATCACCATGTATAGTTTTATTTTTTATAGTTAGCCTATGCTGTCCCACTGCTGTTTGCTCCTATTTTTTTCCAATTCCATCAGATGCCTCCTCCGGCCAATCTGAAAAACATCAAAACATTCACGCCACCGTTTTTAACCGACTTCTAAAAAAGGAGGAGGTTCTCAATTCGGATGTGTGTTTTTTTTTTTTTTTTTTTTTTTTTTTATGTTTGTTCGGGCATAACTTCGTCGCTTGCCAATCGATTTGAAAAATTCTTCTTTTGTTGGAAAGGGTATACTTCCCAAATGGTCCCATTGAAATTTTATCAAAATCGGTTCAGCAGTTTGGTTATTAAATCCAAATAGCTGGAAAAAATATGTGGAAAAATCATCTATGTATACGAAATTGCGTATTTTTGCTTTCCTGTGACTTTCCAGTGGTGTTGTTAGGTATGGGGTACCACTAAAAAGTGAAAAATAAAAAACTTTTTCACAAAAAAAAGAAACCGACTTCCAAAAAACACTACAAAGTTCAGAATAATTTTAATTTCGGAAGTCGGTGTCAAATAACGAAGAAGCAACCAAAAACACCGACTTCCGAAATTAAAATTATTCTGAACTTTGTAGTGTTTTTTGGAAGTCGGTTTCTTTTTTTTGTGAAAAAGTTTTTTATAAGCCAGCCTCGATAATTGGAACATCCTTAACAATCCTGGCTCATCTACCTTCGTGCGTTCTGTAAATGAGGCCACATTTCCAATCTAACTTTGATAGTTGCGATAGTGATAGTTTGCGACTGACATGCAAATGCGAACGTTGCTAAAAAAATTATAGAATGGGCCCTAGACAATCTTGAAAGTCACAAGTTTTTCTAAGAAGGCTTTTCTACACACGTCACTGTTTCAGATTTTCAATAATATAATAATTATGTAGATGTGAACGTATAAGTTATTACCCAAAATACAAAAGGACTAATGCACTTTATAAAATGTTAAAAGTCAAAGGTTACAAGAATAGTGAAGTAATTACATCTTGCGTCTCATGTATGTCGGAACTTTAACTTTGCTGTATCTTTAGAATACATAGACACTAAACGAATCGAATAAAACTCAAAGTTAGTAGCAGTAAGTTGTTTGTTATCAAACACTCACAAATTTACAATATGTCTACTGCAGCATTGTCGGATGTAAGGGCAATCAAGTCTGTTAGCGATCATCGCCAGGACAGTGTTGGCACTGCCCCGCACTCTGCGCACCAGAGATGCGCTACGCTTGCGCATAGTCGCATGAAAGCAGTCGGTGCGCGCCTCCGCAAACATGCCCGAGGCGCTGCAGTAACGGGGCAGCCCCAACACCGCCCTGAACGCGTTATTGAACTGGACGCGGAGGGCGCTGTATGCCGCATGAGTATACTTTTCCCACAGGCTGCACGTGTAGAGGGATGTACAATAAGCTCTAAAGAGTGTTATTTTACCTCCTTCGAACAACGCACAAACCTACGCGCTATTATATTGCCTCTGACTGACAACGCCCTCTGCTCCCGCTCAATGTCCACATTGTCTTTCAAGTCAGCTGTTATAATGTGACCCAAGTATCTAAACTGTTCCATCCTCTCAAGCGGTGCATTATTTATATACACAGGGGGTACACTATTTACGCTTCTTGAATTAGCCCTAAACACCATGAATTTACTCTTCCCTGTATTATATTTCAACCCATGGCTCGAGGCATACTCTTCACAAGTCCCCATCAATTTTCTAAGACCGCAGACCGATACGCTCAGCAGCACCATGTCGTCAGCGTATCTCAAATTGGTTGATGGTGTAGTTGACGATTACTGCGATGTGCTCATCTTCAGCTCCTGCGTTAATTCTCCTTCTTCAGTGCGACTTGAACCGTCGCTTTGTTCGTATCTGTGAATCGAGAAGAATGTTATCTGAAGAAAAACTTTTAATTTCAAAGGGATCCTCTGTGATGGAGAATTTTTTCGAAGTATCTATGCCTACTTCTGTTTCCAAGCAGTGTGTTTGTGTTTGATATTTGAAAAGTATAATTATGTTGATGTATCTATGGATTGATACCGTATGGTTTCTTTCAATTAGACAGTGCAGCAGCAGCGCAACTAGGTGGCCGGGGTTGCCTTCAAGCGTCTACTGCCCCTCTATCTAGTGGGTCCAAAGGCCTCCTGCCAGAGGAGCTGAGTAAGAGTCATGCGCTCCATGGCCCTCTGGGATCCTGGTGTGTGTGCGTTCTATGTGTGGATTGCCATCATGGGATCTAGAAGTAAAAGCCTTCGCGCACCTCTACGAGTGGGGCGTGGAAGCGTTACGCCGGAGTGAAACTCCGCTGCAGCGGCAAATCGCAATGAAAAACGGTGCATACTGCCTTATATACCATGCATATTTTTATTGAGTCGTGATTATTACACCGCTTTTAATAAAACAAAAATCGATTTATAATAACTTTATTCAAACAAATAATACTATTAAAGACAAAAACTTAACCAAGTAGTGAAGCGACTACTGGCGCAGGTACTCCCAATGGACCACCAGCATTTGGCTGATAGCCGTTGTCATCGGCAATGTAGGTGACGGTGTAGGTGACGCCATCGGGGCCGATCCACGAGTAAGAGCCCTTGACTGCGATGTGCTCATCTTCAGTTCCTGCATTTTTTAACTCTCCTTCTTCAGTGCGGCTTGAGCCATCGCTTTGTTTGTAGCTGTAAATTGAGAATCATGTTTCAGTTTTAATTTCAAAGGAAGAAGGTTCCTGCCGGTTTATTCTGTCAACATATCACCGTGTAAACTTAGGTAAAGTGCATAAAGTGAACTGTCATTCCATCTAGTTCGTGTGGATTTACAGCTCACTTCATGTTTACTTAGGGTTAATTTTTCAAGTGTACGTGAATGGCCAAATCCAAAACTATGAGGAATAACGGAAAACACTGAAAGGAGACTCGAGCCCGATTATTATTATTTTTAACTTTTTTTTTAAATTTAATGGATGACGACGCAACCGCGATTTCGGCCCGAACGGTACTTTTTTAATTGACCGATAATAAAACATAATTTCAAAACTTTCTAGCTTTGAGGGAATCGGGTTAGTCAGATGGTTCGGTAGCTCTCCTATCCTACTAGATGGAGAAGCTAACTCGTCTACGTACATACTTTGGTAGGAACTTCCCAAGACAAGCTCCTCTAAAAATACTACACTTCTTAGTGACGGAAATGTGAAGCGGTTGGCAGTAGTACTTCCTTAACTATTTCTGTTGCCAACCACCGATTTTGCGTTTATTTTTTAAAGATATGTTTTCCAGTTTCACACTAGCACAAAGTTATTTATTGTTTTAAGAGTTTCAAGTGAACTCATTTAGCTGCCTGGCCTCAGGTATAGCAAGTCTTTAGGATTCCATTTGGGACGTAGCTGTAATAATATATGTCCGAGTTTTGAATGTTTAGCGTAGGCTACTTACGCGAAACTGTAGGTTCCAAGTCCATCGTTGTTCGATTCGTATCGCAATATCTGAATATCCTGTGCATCTTGTACTATCTTGGGGGCGGCCAGTGCGTCCGCCACCATGCCGACCACTGCCACAAACGCACAAAGCACCAACTGAAAGTAAAATCGCACTATTAACAACACTTTTCACAGTACACCACAAATAAAGTTTTTGATCACCGTTAACTACTAACCAATTTCATGATCACTGTTAAAGGTTTACTTATCGAATTCACTTGAACTATGTGCTGATTACTTATTTGAACTCATGTTTTATACTATTCCAAATAGTGTATTACAACATAATCATGTACATCGTGTGTCATTGGTTTACGCTCATCTCTTTACAATGTTTTGTGTATTGATAGACCACTACTTTGACACGTATAGCGAAACTTTTGAAGACTTTATGAAATTAGTTTTGAAACGTATTGAAAGCAATTCAGAAATACTGTTGATACATCTAAGAAACTATGGAATTGGTACCGTATGGTTTCTTCCAACTAGACAGTGCTAGAGCAGCACAACTACAAAGTAGGTAGCTTCACGTCATATCATGCAAAAATATTGTCGCGTCATAGAAAGACCTTGAAATAATAATAATTATTATCTTCATTTCTTTGAACGAAAAGAGCTTTGTCATCGGGGTATGTCTTTCGACCTTCCACTGAAACCCCCTTGTCTCATTGCTCCAAAACAATTCTCATAATACACTCCGTACAGATATTGAATAGGAGTGGCGAGAGTGTGCATCCCTGCCGGACACCCGCATGTGTCTGAAAACTTTTCGAGTCGACTTCATCTATTCGAACCGTCGTAGGTATTTCCGCCCTCGTAGAGTCGGTGTATGAGACGGACTAGCTAGATGATTAGATACTCCTAAATTAAAGGAGTACGTCCCATAGCTTGTGCAGTTTCAAAGGCCTTGCAAAAGTCAACAAAATAGATTTAGAGTGGGATGTTAAACTCTCTAGACTCGTCGATTAAATGTTGAAAAATTAAAATCTGCTCTCTTGTTCCTCGACCCTTAGCGATTGCTACCTGCTCCAGAAAAATTTCAGGACTCACAAAATCTTCCTGTCGTATTGATAATATGAAGGAGTTCCTTGCTGATGTGTGAATGGAAACAAAAATCGATTTAATGTAACTTTATTTAAGACTAATACCGACAAAAACTTAGCCAAGCAGCGAAGCGACTACTGCTGAAGGCACTCCCTATGGAGCATGACTGACTGTTGGCTGATAACCGTTGTCATCGGCAATGTAGGTGACGGTATAGTTGACGCCATCGGGGCCGATCCACGAGTACGTTCCCTTGATTGCGATATGCTCATCTTCAGCTCCTGCGTTTTTTAATTCTCCTTCTTCAGTGCGTCTTGACCCGTCGTTTTGTTCGTAGCTATGAAAAAAGAAGCATGTTTAAGTTCAAATTTCAGGGTGCCTGATGGAGAAACTTTTTTTTTTTGTAAAGGTATTAGCGACAATATCTCACTGGCACACAGTGGATATTTAAGTAGATATATATTGTTTAAAGAGTATCAAATGAACTCATCTATCTGCCTAGCCTCAGGCAAGTCTTTAGGTGCGGTGGTGGCCACTTAGGGCGTATCCTAATGTGTCCGAGTTTTAAATGTTTTGTGTAGGCAACTTACGCAAAACTGTAGGTTCCAAGTCCGTCGTTGTCCGTTTCGTATCGTAACAGCTGAACATCCTGCGCATTTTGAGCTATCTTAGGGGCGGCCAGTGCGTCCACCACCACGCCAGCCACTGCCACAAATGCACAAAGCACCAACTGAAATTGAAACCGCACTATTAACAACACTTTTCACAGTAACACCTCAAATAAAGTTTTTTTTAAATCGTTACAAACCACCAACCAATTTCATGATTATTTGTCGAATTCACTTGTGAACTATGCTCATTACTTATTTGAACTCATGTTTTATACTATTCCAAATATTGTATTGCAACATAATCATTGTATATCGTGTGTCATTGGTTTACGCTCATCTCTTTTCAATGTTTTGTTTATTGATTGACCATTACTTCGACACGTATAGCGAAATCTTTGACAACGTCTTTGATGGGACCCTTTCGAAATTGGTAATTTAACATGTTATTGAAAGCACAGAAATACTCTCTGGCGGATCCCTTATGGCCTCAAGCCTCCCTCCCAAAAGACCGAGATATCTTTGGTAGTCTACAACCTACCAAAGTCTGAGGGGGGAATGCAGGAATGTTTTGTGCTTTATTTTGAGTATTTGCTTTGCTAACACATACCCTGTGGGATCAGGCCCCCCCAAACGACAATCCTGGATCCGCCGCTGTTTCTATAAATTGATTCCATAGTTTTAAATTATAGGAAACATCTATGCAGCGGCACTGCACTTACTGGTCTGATTGCAAAGCTGTTCTTAACCCGCCTCTAACTCAATCTTAAGAATATTATTCATTAAATTATTTCGTTCCTCTAAATTGCCAGTTGCTAAGGAGCCAGAATTCTCAATCTCGCCTGATGAAAAGCGATGGATGAGGTCTACTATGCAACAAGCGTCCAGAATATGCCTGTATGCTTTTGCTTTGAAAGCTAGCGGAATTTTGGAGGTAGTTATCATTTGCGCTGGCAGGTAGGTTGCTGGCTGATCTTGAGCTTTTCTGAAAGACGACAATCTTTCAACGCGAGGTTTCGCCCTTTTGTATTAATGTATTTATTTTTGTCGGCTTCAGACTCCAGAAGCCAGTAGGCCAAGTCGTAATTTTCGCAATCAAACTTTACCATTCTACAAATTAAGTGTTACATTAAAACACATAAATATAATGTTATAGCAGTAATCTAATGTTTCTTTAGTAACGCTCTCGAAATGAAATTATAGCTTCTATAAGTGTAACACTTACTAATAGCTACTTGAATGTTTACTTATGTTTGAACTCCGGATATACAAATTAGTGATAAGAGTTACTTTTTCCGTTATTGCAAACGTACATAGGCTAATAAATAACGTCATAAACAACTAAACCATACAACTTATGAAATAAGGGCTTAGTGTGCTCTAAATAAGATTGAAAAATCACTTTCGTAATTATAAATAACTAGTTTATAACCGCGACTTCGTACGCGTATGTCTCGTTTTTTCCCTTTCCCGTAAGAATTCCGGGAAATCCTTTCGTAAGAGTGTAGGGGAGCACCCATACACTCCCATAGAAACCCACATGCCAAATTTCAGCTTTCTACGACTAGGAAATTTGGCTGTGCGTTATCTGTCAGTCACTCAGTCAGTCACCACTTACGAAAGAATTTTATATAGGTACCTCTATATTGATAATGTTATAGATATATACCTATGTATTTGACAATGTGTCAATTGCGTATCCATTAAAAGTATGTTTGGTCGTAAGTGAATGAAAGCACGTTACATTAACATACTTTACATTATGCAACATTTAACACGCATGTGTCTCATTATTTTCAATGACAAATATCAACAGAAACGACCCGATATTTGTCTTAGCTTTGATTTATGACGTGTATGTCTTTAATCAATTTTTAATTAATCAAATAAAATCAAAAATCAAATACTTTTATTTGTGTACACAGGTAAAAAAAGGCAGAACATTTACAGGGTTAATGGGTATCTGTGTAATATAATGGAATTCTGAATTTGTAGCCTAGGATTATTATCACAATCGCTAATGTAAAGCCACGGAGGAGTCTCACGAACTAATTGAATTCTGACTATAGTGGGACATTGGGAGCCATTTTGCAAGGCATTAAGAAACTTAATCCTTTAACCCATATAGCATTAAGTGATCTTCACATACAAAGAGTACCTTCACGTTATCGTTTGTTGCATCGTTTACGTTCCAAAAACATTTTTATTTTCAAAATTGGTTACACCCTGTATGTGCAAAAAATATGACTTTCACTAAAAATAAATGTTTATCTGAGTAATGTTCTCTATTGAAGTTTTAAAACATTACTAAGTTAGAATATAAATCTTACGATTAAGATTTTTCGTATTACTTATTTCTTGATTGAAACAAAAGGTATGGGCAAAATATGTGTACAACAAAAGTTGCGACAAAGAATATTGCATCAACTAGGTAGGTGGCATAGATTAATTAAAGTTACCACAATGACCCTTTGGCATACCTTAACATTCAAGTTTGTGAGTTTGTTACCTTATTATTTACTGACACATGTTAATTGATAACAACTATTTCTTGTTAGAAACATGACATCACATTGCATACTATCACGCCGGTATTAAACGAAGGGCTAAGCGGAGGTGTTCCTATAGTAAACTCACAATTTGCCTGCTATTTTGAAATCCCATCCCATGTAATAAGGGTGCTGCCACTAACCGGGCTCAAATCTAAAGTCCAGGAAGCTGTTAAAATTAATACCTGTTTATTTATTTTCATTGTGAACTAATCATTGCTAATCTTAACCAGAGGGCTGATTCTACTAATAAAAAATGCTATCTGTAATAAAAATGGGATCTGGAGGCGAGAGCGCTCGCGCACGTTTACGCATAGGGCGTGGATGTGCTACGCCGGGGCAAAACCCCCGCTGCCAGTACTGCAGCGTGGCGAGCTCCGGCAAGAGACCATGGCGGTATGGCGACAGAGACTGTCGACTTCCGCCTGACGCAGGTACTCACCGTACACGGTTGTTTCAGGAAGTACCTCTTTCAGATTCGGCGGGAGTACACGTCCAGGTGTTTTCAGTGTGAGGATCGCCCGGAGACCACGGTGGAGCATACGGTGGAGTTCTGCCCTACTTGAGCGGAGCACCACCGTGTCCTCGTCGAGGCGATCAGCGGCGGCAACCTCTCGCTACTGGCCCTGATTCACTCTATGGTCCGGAGCGGCATGGCAAGCCGTCACCTTCTGTGAAGCAGTAATGCTAGTGAAGGAGGAGGCGGGCCGCGTGAGGGAGAGACAACCCTCACGCCCCAGGCGCCGCAACATAAGTAGACGCTCCGGGCGTCGGGAGTCGCAGGGGGATTCCCGGCGACCGTAGGCGCGGGCCTGCGGACGGAAAGCGTTGGGTGGCTCGCCGTCCGATCAAAGCGTCGGCGGCGCGTTTAGTTCCACTTGCGTTTCAAAGAGATGTCAGCATAGCAGACGGGGCCGTTATGGTGCTCCCACACTGCTGTTAAGTCAAAGTAAAAAAACAAACAAACATACACATAACACACACCATTACTTGTACAGACAACCATACGAGGACTATAGCTGTAAGTCACCATCCGAGGACCTTCTAGAAAACCAGGTTAACGACGACTTACGACTTTATTAACAAGACAGAAAGAAAGAGAAAACAATATTTAGGTTGATGAGCCTATTCGTATTGTGCTATCTCAATCTTTTTTTGGTATGACTTCCTATGAACAACGCGAGGACCTTAATACATTCGAAAACCCGCCTGGGAAGTACCATCCGAGGACCTGTGTGTGAGCCAAACGAGGACCTTAACCATCTAACCAGGGACACCAATGCGAGGACCTAATTTAACACACTTTTTCTCATTTCTTGTACAATGTGAGGACGCAGTATTAGACTTTTTATGTACAGTACGAGGACGTTTTTCCGAGTAGACGGTGTACAAAGCGAGGACCTTTTGAAAATTTCCAGTACAAACTTTTTACACACTTATAATTTTACCGTAATAATATTTAAATTATCTTTATGTAGGCAATTCTATTCACACACGTCAATTTCTTGATTTAAGTACCATCAGAGGACCTAATTTGATTTTAACTGACAAACGTTCAAAATGTAAGTCTGATATAAAAACATTATAATCACGGTGATTTTATGAAGCTTTCGCTGGAATTGTCTTCTCAACGGTTACTTGTATCGGCTTGAAACTTTGTATTCTATTTGTTGACATTAAATTTCATAGTAATACATCTGTTATGGTGATGTTATTGTAGCTACTGGTGGAATTGTCTCCATGTGAGACAACTCTTCATCGGTTACTTGTAGCGTCAGCGGAAACTCTGTGTGCTTTTTGTTGATATTTCATAGCAATACATAGTCATGGTGATGCTATGTAGCTGCTGCTCAAACGGAGAGGAGAACTACTGGTACCATAATTCTGGAGCTCGAAAGACAATATTGTTCAAGCGCACCCCCATCTAGCATCGTCGCACACCTTCACCTAATGTGGCTGATCCAACGACCGCAGCAGCACATACTCCCATAAAAGGCATCATCATCTACCTAGCCTGTTCCCAACTATATTGGGGTCGGCTCCCAGTCAAACCGGATTCAGCTGAATACAAGTATTTTACGAGGAGCGGCTGCCTACCAGACCTCCACAACCCATTAACTGGGTAACACGGTACTTCTTGGTAACACTGGTGTCAGATTTTCTGGCTACTGACAATCCGTAACGACTGCCAAAGATCTACAAATGACAGCTGGGACCAACGGCTTAACGTGCTTTCCGTGGCACGGAGGAATCTCGGTATGTTAATATGGTATATACTCCCATAAAAGGCATACACGTAACATATTGCTCAATGGCTCTTTAGGCCTCACTGGTCAGGCAACGACTCCGCCCAAAGTTCGACGCCCTTTTCCTCATGTTGCCCGGAGATCGTTGAGCTCCCGTCAACGCACGGCTGCCTTTCTGGTGCAGGTGGAGCGAGAAGTATGCTGTCTTTCCCTCTCTGACGTTTCCTTTGAATGTATCTTTGACGGCATTCCGAGAAAACGGAAGCGATAGACCACCCCCAGCGTCCTCGCTAAACGTTCCTCCAGCGTATGCTGCACGGTGTTCTCGGGACATTCCACGCGCTAGTGACAAACGGGCATCCGCTTCCGACTCATGCGACGCAGGTACTTCCCAAAGCATCCGTATCCAGTAAGCGCCTGAGTCAGCTGGAAACTGAGGGCGCCATGTCGCTTATCCAGTCACTCATGAACCTAATAACCATCGCTTTCTGCGGTCTTGGCAGTGCCACGGCGTTTCGGGCTATTAGGATTACCGCCCACAAGGGTGCCCCATAAATAGCAGGCGGGCGGGCAATGGACCACACGATTCCTACATAGTCTTCTGGAGGAAGTGTTTGGCCCTGCTAAATTGGGTACAACCCACAAAAGAGCAGCTACAATGCACATCAACCTGGGGACCGAGTCCTAGGTACTTAGTCATCAGCTCGATATTGATGCGAACGCCACCAACCACTATGTTAATCCCGAGCTGGCTTGTTCCAAGGTTTCCATGGGGAAACAGAGGGCTTCGGACTTATGCAAAGCCACTTCGATACCCAAACGCCGGATTCTTCCGACGACCTGCATAACCCCTGCCGTGGCCAGTAGCAGTGCGTGGCCAGTACTTGCCAATGTCATTGCCCCCGGGCCGTCACCAGGGTATCATCAGCGTAACATATCTCATCGACACCGTCGAGAAGTGCAGTGCCCAGTCATATCCAGTTCAATGTTCCACAGCGGTAGCTCTAGGACCGAGCCCTGTTGTTTCTGACCAGCCATAAGGATGATGGTTGAATAAATGTAGTAGTGATTGTCATTGATTACAGCTGTACAGCCAGGTTGGGGGCAGTTAAAAAATAATATTGCTTGTTTTCAGTATTATCTTTGCTTCAATTTACAACCTTAAATGCTAAAGGGAGTTCTATAGATTTAACCATAAAAAAAAATTACGTACACACTTAATTAAAATAATAGTTATGTAAACTGATCCGTAAACATCCAGATTCTTATAACACTCGGGGAGACATGCAAACAAAGTATTCGTTGCGCCATGAAAACAGTATCAATTTGCCTCCCTCCCGCCTTAAATTACATTCTTCTAGTCCATATTCAATGTCAATAAAAATATATAATAAATTACCAGTAGACATAAAACAACAAAATAAAACCAATATATTTTTAAATAAATTAAAACAATTCTTAATTAAAAAATCTTATAACACAGTAGACGAATATCTAACGGATAAATCCATTAATACATAAGTATTAATAACAGTTACTTAGTAAGTAAATAATTATATTGAGTACCTAATTACAGTACAATTACATTTAATATTATATAGTTATACTATACTAATAATAATGAAAAATCTTTAAGTGAATTCACAAATAAATAATATTAATACATACCTAGATAATATTAAATAACTAATACAATTAAATAAATAATTAATATGAATGAATGGTAATTTAAAAAACTTATTATGATACAAAATAATACAAATATAGTTAATAAGTTTTTTGTTTTATTTTATGAAAGCGCTCTTCCTCTCTCTACTTATTTAAAAAATTTGCTGTGCCCGACAGGGTTCATAATTGTTTCCATTTTTATATTTGCCACCTGTATTTGTACATTATGGATAGCAATAAACGATTTGATTTGATTTGATTAGATTTGAACAGAACGGTGGAGCAAGCTCCGGCGCGATCTCATAGTGGTATGGAATAAGCGACTGTCGCAATCGCAACCCAGCGCTGGGCCCGCCACAATCGTGGCGAGAAAGTCAACTCTTTGAGGAGTGGTTAGAGAGGCGCCACGACGTCCTCGTATTCCATCTGACGCAGGTCCTCACCGGACACGGTACAACACCCTTGTCACCATTATGTGGATCGTAATGAGGACACTACATGTCTTTGTAGCGGCGATCGGCAATGGTGACTTCTCGCGTTCGGCCCTGGTCCAATCCAAGGTCCGGAGTCAGAGAGCATGGGAAACAGTCACCTCCTTCTGCAAAACAGAAATGCAAGCGAAGGAGGAAGCGAGATGGGTGAGGAAGAGGCAATCCTCACGTCCCAGCCGCCGAAAGACGCCCTGTGCGTCAGCAGTCGCCCTCAAGCTCCGCCCAGAGCGGGAGAATTCATTTGATGATTTCACATCCGAAGAAAAACAGATATGGTTCTAGAGTTTCAAAAGCTTTTTGTTTCGTACTGTGAATATGACGTACTTCCATGCAAATGGTCATCCCCAATTTCACCATCAAGGACGAGAGTTCTGTTACAATGGAAAAATAACCCAATTTAATTGTTACGTAGTTTAAGGCATCTGTAGATTGATTTGATTTTCAGCACTCGAGAAGGAAGTGATTTTATAAAATCAGACAATTTTGAAACAATTAAAAGCCAATAAACATGGAAATCTATCCAAATGGGGACCTGAATACACATGTTCGGAAAAGCTATCAATATGAGGACTTTTAAACACACTGCGTGGAAAAACTTACATCCGAGGACATATGTGTGAAGAATAACACATAAGTCCCCGCAAGGTACTTAAAATATGACTGAAGTGTAAATGTAGTGTGTTAAAAATTTATGAGAGCTCACACACGTTCGGAATGTGAACATGACTTTCCGCGATCAAACCGAGGTCCACCTAGGTCGACATCAAGTTTCCCTTATTAAGTATATAGAAAGGCTCAAAATCGAATGGAGAATACGGTGAATTGGTCGGGTCAATCCGAGGACGTACGAAAAGGTCCTCGGATTGAAAATGTCCTCGGATGTGCCTTGTGTATTCAGGTGCATGTCCTCGCATGGTACTTAAAACAAACACACACACACACAACACACATACACACACACACATTACTAACATTTTCTAACACTAATAAACCCCGCTATATTTTACGTTACTTTTCCAACGTAAAGTAACGTAAAAGAAAGTAAGAAAAGTAAAAGTGGCGACTTAACATAGTGATCAAAACGTTGGTTTAAAAAATGCTTACTAATGTTTGTAAACATATATAACAGCAGAATGCGAGGACCCTTAGGGCCAGAGTCTGCCAGGGTTGCGGATTTGTACGAAAGAGTCACCGCGGCCCTGGAACGCAAAGGGCACTAGGAGGAGCACGGGTGGATTTTAGTCAGTAAGAGTCTGACACTCCCTTCCACTCCACTCAGAGCGAAAGGAGTCATTTGATGATTTCTCAGCCATAAAAAGGGCGTATTTCGGGAGCACGTGTCAATCCCATTCATTTTGGATTTTTAACAGTCGTTTTTGCTGATGTAATGTCACTTTGTCTAAGACCTTAATTAAGAAGAATTTGTACGGACAAAGCCAATCAATGGGACAGCGTAGACTGTACAAAAAAATTACTCATGACTTTCACAATCATAATTATTGTGGTCGTGTCTATCAATTATGTGCGCGTTAGCTTCTCTTGCGCATCATTTTGTACGCAGAAATCAATGGGACAGCGTAGACTATAAAAAAAAATACTCATGACTTTCACAATAATAATTATTGTTGTCGTGTCTATCAATTATGTGCGCGCTAGCTTCTCTTGCTCATCATTTTGTACGCAGAAATCAATGGGACAGCGTAGACTATATAAAAAAATTACTCATGACTTTCACAATCATAATTATTGTTGTCGTGTCTATCAATTATGTGCGCGCTAGCTTCTCTTGCGCATCATTTTGTACGCTGAAATCAATAGGACAGCGTAGACTATATAAAAAAATTACTCATGACTTTCACAATCATAATTATTGTTGTCGTGTCCATAGTAACACGACAACAATAATATACGCATCATTTTGTTCGTAGAAATGCCAACAAAATAAATAAAAGGATTTCGAAGTTCAAACATGACCGCAATAAATCATGTCATTGTTGGTAAAGTAAATAATCCACACTGTTTACTTAACATACCAAATAAGGTAAATTCTGATTACTTGTTGTGTATTAGCAACCAGCCCCGGTTTCGCACGGGTAGCACAGCAAATACAGGGTTACTTCGGAGACAGTGCGCAAATTGTACAAATAGCAAGATCATAAAGAATAAAATAGATACTTATTGGTTTTTTTTTTCTGTGTTTCGAGTTCGAAAGTGAAATATGTTCTATTAATAATATTGCATGGACAAACAATACGGAGTCTCCAAAGCAACCCTGTATAAGCTCCCGGTCAGTATGACATGATTTTTGCGACATCTTCAATAATCATCGGATATATGGTTTACGTATATACTGTTTCTAAAATAAATAAATTCGGTCTCCTACAGAAACAAGTGTTTTGAGTTCTAATGCGGATATTTGTAGAGGTATTTATTAAACCGCGGTGGGAGCAGTTTGTCACTAGCCCTCTTATTAATAAACACGGAATAAAGTTATTCCAAGTTTAAACCTATGAAAATGTATGGTTATTCCTGGTATAACTTTATTCCGTGTTTATTAATAAGAGGGTAGGAGTTTACAATCAACAAAAAATAATTATAACATTTTTTATTAATAAGAATTATATCATACATATTTTTGGCAATTATAGAAATTAAATAACAGGCTAATTAACCAAGGAGAGACGCAACGACCGCGGCAGGGACGGCTCCACCGGGTCCCTGTTCAATCTCTGGCTTGTAACCTTCGTCGTCAGCCGTGTAGGTAACGCGGTACGTGACACCATCGGGGCCCACCCAGGTGAAGTATCCTGTGACGGCGATAGACTCGTCCTCGCTGCCTTTGTTGACGAGATGTCCCTCTTCCTGTTTGGCCTGCCCGTCAGATTGTTCGAAGCTGTAAAAACATAAGAGATTTTTTTTCAATTTGTTATATGAGGCATCAGTTTTTCATTGACAAAATTTTATATATACACAAACCCCGGAAAAGCCTGCCCATCACCACAATAATTCCTCATAGACAGACAAGTTCTATGTAGTTGTATGTGTTATTACAATTTTTGAAAAGTTCTCTATATGAGATTGGGTTGATATGCAGTTTTCTATGAATTTAAATAATGCTTACAGTGTAATTCGTATGTTACTTTAATTCTGAATCACCGTCGAATGAATGACATATTTTTGAAAAAGAAAAAAAGGATTACATATTCTTCTTTTCTTTTTCAAAAATATGTCATCAAGTGTAATTCGTATGTTACTTTAATTCTGAATCACCGTCGAATGGATGACATATTTTTGAAAAAGAAAAAAAGAATATGTAATGCATCTTCAATGTTCCGGAAGTTTAAACAAACACTCACCCGAATTTGTATTCTCCTGGTTCGCCCAAGTCGTTTTCCGACTTGAGAAGTTCTACGTTGTCCCGGGAGTAGTTTAATTGTTGGGCTGGGGCAGCAACCGCCACCGCGACCAAGCAGAGAACTACGACCTGTAAGTAATTGTTGGGAAATAATGCTTAGCTCCTATATCCAAGAAACTCCATAAAATTAACATAGGAAAAATATTGAAGTATTAACTTTTCACAATAGGCAAAAATTTAAGAATGGATCACTGGCTAGATACTTAAAAATGTTTTTCCTTGTTTTCACTGTTAAATTGTCAATGAAAATATCGGGGCGCATCATCTTGGGGTAGACTAAGTAATATTTATTGTAACTGATATTATGTATCGAATCAGAAGAGCAAATTGATTTTAAAATGGTATAATACTCGTAATAAGCATAATTATATTCCTTTTAACTTTATGAGCGACTGTAAGATATGTGATGAAACTTCGTATGGTTCTAGGTGATAATTATTTAGGAAAAAAAATAACTTGTACATAAAACCCTTTTTGTTAAAATTGCAAAAAAATATCTAAAAAGAAGTTGCAAAAATGAAGATCAGAAAAGATTCGAACTTTTTTGAAACGTTATTTCGATATTTAATATTGGTTACTTTTCACCTATTACACTAAACACTGTAACACACAAAATACACAAATAAAACGAACCAGTTTCATGTTTGAAGTGCTGATTTTACGGATGAATGCGATGAAGTGACGAATCTCACATGAAATTCGGTCTTTATATCTAGCACAACTTTTGATTTGATTTTATGCTAAAGTAGTATCCGTAGAAGGTGAACCGCTTGACACCTACATAATATAATGTAATTCCCTTTATGCATGAATAAACAAAACTTTTTAGAATAACTTTACGCAATATAACGAAATGCTTATTACTGAATGTTAATTAGATTTGTAATTAACAGGTTCATTATTTTGATAATGATGTTAATTAATCTTACTTAGAAAGCTTTTAGTAGGTAGGTGATAAAAAAATAACAAGCCTTGTGTTAAAGTCACTACAGTGTAAAACAATGCTCTTTTTTCTATTTCTATTAAATTTCTTATTTTTTACTTTAACGCAATAACATTTTAATTAAAACGATTTTGCAAAAATACCTTGAGACAATTTACGAAATACTTCCGAATGCCAAATGTCTAAATTGAGCTATTAGCTTAGAGGTTGAGTCGGCAGATGGTTCTTTATTACATGGAAGAAGACGCCAATTTTGCATAAAATATTTTAATATTCATTTAAGATTAATTTCGGTGTGTTATGGTGCGTGTGCGTGTATTATTTTATTTCCATAAGAAATGGAAAATTTTCGGAGCATTCTAAGTAATATCATCAAAAAAGGTAACATGACATACAAACTCACTTTCGTACGTGTACGAAAGTGAGTTTGTATGTCATGTTACCTTTTCACGACAAAACGTCTGAACGGATTTAGATGAAACTTGGTACAGGGGTAAACCGTGTCCTAGAATAGGACATAGGCTACTTGTCCTTGACGCGAGTGAAGTCACTGGCCTTAGTAGCTTATAATTTGAAGAATGTTTTCTTTTCCTATAGAAATTATTCGGAAATTAAACCCAAACATTAATACAATGGGGAATAGCAGGTAACCTAAAGAATCTCAGTACAATGGAAATTTATATAAAACTAGCTTTTACTACTACTACTTTACTTTTAATATTAGTATAAATAAACCCGAAATTCTTCGCCATCTGTGAGAACAAAAAAGATGAATTTCGACTTCATTAGGTTATCTTCGTTTATATTAATAATATGGATCTATTTCAAATATTGACATTGATGACAATGAATTTATGATCTCTCCTATCCAATTTGGTCGAGATGATGCGCAAATGTCAACTTTTATGACTTCCATCTTGTAGGTAACAACAAAATAAATAAGTAACAATAATTTATAATCCGCTGAAGTGATCTTGTTGAATGTTAGTAAGTTTAATAATGTTATGAGACATGGTTGAATTTATTATTGTTTAAAATAATAAAAAAGGATTGATAGCTGGAATTGATTATCTAATATTTAGGTGCGCAGTTATAATCATCATTGCTTTTTTTATTTTTAATTTAATTATTACTTTTATCTTCAGTTCCATTTCACAGTGTAAGGAACCTCCTTACACTGTGAAATGGAACTGAAGCTTAGGATTATATCAGGGTGCCTTTGAATATATTTATTTCACAGACGCGTATTCTCATCAAGTTCACAATCGTTTGATTGAAATAACATTAAGTAGGTATGCCTCATTAGGTGTTCTACATGAGGAACTTGTAAATAATCTGAATCTTAATTTGATCAGATATATACAGACTACTTTTAAGTAATGAATTATCTAATCCATAAGAAACATGTTCTATTGTAAGATGGAGCTTCCCGTTTGCGTTTCAGGGTCTAAATAATAAAGTCTACATTGTTAATAAAATTAATTAGTCGTCTAAGATGATAAACGATATTTAATAAGCGAAGAAGATCAATTTATTCAAGTTTTATGCAAATATAAATTAATCCTTTTTCGATATTCTAATATCGAATTTATTTTTGAACGTCGTAAAATTATATGACAACAATATTAATATTTAATTCAAAAACTAAGCAGCATTAACTAAAGATTAGGTAATTCTACAATGGAATGCTAGATAATACGAATCCTAATAATAGTGTTTAAACTAAAGTGTGTAGGTACTTATAGAATGGGCACGCCACTATTGCGGCGAAAAGTCCCCTCTTTGAGGAGAGTTGGAGAGGCACCACAGCGTCCTCACCTTTAGCATGACGCAGGTACTCACCGGACACGGTTGTTTCGGGAGGTACCTAGGTACCTGTTTCGGATTCGGCGGGAGGACACGTCCGGGTGTTTTCACTGTGAGGATCGCCCGGAGGACACGGTGGAGCATACGGTGGAGGCTTGCACTGCTTGGGCGGAGCACCGCCGTGTCCTCGCCGAGGCGATCGGCGGCGGCGACCTCTCACGTCCGGCCCTGGTTCAATCCATGGTCCGGAGCGAGGAGGCATGGGAAGCCGTCACCTCCTTTTGCGAAGCAGTAATGCTTGTGAAGGAAGAGACGGGTCGCGTGACGGAGAGACAAACCTCACGCGCCAGCCACCGCAATATAAGGAGACGCTCCGGGCGTCGGGAGTT
Source organism: Melanchra persicariae (assembly GCA_947386135.1). Taxonomy (NCBI): domain Eukaryota; kingdom Metazoa; phylum Arthropoda; class Insecta; order Lepidoptera; family Noctuidae; genus Melanchra; species Melanchra persicariae. Next base: position 12,034,145 of record OX376650.1, on the reverse strand, counting down.
GCAGAGTGATTCCCGGCCACCGTAGGCGCGGGCCTGCGGATGGCGAGCGTTGGGTGGCTCGCCGTGCCCGGGTCAACGCGCGACGGCGCGTTGTGTTCCATGCGCGCATCAAATAGAGGTCAGCATAGTAGACGGGGTCCGTTAGGGCCAGAGCCTGCCAGGGTTGCGGATTTTGTTCGAAAATCACCGTGGCCCTGGAACGCAAAGGGCACTAGGAGAAGCACAGATGGGTTTTTAGTCAGTAAGAGTCTGACACTCCCTCCCGCTCCACTTAAAAAGAAAGGAGTCATTTGATGATTTCCCATCCATAAAAGAAGTACTTATAGAAGTAATAGATTGGATGGTTTGGACAAAGCAATTATAATGTATCCAAAAATTGTTGACAAAAAAAATGGTCAGTCTCCGGAAAATAAAAGATCAAAAAACACTTCAAAATCCGATCTTAAAATACGAAACAAACGTTGTATATGTCGTAGGATAATTTGATACTTCGAATCTTCGCGGAAATCCTAGGGGTTTTGCGAAAACGCGGATAATTAGACATAGGCGAAAAATTATCAAATCTTACTGGACAAAGTCAGGATTTTTGCGAAAATACTCGTTATTATAGCAATATTGCGAAACGAAACGCTGGCTGTTATGAAATAAGAACGCTGATTGGTCGGTCAGCGCGTTCAATAAGAGATCGTCTCTGATTGGTTGACGTCTTAAATGTCAATCATTTGTTGCCGCACGTTATTTGTTTACGTTTGTGTCTGAGTTAAATTGCAGAAGTGTTTTGTTTTTTATCGTAAATAGTGTACCTACTTGGACTTAAATTTAGTGATTTTCCTTTCTCACCTATTCTAAACCTTCATAACTCTATGATACAATACTTGAAGTTAATCATCGGCAAACTAGGAACCAATTAGAAGTCAGCCAGCAAAATTGTAGCCAATCAGTGTTGAGCACATCAAATCTTCTATAGTAACGAGTATTTTCGCAAAAATCCTGACTTTGTCCAGTAAGATTTGATAATTTTTCGCCTATGTCTAATTATCCGCGTTTTCGCAAAACCCCTAGGATTTCCGCGAAGATTCGAAGTATCAAATTATCCTACGACATATACAACGTGTAACAGAATAAACGCAATAGCTCTTTAGGGGTCATTGTAGTCATCATTGTGAACCACTTTTACTAAGGGACCGAACCTGAAATCGCGAAAAAAAATCGCGAAAAAAAATCTGCAGCGAGTTATGCGCACATTAATGTAGGGAGCAGTCAATTTTTTTTTCGCGGTTTCAGTGTTGGTCCCATAGTAAAAGTTGTTTATAATGATGAGTAAAATGACCTCGTATTGCGTTTATTCTGTTACACGTTGTATATCGTAGCCGTTTGTTAATATTAACAGCCAAAGCCTTTCCATTTCTCGTGACTACAGAACGCCTCCTGCTACGATCCTTGTACGAAAATGTACGAGTACATTCCCGTACTCGTACAAAACCGTCCTCGTTTGTTTTCGTATAATTCGGCCTGTATCATCACCAGTGATCTGAGTAAGTAGAGCTATTTTGAGCCAATGACCTCATAATTATATTAAAATTGACATAAACATATTAAGGGGGATCCCTAAAGAGACCTCGCCATACATTTTTCAGGAGCTGTAATCTCCGTAAATAAACAGTTTCTGCAGAATAAAGCAAGTATAATGAGATTTTATAATGTATTGTGATCGCCTATCGCCCAAATTTTAGAAAAAAAACAGTCTTTCTATGAGAATTAGACCCAATAAAAAACGAAAAATCTTTACATGTGTGAGTGACCTGAATCGCGCCATCTGACAGAAATTTATAGAACCACCGAGAAAAAGTTCATTGCTGTTATGTTACGAGTTTACGTGCGGTGAACATTTTAAGTAGATGGCGCTGTTCGAAAATTCGAACAAGCGCCAAGGTTATCGAGTGACGGACGCGGCGATGCGACGTTGCCATTCAAGACGCAATTTGGCAACAACGCGTGTTGCCAAATTCCAGTCCATGCGTGATTGTGTGTCTAAATTGTGTTTCTAGCAAGTTAGCGCCGGCGCGCGGGTTTGCCCGCGGATTTTATATTTTATGATTGATGAAATGTTTTTTTTTAGGGAATGAGAAATAATGCTAGAAAGTGAAAACAATTATCTGCGATCTGCCTTTGGTTCACACAGATACAATACTAATGTTATTATTGTATTACTTATCTACTTTAAATAAATAGTGCCTACCTACCTAAAGATTTAAAAATCTTTCTACTGTATGTAAGTAGGTACTGATAAAACATTTTCTGACACGGTTAAGTACTAATTCATTGGTTTGGGTTGAATCAAATCAGAGAAAAGAAGTTCATGTAGGTATACTTAGGGTACCTATACCTAAATCAGGCGATCAGCGTAGGCAAACTTACCTATTTTTTTCCTAGCTACCTACGCAATGGTCGTCCGTCTGTCGGTCCGTATGTCTGTCTGTCCGTCTCTGTCTGTCACCAGACTGTATTTCACGGACCGTGATAGCTACACAGTTGACATTTTCACAGATGATGTATTTTTTTACATTTGTATCGCATGATTGTAATATTATAAGTCGCGTAAGATTGTATATTTACAAGTACCTACTTACTTATAATTTCTTCTAGATAAGACAAGTATTGAAACTATTGAATTTGGGTGTGATTCAGTGTATTCGAAATTATTTCTTCTCAACACATCATCTGCCTAGCCCTTTCCCAACTATACCTACTGGGATTGGCTTCCAGTCAAACCGGATTCAGCTGAATACCAGTATTTTACGTGGTGCGGCTGCCTACCAGACCTCCACAATCCATTATCTGTTCTCAACATAATCATAGATTATAGTCTAAAACATAAACAACATTTATTACAATCTTACGATGTTTGGAATTATCCGGTGACACATACGAGTACTTACATAGGTAGGTACCTACTCTAACCAACTAATACCAAGATATTCTAAGCTGATAACAACCCTTTGCTTTGCCATCTAAAACCATTCCACCAAAGAACGCCAGTAATCACACTAATCACTGAATGTTACGACTGTATCACCTAAAGAAAACATTCTTAGATCGCGACGAATAATTGCATAAATAATCTTTTATTTATTTAGTACCTACACGTCACAATTTATTTACACGTTAGGTACTATTTAGGTTCAGTCACATTACAACAACCTGTGTAGGTACAATATACCTTTATTACCATTAGATACGGGACTTAGTCACAGCAAGCGGTCCTACTCAGTTGGCACTCAGTCGCGCACGGAAAATCATTGATGTGACCTTCAGAATGATTGGCCAAAATGACCGATCAGCTTAAAAATATTACTAAGATCTAATACCTATTTGCTACTATTTGATATCTTTGTTTAAATAATTGGTACCTAATTAATAACTGAGAAAATGAATTTAAAAAATGGGCAGTCATTCTGATGTCAGGATGGACTGCCGACATTTAGGATCTCCACGTAAAGGCTCAAAAATTTCAATTCGCCTTTACAAAAATTTAGTACCTATTTGATACCTAAACATACCTATATTTTTTCTAGATTTTTAAGGCAAAGAATTTTATTAGAGATTTTTTGTTTAGGTAGGTACTATGAATAAATATACTTACCTAGTTCTACCCACATGTTAGCTTTTATCAGTATCTCGGAAATTGTTATTAATTAGTAGTACTTATTGCTAATTATCGTGTAAATTGAACTACCTTCACTCCATAGACTTGAAAAAAAATTGACTTCACTTGACTTTCTGTATCAAGTAGTACCTACCTAAACATAGGAAACCAAAAATCTGTAATAAAATCTTTAATCTTTGCAGCTCAACAGTGTTTTAATAATACTAGGAATAAAAATAAGACACACCACTCGTAAATACAGCCAAAAATGTTAATTTGTTGAAAATAACAAAAATATTTTATCGTTTGCTTCGCCATGTTTGTGAGAGCGAGATAGATATTAAAAACATGCGTGAGAGACACGATACGCACAATTCGCGAGTTGTTGAGAGATTTTGTAAACAACGCGCGACGACTAGTACCAGACCGAGGTTGCGTAAGGTTAGCAACACAAATTTCTTCAAACATATTAATAGTTTTTTATTATTATTGTTTTACCAACCATGATTATTTAAATTCAAGTCAATTTTATTAATAATTGATAACAGTTATGTTTTACGCAACAGGTACTTATTTAAAAAAAAATGTTTTATAAGACAAAGTCTAGTTTTTAGTACCTAATTGTTGGTGCAGAATCACTACTTCACTATATTTAGTTATCTTTATTACGCGACTGTGGCAAAGCAAACGGTTATGATTTCAAGGCTTCCTCGTAACTCCCAAACTGCACGTCATGTGCAGCCATATTCTTTATTTATTTATACATAAATGCATAATGGTGATACTTTTTTTTTTTTTTTTTTTTTTTTTATAGGATGGGAAATCATCAAATGACCCCTCCCGCTCTGGGTGGAGCGGCAGGGAGTGTCAGACTTTTACTGACTAAAACCCACCCTTAGTCCTCCTAGTGCCTTTCTTCCCAGGGCCGCGGTAACTCTTTCGAACAATTCCGCAACCCTGGCAGGCTCTGGCCCTGGCGGGCCCCGTCTCCGTTGCTGACTGCTCGTTGCTGACGGCGCGTTTGGAGTGAACGCGCCGTCGACTCTGGAATAATGGTGATACTTAAGGCTCTTTTTTATTCAGGTTTCCTAAAGATGAATTAAGGAGACAAAAGTGGCTTGTTATTGTCCGAAAACAAAGGCAGAAGTAAAGCTTTAGTAACCTTGCGCGATCGAGCGAACAATATTAATTTCTTTTTTAACTACCTCAAAATAATTAATGTTTTTTATTTTATTTGCTAACGCTACCACATGCCATGTCATTCATAATCGTAAACATTCGTCAACATTCGGCAGCTAACGCGATTTCGCTCGCACGACAGCGCCGTCTCCTATCTCTATCCTTGTCTATCGGTAACAGTAGGTTGCGACTGTGATGACACTGATCACAGATGTGTGAGTTTCGGTGCATAGTCGTACGCCGAGCCCATGTTTACTGACTGCGATGTTAGAGCGTAACATGCAATGTTTATTACCCAAAATAATTTATCTGAATAATTTGTTATGGTGAAAAGGGATACCTTTTTACCACCAAATCCGATAGGATATCGAGCCTAGAAACAAAAATATGCATAGACCAATAATTATATTATTATTAATATTTGAAAATATTAGGTTTGGTAAGGATAAAGAAAGATAAAAAATAATTCAAAAATAAATACAACTATTGAGATTTGAACCCACACCAAGCCTAATGAAAGGCAGTCTCTAAACCGACAGTCTATTTGTACGGTTGATAATTGTTTCAAATAGCCGACCTTATTTATGTCAAGGTTTTTAGCTGCTCAGCTTCCCGAAAGTATAGCGTGATGATAATCATTGCTAAGGTTATATTAATAAGAAATAGATTGGAATATAACAATTTGGTCCTCTGGACATTTTAATTTCCAACCATTTTTGAATAAAACGACATCTAGTAGGGTCGAAAGTTACTACTATTTACTTTGCATGTGTGTGTAAAGAGTAAATTCATGCGGCTAAATCTTTATTCTGCTGTAATCTTTGTATGGTAGCAGTTAACAAGCATAGTGATTATCTAAAAAAATCAAGTTAATGCCCTAGGTATAGCCTATAATAAAGTTGTCTATTAAAACTTTCTATGTTAAGTGTAAAAATTGAAAATGTTCGAAATTGTGGATGTGTCGCCATCTAGCGACAAAATGGCAGTGAGAGCATTCATCCATTCACCTTAAACAAGGATTTTTGTTTTTTAAGTAAACAGTCAAATTAGTTTCAATTTTATTTTACGTAATCTTATCTGTGTAAAAAATCGAACTAATTTACATACCACCATAACCTATTTTACTGTTTCACGTAACTTTAGAAAAAATCTAGTTTTATCTAAGGTCCCGGTTATTACGCGTAGATACACACACATGAGAACATCTGAAAATGATTACCAACCTTAACAATAAGGATATTTTTTAAATCCCAGTGTCCCGGAATCTCAGACATGTCCTCAAGTGAAACCACGCCGCAAGTACCAAAAATAGCTCTACCTATAATTCCGATCACTGATCATAACATTAGGTACTTTTAAATTATTATTGACACTTATGTTACCGTAAAAAGCGTAATGCTTCATACCCTGTCTACATATCAATCAAAATGCTAAGATATCATGTTGTCTTTAACTTATACAAAAACTTGTACTGATTCATCATTATTCTGTTTGACCTAATTATATACCAGTGATATAACATTGTCATGATGTCAATCAAAAACACGTGGAAGACGCTCTTATTATATAAGTTTCAAGAAGAAATGCAGTTCACTGATTGAGGAAACCAGACTTATAGTGGCTTGCATAATTTATTAAAATGCTCTAGCTCTAATAGCATCTCTTCTCCACATTTAACTTTTGCCAGCTGTGTAAATTAGGTACTAAACTCGAAAAAAAATCCGTCAGTGGATTAGAAAATCTGCCTGTATATTTACTACTTGTTTTTATTTTAAGCTTAAAAATATTTAGTAAAAACTGTGTTTTATTTCCAATTCGGTGAATTAAAGCTTCTGTGATACTACAATATCTTCTATGATTCGTGGACTTTAAAAGATCAGATGCATTACGAACTTCAGTTGGATCTTAGTTTTATTTTAATAATACCATCGCTGTGTTTACGTTTTATTAATTCTTTATAATTTTATTCTCCTGTAGCAGGTCTTGTAGTAAATTATTTCAAAAGATATGTATTTTTAAAATAGGTACCGACATTAGAATTTTCCTTCCTTATCTTACATCTATAGGAACCGGCAAGAATAATATTAGTTTGGGATTGAGTCAGCAACCTAAACAATGAAAAACACCTAACAGGACAATAAAATCACACCTCAAGTTTATAAAAATCAGTACATTTATTACCTAAAAACTACAATCATATAACATTAATGACTCAGCATATAAATATTACATACATCATCAGGAGTATTTACAATAACCTAAGCTATTTTACAGCACATTTTATCCCAAGAGGGAGGCAACGACTGCTGAAGGGACAGCTCCACCAGGACCCTGCGTGATTTGGGGTTGGAAGCCATTTTCGTCGGCGATGTAGGTGACAGTGTAAAGGACGCCGTCAGGTCCGACCCACGCGTATTGTCCCTGGACAGCGATCGCCTCATTCTCTGTGCCCTGGTTCTTCAGCTGCCCTTGTTCCTCGTGCTTTGATCCATCTGACAGCTCCCACCTGTACATGAATAAGATATTGTTTAAAATAATGAAATGGTGATTCCTGTGTCCTATTTTGGTATTTATGGAACCATATTCCTTACGCGAAATTGTAGGAATCAATTCCAGCGTTGTTCACGTCATATCGCACTATTTGAACATCCTGTGGGTTCTGTTGGGGAGCTGCGCACGCGGCGGCGATCAGAGCAAGAACAACAAACTGAAAAGAAAAGCTTTCCGTTAATCCAGTTTCACAGTTCACTTTTCACTTCACAGTTTTTGACGTCACAGGACTAACCGATTTCATTTTTTTCTTTGTTTTTTGGCGGCTGCCTTCTTCAGAGAACACTTGATGTGTGGGATGATTACGTGTCCAAACGGTTCTCTTATATACCAACGTAAGTATTTCTTCTAATACCGCGTTGCAACACGCGGCTGGGCCAGTAGGGTGTTTCTTATTGCCGTGTAGCGTATAGCACAAGATGCTGCATCTGTCGTGGAACATCAGTGAACGTAGCATGCAGGCACGTCTGTTACATGCTTTTAATCGATGTAGTTTTGGTATCTTCATGTACGTTTGTAAACATTTAATTTAACCATGCAATTTTCTTATGTAAGTAATAATAGGCGTACAAATGTCAATGTTAACATGAATTACAAAAGGTTGCAATCCCAATTCTTATTTCACCTTTGTGCGTAACGTTACGATGCTATATTCTAACATAATGCATCACACGTTGAGTCAGGTATTTTTGAATGCAGTTTTATGAACAATTTGTTATTCTAAATCGTCTGTTAGTGTAATGGATGCAGACGGTAATTATCTCTCAATGCATCTCTTTATTGTTGATGTTAATAGCAGTTGCGATCATTAATGTCTTCTCAAACAAATATGCATCAGGCTAGAATTACTTGATTAAACTATACTGTGGAGGATTTATGTCTTCTTTCAGAAACAAACTGCATCATAAACGGTGATTGCCATTTTTATGGGTAAGTAGACATCAAAACTAATTGGGTAGGTACAGGTGCTACTGACCTTTTTAAGTTTTCAACATTCCCAGCTCCTTTTCAAATGTCTCTTGAAGATTCATATAAGTAATTTTATATTTTATGATAATATCCGCATGTTTTGGCAAAGGACCCATTCCTGCAATAGGTCAACGCATACATTATTGACATGACATTCCTGAGATGCACATGATGTGGGCGATGTGGTTATCTCGTCTCACCCATTTACTTAAAACCCACGGTTTCAACATCACTGTGTGCAAGAAAACCAGATCTATATAAATGTATGTTCAACATTGTCACTAACCGGACATCTTCTGTGTTTATGTTGCAGAAATCAGGTCACGAGATACATAGATCCTGTTATGCTATGGGGTTCGGGACATATTGATATTATAGCAGCGAATATGAATGTCAACTATTCCAAAATGTATGGTTTTGTCAAGCGCTACTGAATTGTCACGTGGTGAATTGCTTACATTTTTGACTTTTAACAAACGCTATCGCTGAAAGAATGCTCATCAATCTCATAGACCCCATAAGCCGCAGATTGACTGAAGGATGAAGGTAAAAAGAAGGGCAAACAAATATGATAACCCGTAAAACAATGCACACTTGCTTCTCCAATCTACTTTGGACATTGGCAGAATAGTCGACATCGACTTTCTTTGCCATATATAAAAATAGAATAGAATATGATAACCCCATTTTTTTTGTCTTTGATTTTAAGACATTTTTGTTGCCGTTGCTGACAAACTGAATAATTGAAAACATATTCCAGCGCTGAAAAGATTCAGTTTTTTAAGCGGTCCAGATTCCCATCCTCTGGAACTTCTCTTAAAGGGATACTTATTCTACCAAATAAGAGCTAGTACAACTTCATATACATTATGTATATATGACGTTACACTAGCTCAAAATATTATTTTTTATTTTTATGGAAATATTTCCATTATCAAAATATGGGTCTCTGGATTCACTTTATAATGAGAAATACATTTATACTGTTTCGTTTCATTTCCCAGGTTACAGCGCCATCAGTAAATCTAGTTCACATTAATTGAAGACAGGCGCTTCCTAGTTGCAGGATGGCAAATCTACAAATGGTAAAATTAATTTTGTATTATATTTCTACATAATAACAACTGTGGGTGCATGGCCAAGTAACATTTGCCCTGGAAACTATGTTAATTTATGAATAAAAATTACATAACAGTAGCAGAGCAAGTTAAGCGCCTACTTGTAATGTTGTAACTGTAATAGTTAGCACTCACAAAACATTAATTTACATTATTATTTGGTACAAAAGTTAATGTACCTAGTTTAAGATTTCATGTTCGGTTATGAATCACAAAGTAAGACGCATCGTAGTGAATGGATTGCTTGCCGGCTTCACTTGTAATATATTAAGTAAGTCTGACTTTTGCCCACGACTTCGCTTCTTCCCAGTCACAATTGAACTCTCTAGTACATACAGTACGGTACCTATACATTACTTATCCACGTAGGTTGACGGTGACAACAGCTTTTGAAAACGGCTCAGACGGATAACTAATTAGTCGTTTCAAAATGATATTTATTACTGCTTTTACAAACTGGTGAAATTATTGATTTGACATATTATCTAACAGGCTATTAGTTCAATTTAGAATATCAAATCAGTTACATAAAAATAAATGTGGAAACGTAGGTGTTATACCGTCGTAAAGGGCCAGCTAGATTTACGACTTTCCGAACTGTTGTTTATGATGAATTCTTTCGAGAACGGGCATGTTGATTTGTTTTGACCTATACAATTCACGCAGTGCTTGATGGCAATAGGTTAACACCTTGTGTCGCTACTTACCGCAAGTGTAGATCCCCGAGGCAAGGTGTGGCTGTGAATAACGCATTAGCGAGTAATGGCTTCAATCATCAGCTTTAAAAGAAGAAGGCATTACTTTACTGCCACAATAGATATCAATAGCTATTACAGTCAATAGGTATTACATAAAGCATTATAATAATTGTATAAGATCAATGTGTGCTCAACTGCTCACGATATTTGGATAGGTATAATATAAGTAGTTCAGTCGTAATCGTAAGTCACCGCTTTCTTTTGAAAGTTTAGACATTGATTGGGTGGAGCGCGCAGTGTCTCCATTTATGCAATACCGTTCGACTCATGAACCTATTCTGTAATGTCTAGCTTTTTCAAAGGCATACAAAGTACTAGACATAATACACCTTGGACGGTAATTAGTTTTTTGACGTTAAGATGTCAAGCCGAAGTTTTAAGAACGTTCACTCAATCAATGTTATGTGAGCTCGTTTTAAGAATCATTATGGTCCATTTACTTTATAATTTGCTCTTCAAAATAATGGTAACATTAATGAAGATGTGTAGGTATGCTAGAGCAAAAATAAAATGGGATATAAAGTAGGTCATTATTGAAGAGCTGCCTGTGACTTCTAAACGGGCTTTTAATGCGTATAATTAAGTAGGTCAATAAGTTTGGATGAATAACACTATAAAGTTGTTCTCTTTGTGCATACTGGCAATCGTTTTATAGATTATTTTTCGGAACCCTTTTGGAATCACTCGTGTGTCTGTTTCGTCTGTCTATGTGACAGACGAAACAGACACACGAGTGATTACTACCTACAGCAGCTAGTTTGCTCTGAATCTACTGGACTGATTCAGTTGAAATTAGGCGCAACTTCTGTATCCAAACACAGACACGTAACGTAAATAAATAAAATTTCAGTTTATTTATTTACGTTACGTGTACGTGTAAATTTTTTTTTTCTCTTTTGTCGGTAAAGTGAATGGGTCACTTTACCGACAAAAGAGAAAAAAAAAATGTAAGCCTCACAAGAGGCTTATATTGTGACGATCACGAATATTTTTAATTAAATAATTTAAAACTAATTATATGTATAAACATTGACCATTCTTCACCACCATATCTCCGAAACTACTGAGCCAAAAAATTTGAAAAAATCCAGATCACTATTTATAATTATCTTTATGTACAGGGTGGTCCAGAAGTGCGTGGTAATATTTAAGTGCGGTGTTCTGTATCTGTTATACAATTACAAAAAAACAATATAAAAAAAGATTGACTTTAAAAAAACCCAACCAAAAAATCACTTTTCAAGCAGTCTGATGCAGTTAGGGCCTTTGAATCTATAATTATTGAACTATAGTAAACGCCACCAACTGCATCGGACTGCTCAAAATTTGTTTTTTTTTAACTTTCCAGTCGTTTTTTTGCAATCGGGTTTCCGGGTTATCAGTTCGACTGCATATATTTTTTTAAATGGATGTTCTGCGTTACTCCAACATATTTAGACGGATTTGTAAAATATTTTTTTTTTGTTCGAAAAAGTGGTTATTCGGAAATGGTCCCATTTAAATTTCATAAAGATCTGATGAAGAACTTCTTTTTTTTTATTATTGATAGGCACGCGCTTGACCACTATCTCACCTGATGGTAAGCGATGATGTGGTCGAAGATGGAGGACGCTTGCCTAGAAGTAACCTATTCACTCTTGACTTCGGAGATAGACAATTAAATTGATCATTGACCAGAATTAAAAGTGAAAAATAATAAACTTTTTTCTAAAAAAATACAACCGACTTCCAAATAGATATAAAACGCTACAAAGTACAAAGTAACTTTTATAAGTTTGTGTCAAAACGAAGAAACCAGACCAGAAACACCGACCTCCAAAATTAAATTGATTTCGTAGGTACTTTGTAGTGGTTTTTATTTTGAATTCGTTGGATTGTATTTTTTTCTTAAAAAAGTTTTTTATTTAGGTAGGTACTGCTAGTGGTTTTTGACGCAGATGAGATAAGTTTTACAAATAGTTTTTACACTACACGTATTTTATGATTGCCAATAACTACTTTCAGAGAAACTCCTTTACAACACTCTTTCTACTTCATTTATATTGTAGATTTTGTACTAGGTATTTTGTTCATTGAAAATTAAACAATGAAATAAATATTTAAGAACCGGGAACGAAGATACAACTCCCAATTTGGTTGTTATATTTGCGGCGTTTGAGATTTTCTACACTTGCAGCAACCGCCCCAGCGCAGCCTGCCGTGCTAAGAAGATGGGATGGCGCTAGGGTCGTGTGTGGTCGACACATCTTACATCCCACACCAAAGGCCTACCCATCATCCAAGGTATTATGGTCATCCCATCAGGCCTCTTTCCAACGTCTCGTGCCAAAGCCATAAACCATTGCTACTTGAAGTTTTTTATATTATAACACCACTGCGTCCAACGCAAAGAAGAACGGTTTTAGGCTCCAATTCTCCTTACGCGAGATTTTGTTAGGTGGTTAATGGTTTTAGCGACATAATTGATCTGCACTTTAACTCATTAAGCCAATTAAAAACCAATATTTATAAGTATCATCTCGACCTGCGTTAGACATTTATGAAGTCGCGTGTAATAATAATTTTAGATTAGCTTAGTTAAGGTTTTTTTTTCTCATATGCAACTTAACCTTAAAGCACGCGGAGTTTACCTATAAGTGATTGTGACACTATTGTACTCTTAGCATAATACCAGTGTAAACAATTGTGGGTGAACCAATAAATAAATAAAAAAAATTAAAAACAAATAAATCTATTTTACAACAAACCGAGAAAATAACACATTCCATTGTTCATAAGTAATAGGATTGATTCCAAAAACAACAAAATTGCATCAGTTCAAGGTTTTTCATTAGTTCAAAGAACTAATGTTGAACAAATTATAACCACTTCTGAATCGAGTGGAAATAATTGTCGAACCAACCAATCATTTACAAGAAAATTCAAAGAATTTAGATGTTATTTAAGGTTATGGGAATGCCACTAAATCGGCCTTCAGCATTTTCATTGGCCGAAGTTATTTTGAAGATGCATTTCGTAAAATGTAAATGTAAAAATAGATTGTATTTATACACAAATAAGGTCTAAACTGCCTAGGGGGAGAAGACATAATTTATTAATAAAGAACCACGATGTTAAGTCGAAAATTAGGTAGAAAGGTCAAGGTTTAACATTTTGCGCTGAACATTGTATCCAATTGGTTTGTGATGAGACTATGTGAGAACATAAAGTGCAATATCAGTGTCTCGCAGACTCATCGCACTCTTATAAAATCACTTGTTTTACGACTATTTTTTGGTGCAATATTATTTCACTATTTAATCGAGAGTAACTGGCTGCAGATGGATATATTGTCTCCAAAACATTTCCGAAATAAAACAAAACATTGCGACATATTTCTACAAAACTAGGCGAATTACAAAAGCTTTTTGCATATATTTTAGCCTCATCGATAGCGGAGGTTAGTTCCCAACCGGTCTGCTTACGTCACAGTCTGTTGAACCGTTGAACCATACACCGCTGACGACCTCTGACACTCGTCGCTTTCCTTACAGAACGTACGTCTCACATTTTAGGTCAAACTTTTAATATAAACGCTTTTGTACACTACGATGAGTTTACAATGACATAAAGCACCAATAATTAGCATAATCACATACATAAATATTATGTAGTACAAGGTTATAATGACATAACAGTTTGCCGGCACCAAGATGACACCTCATTATTTTACATAACTATATAAATATTTACATTCCATTGAGTGGGTCAAGTTTTATGCGTCGAGAGATTATGCGTTAGCTTAGCCATGTTTTTGACATTTTATTGGATCTTTTAATCTGGGATGGACACTAATGGACCACAAGTCGTTTATTTATCGTAAGGCTTTAACTGAAGTGTTTTCTGAGGGAGAATTCTCTATTCATATCTAGGTCTCTACAATATAAGAATGACGCAAATGTATCTTCATGACGACTGCTGTCTTTGTTGCCAAGATCTGATAAAAGGTAACATCATAATATATTTGCCTAGCCTCGTGAGGTGAGGCTTCGTTGACTTAACCCCGTTGTTGTTTACTAAGAATTTCTTTGTCCACCAAAGGAGCAGTTATTGGTCATGTACAACACTGTCTGATTCCATACGACTGTTAATGTCACTGAGAGTTTCTTTTCTATGTATCATTATGCTGAAATCTCCTCAAATACTCTATGACAGTTCGTTTGCATAAATTACATGGCGGCCTGACCGGTCATGTATGACCTTTTAATAAATTCACCACGTGTGACCCTCAACCGCTTCTTTTTGATTTAAGAGCCCTTGTCTTTTTTAATATAAGCAGAACCGGATAGCGGACAGAGGTCGACAAATGAAGATGTTACCGTAACATTTATCGCTGATCTTTTTATAAATACCATGTCAGAGAGACATGGTATTTATAAAAAGATCATGTAATGCCAATATATTCATAGATATGATCTTTTGTATGAACTTTATTGGAAGGTTTGAGATCTGATGCACGGATGTGCTCGGCGCATCTACCTATATAATTTTTGATTGCAAAGAATCTGTTGCTTCATTGGCAACATAATTCGCGGGTCCATTGCGAAGATACCTTTATTGGTCATGGGAAACTATCAAATTGTTAAACCTGCTGCTGTTGGAATCTGAATAAGTAATCTTTGTGAGCTGCACTCGGGATGTTTTCATACAAAATAAATATTGCCGAAGTAATCGGATCGATGAATGATTCAGATTTATCTAATACTAATATTTTAAATGTGAAAGTTTGGATGTATGAATGTTTGTTACTCAATCACGTTAGAACGGCCGAACGGATCTTGATGAAATTTGGCACAGAGGTAGATTAAAGTTTACCTCTGTGCCAAATTTAAAGTATCCTACGTGTGAATCAAGACTATAGTCTGGAATAACACATGCGATACTTTATATCCCGGGAGTATGTTCCCTTGGAATCATTTCCGAAATTCACGCGGGCGAAGCCGCGGGTGGCAGCTAGTTCATTATAAATTCGTTGTTTAATAATTACCCTGCAGCACTCTTCTTGTATGAACATAATTAACCAATTTATATATATATTTTTTTGTATTTTCATCAATTAAACAAATAATTATTATTTTACCTATTCTACAAGCTTTATTTTTTTTAAATTTGATTTCAAGGTTGGTGAAGAAGTTATTTTGTATGAAAACTATGCAAGAAGCAACATCCTAAACATGACCTGGGTGAAAACAAAAGGATTCACGACTTGTTGTTTATCTTCTGATGACGTAACGATCGTGAACTGTCTAGGCGTGAATGATAACAATCTTATGTCTCAACCAACTTGGGGTGTGCAAGAGAGACCGAATGAAGTTGTAGCACCACCAATAGAAACAAAATATATAGATATTTTCATAGAGATGTAATACAAATTACTCTGTCAGAGTATAGCCCATAAGAATCGGGGTTAAGGCTTTGACTTATCCACAGGTTATGCATATTTATAGATAAATCATACACATGTAAGTTGTTGTATAATTTTCTTTTATCAGTATGTTTTTTCTTTGTAGGTACTTTTTCCGTGCCATCCGTTACACGTGACTGTTCTCATGATTAAAGGACGTCATAGTACCTAAGTAGTTTTTGCTTTGAATAAAATACTACTCCTTGCCTTAAAAGTCAAAAGTAAGCTTTGCAGCAATCAAGAAATGCCAGTGAGGAATTATGGCGATACGTAGATACGACTAGTGTCTACGAATTTTATGTCGATTTGTTTATTTCAATTACCTACTATCTGCACTAGCAGTCCATACCAACACGTGCAGAGAGTCAACAATTTATTTAAATGCAAATTATAAGCCCATAGAGTCCCACTGCAGGACCAAAGCCTCCTTATTTCCATTTTTGTCTGTGTTTTGCTCGCTGAGTTGCAATCTTACAGATATTAGTCCAGCTCGTCGCGCCATCTCCTTTTACTACATATTATGCATTTTTAACCGACTTCAACAAAAGGAGGTTCTCAATTCGGTTGTATATTTTTTTCTATTTAATGTTTGTTACCTCATATCTTGGTAATTTAATTTTGTGAACCGATTTGAAAAAATTTTGTTACATGTGAAAGGATCCTACTAATATTATAAAGGTGAAAGTTTGTATGTTTGTATGTTTGTATGTTTGTATGTTTGTATGTTTGTATGTTTGTGTAACAATCAGGCAAAAACGGCTGAAGGGATTTGGATGAAATTTGGCACACATGTAGCTCTTATCCTGGAATAAAAAATAGGCTACTTTTTATCCCGGTCAGTGGCATGGATTAATGGTGGTTGAGGAGGAAGTGGAAACTCAGAGCCGCTGCTGCCTTAGTACTTCAGATTCACAAGTACCAGGAGACCAGAAACATCAAGTACCAGGAGACCAGAAACATGTCATAGTATTTTTGGGCTGGTATAATTATGTAGGTAGGGTAGGTGTAGGGTATGTGTAGGGTTTGTGTAGGGAAGGTGTAGGGTAGGTGTAGGGTATGTGTAGGGTAGGTGTAGGGTAGGTGTAGGGTAGGTGTAGTTTAGGTGTAGGGTAGGTGTAGGGTAGGTGTACGGTAGGTGTAGGGTAGGTGTAGGGTAGGTGTAGGGTAGGTGTAGGGTAGGTGTAGGGTAGGTGTAAGGTAGGTGTATGGTAGGTGTAAGGTAGTTGTAGGGTGGGTGTTTTCTGATTTAAAAATTTACAATACAAATCAGGAAACCTTGCTGTTTCCGATATTCACGCGGGCGAAGCCGCAGCTGGTATTATATAATACTTCTCGATTGACTCATTAATATCAACATCGGTTCAGTAGTTCTAAATCCAAATAGCTGGAAAAGATATGTGGAAAAATCATCCATGTATATGAAATGGCGTAGTTGGCTTTCCTTTAACTTTCCAGTGGTTAGGTGTGGGGTACCACTAAAAACTGAAAAATAAAAATCTTTTTCACAAAAAAAGTGTCAGTGTTTTTGGTTGTTTCTTCGTAATTTAACACCTACTTCCGAAATTAGAGTTATTTTATACTTTGTAGTGTAAAATGAAAAAAATATCATGTTCCATCGAAATCTGTATTTAAAACGAAGCAACTACTCTGTCAAGTTCATCTTCAGTGAAGCAGAGCAACATGAAACAGTAAACCCGGCGTTTGTCCACATGGCTAGCATATACTGTAGACAGATAGTACGCGTCTTCTTCAGGAGAATACCTTTCCGCGTCGATTCTACACATCTGGAATTCAAGTGCTTATTAGACAGTGATTACACCGTGGCAATAGTTCGTGGGACGAGGTATGAACCAGGCGCGGATCCAGGTTATCAAGATTTTACTCTGCGAAGAGTAGAAAACGATCTCTCTGCGGTAGCTACGCTGAACGGGAGGGTTGCCAGTATTTGTAAGATTTTTTTTATGTTAAAGTACAAATTTTTAGTCGCATACTTCAATGAGATGAGGCCCTAGACAATGTGAAAATTCCCAAAAAAAAATTAAACCTTATGTAATTGGTAATAAACATTAAATTCGCGATCAATTCGGCGCACACCGGTATGTTGCCGGGGCTTGAGCGGTTCAATTAGCGAATGCAACTGTTGAAATGCCAAAACTGGTAGGTATGGTGGAATTGTTTTCACTTGCTATTTTCCATTTGGTCATCCAGAGTCGGTATTCATTTACAAGAGTTGATTCACTATCAATACCGTTAATGAATAGCCGATACACGCGGACGTCACAAGTCTATTCGGGTTGTGGGCATGCCCATCGTGCCCACAACGGTGAATCCGCGCTTGGCATGAGCTTCACTGACCTTTATACCCGTTGCGACCACTGTTAAAAAAATATTGCATGGTTGCAAAATGACCACGCAGCCTACTAACTCTAATGCAACTTAGGGCTAATAAATTAGAATAATGGCCGTCGCAGATCGTTTTGCGTAAAACGAAGGTTAATTTTAATATATGGTAATTTTATTTGGTACGTTTTCACGAACACTGCCATTGGCGATGGTCTAGTGGTGAATTACTAAGCATGGCTCTTAGATTCGTTTCCTAATTCGGGAAGTGTTAAGTATAGGATTTTTTATTATTTCTCCAGTCTGAAATTTTTGCTCGAATAATGCCAATAGGATCATTTCTAGAGCTTCTGAATATAGGTGTACATGTGCATGATGACATTTTGTTACTTTTGAGTATCTATTCCTCACTGCTAGGTCAATGACACCCTCCATGACATCTTGCCAATTCCTAAGGAAGGCAATCAGGTCGTCCAGCCATCTTTTTTCACTGAGTGTCTATAATAATGTTTATTTTCAAATAAACAACAGGAAATAAGCATACCTTTCTATCGTCTTTATCGTAACACACCAGCTCCTCAAAATGACTGTTGATTTTAGATTTTGGGTGTTTGAAATAGCTCTGTAATTCGGCGTAACGACCTAGGTGCTAGAAGAAATATTTTTTCATTAAGACATCAGTTATATAATGTGTGGTACTTTTCCTTCTGACATCGAGTAGACAAAGGACAATATTTACCCAACCACTTCACTAGAAATCTTTTGTAAATTAAAATGTTTGTTAAGAGGTGAAGTTTTGAATTAATTCAGCTCGGCGCTTTTACTCAGGTTACAAATTAAATGTTTGGATCCAAGCTTACAATAGAAACACAGTATTACTAACAACTTTAATAATCTGTAAACTAGGGCATTGTGTCAGGTATCAAAGTATAAGTCACAACGTAAGAAGTAAAGTTTGGATTATAAAGTTTGTTCAGAGGGCCTATCACGATGTTCTAATGTAAGTATAGTAATGTTACAGCATAATTAATTAACGTAAGTGAATTTTGGATATAAAAAACTACAACCCCATAGTACTTTGGTTTAATTTTATGCAACAAGTTGAGTCATAGAAAAAATATGAATACAGTACCGAATCCAAATAAATATTATGTGCGAAACGAGAATTATAGTTAAAGTAAAATTTTAAGGTACGTTTTTATACGACAAGAACAATTCGTGCTAGGCTCTCTGTTATTAATAATCTACTAGCTACAGGGTAAAACACGGAGATTTGCTGTCAATGTAGGTTAATAGTTTGGTAACCTAATTTTATTGTTGATGCACAATCACACATTTTGTAATTTATTTATTTTACCTCTGGATCCAAAGAGCCACTTTTTCTAATTGTGTCTTGAGGAAATTCACTTGGAAATATTCTCCTTAGTTCGATATCTTCACTGAAATAATTTATTTTATTGATTAATGGGGTGAATAGGAATGCTGGGGTGAATTGCCACGAAACTTTGAAAGGGATTTTTATCTTATTTAAGTCTTGTTTGCAGTATTTGCGCTCTCCAATTTTATTTAATTGATATAAATAAAATAAAGTTGTTTTCTTAGACAGCATATATTAAAGTGAAAAATATTTACAAAGTACTGTTTCTATTCACCCCTCCGTTTCCATTCTCCCCGTTTGACGCTATTTGCATTTACTGATAATGAAGCCAAGTATCGAATACCTGAGCGCGCTGAGGCGCGCTGTTCTGGGAGGAGGGCTCGCTTGAGCGTCGCGTGGGTGTAGAGTCGGAGTCCGAGTTGGACTCTGACGACCTGGCGACCTTCAGCTCGGCGGGCTCGGGACCCGAGGGGGCAGGGACTGCAGCAGAGGACCCCAGGTCCTTCCGCAAGCGGCCCAGACCGGAGGACGACCGGGGGTCGTCCTGCAGCGAGGAGGTGGTCTCGGCCCGAAAGATCCCCACCAGTAGGCGGGGTAAGGGCCGAGACGGAGGCAAGGGCAGAGAGCCAATGCTGGCGGACCCCCCGGAGATGGCGGCCGCGGGGCTCCTGGTTCGGAGTCCTCCGGCGGTGAGCCAGATGACTCCGGACAGGAGCGGGTTCGGAGGGCCGGGTTTGCGGAGGTGGTGGAGGCCGCGCTTCGCGATGTGGCCTTGAAGAGGAAGCTTTCCTCTAAGAACAAGGCCATAAGCAAGGCGATGGCCTCCATTCTGGCGGCAGCGGAGGTTACCAAAGGTGGGCCTCCGCCAGACGAGATGTCCGAGCTGCGGGTGGAGGTCGCCCGCTTGGCTGCCGCCACGGAGCGTCTCCGAAAGGAGAACGAGGGGCTCCGCGCGGACCTGGCCAGGCTCCGGGGAGCCGGCCCACAGGGGGCACCGCAAGGGGGGCGCAAGAAGGACAGCCAGCCCGTGCCGCAGGAGAGCCAGGTGCTGGACCTCGTGCGGCAGGAGATGGCTGCCTTCCAGGCGCGGTTCTCCGTCCTGGAGGGCATCGTCCTGCGCCCCCCGTTAGCGGCCAGTGGGAAGGCCCCTTCAGGCCCGAAAAAGGCGTCATATGCGGCCGCCGTGGCTGCCACACCGGGGTCGTCCGGCCAGGACAAAGGGTCCGGGCCGGCACCCGCGAAGCCGGTGCCGGGAAAACCGGGCCAGGCCCCGGGAAGGAAGAGGAAGGGTGGGGTTGCTGCGCGGACAACCCCACCCCGCCGGGGGGAGCAGCAGCTCCCCCCGGCTTCCTCGCCTTCAGCTCCTCCCCCGGCTCAAGCCGAATGGCAAGTGGCCGGGGAGAAGAGGAAGGCGGGAAAGGCAGCCAGGGCGGCCAAGAGGCGGGAGAGGAAGCGGCGGCAGAAGGCGCGAAGCGTCGCGGCTGCGCTGCGCCCCCCGAAAACCGCGGCTGTAGTTCTTACACTGCAGCCGGACGCGGCGAAGAGGGGCGTGACGTACGCGGACGTGCTCACCAAGGCGAAGGAGGCAGTGAACCTTGGTGAGCTGGGCATCGTGGGGGGCCTTCGGCTCCGGGTCACCATGACTGGGGCCCGGATGCTGGAGATCCCCGGGGCAGCCAGCGGCCCAACAGCGGACGCTCTAGCCGAAAGGCTCAGGGCGTCCCTAAGCGCGGACGATGCCCGAGTGTCCAGGCCCACCAAGCGCATCGACATGCGCATCTTGGGCCTGGACGACTCCGTCACGGAGGCGGAGGTGGTGGCCGCCGTCGTTAGGACGGGGGGGTGCTCAGCAGAGGAGGTGAAGGCGGGCACCCTACGTCCTGACAACACGGGCACGCGCACCATTGTGGTGAGCTGCCCCGTGTCGGCGGCCAAAACCATCACGGAGGGCCGAAGGTTTTTGGTGGGTTGGGTTTCCGCGCAGGTCAAACTGCTGGAACCCCGACCTCTGAGGTGCTTCCGGTGCCAAGTGGGCCACCATGTGGGAGCACAATGCACCTCGGAGGTGGACCGCAGCGGTCTTTGTTTCCGCTGCGGTCAGCCCGGTCACAGGGCCGGCTCTTGCGTCGCCGCGCCGCACTGCGTAGTCTGTGCGGCAGCTGGCAAGCCGGCCGACCACTGGGCTGGGGGTAGGGCCTGCGCCCCACCCACCAAAGCCGGAAACAGGAGGAAGCCCTCCGCCACCGCCGTCTCTGCCGCGACCGCCGCCGCTGCCGCCGCTTCTTCTGCCGCCATTGCCGGTTCCACTGCGGCCGCTGCTACTGCAGCAGCCGCAGTAGAGCCCAGAGGTACAAAGGGCTCCGGAGGGGGCTGAAATGGAGTGCCAGTAATGGCCCCATTTCACCCCCTCCTGTTGAACGTCAGCCACTGCGCCGCCCAGGAACTGATGCTCCTGAGCATGGCGCAGTGACTGATGCCTGTGGACGGCGAGCAATGGGTAGCTCGCCGTCCGATCAGAACAGGCCCGGGTTGACGGCGCGCTGTGTTCTACGCGCGCCAAACCAGCAGACGTCAGCATGCGTCGGGGCCCATTAGGGCCAGAGCCTACCAGGGTTGCGGATTTGTTCGAAAGAGTTACCGCGGCCCTGGAACGTAAAAGGCACTAAGAGGAGCATGGGTGGGTTTTAGTCAGTAGAAGTCTGACACTCCCTGCCGCTCCACCCAGAGCGGGAGGGGTCATTTGATGATTTCCCATCCAATAAAAAAAAAAAAAAAAAAAAGTATCGAATACCTGACCATGATCAGTAGAAAATCATTACAGTTACTAGTTTATAAAAACTAATTTGGGAATATTGCAAGCATCAGAGCCCATGAACGTAAAATTCTGGATATTTAGAAGTTTGGACGTTTGAATGTTTGTTTATCGATCACTTCTCAAGCTCTGAACTGCGTTCAAATACAACCTGTCGAAATGGAAATGATTGATCTATGAAACATACGACGCAAGTGGGTGCTAGTGTCCGGAATGTCCATACACCTGCAGCCTAGGTGACTTAAACAGCGCCACGATCGAAGCAGTAGACGTGGCCAAACAGGATAAAATGATAAACAGTCGACTCGATAAGTAGATGACCTTAACGGCTAAATTGATTTGGATGAAACTCGGGACACGAGTAGACCATGACTTGTATTCAATTGTTTCGATAGTTCTTTCCCGTGGGATCATTTCCACATTCACTGGGGCAAAGCCGCTGTGTAAAATCAAGTAATAAAAAAGTCAACTCACTACGTATAAATAACACAGTTACACCTACTGATTAAACAGTTCAGGATCTGTAACATGTTAAATCATAATAAATATATCGACTCCCAAACAAAAATATTTCCAAGTTCATCAAAATCACTTACAAAGTACATAACAAAACAAGAGAATATTCTTAACATTATGAGAGATATTGTATTACAATATGAAACGGCAAACGAATAAGTTTGAACAGTACACGCTTGCTTGCGAAATAGGTCGTAAATAATATTCAATACTGTTATTGTTACCTATGCTTTTACGATGCATTGCACATTTTATTTTAATAAGATTCTCTGGCTTTTCTTCAAAGACAGAACGAGAAATTTTATATATCTAATATAAAAAATGACAAGACTACATAAAAGAAATACTCTTTCAAAAGCTGTCTCTGATAAAATTGATATAGTGTCTAACCCTATTGTTAGATGTCAATAAGATGTCAACATGTCGCATAAAAAATCTTATTTTCGCTAACAATGTTATGAATTAAAACTGCAATAAATTAAGAGATATTCTTATCTCAGCTGTCTTAATTTAATATCTGATAGGTTTTTCTGACATAAGTCTGCTTATGATAAAGACTCAGGACTCTGAGCGTACAGGAGCGCAAACTTACAAAAACCAGGCACGTTCGAATATACACCGTTATAAAACCAAAAAAACATCAAAATGCTTTGTTTTTTATAAAATGCTTAAAGTCATTAAATCCCCTATTGAATAGTTACAAAAAAAAAAATAGTAACTACACAAAATCTTGAGCATTTCGCGACGATAAAATTGTACTTATGATTGCGACGACTTTTTTTCAATAATCTAGACCATTTTTATTTGTTTACAAAATGCTTTACTTTAAAGACTTGGCAATACATTGTACTTTTTTCCGCTTGAAAATGTATTGGCATTATGGAGATCTCTGCGACGAAAAAAATCAATGGCATAATACATATATATAAAACGAGGTAGGTAGTAAGAAATATAAGAAAGATTACTCAAAAAAGAAAAACATAAAATAATATTCAAAACAACCAACAAATAATTTGTTTTATCAATTCCGTTAATAAATTCGTTGTGTTTAAATATAACCGCACTCGAATCGATATCGTGTTTTCGAATGTCGTATATTTTTCTCGCTACTTGTAATTTAAGAGCACTTTTATTTTAAACTCGAATAAGGACAGAGGTGTAAATTAAGATGGAACAATCACGCAAGGCGCGATAAGATACACGCAAGTATTTGCTCAATCCGGTGGAATACATAAATAATTTTATAATCTGGGCAGAGCTTTTGCGTGATTTACTCAACTAAATTGTAATCTGAGCAACATTTTGGCCACTTGACTTGATTCGATAACAGTTGTTCTGAAATTAGTAAAAAAATGTATAGAGGCCGAGTGTGAGAGTTCTCTACACCACTACAGAATGGCAATGGTGGCTGGTCTTTTGCAACCGTCAATACCTCCCAGAAGAAAACGATGTGCTCTCGTTTCCAACGATGGACTGGACCGAGACCGGAAACGAGAGCACGTCGTTTTTTTTCAGCTATTTACTGTTGTTTCAGTTTATTGAAAGAGAGGCGGCGGACAGGGAGTGGGAGGATACAATTCTTCTCCTTACTTTAGTAGACGAACATGCTCCACATGGCGCAGAACGAGCTGCGGTCCCCATAGAGTATGGCTGGTAGGTGATACACTTGGGGAGTCTGTCAAGAGTCAAAGGCTGTCGGCGTCGGCGGGTACAGTTCCGCGAGTGCCTCTCTGGTTGAAAGGTTGACAGCATTCGAAAAAAATCTATTTTTTGCAGGTAAGACTTTGAAAGACCCCTCCGAATATCAAACACGATAAAAAATGGTGACTGGATATAGTAGCGAGGTAGTAACACATACATAATATCTTTTTATATACTGTAATGTCAAACAGTAATATAAATCTTTCGTTGACAATTAAAACTAACAAGTTCGGCGTAAGAAAACAGGCATGTAATTAAATTATTATAATAAAAGTCAAAGTTCACTTAACATTTATATTCGGAAGTTGCGTCAAAAATAATGAATTAAACACTGGCGAGCAAATCAATGAAGAATGCTTATCTAACATTGTTAAGTATGACAAATGTTTAATTATTTAATTTATTTACGCAATCAACGGTGTTATGTATTTATGTATTTATCTACACTCACAACGTAATGTTCTAAATATGAGTTCAAAAACGAATGCATAAATGCATACTTTTTTTTCGTGGATAGGTAAAATTTAAAAAAAAAACCATTACAGTTCAACATTTTCCTTCGATTTTTAAACAACTGCATCATAAAATAACTTTTTAATTTTTATAGCACACTTTTTCTTTTTAATTTTTGGCGCGGGCTCATTGACTTAAGTCAATGAGCCAGCTTTTATCTTTGTCTATGTTTGAGCGCGCTGCGCAGTCATTCGAATACGCAATGAGAATATCCGCCATATTGGAATTAACTATTTTTCACTTATTTTATTTCAACTGTATGAGTGAAGATAAAATAGTGTATGCAACGGCATATAATTAGGTATTAAAACACTCGTGTGATGCTATTATCACACTCGTGTTTTAATAACCCTTTTTATATGGTTGTTGCATAAACTACTATTATTTGCTGCCCTTGTATGAGAAGTTTGAAAGTGGACAAGATGTATTTATTTGTTGCCCTTGTATGAGAAGTTTGATAGTGGACAAGGCGTATTTCAATGTACATAATTATATGGATTGAAGACTGATATTATAAGGAAGATCTTTATCAAGGCAACTAGAAATGATTTCTGTCCCTTTAAAAACCTAAATGGTTCAAATGGTTACACAGTAGAAATAAAACAAAACATAAATTCTAATATTTTATTACCACAACATCAAATAATTCTTCTATCATTGAACCTAGTATGATCGTCATTGACTCTTGGCTGGTAACCATTAGTATCTGCAACATACTTCATAGAGTAGGGTTTTCCTTCAGAGTCAATGTACCCGTACTCCCCCCGAACGACTAGCGAACTACCTTCAGGCCCTGAAATAATACCGCCATCTTCCCTTCTGTAAGTACCGTCTGATGTTTCATACCTGCAACACAAGAAAAAATAAGCAATTACTTTTATAACTGACTGATATCCGAAATATTTATAAATTTTAGGAACCTTCACAGGTATTTTACAGTTGGGTAACAAAAATATGAATAGGTAAAAGACATTGAAAACGTGTTAGCCAATTCCTACAACACAATATTTTTATTAAAAATAACTACTAAACAATCACATAATAATACAGTAAATTCATATGCAAAACAAAGTAAATTGTACATTTTAATTGGCGGACACATGAAGCAATGTGCAATAGAATTTAAACTTTTAGATTATACGAAACTTAATACCGAGAAGCAAATGCGAGAAACATCTGGCCATGCATATAGTTTCTCAATAAACAGAATTGCATTTCGTTACTCTCACGCAAAAACTATGATTATTATTAGAATTCCTGATGTACAAAGGCCGAGAAGTCAGCTGAAACGTTCACTAATGCAGATGCACAAAACATTTAAAAAAATTGATTCATTGTGTCTGCGTCATTCCTAATCCTGAGTGTGATTATATAAAAATTATAAAACGGTGTTTGATTTACACATTTTATTGTGTAAGTGTTTATTATACGATGACTCTTTAGCTTAACCTTAGATTCATAAACCTCAATTGGTTTTCTGATTACATACTCCACTTGTTATGCAAAGCGTTACTC
Organism: Melanchra persicariae; assembly: GCA_947386135.1. Lineage (NCBI taxonomy): Eukaryota > Metazoa > Arthropoda > Insecta > Lepidoptera > Noctuidae > Melanchra > Melanchra persicariae. The sequence goes on along the minus strand of OX376650.1, from coordinate 12,007,707 downwards.
ATATTTTTGGAAATAGTTAATCCTTAAACGTCGTAACAAATAATAACGATTCGCAATCTGTGCGGTTATAAAATAATTGAATCCATTATTGTAGGTCCAAGCTGAAATATAGGCTGTCTAATTTACGCACTTAGTAATAAGTACAGATGTAAATCGAATATTTCTGTAAAATACCGCTTTATTAGCGAAATGTGTTAAACAATGTGCTAAAGTTTCTCATTTGCTCTGCTAATTTACACGTGTTTATCATTGTGTAAGGCACTAAATTATGTTGTAAATAAAAACGTTGATTTAGTTGAGTTGGTATTTTTATTTTTGGAGATCCTTTAATACTTGTTTCTTCCACAAGAAAGATGACGTGTCAAAGCAATTTACACTTATGTCACTATAAAGCTAATCCTTAGGAAAACAAAAAAAAGATTTTCAGTGAACTACACATCAATTTTAATTCTAAAGCCTAATTTAACTCTTTGAAATATCTCTTTAATATACGCGTAGTTGGTGATGGCCAAGGTGATGTTATAATAATAATAATAATAAGATGTAGCTTGTGCAGTCCGTCCGTTGCCAAACTGGAAATCTCCAGGGCCGGACGGGCTGCACAACTTTTGGATAAAATGGTTCAAAAGATCGCACGCTCGCTTGGCATCTCAATTCCAGTCTGCCTTAGAGTCAGGGTCGCTGCCCCAGTTCCTAACTACAGGACTAACCCATCTGCTCCATAAATCAGGTAGTACCGCGGAGCCTAAAAATTATAGACCGATCACGTGTTTACCGACGGTCTATAAAGTTCTTACATCCATTTTGAGAGCAAAGATTAACCATCATATTGACAGTAATTCGATTATGTCTGCCTCTCAGAATGGATGTAGGAATGGGTCTCGTGGTACTAAGGAGCTGCTCCTCATTGATGTTGCCATTAGCCAACAGGTTCGCCGTTCCCGAAAGGATCTGTCGACATGTTGGATAGATTATAAGAAGGCCTATGACTCGGTGCCACATACATGGCTCATGAGGGTGCTGGAGCTGTATAAAGTTGATCCAGTTCTACGCACCTTCCTGATGTCGTGTATGGGGCAGTGGAGGACGGTCCTTCACTATCCAGGATGTCGACAGATCCAGGCGAACAGCGACCCGATTAGGATTGAGCGTGGTATATTTCAGGGTGACAGTCTGAGTCCACTGTGGTTTTGCCTGGCCCTCAACCCTCTCAGTACACTGCTGGAGGGTTCGGGCCAAGGCTACCGGTTGAGAAGAGGCGGTCAGGTCATATCCCACCTCCTTTACATGGATGACTTGAAACTCTTTGCTCCTAACAACTTGCAACTGATGAAGCTACTGAAGGCAACAGAAACCTTCAGTAGCGCCATCAGGATGGAATTTGGTATGGACAAGTGTGCGGTCATGCATGTAAAGCGAGGGGAGATTATGGAATCCGTGGGAACCCAACTCTCGGATTCCATACACCTTAGGTCCCTCTCCTCAATCGAAACTTACAAGTATTTGGGTATGTCGGAAGCGTTAGGCATCAATACTGCTGACATGAAACAATCGTTGAAGGAGCGCTTCTTTGGCCGCCTGAATAAAGTACTTAACAGTCTTTTATCAGGCGGAAGCAAGGTGCGCGCCTTTAACGGTTGGGTCATGCCGGTATTGATGTACTCTTTCGGCATACTCAAATGGACTCAGACGGAACTTGACGCCCTGGATAGGAGGGTACGCTCACTGCTTACCGCAAATCGGATGCATCACCCACGGTCATCGGTGATGAGGCTGTATATCCCGCGGAAGTGCGGGGGTCGTGGCTTCTTAAATGCTATGCAGCCTTAGGGAGTATTTCCGAGAAGCCGACGTGGGTATGCATCAGGATGTGGTAGCGGTGGACAAAGGCCTTACCGCGCTCTCCTTGGCTAACGAGAACTGGCGCAAACCTGTGGTATTAGAGACTAATGACCGCAGGGAGGTATGGCAGAGCAAGGAGCTTCACGGACGTTTTTATCGGGTCGTACATAGACCCGATGTAGACTTTTTAGCGTCCGTAGCCTGGCTGCGTTTTGGTGACCTCTTTGGGGAAACCGAAGGTTTTGTTTGTGCGATTATGGACGAAGTTATGATAACGAACAACTACCGGAAATACATTGTGAAGGACGGTACGGTTGACATATGTCGGGCATGTCACCGGCCCGGGGAATCCATCCGCCACATTATTTCCGGTTGTTCTAGTCTGGCTAACGGAGACTATTTGCACAGGCACAACCTTGTAGCCAGGATTATCCACCAGCAACTTGCTCTTCAATACAATCTTGTGGAATCGGAAGTACCGTACTATAGGTATGTGCCCGACCCAGTTCTCGAAAATGGCAATTGCACATTGTATTGGGATCGGTCTATCATCACTGACAAGGACTATTGTGGCTAATAAGCCTGATATAGTGGTGATAGACCGACTAGAGCGTCGCGCAATGATTGTTGATATAGCAGTCCCTCATGACGAGAACCTCGTGAAGTCTGAGAAAGATAAACAAACAAAGTATCTTGACTTGGCTCGCGAGGTTGTCGACATGTGGGATGTGAACACAGCAGTCATTGTGCCGATAATCGTCACGGCCAATGGCGTAATTGCCAAGAGCCTCGATCAACATCTCAAGAGGCTCTCGTTGGGCAGCTGGATCAAAGGCTTGATCCAGAAAGCAGTACTCTTGGACACGGCGCGTATCGTTAGGAGGTTCCTCTCTCAGGAGCCCTGACCACCGGTAGCTTGGACTCTGTTCCCGATACCGGTGGGCTACTATTTTTTATATTTTTAAATGTTTTTTTTTATAATTTTTTGTAGAAATATTTAAAAATATAATTTAGGTGTTATAAAAATGAATAAAGGAGATAATAATAATAATAATAAATCTTTATTTCAGGCAAAAATTACCCATAAATGTGTTAGTATAGACTTATAAACTATGTTAGTATATTAACCACTATATTACATAACCTATCTTCTGTTATATTAACGCCATGCCATTTTCACATTTTCCGACATTTGACCGTATTAGTTCACATCACAGATTCGGAGATTTGTCTGTCAACATGTTATTAGACGGTCGTAAAAAACTAAATTAGAAAGATAAAATATTTAAATTTATTATTTGCCATAAAATATTAGCTTTTTTTTCTAATATTATGACGATCATTTGGAGTTATTAAGTTTATTCATTTAATATGTTAATTATTTCACGAGTTTGCTCGGTGTTAAGTCATGATCATGATCCATTATTTGTTTTACTAGGGAGATCCTTAATTATTTATTGAATATCGCTCCTTTATATCTTTAAAAAAATAGCACTAACACAATTTCCATCGGTTTACATTTGCACTAGTAACAGTGTTTTAGCCAAAAATTATCCACTGGCAATCAACTGCTCATCAGAAATATTGATTTCTATCGCTGTATTTTCAAACTAGATCAACTACTGTTAATGTTGGAAATGTAGCTTTTTCGCAACCTGTTTACAATACCTATGTACCTACACAGTCTATGTAATATAATTATAATCAAGATATTGAGAAACATCAATAATTAAATGTTTGGAATAAGTTATTATAAAGCAATTGATATTAATTTCCAATTTGCTAGGTTAATGATTTAAATTAGCTTTCCGACACTAAAGTTCAAGCCAAATAATTTCGCCGTTAAGAAATGATTGAGTCATAAGCCTCAAAAGTCATGAACCATTCTAGCATTACATTTATCATATCACAAATGATGTGTGCCAAAATAATAATATCTACGTTGCAATAGCGGTCATTATCACACTTACTCGAAACTGTACGTGCCCAATCCATTATTGTTGTATGTGAATTTTTTAATTTGCCCTCCAAGGCAACTAGCTACAGTGACAAATGCCATAAAGACCATAGGCAGGATGATGAGACGAGCACCTTTTACCTGCGCAACAAAATACCATAATGTCAGGGCCAATGGGTCATGTAAACTACGCATTTCATTATAATAATACTAGTTACGTTCGCCGTTTTGCCAGCGATTTGTACAAAATTATTTTGCAAGCTCTGAAAATGATTTCGGTAAGTAAGAGCAAAATTGTTGATGAGTTTTGAAGTCAGTCATCTTTCTAAACTAATATATTAAAAAGGTAAAGTTCATGGTTTGTAAAAGGTAAACTCTGAAAGTACGGATCCGATACGGAAATTCTTTCATTGAATAATTACTAAGTATCATATTATTATGCTACTTTCTTCTCCAGAAATATAACGGTTCCCGTGATCACGGAACGAAGCCGCGGGAGCATGCCCTTCAAATGCAATTTGAATTAATGAATATACCTATGTATAGTATCCAATTAGAAATTGTCGTGTCTTTTAAATCAAAAACTGCAATATATTTACACAATACATAATTATTTGAATCATAATAATAAGTTATATATAGTTAAAAAATGAATAAAGAGAGTTATATTCAATCTTCACAAATGGAAGCAATATAATCAACCAAACAAACGGACAAACATCCCATGATAATTATAGATAAAGATGCGAATGACCTTGAAAGTAGGTATCTTCACAGATATTTAGGAACATGATTGAAGACGCGACGGCTAGAATTCTAAATGTTACATCCGGGTTCCAAAGATAAGATATTATTAGATAGATTTATAAGTCAAATATTTTCATCTGACTTCGGCAATGAACTGATTTTAAAAACAGTCTTTATGTCTGTACGCATCTTACCACAAATCGTGGTAATTTTAAAGTTATTTTATGCATTTTGCGGTTACTAAAAGCGATGGTAATTTTGCTGTTCAATGACGATTATAAAATTAGTCATGGTATGGTAAGGTGGTTTAGGTTCATAATATACAATGTAATAATATGTAATGTTACAATGTACTATTTCATTTGACCTGATCACGGTAGCGGCAAGACGAAATGCTGTTGGTCTTGTAGATATTTTGGGAGAGCATCTACTTATTTTGCTTCTATTATGTAAATTCTGAATTCACAATTTTGAATTGAATTCAGGTTAGGTGAAGTCAAAGGCAATTAAATATAAAAAAACACTAGATTCTTGACCAACATAATTTTAGTTCATAGCTGAGTTTATTTACATCTTTTGTTTAATTCTGATTCATGCGTAAAGTTACAAGAATGCAGTGTTTTTTTGTTTCTGCGTAGACGTCCCGGATGCTGCTTCCAAACAAGCATGTCAAATTTTACGGTCGGTTTTATCCTATTGTTAATCACAAATGCAGTTTTATGATAGATACAAGTCGTAAAATGCTAACACGTGTAATAAAGGTAAAACATCTAAGAGCTTTTTGCTTTGTTCATTTATAAATCCCAATGGGAAATGACATTGAAATGATATTATGCTTCATCCGCTTAATAATAATATAAAATTTGACATGACCTTTTGATATTACCTACAATGATGAGTTATTCTGGAGTATTTTCCAGCTTGAAAAAATTGCAAACTTCGACAGCACAATTTAACAAAATTTTAAATCTTTGTGTTGATTTAAAGACGGTGATCCATTTGCGAGCAAAACCCGTACGCCAACGAACTCGTGAGCCAAAGGTCTAAACCGCCAATGGAGCACTTAAAAGTCTGCGGACTTAAAAACCGGCGGATTTGCACGCTGGCTCTTTGTGCATGCTTGAAATTCTAAGTCCGCGGTACAAAAAACCACCGGTGGATCAGTTGAGCCGGCGATTCTCCTGATGTAACAGTATATCCAAGTAACACTCTCTGAGAGTACGCCATGACTTCGTTAACGATGAGAGTAAACTGTTTTGCTCGCCAATGTATCACCAAAAGAAAACCGGCGAGCCAGCAATTTAAATCGTTGGCTCGCCGGTTCGCAAATTAATCACCTCCTTCAATCTTTATGTTGATTCTGTATTTAGATATCGGTTGCCGTGTCAATGCAAATAAATCTATATATCAGCAGATTAAGTAGCGTGACAAGGGCCTACGAAGGGCACTCCGCGATAAGGAAGAAAAGATAATTTTTTCAGTTGAAGATTTAGGCGTGAAAGAGAATCAAATCCAGCAATATCACGTCATCATAAGAAAGAGAAGCGCTATTTCTGATACTACCACACGCATTACAGAGAGTTCGTGTAAAATTAAAAGTTCTTCTCCTCTCTCCTAAGCTTACGCAAAGCTGGTAAGCTTACGTGTCCAGTCCAGAAGATTCAAGAAATAGTTACTTGCATAAAAACCATTTCAAAAAATCATAAAGTTATAAAGTCAAGTAGTTACGAATAAAACGATAGACTTAGACATTTGACAGGTAAAGATAATTCTCGGAGACTATATTGAGTCATTAGTTTATTGCTACCTATTCAATAAAAATAAAAATGGCTTTAAGTAGGTATTCATTAGCAACATTTCTAAGCGGTTATTCAGTTGTTTTTATCTTTTTGTTGCAGACTACTGTCTTGTACCGTATTTGTGATGACATATGGCTTAGATTTTAGGTACTAATAATATATTTGAAATGGAACTGTTTGTGTGGTTTGTGAAATGACATATTAACATCGTATCATCCATTTTTATGGGTCAAGATTCCATAAAAAGAATAGATTGCTTAATACAATTAAGTAATGATACAAAGGTTTGAAATCAAACCCATGGTTATTCTTAGGTTCTCGAAATCCGGAATTCGAATGCAATCAATTAATTAATACGACCAATTACATAACAGAATTAACATTTGAAACTCGTTTATTTTGACTTACCATATTGGGCGTGTTCTTCACCGGAGCGGATCTATGTGGACTGTGTGTTGGGGACAACTGCCCACACTTTATATCCAGTTCTTCAAGAATGTCATGTCTGGACTTCATTCCATAGTACAATGCCACGTCAAGGACTAAAGGAGTCATTGACATTGTAACATTATTACGCAAACGTGGGAAGGACCCGACGATTCACACTGTGTCAGTTGAACTGCGGAATTACTCGCTCCTGTTTTACTGGGTGGCATTGGAGTCGCTAGGAGTGCCAATAAATATTTTACCTAATGTTTTAAAAGAAAAGGAAACAATGACAGCGTGACGGCGGCCAGAACAGTAGATGGAAACATGTTGCGTGGAACCCAAATACCTTGCTTAGTTACCTTGACTGTTTTAGGGTTGCTGGAAAGAAAACGGATATGTGTGCCACTGCCATTACGCCTCAAGCATTGCTTGGAATGTAGTTCGATACTGGGATTGGCGCTGTCGCACAGACCCTGCGCTTCAAACTGCACCTAATCCATGTTGAAAGTCAAGTTACCAGCGTACCAATACAACTTAAACCGAAATACCTAGGAAATATACAGCAGTGCGATTCTGTGAACATGTCGAAGTGAACATTTGGGCGAGGTGTACGACGGGTGAGTCTCAAACCATACAAATAAGATGGAATGAAGGCTCACTTGTCGTTCACTACGCCTAGGTGTACACCGTGTGTCGACAGAATCGACCCACTCACTAGCTGCTGCTCTTCCTCCGTTCTAACCAAGTCAGCTCTAATATACAAATAACTGTTATTGACTACTTCATAAGTCTCACCTTTTAATAAAAGAAGATTTATGGACAAAAAGGAATAAAAACAAATCCTTGATCTCTACAAATTAATAAAGTATATTAGCTTCAATCAACTCTATACCATTTCATGTTTTCATGGTTATCTTTTATTTTCCACATAAAACACTTTTATGGATTGACATGTATAGAAAGATAATACATTATCTCTCATTATTATTCAATTCAGTGTTAAGGAGTAGACAGACTTGTTCACAAACTGCACAGTGCATTTAAAAATTAAATCAAGTTCTACTTGGTAGATAAAAATATGAATATCCTGAATTTATTATTTTTAAGCTAAAAATACCCAGTCGAGTAGGTCGGCTTACTGTATAAACGATGATGATGATGATGATGATGATGCTAAATTAAATGGCATGTAAATTAAGTCTATGTCAAGGCAACTGTATATTACATTTAATCAAACATAACATTTACATTTTAAGTAACTGAAGCAGGGACGTAACCTTATCGCGATTGTTAGTTTTCAAAACATTAGCTAAACAACGCTAGCTAATCGTGAATGCAAAGTCAACGCTGGAGGCCTAGTGAAAACACTCTTTTATGCTCTTACTTGAAATTGCCCGCATGGCGGAGTATAAGTCTGAATAGCTCAGTAATAATAAAATGTAAACTACTATACTCACAGTTTATTTTTGATCTCACCCGGTTTTATAATAGGAGTGATATTTATATTAATGGTCCTCGCCATTCAGGTCTTTTAACGAGCCCTTTCAATGTCCGTTAAGTTTTTTTGGACTGTTTTTGTTATTAATTATCGCATTTTATTATACCTATGACTGTTTGTACATTTTTAGAACTAGTTATTTGAAAAAAAAAAGTTTTATTTGAGATACAAATTCACTTTGAAGCAAACGTGGTAAAATCTACAAAATATTCAATAAAATCGTCGCCGAAGGCAATTCCGATCAATAGGATTCCCTTTCTGATAAAAGGAGGCCGTAATAAGCTAATTAATTAATTTCCAAACAAAGTTATTGAATTTATAATAAGAGGTCAGATTTGTTAGCTAACAATAAAACCTATTATTGCCCGTCAGTGACATATGCTCCGGATTACCTTCAACGGCCAAAAAAAACCTACTCATCCACTCAAACGGAAACCTGTGTTTCTAAAGCGTTTTTAGGTGATTAGACACTACGGAATTATTAAGAGTTGCTTAAAAAGCTGCGTAAAATTAAAAATGCTTTGTTTTGAGTTTAGTTACGCACTTTAAACAATTATAGCTGTTAGGAACGGGTTATGATGGCTTCATTGTACTCCAAACTCATGGTACAAAGAAATCTAAACACAAGTTGTTAAGAATTATAGATTTTGACCGCAGCTGCGCTTGTGTGTAATTCGAATACTATCCCAAGGGATTAAATTCCCGGGATGAAAAAATCTAGCTGTTTATCTAAATCTGTTTATGTAAACGTGAAGAAGTAACAAACTCTCTTTCGCATATATAGTATCAGTTACGATTTCACTGTCCAGTTCGTTAGCACAGGACAAGGGAAAAAAAGACCGACTTTATTCATTTTTTAGCTATCCCTTTATTATTTTTTGTTTCAGGTTCTAGCGTATGCAACCCGGAATAACACAACACTTCTAACGATACCACATTCATAGAAATCGGTTTTGGCGTTTATAAGTTATGATGGAAAACTCACAAACGTATATACATACCCCTTTTGTTTTTTTATTAGGGATGGGAAATCATTAAACGACTTCTTCCGCTCTGGGTGGAGTGGAAGGGAGTGTCAGACTCTGACTGACTAAAACCCATCCGTTCCGTGTACCTTCAATTGCCATTGCGGTCCAGGGCCGCGCAACTCTGGCAGGCTCTGGCTCTGGCGAGCCCCGTCTCGTTTGCTGACTGCTCTTTCCGAAGCGCGTGGAACGAAACGCGCCGTCGACACAGCGACCTACCCATTGCTCGCCGTCCGCAGGCGTCAATCACTGTGCCATGCTCAGGAGCATCAGTTCTTGAGAGGCGCAGTGACTAACGTTTGGCTGGAGGAGGCAAAATGGGGCCGTTATTGGCACTCCATTTCAGCCCCCTCCTGAGCATACAGCGGCGGCGGAGGCGGCGGCGGCGGAGACGATGGCGGAGGAGGGTTTTATCTTGGTTCCGGCCTTGGCGGGTGGAGCGCAGGCTTTGCCCCCAGCCCAGTGATACATACATACCCCTAGCATTATCGTAATGGCAAGATATGCAGGGGTGATGGAACAGTTATTTTTTAGGTACTGTCAAAGGTATAAAAGTCAAAGGTCCTGTGTCTGAGATAAGTAATTTGAGTTTAAAATGGGTCATAACGACAAAGGTACTCTTTGGGATTAACTATGTATGAGTATTTTTTAGGTACTGTCAAAGGTATAAAAGTCAAAGGTTCTGTGTCTGAGATAAGTAATTTGAGTTTAAATAGGTCATAACCCAGTTTAATGTCATACTTTGACAGGTGTTCAGACTAAAGTAGAGTTTGACAAATAATCAACTTGAAATTCTAATTTCAGAGGAGCAATTGCCGTATTTTAGTCATTCTCTCTACTAAGGGCTGATTTTTCAATAGTCAGATAACTTGTATTTAGGGAATTAAATTGGCGGTTTGACAGCTTTTGTATAGTAAATATGTCAAATCGCCATATTTATTCTACAAATTAAATTTATCTGGCCATTGAAAAACTAGCCCTTAATCTCCTCTTCTAATAAACTTTAAGAATAAAACACATTCTTGTCAAAATGTAATTAGTTTTCTCTTTCTACGTGTAGTTCCCTACATTTAGACATGAAGTTTTTGACATTGATTGTCACCGAGAAGAAATTGTATCATAAACGCCGTTTAAGCCTTTAGCAATCCTAACTTCGATGTTTACTCCTTTGTTTGTGATCGGCAAATACAGGCGTGATGATATGTGTTTGATATTTTTTAATATTGTTCTCGTGAATCCATGAAACGAACTCGTGATCGATTTAACGTCATTATTTTCTAGTTCATGGTTCCGCATATCAATATTCATGAGATTCGTCTAATTGACAGCAAGGTCTTTTACCTTGTTCCAGAGAAACTTCTGATTATAAATGTATTATTCTTTTGTTGTTCAAACTATCAATAAGTGGTAAAATCGTTTGTTCGACAAAGGTACTCTTTGGGAGTACCTACTGATCCGACCATTATTATTGACGGGCTGAAATCGCCAAGTGCCTTTGGCTTTTTGTCATAGAAATGCATGGTTCTTGTGGGATAGGTTCCAAGATAGCGAAAACACATGATAAAGGCGTTATCATGTCTGGGTTCCGTACCACTATCTATTAAAAAACAGCAAAAAAAACACGTTTGTTGTATGGAAGCTAACTTAAATTTTTAATTTATTATATTTTTAGTGTTTGTTGTTATAGCGGCACCAGAAATACATCATCTGTGAAAATTTCAACTGTCTAGCTATCACGGTTCATGAGATACAGCCTGGTGACAGATAGACATACAGACGGACAGCAGAGTCTTAGTAATAGGGTCCCGTTTTTAACCCTTTGCGTACGGAACCCTAAAAAATAGATAAATGCTACGGATATCATTATAATACCGGTTGAGATAAATTATTTTTAGAAATTTATAAGCACACCGCACGTAATACAATGATTTACCAAGGAATGTTTCAATAAAAATGCTTAATTAAAGTTAAGTTTTATTTCACCTATTTCAAATAAGTCTTGTTACTTATTATTACGTAGTCAGGCTGCCTTCTTCTGCTCCTTACTTTCCCAATAACGTCGCTGTCACACTCGGGGGAAGGGAGAACACGGTCATTATTAGCTGTAAACAAAAAAACAACTTTAAAATATCCATATTATTTTTAAAAAAAGAAAGGAATAAAAATGAAATGAAATTGAAACAAAATCAAAAATTATTCGCACAAGACAAACAACAAAATAATTAGTTGCAATAATAACTTAGTAAGTAGTAAAATTGAAAAAAAAGTACTGTTATCAGTAATTCCAATAAAAAATAAAGTTATTTGGTCCGGCTCTCCTAATGTTTTATGAACGACTACAATAAAATGCATGTATCGCAGGTGAATGCAATTGCAGAGATTAAGCTAAATGTGAGATTTTGTTATATTATTCCCTGTAAGTATGTATGATGAACCCCCGTTCTTCAAAAAGAAACAGCAACTCCGCTCCAGTAATAGGTACAGATGTACCAAGAACAGATGGTTAAGGGCTGTTGGAGGCAGTAGGTATGTTCCAAGCGATCGACACTTGGTGACGCGTCGTACCTCGTAAAAGGTCGCAATAACCAACACTGAGGAAATGTCGAAGAAGAAGTACCTTTTCTTAACCTTTTTTTTAACGATGTGAAATGATCAAATGACTCCTTCCGCTCTGAGTGGAGCGGGAGGGCTGACTAAAACCCATCTGAGTTCCTCCTAATTAACTTTGCGTTCCAGGGCCGCGGTGACTCTTTCAAACAAATTCCGCAACCTGGCAGGCTCTGGCCCTAACGGGCCCCGTCTAACCTAGGTACCCTACATCTCAGTACAACCTCCACTACAGAAGGCTTAGTATAGTGCGAGTTTTTTAACGTACTCGATCGCGATAATGTCAACGTTCACTTATATCAAATTTTGTGGAAACAAAAGAATTTTCTGTTAGTGTTAATACAGATTGACGTTTACGCTATTTCGCACTAAGGACACAGAAATAAGTAAATAACGCTACTATCTACGAGTATTTCTAAAACACATAGCACATAAAGCACAAGCACATAGGAAGCACATAGGATGACTATTTAACTTATTTCTGATTTTCTGATATTAATAAAAGAATACCATTTTTTTAAATGTTTGAACTGTTTCAAGGGTGACTTCTCCCTCCTCTAGCATGTAAGGTCTTGGAAAATTCAAAATAACAACCAATGTATTTTATTTGTAATCAATTTTATTTCCTAGAATATTATTATGTAATTGTAATTAAAAGTACCTTGCTAATTTCTTACCACAATGAAATCATAAAATCATATTAAGCGTGTAGATATCAAAAACATCTCTATGACCCTGCTTATTTTGTTCAAACACACTATAACCCATCGATTTCAGGAGGTTACTACTCCGCTAATGGGTGAAATTTTCGTAGTGGCGAAGTACCAAGAGAGTTTTTTCTGATGGTAACAGTATATTTGCTATAAGTAATTCAGTGTAAAGTTCTTATTTCCCTAACAACGTAGCGATCGCACTGGCAGGAAGAGTGCCGACAGCAGCCTCCACAGGAACATTCATAAGTAATTCCTGTAATGACTGGACCTGTAAATAGTACAGGTACCATTTATTTTAAGAAGTATACAGAGCCCAATAGTTTAAATGTATCAATTAGTTACGATCTTATAATAAAAACCGGCCAAGTGCACTTGGCTGTGGTAGTTTTTATTAGTTTAGTGGGAGTTGCTATTAGTTTTTAAAGCTAAGTAGGCATTACAAGTTCATGAAAAAAAATGGTAGTACGTGGTATATACAATTATATAAGCTACTAACATGATTTTTTTCACTTTTCCAAAAAAAATAGTTTAGCTAACGGATCCTTGGATGGAAAAGTGGTTATCCCACACACCCTCAACATTTTTAGACGACGTATCCCGTACACCCCACACCGTGGGATGGAGGATAAAAAATTCATTGCCATTTTATGTGTAGGGGGCTGCCCTACAAAACATTTATTTTTCAAGATTTTGTGTCACCACTTTGTTGGCGTCGGCCAAATTCCAACTTTCTGGTACTAAGCGTCTCTGGGCTAAACCGCTGAAAGACAGACAGACATACAGACATGGTGAAACTATTTGGGTTCCTTGTTGACTGCGGAACCCTAAAAAGAATCATTATAAGGTATCTACATAGTATCTACGTTATTAGAAAACTTAATAAAGCGTGGGATATGTTAAAAATACCATTGGTATAACGCTAGGATTGAAAATAGTCCAAGCCTTCACTCAAACATTTCTCAGTAGTTCTTAATACATTTCTTTGAGTGAGATAAACCTGAGTCGCATCCAAGTGGATATTTCGCTAATCCTTTGCGGTTTCACACTCAAGTTTCACCAAACAAAGTTAATTAGTCATTTTGTTGGAGTGCTGTGACTAAGGTAAATATTTGATCGCTACCAGTCGTTTCGCCATGCATTACGTTGAGCGAAGACGCAATTACGACAAACTTTACCTCGATGGAGAGTTAATCTTTAATTAAATAAACCGGTTTTATACTGTCATGCTGTTTGACCAGATTATTATATGCTTGTTTCACAAACTTACACCTTATCAAATTCAAGTATTTAACATCGCATCTTCAGAAGTATTAAAGTGCAGCCTTCATAGCTGTCTGTGTTCATTTGTTTTGAGTTTGACCTTAACAACTCAAAAAACGTTGCAAGTTATATAAATGCTTGTACAAATAGCAATTTCTATGAGTAAACAAAAAATGCGATACATTTATAATTATTATATTTAATTGAGTAGATATTATAGTAAATAAGTATTATATTTAATATTGTATTGATAGTTAAGCTTCAGTCTTCTTATTTTCCTAACAACGAAGCCACCACAGCCGGTGAAAAGTTCCTATCCGCCAAGTTCTTTCTCTGTTGAAAATGAAAACGTTGAAAAATCAGTACATATTTTAAATACACACTAACACTAAGTGATGTCTAAATTACTGCATTAATAAATGTGGAAGTGTTGGATTAACAACGCTGGGAGTAGCACCGAGAGTTTAAATTCCAGTAGCCTGCTCAGAGTTAGCAATTCCCGCACCTAGTCCTACTAATATTATAAAGATGAAAGTTTGTATGTTTGTATGTTTGTATGTTTGTGTGTTTGTATGTTTGTATGTTTGTACGTTTGTATGTTTGTATGTTTGTATGTTTGTATGTATGTTTGTATGTTTGTATGTTTGTATGTTTGTATGTTTGTATGTTTGTATGTTTGTAAAAGCAAAACGTTTATTGCAACTATAACTATATACACACACTTAAAAAAAGACTCAACTAAAACTAATCTAAAACATGGCGTCGAAAAATTCCTCCGCATCGCAGGCCACTGGTAATGTACCCAAAAGGCTGGCAGCATTGCCACGTTGTATGGCAATGCTTATCCTTTGTCCGAGGTAAAAGCCAGCCCTAGGGTCACGCGAAGTGTCAACTAAGCGTCTTGACAGATCTTTAAACAAGTAATGAGCACTCGGACCCCACGACCCGAGAGTTTCAACCCCAAACGGCTCGAAAATATAACTACCTACAAGGTTATTATATTTCCGCCGCTTGAGGTTCTCCGCAGCCGCAGCGGCAGCGCCAGCGCAGCACGAAGAGCTAGGAAGATGGGATGGCGCAAGAGTATCGACACAAGTAGCGTCCCACACTAATGGCCTACCCATCTTCCATGGAAATAATGACATGCCGTCCGGTCTCTTGCCATCGTCGCGTGCCAGGCCATTGGGTTCTAATACAGCCGGAACGCCGACGGTGACAAGAGCTCGTCGGATGATGTCGTTAATGTTCGCGTGCCGCGCTATGCGACCAGCGCTACGGCTGCATGACAGGCCGTGGTGTCCGAGACTGTTGACAGCTTCGCCACAGTGGCAGCGATGAGGAGAACAACACGGAGCGCCAAGACGCAGGGAAGCAGCGAGGCGGAAAGTAGTATCATCGAACAAGGTGCCTATGTTCGACGACGGTAGTGCGTGAAGCCAGAGTCCCGACTCCCATTGACCCACAGCCAACAGACGAGCACGCTCAGCAGCAGTACCAGATGTGGCCAAAAGGTTATTCTGAACCTCTCTGCAGAGTGGCTCGTCCCAACGTCTCTGGGATGATGGGTAGTCGGGTGGATTTAGAGTCTCCAGGTATCCATAGCCTCAGTGAAGCAGGGCACATCAAAACTAGTCAGTGAGGAAGTTAGGATATTCCTGACTAATTTCTCAGTGCCATGAACCGAAGATATGAAAGCCGGTAAACTGATACTAGTAATTTTGCGGACGCCGAGGCCTCCCATACGGATGGGAAGAGTAGCTTGTGCCCAAGCTCGGTCATCCATGGCCACATTTAAAAGTGAAGTAAGTGTATGACGGATGATTTGGTCCATTTTTTCCAAAAGGTGAGGGTGCTTCCATAAATGGGAAGCACGAAGAAAGTAAGTTAATTTAGGTCCGAAACAGCAGTAACGAATTAAGGTGATAGCCGAATGCATGTTAATTTTGAGTAATCTTTCCGAAATGTCATTAAAATTTTGTATTTTCTCCTCAACAAAACTGGGAAAGGATTGCTCAAAAATGGGAGATCCAAGGAGGCGAAGAGAGCTTTTTTCAATAACTTTGATTTCTGGTGCTATAGCGTTGAATTTTGGGAGTGTCAGTTGTCGGTCGGTACTGTCAGATAAGAATAATTCACACTTCGAAAGATTGAGATTTAGTCCTACAGAATGGAGTTGACTTTTTAAAACTTGTAAATCATCTAAAACTGTGTAACTCTAAACATGTTTGTATGTTTGTATGTTTGTATGTTTGTATGTTTGTATGTTTGTATGTTTGTATGTTTGTATGTTTGTATGTTTGTATGTTTGTATGTTTGTATGTTTGTATGTTTGTATGTTTGTACGTTTGTATGTTTGTATGTTTGTGTAACAATCAGGCAAAAATGGCTGAAGGGATTTGGATAAAATTTGGCACACATGTAGTTCATATCCTGGAATAAAAAATAGGCTACTTTTTATCCCGGTAAGTGGCATGTGTGGGGTAGGTGTAGGGTAGGTATAGGGTAGGTATAGGGTAGGAGTAGGCTAGGGTAGTGGTATGGTAGGTGTAGGGTAGGAAAGGTATTTCCTGTGTAAAAACATTACAGTACAAATCAGGAAACCTTCCTATTTCCGATATTCACGCCGGCCAAGCCGCTGGTAGAAGCTGGTTTATAGTAATAAAGACTTCTTTAAAAAAAAAATGGTTTAATAATTAGAAGATCGTTTATTAATACTTTGTCTACAGAGGATAATACTGGTATTCAGTTGCACCTGGTTAAACTGGAAACCGACTCCTACATGTTGAGTAAGTGAGATTGGTTGTAACTATCCTATTTACTTGTACATAGGATAGCTTATTGTAAATTAGCCACTCTTTTTGCTTGTCAAGAGTCATTGATCTGCATTTTGTTTACTTCCCCAACAGCGTTGCTACAGCTGCCGGTGGAAGACCCGTAATAGCAGGAGGAATTATAAAAGCCTGCAAGAAATATAAACATGACTTTATTGTATTTTTTGACAGACAAGGAGACCCTACTATGACGTCTAAAAACCATCATTATACTGGTATGAGAGAGAGAGACCGAGCTATACAGAGCGAATAGCACTATCCCTTTTTTTGCAACTGAATCATGATGGCATTGGCACTTTGTAGTACGGCCCCTGGTCCGCAAATACATATTCTGTATTAAAGTTAGAAGCTATTTTGGGAAATGTGAAAAATTGGCAGAATCTCATTAGCTATTGTGATTGGCTTTTTATTTAATTTTCAGCAAAAAATCGCATCACAAGCTTGCGTTCAATTTAGTACCTGTATGACCGAGCTTTTCTCGGTTTTTGGTTTTTTGGAAACACGGATTAAACGACGTTTTCTAAAAATGAAACACCCCCGAAACCCCCTGCGTACTAAATTTCATGAAAATCGTTGGAGCCGTTTCCGAGATTCAGTTTTCAATATATACATATATACAAGAATTGCTCGTTTAAAGTTATTGTATATTGGGACTTTTTAAAAGAATATAGAACCTACGATGAACCCACATTCACCGCTCAAGCCCCGGCAACACACCGGTGTGCGCCGAATTAATCGCCAATTTAATGTTTATTACCAATTACATAAGGTTTAATTTTTTTTTGGGAATTTTCACGTGTCGGGCCCGGAGCGGTTCAAACAATACATAAAACGTAGTATCTTTATTAGAAGTGCATACTAATATTAATGTTCATTACATTTAATTAGACTTGTTTATTATTAAATCTGCCGAGGATTTAATAATGTCTTCGATAGCGGTCGATTAAATGATGTTAATAGTATAGAATCTACTGCCAACTTTTGTTGATATCATTCCATGATTTTCCTAATAATGCTTCCAGTACGGCAATCGGTACACTCCCACCTGGTCCATCCGACTGAAATCGATAACAAAATGTAAGTAGTTATACCGACTCAGTTAAAGAAAGCATTAGAGAAGGTTTCAGAAAAATAAAACTCGAGATTCATATTAATTCTAAATCAAGAACGATTTTAAATATGAATCTTAATCGTACTTGTTTCAGAAACAACAAAAGTTCTCAGAAATGTTAATAAATAAATAGAATTTGCTAAAAAGTTTTTACAGAAACACTTATTGTTTCCTTTTTCCGAATGCCTCACGGTATTTCAAAAAACTTTGAAGTTCATGGCCCATATTCCAAAGCGCAACTCCAACTCAACTCGAACTTCAACTCCATCGGAGCTTGTCTTAAATTGAAGTTTTTTCATTTGTTTTCTCGTTTCGAGTACAAAAACGTCAAATGACAAGCTTTCATTGAAATTTTCGTGCTCAAGTTACAGTTGTTTCTTTCTCTAAAATACCTAGGACTAAAAGATGCAAACTTTTTCGAAAAATAATTAGGAGAGACAGAGAGAGCAAGTTTACGTCTATAGAAATTGATAAACCACTATCTCTCTTTTTTTATAAACTGTTTTTCTACACTCGTCTTTCCCTCATTTTGAAAGTAGCTAACGCAATACAATAAAAAGCGAATCATGCTAGGTTCCCAGGAGAACAGTTAATTTCACATACTTATCTACATGACATGATGATTCGTCCTTGTTTACAGATATTAAGACTCTTGAAGACTTATAGTACAAAAAAAAACGATATTTTGCAGAATATGCAAAAATTTTGATAAATTGTTGAAAAATTCCAACAGCATATCACTACAATCGTTCGTATGTCATTTCCTAATTTCTAGAAATTCAAGGTTCTTTTGTTTATGAAGATGACACGAACCATTTGACAAAATGCAGGAAAAACCACTCCAGAAAATATAATAACATATAACATCTTTGTGGTCTTTCAGTAAAAAAAGGGTTGTTACGACATATTCATAGATCGTAGATCTGAAAGCTTTTAGGATCTATTTATCAATAATCAGAAACGTTTTACAGAATATATTTCAAACAGCCATATTTATTCTTTAGCTAAAATTATGTGAGTATTAAAAAGGGACATTCCCTATAAAATTATAAGAAATACAAAATGATTTTAATTCATGTTATAAATAAAGTTAATAAAAACGTACACCATTATTCATAAAAACTTTTCCGCCATTACTTAGTTAAAATACTGTTTATGAGATTCTAAATTCAAATTCTCCATAGAAAATTTTGAATTAAGAGTCTGCTTATCGGTATTTTAGCTAAATAACAGTTATAAAGTTTTATGAATAAGGCTGGTAGTTTTTAATCTCAGTTTAAAATATATTAATGATTACACGAGTTCTGGAAAATATTGTTTTGGTGCAAATTAAGACAGAAAAAATATTTTAACACCACTTTTAATTGCCTTGCAATCAATGGAACCAATTC
Source organism: Melanchra persicariae (assembly GCA_947386135.1). Classification (NCBI taxonomy): domain Eukaryota; kingdom Metazoa; phylum Arthropoda; class Insecta; order Lepidoptera; family Noctuidae; genus Melanchra; species Melanchra persicariae. Next base: position 11,988,497 of record OX376650.1, on the reverse strand, counting down.
TTGGCTGAATCGATGATATTGTAGGTTCATACTAATTTATTTAAACTTCATGCACAAACGTTCAAAGGCGGATCAACGATAAGTGAATTGTTTGATAATTATTTTCATTCGTAAGTTATTGTGGGTTAAATATTATGGATCATTTAAATCAACTTACAGGCTTTTCTTGCACATGGTAACCATTTTCGTCAGCACGGTAAAAAACTTCAACGAGTTTTCCATCAGGGTCTGTATACGTGAACGAGCCTTGGACATCCACAAATTGGTTTTCGGCCCCGGCGTTGATCACGCGTCCAATTTCATTACGTTTTATGCCATTCGATGTCTCGTAACTGCAATAAATAAAAAACAAAGTTATAACAGCATACGCCATGTTAAGTTACATGGTGTTGACGTATGCTAATTTGCAAAATCAATAGGAATCTTGACATTTTCCAACTGTCCAAACAACTGGACCAAAATGTGATTTAGAATTCACTGTAACAAATGCATTTTATGTTTTTTTGGCATTTTAAACAACTTGAAGATCATAATTATTATTATGTCACTTTAATTTATTCAGATAGATATGTCCCTGACATTTAACCTAGACTGACTAACCTGAAGTCGTAGTTGCCGGAGCCGTCATTTTCGTTACGATAGTTGATAATTTGAGCTTGAGATTCATCAGGGATGACTACAGCAGCAGCCGACGAGACCAGTGCGCACGCGATGATTATTCGAATCATTTTGAACGTTGTTTATCTTCTTTGCTCTGAGAACGAGACTGGCTTGTAATAATGCACAAGGCCAGTACGTGAGCTATAATTTAAATGTAAAAACATAAAGATTATCAAAAAATATATTAAGATAATTATACCTACTCAGATTCAAAGCTCAAATGCAAAGTCTATTGAAGCCTCTGCCTTATTACCTTATATACCTGTATGAAGATTCTAAAAGTACGTATTGACAACGATTGATAGCAAATTAATTACATTTTTTTGTAAGAATTGAGACACATGGGGAATAAAAATAACAGCCTTAGCTTGTCAAGGTCGGTCTGTGAATGGGTGACCATACATGACATATCGAAGGCTTTCCGTGCTTCGGAAAGCACGTTGAGCTTCTGGTTGCAATCGTCCGGCTGGCTATGTTCCTAGCTATAACTTCCAAGTCCTGGTGACGGGTGGGTGTTATGGGGAACTTCAATTAGGAGAAACAGTTTATACTACAGACAGGGTGCACAATACCTTAACTTGTTGCGTTAGTAGCCTCGAGCGACGATAAAAAGTAAATTTTCACGAATTTCACTTGTTTTTTTTTAACTTGAGCGGACTAGTTGCGGACCGACACTTTTCACCGGTAGAGATTGACTCTATCGGCCATCTTTTTTTAAAATTTATTTCAAATTTAAATGTTGCGATAAAATAGCGCTGGGTGGCGCCACTTAATGTTGCTTTCTCGCTCACACGCGAACTTAACCGCTCGAGAACTGACATTTGAAAATTTCAAAATAAATAATATATCTTACGTAATAGTAATAATAAACATTAAAATCGCGAAAATCTCGCGGCACAACGGTGTGCCGGCAATATATTTATATGAAGAATATATTTTATGAGCGATATATTTTATATGAAGAATTTTTCGTAGTAGCAGCCTGCAGTTTGGAATTTGTTATTTGGCTATTTCTAATCCTGACATAAGAATATATAAGTAAGAAAGAAAAAATAGGAAACTCTGATTTTAAAACTGGTAGTCAGTGATAGGTCGATATTTCTGTTTATCGTATAGAAATCACACTAAATATACCTTTATTACTTTAACGATTTTAACCTATTTTGATTGTATACTACAACACATTGGAGGCCTCTGTGTTTTAAGGCCATACTAAGAAAAAAGTATAATTAGTACCTACTCTATTAGCGTCCATAAGATACTTCCTAGTATTAGGTACTTATAAAGATTTTATGATAAGCGGTTCGGGTTCCGTAGTCAACAAGGAACCCATATAGTTTGTCGGTCTATCCGTGGTTTAGCTCAGATACGTTTAGCACAAGTAAGTTGGAATTTGGTATGGGTAGACATATTAATCACGCTGATAAAGTGGTAAAATAAAATACTAACCTACCTACACGTAAAGTGGCGTTTTTTTTTAACCTCTATCTCATGGTGTGGGGTGTCGATAGTGTGGAGTGTGGATTGGTCGTTTCGAAATATTGAGGGTTTGCGAAAACTATTTTTACATCCAAGGATCCGTTTGCGAATCATTAAGCTTTAAAGTGCTAATTTTTGTTAGTCAAGTTGCCCCTCAACTCTGTCAGCTAAACGGTTGTTTTGGAGAGACGTTAAAAAAACCAATAGTATATGTCACGAATTTAAAAGGAAAACTATCACAGCTAAGTAGGCTATAATAAGTACTTGGAGAAGGAAAATTTCGTACAAATTCCATTGAAAATTAGTAACATAAAGTTTGGTTACAGCCGTTTTTACACATTTTTAACCAGTAAACCGTGATTTCAATTATTAATATAATCAAAGAATCAAATAAAAAGCACCATTCAAGTCGGTAATAATTGTGAACCCTTAACTGCGCGTGACACGACACGCGCTTGGCCGATTTTTTGTGCTTGATTACGCCTCTTGCAATGTTATTTCCACTAGCAGATGTAACTTCGCCAGATGTTCGTCGCAAGATAGACCGCCGCATATAAAAGGGGAAACAGGAACTGGGCAGCCGTCACCCTTGGATTTCTATCAACAAACCTCCACGATAAAATGTAAAAGCTTTCTGAGATGTACGACTTCTTCGGAAGTCAGTGTAGCTGTCGATAGATTTGAACTGTGGGAGAACATACGAACAACCCCTCCAGACTTCATTACTCTGGGAGAACATCAGCAACCTGGTCACTAACTACAGTGGCCAATTGGAATCTATTAATCAATTGCACAGTTTGGCCGCTGTATAAATAACCAGGCCAAATGGAATAGCCCTCCCAAACACAGTGTCAGTGTGGGCGCCTTTTGCAGCCTACCTCCTTTACACCCTTCATGCCTAACGACTTCAGGATTTTTATAATATATGTCGCAGCCAACTAGCTTAATCAGCCGTTTAATTGGTGGCCTAGCCGTTTCATTTAAATGCGCCGATTTTTGAGCGACATAATCTTTTGTTCAATATCGTTTAATGACTTGCCCGGGTCACTTTATGTCGCTGATTAAATGGTGCAGTTCAATGATAAGCTAGCCTTTTAATGAAACGGCTGATTAAGCTAGTTGGCTGCGACAGATACAAAGCAATAAACCGTAGGAGTGTAGAGTCTTACGAATCCATTGCAAGAAGTGCCATATTTTGCAGAGTTACAATTAATTATATAACAAACCCAGTAAAGTTCAGGTGTCATTGTTTAGCGTGATGTCCAACAATTGATTTATGGTGTGTCACATAATAATGGTGAAACCGTGTCTCGCATTGTCGGGCTAAGATTTGAATAGTTATGTAAGGTGACAGATGGGACGTCAGACCAAAGGTGGCCCATCGTGAATACGTCCTATGATTGGATTACACGCCAGTATTGCACACACTTCTCATTTTGTAAAGGGTATCAATTATGGTGTAAGATAATTATGCTGTCTGCATCTTTTCTAACCTGAGATATTTTGTGTGTGAGATGTCAATGGTTATTATCGGTATTGAGATACGTCATTATGTTTTTGCTGTCGTTATAAAAATCGTTATAGCACGCGTGCTTGTACGTATGCGATTGAATCACCAATGCCAAATGAACGGCTTTTATTTTTATATTGATAGAAAAATAAAAAAGTGCTTGACATTTCGCAAATATGGCAAATGCTGAAATTGGAATTACTTCAGTCACTAAATTTAGTACTTTCATATTCTATATCTAGGAGACATCAAACTTTATTTTGGCGAGTATGATACATACCTTTATTTAACTACCATCTATCGACATTCGCGGGAGTTGCTGTGACATTGACCATTCTACAGTTTACATTCTCTTTGTTCATCGATTTTTTTAGAGGCTACATCTGTACAAACGTGGCCCTCACTTAGTAGCAAGTGCTTATGGCTTTGCATAGATGGCTCTGTATGACGAGTTTTAGATGTATAAATTACTGGTTTTGCCTGCGGCTCTGCTTGCAATTAATATTTTCGCCTCTGTCTCCCATGTATCTCTGTATTAAAATTCATCAAATTTCAGCGATTTAGGCGTGAAGCCGTAACAAACCCATTTTCGTATTTCATAGTATTAGTTAGTATTTGCTTGTATTTTTATAAAGTTGCGTAGTGGTTATACTTATTTTTTGTTTTCCTTGTAACACAAAAAAAATACGATTATTAAAACCAATTACTCCTATTTTAGGTACCTATTTACCTTTTTTAGACCTGCTAAGAAAAAGGAAAAGGTATGGTTTCTAAGTACCAGTGGACTATGTCTTATTAGGTAAATATTAGCATTCAGCAGGTTATAGTCAACTAATAAGGTGCTAACCTCATCTCATATGCATGTTCTATGAAAGGAAAGGTGTTTTTAATATTAAGTTCTGCTAATAGCTACCCAAAGCATGTTATTTTAACATTCAATCAAACATTGTACTTAACAATTTTGCAATCATTCTTTGTCTGTCCATCACTTAATAAAATAACCTCTTCGTGTGCTTTTGAGTAAACGTTCAATAAAATGAATAAGCATGTGATTATGAATTTAAATGGACAGAGTTAAGCTGTCTAATTTTGATGTTAGGTCAACGATTATTCAAACTACGTTACCTACGAGATGCTAATCTTGTAACCTTTAAGTAATTCTCTTAAAATGTCAGTTTGAAGGATTAATAATAAATTAATAACTTATCTAAATCTAAGGTTGTTGCCCTTAAACAGGTCTGAAGAGGCTACAGCTAATTGATACCTATTCAAGCAGAGTGCAATACATTTCTGAAGACAAGGAATTTCAAATAAAGAAATGTGTACCCATAAAATGTGGTTTTTCCATAACTTTTGCGAATAGACAACTAGAACCACTATTTTTTATACATAGTAAATGTTGACGTTCAAAATTGGCTTTTAATGCTCTAAGGGCCGATTTTTCAATAGTTATAAAACGATTAAGTACCTGAAAAAAAATGGCGGGACTTTCAGCTATTGTATGTAAAAATATGTAAGTAAGTACTTTAAAATGTTTTTTTTACAGATTTCTTTTCTTCAGTTAAAAATTGTCTGACGATTGTAACTTCAGCCCTTATTGAAATAAACGATTTTACATTGTGATTCAACTTTCCAAACAATAATAAAATGTTGTCATATTGATTTGTTATTCATTGCCCAGTTTTTGTCCTACTACTAGGGTCTGGTTTACTTGTCAATTCTTATACAAAGCTTTAACTAAACATATTAGATAACCAGAAGTATATTAAAAGCCTCTCAAATAATGAAATAAATACGAATAATTCATTGGTCAACAGTGTGTATAATATATTGCCGTATGATTTATTTTTTATGGTGATAAATGACAACAACATTGTGTGTACAAGTTCAATTGAGTCTGCTTCGGTAATTAACGGTGTGTACTAGAAGTTAGGCCATAATTACTGATCATCCACCAGATAAAAAGATGATTCCGTGCTTCGGAAGGCACGTATAAGCCGGTGGTCCCGGCCGCCATGAAGCCAGTTCTGCCACGCTAGGGACAAGAGCAGCAGGAATGTGCAAGAAAAACCGACCCTCATCAGCCCGGCAGTTGCATGTTCCAAAGAGATCTTATGGAGAAGAACGTGCAAGAAACTACATGGACACTTTTTTATAATTGATTCCAAATGAGTTCATTTGATTATGCAATAATGATATCTAGAAATGCTTTGGGTGCATCAACTCTAAAGATACGCGTCATGGTTGGTGTGTGTACTGACCCAATGACCTACGTAGCATACAAATGTATTATTTCAATAATTAAATCAAAATATTATTATGAATCACTTACATGTTGCACTTTTAAATATTATTGATTGGAATGCTAACTATCATGGATCTCTTTATTCATTTCAATAGGAACTACCTAATCATTTTATAGGTATATAAGAGGAAGTCTGAATGTATGCTGGTGGTGGTGTGTGGTTACTGGAGTGTGGGAAGTCCAAATAATGGATGTTGCGAAAGACGTTTTGGCTAGATAGGAAGCCAACGGTATGGCTCGATTACTGTTATATTACATGATGTTGTTGTAATTTACACCAGGCAAATAACTTATTTGTTTGATTTGAAATACATACAAAAACAGATACAGAAGTTTGTAAGTTGAAATAAATAAATTGATCGATTGAATAGAAAATAAATTAAGATAAAGGCCACGAGGATTATTAAACATTTTAAACGATATTATCTTGCCCCTCACAGGTATTTGATGTATCTTTCTATGGTATCATCGCTCTAAAACTTTATTCTATACACATATATATTGAGCAGAAAGTCTTTCACATGGAAATACAATTATGGTTATGATGGTTTTATAAATATATTTTCGTACAGAATAATCCAAACTTTGTTTCCATAATTTTTAGACTCAGAGGAAATAAAACAGTCAAGTATAAAATGTTGTTTTTTACTTATCGGTCTTAATTATAATAAATCACAGTAACAATCGTTATAGATACTTATTCTACGTGTACACCTTAACTATATGGTGATAGGTACAGTCGTGCATGAGTATCGTTCGATATCGTCATGTTGTTGGGGTTGGGATCACTTAACCGCGGAAGCCCTGTTGTTGTTGGAAGCCCTGCTGTTGGTAGATGGGTTGCTGGGGTTGCTTGGGCTGATCAGGCTGGGATGCGATGTACTGGAGAGAACGGAGGATCTCCTCTGGGATTGGGGGAGGAGTGGGGAGATGAAGACCTTCGGCGCGGAATCCTATAAGAAAATAGATTTGTTAGTGTAAGTACAAAGCCCATCAAATCTACCAATAAACAGTTTGCCTATTCATATGGCCTGTTCAAATGTGTGAATGGATGAATGCATGAACGGATGAAATTACACATTTAAATAGTAGCTTCGTTCGATGGGTTTTTAAGTATTTTGATGAAATTAACCCAGATTGTGAATATGCTGTTTTCAAAGATGGCCGTTATCATTGTCAAAGGTGAAATAAAGATGCAGATTTACTGGTCTGTATCCCTAAATAGATACAAATTGTAGTTGGGTGGGAACCACCTACGGATTTTTTAATAAAGTTTCATTTTTAAATAAGTGGTCTCTCGCAGGTCAACCTAGGAGGTTGTTGTCTGCTTAACCGGACTTTCCTGTGGCGGTTTTAATATAAATATTAAAGCCAGGGCACTAAAGTTTCAATAAAACAATGCCTTATAAAGAAAAGACGTAACATTTAGTTAGAGTTTCCAATTAATGTTAACACTTTAAAAAGACATTAAATAGTTTGACGTGCCATTTGAAATATTTTGTAAGTAACAGAAATTTTAAGTATTGTCTAAAATTCTCTCTAAAGTTTATTGCATTTTATGACTATTAAAAGCATTCGTTCCGTGACCAAAATCTGACCAGATAGTAGCTATCTTTAAAGGTATTTTCAAAGAAGCCTCTTTAGAATCTTAACAATAATAATCATTATTTAATTTACGATTTTATCATTTAAACTAGGTATATTTACCGTTCTCATCGGCAATGTAGGTGACAGAGATGGGGGTGCCGTCGGGTGCGGTGTAAGAATAGCTTCCTTGGGCAACCTGGGCTTCATTGTCCTTCTGTCCAGCGTTCTTCAGGTATCCCTGCTCCTGGGCTGCAATGCCATTGCCGGTCTCGTAGCTAAGAAGGAAAACAAATAAACATGTAATAATGCTTTGAGTCAGCATGCCGTTTTAGAAGCAGGTCACAGGCATTATAAGGAAAGACAAATAACGATCGAGGGCACTGTGAATTACACCATGCAAAAGACCTAGCAATTCAATAAGTTCGTATACCTATTATCGAGAGGATACCTATTAGCCAGTATACTATTGTAGTCTTTGATACCTATTAAAGAAGTTTTAATGTTCTTATTGCAGAAAGTAGAAATGTGCCCAAGGTAAACTGTAACGAACATCCGGTAGTCTCAATCTTCACTAAATGCGTAGTTTACAGTACCGATTAAATGGGTTTTCTTTGAATCGCGGTTTGACTTTGATAAAAAACTTTGTTTAATTTTTAAACTTAAATGGTGTGAATTCTGAACTCATCTCTTATTCTTTCTTAAAGAAATATTTTCGAATTCCGTAAAAAGTGTGCTATCAAAGTAACCCCGATCATGGTTTATTACTATTGATAACTGACATTTTACTTTTATCTCAAACGGTAACAAAAAAACAAAAAAATATTCAAGAAATGGACTGTATAGACAAAGCCGATATTTACCTCTTTTTGTAGTTTTGTTCTCTCACATACTTTAAGAAAAAATATCGTTTTAATCCTAAAACTAAGTGATCAAAGTCCTCCAACCCATTCTACGTATGACCAACTGGCATAAATGATAAATACAAGCTCAAATATATTTAAGACCATATTTCTAGAAATATGGTATGTTTTCCTAGTATCGTATAAGTACCTACTTTATTTATTTTTCTGTTCACTCTTCGGGTTTCATAAATGGCAGTGCACGAAAATATCAAATCAAATTATGTGTTTCACCAAAACGTTTTCAGGTCATGCAATCATGATGCATATCAATCTATTGCTCTTGGGAATCTTTTGTTATTATAATAGCTTACGACGTATGGTGATTTCTGTTACAACATCCTTTTTTGTTTTTTTTTTGCATATTGGCTTGAAACTGACATTTACTAAAAGTCAGTCAAGACCAACTGAATTTAATTATTATGTCATTTGAAAGTTTTCAAATTAATACTGTATTTGATTGTTGCATGGTAAAGTATGCATTTCCTCCATATTATGTGACTTTGAGAATGTGTAAAGACCAAAAAAATAATTATTCCATAAGATAAAACTCATTAAGTATGAAGTTAAATTTTATAGATGGCGGTGGTGCGGACTGACACATAGTGCTGCTAATAGTCTTGCAAGAGCATGCATCAGGTGAATCAGAAAATATCAATATATTCATACACTGCTATAACACCTGAGCCAATTTCTTGCGTAATCAGGGCTTGGCTGCGAACGTTTGCACAGACGCCTCCCACAAATTAAGCATTTAATACAGCTGACACTGAAGGAATCCATGTATGATCTCATCCTATTTTGCAATCCTTTGACTGATATGGATACATATATTTTAGGGCTCTTCAGAATGCAAATTTTACACTCAACCATCGACATATTATGGAGTTCATTAATGAAATGATAATGATTAACCTTTCGAATTTCATCAATTATAATATTAATTGATATGTTAGCAGGGTCTCGGAATCATGAATATATGTGAATAAAGAGCTTAATTTTGTAAGTCGAGTTCATTGCGACATTTAAAACAATAAAATGCGTACCTAGATATTGTGTTTGGCTGATGCACGTTTAAGGAACATCTTTTAAAAAGCTCTCGTGCACTTTTAAGGTCAAAGCTGGCATATTTATTATGGTCATGACTAATTTTATGGCCGTCATAAATCTGACGGCAGATTCAGTAAAGATATTTTTTATTGTTTCACGGGAGATCATTTAATTTCACAACAATGAAGTTCGACTGCATGAAGAATGGAACATAACAGATGTTCGTCGTACATAATTTGTACCTTATTAATAATATTGAATGTAATTTACCTCCATTGGTAGGAGCCGTCAAAGCTGACATCTTGTGTTTGTTTGATAATGGGAATTTCGCCGTTGTTTTGGTACTGCACTTGCTGGTACTGAGGGGCGGCGCACGCGACGGCCACGAGGACGGACAAGACGACGAACTGCGGGAAAAATAAAACAATGTTATCTTTGTTGTTCAGCATATTTCGCCACAAATTAGAGAGGTATGAATTATGGTGAGCTTTAAATATAGGTTTCAATTCGGCGCGTTTTAATGCAACGAAATCTGCTTACATTTTGTTCAATTTTGATTTCTTCTTCTTTCTCTGTGATTCCAGTTAAATTATATTTCTAATCTATTTGCAAAGTTCATATGACAGTGACCTCGTTTACAAAATGTGTCTCAAAGATCGATCGTTACAACAGAATCCGTCATTTACATTTTTATATCCGAATATATGAAACACTATTTTTGATGAGTTTCGTAACGCAACTGACCATTTTCATCGAAAGTGTTTCTAGCCTTGATGCTAAGCTTATGAGACGAATATTAATCGCAAATTAAAGGTGATAGATGACCGTTACAAACGCTATTTGGTTTATTCGATCGATTTCACGTGTTATTCGAATAAAATTTACTGATTTCGGTAAACTTTAGATTTCGTAAGGAATCACTGCGCTAACTATTTACGCTTTAAGTAGTAATGCTACCTATGAAGAAGCAAAAATTGTGTATGAGCTAACAAATGGAAATAGGTAAACCTTGTACTTCCAAAATAAGAAGAGTGGTGTTTTTGCGTCCCTCAATGACATCAAAATAAAACAACTTCAGATAAAAAAACAAAAAAGCAACGCTATCTAGAATTTTAATCAACTTCCCGATAGAGATAATGGCGCATTTATGAATTTTCATCTACCAGTAATGTAAGATTATCATAATTACATTCGTATTAGACGGTAAAAAAACTACGGTATGAATTTACTGCTGCACTATTTTAGTACCTATGAAAACAAAAACTATTCTCATATTAGTCAAACATCAATTACGTGTGGGAAATGTGGATCAAGATAAATACATTATGTATGTCAGGAATTATCATACAAACGATACCTATCATATCGCCGAGCATTTTTCAAGTTTTTACAACCTATGAGAATCAGACATTGTACGAATATGACAGAACTTTGTGCACAGAAACAAATCTGTTAGACAATGGCATATTGTTGACAATTAAATAAGAAATATCTTCATCTATTTGAAAGGTAATTTGACACTGTTGAACTTTTCACACTGATGATTTATTTTGATTTAATTTTATTTAATATTAATAGAGCAATCTTTATATTTTTCACTTTTTTGATTCAATGACCCGTAACACAATATTTACACTTAGGTCACTTACCGATCTCATTTTGTGTGTTTTTAAAAATGTGGGTGGATGTGCAGGTGATGATCTGCGGTGGATGTGTGAGGCGGGAATGATTATTGAGATCGACCGCAGCGTCTTTTATACGAGCCGGCGTCAGCGCACCTCGTGAAATTGGAGTACGATGGCGCGGGCGCAACGCGGCCCGTACGGAGACTTCAAAGCGAGCGTAGCCGCCCGCCCTGACACACTCCGTTCTCTACGACACATATCTTATTGTTTTATTGACATATTGTCCCTGTATCGATATATTTCACTTCATGTCCCCATTCTCAAGTATTTCCCTGTATTGGAATCTGCTGCACCTGCAAGTCCTCACACCATCAGTTTTACGACATCGATAAAATCTTTAAGCTCTGTTAATTTTCTAATCTTGTCTTTTATTATCCTAATAAGGTAATTATCTTGTAATATTCAGTTACAAACAACGTTTAATTACATTTCGAGAAGTGGGAAACGGATTCGTTGTTATTGGGCTTCGATTTATCATTGACATTTGGATGTCAATCTGCATTTGGTAATTTAGTATTAGCATTTTTATAATTTTCTGTTTCTGTTACCAACTGCATACCCATGTAACATTAACATTATAGCCTGTTTCTTATAGCCTTACTACTTTCTAGCTTTCGTTGTAAATTACTAGATTTGGATAAAACTCAAACAAGCAATACGGATAAAGAGGCATTTCGTATGAAGATAATCTACATTTTTTAATCTTACTCAATTCCATTATTCACCATAAATAAAGTATGACATTTAACACAAGTATGATAAAAGAAACAAGAGGCATTTTTTGCCTCGCCTATCAAAAGATGTTGCGATAGATCTTCAAACCGCAAACCAGACAGACAGACGACATTTTGGGAAAACCACTGACCAACACGATTCACTAGTTGTTCTACCCAGGCATAACGTAACCATGACCCGTTCCGTTGCCCACCTATGAATCCTGGAGATACAAAAAAATAGAATTTAGCTCACTACACTCATTATGATGTAGGTACCTATAGTTTACTAGCTTCTGTCAGGGGTTTCGCCCGCGATTATGTCTTGCTAATTTGAGTATTTATTTAAATGTTTGTAGGTATTTATTTATATGTCAATCGCTTTTTATTCTCCATTTTACACCTACCATTATTCTCTGCATCACCCAAAGGTCGACGTGTGCGGAATAAGTAAATAAATTTAAAAATATGTTGGATATTATCCCAAGACACCATACCACCGGGGTAAGAATAGCCTGCACATTCTTTCAGACTATAATCTATATCTGTGCCCATTCATCCAGATTAATTCAGCCGTTCTGCCTGATTAACTTATAAAAATCCATCCGAACATTAATATTTATAATAGTAATAATGACATATAGTATTGTTTCTAGATAACGGTCTTTTCATTCTTTTTCAGCTCTCTTTATCACTTGCATTATTGCATAGATATAAACGAATCCAAATTGTTAAGAGTTATAAGGTTTAACATATATTGTCCCACAGTTGGGCAAAGGTCTCCCCCGTAGCCTTCTGCTCTTCCCGGTGTGTTGCGTTCTGCAACCAATCGATAGTAAACCTATAGGGATTCATAAAAATAAACCTTGCCGGTTGTAGCCAGGATCTTTAAGTAATAATTAGGTTCATGGAATAATCTTCGATAACAGTGGTGTCGAAAGTAAGTTTCTAGATTCGATTTTAACATACCGGTTCTAATGCCATTTTCATAAAATATGGCTAGGCCTTCCACTTAAAGAAGATCAACATATTTAAAGATTGATGGTTCAAGGTTATGTGTGTAACAAAACAGTATAATATAATAAGTTTTTTATGTACAATATTTGAATCATTAACCTTTTGTTAGATAATTGCATTGAACTATAGTTTTAGAACGGATTCATCGATTTTGATTTGATCATAACAGTAATATAATTATCCTGTATAGTCAAAATATTTGTACCCGGAAGAAATCTGAGAATAATAGTTAAGTAATCTTTGCGTAAAAATAACGTATAAGTACATTATTTTAATCATCTCGAGTCCAGGAGAGTTGATAATTCTATCGCGTACCTATTCTCTATATAATAAGTGCTAATTTACAACATCTCAAGAATGCTTGAGAATTCTTCGGAAGACAAGTTACCCGTCTTTGGTCTTATCTAATTTATGCATTACAAATGTAGATAAAGTTCAAAATGCAACAATTAAATAAAACGATTCATAATGAGAAGGGAAGAGCCCTCTCTTCCGCCGCAATGTACATTGACCCTATGTTGTTCCTTAATTAAAATAAGAGATTACGTAGGAACTAGACGACATAACCGCAACATTACAGTACTGTATGCTATGTGTCGTCAGTTCGAATAAAATGCGTTGCGATATTAACCTAAACTCATAATATAGACTCAAGCGGGAGAGTTTGCACAAATACCTACCTGTTGGCATTTATCTGACCACCATCGAATACCATTATTTTCATAATTCTCTCTCAATGTTGGATTGAATAGGGGTAACAGTAGAATGATATTCATTCACCTGATAATATAAATATTAAGGCGCCAGCAAAGAAATACGTCGGGAATCGAGCAGCAACTTCAGAAACAATTTAGCAAAAAAAATAAGTATTGTATTTTTTGTAAAAAACGATTTTTATTTTTCACTTTTTACTGATGATACCCCACAGCTAAATTGACATTATCCCCAGAATCAGTGGATGCGCTATTTGGCATTAAGGATTGTGTGCCTTCGTAGTCCAATTCCAGACCACCTCATAGTAAAATATCACTTTTCTTTGGAATTGACATAAACCAACCAATATTTTACTTTACTAAAGTTCAACTTCCGATATAAACGCATTATAGCTATAAACCCTACGCAAAAAGAATCATCAAGATCGGTCAACAAACAATAAAGTTACGCCCGAAAAGATAACCCCAAAATAATGGAAACTTAGGTTGACTCGTATTCTTGTATTGTTTTGTGTCTTGTAACAGACATTTGCTACCTATCGTTTATTGAAGAGTTCCGTTGCCTTCTTCCGAAGTTCTTCATCAGCTCTAGAAAATAATCTTCAAACAAAAAAGAATCTTCCGAATCGGTTGACAATTGACGAAAATATTGTTGAACAAACATTTTTCCTGGGATCCCATCATCAGATCCTAACTTATACGTTCCATCATCAGCTCAGCAATATGAGACATCAGGCACAAATATCTGATTTGCGTTAGAATGTATATGAAAAATACTGAGTAATTTTTTTTCCAGTGCGCAAACTTTAAGAACCACTTCTGCCCATGTAAATGAACAACTTTCCCCAAGAAAGCCATAGTCAATTCCTAAAAAAAAAATTGAGTCTCCCATACAAATTGTGGTCAGTTGATCACAATTTTGTATGGGAAGTTCAAATTTGTTATTAAAAAAGTTAAAAGTTATCCAGTATATTAAAATATATTGTATGTGCTCATGAAATTTTATGGTAGCCCTCGATTTCCCTGGGATCCCATCATCAGATTCTGACTTGGTGACAATGGGATCACGATAAAAAAAATAAATTAAAATAGTTCAGCGTAGGGAGTTTTTTAATTTTTTATTTTTTTTTTACTTTAGGGCTAAGTAGCTTTTTAAAATAAACTAATCTATAGGGCAATATATTAAACGTGAATCGTTTAATCGAGTAAGTAATCATACGTAAATAAAGATAATTCACTTTTTTGCCAAAAATGCATCATTTTGGAAAAGAGCTAATACTTTTCAAACTGCTGAACCGATTTTTACCAAACATGCACTGGCTTTCGAATGAAAAACCCGCATCAAAATCGGTCCATCCGTTTGAGAGCTACGATGCCACAGACAGGCATACACACACACAGACATCGACGTCAAACTGAGGACACAAAAAGAGGGGTGTTATTCATCCCTCTTTTTGTGTCGGGTACCTGTACATCGGTGTACATACTTACATAAAAAAATACGTTCTACTACTACTATTACTCCTTTTTGAAGAAGTCGGTTAAAAATAATGTCTTCTTCTATGAATAAAAATAATCTGTGTAATTGTAAAAATCAATTTTTCACTCGATGTCCAGGTTTTTGATAAGGATAACAAACTAAAAAAGAAAATGGAGTGAGCCTGAAGCAGTATGATTTAGGCCCAAGTTGTACCCATTGTATAATAGACACAGTGAATGGAATTTCTTCAAGCTTGTTCTAGACCATGTATGTGCACATTGATTGTGCAAACACATTATTTGTGAGCGTAGGTAGGTGCAAGTGATTTATTAATACCCTCACTTTCCTTACGCACCTTCGTACTTGCTAACAGGTGTTACTAACTGAATTTGACATTTTCCTGTTCATTGCAAGAGCATTGGGTAGGTTCTTTGCAGAGTGCGTCAGATTCATGACAATGTATATTTCTTGAAAGTGTTACATTCATGCATCATCGAATAACTAATTAAGGGGATACATACGCAAGATCAACAGTCATAATATCAACAGTTAAAACATCAACACCGTAAGACCAACGATTCAAAATCTCAACACTTCAGAATCTCAACAGCTTAGTAAGTCAACAGTTCAGAAGATCAAAGTTTAAAATCCCAACTTTGAAAGTACCTATTAGGTCAATACCAGCAAGTCGGAGGCCCGCTTCGCGGGGCTCAAGGGTTTGAAAAAAAATAACCACGAAGGGTATGGCGCGGTCAGTTCGCTCGCTTCGCTCGCTCACTAGACCCCGCCATCCCCTTCTAACCTAACCTGTCCGAGTCGGGGTGCCCCATGTCAAAGTTGGGATTTTAAACTTTGATCTTCTGATTTTGAATCGTTGGTCTTACGGTGTTGATGTTTTAACTGTTGATATTATGACTGTTGATCTTGCGTATGCTTCCGCTAATTAAGATAGATGTAGGTATGAGAAATAACAATTAACTGTGAGTGGAAGAAGTGTTCATCGTCGGGTATATAATACACAGACATGTCGTCTGTTGCCAAGGAGTGTGAAGATCTCAACCAAAAAAACCTCGTAGGTTATTTTGTTTAGTATTATTATTAATAGGGACGCGCTTGACCACTAGGTTATGGGGCAGAAAGCAGGCTAAGATCGAATTTCGTACATAAAACTGAACTTAATCAGCACATCTAAACTGCGTTCAAGAGTGTCTCTACTGTTGAATAACATTTTTCAGTTTTGTCATTGTTTTCAGTTTTATTAATAAAGATAGAGAAGCACTACCTACACTGAACAAAATGGATTGTTTTCAAAAAGCAAAAGGTAAAGGTTAAACATGAACTTAATGACGACCGCCGCCAGTTAAAGTTTGGCATAACATACTCTTAATTACGTGATAGTTTAGCCAAAAGATTTAAAAGAATTGAGTCAACTGATAAAAATTTAGCACAGCAATAAAAATTATAGCCGTGCTATGCTTGCCTATGTTTTAAAGAAACCACCACCAAGTAATCAATCAGTTATAATTGATTTCATTGTAGTTTTAACCGACTTCAAAAAAAGGAGGAGGTTCTCAATTCGGTTGTGTTTTTGAAAAAATCTTGTTTTTTAAGAAAGGATATACTTTCCGATTGGTCCCATAGAAATTTCATTAAAGTCGGTTCAGTAATTTGTTTTTTAAATCAATAAAATTATAACTGGAAAAAATATATCACATCCAAGTACAAACGAAATCGCGTATTTTTTTTTGCTTTCCTGTGACTTTCCAATGGTTGTTATGAATTACAAAAAATGATAAAGTTCCAAAAAGCGTAAAATAAAAAAAACTTTTTACAAAAAAAAAACAATCTACTTCTGTTTCTCTGTTTTTGATTGTTTCTTCGTTTTATGACACCGTTTTCCGAAATTAAAATTATTTTATACTTTGTTGTGTTCGTTATTTGGAAATGGGTTTTACTTTTTTGTAAAAAGTTTTTAATAACATAGTTTTAACGTCTAATTAGAGTCGCTTCCTCGCAGCGGTTATCATCGTAACATCTTGAATATGAATGAATGTATCAACGCTGGCGTGTGGAAGCTCATCCATCATAGATCAGATACGTGTCATAACTTGAACGAATTTGTTAGTTACTATAATTATAATAATGTCAGTAAAACTAAGGAGTTTATGACTGCACAAGATAATTTATAACGGTGGTTTTTGCTGATCGAAATTCCTTAAAGTTGTGATAGATCATGTCAAAATTAAATCAAACAGTAGCAATGACAGACATTTCAAAAACAATGTAGCTTGCATTTTTCAGACATCAATTAATTGGTGATTGGGCTGCAGAATTTGTCAGGCAGCAGTTGCGCCAGATTTTGGTGTGTCACAACAAAAACCAAATTCAGACAAGTTCACCCGACTCACTGTTAATTATCGACTTCTTATGTGCTACTTATGCTTCAACTTTTGTAACTTTTGAAGACTTCGTTCTTAGGTAGATATACAGATATATCTACCTAAGGACTATAACAGCTGCACAGGTCAACTAGTAGATGGATGGTGCTAAATCCCATCCGTGACACCCACGGGGTTCCGGATGTCATTTGATCTTTGGCAGTCGTTACTCTTTACCTTACCATGGGGATTGGGCTGTCGATTTCGTGTTACCATACCAGATCCGACCTCCGTCCAGTAATAAGGTACAGTTACTGGATGGAGGTCATGTGCTAGGTAGGCTCCATTTGCGGAATTTGTTCGAAAGAGACACCGCGGATCTGGAACGCAAAGGGCATAAGGAGGAACACTGATACGTTATAGTCAATAAGAGTCTGACACTCCCTTCCGCTCCACCCAGAGCGGAAGAAGTCATTTGATGATTTCCCATCCATAGAAAAGGGAGGCTCCATGTACTTGTATTCAGCTTTATCCTGATAGACTGGAATCGTAACATTGTTGGGAATCGGCTAGGCAGATTGATTGGTTGCTGTAGATTATCACTTTATAACTTTTATGAACACATTAATTTAATCATATCATTGATCTTCTAAGTACCTATCTAATCAATAACTCGTTGAAATAAATTATAATTTTAAATTAACATGTTTGCTTTCAAGCAATAGGTGTTTTCGCAATAAATAGGCACATAATTTGGTGTTTGTTTTTTATTGACATTGTTTATATCACACATGAATTGTAATGTACATGTTTAAACAGGTTTTTTATGATAAATAGCCACAAGACTGAGCCGAAATCGTAACATAAGTGTAATTAATTTCTAAGTCAATTAGCACAGCCCATAATTATCTTTATGTAACATCCCTTTTTCACAACAGTTCAATAAAAGATTTAACAGTGAGATTAAAATAAAGTAGTTGCCATAACAGTCTGGTTACGAATATAATTTCCTTTGATGATAGTTGTCCAATAACACAGTCATACCCAAGGTTGTAGTCCCCATTGAACTCGTGTAAGGGACGTGACATTTTAACTAATTGTAATAAATATGACTGTTAAGATATCTTGATTATTTAACTTTAAACTGTAGTACCCAGGTAAAATGTTGTTGTTGGCACCCAACATGAGCCGCCGATATAGAAAAGTTTAGGCTGCGTTCACATCAAAACGTAGAGATGGCGGCAAAGTAGACGGGGCCTTTTAGAGGCAGAGCCTGCCAGGGTTACGGAATTTGTCCGAAAGAGTCAGAAGGAATACGGATGGCTTTTAGTCAGTAAGAGTCTTACACTCCCTCCTGCTCCGCCCAGAGCGGGATGAGTCATTTGATAATTTTCCATCATAAAAAAGTATCACAGTTGGCTGCAGATTGTGAGCGACAAGTTCAAAATGTATGAAATAACTTGATAATGTTCTTAAAAAATATTAAGTATTCTCACCGGCTTTTGACGACTTTGGCCATCACTGGAAATGCATTTCTAAGTCTCCTATCCACATAATTATGATCATTACTTATACAAAAGATAATTTACAAAAATGTGCAATATGTTTTTGCTATTTATTGTGTTTGTCTGTATTTAATTATGGATAACTACCTACTTGACACGGTTGAAATCCATTTTGACAGTACAAACTTTGGCTTAACCGCAAAGTTCAATAATTGATATTGCGTTAACCATACGTAAGTAACAACAATGTTTCAGAAATAAAGATAGCCGTAACATATGGGCACTATTAAGTTGTTCGCTCATTACAACTTCTATTTGAAACATCTAAGTGATATATTCGCTTCACTTAAATTGCGTGAGAAGGTAGGTAAGCACCGGGTAATTATATCTTTTGGTTCCCATTTTAGTTTGGAGATTGATAGATATCTTTTGTTTCATTTGCAATCTCACACCTCGATGTTTAGTTGTTGTGCAAACAATAGTGTGTCAATAGTATTTTTATCAATTTTTTGTACTTGGTTAATTAATAAAAGTTTGTTTTTGCTTCATATTTTGGTAGAAGAAAATTTGTTTTTCATCAGATCATTTAAAAAGCCCATTTTCCGAGCTGATTCTGTGAAGACACACTTCTGGATAACACGGGAAAGATCCTGTGGTACCCAGAAGTGTGAATGTACATAATGCTTTTATTGTTCTTTTATTTAAGAGTAAATGAAAACCTCTTTTAACTCTGCTTTCTACAAAAAAATCTTCCTTGATTTGGTTGAAAATGCACAAAAACGTATGATTGATTGTTTATCTAAAAAATCAGGCAAAGTTATTTCATGGTAAACTTTTACAACCTAAAACTCTTATTAAAAGTAAGTGCATATTAAAAAAAACATTAAAGTAAGTAAGATTTTATTATTCTTTAAAATTTAATATTTAAGCAAAGAATACTAAATTCATCTTATTTGGAAACGAGAAATATACAAGAACTATCAAAGCTTAAAGTGCAAAGTATTAGTTAAAATTAATTGATCATAAAATTAATGAGTAAAAACCTTTGAATTTGATTTTGCAAGTAAATGATTGAATACGATATGTGAACATTCAATTCGCAATATCTACGCATAGATATAACAATAAAAATGTTATTCGAAACATTATGTAAAGGTGTATCCAAATATCTCGTGTAATAGATTGCGCTAAGCAACAAATTGCTCATCTTCTCTAAACTTTAGATCAGTTCACTATTAGGCCCTAAGGCAATTTAACGTACATAAAGCTTACTGCATCCACAATAGAATCCAATTACAATGTAATTTGTTATTATTGCTTGTTAATGTGTAAGATCAAGGAATGTTCCTGTCATAATATTAACAGAATACTTCATTCAGCATCGAAGAATTGAATCATAATGCAAATATATGCAGATATTAAACAAATTGCTTTTTAATCAGACGTGTATTAGACAGTGATTGCATTTCATTGTAAATTAATTATCTTATTCAGATGTGTTCTGCCCGACGAGTGCGACGTAGTAATACCTGCGCTTTTAATGAAAACATTAGGCAGATACTTCCACAACATATATGTTCTAAAGAGTTTTCTGAAAATTATGATTACTTAGGTACTAAATCGTGCTGTCCAGTTGTGCAAAGGTTTCATCTCAAGCACTCTAGTCCGTCACTAGTCAGTGTTACAATTTTCTTGCCAATTTTTTAGAAAGACTCAAAAAACTTTTTGCATTTCCTTCATAAAATAAATTGTTACTTGATGCATAAGGTAGAACGATCTACCTTATGCATCAAGTAAAATTTTTTTTTTGTTTTATTGGAAATGGGTTAGCCCTTGACGATCACACCTGATGGAAAGCGATAAAAGTGGTATATGATGGAGCGAGCGTGTCCAGAAGATGCCTTGAGGCACTGGTACTCCCAATCGTCGACAAAACACAGCAGGCTGCTTGGCGGACTCCGGTGGGGTGGTCGCGAACCAGGCGATAGCCCTACTACCGCAAGGGAAGGATTGGCCAGTCTCACAAGATGTTAGGTGAGACTTTCCAGGATGCGCCGAGTGCACGGTTCAGTTGAGTGCCTGATGGATGAAATAAGCCCTTACCCTCTTATTAATAAACACGGAATATATAACCATACATTTTCATAGGTTTAAACTTGGAATAACTTTATTCCGTGTTTATTAATAAGAGGGATAGAGTTTTCATTGAATACATCTGCCGGAATAGCTCACATCCATTACGATTTTCATCAAATCCCCAATAGTATCATTTCCCTGCAACATAAATACAGTTCAGAAATTCCATATACGATTATGCACTAACTTGCGAATAAGCTTTTAATTTTTCCTTGTTTAGGCAAAACGGTTTAATCTCCCCATGCGTACATAAATTGTTTGAAGAAATCTGCTCATTAGGCTCTTTTAGAATAGGTGAACTTTATCAATTGTGCTCTATTGAATTATTAAACTGCAAGCAAGCACATTAACTTTTATTAAGAAGCTTTCTAAAAGCTGGTTGTATTTTGGTTTGTATGATGGAATATAGTTATTTCGCTGTTGTAATCACAGACTCAAGAATAATTTTAACCTTGCTTCTGAGATGTCACTCGCACCTGCGGCCCTACCATGACGTGTTATAGCGTTAGTAGTTCGAGCGAGAAGGAGGGATGGAGCTATACACCCTATATAGCTCCATCCCTTTCATCCCTTCTCGCTCGAATTACTCCCGCTTTAATACGTCATGGTAGGGCCGCTGGGATACTAACGCAAATTTCTTTAGGCGTCGATAACTACCCAATGACTGCAAGTCGACTAGAAGGCAAGTAAAGGGATGCCTAAATTAAAGAGCGCTGTCGGATCTTCATGGCTCCGCTTATCACAGATAGTTTTAAATTCAGCAGACACTTAATTAATATTTAGGCATTCATTAACATCTTACCTAGTTTAAGTAAAAACGGGCTATGTTATGGCATTAAATAGCATCACCTCAAAACGAAGTCAACAACGCAATAATGTTGTAACCTAACAATATGTAACAAACACCACGTTGAATCATTCTTAATTATAATGTACCATTGCTAGACTTTAATTAAAACTGTAACCTTTACGTTCACGTCTAAATTACTGTAAGTTAGAATCGTTAAATTTAATATACTACAGAGTGAACCACTTTGTTTCTGATATTCCTATAATAAGCTAATAAGGCGGCATCACTGATCTTCGCGTACTGAATACTCATGATCATGACAAACCTATTTACTTTATTGCATAATGTTTATGTTTATAGTTGAAATTAATCAGCTACTAGTATATTTCAATAAACGGATGGTAAAACGAGCAAAAGTTGAACATTAAGGTCATATTCCTTTTGCCTTTATTCCAATGAATTTGGTCGGTGCGGCATATTTTTTGTCCTAGGTGACGTCAGGCGGTTGTAGGTTAGAGCTCTTACACACGAGCGGCATGTTGCCAACGGCAGAAGTAACTGCTGCCGTCGATACGTGTCGGCGGCAGCCGTCGACGCGCCGGCGGCAGCCGTGGACCTATAGCGACATTTGCAGTTGTAGCCGAATTTTGAAGTTGGCATGTCGACGGCTGCCGTTGACATGCCAACTTCAAACTTCGGCCGCGGCACGCTACAACTGCAAGTGTCGCTATAGGTCGACGGCTGCCGCCGCCGACGGCGCGTCGACGGCTAGGCGGCTGCCGCCGACACGTATCGACGGCTGCCGCCGCGAGTATCGACGGCAACAGTTACTTTTGCCGTTGGCAACATGCCGCTCGTGTGTAAGAGCTCTTAGTGGTTGCCTTAAGTTTAAAATATTATCTTAAAAGCTTACTTTATTTGTGAGAGTTAGGTACCTAACTACTTATAAATCTTCAGGTAGGTATCTACTTAATTGTTATTTTACTCAATTAATATATGTACCTATCACGGGATTCTTATTCAAAGACCAAAATAAAAAATACTACAACAAGGTATTGTCAAGAAATCTGCATCTGGTATTAATCACTTCTGATATCAATCGCGACTAACGACACTAATTTATTAAGAATACAATTTGTTTATAATAATCATTCGCTTTATCTTTATCAAGCTACATTCTTAGGCTTTTAATAATGTGTGAAAACAACGGTTTCTTACATAAATACATGTATTATGTTAGAAATTTGCATAATTTTGTTACAAGGCTTGACATAATAGCCATGTAAACCGTCACGCTACATAAAAAAACGGGTAAGCATAATATATCACTTTATCACAGTGTTTTTGTTTACATCAGTTACTATTCAGGAGTTTTGCATATGTTTGCGTAACATTTTAGAGTAAACTGAAACCTTTAATGAGAAAGGCCTAGTTTCAAAATCCATTGCGTTCAAGCTCCCGGATGTGGCAGACAATACACTAGAAATAGTGCGATGTATGTTGAATGACCTTAAGATGTTGGTATTCAGTAGACGAGCAGACCAGTATTCCTGCTCTGTAACAGATGGTTATCAAAATGCCAAGATGTTCCGCATTGTTGAAGCCCGTCCTTCAGATAAGTTGATAAATTGACCGTCTGCAATTGTTTCTTTTATTTTCGTTATTTATCTTGGTCATGGCCTTTTCATTGTTTTTGCTAACTCTAAAGCGCTACATGACTATTTATGACTTGATATTGAAATTTCTATTAAATTACTGCTCGTTATTTTTAATGTGAGATATTGAATAGTTGTAACTCTACATTGCGAAGATTTAGATACAATAAATATGTATGCAGTAGAATGGGCGATTATAGGCTTCGATAATTTTCTCCATCATCCGTGTCTAATTCAATCAATGAAACAAAGTTGCTTTTTAGTAGTTTACTAGTTGAAAATTATAGCAATTTGTTTCGCAATACATCGGGACTTGTTCTGCCTGATGACCAACTAATTTACCAGACATTTTATCCCCATTATTGGATATTGATGTTTATGGACGGATCTAACCTTTAGCTCTGAGTTGATAATGGTTTTCTAAGTAAACAACATTAAAGTAATTTTCACCGACTGCTTTGCTCTTAAATTGTATAGGCAGAAAGATTACTTGTTAAGTGTGTTGCGAAATACTTTATTCCTGTTCACTGTTCTTTTAGATAATCCTGGTTACTGAAAAGACAAAATAATTGCTTAAACGTTATTGTCGACTTACTGTGCATCAAACAGATTTGAAATCACGATCTTGCTACCATTTAAGAGCGGTAGTTTTAAATTGTTTAGTTTTATTATAATCACTAAAACGGATAATAGTGGCCACTATTTTCCGTTTTAGTGATTATAATAAAACTAAACAATTTAAAAGTACCGTTTATAATAATATTAACGTATAGTCTTGTGGAGCACAACTTAACGTGCTTATTTTCTGCATTTTCATTCTAAAATAAAAGAAATAACCAAACAAACTCTCAACAATTTGTTCGGTAGACTATTGCAATTGAATCATGAATTTTGTAAATGGTATGGAGGTAGTTTGGGCAAGATGCATGACTGTGTTAAGGGAACATGATAACTCAATCACAACCAGCTAAACAAAAGAAATGCACTGTTCATTTATAATTTGTTTAAAAATTTAAATTATTTATAATTTAGAAAACGACAAAAATCTCGACTTTACTTAACAGTGTCTAATATCCATTTTTCCCAGACGTGTACGTGTTGCCCGAGTATCCCCTATACTTTGTTTCAATATCAGGATGTTCTATGGAACATTTCAACAAACCTGAGGCGCTTATTCATGCTTCTGTAAAACATAAAACCGGAACGGTAATTTTTATGTAAACATTATGGTAATGGACGTAGGTACGGCGTCGTTTAAAACTACAAATAAATTAACATACTACATCTTGGAAGCTTTACCGCTGTCATACATTATTTATTCATGATACTTGAGATGTCACTAGCTATTTTATGTATTATATACCTACATCATGTGATATGGCCATCTGTTGCACTTTAGGAACGACTATCAAAATATGCGAATCGTTCGTCGCACATTCGGCACGCAGCGGAGTGCGCGTACAGCTAAAATAGTCCGCTACCGCTAACCTAACCGCAAAATAAAACCTAAACACATTTAGAACATATTTTTTTATGGTTAAGCGTTGTGATTGCTTCAGATGTTTGACATCAGGATAGATAATAAAAATGTAAATTACATTCATTGTAACAAATAGATATGGAACTATATCTATTTCTACAATGGGTAATATACCTGTTTGAGTTTGTTAAATACGTTTCACGGCTCGGACAAAGTTGATCAATAACTTGTTACTTATACAAGTGTAATTTTCTACAGTGGCACACATTTCGCTGTCATGTGGAAAATACCAAACATCACACGATGGTGCTTTGGACCACCAACAAACTAATAACCTACTAAAAATAGGTGTAAAGGCTTTGACGACACGGTTGGCGCTGTGGTTGAGCAATTGGCTGCTGCGCTGCGTGTCGCGGGTTCGATTCCCGCACGGAACAAATATTTGTATGGCCTACAAATAGTTGTTCCGGGTCTGGCTGTTTGTGTATGTGAGTTTGTATGTTTGTAATCGCACCCACGATACAGGAGAAATTCCTAGTTGCGGGCAACGTTTTTTAAAACAAATAAAAAAAAAAATAACAATAGGTGTATGAATATTTTCAAAAGGACTAACAGGAAGTACTTAAGTCATAAAGTTATGAAATAAAAGATAAAAAAAGCAAATTTGAAGACAATGAAGGAACTTGAACTGAAAAATAGTCAATAAGACAGAAGTACAGGAAGAGATCTAATGAACCTCACGTGCACATAAATATTTAATTAATTTTTGTATACCAAATATTGTGAAACATATTTTATTTGAAAAAAATAAGGAGTTTCTTGTCCGTTCTTCTCCATAATAATCTACCTTTGGGAATGGACACTAAAATCACTTTAATATTACTACACCATAAATATAGATGTATATTACTTTATCTGTACCTAAATGATCGCGTTAAAAAGTGCCGTTTAATAGTCTAATTAAAATGAACGTTTTGACTTTGACTTTGACATGTGTATGGAAGACGCGTTAGTTCATTACGTTATTGTCTACCGGGATCTACCGAGCATACTAACGATTCACTGCATTCTTACCTACTGAATAAATCAGCAGTAAAGACTTTTTATAATTAGATTCAATTGTAATTTATATTACTTTAATGTTGTTTGCTTTACGAACAGAAAGTAATTAACTACCTTAATTTATGCTGGCGAGACTGTCTATTGTGATTAAAAGCTTAAGTCATACCTACCTGAGGCGGTTTTTGTAATACGTAGTTGATATCAATTACATTAATAAATATTGTCATTATACTAACCGATTAATGGTTTGTTTCGACATGTTATGTCAGCAATTTTCACTTTTCTTGTCATTCCGGTGGGTTAAGGGAAATAAAAGTTGCCATTAGCCTCCATAGCGTATGGCTATCCGTTAAGAAATTTTATTGAAAACAAGGTCAACAAGATAGGCACAAATGTGTCAATAAGATTAATTCTTATGCTATAATGTTGAAACTAAGTGTCACACCCTTCTCAACACCCGTGGGTTGGAACGAAAATATTCATAACTTTGATTGATACATATAGATTTCTGTATGAGAAATGGTTATATATTTAAATAACAACCTTACCTTAACCTTTAACACTTCATTCTGTAAACCGAAGTCTATTTCTACGTAACATTGCGAACTTACGTAAATGTGTTTAAACTAGGCTAGGCTAGACGATGTTCTCAAGGTGTATGATTGTGACGACTTCATAGCTGGTTAAATTATGTCATAATATCTATAGCGCAAGTCAAGTTCTAACAGTGTATGTGCGTCTTTTAGGCAGGTTTAAACATTTTAATGGCATTTAATAATAATAATAAACCATTACAAGACAGTACACGCGTTTTTATTCGACCAATCAGAAAAGAAATACATTAATAACTTGATTTTTTTTATTGAGGAATATGCTTGCTCTTGACCTCAATCACGCTTGATGGAAAGCAATAGATGAGGTCTATGATGGAGCCAGCGTGCCCAGAAGATGGCCTGTTCACTCTTGCTTTGAAGGCAGACGGGTTATATGTGGAAGGGAGCACAGATTTTAAGTTTTAAATCCTTTTTTCCAAATAAGATTATTATTATGACATTAAGGGGTGCTGACGAATTTTTAAACAGTTTTGTTACTGTCATGTAAAATAGACTTTATTGACTTCCGAGATCTCAAATGCTTATAGAAGCCTTTCGCTACCTTTTGATAAAAGTGCAAAGGTTAATACTTGACTTGTCTGTCATAGAACTCCTAAGGGATGTGTGAGCTCACTCTTCTCAGTATTAATATCATGATATGTCGTAGCTGTATCGCAAAATTGACCATTTTAAATCTCGGAAACATCATGAAATGCTCATCGACGGATACGAGGACGAGGCAAAATTAAATCTCTGCGTGATGGCACTAAGACAAAAACAATAAGGATGGGAAATCATCAATTACTCATTAGGTAATTGATGATTTCCCATCCTTAAAAAAAAGTGTGAAAAACTTAGCGGCAACTTTTTAACACGGATGAGTTTTATTCAGTAAGAGTCTGACACTCGCTTTCACTCCACCAAGATCGGAAGAAGTATTTGATGATGGGAAGTCATCAAATGACTTCTTTTCCTTATAAGAAAATGAAAAAGGGTGAACAACTTGCGGCTTTCCTTTTCTGCACGTATTTTAGATTAGGACGTATGAGAAAAGTGATTGAATAGCGATGTCATTCATCCTGAACAGCAGTTAAACTAAAAACAAACTTGTAGATTCATCTTGTCCGTAAAAGTCATAAGGACTTACAGGATTTCAATGTAATGAAATACTTTAGTTGAAGACTTATTATTTAGGCAGTAACATGTACCCACTGCATAACATTTAAAAGTATTCAAAAGAGTTTATTGATGTATTTCAATAGAATTTAATATCTTTGCAATTAAGCTAATAAAACAGTTTACAATAATAGAATACGACGAGAATGAGTGATTAGATTAGAAAGACTGGTGATACATTCAATAGCTTTATTGAAATTAATTACATTGCATTATCAATTTATCACTTAAAATATAAAATGACTTTTATTGGCTAAGAGAATTTACTTACATGTAAGTATAATAATAATTATGCCATCTAGTCTAATAAAATGTGGTAGTATTATTGTTCTATACACCTCGAATAAGTGTTTTTTATAAAAAATACATTCTATCAGGAGTCAGACTATGATGTGTTTATGCCATCATTGTTCCAGTGTAAGAATGAGACGGATCTATATAGGAGTAAGACGAATAGCATTATGCCTTTTTACAACGAGATCATAATGGCATTGACACGTCATAGTAGTAGGACCCTGAAATACCTACAGCACTAAAATTAATGTAGCAATTTCTGAGTATCTTTTGAGCAATAATAATCAAGAATGGTTAAGTATGAAGCCATAGCATACATTTATTTTGAGCACAGTTTTATAAAACTGATTATCTTAAAAATCTGAAAACCAAATCCTAACCTTTTAGTTAAACAAATTAAAAGAAAAGGAGACTGTTTTATTCATTAATAATGATTTAATACTTCAGATGTTGTATCTATAATATATTAGACTTTCTATATTTACACAATATTATGGTAATGTGCAAAAATCGCTCATTTTAAATGTTACGCGGTTTCGTATACATAACTGGGTTTGGTGCGTGGTGTGAAGATGTTAGAATCGTCTGGGCTTGAAGGGGGCGGCTTGATACTGAGGCTTGATGTTAGATGAAGCACCATCGTTGTTACCAGGGGGAAGTGTCTTCAAGTATTCAAGAGCTTTTGCGATTGCTGGTGGGATTGGAGGAGGAGTTGGCAGATGATCTCCCTGAAAAAAAAAAGAATCAAAATTAGTTTTAGTTTTCATGACATAAAAAGCAAAAACGTATGTTCTCAACTCAGGATCAGGTCTGAAGACTTGAAGAATATCATCTTAAGACAGTGGCAAGTTTAAAATAATCTCACACAAAATGATTGCTTTTTATTTAAATACATTGATTAATTGACTACAATCTCATTAATATTAAATAAGCTACTAATAATTTTGCCACGATATTTTAATCATTATAAAGCGAATGCAAATCATTGTCGTTTGCAACTTTATCACACACCTGGTTTTCATAACCTTCTTTATGACATGGAATATTTTTTGACATGATATGCTTGCATGATTGCTCTAGTTTCAAAATAATGCTGATTATAGAATGTTATTATAATAAATAATATAACATTATAAGCCACGCTTTTATTGCAAAATATTGATTTCCTGTGAATTTTATAAAGAGGCAAAACCTTTGGAGGTTTTCAAACCTTGACAATAGACTGTCTCTCAAAAAGATGCAATTTTCATAAATAAGATTTTTTTTTTTGTTTAATTTGTTTTAATGGTGTCTCAAGTATACTGTACACTTTTCTGAAATTCTGGAAGGCCATACGGTCTACTTACCCCAAGGAACTAATTTAAAAGTATTATGCCATAAAACTAGTATCTCAAAATACAGTTGTATTGTCATTTCACAGCATTTGACTGATTGGCTCTTTGTTTAGAGAAAAAACGATTAACAAAATTATAATAGTTAGTTTTGTCTGGAACCACTGCTTTTGCTTATAGACAGAGGTCATAATGTCACCACTGTCGTGTTGAAGCGTACAAAGTGCTTGTCAATTACTACATCGGGAATCATTTGTCTTAAATCCACTAATATGTAGAGTTTATGAAAAATTGTCGCAATTAAACACTTGTCAAAGATATTAACATTTTTAATAAAACATTATTTTCATGTTTGACAATTTATTTTGTAAGTCAAACACTTGACAAAATAGGATTTGTAATCGTCCATTACAAATACATGTACAGGATACAAGGACTGTAAGCATTGTTTGCAAGCACTCTTATTAAGCCGGGTTTTCACAGTAAGAGTTCGCTCGGACCGAGTGAACTTGTACAAGTTAGGTCGAATTAGGAGTGCACTCGTATATTGTGGTTTACACAACACAATTCATTTTATCTCTATTCAATCAAGATGATGACAACTGATCTGCTGCTGGAAGGTGTAGAACTTGTAGCAGATGTTCATTTATGTTGAGCTTAGAAATTATGTGTTGGTAGCAGCATTTCGGGCATCTTTGTTTTTATATTATTTTAGTCTTACGTTTCACAACACTTCCTCCTCTTCATATATCTAAACTTTCACAGTGTCACCTTTATTCAACTTTTTTATAGTTGACGCCATTTTTTTTTATAAAATTGATTCGAGTCAACTGAAAAACTAGAGCACAGCATCTAATCCGAGTGGACTCGGAATGTGCTCTATTTTTCAGTTGACTCGGATTAATTTTATGACAAAAGATGTGAGAACTATTACCAGTTGCTAAATATCTCAATACGATTTGAAGTTTCTGATCTGATCTGCTTTCTGAATTGATGGTGCTACTTTTTCTAGCATGCAGATACTCAAATTGTACGGCTGTTTAATTTCAAATGATTTTTAATTTTGTTTTTATCTTCCTCTACTACTTACGAAGAAAATTATTTGAAGCAACCAATTCATTACGCCTTAAAATACATTTCTATGTCCAAAGTTTTCTGTTGCTTTGTTGTTTT
The DNA here is from genome assembly GCA_947386135.1 of Melanchra persicariae. NCBI lineage: Eukaryota > Metazoa > Arthropoda > Insecta > Lepidoptera > Noctuidae > Melanchra > Melanchra persicariae. The sequence continues at coordinate 11,957,826 of OX376650.1, read as the reverse complement.
TCTCTAACGTAATTTTGAACTCATATCTGCTACACCTCGCAGCAGCAGATCAGTCGTCGTCATCTTGATTATACGAGTTAGTGTACGAGTTCACTCCTGCACGTGTAAACCACAATACGAGTGCACACTTAAATTAAATTATTCTATCCTTATCCAGAAAATAGACTACTCGACCGTGTCGTTTTTCATGTAAATCCTTTCAGTTGTTAAAACGTGATGAAAAACACCCACATAGATATGATCTAAACACCCACACTTTTACAATTACAACATTAATAAAATTGTCTGTTTAGGAGCATGATGTAAGTTAAGAATAGGATAAACAACTCTAATAGCAATTCATATTGATTTGGCATATAAAGATGGCAATGATTCATTCATTGGCATATTTATATCTTTAGACTTAATTAAGTAACTAAATGATCAAATTTGAAGCAGGTTATAAGCATCAATGCTTAGCGTGATACCGTTAACATTGACATGGTTTAACTTCGTTTATTTTCAAATATCACGTTGAAGCCTCATAATAATATACATAAATCACGGACTAGATTTGACGTAACTTTGAATTAGATTACTTTCAACACCAAAGTCAAGTCCATAAATATACATCGTTGAGAAAGCTCAGCAAATATGGATAGTTGGTAGGTAAATATGAGTTTATTTGAATTCTAACCTTTGTGAACACAATCGATTGATTTGATGTTCTGACAAAATAGTTTCGGAAAATAGTAAGTAAAAATAAAATAAATATTAATAAGGACAGATTCAATCCTTTCTTGTTTACTTTAACATCTTGCGGCTAATTTCGTAAGTAAACCATCCAATCAAATAATGCGTGGTACGGTGGTCATTTCAAATTATTGTGTTTACGTTGCACCACTTCAGCAAACATGTGCCCGTAGGTGTTGCATGTATTAGTTGTATAACCGTTACAAAGGCGATGGTGACGATAGTGGATCACTAATGAGTCACCTTATCTCTCAGGTAGGCGAGACAGAAGCCAGTTGTCGATATTCAATGTCGACACTAGAAGGCTTCCCATTTCCCAAGAGCGGGTCACAGGTCGACGTTTGATATTTTACAGCGACATTTGCACACACGTTGGCTAACTAAGACCCACATCCACGCCACTGCAGCGCGCCTCGCAGACATCTTCCTAAAGCTTTACGCAACGATGATTCAGGTTCGAGACGTTTTACGAGTATTTACTACCTGTGCCTTCACACGGACCACTCCTTGCTGTATCTTGGCATTACCCTTTATATTAATGCAGATTTTTGCCTATATTCATTTTTGATGGCAACCGCATCGTTAGTTTATCAACTTACACGTTTTCCTTACCAGGGATCGTAGATTCTTAGGCATGCTAAAACTGTACAAGGACGCCCAGCTAATAAAATTACAAAAGGATGGAATATTTGCGGTTGAGCTTATTGCTTAGAGCTTAGAGCTTTTATAATGTTTTTGCTTTTATGATGGAGTGCCTAGTTAGGCTCTAACTAGGTATTCCATCATCAAAAAAGCAAGACTTTAATCGTAAAACTGACATTTTGAATACACAACTATATAATCAATCTAAACGTTACAGAAACAAAGATGTATTACTATCTATGACGCCCATGTAGGCGTTTATTACATAACGCCAAATTGACAATTACTCGTACTGTCCTGACGAAACAATGCCTTAGTTTTGAATGAAATACAGTGTAAATTAAAAACTGCTGGAATTTGTTTTCTAGGTCAATGCTGATTTTACTGGTATTGTCTAGATTTAGAGTGATGTGCTGTTCGAGGTTAGTTACCTAAAACAAAGACCAAACTACGACACGATCTAGCTAATTTGTTTTACATTAGATTCCGTTAAAAATACGAATCAATTTAACCACGCTTAATGAACAAATTACTTACTACTTCCAGGCGGTCCGTTAAACCTGCGTATCGATGCTATCGTAAACTGTTTAATTTAATTATTGGTATAATTAAATTAAATAGTTGAGGCAAAGTAAGTCCAAGTAGGTACTTGGACTTGCCTTAACTTGTTCACTATAAGTACCGGATTCCGTGAAACGTCTGCTGAGGATTATACAACTTATTGTGATTCCCGACGAAAGATGTCAAGGCTTCTATTCGCTGGCGGCAACAGCAATATAAATATAATTGCAATTTAGCAGGTGTTAAGTCGTCATTTTATTTTATGCACTATTACACAATCGTTGAAACGATGCCTCAATCTTGACGCATCCTTTTATGGTTAAAGGCGTAACCAGCAGTGTTTAATTTGTTAAATTGTTGAGAGCCTTTGAGTTATAAGTACTTTTTCGCAAGATTTTTATATCCCTTAAGTTTTGTTGTGAAACTCTGCAGTTTTATATCGTTTTACCGTTTCCATATTTTAATTCTGGTATTCCTGCCTTATCAGATTGAAAAGGAGGAAAACTGAATCTGACGACGCCTATTTCTGGGAAGTGGGAAATTAGCATATGGTTACCTGTGGTTGGAATCCGTTTTCGTCGGCTATGTACGTGAGCGCGATGAGCGTGCCGTCCGGAGCTTTGTAGCTGAACTTGCCTTCCGCAGTCTGGATCTCTTTGTCCTCGCCTTGCCCGAAATTCTTCACATAGCCCGATTCTTCAGCGTTGATCTCGTTGCCTGTCTCGTAACTGGAAATAAGAAAACATATTTGTATTCACTGATTCGGACTTTAAAAGTAGGATCTAGGCATCTTTCCCAAAGATTTTTTTTAAATTCCATACTATCTTAGAACTGTTCACCTAATAACACGTTTAGTAGGTGCATATGTAAACAGTCCCATATTTATTTTTTAGGTACGTCTTAAAATGCACGCCTTACCAAAAATAACATTGTCACCATTTTTTACACACAGTGAAAAATATTATCTTACCTTCAATCCCTAAAGGAGTGATCTCTTATCACTTCAGATTTAATATTTTATTCAAAAGCTGACGTGTTGACGTACATTATGATATCATAATGTACGTCAGCACGTCAGCTTTCGAATGAGCCATCCATATGTATGGCTTATGTACTTCATCGTCATGTGTTTACCTCACATTCTTGCATGCAATCGCAGTCAATGTGCCTAGTAAGTGGCAGATTTTACATGGCTGTAAAAGCTAATGTTGGTCCGACATTCGACAAAGTGTCTGGACACAATCATCGTAAACATAGATTGATAGAACAACTTCTTCAGACACCCAATTTTTTAACAGTCTGGGCTTTCATTTTTCCAATGTCCACATTATTTAATTCGATAAAACAAAAGTAGAACAAGTGTAAATATTTTATAGACATGCACCTAGATTTAGAGTAAATATTGGTAGTCCACTATCAACTAATATTTGATTCGTGTTGTAATCGAACCAAAAAGCAATGAGCAGTAATTGGTACAACCATACAACAAGCACAGTCCAGCAGTAGTAAAGATATCAATGTCGGTGCTATTGCGTTGAAGAAGGCACATAACAGTTTTTGGGCTTGTGTAATTGAAATTCCTAGTTTTCAATTTGAAATAACGAAAGCTATTTATGAAATGGATATGAGACAATTTACTAGACTGCAGTTTCATCTTACTAATAAATTGGAATGTGTAGATGAATGAATGGATGTTTGTTACTCAAACACGCCAAAATAAATAAACGGATCAGGATAAAATTTGGCACAGCGATAGATTATAGTCTACTACTATTTAGTTTATCTTTTAGTGGCTAATAACTATTAACGCTGGACGTAATGGTATCCAACGCTCAAAGTTTAATAATATAAAAATTCTTACAGCCATTTATATGAACCATCAACATTGGGTCCTTCTGACTCATAGCGAATGATCGGAATCGGAGGAGTCGACTGCCCCTGTGCTGCTACATACGTCACAGCTACAAGGAGTACGAAGAATAAGGAGATCTGTAACGGAAAATAAATAGAAATTAATGTAAACATACTGGCGATTCAAAGACAACGCGCGCGCCTCTAGCGGCGAAATTTAGAAGTTGTCTAAGAACAACACTGTTTCATATGGTGTCAGACGTAAAAGAATAGCACCATCCCATCACTTCACGAGGGTGTCATAAGAGGCGACTTGGGACTCACCTGAGAATGGGCAGCAGCATTCTCTGTACATTGCAACTGGGTACATTGCAACAGCTACGCTGCGATCGCCAACCCGCCTGCTAAGCGTGGCAATTATGGCAATTCCCCCCATTTGGGGGAGGGCTAAGAAATGAACTATATACTGAATAGTACGTTACAATTGCTACAACGAACTAATATGTTAGTAGTTCCGAATTACGGTAGATACGCTATCTGTTACGAATTACGGTTCGTTACTGTACCGAACTACGGTACTATAAATTCCTACTTACCCATATACTACATACATGCAAAAGCAACTATCTGTAGTATGTTAGCTTATTACATTTTCACGCTATAACTGCTTGAACCGATATTGACGAATTTTCACATAGAAATGGATTGGTCCGTTTTACTTTTTTTCCGGGAGTGTATCCTTTGGGATAAATTTTGCTAGCAGAAGCTTATTAACCAACTGGCATAACAATGACATGAACTAGAAGCACGCTAGGTATCTAATGAATGTTTAAATATAACACAACATCTAAAATTAATAACATTAAGTATAGTAGGTACTTCAATTTCGTACCTAGTGCTACCTTTATTTGTATGTCTACTTGACTTCGACCCTACAGACCAAACCGTGAAGGATAAGAACAGTTCTCGTTTAAAGCAAGAAATGCACAATCAGTCAATATTTGTGCTGAGTACTTTACAGAAGGTGTGTAAACAAGTTAAGTGCAAATGCCAACAAAGGCGACACAGGATACTGCTTTGTTGAGTGAAACCACAGTAACTAATGTTGTAATTCTTTGATGCTTAATAAATTCAAGTACAAAAACTAAACCTACAAATCGAATTTAACCGACATTCTACACAGGTAAAATGGATTGAATCTTTGCAGGAAGTACCAAATATTTGGAAATATTGATCCGATTACGAAAATTCTTACGCTGATGTATATGGTGTATAGTGAAAGCGATTTTAATCCCGAAAAAATCCACGGTGATTGCGGAAAATTGAAATTGGGCCATTTTTCCGGTACCGCGCAAGACTTAAAAGGGAATTTTTTTTTACTGAATTTGCTGCTGTACTGCAGGTAAACAATTATTAGGTATTTTTTTTTAGAACGAAAAATCGTCAAATGACTGATGAACAGAGATCGGAATAGGTAGACTATATTTACCTAAAGTTCGAAGAAGTAAGTAACATAGAGTTAATAATACCTCCTCTAAAATCCCGAAATCATAAACATGACATTGAATTCTGGGATTTAATAAATTTGAACTAAATTATTATATTGAAGAATCTTATTATGTTTTTAGAGTTCCGAACTCAAACTGTTAAAATACCTATAAAAACCTACCTACCTTTGTCCATACCTATAAAAATGGAATATGATTCTTCAAATATATTTTTTGTAACTATACTCAAGTCCAGTTCATGTTTTCATAATCTAGGGTTTTAATTGTCATGTTTATGTTTCCGGGATTTTAGAGGAGGTATTAATATCAATGTTACTTCTTCGAACTTTTGGTAAATATAGTCTACCTATTTCGATCTCTGCTGATGAATGAAGAGCTTACTGACTAAAACCTATCCGTGTTCCTCCAAATACTCTTAGCGTTCCAGGGCGGCGGTGACTCTTTCGAACAAATTCCACCACAACCCTGGCAGAAATCGTTAGGTTTTATTTAGTCTTTCAAGCTTGATTAATTACAATCTCTCAGGTTATTCTTAGCAAACTTTGTTCAAACTTGAATTTGATTATGGAACAAATGCCAACGCCTGCCTGTTACGAGTAGCATTTTTTTCGTAAGCATTTTTATTGTTTTACAATCTTGTAGGCGTCTTATTAACGATTCAAGGAAAGTTTATTGCAACAAAGCATAACATCACGCCTATTTACACAGTTCAATGCAAAATAGGACTGTTTATATGTTATTTAATGAAATCCTAATAATTAAAGGTCTCATCCAATAAAATAATAATATGACAAAAATTTAAAAAAAATCACATCCAAATGTAACAGCTACTATAAGATTGCTCAGATATTATTTAAACTATCATTGGCATCACCTAAAATTGAACACACACACGAACTTGCAAATTGTCCACAACGTACATAGATCCATCTCATGCCGGAAGGCACAAAGGTTGAAAGTGCTTTCTTCGTGAACAATGAAAATAAGTTTATAGAAATCGTGTGTTGAAACCGCTAACCGCACTCAGTGATTTATATGCACCGTCAGTTTTATATCGTGCACATGCATCGGAGTTACACCACAAGGCATAACAGGCAGAGCTTTATTCAGTGTAATATATGTGTGCGGAATTTATTCGAATGAGTCACCGCGGCCCTGGAACGCACAGGGCATTTGGAAGAACATGGATGGGTTTTAGTCAGTAAGAGTCTGACACTCCCTTTGCTCAGCCCAGAGCGGAAGGAGTCATTTGATGATTTCCCATCCTTAAAAAAAGGTAGGTACATAAGTGAGATTTGCAAAAAAACGCAAAAGAACATTTCGTCTGAATTCTTTGACTGACAGTTAATTTAGGTAGAGGTCTATCTTTAGTAGATAATCTTTGGTAGATTTTGTAGAGTAAAACGAAAATAATCAGCTGCTTTTTTCAGATAACTTTCATGTTATCTGTTCCAATTTTGCAAAAATGCACGTTCATAAAACTATCAATATTGTAGGTACTGTGATGTTTAAAACACTTGCAACTCTAGACGATCTTGTTATGAAGTTAAAAAGTTTCACGGGTTAGTAATTTGAATGAAGAAATCGCTGACGCATCATTCAGCATTGTATTCGTAAATTATCTTTTTATTCTAAGTTACAATCTTTTCCTAAAAATTAATGAGCAAAAAAATTAACCAGCAGACTACTCCTGAACCAGATAAGACTTAAAATCTTGCTCAAATTGAACCCTGTAATCTACGAGAGTGCTAATTATTTCACAAAGACCAGTCACACAATCAGTTTCGTGCGGTCACTGCAATTTCAATATGACCGTTGCATTAGATCGCAATTGTCAGTTGAAAACGTATATGAATGAGCTTTGCAATAGGCTCTGTAGAAATGGCTATCACAAAGCTGATATATTAAGCATTTATTAATCTCTTTATTATCAATATGAATGGTCTAATCACTACTGACATTTCCTCGTACCACGAGGGTTACCATCTATTTAAATGTCCTTGGATATTTCAGAGGTGCAACTAAGTGTAATGAAATGTACCTATGCATGGATGCACATTAACGTATGTTGCAATAATCAGTTTTAACGTTTTACGACAAAATCAATTGATAATAAATCATATTTTATGTCAAATAGTTAATAGATTTATTAATGAGCTTTGAACGTGCTGATTCCTTGGCGTGGAAAGTCAAGCCGATTTTGTTTTTGTTTATCTTGTGTAATAATGATCGGGAGTCTTTCTTTACCCTGGCAGGAAGTCTCCACAAAGTTACCGATTGCCTACCGTCCGAATTCTGATAATCCGATAAGTTCTAAGGCCAAAATCAATTATCTGATCCGTGAACCGCGATCGAGATTGACTGTGAACCGGGCGGCCTTAGGACTTTTCGGTCGGTAGGCGATCGATAACTATGTCGACACTTCCCGCCAAGGGAATTAATTGAAACGAAACTTTGGGAATTGAGAAAGATAATGTCCCGAAACGCCTCACCGTGCGGTGTTACGGTGGTACACACTACTAACACATATTGCACGCACTGCCTCACAAAGCAGCGCACACGTTTCGTTTGTCAGTTACAAAAGTCCTTTGTAGGAAAACGACTACATTATATTTTACGATTGATATTGTGCAAACTTTACACATAAAGGAAGTGGCTCGTCTCAAAAACGTGAGGTAGGTGAGTGGAAATTGTCGGTTTGAGGAAAGAAAGGATTCCGTGATTTCGACAACGATCTTAAACAGCATTGTGAACTCCTGTTCATGAAACACGTGATGACTTCTGACCCATGATAACGTAACGGTAATAATTTACATACTAAAATTCTTTGAAGACAAGTAAAAGTTATGTATAGCAAGAGAAAGCTGAAACTTTCATAACTTGCTGAGAATATTGTAACGTGTAGAGCATATATTGCTTATCTACCTATTGCTAATATAAACATGAAAACAGGGGGTCTACTCTCTAAGTCCGTAGTTGAATGAAGAAGAATGAATGACACCATGATTTGACAGTTGTTCTTAGATCGGGTTCGGGACGAATCGTAAGTCCGTAGGTGATATGGAGTAGAAAACGCCCGACACTAAGGTTGAAACTACGGACTTCGGGCTTAGAGAGAAGACGCCCTGGAACGCACTGTGGCTAGTGCGACACTTGATTTACCCGTATTACGGGTAACCCGGCATTTCGATGAAGATGTCACTAATTGAATCAAATGTCGTGTTTTTGTGTATTTTTAACAAATCCGGTGTTTTAGGGGGGTGAAAGTACTTTTTAATGTAATCCACTGTAGCATCAAGAAAACTCGCTTCTACCTATATTTAGCCGAGATAACCTAGCTTATGCTACTAGTCCTACTTCTCACTTCGTGCTCTTTTCGTAAAGGGGCAAGTGCTACAAATATCTAAACGTGAGTGAACTTAATATATTGGACAGCTGATCATTTATTATAAAAAATACCCTAAATTATTTAAAAGTTAATCACGAATCAATTAATGTAAATATCTGCCGGTCGATTCTGTCGACATCTCACGGTGTACACCTAGGCGGAGTGAACGACAATAGAGTTGTCATTCCATCTTATTTGCATGGTTTGACAACTCACCCGTCGTGCAGCCCGCCCAAGTGTTCACTTCGACATGTTTACAGAATCGCACTGCTGAACATGTACCTAAGCAGTGTAGCTGAACACCAAGTACTTTACAAGCACCTCCTTTCGCATGAATTAATAAACAGAGTGTTTCATACACAAACTACGAGTATTATACTTAGTTTTGCTCTGTCTGACTATTTCATGAGTGAGCAATCTCAGTAGGTATGTGGGTAACTATAATCGTTTTCTTGAATAGCTTTTGTTTGTGAACGTAATAAACATAAAATTTCAATATCCGCTTAGTTATATTGTACTTACTGTGCCTATTGAGTCTTACTAATCATATCTCAAACATTAATTGGTAAACTATCCTGAAATTCAAGATTTTCAGTATTTTTTTCCAATTTTTTAAGGTTGTAAGGCAGTTATTGAAAAAAAACATTTTGAAATGTTTACAAAGGATAAACATTTTCTTACAAGCATTGCAAGATTGATAGGAACATTTAAAAAAAAAAATCGGTTAAATATCGATTTACTATTCCTAGATATTATTAAAAACTGCTGTAACTCCTTTTAAAGTAACGTATACGCCAAACAGGAAGTAAAATGAGAAAGAGTCATTTGTTCAGTCTATTGCATAAGAAAATATAGGTTACAGCTAATCTGTATAGTAAATTCCGCACAAAGGAACTAAATTGTAAGCCCATATTACGTGGGTCAGTCATAGAGCACATAAGATTGAAGTCTTTTAAATAAACACAATCGACGTGTATCAGTCATCATTTTACGCTTAGCAACAAATGATCAAAGTTTCTTCTGAAAAGCTTTCTTTGAGTGACTCTAGTCTAGACACGACAAGGAGCACAAATCAATGAATGACAATCTGTCAAAACTGATTTTTTTTAAATCTAAAGGTTTTCGGTTGTTTTTTTAAATAACTAATGAATATTTCCTCACCATTGTGTTATGATGTAGGACAGTGGACGTCAGTACAAAGGGACTGGATGCAATCACAGGCACAAATGTGTGCTCGTTGACACTGCATGGGGTTTATATAGCGGCGTGTTTACCTATGAACTTCGTGCGACCCGACGACGCCGGCGCAGGCGCATCCCGGCGGTACATCTCCGCGACGCCACGCTCACTTACAAACGTGCCCGTATGCATGATTAACAATCAGATACTAATATATACCAAATTAAATGGTTATCAAATTATTTTATTCAATTAGATTTCACAATTTTGGTCTTCGTTGAACTGAACTTTATAAAATTTTCATATCGGAATGTCCATTTAGCCTCATAAGGTCGATGGTGTTATTTATATGTAAAATAGGCAATTTAGGCCCTTTAGGCCTTTAGTACAAATTAATTTTAATAACACAGGTAAGTAGGTTTATGAGTTCATAATAATACCATTTTAATGTTTTTTTTTTCAATTACGTCTCCACAAAATTCTCATTAGCTGCAATAAAATGACTAGCGACTGTTTAAAAGCCATTACAGTGTGATGGATGTTTTATGATTTACCTAGTTAATCAGTAGGATTAATGCTGTCTTTGCAACAAGTATAAGTAATGTGACAAAATTGTAGTTGAGTTTCATATTATAATTTATCTATCATAGGACAACCACGGACAATTTTTTGACCATTTATACAATTAATGCTTCCATGGAATGGATTCCAAACTTTCTTCAAAACCACACATTAAATATGCCAAGAACCATAACTTCTTATCTGTTTATAAGTGTACACCTGCACAGAAATAGGAAATAGGCAATGGTAATTACTGTGTAACTTGTTTTGTTCACTAACACCTTGCTATTTTTGTTTGTACCTAAAACTAACAACCCTACTAACGCTGTCTTTGTAAATACTTACGCGTGGACTTGTCTGAAATAAAGATAAATTATTATGATTATTATCTGCCAACTATGGTGTCGGGGTAGAACAGCATGGCGAATTCTATTTACTGGACTAAACGTTTATGCCTAGGTCAATGGTCGCCAAAATGGGTTGGCCCGTGGATGTGTTTTTTCTGTTTTGGTTTTAAGCGTAACCATGAATATTGACAGTGGCCTGCCTTCGTGGGATCCGGTCTTGTGGGTTTAACCCAAATTATGTTTTCTTTATCATAACCCATTTACAAGTCTGCGTAAACCACTATCATATGTCCAGGTATACCACTTTGAGAATGATGAATGAGAGGTTTCGAGGACAGGACGTGACGTGATGGTGTATTCTACAAAAATGATTGTTTGACTTAGCAATTATTTCAAAGTCGGAAGCTTACATTGACTTAATCATACTGATCATGTAACAATATTATTGTTTTGAAACCAGATTTGACCCATGAAAGATTATAAATCGGTTGGCGTAACAATTGAGCTTTTGAGCTTTGTTTGAATTAATGAAGGATAGACAAAGTTGGAATGCATCCCACAAAGTGGAGGCCGCAGGAATCTACTAGATGAAAATACACTGGGCCAGTCGATCTGGCGACAATTGACTTTGTCCAGCATTAGACGTCTTTCATCTGTGTTGTTTTTTTTTGTGAATAAATAATACAATATAATGATGAAGGTATGTAAAAAGTAATTTATCAGTACAGGTTTCTACAAAACTACACATTCAAAGCTTCAATAATCATCTATGTAGCAATCGTTTTTAGATTATTATTACGTTTTAAGATTATATATTTTAATCATAACTAAGTACACAAACTTTCAAATATTTTGTAAACTCAAACCATTTATTTTAAATTGTCAAGGTCGGTCAGTCAAAGAGATAAATAGGGAGGAATTTTATTATAACACTTAACTACACACCATGAAAAACTATAACAGTACCCCAAGAAAGATGTTGCTACTTTAGCCAGTCTGAAACCTGATTGAACTAATTGATTCCTATTTCTAGTAACATAATTATGTCTATCAAATCGTTTATTCAAAACATGTGGATTATTTCTAACGTACATAATGTTTCATAGATATATTGACAAGGTACCGTCGTGATGTTAATTTCCTTGAACAGTTCCTTTAGAGAATCACTCCGGCGGAGATTGTAAATGGCTCTGATAGCTCTTTTCTGCAGAATAAAATGGATTCGATGTCTGTAACCCGTCCCCATAGTAAGATACCGTAAGACATGATACTGTGAAAGTAACTAAAATAGACCAGTCTCGCGGTATCAACATCCGTAAACTGGCGGATTTTTCTAACAGCATATGCTGCTGAACTTAGCCGTTCTGCAAGCAACGTTAAATGAGAACCCCATTGTAGCCTTGAGTCAAGCGTAATCCCCAAGAAAGCTGTTCTATCGACGAATTCTAACTTCTCCCCGTTCAATAGTATGTCACAAACTTATAGCCTATGAAACATACAAGTCGACTGGCTACGCTTCTTTAGAAATCTATACTTATATTCATAAAATCTAAAATAGAAGTGTCTGTTTGAAAATCAATCAGCATTTTACTAGATGCATAATGAAAGAATATACGATTAAAGTTGAACATAAATGAAAAAAACAATTCTAGTCTGTCTGTCAGTCTTTTTGCTTCGGCTTATTTTCAAAACCGCTGGACCCATTTTGATGGGACTTTCACTGGCAGTTAGCTGATATGATGTTATAAGGAGAAACTAAATCTTATTAAAAAAAAAACTCTTGAAATTCTTTTCACGCGGGTGAAGCCGCAGGCAGAAGCTGGTATTTGATGAAATAATTTGAATACGTTTGATATGGGTTTTCGTAGTAGTGTAGAATCATTTGAAAACATGGCGTGCACATGTACGTATGTGCGGATTAGTTTTAAAATTAGCGTATTTTCAGGCGTAAATAAGCCCAAGCGCAGTCCTTTTGGTCGACGTTGCGTAGACACCGCAAGGCTCGCTCGCATTTAAAAAGAATCTAGTGGTACCTATGCTTAATGAACAAGTTCCTGAAAAGTAGCCATTTTTAAATTAACGTAGGTGAGACACTTTACGTATGCTTGTTTAATGTACGAGTGACGTCTAATGCAGATTGCAGACCAAGATAGATATTTTTATTTGGTTTTAGATATATTTTTCAGACTTACACCGCTTAAACTAACTTAGTTCTAAACGATAAATTTCGGAAAACACTGCAAGTTTATACTGCATATTTATGTAACAGTTGGCATGCAACCACCCAACCCTTCAATAAACTTTTCTCCGTAAAATATCGTACAAATAGCGCTTTGTGAATATTATTGTAATCTAACGTTCAATGGCATGGAACTGAAAAAGACATCAAACCTGTTAATAATTTGGTACCTACCTAAGATTATTCGAAATCAAAATGTACGTGTAACTTTTACTGAGTTAAACAAGCCCTGTTTCACACGTCCTGACTTAAGATTTATGAAGAAGGATCGTAAAAATACTTTATGATATAAAATTTTGATGACACACCCATGATGATGCTTGAGCAACCATTTTACAAAAGAGAAAATAAAATATCTTTTACATAATGATACAAAGACGGTGTAACAATGCAATCTGGCAAATGTATGAATTAATTTACTATAGCTACAACAATGTTCTTATGAAAGCATGAAAAATCTGCCTTTTGAACTAGCATCGAACCATGGAATTGTTTTATTGTTTAACTTCCTTCTTTCTTTACGGGTTGACAAGACAAGATACACAATGCGTAAGTCTTCTCAGTTTGAAATCCATGTCAAAGAGATGATACGAATTCACTTCGGGTAAGTGCGTTTGATTTCAATAAGTATTCATGTTCTAGGTTTGGAGGTGATCCTTATGATGATGATAATAGATTTAATGCTTTAAGTAGAAAACTCTCAATTTAAAACTTCTTGGGTGGAAGTTTTATTCAAGCTAATATTTAAAATATAATTGTTTTATTTATTTTTTTCTGGCAAGCTTTTTTTAGGAATTATACACTTGACATTTCTTTCCGTTAATAGTTGGGGAACAATTTTATTGGCAACTGTAAAATTGCACAGTAAAACGTTGTGTGAAATCTATGCGAATCATTAAAAATTGCATCAGTAACTCACAAAAGACTGTTAGTAACCTTGTTTGTCAGTACCATTACAAAAAAAATATATATTATGTAACAAGAAGCCTATCCCGGCTTTGCCCGGGTCATGTGTACTTTTGGAAAGTAATGTACGGTTGAAATGTTGGAAGATCTTTTCAAGTAGATGAGACGGTTCCTACCACGAATTCACACAACCTCACATTATTAATATTAGGTAGCGCTTTAGTTTATTATTAAAAATCTAGATAATTAGCTTCTGCCAGCTGCTGCTTCGGCCTAGCCACTTAGCCGTCTATGGGAATTGTACTTCCCACTAACATTCTTGCTTTACACGCATTTGGTGACTACAATCCCCAAACAACATCATTCAGTTTAAACGAGTACAGCGCTAAAGTTGGCTGATAATAATACAGTAGAGAATTACTAGATGGAGCGCTATGAAATTTGTCATCCGTGAGAGTGATTTTTTTCTGTACAATGGCAACAAAATATTTAGAAAAAAAAAAGAGAATGACAGTTTACCATTTTTGTTTGTACACAGTTGAGTGTGTGGAAAAATGTACTAAGTTATCTGTTTTAATATGTTTTCTTATGTTGTTGTATATCAAATTAATTGTGAAGATATATCCTTTACGAAATTTGTAACATTACTACAATTGCAGAACGTTTACATCGTGTAATTTGGCAGAAAAAATACGCGATTATCGTTTGATGATTAAACCTCAACATTAAGCTTTATTTTCATCCTTTATTATAAACATGAGCAATTTACTTTTAATTAAATTAAATTATGGGTTCTTTGAGCTTCCCGTAAGTGTATTTTATTTGATTGTAGCTGTAGTAGTTGTTTTGTAGTATTTGTTTTTTAAAGGGGACTTGCTCGTTATTCATATCAGTCCATGGGGACTATGGTTACCTTTGGGGATTACTTGGGGAGTACTTGGCTTTGTTTATTTTTTATTCACAGAAAGCTTAATATTTATACTAAGATATTGGTGTCATTTCAAAGGGTATATAATGTACTATATAGAATAAAATATTTTTTTCTAGTAACTTTTATACTCTTCTTGTAAAACTCGAAATAAAAAATAAATATGTAATATATTTTTTTATATTCTCAACATTAAGCTTTATTTCATCCTTTATTATTAATATGAGCAATTTGCTTTTAATTAAATAAAATTATGGGTTCTTTGAGCTTTCCGAAAGTGTATTTTATTTGAATGTAGCTGTAGTAGTTTTTTTGTTGTACTTGTTTTTTTTAAAGAGGACTCGCTCGATATTTATACCCGTCCATGGGGACTATGGTCACCTTTGGGGATTACTTGGGGAGTACTTGGCTTTGTTTATTTTTTATT
This sequence comes from Melanchra persicariae, assembly GCA_947386135.1. Classification (NCBI taxonomy): domain Eukaryota; kingdom Metazoa; phylum Arthropoda; class Insecta; order Lepidoptera; family Noctuidae; genus Melanchra; species Melanchra persicariae. The sequence continues at coordinate 11,942,557 of OX376650.1, read as the reverse complement.
CACAGGCTTAATATTTAAACTAAGATATTGGTGTAATTTCAAAGGGTATATAATGTACTATATAGTTAAAAATAATAGTTTCTAGTAACTTTTAAACTTTTCTTGTTAAACTCGAAATAAAAAATAAACATAATATTTTTTTTTATATTCTCAACATTAAGCTTTATTTTCATCCTTTGTTCTTCATTTGAGCATAATATTTCCAATTAAATTAAATTCTGGGTTTTTTGAGCTTTCGAAGTTAGCTTTCGTAGTTTTTTTGTAGGAATTGTTTTTCTTGAAGGGGGCTTGCGCGGTCGTAAAAAAGAAAGTGAAATTTAATGCGTAGACATGTTTCGCGAGCATCGTTCACGCTGCTGGGACGCGTAAGTGGCTAGTAAAGTAAGTATCCTATGTCCTATTCCAAGAAATGGTCTACCTGTGTGCCAAATTTCATTCTATCCGTTCAGCCGTTGAGACCTAAGGGCTTCTTTTTTTAAAGATGGGAAATCATCAAATGACTCCTCCCGCTCTGGGTGGAGCGGGATCCCGGGAGTGTCAGACTCTTACTGACTAAAACCCATCCATGTTCCTCCTAGTGCCTTCTGCGTTCCGGGGCCGCGATAACTCTTTCGAACAAAATCCGCAGCCCAGACCTAAGGGCTTAGTGTGAGTATTATAACCAACTCGATCGCGTTAAAAGGGCGCCGCGGCGCCCTTTTAACGCGATCGAAAACGGAAAATTGTGGCCACTTTTTTCCGTTTTAGTCATTATAATAAAACTTAACAATTTAAAACTACCGTTTATAAATATTAACGTATAATCTTGTGGAGCACCACTTAACGTGCTTATTTTATGCATTCTAAAATAAAATAAATAACCAAACAAACGATGAGGGCGCCACTGCGCGGCCGGGGCGTTTGCACGGCGCCCTCTTAACGTAAACATTCGCTTAAGTCAAATTGTATAGAAAAAAACAGGTTGTCCGTGAGTGTCACCAGACGGCGCTTATGCAGTTTCAATACAAATTGATATTTACGCTAACGCGATCGAGAACGTTAAAAAACTCACACTAAGTCCTCTGAAGAGAAAACAAACAGATAGGCAAACACGTTTACTTTCACATACTAGTAGTCATATTTAAGGGTGATATTGATTACCTAGCTGATATTCCTTATGGAAAAAAGCAAAAGAAAAAAAGTTACTATTTTCAAAAAAATTCAACTACAAAAAACACTATTAAAAAGTTCCAAACTAATGACTTTACAAGCAGTTTGTTACAGTTGATGGCATTTACTTTATATTAGTTCAAACACAGATTTAATTTCAATAACTGCATCAGATTGCTTGAAAAATGTTTTGATACGGAGGCGATTTTCTCTTCACCCTTTACTTTAGATTTTGGGGAATTTTGTTGAATGTATATTTTTTTTTAATTAGTGATGGGTTTGCTCTTGACAATATAAAATATTTCGTTTGTTAAATCTTGGACTTCTTTGAAATTCAAAGTCTCATTTTTGTATTCCATATTTGGTGATAGCTATTAATTAGCAGCTGTGCAATTAGAGTTTCAGACTACATACAATCGTAACCAAAATAACCAGCGGGGATTCACCACGATAAATTATTTGCTGTGGGTAGGTACATGTTTACTGATGAAATGAGAAGATTTACCCTGCAGTGAGAAATTCACAAAATTGTTACCACATAACTTAAAGTTATCATGATTTAATCCGTCACGATTGTGAGTATACTACCTCACATCTTTGCCAACGTACATTTCGCTTAAATTTTCTCTGCAACAAACTGTGGGTAATATCATTAATATCATCTTCCGCAAATAAAACCTCGTCTTCAAAGGTTTAATTAAGTGTTTGCGCAAACTGATCAAGTTTCGTTTGAATGTTGGTGGGTTCACGCTAAGGTTGCACAAAGCCGTCATACACTAGACGAGCTAATGTCCGATAAAGACCGAGGGTCTGTTGTGAAATATGCACATGTAGGTACATGAGTCGAGTCGACACGCACTGACCCTACGAAGCCAGTTCTACGTGTGGCATTTAATGAAACCAATAAAATATATAAAGTAATCAACTTATAGCTTCTGCATTTATTTAATGTTTAAGTAATGCACACTTATTGATTTTCATTTTGTAAGAACTTTGATGAATTTTAAGGTTAATGCAACGGGGTTTTATGAGCAATTTACTAATGCCTGATAAGAAATCATAATATTTAATATTGTATACGTGCGTTATTGACGTAATTATTGTGAGTTAAATAATCATTATTTGATTATTTAACTCACAATAATTACGTCATTTCTGTCAGTCATTCTGAAAAAAAATGGTTACCCAAGTAGAAAATGCAATGGAATCTCATGTGGGCTTCTATTCTGGCTTAGCAACATATTCATATCTTTTTGATTATTGGATCTAGATCTTGTTTCGATCAGAATATTGGGCCTCAAAATTTCATTTTTAATAGGTTCTTTTTGTATATGATAATGACATGCATGAAAAAGGCTAACTATAGGCCATATAATTTCACGCTAAAGCTCTTGATTAGCCTTAAAAATTGATATTTGTAAAGTAAGTCGGAAGAAAAAGCGCTATTGGACGGCTTTATCCGCGTGCGCTGCGGTAATGGCTAATTATATGGCATTTTAGTCAATTAGTTTATTGAAAAATTAAAGGTATTTTTTGAGCATTATTATTAGCCAGGCATAATTACCATTACGAGCAAAAGTTACTTCATCACCAAGATAATTTTGAGAGGAGATAAACTTTGGCCTGTATAGTATGTTATTTGGACTTACTGTTTAGGAGTTAATGTAAAATTAAAATAATTCAACGTAACTTTTTGACGAACGGGCCGCGCGGGCACCACCGCTCATTTGATTGGAAATTGGATTCGAAAGGTAAGTTCTTAAAAATATTAAGTGTTAGCCCTAGTATTATCTGGAAAAGGGTTGACTACTGACGTGACGTTTAAGAGAAGTATGAAGAAAGACCTGTTGTGACGCTAACTAATTGGGGATAATAGCAAGGAATACTGGTTCTGAGTAAATGTTAGGCCTGAATTATACAGAAAAGGCGTGGTGAAGACGCGGCGCAGGCGAGGCGTCTTCACCATGCCTTTCCTATATAATTCAGGCCTTAGGCAGCTCTTAACACATAATAAGAATCCATTGAGCACTCAACAATATTCGCTCTGAAAACATTGGCATACACGAAATGCAGAAATTAACAAACGCAACCAAAGCTGTTATTACAAAGAACATACGAATGTAATAAAAAATTCAGGTTCGTTGAAAATAGCTAATTTGCTAATTAAGAACGTTTAACGAAGCGTAAGTGGTAGCAAATTGTAAGTACGTAAGTCGATCGAAAGTACGAGTATCACTACACCGGATTGTTGTGGTAGTAGAGTAAAAACTGGTTCACTCTACTGGCTCGGATTGAGTGACAGCTAAATAACGGGCACTAGCGCGTGCGCAGACACGTGTGTCGTAACCCTCTAATATAACTTCGTATCCTGCGATTGTATAATTCTTTTTACTTTACTTTCTATCTGGAATTAGTTGTTGCCGAACGTCAGGTCATGCCACGATTCGTCATTTGCCTGGCAATTTCATAACTGTAGTAATAATGACATCGCATAACTGTACGTTACAACATACAGTTGACCGGCTGCTGAATATCGTAGTCGACGCTTGAATTTCTTTTTTACCGACTTTTTTAGTGTTTTTTTGTGAGAAACGTAAATAAACGCTGTACAAAATATTAATAGTAGCTTACCGCAGTCTGACACCTACTTTAGCTACTTTAGTAGCTTGTCTGCATAGAGGATAGTAATTGCAATCCCATTAGAGTTGACGCAGAACTGTATCATGCAGATTGAAAGCTAAAGAATAGTGTCGCAATCTTATCCTTTTACTTGCATCGTTTGTACTCACGTTATGGTTATAATACCTTATCTTTGATGACTTTCTTTCACTTGCTTCACTTTCAGCAACTTCCACTGCTTCCGCCTATACGAGGTTTTGGTGTCCCAGCGGTCAGCTGCTGCATAATTTTTCGCATTCTAAGGCTAAGTTACCGCGCGGTACAAGATCAGACTAAGTAGAGTTTATCGTCTACATTACCGCGCGTTACCGCGCGGTACAACTTCTGCAAGTCTATATCGACTGGTTCAGTTGGTCCGCGCAGTGCCGCGCCGTCACGTGAACTTAGCCTTATTGGATAGGGATTTATAAAAAATAGGAAAATGAATTATAAAAATATATTTTACGAAATTTTTATTTTTTTGAAATAAAAACATACAAAGATAAGATAAGGTGTAAAGTATTTACAAAAGTATAAAAATAAAAATTGAACACATTTTCTTGTTGGTGTAGTATCACAAAAAGAAAATTAGATCTAGGGTAATTGTCATAATGTTCTGGAACCATGTTTATTTGTAAGTCTTTATTATTGAGTTCCATAAAATTATGAATATCGTCCTATAGGGTTTTATTCGTTCAGCAGCAACAGGGTGTTGACACCACTATGAGAATCAAATGCTTCCTTAATTTCACAAGATACCTGTTTCTAAAGGGTCACGTTGATTCTCATAACTGCATTGTTTGTAAGCTTCAAGATCAAGTCTTTTAAAATTATATCACTTACTGAACAAAAACATCGACCAGAAAACTAATAGAATACCTAGTAATTATCTGACATATTGAGTATTATATTATCCTGTAAAATAACAATTCCTCATTATTCTAAACTTATAGCCTATGACCACAATATGTGAATACTGCATACGGCAATGAATACATTTTGTTATCATCCAATCACTGGTCACGGTTGGTCCAAATATTGGAGTCGTTTATTATATGATTGGATAACAAGTCTTAAGATTTTTGTATGTAACATAATGCAGGTTATAGGCGATATCTAGTCTTAATGTATATGGCATTTGGAGGTCCTGCCATGAGAACTTTCACGGTATAAACACTTGAGTCACTGTGAGTCACTTTACTGCGGGTAGTAACTACCTTTGTAGTCGAGGGCTGCTCTGTCTTCCTGCTGTCTGGCAGCGGCTTCAGGGTTGTTCTTGGCTTCTAGGGCATCACGCTCCTGGAAAATTATACCATCACATTTTATTCTAATTAGAACTTATAATATCGTAAACATTTTACCTCGTTAAAGTTCATAATGCATTTTTTAACCTTATCAAGAATATATTTTTCAAAACTATCTCTAAAAACGTAACTGTTACAAGTTTAGTGTGAGCAAGCGCGGGTGTTAACAATGAAAACATCCAAAAATCGTTGAAATCGATGTTGGATGTGTAATAGTGCAGGTATGGAGGTACTGCGTAGGTAGGGCCTTTCTCTTTTGTAACGCAGTTATTAATTGCACGCAGTCCTGCCTTGTCCCCTTCAATACCGTAAAGGGCGATAGTAGAACGGTGGATATATAATATGAGCATATTCTCAGAGGTATTAGGTATAAATACAAACTTGATAGCCCTCAATTATTTAGTATTCCAAAGTTGAATGCTTCAAATTATAAGCAAAATTGAAGTAAAAAAATGAAAGTAAATAAAGAACGATCAACTTTTGTCTTGATATAAGACTGTCAAATTCTGGAAGGCATTAAAAGCAGACAATTAAATTTTGACATGGAGTCCTGCCAGTATTTTAACCGACGCAGTTTTAGAAAAATACTCTAAAGAATATGCTTCTAAGAGTTGTTAAACCAATCCCATTCTGACAATAGTGAATTATTGAAACTCAACTCAAACAGAAATTCAAGATTCATTCTTATATGTTCAGAGACTTATAAGTTGTACGTTCAAGAAATCGTTTTATAACTAGAGGCTTCTAGAGCTTTTATAACAAAAAGCGTTATAGCGTACTTACAGCGTTAGCCTTAATTCCAGCGTAGATCAGGTCAAGACCTTTCTGGATTTCAGGAGAGACGGGGGGAGGGGTGGGGATATGGTCGCCCTTGACCCTGAATCCGAACTCGTCAGCGGTGTACTCAACAGTGATGATCTGACCGTCAGGAGCGGTGTACGAATAAGAGCCCTGTTGGACTAACGCGTTGTGGTCTTCACCGACGGCCCTCAGGAATCCTTCCTCGGTAGCCTGGATGTTGTTGCCGGTTTCGTACCTGGAATTTGTTTAGAACATGAAATTAATACTAATGTCTGGATTACACTTGGGAAAACTATTGAGTGTAAGTTTGAAATAGTCAAACTCAAAAACTAAGCATTATTCACAGCATATCATCATAAGAAAAGAAGAAGAAGAAGCCCTGTTCTCGTAACCAGTGCGGTACCGCACCGAGTGGACCCAACATGCTGCTGCGCCCTGCTGTGCCCACGACGCAGCTGTACATTTCGCGTCTTCATTACTCCACAAAGATTGAGGAAGTCGTGCAGTATTTGAAAGTGAAGACCAACTGGACTCTGAGGGTCGAAAGGTTGGAGTCGCGCCACAGCATCAACTTTACGTCGTTCGTGGTACGAGTTCCAACCCACCATCTACAGACCTTCTTGAAAGAGGACTTTTGGCCGAAAGGTGAAAGCTGTGTGTAGCTGTGTGTATTTTATCTATGGGCCTCAGTTGCCTGATAATAAAGTGATTATTATTATTATTATTATTATATCAGCCGAAAGACGTCCAATGTTGGACATACACCTTTTCCAAATGGGGGGGGGGGGTTGCCATTTACAGCATATTATGATTGCATAAAATTCTCAAAAAAAAACACTCTGTGCCTAACAATTTTGGCTCGTAAATATCAAAAACAGATGGGCTGATGTTCTTATGAAAACCAATAAATATGTTAATACTGGATAATTTATTCATGTTTACTAAAGTTTATGTATGAGTATGCGTAATCTTCAAGATGGTAAAAGTGATGGGTCAAGGTTAGATATTTGAAGAGCAATGAAAAATAAATAATGGGATATACTACAATAAAGATAAGTGCACAGTGGTGATGATTCGACAAATTTTATGGATACAGAACCGAATTTGAAACATGAACAGACAGATTATCCACGAAGGAACAGGAATTAGACAACATTTTTTAAATTTCAGACTAGCGTTTACTAGATAGTAGTAAATGTAATAAAAATCCCAGCATGGGAACATGGGAGGATATGGTAGTTTTATTGCAATTAGTCATTGTCTTTATTTGATGATAAAAAATACTCACGCTGTCTTGTAACTTCCGTCAGTACCCTGCTCCTTGTCAAAACGGATAATGGGAATGAAGGTGGTGGTCTCCAAAGAGACCTTGGGCCTGAAATCATCAATCTGCTTCGCTGGCCTGTACTCTTGCTGCTGCTGTTGCTGCTGGGGTGGCTGCCTGTACTCCTGTGGTGGTTGGTAGTTGTTGTAGTTCTGCTCTGCGGGCTGCTGGTCCTCCACTTCTTGCTGCTCAGGCTTGAGAGACAATCTCCTTTGCGGCAGAGCTGTCGCAAGGGACAGCAGCGCACAAGAAACGACCTGAAACCACAAATTCCCATTTTGTTAAACGATGCAACACACTTGAACTTTAAAGGTACTGGTTAAATAACGAAATGATGTCAGACAGAAGAGCTTAATCATATTCGGAATGTCGTAAGATAAGATGGAACAGATACAATAGGCAGCATCTTGTGAAACCGGCTCATTCGACACGCAGGTTGGGCGAAAGTGGGCTCCAACATGTATTGGCACTCACATGTCGACAAGCATGGTATTGTTTTCATTGAGATCAACTAACTGTTAGTTATGCTACGTTAACAGAAAACATCTTTTGTTTAAGGTTATGCAATGTATGCCTCATTACAAAAGGTAGGTAAATAGAGTGTGGTCAACTGATGTCTCGTTCAATGTTTAACGAGTTTCGGTGGAAAAATGTGCTAATATGTATGTGTTATTATGTACATATTATGTAAGATTTCGTTATATGGGTGACTAGAGCAGGTGGGTTAACTAAATGAGCGTCGAAATATACAGTCATAGCGCAACCTCGACAATCTTCATGTAAGTAGTTACGATCACCAATTACAAGTTGTTCCATTGTGTCGGGCCACTTTATCATGCAAGCATTAGACAAACTAGTTATATTCCTATAATGATCGGTTTATTACCAATGTTTTATTATGTTGCGTTAACTTGATGTTCATGATGTACACAATTTACTCTAGTGTTTTTCTAAAGTGAAACTCTGTTTGAATTTTGCAGTTCATATATAATATTTACGGTCACCGAACATTTATTAAGTAGGTATTTATCAAGCTAGACAGCATTTCGTTTACTACGAAACTTAACTTACGCATACCTTTTCAAATAATTCGACCTAGAAATCTGTTATATAATGAACTTACGAAGAACAAGATCATTTGTGTAACCGAAAGTTCATTAGAACGAGGTTGTACTATCAATTGAAAAGTAATAGTTTCATGTTTATATGCTAATGAATCTTTCTTCGTTCATATCTGGTTTTTTATCGTAAATGCGTTTGATTGCGTGATGTTGCATTACCGCACGCAGATGAAAACATAAGCGATTACGAACTGAACCGATTTAAATTTCACTTCACTTTGGGATGTTATGATCTAGAAAACACGATTGATAATAATTGCAGGTAGCTAATAAAATTAAATGTTATCTTGATCGATTGTTTTTATTTGTTTCTCTCGTAAACCGGTTGCTTCTATTATTAGATTTTAGATAACAATATTGTGCACGTGCATTTGACTGTGTTAAAATTAAATCTAGCTCCTGCCAGTGGCTTCGCCTGCCTAAGTATCCAAGAGATAATTCCGGTATTAAAAGTAGCTTATGAGCTATTTTAGACTATTGTGTGTCCACCATGTGCCATTTCATCTGGGTCCATTCAGCCGTTCCAGCGTGATTGAGTAATAAACATCCAATCATCCGAACTTTCGAATTTATAATAGTAGGTAGTATGATAACATCCTTTTATGTGGTAGGTAGTTAGACAAATTAAATACAGTGAAGGGCAAAAAATATGTAAACCTGAATGTAGGTACTTACCAAAAACTTTGAAATGCAAATCGTAACGTACCGGTCCCATTTTATAAAAATGTAAAACAATTTTCAAAAGAATAGTTACTAGCAGTCCTTTAAAAATACATTTTCGTTCAGTCACTAATTTCTTACTTTTTTGCATTACTATCAAGGAAAATACGTAAGTAGGTTTATTGAACAAAAGCTGAACAAAATTAACTTCCCATAGATCTTTTCCAAAATATCAGTGATCTACATAGTACAAATTATCATATGAGGCTAGTAAGGAGGTGTAGACTGTTGTCTCCAAAGACGGGTATTAAAAATAATAAATGAAGGCATACACGAGTATTAGGAAAGTGGAAGACAGTATGGTAAGAAACGGAGGCATACGCAAGATCAACAGTCATAATATCAACAGTTAAAACATCAACACCGTAAGACCAACGATTCAAAATCTCAACACTTCAGAATCTCAACAGCTTAGTAAGTCAACAGTTCAGATGATCAAAGTTTAAAATCCCAACTTTGAAAGCACCTATTAGGTCAATACTAATTAATGTTATACATGGTTTACTATAAGTAAACAAACCTTTTTCAAACCCTTGAGCCCCGCGAAGCGGGGCTCCGACTTGCTAGTATTGACCTAATAGGTACTTTCAAAGTTGGGATTTTAAACTTTGATCTTCTGAACTGTTGACTTACTAAGCTGTTGAGATTCTGAAGTGTTGAGATTTTGAATCGTTGGTCTTACGGTGTTGATGTTTTAACTATTGATATTATGACTGTTGATCTTGCGTATGTATCCCGGTAAGAAAGGCTATCATAGAAAAATAAGCCTGCGATTGAAATTAAATAACTGAGGACTTAAATGATGATCAAATATAACATCAATACTGTTGAATCCCATGTTGATGATTTCAATTTATTCGTCTTGAGAATTTATTTAATTAATTTATTGAAACGGAAAGTAATTGAACTATTAGGACCATAAATATCTAAATCACGTATGAACACTTCAGATATCTAGGTAACATACTAAAACAAACAAAAACCTGTGCTTAAGGTCGCAGCAGTTGTTCCGATTGCACTCGCGATAAACGATAAATAGTATAATTAAATGTAGGAATTTAAAGATGAAGACATTTAAATGCCAAAGTTCATTCGTCGACATATCTGCCGACCCTATTCTGTGCCGCCGCTCACAACACACGATTGCAACCAATCCTTCACAGAACTGGGAAATTAACTTAATACTAATATATTCTAATCATTATAATAACTACAATCTTCTATGATTGCTTCACTTTTAGAGAAAGGAGGTTTTTAAATTTATTGAGAAAAGATAATAATGAAAGGGGTAAAGAAAGAAGAAATGAGGGAAAGATAAATGTATGAATGTGTCCACTTACCAGAAGTTTCATTGTTGTTTATGTGTGGTGTCGTGCAGCAGCGAAGTGGCACGTGGAGTGTCGTGAACTATGTCAGAGTGGTAGTAGTGCGCTCACTTTTATACCGCACCCCTGCCACTTATCCGAACTGTGAGCCATCTCACTTTCATAGCCGGCTTGCCGCTGCAATACGGTGCAGCCACGATCGACGCTGGCGAAGTCGCGATTTTTCGATTTCAATTTCGATATAAAAATCATGACATTGTTCATTTGTTCCTTTATGCCTATGATTGTCATGATTCTTTAGATGAGATCTGAAAACTTTCCAATGATCAGGCTATTGTGTAGAGGTTGATTGTGATAACAATGCGTACATACGCCTGATTTAATATTACGTAAATAAATCATCAATATAAATCACACTTGACAACCGGTCGCATTATTCTTTTATTGGAGAAATAACTAGATCGATCAATCAAAAGCTTTACCCATATTTAAACTCTAAGCCATTTTGTTTGTAGTTCGTCTGTATAATATGAATTATATTTATTAGCATATTTCAAGAATATTACGATCGTATTAGCAGTGTTTATTGAACATTACTTATTGACTAGATGGGTTATGTATTAGTCAGGTATTTGTTCGATTCACATGAACATAAAACTTTCTTGGATAAGATATTTTCAGATGCCTGCTTACCTGCTATCAGAAGTACCTACTTTCGATAGTATGTAGGTATTTATAAATCTTATTCACAAGTACCTACCTATATATAATGAAGTAAAGAGTACAAAATAAAACTTAGATACGTAAAAATACATCTGTTACATTTTCTTAAAAGCTTAAGGCTTGACTTAAATACAGTATTAGTTGGACGCTTCAAGCTTTTCATTTCAATTTCTATTTCGTGTCTATTTTATTGACCTCTGAGGATATCTCGCATATTTATGGAGCCAGTCCTAGATGCAGCAGCCAAGTAATGGTCAACTCACGCTATGGTAGATTAAAAATTTACAGGCGATGAAATTTGAAGGCGTAAGTATACAAAATTTTGTGTCAGTAGATACCGATGAACGTTGAGGAGTTGGAGCCATTCCTAGTTGTAAAATCCAGTCAGCTAATTTGTTTTAATTCAGCTTACAAGATTTGACCTAAACCAACAAACATACATACATTGCAAGTTAAGTAAAAACTTGTAAAAATGCGGGCCTTTTGAATTTCAGAATCAGAACTCATTAGAACAGGCTATGAAAATTGATACTTTTAGATACCTAAATCGAGGTGTTAGCTGTTTGTTCGTTTTCCATCCTTATGTTATCTATAATCTTGGTAAAATTTCCAGTCAATTTTGAAAATACCAATTAGGATTCTAATTTGGGTAATGAAAATAAACGTAATTAAAGTAACTACCAAGCTTGAGCCTGTTGCCAGGTTCACATAATAGTATCGCTACAAATCGATGTCTATTGGTATTATTTAATACCTACACACTACTTTTTCAATCATTTACTGTGTTGTCACTTGTCACGTTAACGAATAGGATATGAACCACAGCATAGGTATTCACAGGTTACGTGTTCAGATATTCTTGTGCAATAGAATCTTTTTATTCTCATTTTCTATTGTATGTCACGAGTATGTCCTTGGTAGACGATGTAATAAAAAGCTGCATCAACTTGTAATAGGTTCTGATCATTTAGAGAGTAAGATTCCTTTGCGACTGCCTAGTGTTTATATAGAACCTAAGTACTTAGTCTTACTTGATCATTAACGCATATATGTACGACTGCACCTACGCATACGTTTCATCCGAGTGTTGTGAGATGCTCATTTGCTCAGTTTGTAGCAACACGCATTACTTCCTTGTGACATTTGTCTATACGTGTCCTAGTTACATACTTCGTTTTTGACTAACATTAATATATTCTAAGAAGAAAAAATTCTGATCCCACCAAGCCTCACCTTTGTTTCATGCATAGAATTTGTCGAAAGAGATGTGTTTCATCTTAGTGGCACTATCCTAAGAGACATGGTGTAAGGAGCATCGCTTGTGTTGCCAGTAGCTGTTACATAAATTGTAGGCGTTGTTTTCGCTTGTCAGTGTAGCAATACGTTACTATCAGTTATCAAGGCAACTTGCGCAATGGGCACAAGAGGGAGTGTGCGTGGACGCAGGCACGCCTGCGATGCGCTTCATTTCCGATCATTTTTGCGCCCGATCCGCGTAAATTAATTCCATTATGTGCTTTATAAGAAGTATTCTTTATTGATGGAATACTTCGTTTCCTGCGTCTGTGCATAATATTGCCTGATATGGTTTAGTTATTAATCTGATTCTCGTTTATCAGTTGTTATTGTGTAAGTCTGTGTAACTATAAGTATATAACGATAGTGCAGTTAAAATCTAACCGATTTATATTTTTGGTCATAAAATCTAAGAAATAGGCAATAAACAACTTGCTTCAACACTACCTATCGTAATGATTAACTGCCCTTACACTTTAAATCATATTTTTTTTACATGGAAATGAATAATAAAGAATGTACCCATACCTATATATTTTGATTATGATTTGCAGCTTTCTATGTTCCATTTGCTGAGATATTTAAAGTAGGTATTTAAATCTTAACGTAAACTGTCTTGTAGCTTAGTTCCAACCATGAACTTTACAGCTAACTCGACCGAGAAAGCGGCTCTTTGTCAGTGTCACTTACTTCATATATTTTACAATATGGCTTATTATTGTATATCGTAACATATCGTTAGCGTGTAGTTAGTATTTTGTCATATAGTTTCAATTGCACGTCTTTGGCGGACGCGAGATGAGTCTGTTACGTAAGGCGCTGCGCTTTTGAGGTTACTGACACTGCTGCGTGCCGCATGGCTCATGGGGCTCCCGATTCTGAATGTTTTGCACTCATTAGTCATAACCATCGCTTGGTGCTTTACTACAAGTCGAAACTAGACGTGAGTGAGGACCCCCTCTTATTTATATCATCTAACCTTGGATTACCTTACTAGTTGAGTAGAGTGGTCTAATGCACTTGCTTCATAATCATGTTAGTGGGAGAAAGATGAGCACAGCTTTAGAATGAGATAATATTTGCGTAGTAAAATTACAATATTTGTAATGAGCTCTTGTAATAAAATTGAAGATGTTGGCTATTAACATAATAATGATAAAGAGCACCCACATCGAAGGGTATGCGATTTTGAATAGATTTTAATCAACGTAGGCGAAACAAAAGAGGAATGCAAGGACAATAAAATCCGTGCCTGTGCCGTTCTCTGCCCACCCTATGCTAGTGCTCGTCCTAAGATAAACACATAATTATACGTGTGCATCATCATCTAAGAAACCAGTGATTCATCATCATCTTTCGATATAAATTTAAATCCAACGGTGCTCTGCACTGTACACGTTGGTTCCATTTCTCTTCAAAATTGTATAAAGTCAAATGATTTATTTTACTTGCAACTAGACATAGTAAACTACCAGTATTTATGTTTTAAAACAAGAGGTAACATTGATAAGAATTTTCACTGCAAGTGCAATTGTAATTTACATTAGTTTCATCACTATTTGTAATGAATGACACATCTAGAATTTCTTTTTGTTCGTAACATTTTGTGTGTCAAGGTATTTTGTCTACGTTGCCTCATTCTATAGGCATCCTATTTAGTACCTTTAATGTTAGTGTTCGTCGGGGAACACTACAATAGCCATTCAACGCACTGTTACGTCGGCAGCTAGTTAATTATGCATTCATCAAAGTCAGTTCAAGCAAATGCACGTTAACTTGCTAACTTTGACAGTGACTTTGAATTCAATGCTGAAGAAAATTAATTTGTTGATTTTAGTCATGCATCTGATGAAGCTCATTGGAAATTAACAAATTGTAGCTTATTGATTGTATTCATTTTCCTGTCTGCGTGGGGGGGTTATGGCCACGCCTTTTATAACATATCGACGGCGAAGTGCCAATACCTCCTAACTGATTTTGTCGGCACTTTTTTATCGTTTTGAATTTAAATGCGCTATTCGCATGTTTTAGTGAAATCTCCCAAGTGTATTTTTATTAACAACAATATTACTGTTTTTATAAATAAAATAAACAATAAATTAAACGTTTTTTTCAGTATAAGATAATTTTTGACTTTGTTAGTTAGGTGTTATTTTCACTTCGCCGTCGATATCGAAAGATCTGTGTCTCAGAAGTAGGAACACTGGTATTGAAGCGTTCCTATAGTTATACTATTTACAAGTTAGATACTTAGCGATTGAAATGCAATGACTAGTTCTTCATCTTTCATTTAAAAAAGTTGTTGGGGACTGAATTCGCCTTTTTCTTGCCAAGATGGTAAGACGGTAGCAGAGTATATTCACACATTTCTTAACCTATAGTGTACAGCGACAAGTGAAACGTTTTTATCAATGGACCATTATTTGCGTGAGACAATGATCAAAACTGATAGTTAGCGTTTTTAGCTACCTACCATCCTATATTTGTTTTACTACTGCTAAATTGCATAAGAGTCATAATCCTATGTAAATAAGTTGACATTTTTGAGAGTTGCTATGGTTTTATAACTTTTCAATCCTTTCTTAGTGATTGTTCAATCTAAAAACATAGTTACAACGTGATTTGCATTTTTATATCAATCTTTATGAATGTTACGATTTTATTGACAGACGGGGCTAGAGGTTAGGGTTATGACATGAAGAGACTTTCAATAGAACCTAAATAAAATGTTAAAGTTGATGTCTGTCTTGCGAATATCGAAAGCAATAAAATATAAACTTAAATACTTGCGAATTATGAGAATAAACAATCACATCACCATCATACCAGCTGATTTATAATAAAAAATACCAATATCATGAACTAAAAACATTTTCATTAATTACAGACTCCTAGCAAATACACTTTTATAGTTTACGTATATTGCCTTGAAACCGGAGGCAGAACGAAGCCATTTAATTTGTGCTCCTTATCGATACAAAAGTTTTATTACTTTATTTGCTGAAATTATAACACGAACTATTTAAACCAGATCAGGTAGTAACAGCTTGGTACTAAAATAAGTTTAAACCACATACACATCCTGTCGAGGCACATGACATTCACTTTATAACTGAATCATAATTTTGCACCTTGTCATTGAAATATGTTCTGTTGCTCCCAAGGGATATAATGACTTCAAAAACTTTCAAGATGTATCTGTCTAAAGTTGACTTTACTCATTCATATCCCCAAACTATGTATATCATCATAATTATTTCAAAATGTTTTCTTCCTGATTCTAAATTTTCTTATTATTATGGAAGCTGTATGTTTTGGAGGTGAACCGTGAACCTCGGGTAAAGAAAAAGTGATATTCTATCGGCAATTGACCACATGACACGTGCACGACAACATTTTTGAGTTTTCGAAAATTGTCATCGCTATTTAAAATGTCTTCTGTCTAGACTCTAGGAAGACTTAGAAATCCTAGCCGATAAATTAAGAACAAAACTCGGATGACAAAGTAGATTTCCATCATGATAGTACCTTAGAACAATATGCGGAGACATAGACACTAAACGGAGAAAGTAAAACTGTAACGTAGGATGTCTCGCGGCGTTTAACTTATGTAAGCTGTACTACATAAAAGATACCCACTACATAGTACTTAAAAATTAAAATAGAAATTACTGTTATCATTGTATACTTTGTCGTTTAGTTAGATAAGTATATTTATTTCAAACTGGACAGAACATTTGAAAAATTTCCCAAATTAAATAAATACCCACTACAAAGAACTTAAAAATTGTAATAATTAAAAATTTTCAAAACCCCCTACGCAAAAAACAACCCATTAAAAGTAAAAAAATAATTATCCTAAAAAATAATTAAAGTCGCGGCGGGGTATCGCTAGTTCAGAATCGATATTTCAAGTTTGTTACATTCATAGCAATACCCCGCCGCGACTTTAATTATTTTTTTACTTTTTATGAGTTGTTTTTTGCGTAGGGGGTTTTTTAAATGTTAAATTTAATTTTTATTTTAAGCTTTTTAAACTGAACTAACATATTGGGCAATATATTAAATACATCATAAATAAAAACATAATTCAATTTTATGCAATAACGCCTTACGTCATTTTGGAAAAGAGTTGATACTCTTCAAACCGCTGGACCGATTTTTACAGAAAGAAAGAGAAAACAATATTTAGGTTGATGAGCCTATTCGTATAGTGCTATCTCAATCTTTTTTTTGTATGACTTCCTATGAACAATGCGAGGACCTAAATACATTCGAAAACCCGCCTGGGAAGTACCATCCGAGGACCTGTGTGTGAGCCAAACGAGGACCTTAACCATCTGACCAGGGATACCAATGAGAGGACCTAATTTAACACACTTTTTCTCATTTCTTGTACAATGTGAGGACGCAGTATTAGACTTTTCATGTAGAATAAGAGGACGTTTTTCCGAGTAGACGGTGTACAAAGCGAGGACTTTGAATTATCTTTATGTAGGCAATTCTTTTCACACACGTCAATTTCTTAATTTAAGTACCATCAGAATTTTTTAAATTTGATTTAACTCACAAACGTTCAAAATGTAAGTGTGATATAACAATATTATAATCATGGTGATTTTATGAAGCTTTCGCTGGAATTATCTCCTCAACGGTTACTTGTATCGTCTTGAAATTTTGTGTGCTATTTGTTGATATTAAATTTCATAGTAATACATCTGTTATGGTGATGTTATTGTCGCTACTGCTGGAGTTGTCTCCATGCAAGACAACTCTTCATAGGTTACTTGTAGCGTCTTGAAACTCTGTGTGCTTTTTATTGATATTTCATAGCAATACATAGCTGCTGCTCAAACGGAGAGGAGAACTACTGCTACCATATTTCTGGAGCTCGAAAGACAATATTGTTCAAGAGCACCCCCGACTAACATCGTCGCAAACCATCACCTAATGTAGCCACATCAGCCGATCCAACGACCGCAGCAGCACATGCTCCCATAAAAGGCATACACATAACATATTGCTCAATGGCTCTTTATTATAGGCCTCACTGGTCAGGCAACGACTCCGCCCAAAGTTCGACGTCTCTTTCCTCATGGTATCCCCTCCTCATGGTGCCCGGAAATCGTTGAGCTCCTGTCGACGCACGGCTGCCTTTCTGGTGCAGGTGGAGTGAGAGGTATGCTCTCTTTCCCTCTCCGACGTCTCCTTTGAATATGTATCTTTGATGGCATTCCACGAAGACGGAAGCAATAGACCACCCCCAGCGTCCTCACCGAACGTTCCTCCAGCGTATGCTGCACGGTGTCCTCGGGACAGTCAACGCATTGGTGTCAAACGGGCATCCGCTTCCGACTCATGTGACGCAGGTACTTCCCAAAGCATCCGTATCCAGTAAGTACTTGAGTCAGCTGGAAACTGAGGGCACCATGTCGCCTATCCAGTCACTCATGAACCTAATGACCATTCCTTTCTGCGGTCTTCGGAGTGCCACGGCGTTTCGGGCTATTAGGTTTACCGCCCACACGGGCGCCCCATAAATGGCAGGCGGGCAGGCAATGGACCGCACGATCCCCACATAGTCTCCTGCAGGAAGCGTTCGGCCCTGCCAAATTGGGTACAAGCCACGAAAGAGCAGCTGCAATGCACATCAACCTGGGGACCAGCCGCTGAATGTGCGGCTTAAAGTCACATCGGCTATCGAGGACGAGTCCTAGGTACTTCGTCATCAGCTCGATACTGATGCGAACGCCACCAACCACTATATGTTAATCCCGAGCTGGCTTGTTCCTAGGTTTCCATGGGGAAACAGAGGGCTTCGGACTTATGCAAAGCCACTTCGAGACCCAAATGCCGGATTCTTCCAACGACCTGCATAACCCCTGCCGTGGCCAGTATTACCGCTTGCGAATGTCATTGCCCCCGTGCCGTCACCAGGGTATCATCAGCGTAACATAATAATATCTCATCGACACCGTCGAGAAGTGCAGGGCCCAGTCATATCCAGTTCAATGTTCCACAGCGGTAGCTCTAGGACCGAGCCCTGTTGTTTCTGGCCAGCCATAATGATGATGGTTGAATAAATGTAGTTGTGTTGCAACAGTGATTGTCATTGATTACAGCTGTACAATCAGGTTGGGGGCAGTTAAAAAAAAATTGCTTGTTTTCAGTGTTATCTTTGCTTCAATTTACAACCTCAATGCTTAAGGGAGTTCTATAGATATAAACATAAAAAAAAAATTACGTACACACTTAATTAAAATAACAGAACGGTGGAGCAAGCTCCGGCGCGATCTAAAAGAAAATAAAAAGAAAGAAAAAGAGTTTATTAACGCCAAGCATGACGCACACCATAAAAATAAATGGGTATATATTTAAAAGTAAAACGGGATTTTGAGGAAGATATGCGTCACATCGGCGCAAAACGGCCATCGCTCAGCATAATGCTGGAACTCGTGTGCGAGACAGAGCCACAGCGCTGGTTTTCAGCGACAGCCGGCTCAGACTGAGAGACGTCGGCCGGAGCAGCCTAAAGGTAGTTGTGTAGCGGCATTCAAGCCGCCACAAAAATCAACGTAGCAGAATCAACATCACAACAAATGAGACTCGCAGCGCCATCTATCTCGACAGCTGCGAACTAACTACAAAATCCTAAATCGCGATATCAAAGTTTACCGTGCGATTAGAACACATGCAAAGCCCGAATATCAACTCTCGGGCAGTTGCCCACCGGACACTACAGCCGTCTGGTCGGAGGATCCTCCCTTTTCAATGGAGGTTTGCGGGACTTTACTATCTGTTCCGCTACCTCTAAACTGGTGACCCTCGACATTGGACGTCAGCGCAGCCTTCGTGCAGCTACCTCATCATGACGTCATCATCATCATCATCATCATCACTTCTCCTCATCGTGACCTCAAGCTTTCGAGCAGCGAGTCATACAGCCAGCCAGAACCCTCGGCTTCTACGGGTATCCTGACCACCAGCATGCAGCGGACGCGCATTCCTGGTCAGCATCCTCAGCCTCTATCATCAACCTCTTCAGCGACCTTGGCAAGCACACTGCACTTTCGGCCAGTCACATGAAGAGCCTTAAAAAACCTCTCCTGGTCGACGCCAGCAGTCACGTCAGCACGTCGCACAGCTCCGACCCACCATGGCAAGCACACTGCACCTTCGGCCAGTCACATGAAGAGCCTTGAAGAACCTCTCCTGGTCGACGCCAGCAGTCACGTCAGCACGTCGCACAGCTCCGACCCACCATGGCAAGCACACTGCACCTTCGGCCAGTCACATGAAGAGCCTTGAAGAACCTCTCCTGGTCGACGCCAGCAGTCACGCCAGCAGCAGCATCGGGGCACCGCAGACAGTTCCGACTCACCGTGAACTCTGCGACGCAGACAGTTCCGACTCACCGAGAACTCTGCGACTTCCGGTTCCGACTCACTGGACTCAACCTTTCACTGGCCTGGCAAGCATCTCAAGATGTATGGACGACTCATCCACTATCGACCTCCGGTCTCCGGAGGGGAGTGATGTAGCGGCATTCAAGCCGCCACAAAAATCAACGTAGCAGAATCAACATCACAACAAATGAGACTCGCAGCGCCATCTATCTCGACAGCTGCGAACTAACTACAAAATCCTAAATCGCGATATCAAAGTTTACCGTGCGATTAGAACACATGCAAAGCCCGAATATCAACTCTCGGGCAGTTGCCCACCAGACACTAAATCCGTCTGGTCGGAGGATCCTCCCTTTTCAATGGAGGTTTGCGGGACTTTACTATCTGTTCCGCTACCTCTAAAGTTGAATAAAAAAAAAAAATAAGAAAAAATAATAATAAGCGACCGTCGCAATCGCAACCCAGCGCTCTGGGCCTGCCACAATCGTGGCGAAAAAGTCAACTCTTTGAGGAGTGGTTAGAGAGGCGCCACGACGTCGTCGTATTCCATCTGACGCAGGTCCTCACCGGACACGGTACAACACAAAATTGTCACCATTGTGTGGATCGTAATGAGGACAATATCTGTCTTTGTAGCGGCGATCGGCAATGGTAACCTCTCGCGTTCGGTCCTGGTCCAATCCATGGTCCGGAGTGAGAGGGCATGGAAAACAGTCACCTCCTTCTGCAAAACAGAAATGCAAGCGAAGGAGGAGGCGTGATGGGTGAGGAAGAGGCAATCCTGACGTCCCAGCCGCCGAAAGAGACGCCCTGTGCGTCAGCAGTCGCCCTCAAGCTCCGCCCAGAGCGGGAGAATTCATTTGATGATTTCACACCCAAAGAAAAATGGATATGGTTCTAGAGTTTCAAAAGCTTTTTGTCTCGAACTGTGAATACGACGTACTTCCGTGCAAATGGTCATCCCCAAAATTTTACCATCAAAGGACGAGAGTTCTATTACAATGGAAAAATAACCCGATTTAATTGTTACTTAGTTTAAGGCCTCTGTAGATTGATTTGATTTTGAGCACTCGAGAAGGAAGTGATTTTATAAAATCAAACAATTTTGAAACAATTAAAAGCCAATACACATGGAAATCTATCCAAATGGGGACCTGAATACACATGTTCGGAAAAGCTATCAATATGAGGACTTTTAAACACACTGCGTGGAAAAACTTACATCCGAGGACATATGTGTGAAGAATAACACATAAGTCCCCGCAAGGTACTTAAAATATGACTGAAGTGTAAATGTAGTGTGTTAAAAATTTATGAGAGCTCACACACGTTCGGAATGTGAACATGAATTTCCGCGATCAAACCTAGGTCCACCGAGGTCGCATAAGTTTCCCTTATTAAGTATATAGAAAGGCTCAAAATCGAATGGAGAATACGATGAATTGGTCGGGTCAATCCGAGGACGTACGAAAAGGTCCTCGGATTGAAAATGTCCTCGGATGTGCCTTGTGTATTCAGGTGCATGTCCTCGCATGGTACTTAAAACAAACACATACAGACATCGACGTCAAACTTATAACACCACTCTTCTGCGTCGGGGGTTAAAAAAAAAAAAAAAAAATGGAAACTTCTGAGATTTGTGATTGGTGCTGCGTGACTGTACCTTAATTAAGAATTTAACATCTTGATTTTTGTAAGAAGTGAGTTATTTCTCAATCAGCTAATGGATCAAATATTGAGAAATTCAATTTCTCTAAATCTAATTGATTTTGACAAATAGCTCATCTTAAAAACCCATAAAAGTCATGGAACATCAATAAATAACCACCTACTAAAACCACAAGGCCAATTTCATAACCCTTAATTTCGCCTTCACCACAGTCGGACATGATTCGATCGATTAATCGTTTAGTACTAAAATAAGTCTGGTTTAGCCTTAAAATAGTAAAAAAACTAGTAGCATTCCTACCTACTTACCTAAAATGTGAGACCGGCAAAGCGACTAAAGTAGAATCGTATACTAATGTCTGGTGCATGGCTAACTACATGCGTACGTAATTATTTTATGTAATTATTTTCAAG
Source organism: Melanchra persicariae (assembly GCA_947386135.1). Classification (NCBI taxonomy): domain Eukaryota; kingdom Metazoa; phylum Arthropoda; class Insecta; order Lepidoptera; family Noctuidae; genus Melanchra; species Melanchra persicariae. The sequence goes on along the minus strand of OX376650.1, from coordinate 11,920,648 downwards.
TAAAAAGTAAATTGGCATAACAATTTATTAACAACTTATTCGGTTTCTATGAAACCAAGGTAATAAGTACTTTTTTTAATAGTAATGATATAGATGGGTCTGATATAGATTTCTCAGCGTCCGTGGCCTGGAAGGTTTTGTTGCGCCGCACAATGATTATGATCGATGTTACCATCCCACATGACGAGAACCTCGTGAAAGCTGAGAAAGAGAAATAAATCAAGTATATCGACTTAGTACACGAGGTTCTCGAAATGTGAAATGTGGACTCGGCTGTCATTGTGCCGATCGTCGCTACGGCTAAATGGCCTGATGGCCAAAAGCTGCGACGATCATCTGACGAAGCTGGCGCTGCGCAGTTGGATAAATGGTCCAATACAGAAGGCAGTACTCCTTGATACGGCTCGTATTGTGAGGAGGTTTGTTTCTCTGGAGCCCTAACCGGTACCGGTAGTTTGGACCCTGCTCTCGATACCGGCGGACTACTGCTTTTTAGGGTTCTGTACCAAAGGGTAAAAACAGGACCTTATTACTCAGACTCTGCTGTCCGTCTTTCTGTCACCAGCCTGTATCTCACGAACCGTGATATAACTACACATACAGTACAGAGAGTGACAGTTGAAATTTTCACAGATGATGTCATTGTGTTGCCGCTACAACAACAAATCCTAAAAACAGAAATAAATATCTAAGTGATACCTACAACAAACGATTTTTTTGCCGTTTTTTATAGATAGTGGTACTTACAGAAGAAATATTTAAAAATGTCACAATTGTCTGATAAGAATAAATAAACGGATAAATAATGATAGTCTATTTATTTCAAAAATAATTCCATGTAAGTACAATTGCTACATAAAAAACTATGTATAATAAAGAGTATTCTATTCTGCTAGAATATATAAAAAATATATAAAAAACTACTTACGATAAATACCTATTTGGCATGACTTTTCAGCACTTTCTGCCCTCTGACAAATCCTACAAGATAACGTATGATACTCAGTGGTATTGTAACTTTCTATCAGTGAAATAATTCTCATTATCGACTCAGTATTAATATTATAAGTTTACCTTATATTTAACAAACAAACAAACAAACAATTTGATCTCTGTGGTATTAGTTTAGATGACGACAGTGTTCTCGAGATTAGGTATAAAAGTTTTAGTTATCTACACAAATCATTTTTATGGTTTACTTACCTAATCTTGCTTCTGAAACTCTCATAATCAAGTAGATTTTGAAACGGCTAATATTTTATTTAATAGTAGTTTTTCGAAGATTATTTTCGACCATAATTGTAAGTCTTTGCTTTCATGACATCATTATTGATATTTTTATTTGAACCTAGCAGCAGTGCGATTCTGTAAACAAGTCGAAGTGAACACCTGGGTGGGGTGCACGACGGGTGAGTTGTCAAACCATACAAATAAGATGGAATGACAGTTCAGTAGTCGTTCACTCAGAATTGCACTGCTGGAATCAACCACCTTCAAAAACTCAAATGACTCCCTTGACTTTTGTAGAGCATTCCGCAACAAAATTATATCAGTGCACCTAATACCTAAGATAAACGTCATTGGTTTCACAACAAAAGTGAGAGGAGGAACGCTTCTCCACGCTATGCGTTGAACACTTGAACTGATCTTGACATTTAATTGAACTGATATTTCAATTTGCATCGCTTGGTACTGCATGCAAGGTGTATTAGAGTACTGTAGCTGGTGTACTTTCTTTTTTGTTTTCTATAAACATTGATATAAACTTCCCTTTCCCAATTGTATAATTATTGATATTTATTAGTATATTAATAAGTAATGTATGTATTTATTTTATATTATTAAGTCTAATGAATATTATTTATGGTGTTTGTACAGTGAGCGACCTAAATTCAACTTCTTTCGTTCAGTCCATCCAAAGGTAGTCTGTAACAGAATTGCTCTTTGCTATAAGATCGCCCGTTGTACACTTGTTTTTATAAAACGTTTTTCCTGTGATTGTTATGATGTGTACAATAAAGTATATAATAAATAATCACATTGTTGACACTGAAACCGAAGAAAGTATGTAGCGGGTAGTCAGAAGCCAGGAAATCGGACAGTCTTGCCAAGGGTTACCGTGTTAACTATCAGTTACTGGGTTTTGGAGGTCAGTTAGGTTTCCCCAAGTAAAATACTGTAACAGTAAGAATAATTTAGTCTTATTAATCAACTAAATTACTCGCGTACTACCTTGTTTCTTAGAGTTCCATATCGGTCAATGTTGTTATTCCAAACATTTCGGCAAATTGACGCGTGCTGCCGTTGCGGTAAATTGCTTGATATTTTATGATATCACACTCAACCAGTATTGTTTAAAATTAATTAATTTTCATTGCCCGTTTAAACTTACCATTTCTTTTTATGGATGGCAATCATCAAATAAATGATTTCTTCCGTTCTAGCTGGAGCGGAAGGGAGTGTCAGACTCTTACTGACTAAAACCAATCCGTGTTCCTCTTCAAGCCCTTTGCTTTCCAGGACCGCGGTGACTCTTTCGAACAAATTCCGGAACCCTGGCAGGCTCTGGTCCAAAAGGGCCTCGTCTACTTTGCTGACATATCTTTGAGGCGCACATGGAACACAACGCGCCATCGACCCGGGCCTGGTTGTGATCGGACAGCGAGCCACCCAACGCTCGCCGACCGCAGGTCCGCGCCTACGGTGGCCAGCGACTCTCGACACTCTCGTCTTCTTCTGTTGCGGTGCCTGGGGCGTGAGGTTTGCCTCTCCCTCAAGCGGCCCGCGTCCTCCTTCACTAGCATTACTGCTTCGCAAAAGGAGGTGATGACATCACATGACTCCTCGCTTCGGACCATGGAGTGAACCAGGCCCGGTAGCAAGAGGTCGCTACCGCCGATTGCCTCGACGAGTACACGATGGTACTCCACCCAAGTAGGGCAGATCTCCACCGAATGCCCCACTGTGCCCTCCGAGCGATCCTCACAATAATATCAGCCGGACGTGTCCTCTCGCCGGATCTGACACAGGTAGCAAAACAGCTGTGTCCGGTGAGTACCAGCGTCAGAGACGCTTACTACACAATAATTGTGTATCGTTAATGAGATGATGATGTGTGAGATCGTTAACGAGTAAAAAACGATACTTGCAAATTATTTGCAAGTATCGTTTTTTACTCGTTAACGATCTAAAACTATCAAGCCTTACAAACAGTCTCTCACGTATCACGTATAGGGTAATGACCGCATACACCATTGAATCGCTTTATGTTGATTCCACATAATAGCTATTGTGAATGTACATGTTAAGCCCAAACATCGAAAACGCTCATTGAGCAAAAAAAACAACTAACAACGCTTTGTGGCTTCTAACAGAACGGCCTCAATGCGCTGTGGAAAATATGAAATGGCATGTTGCGTTTTGCGCCCTTACCACTTGCAAATGCGATCATCATCATCATCATCATCATATTAGCCGAAAGACGTCCACTGCTGGACATAGGCCTCCCCCAAGTGTCGCCACAACAACCGTTCCTGTGCGTCTCGCATCCATCGGTTACCCGCGACCCTCACCAGGTCATCGGTCAACCTTGCGGGAGGCCTTCCTACGCTGCATCTAATACGATCACATAGTGAAAAAAGGTTTTATTTGAAGCGATAAAAAAACAGCTGTAAAGTAAAGTAAAGTAAACTTTAATAAGACACGTTTTTTGATATCTTAACAACTAATAAAAGATAACAAAATCAAATAAAGAAATAAATAAAGATATAGTAACCCTGATCCCACACTAGGAAACCCTATGTCGTGGGATCTAGTTATTTCAAAGTTAATGACATGTTACAAGTGCACTAGTGGGTAGTTCAGTAATCATTTTTGGTTGCTTAGTCTTAACACCATCTTAACTTACATATTATTATACAAAGGAAACATGCAAAATTACAATAGAAGGTTTGTGTAGAGTGTAATGTAGTGTAGTTTGTATGTATTTGTAGTTATGTGTATGTATGTGTTTATATCATGTGTGATATAGAGGGATGTAATATGCCTCGGTAAGTATTTCCGAAGGATTTAAAGTATAAGCTGTTCAGTAGGGTAGGGTGGTCTAAGCTTGCGCAGTTTTGAATAAGTCTTTACTATAATTAAATCTCTACTTAACTGGAAATAAGTTTTAGTACCAATTATTGAGTTTGCTCAATAATTAGTATTAAAAGTTATTTCTACTATATAATCACTTTTTACATAATTAATAAAAAACAGAAGCCGGGACTCGCGCAACTTTACACACCATTTTTTTTTTTGAATGGGAATTATTTATTTATTTTATTTATTTATTTATAGTTAATTAAAACGGCACAGGTCCAATCACATTAATTAACATAGAGTTATGAAAATAAAAATAAAATAACCATTCCAAAAACATACAGTACAAAATTGAATTCAAAGATATTCAATTCGTGGATAAAATTATTAATAATTATTTGAGTAAATGGTTAAATAAATTAAATACATCACATAGTAACATAAACTAGCATGTAACAGTGGACACCCTCGCATATTGCCTCTCACAGAACACCAGACAAGCACGCATTATTTTCTTCCATTCATCAGCAAACACATCACATTCAGGGTCGGCATCCTTAGGGTTCGACATACTGGGGATTCGGCTCTAGCAACAGATCTAGATGGCGGTAGTGCGAACAGATTATGACGGCGGCTTTGACGGTGGCCAAGGTATTTGTCGGGCACAAATAGGCGGCAGAAAAGTCCGTGGAGCTCAGGGCAGTCAATACGACCGCTTAGGGTTTTACAGGCAATCGTGAGTTGATCAAAGCCCCTTCTTACCTCCAACGAATTGAAGACCAATACCCCTAGAAGATAATTCGTTGGGTACATGAATGGAAAGAAATGGTACAGCCTTTGATACAAGAATCTCAGGAAGGTTTTCTGAACTTTCTCAAGCATCAGTGTCTGAGACGCAGTATGTGGATGCCAGACACAGGCGCTGGACTCGAGTTTACTCCGAACCAAAGTGGTGTACGGAAGTTTAATAATACTGGGATTGTGAAAGTCACGACAGTTCCTCAAGACAAATCCCAGACGCCTGAAGGATTCCTTTGCAAGGGCAGACACGTGGTCTCTAAATGTCAGACTGCGCACGGTATTTCGCCTAGAACATGCTAGGTGGACAAAATTCAAGTTTTCATTTCCAGGAAATCTTAATTGCATAACACAAACAACACCCCCAAACTCCAAATACCGAGAAAAAGTTATTTTTTAAATGCTTAACTGATGAGTCATAGAGTTCAGAAGTCAGGTAATGAGTTTAATGCAAGCGTTCCGGTCAATCAGTTGCAATTTAGCGACACTTTTGTGCTCATCTCATAGTGGTTTATAGTGATATTGTGAAAGTTTTTTGTGATGGCTATTAAAACTGAGGGTATGTACTATTATTTAATATATTATTTTTATCAGAATCTATTAAAATGAATTTTAAGCATTTTTTTAACTTAATGCATAAATTTTAGCGTAATTTTTTTCATAAAGAAAACTTTGAACGTTCAGGAAGTACATTGATTCGCCTCTATTCGGGCTAGTTTTTAGATATATTGTAGGTATAACTGTGTAGTTTGTAAAAATACACATATTGTTCAGCACACTTCAGTACATCATATTTTTTTCTTTTTTTTTTCAGAACACGTTTACTCTATTTCAAGGGTAGCCTTCTTTGAAGAGTGGTTAAAAAACACGAAGAATGATAAAAGGTCGCGTATTTATGACTATCTTTCTTCAAAATTTCACTTTGGTGACAATACTGAAAGCAGCCAAATAGAAATAAAGTTGAAAATATCCAACTTTTCTACTAAGATTGGAGCCAAATGGTTGGCTACAAAATCATACCAAAAACTATTAATAATGCCTCAATATGACTACTTATATATAACGGCATCGTTAAATATCATAAAATAATATTTTCCACCTAGCATGTTCTACGCGGTACACTGTGCTGCGGTCGAAAGTCACTCCTAAGTCTTTAACGCTGGTGACACGAGTGATCACTGTACCCCCCAAATTATAATCGTATCTGATTGGTCTCAACCCTCGACCATAAGTCATAACGCTGCATTTGCTAATATTAAACAACAATTTGTTCGCAATGCTCCACTCATAGACGGTATCGATATCTTTTTGTAGGAGTTCGCAATCCACCTCTGTTCTGATCTGCGCAGCTAGTTTTAGATCGTCGGCATATAGTAGACATTTTGCGAATCGAATCTTACAAATTAGGTCATTGATCATGATCAGAAACAGAGGCGGCCCCAATACGGATCCCTGACTCACGCCCGAGCGTGTGTAATAAGACTTCGACTCAAAGCAGCCATGCCGGACGAACTGTTTGCGATCCCATAGGTAGTCGGCGAAGAAGTTAAGAAGGCCGGATGAGAAGCCCGTAGCCCCTAACTTTGCCAAAAGCACATCGTTGTCCACTTTGTCGAACGCCTTCCGGAAATCATAATACAGAGTGTCGACCTGCTTACCGGATTCCAGGTTACTGGATATGAAGTCAACGTGAATCATTAGGTTTGAATTGAAATGACTCCTCAGTCTCTTACTAACTAAAACCTATCCGTGCTCTTCGTAGTGCCGTTTGCTTTCCAGGGCTGCGGTAACCCTTTTGAACAAAATCCGCAACCCTGGCTAGCTCAGGCCCAAATAGGACCCGTCTACTTAACTGACATCTATTTGAGGCGTGCGTGGAACACAACGCGCCATCGACCCGGGCCTGGCTTTGATCGGACGGCAAGCCACCCATCGCTTGCCGTCCGCAGACCCCGCCTACGATGGCCGGGAATCACCCTGCGACTCGCGACGCCCGTGGTGTCTCCCTATGTTGCGGTGGCTGGAGCGTGAGAATTGTCTCTCCCTCACGCGTCCCGTCCTCCTTTTTTTTAGGGATGGGAAATCATCAAAAGACCCCTTCCGCTCTGGGTGGAGCGGCAGGGAGTGTCTGACTTTTACTGACTAAAACCCATCCATGCTCCTCCTAGTACCTTTTACGTTCTAAGGGCCGCGGTAACTCTTTCGAACAAAATCCGCAACCCTGGCAGGCTCTGGCCCTAACGGGTCCCTACGCATATACTGACATCTCTTTGAGGCGCGCGTGAAACACAACGCGCCGTTGGCCTGGGCCTGGCTTTGATCGGACGGCGAGCCACCCAACGCTCGCCGTCCGCAGACCCGCACCTACGGTGGCCGGCAATCGCCCAGCGACTCCCGATGCCCGGTGCGTCTCCCTATGCCGCGGCGGCTGGGGCGTGAGGGTTGCGGCGCACAGAATGTTTTGTTTTAAAATTAATGTTTATTCTTGTTTGTACCTACATTGTGTGTATCCGTGTGTGCCAAATAAAGTAATTTCCTTTCTTTCTTTTTCTCACGCGGCCCACCTCTTCCTTCACTAGCATTACTGCTTCGCAAAAGGAGATGACGGTTTCCCATGCCTCCTCGCTGCGGACCATGGATTGAACCAGGGCCGAACGCGAGAGGTCGCTTCCGCCGATCGCCTTGACAAGGACACGTCGTTGCTCCGCCCAAGCGGGGCAGACCTCCACCGTATGCTCCACCGTGTGCTCCGAAGACGAAAAAGACTTCAGTGCATCCTCACACCACCATAATTATTTTGTTTTTTTATTTATTTAAACGTCACATTGATGCCTCTCTCTGCATTTGATATTTTATTTACAGCACGTTTTCTTTTGTCTGAAAGCACTTTAGGTTGATTCAGCCATTTCTGAAGACAAAGCAACTTGTCTCTTGCTTTCTTCTTTACCAATACGTTTATGAGCATCCTCGATGATAGAAGGTGAGCAAACTTCATGGATACTTTTGCGTGGTTTTCGTGACATTCCACAACAAAGTTAGGTGCTATTTAAAATAAATGAAAGCAACCAATTTTCATTAATTAAAAAAATAACATTCCACCTTAGTGTATAAGTCTGCGCGCGCAATTTTATCCACCCTCTAAATACGCAACTTAAAAACTTGGCATTTAATGCAGTAATCCTGATACTACAGCCATCTCTTAAAAAATGAACGAACTACGTTGTCTCTAGCCGCAATTTTGAAACTAAACACAAGTAAAACGATCAGCAAAACAGTATTATTACAACAGGTTTTTAACCGACTTCTAAAAAAGGTCCTCCTTTTTTAGAAGTCGGTTAAAACCTGTTGGTTCTGGTTCTCAATTCTCGTGTGGTTTCTTCGTTTTTTGACACCTACTACCAAGTTATTTTGTACTTTATACGTAGTAGTAATGAATCCAACGTAATTCTTAAATTCCCTTGATTTGCCAGGCGCTGCCGCACGTCTTGATATTAAAAATTGACGTGACTATCATTCTTCTTATTTGACTTCTTAACTTTGCAACGGTACCAGACTTACAGTGAAAAAGATGTTCTTTTTCTTTTTCTTAAAAAAACGTTGCTCCACACTAGGAATTTGTCCTGTACCATGTTTACAGACATATAAACTAATATACACAAACAGCTAGACCCGGAACAACTATCTGTAGGCCATACAAATATTTGTTCTGTGCGGGAAACGAACCCGCAAAACGCAGATGATGAACAATATCATAGAATATTATTATGTAAGAAGATATATAGATAGAAGAATATTAATATGCGCGGCAACAGTACATCTACTCCTTTTAAATCGTTGCATTTAAAAGGAGCATTTTAAAGATGTACTGTTGCCGCGCATACCTATGATTCCTACAGATATGCCATTTTAGTTCAAACGCTTGCAGTTTTCGCTGCGTCTCGCGTTTGCAATGACCATCAACAAGGCGCAGGGACAATCACAATAAGTGTGAGGATTTAATCTAAAAAATCCATGCTTCACACAACTGTATGTGGCTTGCTCACGTGTCCAGAAACCGCCTCACTTATTCCTACACGCACCCGACGGAAAAAACTTAAATAAACAGAATATACAACCAAACACTTTTTTTACTTTATTTATTTTAAATTATGTATTTATTAAAACCTTTATAATGTTCGTAGCATTGTAACGCATACACAACGGTACAGCTAGTAGGGAATAAATTCTTGTTATTGTTTTGGCTCTGGAATATATAAAAGCACCTCTGATGCATTTTGTGTTGGTTCTGGCTAACTTGAAATTTGAAGCAGTTCAAGCGCCTGAAGATAGTCATAATGGGTGTATTACATACAATGGATAAACATAAGTTGTAGGCGTTTGGGTGAATCCACATGGAGCAGAATGATTTAATTATTTTCTTGTGCCGTTGTGTTTGAACTGGGAAGAAATGACGACAATGCACCAATATGGCGGGTTTACATCCAAGGTTTATTGAATCACAACAATCTCAAGAAATCTGTTAGTAAAACCACTTTCGTTGTAGTTTATGAAATAGGTACTTAATACTTACTATTAGAATTATTTAAATTAAATTTAGACATATGGAAATGTCAGAAGAAGCTGAAACCTGATTTTTTTTTAAAAGTGGAAGACAGTTCAAAGTAATAAAACAAAAATTCAACAATAACTTAAATGTATTTTCTTACAAAATAAACTAATCGTTGACTTAGAAAACATTATATCACACATTTTTTATATAATAATTCTTGACAATTTACCCGTACCGTTAGGATAGAAATTCGTTCAAAACCATTAATAGTTGTTTTTCCAATGTTTATGCAGTTTTAGTTTTGTCAACTTCCTCTGGGGATTTTGTCTCTTTTTTTTCAGGTTCAGATAATTTAACATTGACTTTGGATTCCATATCAGGTTTTTCATTAGTTGTGGATTTTTTTGGTACTTTAGACGGCAAATCTGCTATTTTTGGTAAGCTCACAGATGGTTTTTCGTTGGCATTGTTATTTTGAATATTATTTGGAGATGGGGTAGGCAGTGACTGAGCTAAAAAGACGGCCTCATTCGCGGCTTTTTCAGCTGCTTCAGCGGCATTACCAACTACTTGAGCCGCCTGAAGCGCTTCTTTTGCAGCGTTTTTAGCTATTTGTGCATGTGCTACTGTTTCATTATCACGCATTTGATCTCCTATTACACGCTGTGCTTTTATTGATTTAATGACTTTTTCTGCAGTTTTCAAAGCTTCCATAGCAGACAACACCGCTCCTTCAGCTGATTTTTTTGCATCTTGCGCAACATTTACAGCTTGTCTAGATATATTTTCAGCTACTTTTGCAGGTTTCTCACCTTCTTTTTCAGTACTATTAGCCACTTTGGCAGAAGGCATCTCTCCTTCCTTATCAGTAGGCTTCTCTCCTTTTTTAGTAGCAGACTTTTCTCCTTCCTTACCAGCTAACTTCTGTCCTTCTTTATGAGCAGGCTTCTCTCCTTCCTTATCAGTGGGCTTCTCTCTTTCCTTAGCAGCAGGTTTCTTACCTTCCTTATCAGTGGGCTTCTCACCTTCCTTGGCAACGGGCTTATCTCCTTCCTCGTCAGCGTACTTCTCACCTTCCTTATCAGTGGTCTTCTCTCCTTTCTTAGCAACGGGCTTGTCTCCTTCTTTAGTAGTTAACTTCTCTCCTTCCTTATCACTGAGCTTCTCTGTTTCCTTATCAGTAGGTTTCTCTTCTTCCTTAGCAACTGGCTTATCTCCTTCCTTATCAGCGGGCTTCTCACCTTTCTTATCAGCAGCCTTCTCTCCAGCCTTATCAGCGGGCTTCTCTCCTTCCTTATCAACGGGCTTCTGTTCTTCCTTAGCAATGGGCTTCTCATCCTTCTTATCAATGGGCTTTACACTCTTCGTATCAGTGGTCTTCTCTCCTTCCTTAGCAATGGGCTTATCTCCTTCTTTAGTAGTGAACTTCTCTCCTTCCTCATCAACGGGCTTCTCTGTTCCCTTATCAGTAGGTTTCTCTTCTTCCTTAGTAACTGGCTTATCTCCTTCCTTATCAGAAGCCTTCTCTCCAACCTTATCAGCGGGCTTTTCTCCTTCCTTATCAACGGGCTTCTTTTCTTCCTTAGCAATGTTCTTCTCACCCTTCTCATCAATTAGCTTCTCACCTTCCTTATCAGTAGGCTTCTCACCTTTATTAGCAATGGGCTTATCTACTTCTATAGCCGTGGGCTTTCCTCTTTCCTTATCAGCGGGCTTCTCACTTTCCTTAGTAGCAGGTATCTCTCCTTCCTTAGTAGCGGGTTTCTTTCCTTCCTTAGTAGCAGGTTTTTCTCCTTTCTTAGCAGTGGGTTCATCTCCTTCCTTATCGGTGAGTTTCTCTCCTTCCTTATCAGTGGGCTTCTTTCTTTCCTTAGCAGCAGGTTTCTCACCTTCTTTAATAGCGGCCTTCACTTCTTCCTTTGCAGTAGGCTTCTCTCCTTCCTTAAGAACGGGTTTATCTCCTTCCTTAGCCATGGACTTCTCTTCTTCCTTATCAGTAGGCTTCTCTACTTTTTTATCAGCGGACTTATCTCCTTCCTTTTTTTCTGCTTTAAGTGTCGGTTTTGCATCCTCTTTTAAAGTTTTCTCACCTTCTTTAGCGGGTTTTTCACTTTTCTTAGCCTCAAGCTTTTTATCTTCTTCATCTTCAGACTTCTCACCTTCCTTCAAAGATTTTTGACCATCTTTATCGGGCTTTGCACCTTCTTTAGTCCCGGACATAATTCTATCCTTTGCCACAGGCTGTTCACCTTCCTTAGTAGGCATTTCTACTTCCTTAGAAGTTTTATCTCCTTCTTTATTAGTGAGCTTCTCTCCTTTCTTATCAGCAGGCTTCTCTCCTTCCTTAGGAACGGGTTTATCTCCTTTCTTAGCCATGGGATTCTCTTCTTCCTTATCAGTAGGCTTCTCTACTTTTTTATCAGCGGACTTATCTCCTTCCTTAGTAGTAGGCTCGTCACCTTCTATAGTATCGGGTTTCTCTCCTTCTTTAGTAGTGGGCTTTTCTCCTTCCTTAGCAGTGGGCGTCTCTCCGTCCTTTGCAATGGGCTTATCTCTTTCATTAGTAGTGAGCTTATCTCCTTCCTTACCAGCAAGCTTATGTCCTTCCTTATCAGCCAGCTTTTCATCTTCCGTATCAGTGGGTTTCTCTCCGTCCTTAGTGGTGGGCTTCTCTCCTTCCGTCTCAGTGGGCTTCTCCCCTTCCTTGGTTGTGGCCCTCTCTCCTTCCTTAACAGTTGGCTTCTCTCCTTCCTTATCAGTGGGCTTCTCACTTTGCTTAGTAGTGGGCTTCTCTCCTTCCATACCAGTGGAATTTTCTTCTGCTTTAAGTGTGGGTTTCGCATTCTCTTTTAAAGTTTTCTCACCTTCTTTTGGTTTTTCTTTAGGTGGTGATTTCTCACCGTTTTTACCGGGTATTTCACTTTCTTTAGCCTCAAGCTTTTTATTTTCTTTATCTTCAGACTTCTCGCTTTCCTTCAGAGATTTCTCACCCTCTCTATCGGGCTTTGCACCTTCTTTATCGGACTTTTCTCCTTCCTTAACCACGGGCTTTTCACCTTCCTTAGTAGGCATTTCTACTCCCTTAGAAGTTTTATCTCCCTCCTTGGCAAGCTCTTCTTCCATTTTGGTGAGGTTCTCAGCGTCTTTGGCAGATTTCCGATTTTCAGGCTGTTTACCTGCCGTAACAGACAATTCACCTTCTTTTGAGGATTTTTTTCCCTTATTAACATTCTTATCACTATCCTTAGCAGGTATTATTTCTTCCTTAGAAGGCTTTTCGGCGGACTTGTCACTTACTATGGTAAGTTTTTCAGCTTTTAACGCAACTGGTAATCCTTTTTTTGGAATCTTTTTTGCGAATTCTCCATTGGGTGGAGATATGTCTTCAATTGAATCAGATTCGGAGTTTTCCGATAAAGCCGTTTCTTTGGGAGCGGCACTTGAATTGTCTTCTTCACTGGCTTCCAACTTTCTTGAAGCTTTATGCTTGTGTTCGTGGTTAGCAGTGGTTGGTGGCCGTGGTCCCAAGTTGATGTGATTACCAACTGGTCGGAAACCATTTTCGTCTGCAATGTATCTGCAACGTTGAAACAAAAGCTTGACAGGTTATTGAAAATTATTTGTTGCAATTTAGAGTTACCTTATTGTTGCTTTTTCTTTAAAATAAAATAAATTATTTTTTTTACATATTTAATTTAAAATCAGATGCTTTGAAAATTATCGACTCTTCTCTTCCTTTAAAAAAAAGCTCAAAATTATTTTAATATACGTAGAAGTGATGACAGGTGTAGCTAGACTGGTGCTCTTAAAAAGTAATTATAAAAGTTTTAATAAATAAATAAAATAGTTTTTATAATGATATTTAAGTTGCCAGAACTGAATGAAACAAAAACTTACTAATACTATACTTATATATATACTTTTATACGTTGACCATAAAACTTTTATTAATGTTTCTGTTAATAGAATTTTGTAAATATATCAATGGTTATCCATCAGCATCAGTAACCTTTTATCACTATACAGCATGTTTGAATACAAAAATTTAAATCAAAACAATTATGTAACATAAAACGGATTTAATCAGTTTTAACATCACATTATTATAATTAACAGATTTCTACTAACACAATTTAATCCTAATATATACAAACTAGACTAAAAAGTGCCAAATTATTTACAAACGTGTACATAATATAAACACAAAATAAATCATTGGGCATCAAAATCATCCACATCGCTGTCAAATGTCAATGACAAAAGTGCTCAGAACAGTGGCAGCATTGCCGCGTTGCGCAATCAGCAATGCTGATTCTTTGGCCAAAGAAAAGCCCATGGGCTTTGAAACTAAGACATCAGCAAACAACTGGTCGACTGTTCAGTCGACCAGTTGTTTGCTGATGTCTTAGTTTGTATATAGTTAGGCTTAGTAGATAAAAATAGTTAAGTTAGTTAAATATAACCATCCTAATATGGGATTATATTGTTAACTGGTAAAAAAAAAGCAAACTCTTACACAATTCTTGGTTATTTTTACGTAGAAATCAATACTTACTTCACACTGATGAGAGTGCCGTCGGGTGCAGTGTAGGAGTATGATCCCTGCTGAACGTGGATTTCACCACTGTCGTCATCTTCACCACCCTCATTGCTGCAGTCACTGTGCTTGTGTGCTGTTTTTCCATCTATCACTTTGTCAAAGGATGTCTCCTCGCGTTTGATACCGTTCCCAGTTTCATAGCTGAAAGATGTGTTGTCAAATTTTAATTTGTGAATAGTTTTTGTAATTCATTCAATAATTTGAATAATTGTACTGCATTCTGTTTTCGCTTATCACTTTTCTGTACAACCACTATGAGTTTCAGTATTTAAAAATTTTCTAACCATCGGAATCTCTTTTCATTTTTAAAAAAATCGTACATGTTTTTCTAATGGAAAATGTTTGTTGTGAAATGTTTATAATAATTAATGGTTTCATTACCTAAACTTGTATTTTCCATCAGCCTCAAACTCTTCAGACTGTGAAACAATAGGTATCACTGTAGGCTGCTGTCTTTCCAGTGGCACCTCATCGGTGGGGGGTGCGGAAAGCACGCACGCCACTACCCAGCACAAACAAGCTAATTTTAATAACATCTCTATTCTAAGCACTCCTGATTTACACTTATGAGTGATGCTCCAGACTTGTTGTCCACTTATATGTAAGATTCATTTATTTACTCTGTCCTCCCCCCGCGTTCCGGAGTAGCGAGCATCACCGGACGCTAAATACTTCAACCTTAACGCTGGACTGATGTGTTCTTCGGAAAATTGCACAATAACCTAGGTGTCAAGAATAAGACATGATCGGCGACGATCGGACGCGATTAAACCATTGAACACACATAACAAACACACATGCTGAAACATTATAGTGCTGTAATTTTCTATCCATGGCTTATGTGCAAGGTACACAAACTTTTAATAAAAAACGTGGTAGGAATACAAATACCAAAATAACATTTTCAGTATACTTTTTAACAGAAATGAGATTTTTGTACCATAGATATAATCTGGAGTAAACTTGAATTTATATTACTTTCTTTAAGAACTAATGAATCTCCTAACCAACGTTGAGTATCACACTGTATGTCGTGTTTGCATAATTACGGCATGAATGTCGATATAGGAATTTGTTTGGATACGATGAGTTTACTGTCGTGCGTATAATTTATAAAACAAGAAAATTAAATGAGTCTTGTCAAACCAGTGAATAAATTCCGAACCAAAACCCATTAGGCGTTTAAGCTATTGAGTCATCTTCATTTGGTGTTTTAATCGCGTGAGAGGAGGATCACATTACCTACTTAGACAATTACGGATTAAGATAAAATGTTGTTATCTTTATCATTATTACCTATTTACCTATTATTACTTCACAGTACGACAAGTGCAGATATTTATAACAAAAAAAGAGTGCTTCGGAGACAAACTCATGTTATAAGGACGTATAAATCTAATCACCCTCCAATAATAGAAGCTGGCGATAAAATTCCAGTTAATGTGGTTTACGATGATGAAAAAGTGATTAATGTGATAAATAAAAATGGAAGAAAATCAGATATTGTTGTAGAAAAGAAAACATCTTTGAAAGAGGCTCCACCTGCTAATCATCCACCTTCTTTTTCTGAAGTTATCGACAACATGGAAGATTTGAGTATAAAACCAAGGGCCCGCTCCATTCAAATACCTGTGACCAAATCTGATGAACCAAAAGCACCTTCCGCTGAATCTACTACAACTCAAACAGGAAATAAGAAACCAAAAAGGGTACAAAGAGTGAGAAAAGTCAAGGTAAATAGAAACCCAATTGATGTGCACGTTAGAGAATCAGAAAAGACTGAAAATAAAGTGGTACAAAAAGAAGTAACAAAGACGCCTAATCAAACCCGTGTTGAGACGTCGTCGGTGCATACTCCTCAAACATTTAAACGAAGGAACGGAACTCGAGAACCTGTGGTTCCTATCATCGAGTCGGAGAGTTACGTTTTCTCACATTCGGGAGACTTTCATTACAGGTAGGACACGAATTCTTGAACATGAAACTGATTTAAACTATGGGAATAATACAATTAAATGGTTAATTGACATCATTTTTTTTATTTTACAGTTATAAAGGCGGTGACGGTACAAAAGCGTATGAGAGAGGTGAATTGAAAAGTTCCAATGGTGGTGCTGGAAGTGCTGTAGAAGGAAACTTTTCATATAAAGTAAGTACCCCAGGGAGTTACTATGCCGTTTAATTTAAATGCATCTGTCATACCTGGATCACTACCCCAACTTATACAGTTTTTATATTTTATGTTTGGCCTGTTTTGTATTATGCTGTGTACCTTATAATAATGATTACTTATTCACTACAGTAGATTAAAAGTGACTGATTTTTTTAAAACCCCTCAAGCTCATAAATTTTGTAATAGACGATTTATTTGGAACACCATCTGCTACGATCTTTAGTTACCTCTACTTTTGCCCGTGAGGTGCCGGTTGTTCGATGCACCTAGCATTTCCATTTTTATATCTGCATTTCCTTCTGCTATCTGTTAACCCCCTCTTTCAATGGAACCATATTCCTATACTTATTTATTTTATGCTATTTTCAGGACAAAGACGGCAATGACGTCAGTCTATCATACACAGCTGATGAGAATGGCTACAGACCAATAGGCGCACACTTGCCTACACCACCACCCATTCCTCCTGCAATAGTGCGTGCTCTAGCTTATCTTGCCACGAAGACTACACCAGAACCCATCACTGAGAGAATAAAAACACTATGAACATTTTTCAATTTAAATAAATGATGGATTTGACAACTTGATTCACAGGCTTCATTCGCTGGTAAGAGTTATCGAAGGTTTATGCATAAATTTAGTTATAATAGTAATCTAAAACGAGGTACCTAAACATCTTGCTACAATAATTGCTTCAAGACTCTATTATATCCAAGATTTCTTACAATTAAAATAGAGGGTGTAAAGCTTATTATTGCCTTTAGTGTAAGCGGAGTTTAGCACTGTGACCACTATGCTCTTGTTTTAAGAATCGCAATTTATATAATTGTATTGCAAGTTTTGTTTTGTTTCGCATTCAGGGATTTGTACAAATAAACGAGATTCCCTTGTTAACCGTTTCGTTTGATATCTGGCAAAGATTCCATACATTTTGAACATTATTTGTATCATGCCAATAATTATGACACATACCAATCTAAGATAGGTACTAGAATAATAGGTAAGTCTGTCTAGACTTATCTATTTTTAGCTCGATGACCGATAGCTTGGTATTGCAGTGCATCCAAAATAGGTAAACGATTGAACAATTTTTAAAATAACAATTATTGATGTAACTGAAAACAACTCGACACCTAAAGTCACTTGCTCACATTTGCTAGTAAAAAATAATTACCTAGTGGTTATAATTTCCGTAAACAGAATGCAGTACACTATTTAAATTATACACTAAAATTATATTGCAGACTGTCTGTAGTGCAGTCGTTATAATACAATTACATTGAGTTAGTTGATCAATAACTACAGCTACGTAAGTAGGTATCTGCTAATACATTAATTAGAACCAATTGTTTGTGCCTATTACATGACGTTTCATCATCGTCGATATGCTCACATTCATAGCCTTTCCAGTACTGTTATCACATTCGATCTATAGAATGATAAAGCACATTGTTCTATGTTCTCATCATTGACCTTGGGATACACGCTCACTTCTCCAAACAGGTTTGATAGGAATGCTGTGTACCGGGACCACTCTTGCTTTCTATTGAAACAAATATTTTCACTGACATTTCCTTGTGTAACCGTTTCGCTATCGGAGTTGTTACTGTTTCTTTAACTTATTTTTTTTGTTTTTTAATCATTAATCAGGTGCATTGTTAATTATAATAGACAGTTTTCAGCGTATTCTAAGCTTTCAAAGATTTTCTGTATTTGCAATTTGCATTTATTTATTTTGTATATTCTAATTGTTCTCGGTTCTGTGTCACTTCTTGCCGATTCCCGAGGAAGACATCCAAGTCGTCCGAAAGGAACAGACTTAATATTATTCTCATTGAGATGGATATTTTTATATGCTTTCTGTAATTATCTGTGTCTTTTTAATCTTAGAACATTTTAAGAAGAACGAACCTTTTTTAGATGTTAATTGTTTAAAAAATTAACTTGCCAATAATACTTCGAAGAATATGTTACGTGAATTGGGTTTCTATCATATTAAAAACATTAGGCTTACTCACGTTCTAACAACCACTAGTGCCGTTGATACCGTTTATAGGAAATGACATCAACATTTAACACTTATTTGACAGTTTCTGTAAGTATCATGCTAATGAAAAATCTCTGTTTTTGGCCATTGTCTCATCTCTAAAAGTATATAGAACCTTGATATATTATCCCTTATGGATGACAAAAACAGTAGAAGGATGTTGTTGTATATTTAACGCATACCTCTATTGTTAAGGCCAGCTTATTCTTGTTACTTATGAAAACTTGACTTTTAAACTTTGTTTTTAAAATTAAAAAACAGAAGTTTTCTTTCATCTTTGGCTTGGTTTAAACAGTATTGATGGCAAACGCTTTACTGTCAAAGATATCGATACCTGAAGCATCAGTTAACGTAAGAGACATTTACCCCAAAATGCCAAAATGAACCTTACACCGATTACTTTAAGTGGCATTTATCAAAAATTCTAAAATGTCGCTTACGTTAATTTATACTTCTGGTATCGATATCTTTGACAGTAAAGCGTTTGCCATCAATACTGTTTAAACCAAGCCAAAGAAGATATGTGTTATGTAAAGTAGGTGTATTTAAACCATTGAGCAAAAACTGAGGGTAGTCGAAGGTTGAACACATTAAAAAACCAGTGTACATTTTGCAATGCATCTTTGGCACTGATTTTGCTTTTATTTAAATAAATATACAAACTTTTTACGTAAATTCAATCATTGTCTATCACAGTTCAGTCATTGTACATTCTTTTTATATGTTTTTTTATTGCTTACTATATTATATTGTTTTAATGTAAGTGCAGTTTTGTAAACAAAATTTAAATAGGCTTCATGTTCAATTTGTTTTTATTAAAGTTTGCTTATCTAAAAAAAAAACTGGTGATGCATATAACGCACAACGAGATCTTCTTAACTATAAAACAAATGAGATTAATCATAAAGTAACAAAAAAGGATTTAACTTATAAAGTTTTTTTTTTCTGAAACAAAAGCTTATAATTCTGTTTTCAAAACTGTACGAGTATTCGAGGGGTAACAGGTACGTAGGATGCTCAGGTCGTCAGGGCATCAGGCGATCAGTTGATGGAAGGTTTAGTTTCTGCCCGGAGGTGGTGGGGGGAGGGTCGCGAGGTAATCGAGAGCCTTCTGGATTGCTGGCGGGATCGGAGGAGGTGTCGGCAAATGGGCGCCCTGAAATAGAAACGTCCAATATTTTCAAAAACGATCTTATGAAAGTTGATATCCTGAAGAAAGTAGCCTTAACCCATTTGCCCCGTTTGCCAGGCTATCATGACGTAATTAAGTTATATTATGTTATAGCGAGGTATATAAATTGCCCATAAAACCACAGGACACAACCACAACACAGAATTAATAAATAAGTATTTTAACAGCATTCAAGGTCATACACGATACTATTGTGGTAATCTTTATTGGCTATCACCTGGTATTTTATTTTCTGTTTAATAGGAGTGCCTATTAAACAGAAAATAAAATACCAGGTGATAGCCAATATAGAAAAATATAGCCAAAATATTCCATATTCAAGACACATACGATTAAAATAATTACGTAACCATGCGTGTTCTAATAGTCTATTTTTACTAGGATGACCAAACCACATAAAAAATCTTCATCTAAAGGTTAAGATCTATTCCTCCACATCCGAAAACATTGTAATAACCTTGAATATTTTTTTTCGCCTATTTTGTTTGCTACCTACGCAGTAAAAAAATTCGGTGCTATGAAATAAAACGAGAAATGGATCGTTATTGTTTGTTCTTATAATTTGGAGAACACGCTTCGATCCTAGAATTGTTTCATGAATCTATGAATTTTGTGACTACCTATGTCAATATTTTTTGTACTGCATAAATGCATCAATAACATTATTTTGAATATTTGTTTCAGTTTGACTGATTAAAGAAAAACGATAAAAGAAGATCGAAGTGCTTGTTAATTCTTCGAAAAAATGCGTTAGCTACCCAACAAATGGCAGCAAATGATTTGAAAAATAAAGGAGGTTTTTATTTTATATTACTGCGGTCACAAGAAACAAATATTAAAAATCTATCTCAACATTTGCTGAAGGAGCTTGCAATTAAATAAAGTCTCACCTCAGGTTTGAAACCGTTCTCATCATCAGCAATGTAGTTTAGGTTGATGACAGTGCCATCTGGTGCAGTGTAGCTGAAGGCTCCTTGAGCAACAATGACGTCACTGGCATCAGGACCAGTGGCCTTCTTCAGTGTGCCAGCTTCTTCAGCTTTGATGCCGTTCTCGGCCTCGTAACTGGGAAGAAAATGATATTGGGTGTTTATATTTCTGTTACTTTAGGAGTAATAAGTAAAAATATAAATAAATACATAATGAATACCTAATCTAAAAAATAAACAGAATAAGCAACTTACTAACAACTTAACTAATAAATAATACCATATATATATCACATTAAACACCCCGTGCTCTTCCTCCTCTCTCCTACTTGATCTATGCAGTGTCCGACAGGGTCCATAATTGTGACTAAGATAATTATTTTCTAACAACTTTATACATTATGGTACCTCCGCAATAAAGAATTGAGAATTGAGTCAGAGGTAAGTGAGATGACAACGAAGGCCATTTTTATATTAAAACTCAATTAAAACTAAGTCATCAATATTATGGAGAAATTTGATGATCCTCGGTTTTAGCTGCCAGAATGGAGTGTGGAGGCTGTAATTTCGCCCAAAAATGCAAATTAGTGTAACACTAATAATAATAGTGACTGACCACACTATTTGTGAACAATTCTAAGGTAGGGCAAATCGCTACTAAATTTAGGACTAATTATAATTTACTATTCGCTTCATTATTTGCAGTAAATTTTATTTTGGTAGATCCTGTTTGTTGTTTTTTTTCTCTGTATTTTAACTTTATATTTGCACCAGTGCAACCCTATTTCGTGTCCAGGCTAACTCTATCCATTCCAGGTTGCCTGGAAGAGATCGCGGAATGCGATAAGGCCGCCAATTGTATGTTTTTTAGTTTTAGATTTCCCGTGTATTTTTAAATTTGGTGTACAATAAAGTATATATAAATAAATAAAATCCTAAAAAACCTTTAACGTGACTCTGTTATTCTTCAGGTCTTCTCCAGTCAGTCCCGCATTACAGAGGATCGTGGTCACCGGACCCCTTTAAACGGATAATTTGTCTCCGTCGATTCCGGTCCAATGTTACCATCACTACCTGCTGGAATTAGCTTGAGGACGTAGCGTTCTTTCACTTGGTCAGACAATCGTGTTGGCGACCGGCCTCGTGGTCTCTTTCCTTCGGTATTACCAGTGCCAACAATTACCAGCTTTTCAAGGCTGCTATTTCCCCTTCGGTATTCTAGATAGGTAGATGAAGATCCTGTTTTTTTCCACAAAGAATTATTGTCTTCGATTATTTGCTACGACGTTCATCGACAGCAAACAACAGTAGGTCGCCATTGATGCGTCCTTTCTCAAGCTGTTGTCAAAATGAGGTGCGAAACGAATTGTAAGAATTTTTATTGTTCAATCAAGGTTTATAACGCTTTGCGATACATATCAAAGCATGATACGGCGTGACTTCATAGAAACAAGGGCCATGTTGCAGTAAAACAATTAAAACAGGGAAATATTTCGACAAAGGAAATTCATATTTCAGGGATACTGAATGCGTTCATATTACAAAGGAACTTAGTAGTATAAGTAGGTTAAGGAGGTCTGTCAGACAGTCGCGACATGTACGCTAAATGCAGTTTCTTTGCCGGTTCTTCCCAATAGGAAACAAGCATTCAAGTGCACTAGTTTCTGACATGAAAAACAATATTGTAAAATTGGATTATCCCAGTATTGTTTGGAAAAGACAGATTAATTTTGTTCGCTCCTTCTCCATTTTATGGCAAGTTTATTTAATTTAATAGAACTGTTTCTTTATATTTTCCAGTGTCTGTTCATTTTTGTCACTTAATTCTGTACTTGACCTTTATAACTGACCCTCTGGCGGTCAGCGTCGGTGGTCAAATCAATGATAGTGAAGTTGCTAATATAACATAACATTTTGAGTACCATTATGTAACGCTGAAGTCGTACTGCCTGCGGCGAACACGTAACTGCAGTTGGAGTAATGAATTTACACTTAATTCCAATCAATGACAAATCGATAAGTGAAAATGTTTTTGTAAACTGCCTGAACATATCTGGAGAATTCAAACTTACGTCATCGTCCTTCTAATATTCTAGAATCAGCATCATCTGCCTAGCTTTTTCTAACTGTATTTAGGTAGGCTTCCAGTTAAACCGGATCCAGCTGAATACCAGTATTTTACGTGGAGCGGCTGCCTACCAGACCTTCACAATCCATTAACTAAGTAACACGGTAGGTACTTTTTGGCAAGACTGGAGTCAGATTTTCTGACTTCTGACAATCCGTAACGGAGGAGTCTTAGTATGTAAAGATGGGAACCCATCCACAGACCGACCTTGGCAAGCGTTGCTGGACCTTGAAGATCGTCCTGTGCGGCTGTTATTATTTGGCCGCGAGCTCCACAATATGACCTCAATACCACTTAATTGAATTAGTTTCCTTCATGAAAGCTGTATAAGTTATCGCAAATCTCAGAGCCGTTGCCTACACCGTCGTGTCCAATTTTTCACCAACTCAGGGCGCCATTGCATTATTAAATTATTTTATAGATATTTTCCAAAATCCTTTTTGTTTTAAGTACCTAATGCAACTTTATTAAATACTGCCTAATAAAGCGTTACGAACTTCGCAGTTCGTGTTATGGGTAGGTAGTTTTACCTACACATAGGAATTATATACCTATGTATGTGTGCCATTGTAGCAAATATTTGCTCATGATAAAGGAGAGTAAATATTTGAGTATTTGGTGTTTCAATTTTTATTACTAAATCAATTATCACTGGTCTTCCATGGGCTTTATGGGTGGCAGTTGAAAGTTCAAAAAGTATCGAATTTTGTTCTCAGATCAATAAATCGGGCAACATTGATTAAGTATCAAAGAAAGAAGTACAAAAATCATTGATGGCCCATAATGGTGTATTGTGTGCCATCTTAACTAAATGTTTTTTGTCCCAGTAGGTCTAAAATACAGCGCCTGATACCTACAAGCGTAATCTTACCTGTATCTATAAGATCCATCTGGTTGCTGGTCGAACTCTTGTGAGAGGATTGCTACGACTTTGTCGGCAGGCCCCTGCGGCGCCGATAACGATACTGCCATCACTCCCAACAGAATTAACACCCTCTGTAAATAAGAGAAATACCAATATTACATTCAGAACGATAGAGAAGATAATAAAACTATGAACTCTCTGAGGGAATTTTTACACTTCGGTAACTTTAATATTTTTACTGAATTTCCGAATTTTAATTGATTATGAACAGTAGTTTCAACGGTCTTCGTGGTTTTTGAACTGTAAACTTTTGTTACTCTTAAAAGTTAATTGAATGATGTTTATTTATTGATTTAGTATTTAGTAATTTTATTGATTTTGCTATCCGAAAATTTCAAGCGCCTTCTATAATAAGCATAGCAAACAATGTAATACTTGAGTTAAAGTATTAAAAGGCAGTCAGGCATTCACTCAACAACTTTCATGTTTGTGCTAACTTTAATCAATAAGGCACTATATAGATACAAGGTTACAGAAAACACATCGCGACCTACAATTACAAGGACATAGGCACAAGACCTTTAGTTCGTGGTCTTTAGTCTATGCTCATGTCGTTGAAAGATTTATAGCCCATTTGTAACCAATATCAATTTCAACATTAACATTATTCACAATCGACCAATTCAATTAATTTCTATAAAATCAATCTTAATTTAATAATTTATTGCAGATGAGTTTTGTTGTCTGCTGAGATTTATAAGGTTGTTTTATAAAATTTAATGTTTTGTGACCTATGGAAACTCTGTACGATTTAATTCATAGTTAGACAAACATAGGCCCCGGAACTACAAAAGTTTTTAAATTGATTCAAATAAACTCTTCAGGCATCATTCAATTGAAACAGAGATGACTCTACTATATCCAGCTATAAGAGAGAGGTCTATTCGGTCATTGTAATTTAGAATATACATACAATTTGACGGTTGAACAGTTTTATGAAATACGCATATAGTGCGTTAAGTGCATATGTAGCAACATGTATGCACTTAGTTAAACATGTTGTCAATGGAACTCTTTTTAGGTCAGGCACGCATCCTCAAATAAACAAAGTTATTATATTACTCGCTAATTGTATCCACAATACAAGACAAGACAAATACAATTAGCCAGTAGCCTAGTGGCCGTTTGTGGCACGCGGCCTTCACGCGACTGTCACGCGAGTGACGCACGCTCGTTTAGGAAACATTTTGAGATACATTTAGGTAACTTATTATATTTTTTATTTATATTTTACTGTGCTTCTAAATGTCTAAAATATGTTATTTTTGTCGATCTAAAGTTTAGATCTAAACTATTTTAACTCCTTTTAGTTTTGATTTTAAACTATGAATAGTTTATTTGTTGGAATACTTGTACTGATCCGAATACGAAAATAAATTGTCTTACTGAAAAAAAACTCACAGTTTGACCATCCCGAAAAACATGCACGGTTCCTTCGTCACAGGCCACAATAGAAAAGCCGCGTAAGCTAGGTAAATATAATTTAAGGATAGTAAGAGGAGAAAAGGATTCAGGAAGTGAACAAGATCTTCATCGATATTAACTTCGTGAACGTGATCCCAATTATATTACTCAAGTTCAAAGACAAGCTAAAAAAAAAAATCACGCGATGTTCATCTCAAATATTAATTAAATATGATAATAGGAATCACTTCAAGTTTCTAACTACTAAGATGATTAATTTTGTAAGAGATGTCCATGTTTAATTACCTTTTCAACATTATTAAACTGGTTTTAGATAAGAATTTATTAATGAATATTTTAAACGTTGATACGATCAAACGGTAACAGATGCTAGTCGCTTTGATCACTGTAATATTAATTTACGATTTTTTATGGTATTATTTGAGTCATCGTCGTTTAACATTGTAAGACTTGATCGCATTGATAGGATATGAGAGAGGTAAGGTAGTTGCGAGGAGTGACCAGAATGCACAAGAGAGAAGAGAGCAAATCTGCGATAGTTAAGTTAAAAGAAAAATTGTGTGTGATGACACTGATGACTGTGATGAGGACAAATTAAACTCATATGACTAAAAGAGTTAAATAAAAATGAATGGAGTGGTATGCACCATAAAAAAGGTACATTAATTATTGTGTGAGGAATGATAATGAAAATAAAAGGAAGCCAGTACGAATGACATGACTAAATGAATGAAGACAGATATAAAAAAATGTTTAGTGAAAAACTTGTAATTGGAAAATTCTTACATTGAGTATAATGTTATACAGTATAAAGGCATGCAAGAAGATGATTGGTTACACAACTAAGTAACCGTGTATTACAAGTCACATTGATACTTTGAACTGTGTCTAATCGGTGTCAATGTGCGCATGCATCGTTTATGACCACTTGACAGTTAAAGTTATACTCAAATCTTAAAGCAATCGATGCATTAACCGATATTGAAGGTCTGAGCAAGTTTTAAAGATGTTAAGATAAGTTCTTATACGATTATGTACTTTAGGTTTGCCTTGTGTTCATGAGGCATGCCGAAAAGTACGTTGCAATATAAGTTACCTAACCAAGAAATCGTATCTAACTTTGTGTTATAAAGTGAATGAAATTCAGTCGTAATTTAGTTTTGGTGACTTTTTGTTAGACTACATATTAGGTACAGAGATCGTTTCTATGGCTCTAAACAGATGGGCTGCACGCCAGCTGCAAAATTCCTGTTTGGATGCAGTTTTTGTGCTTGACCAAATTGTATTGAAACTGCCAAAGCAGTGCTTGCTTGCAGTGCAATGAATTGAATAATGAATTCAAAATATATTATATTACATTTTTATTTTTAATCATGATTTCAGCCCATGTACGGCAACTACTTAACCTTAGTCTCTATAGTCTGCTGTTATAAACAACATTATTATTTCCGGAACTACTTGATATGTAAAAAAATATAAAGATAAAACAATCTTAGTTTTGTCAGTGGCCTTTTACAATTGGTAGATACGTTTATAGTTACTGTTAATCCATAAATAGATTTTACCACTGCCCCCCTGACCCGAGGTAGTGCATCCCAATAAATGGTTAAATGAACCATTTAGAAACCCGTTTCAATTAACCTTTACGTGAACAAGGTAATTAACTACTTATAAACCTTGTACCATGTAGGTTTATGAAGAAAATAAAACCACTGAATCAATTGATTACTGTGTAACTAGTCATAAAGGGTATGTTTTCGTGGAAAATGATCGTTACATCGTTATACAGTATTTTATTCAATAACCATATTTTTAGCAAATAAATGTATTTTTAAAACAAGTGAATGGAGTGGTGGTGTTTTTAAGAACGTTTACGCGGTACGGCTTTTCATTCAAACTTTCAAATCCTTATTTTCCGAAATTAATGAACCGATTTTAATAAAACTAGGTATGCATACACTAGATATCTAAGTCTAAATAGTCATGTGAGAAAATTTTCGAAAAAGAGTTCAGGGGGAAGGATATAGTGATTTTTCACTTTCTATAGAAAACTTAAAATCGCTCTCACTCTCCCTCTGAAATCTTATTCAAAAATGTTATCTGATAACTATTTAGACCTGGATATCTAGCGTATGCATACCAAGTTTTATTAACATCAGTTCATTCATTTCGAAAAATAAGGATTTGAACGTTTGTATGAAAAGCCGTACCGCGTAAACGCTCTTAATAAGGATGCTATTTACCATACCTGTTATATTTTTTTTAATAAAATCACCTTTGCAAAGCGTGATCCAACTTCTTCTCCTTGTTAACATGTTTTTTTTTAATTTTTAGGTACTTTTGGTTTCGTATCTATTTTTCATGATGGGGGAACCCCATCATGAAAAATAGAGGAATGACAGAATAGACTCTATTTTGACCTATTTAAATGCAAGGCCCGCGTGTGTATAACCAGTACGGGCTAGTGTTACGAAGGTTGATTCGCTTCACAGTCCATTAGCAGAGTCTTGTTAGTAATAGATATCGTCACTTGTAACCTAGGCCTGCTTGATTAGTGGAACATATTTAACTGAAATTAATATTAATTACAAGTATACGTCTCATTTATTTTGCATACGAAAAAAAGTAACGCCCATAAAAGTTGTGATGTTTAGCATGTCATTACAGCTGAAATTACAGATTAAAAACACAAATAAACTTTGCCCAACCGAACCGTGAATCGATACGAGGACCTCATTCACAGCAGAATCGCTTTCGACGACTGGACTTAAAAGTCAATAGAAATTAGCACATGTTATCTATAATTCAATGGAAACTATTATAAGCACCGGCAACACCCCGGGGTGCGCCGAATTAATCGCGAATTTAATGTTTATTACCAATTACATAAGGTTTATTTATTTTTGGGAATTTTCACATGTCTGGGCTGGAGCGGTTAAGCCAAGCTTATACATTCAATCGAATGATGATGAATTTTAAATTGATATATGTATGTAAATGATGGTAGATATAAATTGCATCATTATAAGTTTAGGTAAGCTATCTATGAGTAAACTTAAGTCAGTGAATAAACTGCCTACGTGAGGTTCATCGCTCATTATTAGGGAGGGACATTATTATGTTTAGTTTCTGTAGACCTGTGAATGCAACTGGTTTCAGGATTTCAGTACAGGTAACAGTAACTACTACGAAGTTAAAATCATACCTACTGCCAAGAAAGTCATGATAAGGCCAGAATGAATAGTGAGAAGGATGGATGAGAATTTCTACCTAAGGAAAATTTTCCTGAAGGACCTTATACAATATTGTTTCCGCTGGCTATACCACAATAGTCCAAAATATAACAGAGTACTAACACGGGCTAACCACTTAGATACGCGTATGTACTTTACTGTAAAACAAAAGGTTTCTAAGCCAGCGTTTGTCACCCTCAAACTATTCTTAGCATCGCCTAAATACCTGTGGATGCTGCGGTATGCAGATGTCGGCACACCAGCTATTTTGCAAGTGTATTGAGTTGTGGGAACATGTCATAGAATTCGAGAGTTGCCTCGAAAACAATGTACTACGTGCAAAAACAAAAGGTGTGCACTTAATTAACTGCTCGCACGCCTCCGTACGAATCCAGGCACGGACTTAACGAGTTGATGACTTGACCGTTTTTTTTTTCATTTTCAACATTATAATTATTTGATAAAACTGATGGAGCTTTTTCGACAAAAAATTAAGTTTCTAAAAATACAGTTCAGTATAATGAGATAACCAGGTTTTTCGTTTTATTACGAAAACTTGAGTAGATCAACATGTCTCACGTAATTAAAATAAAGTTCTCAGAACCACCGCTTTATTCGCTAATGTTTTGTCAGAAAATATACATTTTGT
Organism: Melanchra persicariae; assembly: GCA_947386135.1. NCBI lineage: Eukaryota > Metazoa > Arthropoda > Insecta > Lepidoptera > Noctuidae > Melanchra > Melanchra persicariae. Next base: position 11,891,920 of record OX376650.1, on the reverse strand, counting down.
TTTAGCCGAGCTAATAAAGATGTCTATAATGTGACCCAAATGAATGACCCTGTCAAGACGTATCCTGTTATCTATATATTTTAATATACATTCTTCTTAATAAGTAGGTAAGTAATTTATTTTAGATACAAATGCTTACAAAAGCAGTGTCGTATGATTATTCAAATGACTAAATGAATTAATGAGTAGTATTGTTTTTATATTTGGAAGTTTTTTTAAAAATGATTATTAATATTCTAAAATAAATCTTTGTTCTGTCAATAATTATGTTCAAACTGAATAACATATTAACAGGAACTAGTGTGAGTCTATGGATACAAACCATGATCAAGCAAAGCTATGTGAATCTACGTATTCCATTTTGGAAGTGAACATTTTGCAAAATTATTTTATAAATAGAGATGTGCATTGCACGACAAGGTGGACCGACGACCTGGTGAGGGTCGCGGGTAACCGATGGATGCGAGACGCACAGGACCGGTTGTTGTGACGACACTTGGGGGAGGCCTATGTCCAGCAGTGGACGTCTTTCGGCTGATATGATGATGATGATGATTGCACGACCTCCTTGCGCTCGCCCCTATGTTCGGAAAATTATTTTCACTCGCAAGGCCTGGGCGGTAGTGAGAGTCCGCGTAGTCACCAATTATAATAGTAAATATGACTTCACTTTTTATCCGAATGGATATTACAATTAGTATTTGGAAAACTTTTAATGTGGCTACATTTATCTTGGCAAAATGTAAGGTTTTTCTGGCTCCCACAGGAACTTGCTTTTCATTCACTATAATTGGTAACAGGACAAACTAATGAACCAAAGTAAATACATTTTTGTACTTAAAATACCAAGTTATTTCATTGGTTGTCTTTAGAAACAATATATCTATGGTCCGTATATCTTGTAAAAGGTAACTGAACTACCAAAAATTCCAACAAAAATAAAACGAACAATGTTGGCGCCACATACATTATGGTCTTAACGTATTCTTATTCTAATTAGCTGGAAATAGGTGATAATAACGAAGTTTGTTTAGGTAAAAATAGGTTGATTTAATAAAAATAAATAAAATAAAATAAAATAAAATAGTTTATTTCTTTAACGTTTTTACATTATTTATTCAGTGGCTAGAACCACCCAGGAAGCATGTAGTAATGCTTGTGTTGGGTGGTTCCGCTCCTCCCTAGGATCAATAAGCATATTTCATAACTAGACAGTAACTAGATAACTAAACTATTTTATACGTTTGTTTTACAAACAATTAAATCAAAAAGGTAAAGATACTGGTATGACTCTTTGTGTGTATGTGAGTATGTTTGTGTGTGAAATGGTGTGTGCGTGTGTGTGCCTTTATGACAGTCAGAACATACGATCTCTCATAAAGTCTGTGTGAATTATGCTCCTATTATGAGATTTCTAGCCCTACGATGTAATATCTTGGGATCGGGAAGTACCACTAGAAGTTACGAATATTGTCTAATGTTCGTATTTAAATAATAAGTTCTCTGTGTCACAGTATCCAAGCGGCTCGAGTTCTTGGATAATTGTTTTTTTACATTCATGGAATTGAAGGCTATGTATTGTGTATTTATTTTGGAACTTATTATAAAGGTAGGCAGAGTGGGCCGGAAATTGACGCCTGGCAAAAAGAGTTCTACAGGGAGGAGTAGTGGCTACTATACATTTTCTTCTACCTGTATGAGCTTTATATACGTAAGGTAAGGTTTTATGTAGTTTAAGTACCGTGTTTATAATATAAAGTTTTCTAAGTGACAATATTTTATGATTTAGGTATAGTTCGTCAGTAGGAAATCTAAATGGCTTAAAGAACATTGTCTTTAACAGGCATCTCTGGGCTCTTTCGGCTTCAAGGAATTTAATTTTAGTGGCACCACCCCAAATGGAGATACAATAACACATAACTGATTGTGCTAATGCAATATAAGTACGCTTTAGAAGATCTTGAGAGGTAACATGTCTTAACTTTTTAAAGACCCATATGAGTTTACGGATCCTATCATTTATAGCTTCAATTTGAGGGTGCCAAGAAAGGATTTAATGGAATAAAGTAAGCAAGGAGGATTTAATGGAATAAAGTATTACTCAGAAGACTTTCGAGAAGTTTCTATTAAATAATTTCAATGTAACATAACTAATGAAATGTAGGTGTACCATTGGGCCACCTCTCCTGCCAGAGTTGCGGAATTTGTTCGAAAGAGTCACTGCGGCCCTGGAACGCAAAGGGCATTAGGAGGAACACGAATGTGTTTTAGTCAGTAAGAGTCTGACACTAAGAGCAGAGGGAGTCATTTGATGATTTCCCAGCTTTAAATAAAACTGCCTAGCCCTTCAGGCAATTTAGACGTGACATTGAGTTTAAAAAAATACGTGATTTAATGATTTTTTATTCTGCACGAACAAAAATCAACATACCTTCTCTGACCATTGTTGATAAACCTACTTAGTACAAAATCCATAAATCTCATCAATACATGGCAATTGATAAATAAACCCGCCTTGCTTATAATAAATCTGCATAAAACGATGGCACGCTTGTCACTGAGGTAAACAGCACAGTTGTCGGCAAAGGTTATGTATTGTGGGCGCAACGAATGCACGACGCGTTGCATAACTAGCCGGTGACCCTATGCCCTATGCACCCACTTTGGCCACGTCCATAAAAACGAGATTAATGTAAGAAGATGTCTCGACTATGTTACTAATTAAGAAGTTAAATTAGATAGGAGCGGGAGTTATCTGCATAATTATGATCATTAACATACATCTTAAGTATTTGTGTCTCCTTTTTTGATTAGGTTCGTTATTAGTGTCCTTTAAAGTTTAGGGGACATCTAAGTTATGAACTTTTTGATAGCAAGGTGGTTACTTAAAACATGTCAAAAAGCTATTTTAACACTTTTTACAAGTTATTTGTACTAAAATCGGATTAGATAAGAGCTTTATCCCTTCTTAGTTGAAAATGCAATCTGACATTTTTCTGACGTTTTCCTGTAGTAATTACAGCAAGTTTGCTACAACTTTATTGACGTTATTAAAGTCTTATATAATCGCTTCGTTTGTTACCCATCGTTGAACCCATTTTCATGGAAATAATTACCTACTAAAATGAGTACATACAAAAATGTGTTATGGTACTCATTTTTTTTAGGCAGCTATACATAAAACCATATTGAATTTACATAAAATACTAATGACCAATAATTTATCGGAAATGGAATAAACAAGCCCAATTTATAGTCATGTTATTGAAAATATTAACAAATCACGTTATTTATGTCACCACAGCAGGGACACGAATTCCAAGCTTCCTTATATGTTATCACCAAAAATAAGACGACCTACCTGCGATGGTAAAGATGCCCTTCTGTGCCTAAATGTTAAAGATGCAACATCTTACAGCTGGGGTCAGGAGTTCACATCCCAGCATGGGTTATAATTTATAGAATCATTTAAGTCCGCTTAAGGTATGGCTAAATTGTTTCTAGCACGTCCCAAGTCCCTATAAAAAGTTTAATGTTATTGAGGTTTGGTAAATTACTTCTTTATCCCATTTCTTGCTGAGACAGTAAGGAGTGTCTATAACACTAAACACTTCTGATACTTTAATTGAAATAGTTAATAACCTTATCATGAGTTTGGCCGAATCAGCCTCATGGGTATATTTTAACTATAAGTTTTAGTGTATAGAGCATAACCAAATTATCCCAGTATTTAACAACTTTTTTTATTTTGTTAAGCTTAATTTTTACAAGGATATTTATGTGAATGATTTTGTCTTTAATCGAAAATTAAAAACGTTAAAAAGCATCATTTAACCACTGACCCCGAAGGACCATAGTGAAAATAAATATTGCAGACTAAGGATCAGGTATTAAAGGACAAAGTTATTAATAGACACTGATCCCCAACACGTATAATATCGCTATTCCTTAATAAATCGTACCAAAGGCCAAATATTGAAATATCCCAGAGCCTAACGGGCAAAAAAATCGAAGCTAATCTCGAATATGCAAAATATCCCTAAACAAACCTTATCTTTAAAAAAAATTCGTTTAAAAACAGCAAAGACTTACCATTGTCATATTGAATAGAGCACTTGATAATAATTCAGGATGAGCAAAAGTGATAATATCCCATGTAGTTTGGTAGGCGACGGCGGCGTGTGCGCCCGATTGTACTTACTCGTCTAATCACCTGTCCCTTTTATAGAGACGCGGATTTGTCTAGCCATTGCAAGCGGCCGGGGGAGCCTGCACTCAGTGCACAGCACAGGGATGGACTTAGGCCTATGGTTTGTGCGAGAAAATTATTATTTTTTGCAAAATAGATTATTTTTGGAACTTTACGTGTAAGATTTTCAAGGAAGTCATTAAAGTTTACAGATTCTATCAAGTCTTTTGAATAAGGGTTTATTTCATCAGGTAGGCACCAGATTATGTCTTAAACTAACTGAATGCCAAATTTTGTGGCATTGCTTTAAACACTTGAAAAGAGTACGAAATTATTTTTTTCAAGCCATACAAGTATATTTTAATTAAATAGAATGTGCTAGTTGTAAGTACGAAAAATACACATAGGTACTGGTTGTCTAAAATAGCATATAGTCAGACAAGTTAGTACAGTCCTCAACGTTTTATTTCCAGGTGAGTTTCTCAGCGCATTCATCTAACTGAATAATACGTCTGTGCCTGTTAAAAGAATGTAGGTAACAAAATACGATGAATCTTGAGCTAATGTCACAAACCATGAGAAGTAGAAAATGATGTCTCACCGGATAACAATGTGGTCATCAAAAACAGTTTTTAATAAATTAGCATAAAACATAACAACTAATTTTAAAGTGATTTTTATTGAATTTTCGCCTTTAAAAGCGTGTTTTACGACTTAATTATATGTCCATTATTAATAATTAAATAATATGATTTCACTGCTTATTTATTAATTCACAGGTCATAATAAAAACAAAAATGCATTTATAGTAATGCCCCGCTGTGTTTTTTGACATTTTATTGTTAATTTTATTACTGTTTTGCTCAGTTTTAGTTAGGTAGTACCATTTTTATTGTAATAATAATATTATGAGTGCCCTAAATTCCAGAGCTTGTATAAATAATAATCTTACAACTTGCTAGTCTATTTTGTTTAAATAAGTTATAAAGTTTTCATTGGCATTGATTTTATTGTGTAAAATACAATAAACGAATGATGTATTTACATATTCAAATCAATTCAGGTGATGATTAAGGGCCCTAGTTTACGGACTCTATTCTATAGACTGTTTTATGGATACAGATAAATGCTATTAATACGAGAACATACATAGGATTGTAAAATTTTAATAGCAATAAAAGACGTAACTTATATTTGATTGGTAATAAAATTGATAAAGTGTTTTAATTTATAACCTTTATGAACGTAAAATTAAATATTTATAACTTTTCAAGCATAGGAAATCATCAAATGATCAATGAATGATTGAATGACATCAGCGAGCCACGCTCGCCGCAGGCCCACGCCTTGGGTGGCCGGGAATCGCCCGGCGACTCCGGACGCCCGGGGTGTCTTCTTCTGTTGCGTCGGCTGGGTCGTGAGGTGCCTCTTCCTCACACAGACCGCCTGCTCCTTCACTAACATTACTGCTTCGCAGAAGAAGGTAAATGCTTCCCATGACTCCTCGCACCGGACCATGGAGTGAACCAGGGCCATAAGCGAGAGGTCCCCGCCACCGATTGCCTCAACGAGGATACGGTGGTGCTCCACCCAAGCAGGGCAGACCCCGTAAGCTCCACCGTGTTCTCCTGGTGATCCTCATAGTGATAACACCCGGACGTGTCTTCGTGTGAGGACGCCGTAGCGCCCTTGTCACTCCTCAAAGAGGAGACAATAGAGGCGTGCCCAGCACTGGGTTACGACAGTCATGGTATGGTGACATCAATCGTGTAAAAATTAGACGAACATATATGTGAGAACGATGCAATGTAGAAATACTTGCACAATCAAGATTCCGGAGTAAAAAAACAACAGTTCAAAGAACAAATAATTAAAATAATCCGCGGTAGCTGTGAGATGACCAGCCCTAGCTGACGGCGCTCACTCAGGCATATGATGCCTGCGCTAGCACCATTCCGCTAAACCACTTTGAAGGGTGCCAAATGGTCCAACATGTGCCACTATCAGCCAGACTTCTGAGTGAGCATGACACTCCCAACCGGCAGGGCACATTCAAATCAAAGAAAATTATAGTTCAAGCTACACAGTACTCACACATGTGCCGTTAATGCATGAAATTATACAATGCTAAATTAATTGAGTCTATACAATGAAAAATCTATGTTCTAACAATATTCACCGGGTCTCCCACCTGCTAAAATAAAAATTAATTTATACGCCCAGGTGGCTGTGGAGCTCAACCAGCATTGAGCCAAGCATTTTTATCTTTAATGTAATCTACTTACCTATAATATGCTGTATAGTGTGCGATTAACACAAGATTTAAATTTTGTTTTATTTACTTCTAATATCTGGAAAGGTATTTTGTTGTAACATTTTAAACAGTACCCCATGAAAGATGTGGTTACTTTATCAAGTCTGGAACCTGGTTGAACTAATTAATTCCGTCGCTTCGTTTATTAAAAAGATGTAGATTCGTTCTAACGTACATGATGTTTTCATATAATTATATTGACAAGGTACCGTCATGATGTTAATATTCTTGAACAGTTCCCCTAAAGAATTGCGCCTGCGGATATTGTTTATGGCTCATAAGGCTTTTTTGCGGAATAAAATTGACTCGATGTTTGCAGCCCATCCCCATAGTAAGATACCGTAAGACATGATACTATGAAAGTAACTGAAATAGCCTAGTCTCGTGGTATCAACATCCGATTTTCTAACAGCATGCTGCTGAGCTTAGCCATCTTGCAAGAGATGCTAATGAGGACCCCATTGTAGCCTTGCGTCAACCGTAATCCCCAGGAAAACTATTCTAATGACGAATTCCAGTTTCTCCTTATTCAACACTGTCATAATCACTACTTTTGACATTTGGTGAGGCAAATCTTATGCACTTCGTTTTTTTCCCATTTAAAATCAAATTATTTGCAGTGAACCAATTTTGGCTCTGCAGAAGGGCGTTATTTACGGCGACAAGATTGTTACTAAGTTCTTAGAGATACCTATGTTTATTTGACTTTGAGTCTATACAAACCTATATACGATATCAATAAAATGAATGAATAGAAAGAAGAAAGGCAGGCTTTTGCACTACAGTGGAATATAACGGGCTGAAAATAAATAAATAATACATAAGGGACTGGACCTAATTCGCTCCTGTAATCGTGTCGTAATAAGTAGCTAGGAAAATTTTCTGAAAAGTCGCTGATTTGTGTTCATCTTAGCTTTAATTATAAATCAATATCTTGTTGGTCATCACACTGCAGTTGAACATAGTTGCATGTATGTTCTGAAAAAAAAATACTTTGGTACTGTTCGCAGATAATTAAAATTAATAATTATGAAGTTGTCATGCATATTCCATAGTACGTCCCTTCGCCGTAACATTATCTCGTTCAACGTACAATAGAATAACTATCAAGACTCGTAAAACGATGGCCAACCCAACACTTAAATGGTACGCACGCTTTATGTCAAATGCATTGCAAATTGCGCCTGCGTCGCCGCGAAGATGCCACTGCGCTTGGCATTTTACAATTTTATTTAAACTTGGAACTTATTAACTGCTTTGACACACCAACACACTTACATACCAAACACGCAGAGTCAATATTCGCTCGTTAGCTAGAAACATTTACACATTTAGATGCAACTTTGCTCATAAGTTTAAACTAGAGAATTTGAGGAAAGATTACTTTAGATCTCTCACAAATTATCTATTATTTTACGAGTAGTTTCATATTTTCCATTAACTTTTTGCTAACAAAGCGTACTTAAAATTACACATACACTTAAGCGCAGTTGTCGTAATTTGTATGTGTAGATCGTTATCTTGTAAAATAGTATACCTTAATTTCGAGACGACCCGATCGTTAAATTTATTGTTCGTGCATTCGACCACACATTCAGATTATGAAATACAATATGACTCTTTAACATGTCTATTTCCGCATAATAAACATGGAGTTCAACTTTCATGGGCGTTTTATGTTCATTTTATGGCTACATTAAACAGCTAGGTAATTGGTCACTTTATCGGAACTACATGCTTCAAAGAGAGTTGATGGAAACAGTTCACTGCTATGTCTCTGTATATTCATTTTTTATCAAAATGTTTTCGCTTGATTGTTTCCGCTGAACGTAGGCATTGAATGCTCTGTAAGTAAACTATTTTGAGTAAGTACAGAGTTATTTATTATTCAAAGTACATTACCCTACATCTGGGGCAGTTGGGTAATTGGTTATTTTTCTACTCCTTTCTCAATTTATTATATATTTGATATTTATTAGTATATTAACTGTTATTGTGTTTATGTAGCTTGGGCTCCAGTTACCCTTCCCATCCGTATGGGAAGCCTTGCGTTCACAAAATTACTAGTATTAGTTTACCGGCTTTTATATCCTCGGTTCATGGCTCAGTGCCAATGTGTAAATGAATCAGGAATATCCTAGCTTCCACACTGATTGATTTTGATGTACTGTGCTTCACCGAGGCTGTGAATGCGTGCCATCATACCAGAGACGGTGGGATGAACCGCTCTGCAGAGAAGTTCAGAAGAACCTAACTGCCAATTCTGCTACTTCTGCGGAGCGTGCGCGCCTGCTGGCTGTGGGTGAGTGGGAGTCAAGCCTCTGGCTTCACGCACTACCGTCGTCGAACATAGGCACTTTGTTAGACGATACAACTTTCCGCCTCACTGCTTTCCTTCTCACACAGTCTCAGGCACGGCCTGTCAAGCAGGCGAAGGCTGGTCGCATAGCGCGGCACGCAAACATGAACGACATTATCCGACGCGCTCTTGTTGCTGTCGGCGTTCCAGCTGTACTAGATACCAGTGGCCTGTCACGCGACGATGGCAAGCAACCGGACGGTATGTCATTATTTCCGTGGAAGATGGGTAGGCCTTTAGTGTGAGACGTCACTGTGTCGATACTCTTACTGGTGCTGCCACTGCGGCTGCTGAGAACCTCAAACGGCGGAAATATAATTACCTAGTTGGCAATTATATTTTCGAACCGTTTGGGGTTGAAACTCTTGGACGGTGGGGTTCGAGTGCTCATGCGTTATTTAAAGAACTTGCTAAACGCTTAGTTGACACTTCGCGTGACCCAAGGGCTGGCTTTTACTTCGGACAGAGGATAAGCATAGCCATACAACGTGGCAATGCCTCCAGTCTTTTGGGCTCACTTGACAGCGATGCGGACGAATTTTTTGACGCCATATTTTAGATAGGAGTTTTCATTTTTTTTTATTTGAAGTGATAGTGACTAATTTAACGATATACGTTAAATTAGTATTATATTATAAATAAGAATTGTATGTATGTATTTAAGTATGTAGGCGACATTAATACCGCCACAAAAAATCAACGTAGCAGAATCAACAAATGAGACTCGCAGCGCCATCTATCTCGACAGCTGTGATCTAACTGAACAAAATCCTAAATCGCGAAATCAGAGTTTACCATGCGATTAGAACATATGCAAAGCCCGAATATCAACTCTCGGGCAGTTGCCCACCAGACACAAACAACCGTCTGGTCGGAGGATCCTCCCTTTTCAAATGGAGGTATGCTGGACTTAACTCTCTGTTCCGCTACCTTCTAAAAGTATGTTTTATTTAGAAAGTTTGTACACTGACAATAACCCTAAATCTATCTCATTTCGTTCAGTCTATCCAAAGGTTATCTGTAAGAGGTTGCCTTGTGCGATAAGACCGCCCATTGTACGCTTATTTTTATAAATGTTTTACCTGTTCTTATAATGAGGTGTATAATAAAGTACATAATAAATAAGTAAATAATATATAACACGACTTTTTCTTCAACCTGTTTCTTTTAAATTTTCTGTTCTGATTATTCCAATTCCTTACTATCTTAGTGTAATAAAATATAGCGCCATGACTGGCAAAAGAAAAAATAAGGTAAATGCGTATCAGACCCATAGAATTAAAAAACGATAAAAAATACAAAAATAGCTCTTCTATTATAAAACCCGGAAAATATCAAATGCTTTTAGGCCAGCCATTATCTTTATGATATTAACATTAGTACACCTAATCTTCGATAGATTTTTGTAGGTATCCAGACAAAAATAATAAAGATCGATTTATTAGTTGTTTTTTACACTTATTAATTTCATATTTTTGTCAGCGATGAGACTTGGCGTCTTCATCATCATCAATCATCGACTATATACCCCTACTACCAAATTATTTCGAGGTCAGCATCATTAGTGGCCATTACGCTTTTCCAATACCTATCAAATACCTACCTACTTCAAATTCTTTCCTAATATCGATTATTATTATGGCAAAGAGCTTGGCCCCCGCATTCCAATACTATACCTGTCTAGATATAGTATTTTATGATCAAATAAATCATGTCATAAGCATAATAATAATTGTTTTTTAGTACGCATCGCTGGATGAACTTTAATATTTATAACATGCAATATCAATGACAATGTATACACATACATTTATGATTGATCATATTATGCCTGAGTAATAAAAATAATCACTTACAAGGCTACACCGTACTACACTGCTACTGTTTCAATGAATAAAGCAATAGTATCGATTATGAAGCGTAATGCAATTGAACTAAGTGTTAAAGAGTTGTGAACTCAAATCGATTTCAGCTGATTTTAAAAGGAACAGAACAATACGAATAGAAGTTGAAAGCAGTCTCCCATTGTGTGATTACTAATAACATTTTAATATCCATGAATTTCTGTAGGGCTAACAACAATATCCAAATTAAAAAAAGTCCGCATTTTTCCATTTGTTTTATAACTCAATTTATATTTAACGGCAAAGTGTAAAATTAGAAGTTTACATTGCAATTAATTTGTCTCATAAGGCGTAAAACAATTCCATCATTCCAATTTGCACTTAATTATTATAAACACAATGCGACACATAAAAGTTCTCATTTCAAGACGTATAATTGTGTAAACTTTAGTTTAACAGGTCATCGGACCAAATTTTAAAACAATAAAACTATTATTGTATTGTTTTCGCGCACAAAAGCTCATTATAGTAAGCGACTGCGAATTCCAGCGGAGGTTAATCTCATTACTTTAGTAGATGTGCGATTAGAAGGATCATTTGTGTGGGACAGTTTCTCACACCTTATGTTTTGGTGGTAGTGTCGCACGCTCCCACCAGTCTCTTACCAACCTATTAAAAAGAACTTAAATGTTGAAACGAACACTAATCCAAGAGTTGCACATTGACTGTGATGTTGTAGAACCAAAAATTGCGAACAAAGGAAACTGTTGAGGAGTGTGGGGGCTCAAGGTTAAGCTAAACGATTTTATTGAGATTGATGATACTTTATAAGGCATCTCATTTATTTATTTTACAATGTATGTACACACAGAGAAACAATTCAGATTCAACATTACAATTATTAGTACAAAGGTCATCTTCTCCTGCTAATTTAAATAAATTATGATCTCAAAATAATTGCAAAAAAAGAAAGTAAACGCTTGTTACACCGCCGTCGGAAGCCGGAAGGGAAAAGTGCTCAGATTGGAAAATTGGAAAGTGGTAGCTGCAAAATTGAGTGGCAAATCTGAAATTTTACCAACTTAACTGAAAAGCACCAGTGCAGTAATATGACTGCACTGGTGCTTTTCAGTTAAGTAATAATTTCTTCCACAAGCAGCTGTAGGTAATTCTACCGAAAAGGTCGAAAGAAGGACCAGCAAGCTATCAAAGTAATATGGGCTAATACAATTCGTAAAAATTCCTCTGAACATTAATTAAAATTATAAAGACAACGATAAAGGTGTGAAAAATCCTATTGCAGCTACAGTAATTAAACTTGCTAAAGAAAGTTACATACAGAATTGATAATCCATTGACAAATTCAACAAAAACAGTAACAATGGTATATTTGTAACAAAATTCTCGTTTCTTTGTGAGATTGAAACTAATCATGTTGATATCTCGCTCTTTGCTTTCATCTACGAGTATCTTGACATAATTGGCACACTATTATTGCTGCGAAAAGTACATAAATAATTTGCCATTGAACGAAAAACTACTCAATAGCTGCATATAAGTAGTTTATTTATAATCCATGCACAACAAACCGAATTGTAGTCTAAGTGCAGAAAAAGGAGTCCCGTCACTACTCTCCTAGGTAGTTTACTAAGTAGATAAGTAGAAATAAAATGTTTTGTTTCCTTCAACTACTACATTGCTGGCCAAAGCTAGTTAATACTATACAAACCAATATAAATTGCAAACCACAGACATGACGACTCTCTGCGCCTAGTCTTATTCAATCAAACCATCATTAAGTACAAGGGTGACATCAAAGAGACATTCGATTAACATACCTACAGCAAAAAATACCTACTGAATAAATAAATGAACTTTACGATGTTCAACAAGTTAACATTCGCCGCTCACTACGTCAGGATTTCTTGAGGACAGTGTGAACATATTACCATACAAGACTAATCCCTAAATTCCTCTGCTAATATTTATCAGCTACTTAAATCAAATCTTCGAATTTATATTCAGAGTTTATAAAACCAGTCCAAAACGGATGTCTCGGCCAGTAGGGAACGATATTACAACTTTATGACATTTCTTTTTTTCTTCATGTTCTTATAAAAATGACATCATTCAGTGAAAAATGTAGATCTGAACATAGCCAGTTTTGGACATACGAGGCACGCCTTAAATACCAGCGTTGTGTGAAGAGTCTAGAACATATAGCTGGCCTGAGATGCGTTAGTGAGATCGCTAGTTAAAATAACTTCACAAACGATATTTTAAAGAGTAATATCACTTCAAGTAAAATACAATTACATTAAAATCTTCTTGATGTAAATCCCAAAAAAACAACGAATTTAAACTTATAACATTTTTACAAAAATACATCGTGGATACTCTAAATTGCCAGCTCTAAATCTATATGATACAATATTTTTACTTTTCTGGGCCTAAACCACCAACTCTTAAAACAGTATTAATTCAATATTACTTCCAGTGGGAAAGAGACGGAGCTATACAAGGACGTATAGCTCCGTCTTATTCCCACTGGAAGTAATACTGCTTTAAGAGTTGGTGCTTAGGCCCCTCCCAACAAACATTATGGCTGCAAATAGAGCTTACTTTAGAACCCAAAGTGTTATGAAGGTAGAGTAGTAGCTGCAATTATAGTGTGTGACGACAAAAGAGTGTTAGTAATAAAATATAACGCTTATAGTCACAAAGCAAGTTTATAAGAGCAATGTATGAAGGTTTAACGCGTAGAGCAGCGCTTATTATCCCTACAATATAGACCAAAGCTTCTGTGTAATAGCTTTGAACGAATCTTACGACTATAAGATCCATATAAGAAATTAACATATACTATTAACTTCTAAAGTTCTAAACAAGCTACCACAAACTCTTTCGGAGCGCTGATAGTTGCACAAAAGGAGCAATTAACGCTACTAGCTCTACAATGGTGTTCATTAAATCTTTTACAACACCAAACTCCTTAAGGGATACAAAACTCCCTTGTATAATTTAAGGCTGAATAGTAGAGATATTTCTCCCTATTAATAGAACTTATAGTGTCAAGTATAGCCTCTAAAAACTCCTAAAGGAATACAAAACTCCCTTGTATAATTTAGGGCTGAGTAATAGAGATATTTCTCCCTATTAATAGAACTTATATTGTCAAGTATAGCCTCTATGTTATTTAAGGTTAATTTATTGAGTTCGTTACCACTTTAGTACCGTGGTCCCGTGTATAAAATGGCATCGCAATATAAACATTCTTGTCTACTATTCAACAATGTTTATTTTAATAGAAAATAAGAAAAGCTTTCTAAGCTTTTTACCTAAAACAAAGTCAAACGCGCCCAAAAAAGGTACGATTCCTTTTTATTTTAAAAATATGAACAGCAAAGAACTCGGAGTGGGAAATGTAACTAGTATACCATCCGTGAAACCTAAAAAAGGTACCATCCCGTTCTATTTCCAACCTAACACAAAAAACGACACATTTTTTCGTGCATAGAAACATAACACCTAAATCACATAGTTTTAGAATCCTCCATCAAAATATTGCAAGTGCGTTATCGAAACAAGAGCTTCTAGATTTAACGTTACAGGAGATGAGAGATTTAAACAATGACCCACATGTGATTTGCCTCTCCGAAACATTTATTAAAAAAGGAGAAGAGAGTTATCTCAAGTTACACAATTACGTAATGGCAACGAATTTTTGTAGGGAAAAACGTAGAGGTGGCTCTTGTATATTGATCAGGAAAGGTATGGGATTTAAAGAATTACCATTACAAGCATATGCATCAGTAAATACTTTCGAGGCATGCGGAATAGAGTTGACTGAGGAAAAATTGGTAATTATTTGTTTATACAGAACCCCTCAGTCAGACCCGAACCAATTTTTAGCTAAATTAAACAGTATTTTACAATATTTGGTCACAAAATACAACTCGAAAACGCGCATAGTTTTAGCAGGCGACTTTAATATAAATACCTTCAAAAAAGGCAAAATCACACAAGACCTGCAAGATCTAGCACACACTCACAACCTAAAAATTCATATTGACGTAGCCACTCGCAAATGTTCTTGTATAGACCACATATTAAGCAATATACCTGACGCAATCGCACAGGTGCTACCATTTCATCTCTCGGACCACGACACAGCACAAATGCTAAGTTTTCCTTTGCGAGTCCAGACAAAAGCTGCTATATTTCATACGTACAAAAGGGATTACAGTTTAAATAATATACATAAATTCACAGAATGTATAAAAAATCTATCGTGGTCAGATGTATATCTAGAAAACGATGCAAATACGGCATTCAACCGTTTTCATGAACTAATGTGCCTGTTTCATAAGCTCTGTTTTCCAAAAGTAAGGGTTAGGATAAATACAACCAATAACAGTAAACGAACGTGGATGACTAAGGGTCTTAAAGTATGTTCTAAAACTAAACGATTCTTAAGATATCAATACTATAAGAATAAAAATAGTACTAACAAGGTTAAATACACAACATATTCCAATTTATTACAAAAATGTATACATAATGCTAAACGGAATGCTAACATTAAGTTTATAAATAACAATAAAAACAAATGTAAAGCCACGTGGTCCGTTATAAAGAATGAAATAGACAGTATGAACTCTGGGGACAATATTGATCGCATACGGATTGACAACGCTATACTCACAAAACCTGCAGAAATAGCCGCGGCTTTTAACAATCACTACATAAACAGTTTTCCAGTACAAAATAGTAGACATATTCATCGCAATGAAAACATCGCCGCTAACTCGATGTTCCTCACTCCTATTTCTGAGAGTGAGGTAAGGCAACATATACTATCATTAAACAATACTAACTCTGAAGGCTACGATGAATTAAACACCAAAATCATTAAAGCATGTGCCAATGAAGTAAGTGGAGTGTTGACATATCTGATTAACTTATCTTTTTCACAGGGAGTATTCCCAAACGCTTTGAAATTGTCTATTGTCAAACCATTGTTCAAAAAGGGTGAAAGATATGATGTGAACAATTATCGTCCTATAACGCTAATACCCATCTTGTCAAAAATATACGAGAAATGTATGTACCATAGACTAATTAAATACTGCGACAAATTTAATATCATAAGAAAAGAACAATTCGGCTTTCAAAAACGTAAATCTACTACATTAGCCATTTTCTCACTTCTGAAAACCATACTAAATGGAATAAATAATAACCAGCTGGTAACAGGATTATTTTTTGACTTATCAAAGGCGTTTGATTTGGTTTCACACGTTAACCTATTACAAAAATTAGAAGCTCTCGGAATTAGGGGAGTACCACATCAATGGATATCTTCATACCTAACTGATAGAAAACAGTGTGTTTCTGTCACCAAAGTCGATGGAAATGGAGATATGTTACTGTATACGTCGGAGTATAAATATATAAAACGAGGCGTGCCCCAAGGTAGCATATTGGGTCCTATCTTATTTCTCCTCTACGTTAATGACATTGTTAATGTGACTAAGTACAAATGCTTTCTTTATGCTGATGACATTTCTATAATTGTAACTTCTGACAAAAAATATAAATCTATTACTGACCATGAAATTGACATAAATAAAACAATTGCTGACTTAATTAATTGGTTAAATGACAATAATTTATGTATTAATCTTGACAAATCTGTGTATGTACAATTTAACAAATCTCATAATAATAAATTCAATTTTACGATGGATATACCAAAAATTAAACAGGTGACAAAAACAAAGTTTTTAGGTATAATAATAGATGAACATTTAGACTGGAAGGCACAGGTTGAGCATGTATGTAGCAAAGCGAATAAATTTGTTTATGCCCTTAGAAAGATTAAGAACATAACAAATATAAAAACGGCGATAATGTCATATCGAGCGTATGTGGAATCCTCGTTGCGGTATGGAATAATGGAATGGGGAAATAGTACCGACTTTAATAGAGCATTTATCGCACAAAAGAAATGTATACGAGCCATATACGGGATTCCGTCGGATGAATCATGTAAACCAATATTTAAAAAGCTTGGTTTGCTACCACTGCCTTCAATATATGTGTATGAAGTATGTATGTTTGTACAGAAACATAGAGAACTGTTCAAAACAGCTGAGAATGTTTGTTCACGAAGTCGGCGTGATCAATTCAGGCTGGTACTAGACGAGATACCTCGGTGTGTTAAATATAATAAAAATTGTGTAGCTATGTGTGTGCGTATATTCAATAAATTACCAAATACATTTAAAGAACTAAATTACAGACTTTTTAAAATTAAATTGTATAACTGGCTGAATGAACATAGTTTTTATAGTGTAAAAGATTTTCTCGAGCATTAACTATAATGTTGATACTCACTATAATTTTGCATGCTTTAATATTGAGCAAAACATGTTTGGTCTCATCTTGTATTGTAACATCTTTTAATACCGTGTTTTTTGCAAATAAATATTATTATTATTATTATTATTATTAAAAGATAGGTACTAGTACTTAACCTAAAATAGCTGCTATTTGGTAGTGATGTTTCTAAATGGCTAGTATTCAGGTATTCGTTTTTCTATTATAATTTTAATTTCATTTAATTCTAATATAATTTATATAATAATATTACTTTGTTTACATTTAGATAAGAACACAAAGATACATAACAAAACATCTATTGGTTATAGCAACAACTAGCTTAAAGTAAACAATTATATTTTAATTTGTCTTTGTAACTAAAAGATATAACTTATACTTACTTAAATCAGTTATAAAATTATGTTGGTTATTGTGTATTGTTAATAATTAATGAGTTATAGCAAGAAAAATAACCTTAGAAAATATAAATGAATTAAAAAATTAGCATAGGGACTCTTCTTCGACGTCGATTGAATCGTCACTTGGGGCTAGTATTACGGAATCATTTTTGATTCCAGGTATATCGCTGGGTTGATTTTCAAAATTATTTTCGGCAGTTGCCACGAATGCTATGTTATGGTTTTTTTCAGTCTTGTTTGCGTCTTGTTCAATATTTGCGGCACTCTTTAAATCACTATTTTCTTGTGTTTTGTCTATAAAGTGCTCTTGGTTTTCAGCAAGCACACAGTAGTTATTTGTAGGTATACCCAGGATTTGGTTATCTGAAGTCAAAATGATTTGAGAGGAAGACTCGCTGGACTCATCGGGTACAGAAATTATGGGTGAATTGTATTGTTTAGTCTGAAAAAAAACACAAAAGGTGGGTTGTGTATCGTAAAAAAATCTCAGTCTGCATTGTAAAATAGTAGTTTGTGCAACGACCATATTAAATTCCATTGCTACAAATATTCAGGCTTTAACTGGCAGAATTGTACAGTATGTATTTAAATATGTAGACAGACAGGGACGTGTGCGAATCAAACAATTTAGCACTCGTCTAGCTATGAGATACGTGTACTAGTCGTGCGTAGGCTAGGTAGTGGTTTTGGGAAATGACTACGGATCCCCAAATTCATGCGCCCACCATTTTTAGATTATGAAGTTAATTAAATACAGTAAAATGTACGAAACGAAAACTTAATACAATGAAGGTATTTATTATTCTAGCGTATAATACCTGGGTCACGACAGTTTTAAGTCAATAGGTTAGGTTTTGTTACATATTTAGTAAAAAAAATGTTTTGCTCCATGTAAAGCAAAACATTTTTTTAGATAAATACACATCAAAGAGTGGGCCCTTCAATTATTTGCTAATAATACATACACATATTGACAGTTTACTTACCTTCGCAATGAAAATTTCGCTTCAGCTTCCACTAACAATAAGTTAAAATTTTAGCACTTAACTCCGCCATTTATTTTCGTAAACACAATGTTTGGTTTTTTGACAAGGGAACATATTATTCATAACAACGTTATAAAATACATACCGCATAGCCGGCTATGAAAAAAAGTTTAAAATTATATCCTTCGACGCTAAAATTTCCTAATGTATATCCATACTGCAACTCAAGGTGTAACAATTTACCAAAAGTCAGTAAGTAGCATGTAGTTCTATCATACCGCTTGAGGAGTCACTAGTCACTTAAATACTACTCTCACAGAGCTTTAAGTCTCAGTTAGCGCTACTATACCTCCACAATTGCTCTAATATATCTCTTAAATTCATTTTATAACTCCACTACATCGCCATAATGGAACCTAAGACTATAAGAACTTGTGCCCAATCCAGGGGTATAGTAGAGTTATAGCTCGCTATAACTCCCGTGTGATAGCACTTATTGATGACCTTAGGATCT
Organism: Melanchra persicariae; assembly: GCA_947386135.1. Taxonomy (NCBI): domain Eukaryota; kingdom Metazoa; phylum Arthropoda; class Insecta; order Lepidoptera; family Noctuidae; genus Melanchra; species Melanchra persicariae. The sequence continues at coordinate 11,872,911 of OX376650.1, read as the reverse complement.
GTTTAGCTCTTTTATATATCTGTTCTAACTCTTATATTAGCGCCTAATGTTAGTTGGGCTGTTCTACCAAAATCGTCGAGACTGCAGGAGGCCTACCACAACCTCTTAAAACATTATTATTTTAATATTACTTTGTAATTTCTGTTGTTGCATTTTCAACTCTCGGCGCTGATCCGAGCGTTGAAAATCCAACAGAGCGGAACGCAAAGTAATATTAAAGTAATATTGTTTTAAGAGGTTGTGGTAGGCCCCCTGGCCCTGATAAAATTTGCTGTCAATGGAATAATATACTATGAATTAGTCATTATTTTTTCCATAAATGTTGTGATTTATTTTATTTTCCGTTGTAACAGTGTTTAAAATAATACTAAACTAAGTGTGTTCAGGAATGTGACCAGCTTAATAATTAACATTAGAACAGTGTATAACGAACCGAATCCACATAATTCATTAAAATATACTGGAACATTTTTTTTTTTGTTTAGTGTGGTTACGATGAATTTATTTTGAGTTTAATATTCAATCTAATTCGTTCAGCGCACTTACGAACACGCAGACGACGGCATGTTGCATTTTATATGAATGTTATTATTATATTATTTTGTTATAATTGGTTTTTTCATTGTTTGTGTTTGTTTTTTGTGTTTTCTAGCCCAGTTTTGTTTGTTGTTCTACTGTCGGGATAGAAGCACGAAAATATTTGACATCAACGAATTGCAGAACTGAAATCGTGCTGAGCGGGACACATGATAAAGTGCGGTGATGACAGGTGTAGTAAGGCGGTGACCGAGTGGCGTCTGAGGAAGAAGTGTCGGTAATCCGGCAGCAAGATGGGTAAACGACACTGTTGCCATCGCGAGTAGAACCTGGTTGAGGCTGGCTGAGAGGGACTTATGCTCAGCACTAAGCGAAGTCGGGCTGTGAATGATATGTACTGATTTTAAGTTTAATACATAACCAGCCACAACGTTACAACTTCTGGGTCAATACTCTTGTCTCAATGAGGGAATTCTGGCCGTAATTAACAAAGCGGGCCCTGTGCATATTGATAAATGTCACAATGACAGACGTCTTCGATTTTTTTTGGTATACCATGCATGTGTTTCCTCACTGTATATTCCTTTCCTTTAACATTTTGAGAGCAGTAGTGATATACCTATTTAAACAGAGTGCCTGTCTGAGTTACAACTTGTAATTTCGAAGTAGTTTGGCCAACACTGCTTTTTGGTCTGTTAAGCCGTTCATAATATCCGAATACATTTTGGTTTTCTAAAAAGTTTGGTCGTCTTACAGCTATAAATAACAACAGTTAAATACGAAGCTTTGTTAAAACACACAATTACACTGTATTTGTTGCCAAGCAGCGATTGAATCTAAACTTAAAGACGACTGCTATACGGGCCAGTCGTGACCTCCTGAGTTATCTCCATACTGATGTAAAAACTATAATAGCAGAAATTGAATCTGACATTAAAGTTACACATTTAATCTTAAGAAACATAAAACGACGACCTCTAAGATATTGTAATTGAAAATTATTTTAGCATTATTTTATAACAGTTATTAATAAAGTTCATTGCAATAGCGTTAGGCCATAAATACGGACATTACCGGAATATGAATTGCATCTCTGTCTTCGTGAGCCCTACGGCGATTATAGGATGATTGCTATATTTATAAGTACAAGTAAGCCCATGCTCAGTTTTAAGTAAATCAAATAAGTTGTGGTGCAAGTGAACTGCGACCTCTGACTCGCGCCTACATTCCTATTTGTTTAATGCTAGTGGCAGCACCGGCAGCGTCGAGGATGCAACGCCAACGTGTCGCGAACGGGTTCCACGGATATTATTGCTCATTTTCCAGCTGGATTGAACCACTGTTACCTAGAATAACATTGCAAATAAATAATTGAGTTACAAAACGTAATGTGTATCATCGTCTTTGCTATTGTCTAGAATTGGTCAGCTCCAAGGCTGCTAATAAGAGCCGACCCAGAGACAGGATTGTCACGTCTATGTTAATTGGAGGCACAAAACGTACACCGTTTGTTTAGCCACGATGTGTGCCAGAAACTGATAAAACAATTTATTGGGAGCGAAGACCTAGATATAATATGTCTATGATAGAATCTTGTTAGACGACCACAGTTATGTGAATTGTAAAATATTCAAATGCATTCATTTTTAGCATTGTTGATAATTAGGTAGATACTTAAAATTAGTTATAGTATGCGTTGATGTCTTTTATAGGCAGATTTCATAAAATGTGATTTACAGCTCTTTGTTCTAACAACGGCTTGTTCTGATAATAAATGATTTATTTTTAACGTCTGACACCACCTTATTGAACAATATTAGAAACGTTAGTGTGTAGGTTTTACTGATTATGTTTTGGCTTTGACTAGTGTCAACATTTTAATATTGTTCGAAATAGTTACAAAAACTTTTCCAGTAAACAAGGAGAAATAATCATCAGTCATCACACAACATTGAATTATCCAAAGGTAGTTGGGAAGGTATTGGAAATATTTTGTGTATTTTAAGGGATACGCTTTCATTTCATTGTTACACAGGAAACATTGAATACACAATTGATGTTAATTAGGTATTGCATGAATTTGCAAAGAAATTTAAATAATGCATATTTGCATTATCCTTGTGTCATATAATATGGTAAGTATCCAAAAATGTTGAAATATTAATATATAATATGTTTTATATTAATATTTCACATTTAGTTATTTTACATTCTGATAATAGGAACTTTGTATTTATACCAATAAAACAATCGCACTATTTTTATAGTTTTCCACTTAATATTAATAACAATCATTTCCGTAGTCAGACTGACGAGTAAAGAAATCTGTTGTTATTAAATATAAGTAAAAGGTTTCTTAACAGTTACGTGAAGACAGTAAACTGCACAGTCTCATTATTACACTGTTGGCAATAAAATGAAGAGGAATTAAAACAAAATTGACATTCAATCCATAAAAGAGCTTGATAAATTGCGAAATTCTTGGAATCGTCTCATGCACTATAAATGGAAGTAACTGGCGTGTTCAGGTTAGAAAACCTCAGACACTGCCTTGATATGGTGTTTGATTATAAATACATAATAATAGAATGATTTTTTGTACTACGCATTACATCAATAGTATTGTACGAGTAATAAATATAATTAAAATTCTGCCACGCCTCATGGGGAAGATCAACCTAAAGTTGACACAATTATAAAGAACTATCTTCTGTAAGCAGTTTCGCTCGCATTAAGTCAGAAATAAAGCCATGGAAACGTGATACCGGTAAAAAGTGTATTATATCCTTCTCAAAGGCCCAATCTATCACTTAACCTAAATGCATAATAATTGATTGAGTTTAGTTATGAAAGCGTAAAAAGCACACAAACAAACAAAGTTTTTTCCTTTTTATAATTTTATTAAGTAATTACACCTCCCTAAAGCGAAAACTTATCGCTATGTACCCTGCCCGTCCTGACCTGCGGTGCTCAGACCTAAGGGCCAATTCCACTATTTTTTAAGCAGCGTTCACAGTCACATCTCAGTCGCAATCCGTTAAATAAAAAAGCCTCCATTTCCATAAATTTTTGACAGATTGCGTCTGATATGTGTATGCAAACGTTGCTTAAGAAAAAGTAAAAATTGCACTCTGGTCGCTCATCGAGGCGCAAAAGTTCCGCCTTGGGGTTTGTCAAAGAGCAACGGCGCAAGCGCAGCATCCTGGGCGTAAAAGGGCTGACAGAATAAAACACGCCACGACGTAGGAAAAACGATATCCCACCAAGGCCGGGGCAAGAGGAAGCCCTACTCTACCGCCGTCTCTGGCGCAGACGCCGCCACCGTCGCCGCCGCTGCCGCCATCGCCAGTGCCGCCACCGCCACTGCTACTGCGGCAGCTGCAGTGGAGCCCTCACAGGAGTCTCAGGAGGGGGCTGAAATGGAGTATCAATAGCGGCCCTATTTCCAGACAAACATCAGCCACTGCGCCGCTCAGGACCTGGTGCTCCTGAGCATGGCAACTGCGCCATGATTGATGAGGCGCGGATGGTGCGCAATGGGTAGCTCACCGTCCGATCAGAACAGGCCTGAGTCGATGGCACGTTGTGTTCCAAGCGCGCCGGAAGAGAAGTCAGCAAATAGGACGGGGATCGCTAGGGCCAGTGATTCCCCATCCTTAAAGATTGGGTGTGTCACGTCAGCCGCATGCACAGTGACCGCTGGGTAATGGTCTCTGCGAAGTGTGTGACTGAGGATGGACGGCGGGCACCGCCGTCGCGGTCGGCCCAGAAAGAGGTGGCGAGACAGTCTAGACGCCTACTGCCAGAGTTGGTTAGAGGTGGCACGGGACAAAAATATAGTATCTAGATGGAGTTGGCCTTTGCCCAACAGTGAGCAGAACTTAACATTCGAAATATTAAAATTTGCATCTCGCAAAAGGAAAACTAGTTTAGAAAATACTAAAATTTGAGCATATTAAATAATTTAAAAGACTGGCTGAAATTTAATAAACCACTGAAAAATTAAAAAAATACTGGCTTTAAATGAATAGAAGCCCCGCGCAGTGGGGTTTCTATTTTTGTCGGCAGGGTTTAAAGGCACCTAACATAATGAATAGTATGACGAGAGCTTAGTACCCAGCCATCCCATTCAAACCTAACTTATCAGTGTCGGGGTGCTCTAAGTTCCCTCAAACTTAACCAGAGGTAACCTCGGCCACATCGTGAAATGGCATTTTTCTTTACCTGACAGTCCGCTGCCTAGCACAAAACAAAACGATACACCGCCTCTTACGGTAGATAATGTACAATTTTAAGATACTGGTCACTAATGTTTGACCATATCATGAAGCAGTCGTGAGTTAAGCTGTTCATATCGACAAATGTCAATTATTTATTAAACTGGCCAGACCGTATCATGATGTGAGCAGTGCGTATTTTCGTTTTCATCAACTACAACCACATGAAGTGGTCAATTCTACAATGTTGCTACGACATATGCATGACTAAAAAAATTGTGATTGATTCTCAGCGTTGGCCCTATAATTAAAGTTGGTTATGTACAATGATGAGAAAAATTACCTTTTTTAACCGACTTCTAAAAAAGAAGGAGGTTCTCAATTCGGATGTTTGTATTATTTTTTTTATGTTTGTTCTCGCATAACTCCGTCGCTTGCCAACCGATTTGAAAAATTATGTTTTTGTTAGAAAGGGTATACTTCCCAAATGGCCCCATTGAATTTGGCCAATTTTATCAAAATCGGTTAAGTAGTTTGGTTTTTAAATCCAAATATTTGGAAAAAATATGTGGAAAAATCATTCATGTATACGAAATTGCGTATTTTGTTTTCCTGTGACTTTCCAGTGGTGTTGTTAGTTGTGAGGTACCACTAAAAAGTGAAAAATTAAAAAACTTTTTCACAAAAAAAAAAGAAAACGACTTCCAAAAAAAACTACAAAGTTCAAAATAACTTTAATTTCGGAAGTCGGTGTCAAATAACGAGGAAGCAACCAAAACACCGACTTCCGAAATTAAAGTTATTTTGAACTTTGTAGTTTTTTTTTCAATTGAAAAACAATCAATCAATTGAACTTATATGAGGAACCGAAATTCAGTGACCAGTGGTAAAAAAACAGGCCAAGCATGAGTCAGAGGCACATGTAAAGTTGTGCGAAAGAACCATATTATTTTAATAATAATAATAATAATCTGTGGACCGACTGTCAAGTGTCACTGTCGCAAAAATTCTCATCCCGCATTTTTATTTTTATTTATATAAAAATCAAGTTCAAAATGTCCAGTTTACATAATAAATCAAGGAAAAAAACAAACATAAAACGGCTCAATAGAAAATGCAACAAACAACTTTAAACAACAATATTCAATGCTGACATGCTGACAAGAAGCCGGACACGAGCACAAAACGCACAACCAATATCTTCGGGTTCGTCGCTCAGCTCCGCCTCGCAGCCACCGAGACCTCCTCCAGCCGTCAATCCTGAGAGTCCGGTTGCTGCAGTTGCGTCGAGCTCGAGCGACGAATACTTCTCGCCACCGACGACACCACCACCTGCGCGTCGGCGCGGACGAGGCCGACCTCCGACCAGCTTGGGACCTCGAGGCCCGCCGGCCTCTGGCAGGGTCCCCGCTATCGGTGGAAGTGTGCAGCGCATGCGATGGACGCAAACCATTAATGAAAATGTCATGCGCTCATACTTTGGGGCTACAGAGGGGGGAACTAACCTGACTGCGTACCGTGGTCGGATGCTCTCTCTGTTTCAGGTACTTGAGCCAGCTGTCAACGTTTCAGCCCAACGATTATCGGATCAGGTGCGGGTTATCCAACGTAACCGTATGTTGGATGACCCCGTGCTTGATAGACTGCGTCTGGAATCACGGAGTAGCCGTGTCTCACCTGCTTCGCCACCGGCCGCGGTGCAAATACAACCTAGTGTTTCACCGCGACCCGAACTCGTTGGTGAAGATGATGACGACGGGGCTATATCCGTGAGTACCCAATGCAATGAGCGATTGAGGAGCGCTTTGGAGAATGCTTTCCGAGAGTATCGCTCCACACCGCCTGGGCTTAGACCCCGTCTACCTCGTTTGCCCATGCATAATAAAAATAGGGCGCTGGTGTGTGCTCTAGATTCGCAACTAGCAAATAGTTTTGATAGCAGCGAAGACCTCGCCGATGGGTATCGGCGAGGTCTTCGCTGCTATCAAAACGACATGCCGCTGCAGCCGCACAGTACAAGATCGAATGGGTATTCGATCTTGTACTGTGCGGCTGCAGCGGCATGTCGTGTAGCTCATGTCAAATTTCCAAACAGTCACAGAACTACACGACCAGCTGTGCCAGCTTGGCAGTGCAGGATCGAGCGTCGTATCGGTGAGGCTAGAGCACTCATTGGCAAACTTATCTGCTTCAGGGAGGGCAACACTCGCCGTAGAGTGATGCGATTTGTGAGGCGGGCGTTCTCGGGGACCGATATCAGTCCTCGAGATTATCTAACCCGCGTCACAGAGCGTATCGACTTCCTGAAGCAGAAAATCTATGCATGGGCAAATCGTATACGTCGGTACAAGCGGCGAGTGGAGCGATACACTCAGAATCGTACATTCCAAAGCAATGAGAGGTGGGTTTATAGGGCTTGGGAGCGACCGGGCCAAGGTGTGACTGATACGCGCCTACCGGAGGATGACGCCATGTATTCTTTCTGGCGTAGCATCTGGTCGGTGCCTGTCAGTCACACTGAGGGAGATTGGACTCAGGAGGTCGAGCGGGCGTGCGATACGATATCAGAAATGGGAGCAATTACCATCAGCCCCCAAGATGTAGCTCGTGCAGTCCGTCCGTTGCCTAACTGGAAAGCTCCAGGGCCCGACGGGCTGCACAATTTTTGGATCAAATGGTTCAAAAGATCGCACGCTCGTTTGGCATCTCAATTCCAGTCTGCCTTAGAGTCCGGATCGCTGCCACAGTTCTTAACTACAGGAATAACCCACCTGCTCCATAAATCAGGTAGTACTGCGGAACCTAAAAATTATAGACCGATCACGTGTTTACCGACGGTCTATAAAGTTCTTACATCCATTTTGAGAGCTAAGATTAACGAACATATTGACAGTAATTCAATAATGTCTGCCTCTCAGAATGGATGTAGGAACGGGTCCCGCGGTACTAAGGAGCTGCTCCTCATCGATGTTGCCATTAGCCAACAGGTACGTCGTTCTAGAAAGGATCTGTCGACATGTTGGATAGATTATAAGAAGGCCTATGACTCAGTGCCACATACATGGCTCATGAGGGTGCTGGAGCTGTATAAAGTTGATCCAGTTCTGCGCACCTTCCTGATGTCATGTATGCAGTGGAGAACGGTTCTTCGCTATCCAGGATGTCGACAGATTCAGGCGAACAGCGAACCGATAAGGATAGAGCGTGGTATATTTCAGGGCGACAGTCTGAGTCCACTGTGGTTTTGTCTGGCCCTCAACCCTCTCAGTATACTGCTGGAGGGTTCGGGCCAAGGCTACCGGTTGAGAAGAGGTGGTCAGGTCATATCGCACCTCCTTTACATGGATGACTTAAAACTCTTTGCTCCTAACAATTTGCAACTGATGAAGCTACTGAAGGTAACAGAAACCTTCAGTAGCGCCATCAGGATGGAATTTGGTATGGACAAATGTGCGGTCATGCATGTACAGCGAGGGGAGATTATGGAATCCGTGGGAACCCAACTCTCGGATTCCATACGCCTTAGGTCCCTCTCCTCAACCGAAACCTACAAGTATTTGGGTATGTCGGAAGCGTTAGGCATCAATGCTGCTGACATGAAACAATCGTTGAAGGAGCGCTTCTTTGGCCGCCTGAACAAAGTACTTAACAGTCTTTTATCAGGCGGAAACAAGGTGCGCGCCTTTAACGGTTGGGTCATGCCGGTATTGATGTACTCTTTCGGCATACTCAAATGGACTCAGACGGAGCTTGACGCCCTGGATAGGAGGGTACGCTCACTGCTTACCGCAAATCGGATGCATCACCCACGGTCATCGGTGATGAGGCTGTATATCCCGCGGAAGTGCGGGGGTCGTGGATTCTTAAATGCTAAGACCCTACACAACCGCGAGGTATGCAGCCTTAGGGACTATTTCCTAGAGGCCGACGTGGGTATGCATCAGGACGTGGTAGCGGTGGACAAAGGCCTTACCGCGCTCTCCTTGGCTAACGAGAACTGGCGCAAACCTGTGGTATTAGATACTAATGACCGCATGGAGGTATGGCAGAGCAAGGAGCTTCACGGGCGTTTTAATCGGGTCCTACATGGGCCCGATGTAGACTTTTTAGCGTCCGTAGCCTGGCTGCGTTTTGGTGACCTCTTCGGGGAAACCGAAGGTTTTGTCTGTGCGATTATGGACGAAGTTATGATGACGAACAACTACCGGAAATACATTTTGAAGGACGGTACGGTTGACATATGTCGGGCATGTCACCGGCCCGGGGAATCTATCCGCCACATTATTTCCGGTTGTTCTAGTCTGGCTAACGGAGACTATTTGCACAGGCACAACCTTGTAGCCAGGATTATCCATCAGCAACTTGCTCTTCAATACAATCTTGTGGAATCGGAAGTACCGTACTACAGGTATGTGCCCGACCCAGTTCTCGAAAATGGCAATTGCACATTGTATTGGGATCGGTCTATCATCACTGACAAGGACTATTGTGGCTAATAAGCCTGATATAGTGGTGATAGACCGACTAGAGCGTCGCGCAATGATTGTTGATATAGCAGTCCCTCATGACGAGAACCTCGTGAAGTCTGAGAAAGATAAACAAACAAAGTATCTTGACTTGGCTCGCGAGGTTGTCGACATGTGGGATGTGAACACAGCAGTCATTGTGCCGATAATCGTCACGGCCAATGGCGTAATTGCCAAGAGCCTCGACCAACATCTCAAGAGGCTCTCGTTGGGCAGCTGGATCAAGGGCTTGATCCAGAAAGCAGTACTCTTGGACACGGCGCGTATCGTTAGGAGGTTCCTCTCTCAAGAGCCCTGACCACCGTTAGCTTGGATTCTGTTCCCGATACCGGTGGGCTACTATTTTTTATATTTTTAAATGTTTTTTTTTAATATTTTTATAGAAATATTTAAAAATGTAAATTATATGTATATAAAATAAATAAAGAGAATAATAATAAAAACGACATGCGCGCATACTATGGGGCTACAGAGGGGGGAAACAACCTGACTGCGCACCGTGGTCGGATGCTCTCTCTGTTTCAGGTACTTGAACCAGCGGTCAACGTTTCGGCGCAACGACTGTCGGATCAGGTTCGCGTCATACAGCGAAACCGTATGTTGGATGACAGTGTGCTTGATCGCCTCCGAACTGAAATGTGTGGCCATGTCATTACTCCTCCATCGCAGACTGTGGCACCACCACAGTCAGCCCAAATACCCAGCAACGGTGACGAGGATAGTAATGACAGGGTTACAAACGTAAGTACCCAGTGCAATGACGAATTGAGGATTGCTTTGGAGTGTGCTATTCGAGAATATCGCTACACGCCACCTGAACTTAGACCACGCTTAGCTCGTTTGCCCATGCATAACAAAAACAGGGCGCTGGTGGCAGCTCTGGATTCGCAGTTGTCAAATTATTTTGATGACTGCGAAGACCTCACTGATGCACACTCGATAATGTACTGCGCGGCTGTAGCGGCATGTCGTGTAGCTCACGTCAAAATAACCAAGGACAGAGTTATACGACCAAAACCAGCCGTACCGGCCTGGCAGTGCAGGATCGAGCGTCGTATCGGTGGGGCCAGAGCGTTAATCGGCAAACTGACCTGCTTCAGGGAGGGCAACACTCGCCCTAGAGTGATGCGTTTTGTGAGACGGGCGTTTTCGGGGACTGATATCAGTCCCCAAGACTATATGTCCTGTGTCACAGAGCGCATCGACTTCCTGAAGCAGAAGGTGTATGCATGGGCAAACCGTATTCGTAGGTATAGGCGGCGAGTGGAGCGATACACCTTGAATCGCACATTCCGAAGTGATGAAAGGTGGGTATACAGGGGTTGGGAGCGACCGGAACAAGGTGTGACTGACACGCGCCTGCCAGAAGATGACGCCATGTTCTCATTCTGGCGCAGCATCTGGTCGGTGCCTGTCAGTCACACCGAAGGAGATTGGATTCGAGAAGTCGAAGGAGCATGCGATTCATTACCCGAAATGGGGGCAATCACAATTAGCCCCCAAGATGTAGCCCGTGCAGTCCGTCCGTTGCCTAACTGGAAATCTCCAGGGCCGGACGGACTGCACAACTTTTGGGTTAAGTGGTTACTTGGGTCGCATGTTCGTTTGGCGTCTCTGTTCCAAACTGCCTTGGAGTCCGGCTCGCTGCCCGAATTCCTTACCACAGGAGTTACCCACCTGCTCCATAAATCTGGTAGCACCGCGGAACCCAAAAACTATGGACCGATAACGTGTTTACCGACGGTCTATAAGGTTCTTACATCCATTTCGAGAGCTAAAATTAATAATCACATTAGCAGCAATAACATCATGTCTGCCTCTCAAAATGGATGTAGGAATGGGTCCCGCGGTACTAAGGAGCTACTCCTCATTGATACGGCCATTAGCCAACAGGTTCGGCGTTCCCGAAAGGATCTGTCGACATGTTGGATAGACTATAAGAAGGCCTATGACTCGGTGCCTCATACATGGCTCATGAGGGTGCTAGAATTGTATAAAATTGATGCAACGCTACGCACCTTCCTGACGTCATGTATGGGGCAATGGAGGACAGTCCTTCGCTATCCAGGATGTCGAAATATCTAGAGGAATAGCGAACCGGTTAGGATCGAGCGGGGTATATTTCAGGGCGATAGTTTGAGTCCGCTTTGGTTTTGCCTAGCCTTGAATCCTCTCAGCACATTGCTGGAGAATTCAGGACTAGGCTATCGGTTGAAGAGAGGTTGTCAGGTTATATCTCACCTCCTTTACATGGATGATCTGAAACTCTTTGCCCCCAGTAATAATAATAATAATAATAATAATAATATCTCAGTGTTACTGACATGAAGCATTCGTTGAAGGAGCGCTTCTTTGGCCGCCTGAAGAAGGTGTTCAACAGCCTTCTATCGGGCGGAAACAAGGTGCGCGCTTTCAACGGATGGGTCATGCCGGTATTGATGTACTCTTTCGGCGTACTCAAATGGACTCAAACGGAACTTGACGCCCTGGATAGGCAGGTTCGTACACTGCTAACTGCACATCGAATGCATCACCCACGGTCGTCGGTAATGAGACTGTATATCCCGCGAAAATGTGGAGGTCGAGGCTTTTTAAGTGCTAAGACTATCCACAATCGCGAGATATGCAGTCTCAGGGAATATTTCCTAGCTGTCGACGTGGGTATGCATCGAGATGTAGTGGCGGTGGACAAGGGACTCACCCCGCCCTCCTTGGCAAATGAGAACTGGCGCAAACCTGCAGTGCTTGACACCAACGATCGCAGGGCGGTATGGCAGAGTAAGGAACTTCACGGACGCTTTTTCCGGGCCCTACACGGGCCCGACGTGGATCAATTAGCGTCCGTAGCCTGGCTACGGTTTGGTGACCTCTTTGGGGAAACCGAAGGTTTTGTCTGTGCAATTATGGACGAAGTTATCATGACGAAAAACTACCGGAGATTTATTGTGAAGGACGGCACGGTTGACATATGTCGGGCATGTCACCGTCCGGGAGAATCAATTCGCCACATTATCTCTGGTTGTTCTCGTCTTGCTAATGGAGAATACTTGCATAGACACAACCTTGTAGCCAGGATTATCCATCAGCAACTTGCTCTGAAATACTGTCTTGTGGAATCGGAGGTTCCGTACTACAGGTATGTGCCCGACCCAGTTCTCGATAATGGCAGTGTCACATTGTACTGGGATCGGTCCATCATCACTGACAGGACTATTATTGCAAATAAGCCTGATATAGTGGTGGTGGACCGAATCGAGAGGCGTGCAATGATTGTAGATATCACCGTTCCGCATGACGAGAACCTCGTGAAAGCCGAGAAAGATAAACAAATCAAATATCTTGACTTGGCTCGCGAGGTTGTCGACATGTGGGATGTGAATTCGGCAATCATTGTACCGATAGTCGTGTCAGCCAACGGCTTAATAGCCACGAGCCTCGACCAACATCTTAGGAGGCTCTCGTTAGGCAGCTGGATCAAGGGCTTGATTCAGAGAGCAGTACTTCTGGACACGGCTCGCATCGTTAGGAGGTTCCTCTCTCTGGAGCCCTGACCGCCGGTAGCTTGGACCCTGTTCCCGATACCGGTGGGCTACTATTTTTTATATTTTTAAATAATTTGATATCTTTGTATTTTAATATTTAAAAATGTATTTTATATGTATGTACCTTAAATAAAGAAAATAATAATAATATCTTGGGACAACCAACACACCGCCATCTGATCCCAAACTAGGCAGAGCCTGTACTATGGCAACCAGACAACTGATAGACATACTTATATATTTCTAAATACATACATATTATAGATATTACACACCCAGATTTTAATGGTTCCGAACATCTGTATGGAAGCACAGAACCTTTATAGGAACACTCGTACTTCTGTCTGGCTAGCTGGCTAACTGTCTGTTCGTCCGTTTGTCACAGCCTATTTTCTCCGAATCTCCTAAAACAATTCAGTTGAACTTTGGAAAAAATATTATCTCCTGTGACCCAAACACGGACGGGTTACGAAAATATATAATTATTGAATAATTAATTATTTAAGTAACGTATGAAATATCAAAGGAAAGGAAAAATTCTTAACTAAAAATTATTTTATAGTTATTTAAGCAAAAATGTATACTAAATACAGAAAATTTTTGTTTTTACGTAGGTATAGAGATTATGGGAAATCCATAAACCTAAAAAAATCCCCAAAGTTACGTTAAAAAAACTTTTTCACAAAAAAAAACCGACTTTAATTTCGGGAGTCGGTGTTTTTGGTTGCTTCTTCGTTATTTGGCACCGACTTCCGAAATTTAAGTTTTTTATAGTGTATTTTTAGGTAGTCTGTTTTTTTGCGAATTTTTTTTTATATTTTTCACCTTTTAGTGGTACCGTGCACCTAAGAATACCACTAGAAAGTCACAGGAAAGCAAAAATACGCAATTTCGTACACATTGATGATTTTTTCACATATTTTTTCCAGCTATTTGGATTTAAAAACCAAACCACTGAATTGATCTTGATAAAATTTCAATGGGACCAATCGGGAAGTGTATCCGTAAGGCCCGATTGGTCCCATTGAAATTTTAATTTTAATTCGAATTGAAAAATTCTTGTTTTATGTGTAAACATAAAACAAGAATTTTTCAATTCGATTCATGACGGAGATATGAAGTAACAAACACAAAACAAAAATATAATCGAATTGAGAACCTCCTCCTTTTTTTTGAAGACAGTTAAAAAACATAATTCGTTCTTTAAAGTACCAAGTGCGGGTCCGATTCGTATGGTTGATTTTTCACATGTAATTTTAAGACCATAGACGTATAAAATATATTATAATATATATACATTTGAGATTCTCATCATAAGCTGTTTTGTTTGATATCATGACAACATTTAAAAAAAAGTTAAATTTACCCAGACCCGGCCAACCCCCTATAGCACTAGACAACACTCTCTTTGCTGATAATTTTGTTTGGTACATAGATTAATCACTCTTGTTATTCTTCCTTTTTTTATTAATATATGTATTTTTTTATATTAATGGTTTCTTTTTCTCTTATTTTTTTTCTAAGAATGTTAAAAATAATGAATTGTTTTATGTAACTCACACGACCTAATTACAAAGACTTAAAGTTATACGTCCTGTTAAATTGCGAGAGCTCTAGTGGTTCCCTATCCATTTGCATAAAATTTTAAGACCTAATATAACTTAGCATAATTTTGTTTGGCATAATTAGATTTTCGCATAATGTAGTTACGCATAACAGCTTACGCATAATTTTTTAAGCATAATTTCTCTAACCATAATAATGATTAAGCATAATATTCTAAAGCATAAATTTATTAAGCATAAAGTTCTAAAGCATAACTTTTTAAGCATAATATCCTAAAGCACAAATTTATTTACGCATAATGATATTAAAACATATTTTTATAGGTATAACAATTTATTTCGACGATTGGAAAAAAGCCATATCTCCTGAATCAGTAATATATAGTAACACATTAATATAGTATAACGTATTGAACAATTTTGTGGGGTTTTTTTTCGCTGTAGGAAGCATGAAGCAAGCAAGCATACAGCATGCAAACAACCATACAGCATGCAAGCAAGCATGCAGCAAACAAGCAAGCATGCAGCATGCAGCATTCAAGCGAGCATGCAACATGCAGCACGCAGGGTTTCTGTCACGGCTCCGGCGCTGCGGGCCTCCGGCGGCCCCACGCGTGCTAATCGTCGCAGACGGCTTTCGCTCGCATCCGCCTGCTCCTCAGCCCGCGGGCCGCCTCGCCCCTACGCGCCTACGCGATTTTAAATTACACTCTAGGGGTAGGACAAACAAGACTACGTGGAGTCGGTTTTGCAGCAATTCGGTTCTGTCACTAAATTTTGTTGCACAGCATATTAAATTCTCAATTCTCAATTCTCAATTCTTTATTGCGTACCATAATGTTTACATAGATGTTAGGGTTATTTTATTTTAGTCACAATTATGGACCCTGTCGGGCACAGCATACATTAAAACTAGGAGAGAGGAGGAAGGATACAGAGTGTTTGTTACAATATTTAATTACAATTATTTAAAAAATACCCACCGAAATTTTCTATTTAATTTATTACGCAATTATTTATTATGTCATTAGTATTTTGAGTATTTATTAATATAATTAGATATGTAATTAATTACAATTTATCATTTAAGTATTCGTTTATACTATAGTAGCATTTACTTATAAGGAAAAATTTCAATTTATTGATAAAAATATTATATTTATTTGAACTTTTTATTATTTCGGGTAACTTATTATAGATTTTTATGGACATGACGTAGGCACTATTCGAGTGCATCTTTAATCTCGATGTTGGTAAGTTCAATCTATTTTTATGTCTTAAAGTTATTTTACTTTGTATGTCCTCTCTTTTTGTAAAGAATTCTGGGTACTTACGCACAAACTTACATACTTTGAATATATAGAGGCAAGGTCCCCTACCTTGCCTCTATATATTCGAAGTATGTAAGTAAGTAAAGTAAAATTTTTAGTTCCAGAAAATGAGGTTTACAGCTATCGGTGGCTTCAATATTTACCAAGATTCGAATTAATTTTTTTTGTAGGGTAAATAAGGTGGGCGCATCAGTGCTATTTCCCCACAGGATTACACCGTATTTCAGCCATGCGTAGGCGTACGCGTAATACGTCATTAGTGCAGTTTTTAGGTCGGTGGTTTTTTTGATCTCGCGGAGGGCGTATGAAAATTTTGATAATTTTGCTCTTACTGTTTGAATATGGGACTTCCAATTTATTTGGTGAATTTATCTACGACTTCTTATTTATTATTTTTATAGCTATAGTTTATATTTATTGGTGTCTTTTGGCGGGGGTAAAATGAGATTATTTTAGTTTTTTTGAAGTTGATTTCCAGATTATGTTTAGTCATCCAATTTATTGTATCATTTAATATAGAATTTAATTTATCATTTAAATTGCTGTTGTTTTCACATGATGTCAGTATAGATATGTCATCAGCAAACAGGACACATTGCTCATGTATATTATTAGGAAGGTCATTTATGTAGACTAGAAATAAGAAACATCCTATGACGCTTCCTTGCGGGATTGAGGCGGTGATTTGTTTGCTGTGAGATCTGATTAATTCTATTTCATTTTTGCTATTGTTATAATATTCAATTTCTACTATTTGTTCTCTATGCTTCAGATAAGATACTAACCAGTCATAGCATTTACCGCGAAGTCCTATACTATATAGTTTATTTAATAATATGTCAAATTGTACTTTATCATATGCTTTCGTCATATCCAGCAGGAGTCCAATCGCGTACTTTTTATTATTAATTATGTCAAGTGCTTTTTGGATATATTTATAAACGGCCAAAGTAGTGGAGCGGTTTTTTCGGAACCCGTTTTGACAGTCATTAAATATATGATATTTCTCGCAAAATGCATAGACTCGATTACACATGGCTTTTTCAAATATTTTAGAAGCTGTCGGTAAGAGGGCAATGGGGCGGTAATTATTTGGGTCAGTTTTTGAGTTCTTTTTATGTATGGGTTTTATGAGAGATTTTTTTAAGAGATCGGGAAAAGCTCCTTCTTCAAATGATTGATTTAACAATAGATAAAATGGTAGTGTTAATTCATCTGCACATTGTCTTTATAAGGTAGGGGGAAGTTCATCGACACCGTGACTTTTTTTATTTTTCAAACTTTTTAGTAATGAATTCACCTCGTAGGGGTCAATTGGACTGAGGAAGATTGAGTTATCTGTAGGGCTCAGAACAGGAGATCCCTTCGGTTGGCCGGTTGAGTTGTTCGTAGCGTCTCCGATAGAAGCAAAAAAGTCATTGAATATGTTTGCTACCTCTTTAGGCTCAGAAGTCATACCGTTATTCTTAAGTAGGGTGATGTTAGATTTATCATTAGTTATTTTTTTATTCGTGCGTTCATTTACTCAATCAATTCAGTCGATATTAAAGTCATTAGGCCTACTAACGTTATGCTAATAGTAATTACGCCTACTAACGTTATGCTTATAGTCATTAGGCCTACTGACGTTATGCGAATCATATTTATGCCAAAACAAATTAGTCTTTAAGATGATTATGCCAACATAAAATGTATGCCTAAAAAAATTATGCCGAAGTATTATTATGCCAAAACAAATTGTGCCAAAATCGTTATGCCGAAGTATATTAGGACAAAGAACATTATGCGAAAAGAAGGGATCCCAGCTCTAGTACCTAAAACACAAGTTAAATTTTACTTTAGGTGCCAGGGTTTAACTAGTTTAGTTCACATAATTATATACTTACAAAAATGTTGTCTCATAAACTATATAATGTAATTTAGTTGTATTCAATAAATATTCTATTCTATTCTAATCTATTTACGATATGCGTCTGTCTGGATCACGGGAGTTCAATTTCAACTGGATCGACACGATAGATTCAGTGCAAATTGGCGGAGACAAACGAAAATACAGGCACACGAGAGAAGTATTCCGTTTTTTCTTAAGGACTTAAGGAACCCTTACAATAAACATCATATAATAAACATCGACTCGAATGTTGTGTAATATCAAAAAAGTTTCCCCGTATGTAGGTACTTGATTATTACATATAACATAAAGGTTGAGCACTTAGTCAGTTGTATCTGGTTTCTAGATAAGTAAATGTAAATAAAGGTAAAGTTCAGACAGAAGACAAGAAGAGTAATAATTATTAGCATGTGGGTAAAATACCTGTGTAACAAAAAACATTATTTTCAAAAAAAAATACTGTGGCTCGACTTGAGTACAGAACATACAATTGGGCATCAAAAATGGTGTAGCTTTTTTCTTTCCTGTATCTGCGAACATGTTGTACCATCTAGAACCTAATGTCATCACTTTATTTCATATTCATAATGGTGTCGAGTTTTTTTTTCTGATATTATAATTTTTAAGATCAAAATTATGCAAATAAATCCTCCTTGCCATATGCATGCTAGACGGCCTCGAACAGAAATAAATGCCAAAAACTATAAATCTTTGACATTTGAACATAATTTTTGGCAATTTTGTAGATAATTCTACTTTGCCCCCCACTAGCCGCCCCACTAGTGGAGCAGAATGGACAGGTGACATTTTTGGAGTGTATTCTGACCCACTGAAATGTTTATGTGGGGTAGAATACACATGAACTCTTAGTAGGTATATTTTGCCCCACTAGGGCTGGCACTGTTGGAAACAAAAATATAATACTATGTTGAAAATAATTGCGTTTTAACAATTTATTTCCCTATAAAATAAAATAAAAGAAATATTGAACCTGAGTTTGCAACACTGATACCAACTGCCAATATCATTCAAACAAAACGTCACTCACACAACTTCAAAGGACCGGAACCCCATGCCCGAAATTGTCAAATAAGTAATAAAAATTTTAAACTAGCAAGATAACCATTAAGTCAAAAATTTTGACGTGCAACTACGGAACCCTACACTGCGCGTGGCCCGACACGCACTTGTCCGGTTTTTAAATTAAAATAGATTTTAACTAAACATTATTATAAATAGTTGTATAATAATGAATCATTACATTATGATAATGTTCACGTGAATGAACCGTGTGATATGATTCTGCAAGAAGAGCTATACCTAGTTTATTGTAATTTTCACTGCCTACCTGGCGTAAGTTAAATGAACTTTAGCCAGATTTAGGCATCAACCAATAAAAATACTCGCAAAAACCGAAGAATGTCGATGTTCTGTAGGTGGGTAATATTGGCGCCACTGAGACCCAATAAATTGGGAGTTCATTGTGACGTCAATATGGCACAAATCGGTTGTATTGGTCGTAATTGGGAATAAAAAAGGATTGCTTTAAGTTTTTTTGTTCCTTCACGGGGTTAACAGAGTTCAAGTAGCCAATATTAGTTAAGGCGCAAAACAAAATTGTGTTAAGATATTACACCACATGTCAGGCCGCAAACCCAGTGTCTATAAACACACAGTTAAGGTAAGCACTAAATAACCGTTTATTATATTCTATTCTTCTGTTCACTAGATTTCGCTCGACATATGTTTTAAAGAACGTCAACCTTTATGCAATAAATAAACGATACACATATAATTAGCATAACATTACCTTTTAAATGCCTGTCCAAATAGCAGGAAAGTTTCAAAATATATTTGTATCGACCCAGACTTGCAACTTTGTCGCTTCGGACAGCCAAATCTGCTAAATCAATGAGAGCAAAAGATTGTTCGAATACGTCGAGACGAAAACATAAGGAAATGTTTAAAATAACTTATTACATAATCTACGAAACAGATGCTACTACGCCAGTAACTGCATCAGTAAACCTAAAGATTTTTCAATGGACAGCCTCAATACGAACTTTGACATTATCATACACAACATTAACACTCAAATTACAGCCGGATACATAATTAGAAATTAATTAAAAAAACTTCTCAGTTAAATGAGTATCAAAGAATCTTAAACACTTTTTCAATCGCCAGCTTTTTCAGGACATCGATGATGGGTTCAGAATAATGTTTAGGTAAATTAAATAATAAGATTAAGATAAAACCAAAATATCAGTTTAATTGCATTTGCTAATAAAATATTAGTTTAAAGCCAACTTCACCAGCTCGACATGTTAAAAAATCCACTACTATTTATGAATAAGCTTTTTTTATTTTTTTATTTATTTAACAGTAATTCTTATACATACATTTAACAAATAGATAAGAATAAGGATACAGAAAATAGGTACAAAGGTGATACTTATTCCTAATGAAATCTCTTCCAGCACACCTACCTGCGAAAGGAAAGTTGAATAAAAGAGATGTAGACACCGTGTGTAAAAGTTATATAGTAAGAATAAAACAATAAACTTTAAATATAACATAAAATACATATAATATTACAAAAAAAGATATAATACTAATCCATACTAAATAATATTATATGATATTGTTTTTTTTTTTTAAACGTTAAACGCACT
Source organism: Melanchra persicariae (assembly GCA_947386135.1). Lineage (NCBI taxonomy): Eukaryota > Metazoa > Arthropoda > Insecta > Lepidoptera > Noctuidae > Melanchra > Melanchra persicariae. The sequence continues at coordinate 11,852,627 of OX376650.1, read as the reverse complement.
AGGAATTTTTCCTGTATCGTGGGTGCGTTCACAAACATATAAACTCACATACACAAACAGCCAGACCCGGAACAACTATCTGTAGGCCATACAAATATTTGTTCCGTGCGGGAATCGAACCCGTGACACGCGGCGCAGCAGTCGACCGCTCAACCACTGCGCCAACCGTGTCGTCAAATAATAATATAATACATATATATGCTTTATTTTTATCATATCCAGCTCGTGAATTTGGCTTTAAATTAATATTTTATCAGCAAATTCCATAAGGCGGCGTCTACAAATTCAAGTGCACATAATGCCGCAACATTGATGAACTCAAAAGCAATTTACTAAGAACGCGATAATGCTTTACTAATAGGTTTATTTCAATAGGTCTGCATAATAAATAAACACTGACGTGATCGCCAGTATCGTTCACTACTAGAAACAGAGCAATAGGCCATATCAGCTATTAACCTTTTGAGTGATCATTTTGTGAAATGTATATTGTGAAGGATTTGGAGTAAAACTGGTCACATAGAGCCATTCGTATGATGATAAGATTACAAGTTACGACATGAGCTGAGAGCCATCTTTAGCCGCGCCCATGTGCCTTAGTAACTTACATAAACGTATAAATGAGTAGGTAGGTATCTAGTTTATTTTGCCATGAACTTTTCAAATAAAGATATAGATTAGGTACAGATAAAAAAATATTGGAGTATCAGTTGCATAGCATAAACAATTTATGTGACAGCTAGAAGATTAAACTTTAATTTATACTTTGAAACAAATAATCTTGTTCTATATCAGATAATAGTGTGAAGATTGTTATAAATAGCCATCCACAATGTTGCGATTACAGATGTTCTAAAAAGTTCAGTATTTAGAACATCTGTAATAGCAACACTGTGGTAAATTACTGCAAAACACGTGTGTGCTGTATGTACAATAAAATAAACATTCAATAGGTATTATGTTAAAATGAATTGATTATTAATTCATGAAATAGCAGACAAATACGACAAAATTCGAGACATAAATATTAGATTTCAAATAACTACACTATAATTTCGAATCGTTTTAAAATAACATCCTTATTATATCAATAATTTAATAATAGAATACATCGTTTCATATATTAAAATAATATCTAGCTAATATGTCATTCTTTTGGAAAATTATAGACATAAACAGAAGAATGAACAATGTGTAGTGGTACGGTAAAGTAGAGTGAGGACTCCGTTTTCCGTACTTAGTGTCAATTGGTCCGTTTTGCGGACCCAGAATCACAGAAGCTTCCTGGAGGCCTACCACAACCTCTTAAAACAATATTATTTTAATATTACTTTGTAATTTCTGTTGTTGCATTTTCAACTCTCGGCGCTGATCCGAGCGTTGAAAATCCAACAGAGCGGAACGCAAAGTAATATTAAAGTAATATTGTTTTAAGAGGTTGTGGTAGGCCCCCTGGGCCTTTACAGACTTTGCGGTGCGACCTCATCGTTCTGAGGATTCGGTCACGTTGAGTAGCGACCGCATTCCAAGATGACGTGGGTGGCTGATTCCTTGGCGTCAAAGCAGCCTCTGTATAGGGTCCGTGGCGTCTATGTTAAAGAGATGTTTAATTAACAATAGTAATAATATTTTATTGACATAAAAGTATGTTACATTTATATATGGAACCCTGACTCCTGCGCTAGGTTGTAACCTGTTTTACAGGAATCAGTGTCTTCTCCCAGTAGTTTTATACAGATATTATGCCTTATATAAACACATAAATTATACAATACCTACTTGAGGTGTATGTGTGAGGATAGATGTGTGTCTATGTGTGTGTGTATGTGTTATGGTGTGTGTGTATGTGTAAGCGTGTGAAGGTGTGTGTGCGTAAACGTACGTGTCGTATCGTGGTGTATGATGCTGGCCATTGCAGGGTTTATGTTATTAATTTTTCAGTCTATAAGTAGTCCATTGTTTGTAGCCAGGTGTTTATTTTCTTTTTAATTTATTTTTTAGAGAATGGCGGCCACCTGCCTGTAATTGACCCTTTTATATTATTCAGAGGTTGTTTTTATTCAGAGGAGAGAGTTTTTATTATCAGACGCTTTTTGGTTGAGAAATCGTATTATTAGTTGCGGATGTCAGCTTGGCATTGCCATTTTTGACTGCCTGCAATCTGAGGCCCGTGAACATGTACGAAACTGTGAGAAAGTTAGGAGGAGGAGTGGATACGGGCACAGCACTGTTATCTAGAAGACTCTCTTTGCGAGTTCCTTGGCGACGTCTTTGTTGAGGGATCTTCTGTGCCCCTTAATCCACAGAAGGGTGATTTTGTCAGACAACGATATACTCTCCAGGGCAAGGTGACACACGAAAATTAGACTACTATTAGTTTGTTTGTTTTCTAGGGTTTTGAGCACAGCCAGGATGTCAGATACGAATCTAATTCATTAGTTGTGTATCCCTAAATGCTTTACAGCTGTTGTGGCTTGTGTTAAGGTGACACATTCGCATTCGATTATCGAACTGTCCTCACCTAGTGGTAAGTATAACTTAATGTTGAGGTCTAGGGTGTGTATGCCCGGGCTTTCGGTTGGCAAGCGTTGGGTGGCTTGCCGACCGATAAGAACCTGGCCCGGGTCGTCAGCGCGTTGTGTTCCACGCGTGCCTCAAAGAGACATCAGCAAAATAGACGGGGCCCGCCAGAGCCAGTGCCTGTCAGGGTTACGGAATTTGTTCGAAAGAGTCACCGCGGCCCTGGAACGCAAATATGGAAACCCACATTCCTCCTAGGAATGTGGGTTTTTTCTCAGTAAGAATCCGACACTCCCTTCGCTCCACCCAGAGCGGAAAGAGTCATTTGATAATTTCCATCCTAAAAAAAAGGTGTGTATGCCAGCCAGCCCCTTAAACATTTTGAGTTTTAAGCCATCTGTGCAAATACGTACTTCATTGACTGATCCCTTTCTTTCTCTATTGTTGTTTTTATGCTTTTGAACATGTTTGGTCAAACATATAGATTGATACGATGTTCTACCACACGGGGCAACGATAAAAGGTCTAGGATGCCAGCGTGTGGGCTAGTATGGTTGTTGCCCCATATGCCTAGGTGCATTAGCCTGATGAAGCTAGTGCTTCATCCTGCTGTATGTACAAGACAAGTGGATATAGTTGTAAGGCTATCTCTATAACTACACTACTATTGCTATTGCTAACTACTATTGCTGCAGTTGGGCATTTCTCATGCAGCCAATGATAGCGAAACAGGCCTTTAAAACCACTGTAAAGTAGCCTGATAATAAAACCAAGGTGCCACAGCATTGGTCTATAAAAGGCTGTGTATTGTCACAGCGTAATGTTGGAGTCTCGCCCCCAAGTTTAAACTTGTTTTGTTTGAGTCGAAATGCTTGTTCCAAAGCAGTTTGCTGGAGTACAATTATAACATCTTTTATATTTTGCTAGCTTGCCATTATAATTCTCTAGTACCCTCTATATTTCCTTTGGGACCAAATCGTATCAATTCCGACGACGCAAATCATAATTACCATAATTGGTATCATCAGCAGTTTTCACTCCAATGATAGATATAGGTCCCTCCAATCGGAATACCATAATGCTAGTCTCATTCATATTGTGTGGTGTCGTGCCCACTTGTGGATATTACGAAGGCCCAAACAGATTCATTTGATTGGCGCGAAACTGAGTGCGAACCCAAGAGAGTAAGATGTAACGCCAGTCTGGTGTTGAGGGGATGTCTCGATTGAAATGTGCGGATGTGGAATAGGATAGCAGTCTAAGTCCTACCGGATGTCCTGCTTTATGTGCCCCAAAATCCGCAGCCTAAGCAACCTTTGAACTGCCACCAACGTTACTGTGTGATAGGAAGTGGCGATGAAATAAACCAAAAGAAATACCTACCATAACTACGCAGAAATCTCGACCTTAGCTACTTTTGCAAAAACCTACCAGGCATATTCTGTCTTAAAATATAAATGCTTGCGTACCATGCACTATAGATGTTATGGCTATTATTTGTCGTATCAAAATTTGCTTACCAAGTACAGGCTTGCAACACTGGAAAATAGACGTCAGTATTTAGAAGCCGCAAATTTATATAATATTCTTAGAAATAAGTTTAACTGCATTGATTTGAATAATGTTGTGGTATGTGGTTAAAGTCTTGAGGCTGGACTTTCAATGAGCAGATCCAAGACCCAGGTGATGACCAACAGTATGATACGTAGAGTCGAGGTAGACGGGTATGTTTTGCAATATGTCGATGAGTATACGTATGTAGGTACTAAAGCCAGATAGTGTATTTTAAAATAGGCAAGATACGGAGGTCGAAATACGAGTCCAAAATGCTTGGAAGACCTTCTGGGCCTTTAAAGAACATATGAAATTAAGTCTTCCAATAACGCTAAAAAGAAAACTCATTGACATGTGCATCCTGCCCGTCCTAACCTACGGTGCACAAAGTTGGTCACTTACTGAACAACAAAAGTCCAGGCTGAAAATTTGTCAACGGGCTATGGAGCGCAGCATTATAGGTGTTAAGCGAACAGATCGCGTTAGAAACACCACCCTGCGCTCTCTGACTAAAGTTATAGATGTTGGAGAAAAAACAGCTAGGCTAAAATGGGAGTGGTCTGGCCATGTCGCAGGAATGCACCCAGAGAGGTGGGCGAAGAACGTCACTCACTGGACGTCTGAGGAAGGACATCGTCGTCGAGGTCGACCGCGGCGAAAATGGTGTGACGATCTCACCATGTTTGCGGGGAAAGCTTGGCCGGAGATCGCCCAAGGTAGAGAGGTTGGGCATGCGAACCGTAGTGGTGAGCTGCCCCGTGTCGGCGGCCAAGAAAGTCTCGGAGGGCCGAAGGCTCTTGGTGGGCTGGGTCTCCGCGCAGGTGAAACTGCTGGAGCCCAGACCTCTGAGGTGCTTCCGTTGCCAAGTTGGCAACCACGTCGGAGCACTCTGCACCTCGGAGGTGGACCGCAGTGACCACTGCTTCCGCTGTGGTCAGCCCGGTCACAGGGCCGGCTCGTGCGACGCCGCGCCGCACTGCTTCGTATGTGCGGCAGCTGGCAAGCCGGCCGATCACTGGGCTGGGGGCAAAGCCTGCGGTCCACCCGCCAGGGCCGGGTCGAGGAGAAAACCCTCCTCCACCGCCGCCGCCGCCGCCGTCGCTTCCGCCGCAGCCGCCGCCACCGTCGCCGCCGCTGCCACTGCTCGGGAGGGGGCCGAAATGGAGTGCCAGTAATGGCCCCATTTTGCCTCCTCCAGACGAACGTTAGTCGCTGCGCCTCTCAGAAACTGACGCTCCTGAGCAAGGCGCAGTGACTGACGCCTGCGGACAGCGAGCAATGGGTAGCTCGCTGTCCGATCAGGTCAGGCCAGAGTCGACGGCGCGTTACACTCCGAACGCGCCGGAAAGAGCAGTCAGCAACGGAGACGGGGCCCGCTAGGGCCAGAGCCTGCCAGGGTTGCGGAATATGTTCGAAAGAGTTACCGCGGCCCTGGGAAGAAAGGCACTAGGAGGACTAAGGGTGGGTTTTAGTCAGTAAAAGTCCGACACTCCCTGCCGCCCCACCCAGAGCGGGAGGGGTCATTTAATGATTTCCCATCCTCTTAAAAAAAAAAAAAAGGTAGAGAGGTTTGGAAGGAGAAAGGGGAGGCCTTTGTCCAGGAGTGGGACAAAAGTAGGCTAGCAAAAAAAAAAATGTGGCCAAAGGTACGCGCTGGGAGATTATTTTCACTGGGCTTTTGCAAGTCCAACTCTGGTTTGCGTTCGCCTGTCCGCAGAATGCTCGAGTCCTATAATAGGACTTTTGAACATATAGATATTTTTACATGTCCTATCTATAAGTTCAAAAGACTATTTATTTCATATTGTAACTTTATCACTTAATTAAACACGATAGTTAAGTAATTTCTAGTAAGCATCATCTATCTGCCATCCTAGTGATTTTATCTATGTATCCTACTGATAATCTGAGAACAGCTTTGTGGGCTACAATATTGTGATGTGTTTTGTGTAACTTTGCTTTTTAGATGTATTTTATATTGTAGCTGTTTGTTGTTCCTTTTGAATAAAAATAAAAAGTAAAAATAAAACAAAGAGCTCCACTTCACTCAATGGTAGCAAACCTTTTGATTAGAAACACGTATACCCAACAGTCATCGGTGTGCACAAAAAAACATCAATCATTCTAATTTGCAGTAGGACTATTCCTAATGACTCATAAATGTCTGTGCCGCACTAAATAAATGTAATAATAAACGCAGTGGTACAAAAGGCAACAATAATATACGACAATTGTGCCCTGGGCGAAGGTACTCGTATAGGCCACGCTAGACCGCATTTATCATGAAGCGACTGTGCACTATTAAATCCACATAAGCTGTTAAAATATTACACGATAATGTTTGTCCGTCTGTTTGGCTTGTTCCTCAATGTTGGTCCATAAATCGAGGCGAAGGCTCAAGTGGCTGCAAAAAAATTTAAAACCCTAGCTAAGGTAAGACGGTACTTCATGCTGGAACAATTCTGAAACTTTATCAAGCACAAGTTCGATCATCTATGGGGTACTTAACTGCTCTCATCTCTGGGATAGATTGGCATTGCCAGATACCAACTTGATGCGCTTGAGTCGATTGAGTACCAAGCCAAGAAGTTCATCGGCAATGATGCACTGGTCGCTCGGCCAGTGCATCATTACACAGCTCTGTTTCGATGCGATTAAGTATTATTCTCTTGGCTCATTTGCCCATGATGTTAAGTAGGATGGGTATATATGATTTGGGATCAATGTTAAATGCGTCGATGTTCAAGGCTTTGGAGCTTTGACTCCAAAGCTCCAAAGCCTTGAACATCGATGCCGAGTAGTCACTAGCCTATCGTTTACTAAACACTCCGGGCATATGCGTCCGAATTACACATTTAAGTTCCGGCAAGCTTATCGCGATGTGGTGGAAATCCCACCTTTATGCACAAAACTTTACGTGTATACTTTCGTTCTGCGGACAGCTAAGGACTGGAATTCCCTACCGGAATCTGTTTTTCCTGATTTGCCGTTTCATTAAAAGCCTAGCCTTTTCATAGAACTGCACCGTTTAATCAACGACTTAATTGACATGAGCAAGTCATTAAACGATAAAAATACGTCGCATTTAAATAAAAAGGCTAGGCAGCCAATTAAACGGCTGATAAAGGAAATTGGCTGCGATAGCTACAACCTGGGGTCTTTAAGTCAAGAGTGAACAAGTTACTTCTAGGCAAGCGTGTTCCATCGTCGACCACATCAACGCTTTCCATCAGGTAAGATTGTGGTTAAAACGCGAGCCCAACAATAAAAAAAAGCTTTTCATTTGCAGAGCTTTTTAGCAGTCATTCCATTGCTATTGGTAGGCCTTTGCCTTTAGGTATGCCATTTGAATAATTAAAAAATATTCATAACAGTTCTCATTTTCAATAACTGTTGGTGATTCTTTCCTCCTAAGTCACCTTAAGAGGAAGAAGAAGTCTTTAAACCTCTTTATTTTTAGTGAGTTTTGGGCGGTGTTTCTCTTCTTCATAGTATTCATAACATGTATATGTCTTAAATATAGCAAAATTATCCAACGACGGAGACACATCGTATGTCCCTATTTCCACACGCGTTGTCGCTCAACACAACGTATCTACCTATTCCTTAGTAGTCATGTCTATAACCAGGTCAACTAAATATTAAATATATACCATACGAACATATCAAATTGTTAAAAAGCAATTATAAATGGGCTGTTTTAATTAATCGTTACTGTCTCCAATTAATCAGCGAAATAGTTTACTTTCACACACAAATAGCGTATCCCTTTAATTTACATACTAAAACTCACACACACACACACCATCACACATTAACATTACCACACACATGCAATCTCGAATACGTAGAGGCTCACTCCTCGTCCTTTGTGCGAACACTGGGGCTTGAGTTTACTTATATGGCACTCACGAACTCAACACTCTTCAATTTTTTAGTTGTATAAGTTGGTTAATTTTGTATGAATGTCTTCTCTCCTCACTTGTAGTTCCTGTTAGTATGTAAGTGCAATCTTAATTATAATTTTGAAGGGAAGCCTTGAGTTCTGTCACACAGGTCTTGAACCCAGTAGACTCCAGCTCTCAAAAAGGATAAATTGTTGCAGTTACTTATAATATCAATCTTTGCACCCTTTTGAGAGAAACAAAAAAAAAAATATTTCTTTACTCATGGTATATACATACAAATTAAAAATTTTAAATATTAAAATACAAAGACATAAACATTTTTAAAAATGTAAAAAATAATAGCCCACCGATATTGGGAACAGGGTTCAAGCTACCGGTGGTCAAAGCTCCTGAGAGAGGAACCTCCTAACAATACGCGCCGTGTCCTTGCTTGCTTTCTGGATCAAGCCCTTAATCCTGCTGCCCAGCGCGAGCCTCCTCATTATGTTTGTTGAGGCTCTTGGTAATTATGCCATTAGCCGCTAAGATTATCGATTATTATTATTATTTTTAACCGACTTCAAAAAAAGGAGGAGGTTCTCAATTCGGTTGTATTTTTTTTTTTTTTTATTTATTTTTTATGTTTGTTACCTCAGAACTCCGTCGTTCATGAACCGATTTGCAAAATTTTTTTTTCCCCTTGCTTGATATGCTTCCAGATTGGTCCAGTTCCATCCATTCAAAATCCAGTTCTGATGATGGAATCTATGAGAAATCGAGGGAACTCCTCAAATATTATAGGCAACCATATAGTTATTTTGGTATTTTCATCGAGAACTTAAGCATCTACAGTCAAAAAGTAACATTTGATGAAGTGGAACTGGTGGAGAAGATCAGAAACCAGTGGCCAACGGAACTTGACACTCGCATAAATATCACAATGCAACTATGACAATGCAAATAAACAAATGATTCTGAATAGTTATGTTGAGAATGGTATCATCGAACTGATCTGATGATGATGGAGCTGGATGGTAGGCACCGGAACTGCGTAATTAATCAATGTATCCCAGCCGTGTTTGGGCTTATTAGAATTGTCATGAGATGCACTTTGGCTATAAGGTATAGTTTTTTTATCTCACGAGTGCGGGCGAGCCATAGTTGTGTAGGTAAATGTACGTGCACATTGTCTTAGTGTGCGTAACCTTGAGAGCGACTGACACAAGCTCACGCACACTAAGACAATGTGCACGTACATTTACCTACACAACTATGGCTCGCCCGCACTCGTGAGATAAAACAATTATACTATGAGACTGTTCTGATGATGGAACCGGAAGGTAGAAGGTAGGCATAGGAACTTCATAATAAAACAATGAATTCTAGCAGTGTTAAGGTGAGAAAAATGCCTACTGAGTACTGCTAGTTTTTCGGTTTTTCGTAAGGCGAGAACTAATTCGAATTTGTAACAAAGGACATTTTTTTTATTTGAAATAGACACATCGATAGTAGGTATTTTATGCGGCGTATCATCCCTTCACGGGAATAAAACGTATTAATAAAACCTTTTTCATAAGAATATTCAATGTAGGAACGATGTTAACTTCGTTGCCTTCATTTTAATAAAAAAAAACACTAACCGGCGAGAAATAAAAAAAATTTTTACAAAAAAAAAAACCGCCTTCAAAAAAAACAAACAAAAACCGTTCCCACTAAAAAGTTGAAAATAAATATTTGAATTGCTTTAAAGAAACGTAATTTAAAAGTAAATTTATTTGACATTAATATTTTGCAAATATTTAAAATTTATTACTTCTTTTTGGAGTCGGTGCCAGCCAAAGCAAGGAAATACGAATAGGCAATAATTCCTAGAAAAACTACCTCTAACTTAACTATAAAACTACCAAGATACCAATTGCATACACATATTAATTAAAAGACGAATACGGACTAGACTAAATTCGAAAAAATTTAAACAATATGCACAATAATTTCTTTTAAACGAAACAAATATACTTATAAAAAAATTCCAGCTACTTTTTAAGTAAGTACTTTGACATTTTCAGCATTGTCTTTATGCATCTGTTTTTAAATTTTGTCATTGTGGATCAAAAAACAAAGGCACGGGATATTATCAAGTTCCAACAATAAAGCTGCTGGCACCGGCTCCAAAAAGAAGTAATAAATTTTAAATATTTGCAAAATATTAATGTCAAATAAATTTACTTTTAAATTACGTTTCTTTAAAGCAATTCAAATATTTATTTTCAACTTTTTAGTGGGAACGGTTTTTGTTTGTTTTTTTTGAAGGCGGTTTTTTTTTTTGTAAAATTTTTTTTTGTTAACACAGTTTTATTTTTACCAGGAAAATACAAGCACAGCCGTAAGGATTCACTTGTATCGTGTTCCTATAAAGTGGTAAGTGCGTTACGCTAAATGCTAAGGTCGCGCCCGAACGGACCGCATAACATCACGATAGTGCTTCACGGAGAGGTGAAGATCACCTGCAGCATCACACGCCAAGTCTTTGTCTAACAAACGATTATTATTCACATTCAACGGGATTATTTAAACCTTTATTCGTTACGAAAACACACAAAACAGATCTATCATACGGCTTTGAGGTGTCAAATTAATATTATATTTAGAATATTAAAAATAATTCGCTGCCACGTTTAGCTGTTATTGTCATTAGTCTCCATACCGAACCACTGGTCCATTAATCTATGAAGGGCATTCGACATTGATATTTTAATCCGATCAATTGACATAAAATTTAGACCAATTTACGTAAACCACATATTTTTTCGTAATTTATTCATTAATATATCTAAACGGAAGAGAACTTTTTTTTTTTTTAAATCTGTTATTTATTTGATACATAATTGTAGTCCAGTCAAATTACGTCGAATTAAATAAGGCAAACTTAGCATAACTCAGCGCAGAGAAGTATATTAAAGTGTAGTCTATTTTTATTCTGCAGAAAAGAGCTATAAGAGCGATATACAATCTCCGCCGACGTGATTCTCTAAGGGAACTGTTTAAGGATATTAACATCATGACGGTACCCTGTCAATATATATATGAAAACATTATGTACGTTAGAAAGAATCTCCATCTTTTTAGTAGACGAGGCGACAGACATAATTATATTACTAGAAATAGGGATCAACTAGTTCAACCAAGTTTCAGACTAGCTAAAGTAGCCACATCTTTCATGGGGTACTGTTTAAAATGTTATAATAAAATACCTCCTAATATATTAGAACTGAATGAAACAAAATTTAAATCTTGTATCAAACGCACACTATGCAAGAAAGCATATTATAAGTTGGGGGATTATATTGAAGATAATAATGCTTGGCTCAATGCCGGTCCAGCTCCACAGTTACTAGGCCGCACAAACTAATCTTTTGGCATTTATAAATATTGTTGGACCCGTTGAAGACTGTAAAACATTATATTTTCATTGTATAGACTCAATGTAATTAGCATTGTATAAATTCATTAATTAACGGCACATATGTGAGTACTGTGAACCTTATACTACTTTTATTTATTTTTTAATTGACTTGATTGCCCTGGCGGTTGGGAGTGTCATGCTCACTCAAAAGTCTACCTGATGGTGGCGCATGTGTTGGGTCATTTGGCTCCCTTAAATATGGTGCTAGCGCGTGCGTCATGTTCGTGAACGGACGCCGTCAGTTTGGACTGGTCATCTCTCGGCTGCCACGGTTTATTTTAATGATTTGTTATTTTAATTTGTTGTTGATTTTTATTTTTTTACTCCGGATACTTTAACGTGCATTTCTTTTTACATCGTTCTCACATATATGTTTGTATAATTTCAACAGGAATGATGTAACCATAAAATTGTAAAGAAAAATAATTTAAAAGAGTGTCCGTGGAGTTTCTTGCACGTTCTTCTCCATAGAGATCTACGCTTTGGAACGTGCAAATAGCTTCATCTTTTTGACTGACCGACCTTGACAATTCAAAAGTGCCTGTGAATGGTTTATTTGAAATAAATAATTTGAATTTTGAATTTTGAATTTTGTATCCCGCGAAAAGTAAAAAAAGTATGGACCCTGGATGTTCATTTTTTTAAGTAAAACATTTTCAATAATAACTCGATGGGAAAAAATATTAATTGGCATGTTTGTTTGGAGCATTTGTAGAAGAGATCGAGTTTTACAAGTAGGTCAGAAAATTAAATATTTTTAATCCGTGGAACTATCATAATTTATTAAAGAATGTTATTTTTTTATTTGGTCTGTTGGACATAGGCCTCCCACCAAATGGGGGGGTTTGCCATAATCGCCACGCTTGGCAGGCAGGTTGGCGATTGCAGTGTAGCTGTAGCAATGTACCTACAGAGAATGCTGTTGCCCATTCTCTGGTTTTACTCCTTTGTTATTATAAAATTACTTAATAAAATATCTTAATTCGCTAACCACCAAAATTGTACAATAATGTTAAGTAGCGTTAATTAATCATTTCTGTTTTTGTTTGCGATAGCGATTCAGGCAAAAATGTAACTGAATGAAATTGGTTTTAATTTTAATTTACACGCCATTTCTGACCTAATAATAAAAAAATTAATCACATCTGATCAATTGTTCAAAATTCCGTATTTAGTTATACCTATTCTCTACATTTTGTAAAAAGAAGTTAGACAAAACTTACTTTTCTTAGCTTTTATTGAAATAAACGCGTTTTTGTTTTTTTTCCGAATTAAAAGTGTTTATTTTTAAGACCTAAGATCAACAAATACATTTCAAGAAAAAAATCCGAGTAAGGAATTTTGCAAGTTTCAAAGCTAATTTGACTGAACTCTTACGTTTAGTCAACTGTATAAAGACAGTTAATACTTGTGACACTATTGTAATCTCTAAAAATCTCGTACAAAAACCATTCATGGGACGTTCGAAGTAAGCTTGTATTTAAAATATTATGCTGAATATAAATTATTGACTAATAAAGTTCATCGATTCACTGTGGGTCAATAAACAAGAGTGGTGATTTTTTTTTAAAGCTTACAAATATCTGTTTAACGAATCCTGAGGTCGCAACAGAAATAAATCTTTTAGAACCTGTTCGCTGTAAAGATTGCGCAGTGGTTAGATGGATGGGCACCGCGCAATCGTGTGGGTTCAGCAGCCTTCTGTGGTCAACTGACGTTACATCTATAAAAACGAAGGACTCTCTGCCATGAGAGACAATGCGATCCATTTCTTATCGATTTATAGCCTCATTAACAACCGAATGGCCGTTTTCTTACCATAAACGTTTCGTATTCAAATAAAATCGTTTAAAGTCTAAACTTATTTTGATTCGATCCAAACTTAGAATCTAGTAGGCACTGTTAATTAATTGATAAAATAATTATTTTAGGATAAACAATTAAGTAAATGAAGCGGTGTTCTACCGTCGCAGTCAGATAATCTTTACAATACTGCAAACATTAGGTCTCTATCTTCTATTAACAATCACTTTAGAGCGTGTTAACTACATTTAATTGGCACTTAACAGTATTATTTCGCAGAAATAGTTAACAAAGATGCGTACTAAAATTGTAGCTGTAACTTGGGATTATGTTTAGCTTATTAGTAAGTTTGGTGAAGTAACTGCCATGATAAATCAAAGTTAATATATTATATGTTTTATTTTTCGTGAACGTTTTAAATAAGGGAGCGGCGGCAAACTATGGAAGGTAAAAACAGGTGGTACATTACCTAAAGATTTTAAGCCTTCTTGTAAGCTCCAATCAAAGCTCTCAACAGAATAACTAGATTAATGCCTGAATTCTTGACAATGTTACCAAAAAACTACCCCTTTACAAGCAAAAACGCAAAAAAGCTATGTTTAATTTATCTGATGCCCTTTAGAAACTTCATAATGTTTACATAATAGTGCTGGGTAGCAGTACTTGAAGTTCGATATGAAAATAAACATTAATGAAAACCATTTTTTTTTTTATTATAACATCTAGAGTGGCTTTGAATATTATGATGAATAGCTTTAGCAATAAATAATCCGAAATTATATCTTAATGTTAATTTCTGAATAGTATCGATTTCGACGACAGACCCCTTGGTAAATATGAGTACGTAGTAAGTGAGTAAGTAGTATCTGATCTATCTAAAATGTTAAATGTGTGGTGATTGTTTATTCAACAAATAGGAATGTCCAAAAATAAATCCATAATACCTATACCGATGACAATTCCTCGTCATGAAGAATTCTTCATAAATCTAACTGGTTTCCTAATAGCTTAAGCTTTGTGTATGCACAAGGTCTTATCACAAGCCTCTTCTTATTGCAACTCTGCCCAAAGATATGCCCATGATTATGTATGTCACTATAACTTTAATGTAAAGATGTGTAACAGTTTTATCGAAAGTTACATCCCTTTTCATTAATCATGCAGTTTTTACGTAACGAACAGACTGCGAAAGCTGAATCTGACTTTGAAATTAAAACAAAATTCTTTCGTTGATATAATCATTTGGAAAATAACAAAACAGATTTGTAAAACGGTAACAATATTTTATTTACACTTGCACGTACATAATTTTACTGAGTGATTAACATACGTATAAATAGCAAATAAAAGTTGTCGTTAAAATATATCACATTTTATTTTATTTTGCTTCAAATACTTCTAAGTTGTACTATTCATTCTGTAATGTATTTGTGTCTGATACTGATGTGTGTAAATTTCGGTATTTTCTTCTTACTTCTTCTGTGGTGCGTTCCTAGCGATGTATTCAAGAGCGCGGGCGATTTCTGCGGGTATTGGTGGAGGAGTGGGGATGATGTCACCCTGGAAAAATAAAATAAAAGATTAGTGATTTAAATCACATCATATGCCAGTTTAAATTATTCAATTGCAATTTAAATACTCACAGAGGGCTGGTATCCATTCTCGTCAGCGATGTATGTGATGACGTTGTTCTTACCCTCGGGGGAAATCCAGGAGAAGGATCCCTGGGAGACAACAGGGACTACAGGAGGGTTTCCACCTAAGTTGCGGGGATTGCCCTGTTGTTGAGCCGCGATACCGTTGCTGGTTTCGTAGCTGAAAACAATAAATTTCATAAGGAAATGTGCTCCTAAGATCTTTAATGGAATGTTAAAATTTTGGGACTTGTTGTGTACTCACAAGTAATTGTAGGCGCCGTCAGGGCTGACATCATTGCCGTACTTCAGGGTCTCAGCGGTGCGGGCGTCATCCTGGTACTTGGCGGAGAGGGGCGCGGCGGTGGACGAGGGGTAGACGATAGGAGCGTAGGTGCGGTATGCCGGGGTGGTCGGCTTGTAGTACTGGTTGTTCCGGTTGTACTGGCTCCCTAAACTATTGAACTGCGCGCTTGCGGCAGCCACACACGCCAAAATCACCACCTGTATCCACAAAAACCAATTCCAATATCACTGGAGATATCACCTCAATTTATTACATTATTTCACACTGCTGATTTTTATTTATATTTAATGTTATATTAATTTATTAATTTATCGTCTTCGATTTACTTACAGCGAACTTCATTTTTGATATCTAAGGTTGTCTAGCTACGTTGGACTAGTTTGTGTGCGGGTAAAAAATCCGCGCAGGCTTATATATCGCTCAAGGAACCACCCACTTTAGGCGGCGAACTGCAATAACATTTAAATAATTTGACGCGAGACTAGAAATTGTATTAAAATAACACTTGGGCTATCCATCCTGCTCGCTATTAATGTTTTTAAGGTCAAGTTCTAGAGGTCATTAGAGGTATTGTGAATATTTTCCGCAATTATTTCAATTTTTGTATAAAAACATAAACAGATATGTAACTTTAAATATTTAACGCGAAAAATATAATTAGCTGATCACATCATTTTTCTATTTTAAAAGATTTTCTTACTTTTTTCTTCTCTCTTCTTCTTTACCTAAGAAATCGTTTATGAAACTTTTATTGAATTGTGATAACTTCGGATTGGCATGGAATACTAAGTTCCAATAAACATTTTACAATTTTTACAAAATCAGTTATTCATTATTTTTTTCCATTTCCTGTAATATCTCCAAATTCCTGTAATAATCAGTTATAAAAAAAAATAAAAAGTTACCCAAAATAAAACTCCATTATTATAAAATGACAACAAAAAATACCAAGGATTTGTTACAACTTCTAGTTTGTATCTTGGTTATTACATTGTAAAAAAACTTTTTTACAAAAAAAACAACCGACTTCAAAACAAAAAACACTACAAAGTATAAAATAACTATAATTTCGGAAGACGATGTTTTTTGTTGTTTCTTCGTTTTTTGACACCGACTTCCGAAATTATAGTTACCTATTTTATACTTTGTGTTTTTTGTTTTGAAGTCGTTTGTTTTTTTTTTGTATATTATAGCCACATCGAAGACAAACTGAAAAGTGAAAAAAAAAACTTTTTTTTCACTTTTCAGTTTGTCTTCGATGTGGCTATAATATTGCCAGATCAGCACAGGCTGCGGTTATCACTTATAATCAGATGGCCGCCTGCACGCACGCCTCACGTAGCGCTGCCAGCTCTCGCGACCACCAGTACACCTGGCGGCGGGCGCTTCTTGGCCGGACCCGGGGCATTGCAACGTCACATATCTCGGACATGGTCTCACGGAACCACTCCGCCTCTTCGTTGATGTCAGCAATCCTGTCTGGTGGTGACACCCAGGCCTGCACGACCGAGGCTTCAAGGCGAAGCTCCCGGTTCAGCTGCTACAGCGCCCACCGCGGACCACTCGGGGCCTGTCGGACCGACGTGGTTGAGGTCTGGGTGGAGACGTCGAACCGGATATACCGGTGGTTGGAATAGGTCTCCACCTCCTCTAAGACGCGCCAGTCGACGACACGCTGTGACAGAGCAGGGCTGGCGAACGAAATGTCCACCACCGACTCACCCTGCATCCGCACACACGTGGGGACAGTACCCTGGTTTAGGATGACCAAGCCGGTCTCTAGAACCCAGTCCTCCACCATCCTGCCCCACGTGTCCGTATAACGGGAACCCCAAGCCACGTGTTTGGCATTGAAGTCCCCGAGAACGAGCACGGGCAGAGAACGATACCCGGCGACGACGACAACCAACTCCGTAAGGGAGATCTGGAACACGGCAAGAGTTCGTTTGGGGAAAAGTAGTTGATATTCGTCTGGAGGAGGCGTAATGGCCGGAGCCTCCCAGTCTTATTTTTACAGTATCGCCCGAGCGATACGCGTGTCACGTGACTCTGGCCCCGAGCAGCCCCCTCCCCCGCCGCCGCCCGCACCAACCTCTACCCGAGCATCCACCGATCCTACTCAAATATTGTTTGCAAGTTTTAATAATTATTTTTATTTTTTCGGCTTCTGGCCGAACTGTAGACCAAGAATTACTTACAAAAAAACACTAGTGCGGAGGATACAAACTTGCATCCAGCCGTTTATCTAGACCGTGCCTTATATCACTAGGCTATTGGGTCAGTCAACATTATTAACGAAAATTCGAATAGCATTACTCCTTTTATCGAACAAGGTTGATAACGGTCTAATCTTCTAGACATTAAGGTTTAAATTTCAACTTCCACCGTAGCATTACCGTCTTGTTTTACAAAATGCAATACATAATATCCTCAATCTACTAAAAGATAAGGTTGAAATTAGCATAGATTTCTTGTTTGGTTGAATAGAATGTGGTTGATTCCGATTTTTGCAATACCGTCATTTGACTTCAGAAACTTAACTGGTGTATGAACTCCGAGATAAGGTTGAATCAAAGACTACAATAGGGTTGAATTTACAATACTTCTTCGCCTTATTTACTAAATTGTGATTAAGGGTATGATTACTTTTTAAATTGTTTCGTTTTCGTGCCGATCCGCTTGTGTGTAATATCTTCGTCGTAATATTATCTAATTTATTAAGTGTTTGTGGTATAGTTGTGTAGTTTTGAAGGCTTACATTGTTGTTCTGTGGGACCAGTAACAAAGCATAAAAAATAGCACGAGTTATGGCAGAACGGTAAGATTTACGCTAAACACATATTCGTATATTTATTGTTGCAAATAAATATACGAGTATGTGTGTTCTTGTAAGTAATAATCAGTGATCGGAGTAGGTAGATTGATTTGGGGTCGATGCACTGGCACGTATATATTAATACGGATATGCCTCCGGGAGTCTGGGATTTTGTACTAAGATTTTTTAGGAATTTCAAATATTGTAATGTGTAGGATGAAGAGTATATGAATAAGAAATGTTTAACCCTTTTGCTGTTTTTTTTAATAGAATATGTGATCGGCCTTCTATAATTAAAAAAAGAATATGGCATGGCTAAACTTGAGTAAAAACGTAGCAAACGTAAAGCAAGACTCTACTAATAATAGTTAAAAGAAGAAATAACTACTAAATTAGTCATATGTAAGTTTCGAATGGACGCACAATAGTAAGATTCACTTTAGTACTTAATTGATAAATAAGAAAAAAACAATTTTAAACGTTTAACTATCGCATTCCATAAAATTCAAATGTAGTAGTTTAAAAATCGTTACATTCACAATATTTGATTCAATCCCGTAAGTACGAAAATGAAATCCCGGAAAAAAGGCTTATCCATGTTATGATTTCCATGACTATTCATGATGCAAGTACGTAAAATCAATCTACCTACTCCGATCACTGGTAATAATGCAATCAAGTTGCATTATTACTTACAAGTTGGTTTTTTAAAGGTATTTCTAATAATAATATTATCATTTTCATTGCAGAGAAAAACAGTTCGTAGTTGTATACAAAGGTATCAAGCGACGGGTGATGTGAAATGTGATCGCCGGGGTCTTCGCCCACTAATGAATCGGAGCGAAACCGTAATATAGTGGAAGTTTACTCAGTGCAACCCTTCAAAACTACGCGTTCAAGGGCTGAAATTAGACTTGAGAACAAGCGGGCGATTAACACTAGGTAAATATCATTCTTTTTTTTTTTTTGAATGAGCTAGCTCTTGACCTCGATCACGCCTGATGGAAAACGATAGATAAGGTCCATGATGAAGCGAGCGTGCCCAGAAGATGCCTTGAGGCACTGGTACTCCCACGCGTCGACGAAACACAGCAGGCTGCTTGACGCCGAACTCCGGTGGGAGAGTGGTCGCGAACCAGGCGGGTGTTATCCCTACCACCGCAAGGGAAGGATTGGCCAGTCTTATAAGGTGTTAGGTGAGACTGTCCAGGATGCGCCGAGCGCTCGGTTCAGTTGAGTGTCTGATGGAACAAATTGCGCTACACGAGGAGGCTCCTTCATGCTTCCCAAAATTCATATTGAAATTGTTTATTTCAAATTATTTTGATTGACATTTACTTGGATTACTTACATATTGCAACAGATTTTGAAAAGTTGACTGTTTTAGGTTACTGTGTGTGGATATCTTCAATGGGCCCAGGTGAGCTTGTGGAAATAGGCGGCCGCAATGAACGATACCTTCAAGTGTGATGTGGTTTCGGGCATGAAAAGTAGACTTCAAGAAGTGATAGACAGTGACGGCCATCCTCTCCGTTATTAATAGGGAATTTACTCGGCAGATTGATTGTGTAACTAATCTAATAAAATTGCATTGGAACGTATGAGCAAGTGTTAATAAATTTATGGGATCATTATCTCGTAGTTAATCTAAAATAAACAACCTTTATTATTATCAATCCTGTTACTCTTGTTTACAAGTAGTTTATAATGTGTTAACGATCCATCAGTTAACGAACCATCTGAGCTCTCATATTTTTCTAATATTGTGTTAAAAGGATTATCAGAAAATGTGACTTAAAAAGAGAAAGCTGTATATTGCTACACTATTATAGTTTAGCATATAGGTTCTTCCTCTCTAATTCATAGACAACATTTTATTTATTAACCAGGTTTTTTTTCGATAAGATCATACAGAGTATAAAAAATAATGTTTTCAAAACTGTAAATAAATAAATATCGTAGATATGTTTGCAGAAATATCTATAAACGAACCATTATCTAATGTTAAACGTTCTAAACCTCACCCAGGGTATCTATTTTATGTTTAGGTAATATTCTAAGTGAATAACCCCAAATTATCACAGATAGAAACCGTCTATTCAACCAGGAAGTGGATTCCATGAAGTCATAGAAA
Organism: Melanchra persicariae; assembly: GCA_947386135.1. Classification (NCBI taxonomy): domain Eukaryota; kingdom Metazoa; phylum Arthropoda; class Insecta; order Lepidoptera; family Noctuidae; genus Melanchra; species Melanchra persicariae. The sequence continues at coordinate 11,832,510 of OX376650.1, read as the reverse complement.
TGTAATTAGAAAAATAAAAGGAATATCGTTTCTCATAAAACGTAAAAATCTAAACGTATAATCGTAGAATACATTATCAATATAGGTTGAAGAATTTGGTGTTATCCTATTAGGTTCCGTAAAAACATTATATTAGACAAGTTGATTTTTTTTTATTGATTATTTTTGACCACGTTGACATTAAGTTTAATACACACACTTAAAAAAAGACTCAACTAAAACTAATCTAAAACATGGCGTCGAAAAATTCCTCCGCATCGCAGGCCACTGGTAATGTACCCAAAAGGCTGGCAGCATTGCCACGTTGTATGGCAATGCTTATCCTTTGTCCGAGGTAAAAGCCAGCCCTAGGGTCACGCGAAGTGTCAACTAAGCGTCTTGACAGATCTTTAAACAAGTAATGAGCACTCGGACCCCACGACCCGAGAGTTTCAACCCCAAACGGCTCGAAAATATAACTACCTACAAGGTTATTATATTTCCGCCGCTTGAGGTTCTCCGCAGCCGCAGCGGCAGCGCCAGCGCAGCACGAAGAGCTAGGAAGATGGGATGGCGCAAGAGTATCGACACAAGTAGCGTCCCACACTAATGGCCTACCCATCTTCCATGGAAATAATGACATGCCGTCCGGTCTCTTGCCATCGTCGCGTGCCAGGCCATTGGGTTCTAATACAGCCGGAACGCCGACGGTGACAAGAGCTCGTCGGATGATGTCGTTAATGTTCGCGTGCCGCGCTATGCGACCAGCGCTACGGCTGCATGACAGGCCGTGGTGTCCGAGACTGTTGACAGCTTCGCCACAGTGGCAGCGATGAGGAGAACAACACGGAGCGCCAAGACGCAGGGAAGCAGCGAGGCGGAAAGTAGTATCATCGAACAAGGTGCCTATGTTCGACGACGGTAGTGCGTGAAGCCAGAGTCCCGACTCCCATTGACCCACAGCCAACAGACGAGCACGCTCAGCAGCAGTACCAGATGTGGCCAAAAGGTTATTCTGAACCTCTCTGCAGAGTGGCTCGTCCCAACGTCTCTGGGATGATGGGTAGTCGGGTGGATTTAGATTCGGGCAAGCGAGTCTCCAGGCATCCATAGCCTCAGTGAAGCAGGGCACATCAAAACTAGTCAGTGAGGAAGTTAGGATATTCCTGACTAATTTCTCAGTGCCATGAACCGAAGATATGAAAGCCGGTAAACTGATACTAGTAATTTTGCGGACGCCGAGGCCTCCCATACGGATGGGAAGAGTAGCTTGTGCCCAAGCTCGGTCATCCATGGCCACATTTAAAAGTGAAGTAAGTGTATGACGGATGATTTGGTCCATTTTTTCCAAAAGGTGAGGGTGCTTCCATAAATGGGAAGCACGAAGAAAGTAAGTTAATTTAGGTCCGAAACAGCAGTAACGAATTAAGGTGATAGCCGAATGCATGTTAATTTTGAGTAATCTTTCCGAAATGTCATTAAAATTTTGTATTTTCTCCTCAACAAAACTGGGAAAGGATTGCTCAAAAATGGGAGATCCAAGGAGGCGAAGAGAGCTTTTTTCAATAACTTTGATTTCTGGTGCTATAGCGTTGAATTTTGGGAGTGTCAGTTGTCGGTCGGTACTGTCAGATAAGAATAATTCACACTTCGAAAGATTGAGATTTAGTCCTACAGAATGGAGTTGACTTTTTAAAACTTGTAAATCATCTAAAACTGTGTCAACATCACCTCCTAGGGTTCCATCATCTAGATACCAAACATTAAATTTGGAATTTAGCTGTCGAATGATTGGGTGAATGGCTAAGCTAAAGATCACTGGCCCGAGGGGATCACCTTGTTGACAGCCAACAGCGGATTCCAGAAGGTTGTCCTGATATAGTAATTTAGATGGATGTCTGTAACATTGCCAAAGAAAACTAAAAATTTGTGGTACTTCTTTTTTAATTTCTGCCAGCAAGGTGTCCCTATTAACTGAATTGAACGCATTTTTGATGTCAACCTTCAGGATGACCTCTCCTTTACCAGAATTTATATAGGTCGACAGTGCGTGTACGGCAGCCTCACAGCCCCCTTTGGAGCCGTAACCTAGCTGCAGGGGCTGAAATTTTTTCGAAACATCCTCACTATAAAATTTACAACAAACCTTGGCTGCCAAACGACGGTACGTAGAACCCACGGCAATGGGACGAATGCCGCCATCCCTCTTGCGCAGGGCACATATATTGGCACCGTATAAGATGTCGATGACGGCCTCGTTCACCTTGCCCGAGAGCATGAGGTTAGTCAAAGCCGTAAGCTCCTTCAGAAGCGACTCACCAGCTTCCCCGGCGCCTGTACTGATGAGGTCCTTTAGATGTTGAGGACTAAGGCCGTCGAGGCCGCCAGCAGAGCCGCTCCGAAAGGAGCATACGGCTGTGACCACCTCTCGACCTGTAACGGTGAGGGTGTGAATGTCCGGATCAGGGGGGTCGGGAAAAGAAAGGCCCTCCGATGGGGCAGGGTGTTTGCTCTCCAAAGCTGCAAGAGTATCTGGAGAACACGGTGCCACCACATCACTACTAAAAAGAATCCTGGCTGCTCCACTTATGTCACCTTCCCCTAATTTTGATTCGACCAGATGCGAAATACCTCTTGATAAGGTATACCTCTGCGTCGATAATTTTGTGTCCAAATTATAGGCCGAAATATTACAATTATCTTTAATTTGTGCAGTTAATGTCTTTTTGGTTGCTAAATTCTTTTGTACATGTAATATACAAGTTGAACGATTTAAAAAGGCTTAAAATCTGCTGCTATTTGAATTAATTTCTAAAATATTAATATTAAAATCTCCACAAATAATCGCGGATTTATTACCTGCTGCAAGTTTCGCAAGGATATCTTCCATTGTTGATTAAAATAAAGTTTTGAGGGTTTGGTGGTCTGTATAACATGCTTATCCAGCTCAACACAGGACAGTTCAATGCAATGTTCCACTGACAAGCTGACAATATCATTACGTTGCTTAAATTATAAACATTTTTTTACTAAGATGAGGGAACCACCACGCAACATAGATTTGCGGTTAAAACAACTGCCCACACTATAATTTTCATAACTAATTAGCATCTGGTAATCCTTCAACCAATGTTCACTAAAACATACAATGTCAAACATTGTTTTTTCTAAAAACATTTGAATTTCTAATATTTTGGAAGAGACACCTTGAATATTTTGATGAAATAATTTCAAGTCATGCTGCTGACCCCCTTTTTGACATATACCTAGTTACTAGAGAGCAAGAAGATACTTTGTTGTTGGAAGGCATAACTATTCTGTTACCTATTGGTATCCTCTGTTGTCTTATGAACTAGTTTAAATGATTATCCGGAGATTGCCCCAAGACTTCAATATCAGCACTTGGCAGTGAGTTGCTACTACTTGTAGACCCCACGTTAACAAATGAGTCTTCCTTAGTGATACATGGAACCTCCTTAAAAACAATTTGTAAAATAATTTTATAGTGCTACAGTTATTTAGGCTCACCACCTGATTCTTAGGATTATTACTAAACATTGTGGATTTAATAACACAAGACTTCGACATACTACGTATGTCTGAGTTAATATAATAAGCTAATAGCCTTGCTATTTTATGTCTAAAACTAATTGACAAATAAACAGCATTCCTAGTCGATTTTAAAAGTTCCACAAAAATATTTGTGTCAAAAAACATAAACTTGTCACTATAATGAGAAACTAAGAAATGCATATGTTTATTTAGCATATGAATGTAATTATTTTGTTTAATTGACAATGATCAAAATATGGAAAAGCACACAATATTATTTTTTTACAATTAACCTTTAACATCTCAGTTAGATTGTCTGTGATATCTGTTTTTTTATATTTAAACTATTACCTATAAATACAGATAAGTTGGTTTTAGAACTATAATTATTATTTGTTATTGATGCCATAATATGCTTGTAAGATGAACCTGGCATACAATTATTTTGTGTAGAATAACGCAGATTGTTGCTGATTAATCTACCAAAACCTCTTCCCATACTGTCCGAGAACATAACCGAATGATAACCACTATTCACAGATGAAAAATCATCAATCTCAGGCTGTTCAATTTGAGATAATTCCTGATCATATATTGTTTTTGTACTGATAAGATTTTTTGATAATTCTATTTAGTTTTGCATATATTTTTTTAAATTTATTATGACTATATAACTACAGTTCTGTTTTATTATGGAATCTTCAGTAAGGTCAATCTTGACTAAGGAATGAGGGTTACAATCATTAGAATTTAGTAATTCATTAAATAAGTGGTTAGTTTCCTTAACCTTTAAACCTGAGTACTTTGTCTTTCCTTCTGCAAATTGGTAATACAACTGTTTGCATTAATTAATTCATCATCTAGGTCCCTAATTTTACGTAAAGCCTCCTCATACAGGTTGGTACAGTTGCGGAAACCATTCGTGATCACCCGCAGTTGGTCGCGTTCTTCAACAACATCTTGGTATTGTTGACTGTGGTCTACTAGCTCCCGTTTAAGGCATGTGTTTTTATGGACCATTTGCCTTAATTCCACCTCACTTTCCTGTAGCATTTCTTGAAATTACTGGTTCGCAGCTTTTAGTTCCTGGAGAGCCGTTCTCAGTTTAAGCCTCATATCTTGAGCTGTAGCCTTGCGGGTCATCACAGGCATGGTTTCAGGTTTAGATACTGAAATTAGAATAAATGAAACTGAGAATCCAAAGGAGACAAATAAAAAAATGTGGGAAATGAAAGGAGTAATTAATAACAAATTACGAGAAATAAGCGCAGTTAAGTAGAGAACTGAGGTCGGCTGCTGAATCGGCTTTAAAAGCTATTGTTTTATTAATTTTCTCGCTTTTAATTGCCTTTAAATTATGATTTTCATAAATATGGGTAGGATGCCTAGATAAAAATAAAGGTAATTTTAAGATTTCATGCTTCTAAGATGACTATAATATGCAAGACAATCATAATTAGCGTCATTGTTGTTGTTTATTACTGAAAAATATTAGATAGAATAACAGAAATAAGGAGTCTTGACGTTTTCTAAGATGTAAACAAAGCAATATAGTCTCAACGCCGAGGCCTAAATCTGCGAAAAAGCTATTAAAATTTGCAAGGACGTGCTGCTGAGATTAAGTGACAAATGTGTGCAGTTATGAAATAAAAGTAAACAATACTTCCCCGTTTAATTCCGTAGTTCAAACGTCAGCTGTTGGTTTTAGGTAACCGGTGACAGCCGGTTACATAAACTGTATTTTCCTTGATATATTTACAAGAAAACAATAATCCTGTGTATTTGTACAGTTGTATTTGGTTACAAAAACAATTACACTTAATAAAATACAAAACAAAAATTTTACATGTCACTTGGGCAGTGTTGCCACCTTTTTTCAATTCGAATTACTTTGTTTTTGAATTTAATAAATTACTATAATAGGCGCCAGATAAATAAAGAATAACGGTCATTGACCTTTCCTTAACATCTCTTCGTAGGTACCCCCGGACAATAAATTATGAGTCGTTTTTCATTACTAGAACAGTAAGGATCACAATAGATGTCGTTTCAAGACAGTATTATGTTATTATTTCTGTTTTGAAATTAGGTGTGTCAATAAATGTAGGTTCGTACGCGCATATCCCGTTTTTCCCCGTTTCCGTAGGAGTTTCGGGAAAGCCTCTCTTAATTTGTACACTCCCCAACGAACCTACATGCCCAGGGGCCTAACCACGAACTCTTAAAGCAGTATTACATCAATATTACTTCCAGTGGGAAAGAGACGGAGCTATACAGGACGTATAGCTCCGTCTCTTTCCCACTGGAAGTAATATTAAAGTATTACTGCTTTAAGAGTTAGTGGTTTAGGCCCAGATTTATACGACCAGTAGTTTCGGCTGGTTTCGGCTGCGCGGCAAAACAAAAGTCAATCACTCAATAACAAAAGAGTTATATTATATTGATTCGTTGATAATGTGATCTAAGATTTTTGCAACGTGAATAGCTCAAGATGTTGTTTATCCAATCCAAATCGTTTTGCTATAAGTACCTAATTATTTGTGATGAAAATGTCTAAAAGCTATATCGGAGTTCGTAACAAATAAGTACCTATTTTCAGTATTTTGGGATGCATTTGGATTCAAATTACATCATTTGGGCACCTTATGACATTTGTAAATCGTGTATGAATATTTAAAATTATGTAAAAGTGGCAAAAGAAGTGCTATCAAATTCCAAACACCAACTATTTGGCGAGAACCAGAAAATCTAAAACTCAAAAACCAGAGCTGAGAAAAAAAGTATTTATTAATATATTTGAACTTAGCTTAATATGTGTAGTCAGCAACAGCCATTTTTTTCCGGCAACAGATTTACTTTGAAAAACCTTTCCAATGACTTGTCGTTTAACGTTATTGCTCATAAAAGTTGGACTCCATAAATTTTTCCCGGTCCTCCTTTGTCAACACCACGTTATCATGAAATAGTCAGCAAGCTATTTTTACTTTTGTTTATTAAAAAACACATGCCACAGAAACCGCGTGGCATTACTAGTTCTATAATAAAATATTATTCAATCTTCGTTTTAATTATAGAGAAGACACCTATAACTCTAAATTGATTTTAAGGCGAGCCTGACTTGAGCGCGTAGGCATCTAACGCTTACCCCAGGCCCCGCAAGGAGTAGCAATACGTAATAAGTTACGATGCGCGGGAGACGCGCGCACCAAGCGCACCGCTCGCTCATGAGTTCACGGACTCGGGTAGGTACTAAGTTCCGTCACAGGATAAAGTAATGCAGTAGATCAACTTGAATTGATTAGTATAAGTTTATTTTGTTTTATTTTTCTATTAAGTATTTTTTAAGGTTATAGATGGATTAAGTACGTATTGTACAAACTTGAATCCAATTACTAATCATTAAAAATCAGTAATAATACTTATTTATTTTAGAGTATATGGTGGATTTAAAATCTGACTGACACGAAAATTATGAATACGAGTACGATACAAAAATACGCGTCGCGCGCTATTTGGCTTTGGTGCGATACCTTCGTAAAAATCAAGTAGTAGGTAGGCACACTTACTTTAGGAAAATTATGTTACAATTCTTGAATATTATAATTCAAGAAAGCTTAGAAGTATAAATGGTTTGGAATTTGCCTAGATGCTATTTAAAAAAAAACAAAAACGTTTTTATATTTTTAATCAAATAGTTAACATAATAAAAGTTACCAATGCAACTGGCTAAAATTCGTTGAACTGTAGCTGTCTCGGTTTGCATGGACCTAGCTGAGTAGATTGACACGGAATATGGTCCTTGGATTTGCTTGGACCTGGCTGCACAGGCTTATCATTAACATTTTCTTTGTTTTCTTTCAATATTATGTCTCGTATTGGCATACCGCGATTTTGGCGCGGATCCACAATCTCTGGCAATATACATTTCAAATAAAAATCTATAATTTTTTTCTCCATATGCACCCGCCAAAATTCGTCATCTCTTGAAATATTTTTTTCTACTACTAGTTTTCACCGAACCATATTCCAAAAATGCATTGGTTCCTTTCTGTTACATGAAGTTGACCCTGCACTTGGTAATACCAATTACTTTTTTTGTTTATAACCCTGGTATGTTTTATTCTATCGAATTTAAATATATGTATTTTACTTTCTTCAATAGCAGCATTTCCCTTTTCTAAATGCCGTTATTGGACATTTAATTTCAACAATGGTGTCGTTCCCAACTATACCGTCGGGGGTAACCCCAATAAATGAGTATTATTTTGGAGACAAGTCACGCCCTTCCGCATGCTCTATTGCCCTGTAACGCAAATTTTGATTTTGATTTGTTGGTAATTAACAAGTAAAATTTTAAAAACTTACAAAATATCCCTGTTCAATAAAGATAACGGAGCTACAGTGCCAAAGACAGATACACAGGCACACAGACGCACGTACACAGAAACATAGATAACAAACCGTTATAAATAAATAGGATAGAATTGTAATATGGTGTGTGTTTAATTTCTTTATGTATTTTATGGTGTTACAATAATGATAATGAGATACTACTTTATTCAAATCTATACTAAATAATATTATAAAGTGGAAGTGCGCTAAGTGCGCTGTGGTAATAGCTAATTATACGTAAGTACCATGTACAATAAAGATATTGTTTTTCATTCGATCTAAAAAAAAGTCCGCGACGTTACACCTATATCTATCTCTTATAAATATGCCACACTAAGGCATTTTATGTCAAATAATTTATTTAAAAATTAAAGGTGGTTTTTCAGCATTAATATTAGGCAAGCATATTAATCCTTACTAGCGAAAGTTACTTCATCATCAAGATAATTTTATGAAGATAAACTTTGTCTTTTACAGCATGTTATTTGAACTCACCGTTTAGGAGATAATGTAAAATTAAAATAATTCAACAATATTATTAAATCGAACGGGCGGTGCGCGAGACGCGGCCACCAAACGAGAACGCGTCGAGCCTGCGTGACTGCGTGCGACGCGGTGCAAGAAATTCTTTTTTGTATTATGATTATGAATTTATGATAGTTACATTCATGGGGAAGGCTGTACGGCTATACGGGAACGGGAATTCCTACGGGAATGAAGAGTTCCGTTACCTGTCTCCGAAGTTCTTCATCAGATCTTCACCAAATTGAAATGGGATCAGTCCGGGAAGATACACTTCCAAAAAAAATAGAATCATCAAAATCGATTGACAATTGGCGAAAATATCGCTGAGCAAACATACAACAAAAAAAACAGTCGATTTGAGAACCTCTTCTTTTTTGGAAGTCGGTTAATACTATACAATACAATAGTCAATTAAAAACAGTTTAGTGTATGTAATTTATAATTTCTATACATTTTTCCTCTTGCCAATAAACACCGATAAAGTAACGCATTGGATTGGAAAAACTATCCAAACTGACCACATAGTTTTTTGTATGTCTTGTCATAACTTGATACATTGTTAGTAATTAGTAAGAGGATGGACTCTAGTGTACAGCGCATAAATGAGCTGGTCCGGTAGCCTAAACGTTACCAAAAGTATGTTATTATAATATTTTCATAGGAAATGGTCATACTGTAACACTTTCACACTATGGCACGCGACTCACGAGTGCGCTGCGCGTATTGTTTGGCATAGACGAGACCTACACAAACGTTGCGGACACCATAAATATTATTATTTGTTGTGTTGTGGTGGCTGTGAGTAGGTACCCACCTAGCGTATAACTACACTTATATTTCTTCTCTACATGAACACCACAACATTATTGCACCGATATTCAACTCTCATGTAGGAAATACGAGCTATTATTTTTGCATTTGTTTAGGAGTAAGATAAGTGAAAACGGACATTTCTAATAAATTTTGAAAACAGACAAAACAGACATTTGAAAACAGTAAATCATTGTATCATGTGCGCGCGAGGTGGCTTTATGCACTCTGAAATAGGGTTCAAATTCAATTGTTTTACATACTCGATGCGGTTGGTAAATCTATTCCGCGCGAAAACTAAACCACGAAAGCGCACGTCTTTATGCGTACTGAAATAGGGTTTAAATTAAACTGTTTACACACATGTTTGCGGTGTGGAAATTTATCTGTTTCGTGTCGGTACTCACCTAGTTAGTAAAGTAAATTATGTATATACCTATATACCTTTTTGTTTATTCAGCCAAAGTTTATAAAAAAAAGTAGTCACCGCTGCAACGAAGAGCCGTGGCAACTTTTTTTTCCCCCATTTTTTTTTACAAAATTATAGCTACATCTAATAAAAACTAACTATATTACAACTGTTTGAACACTAAATTGTATACAAGTATTATTATTTAACCACTCGACACGTGAAAATTCCAAAATAAAAAATAAATCTTACGTAAATAAACATAAACATTAAATTCGCGGCACACTGGTGTGCCGGCAGTGCTAGAGCGGTAATCAATTTAGGCTTAGCCAGTAACAGAACTTAGCGGGGGTGGCGGGATCGCAAAAATTTGGCACACGTCCGACCTCCAACACGTTCCGCTCGGGACTAAATGACACGGGGCGCGCTCATGAAACGACAAAATCACTTGATTTTGGAATTAGTGGGATACGTATTTTCATATTTCACATTATGACGGCCGATTTATATCACATTTTTTACGACCTTTATTGTGGTATAAGTTTTATTACTCAAAACCTTATATAACTCAAATGAAATGATAATTACATCTTGATTTTGACTTGTCTTTGCGATTTAATTGGATGCAGTAAAGTGCAAGTAATCGTGTATCGCACGGCCGAAATCGCAAGATCGAAGTGTGAAATATGTAATATATTTTTTTCAAAATTTAAATCCGTGTTGTTTACGAATAAAACACAATTTTACACAATGCAAAACAACGTTTTTCCGGAAAACCTGGCCTTAAATTGAAGTTTAATTTCGTACAATCGGTGAACTTTGGCTGCGCTATTGATATTGAATACCGCAAGCCGTAGAACAAGTGTACCTGTAGTTAGTGAAAGGAGTCATCTTTTGTATTTAAACAAACATTACCTACGAGCTTAGGTGCACTCGTAAACAAAATTCGTCAATTAACATTTTAATTTGTATTTTGCGTATTAATATGCAAATTAAATGTCAAATATTATCATCAATCATTAAACAATCAAAATCAATACAATTTTATATTAAGATGGCGATGAGAGGATTTCGAGCGTGCCGAAGTTTCATTAATTCAATAATCTTTAACGCCTCTGGTTTGGTCTTCGCCATTTTTATTTTACAACGTGTCCTAAACGCCATTGCGTGGTGATTTATGACTTTAAAACTAATCCAATCGGTTAGAAGCTTTATTAATAATAATAAATATACATGAGAATTTGAAATCCGCTCTATATTCAGTATCTTTTGTAATGATAATTTAATTCAGAAAACTCACTTATGTGCCTACGCAATAGGTTTCGACGTTGGCTTTTTCTTACGTTATTATCAAACTTTTTTTTTAATAAGCAGTTCATTTTTAAAAGTAGCAAATATTCTTTTTTTCAATAAAAACTTTTTTACAAAAAAAAACCGACCGATGAAAAACGCTACAAAGTACCTACAAAATAACTTTAATTTCGGAAGTCGGTGTTTTTGGTTGCTTCTTCGTTATTTGACACCGACTTCCGAAATTAAAGTTATTTTGTACGTTCCGTATGGTGTCCGGACGCAAAAGAATAGCGTGCCATCCCATCGCTTCCCGTGGGTGTCGTATGAGGCGACTAAGGGACTCACCAGAGAATGGGCAGCAACATTCTTTCGGTACATTGCAACAGCTACACTGCGATCGCTAACCCGTCTGCCAAGCGTGGCGATTATGGCAAACCCCCCAAATGGTAAGCACAATAAGAAAATGGCTCCTAGTGCCCGGCAGCGCGTCTACCCTTGACTCCGGTAGCGGTCAAGGTTATGACGATGCAAAGGGTGCTAAGAATCCCCGGAGTGGATACGGCTACCGTAAAAAACACCGACCCAGTCGTCGGTGTTTTTTACGGCAACCGGGCAACATTAAACACGAGAACACTCCGGACCGACGAGAAGATCACCGAACTTGAGGAGGAATTGAGCAGGTTGCGATGGAGTGTTGTGGGATTGTCTGAAGTCCGAAGAGAGGGGAAGGACACGACAATTCTCAAATCCGGTAACCTGTTCTATTTCCGGGAGGGTGACCAGAAGTCCCAGGGTGGTGTCGGGTTTTTCGTCCACAAGTCCCTCGTGTCCAATGTGGTGAGGATCGAGAGTGTCAAAGTCAAAGTCAAAGCATTTATTTCAATTAAACCATTTACAGGCACTTTTGAATTGTCAAGGTCGGTCGGTCAAAAAGATGAAGCTATTTGCACGTTCCAAGGCGTAGATCTTTATGGAGAAGAACGTGCAAGAAACTCCACGGACACTCTTTTAAAAAAATAATATTTTGTTACAAATAAATTATGGTTACATCATTCATATTAAAATAATACATATGTGAGAACAATGTAAAAGACGTGCAGGATAAAAGAGTCCGGAGTAAAAAGAAACAGTTCAAAGAAATAATTAAAATAAACCATGGCAGCCAAGGGATGACCAGTCTCAGCTGACGGCGCCCGTTCACGAACATGACGCATACGCTAGCACCATTTGGCTCAACCATTTTTAAGGGAGCCAAATGATCCAACGCACGCGCCACCATCAGACAGACTTTTGAGTGAGCATGACATTCCCAATCGCCAGGGTACATTCAAGTCAAAGACCTACTCAAAATGATCATTATAGTTTAAATTTAAGGTACATAGTACTCACAAATGTGCCGTTAATGCATGAAATTATACAATGCTAAATAAATTGAGTCTATACAATGAAAAATATTGCATTCTTACAATCTTCATCCGGTCCAACAATATTTCCAAATGCTAACAGATTACTTTGTGTGCCCTAGTGGCTGTGGAGCAGGACCAGCACTGAGCCAAGCATTTTTATCTTCAATATACTCCCCTAACTTATAATATGCTTGCCTGCATAGTGTGCGTTTAATGCAAGATTTAAATTTTGTCTCATTTAGTTCTAATATATGGAGAGGTATTTTATTATAACATTTTAAACAGTACCCCATAAAAGATGAGGATACTTTAGCCAGTCTGAAACCTGGTTGAACTAATTGGTCCCTATTTCGAGTAGCATAATTATGTTTGTCGCCTCTTTTACTAAAAAGGTGTAAATTCTTTCTAACATACATAATGTTTTCGTAAATGTATTGACAAGGTACCGTCATGATGTTAATATTCTTAAACAGTTCCCTTAGAGAATCGCGTCGTCCGAGTTTGTATATGGCTTTAATAGCTCTTTTCTGCAGAATAAAAATAGACTCGAAGTCTGCAGCCCGTCCCCATAGTAAAATACCGTAAGACATGATACTGTGAAAGTAACTAAAATAAACCAGTCTCGCGGTATCAACGTCCGTAAATTGGCGGATTTTCCTAACAGCATATGCTGCTGAACTTAGCCGTCCTGCAAGAGATGTTAAATGAGGACCCCATTGTAGCCTTGAGTCAAGCGTAATTCCCAGGAAAACCGTTTCATCGACGAATTCAAGTTTTTCCCCGTTACTATGTCACAATCACTGCCTTTGACATTTGGTAAGGCAAATCTTATGCATTTCGTTTTCTTTTCATTTAGAACTAGATTATTGGCAGTAAACCAATTTTGGACTTGCATTAGGGCGTTATTTATGACGTCAAGATTATTGGTCCGTCTATTTATCTTAAAAATTAAAGAGGTGTCGTCGGCAAACAACACCATATTAAGTTTTTGTTGCAATAAATGGGGCAAATCATTTATATATACTAAAAACAAAAAAGGACCTAAAATTAAGCCCTGGGGTACCCCCATTTTCACGTTTAATCCCGACGAATTGACACCGTTTACTTGAACTAACTGCTGTCTATCATTTAAATAAGATTTAACAAGACTTAAAGCTGTTTTGCCCAGCCCGTAATGCCCAAGTTTCAGAAGTAATGTTTCGTGATTTACACAATCAAACGCCTTAGATAGGTCACAAAAGATGCTTATGGCATCCTGTGCCTCTTCCCACGCATTAAAGATTTGCTTCAAAAAGGTAACACCAGCGTCAGTCGTACAACGTCCTCTGGTGAAACCATACTGTTTATCATGCAAGATGTTATTGGTGTTAAAATGATAAAGCATCTGATTAAGCATCACTTTTTCAAACACCTTGCTGAACACTGGCAACACGGATACTGGTCTATAATTATTTGTGTCTTTACTGTCCCCGGATTTGAAAAGTGGTATCACCTTACTGAATTTCATTAAGTCCGGAAAGACACCTTGATCCACACACAAATTAAATATTAAAGCTAAGTAAGGTGCTATAGTCTCAATAATTGAGGTACAAACTTTGATAGACAATCCCCATAAATCCTCGGTCAATTCAACCTTGATTTGTTTGAAAGCTTTCATTACTGTTATGGGGTTCACATGCTTGAAATTAAATTCAGTCGGGCAGGCTGAAACGTTTGCCTGTAACAAATCAAAAGCAAGCGAAGGAGACGAATTCAAGGCTTCAGTAGTTTTAATTGGAATACTGGTAAAGAAATTTACAAATTCTTGAGCAACTTGTTGGTTATCACTAATAAGACCCTGAGTAGTCTCCAATGTGTAATCAGTGTTATGTCTTTTGTTCCTGTTTGTTTCATTATTTATAATTTTCCAAACAGTCTTTATTTTATTGTATGCTGTTTTCACCTTATTGCTTATGTAAAAAGCCTTAGCTACCTTACAAGTATTTTTACAAATTTTTGAGTAGGTAGCTACATACTTATTAAAAGATTCAGTGTTAATATAAGGCTTAAGGCCATATAGTTCATAAAGTCTATCTCGACTTTTTCTGAGTCCTTTAGTCGCCCAGTCACTAAATAAAAACTTAGGGCAAATAGTTTCAGTTATCTTTTTAAAAGTGCTATTTAACTCAGTTTGGACAACAGAAAAAAATTCTTTATATAAAATATTACCATTGTTCATTGTGAAGCCCTGACTACTCAACTTGCTGCCTAAAGTGCTGTTAAATTTATTTAATTTACCGGCTGTTAGTGTGTCGACCAGGGTGGCGTACCTTATACTCAGAATATCGCCAAGATATTCGTAGAAGGTTTTACAGGTTTACGCCCCATCCTCAACACACCCCGACGATGAAATAGAGACCATGTATGAGGATATATCTAGAGCCATGCATGGTCATAAAACTCATTTCACCGTGGTCATGGGGGATTTCAACGCGAAACTGGGCAAACGTGACGGTGACGAGCTGCGAGTGGAGCAATTTGAATATGGACGTCGGAACCACCGGGGACACCTACTGGCCAGTTTTATGGAGAAGGAGGGCCTCTATATGAGGAACTCCTTCTTCAGAAAGCGTGAACACAGGGAGTGGACCTGGCAGAACCCCGACGGTGCAACTAAAAATGAGATTGACTTCATGATGTCGACGAAGAAGCAGATTTTCAATGATGTCTCTGTGATCAACGGGGTGAAAACCGGAAGTGATCACCGCATGGTAAGAGGCACATTGAATCTAAATATCAAGTTGGAAAGGTCTCGACTGATGAAGTCTACGCTCCGTCCAGCACAGATCCAGATCCGAAACTCCGAAAGCTTTCAGCTCGAACTTCAAAATCGTTTCGAGTGCCTAGGGAGCTCCGTGGACGAGTACAACGATGGGTTCGTGGAAACTGTTCATACAGTCGGGTCTAAGTTCTTCAAGACTCACCGTACAGATAAGACCAATAGGCTCTCTGATCCTTCTCTCAAGCTCATAAAGGAGAGGCGGGAGATGATCTTGCAGTCTTCAGACGATGCGTGCAAATACCGGCAGCTCAATAGACGAATCTCCAAGAAATCCTTGAAAAGCGACCTCCGCCGCTTTAATACTGAAAAGATTAAAGAAGCGATAGAGCGGAATAGGGCCTCCAAGGTCTTTGTAAGAGATTTGTCTATTGGGCAGAGCCAGCTCACAAAACTGAAGACCGACGATGGCAGAACCATATCCGCCAAATCGGAGCTTCTGAGGGAGATTGAGACATTCTATACACGTCAATGACCAAACCCGCAGCAAATCTAGCGAACGACCCAAGAGCTTGATTGACCCCACATTATACCGAAGACATTCCGGACGTCAGCCTGAACGAGATTAGGATGGCTCTAAAGCAGCTGAAAAACAACAAGGCGTCGGGTGAGGAGGGAATTACAGCCGAACTCCTGAAGGCGGGTGGAAAGGCCCTTCAGAAATTGTTCGATTCCGCCATACTCGAGGGGAAAACGCCACAAGTGTGAAGCAGAGGTGTGGTGGTACTCTTCTTTAAGAAGGGCAACAATGCCCTGCTTAAGAATTACAGGCCCATCTCACTTCTGAGCCATGTCTACAAGCTGTTTTCCAGAGTCATCACAAACCGTCTCGCATGCAGGTTTGACGACTTCAGCCTCCCGAACAAGCCGGATTACGAAAAGGCTTCAGCACCGTAGACCACATACACACGCTGCGGTAGGTTATACAGAAGACCGAAGAGTATAATCTGCCCCTCTGCTAAGCGTTTGTGGACTACAAGAAAACCTTCGATTCGATCGAGAGTTGGGCTGTGCTGCAGTCTCTCCAACTGTGCCAGATCGACTATCGGTACATCGAGGTGCTGAATTGTTTGTATGAAAACGTCACCATGTCAGTCCGACTTCAGGATCAGACACCAGAACCTATCCTCCTGCAGCGGGTTGTGAGGCAGGGAGACGTAATTTCTCCGAAACTGTTCACGGCCGCAATGGAGGACGTCTTCAAGGTTTTGGACTGGAGAAGGCTAGGCATTAATGTCAATGGCGAGTACATCACTCATCTTCGATTTGCCGACGATATAGTCGTCATGGCTGAGACCACGGAGGACCTCAGTACAATGCTCGATGACCTCAGTAGAGCTTCCGAAAGAGGGGGTCTTAAAATGAACATGGACAAAACCAAGGTCATGGTAAATACCCATGTAGCACCCACTCCTATCAAGATTGGAGGCTTTACACTTGAAGTTGTTGACGAGTACGTCTACCTGGGACAAACGATCCAGTTAGGTAGGGCTAACTTCGAGAAAGAGATCAACCGACGAATCCGACTCGGCTGGGCGGCGTTCGGGAAGTTGCGCGGTATCTTCGTCTTACATACCACAGTGTCTCAAGACGAAAGTTTATGACCAGTGCGTGATGCCAGTGATGACCTATGGACTTGAAACGTGGTCGCTCACAATGGGCCTCATCAGACGGCTTAAAGTCACCCAAAGGGCAATGGAGAGGGCAATGCTCGGAATTTCTTTGCGTGATCGAATCAGGAATGACGATATCCGCAAGAGAACCAAGGTTACCGACATAGCCCGAAGGATCGCCAAATTGAAGTGGCAGTGGGCAGGGCACATTGCTCACAGAACAGATGGTCGATGGGACCGAAAAGGTTTTGAGTGGCGACCGCGTACCGGAAGACGCAGCGTTGGAAGGCCTCCCACAAGGTGGACCGATGACCTGGTGAGGGTCGCGGGTAACCGATGGATGCGAGTCGCACAGGACCTGTTGTTGTGGCGACACTTGGGGGAGGCCTATGTCCAGCAGTGGGCGTCTTTCGGCTGATATGATGATGATGTACCTACTTTGAATCGTTTTTTTTGGGTGGGTTTTTTTTTTGTATAAAAGTTTTTTTATCATAGTAAAGACAGTTTTCATTCTCAGATAATGTAGAAAACGGTTTAGGTACCAAATAGTTACTTAAGATATTAGTGCGGTAATTTGGTAAACTCATGAATCGTAAACCCTCGACTTCGTCTCGGGCTTACATTTGTCATACAACGTTTTTTAACACATTTGCGAGAAAACAGTACAATACATAGGTAATGAAACAACCTTTTTTTTAAATCAGTACCTAGTAGGCATGTGTCTGGTCTGGTATAAATTTAATTTAGATGAGAATTTTTCGCCTCTAACTTCATTGTTGCATAGTAGATATTAAACATCAGATGTAGATCAAATTAAACGTTAAGTATAAGTTCTAATGCATTTTTCACAACTCAACAAAAAGTTATCTGATTCAAGTAATAAATCGTAATATCGTTTTGATTTTTGGGTACCAGTGTAATCATAATAAAATACCAAATTAGATCGTTCTTATTTAATCACGGAAACCATTTGGAAACCTTGTTTTTTAACATTTTACACCATTACAATATGAATAACAATTTAAGGCAAATTTAAATAATACATTCTGAGTGCCAGTTCTCCTATTTTTAAGCCACTTTTGCATTCACATCTCAGTCGGAATCCGTAAAAACAGCCCTAATTTCCATATTTTCCATACATTTTTGACAGATTGCGACTGACATGCGAATGCGAACGTTGCTTAAATTTTACTAGAATTGTCACTCTGTTAACGAGTGGTATGTACCAGTCGGGGTAGCAACGTTACCACTCGAGCCGTGGACATAAATAATAAATATGTACAAAATGCACCTATTTACAAAAGTTCATGAGAATCATAAAGTCTAAAGGTTGATTTAAATTGGCTAAGTTATTTAGTTAATCGTTTACTTCTTCTGTTTCTTTTCGATGAGATTGAGAGCCTTGAGGATAGCCTCAGGGATAGGGGGAGATGTGGGGATGGCGTCACCCTGTAGACAAACAAAAAAGATTAGCAAGTGAAAGTATGGGCAAGTTGTTAGTCCTAAGTTGTATCAGCATATTTAGCATTAAAACATATGTAGACCAACGAACTTAAATATTTATGCAATAATTTTACAACACTGACATCTATTACTGGCTACTGGTCTTCGTCTCTCATACATCTGTTAGATCAACTCTACAGATCATAATATCACTGACCCGTTCCTCAAAACGGTATCAAGTGAGCACTCAGTTTGAGATTAATTATTTTCTTGTTGACTATTTTCATTGCTAATTGCGGAAGCTATGACATTTGCAGTTTTTTCCAAATTACCAAAAGTCTCTATCCGTTTTAATGGTAACGGAGACCACTTGGCCTTCGCATTAATAAATTGCTATTCAATCTATTTTAAGTGACACTGAATCATGCTTCTTCGGATGTCATATTAGTTGCTTGATTTACTCACAGAAGGCTGGTATCCGTTCTCATCAGCGATGTAATCGATGCGGACTAGCTGACCCTCGGGGGTTACATAGGAGTAGCTTCCCTGGAAGACGACGGGGACAATAGGAGGGTTGCCACCAAAGTCACGAGGAGTACCCTGGACCTGGGCTGAGTTGCCGTTGTCGATCTCAAACCTGTAAACGTTATCAAATTGTATAAAAAATGGATTTACATTAATAAAAGAAGTATTACAAGTGTAAGTAAATTAGCAGGCACTTACTGATATGCGAATTTGCCGTCGGGGCTAGCGTCGTTGTTGTAGAGGAGGACGTTGGCAGCTTGGTCGCTGCTGGCGGCGCGGTTAATAGCTGGCTTGGGCGTTGCACGAGGCGGGTTGCCGTAGGCATTGTACTGGGCGGCGGACACAGCCAACACGGTGGCGAAAACAATCTAAAAACAGTATCCAGTATAGATCACCGGTAACAATTCACTCACCAAACAATGCAATGGTAATTTCACTTACAGCTAATTTCATTTTTAATAGGTTTTTATGTGTTGATAGACAGAGGAGTAGATCTGAAGATCTTTTAGTTAACTGATGTCTATTGATGAGATTTTTTTTACTTTTATACCAATCCAATCCATTTATGTTTACGCAAGACGGCATTGATATTGTCATAATGTTTGCATATGTATTAATTAACAAGATGCAAAATTTAGTTGTCAACAGAAAACATCGATCGCAAGCAGTTGAATTATAAATTTTAATGGATTATAATGACCATGTTGGCCAAATACTGTATAACTTACCGAAAAATGTTTAAGCACAGTCTCTTGTAAGTTTTCACCGTGATTAGTCACTTTTAAGACGGACAGGTAGGTAATGACTAATTTAACTAGAATAAAATATTTTTGCAACAATAAACCTCAGTTCAATAAAAAATGGATGGTGCTTTCTAAATTATCTAAATTTGAACCAAAGCTTTACTATAAATAGATTTCTTGAGGAATTTTCTGGTTTTAGATATTTTTAGTTTCACTCGATAATACTTTTAAAAAATATTTGATTTCAATTCTTTTTTTATTTATATTTTCATAAATTGCACATTTTCATCAAGAAAATAATTAAGTTGATTAATTGGGCACATCTTACCTATGAATTTAGGATGAAGCGGCTCATACATAATTTTACTACCTATATCCAATTACAACTATCTTAAATATTTACACTAATTTTATTATTTATACAGATATAATTAAACAGATATAATTAATCTTTCAATCTGCTGTACCTACTGTATCGGGACTCACTTCAATATAATAACAATTGAAAGATATAAATTGTTTTGCGACTTTTTGAATAGTTAACTTGTCGTAATAAAAAGTGACTGGCTGGTATATTGGCTTTAGAGCGATATGACGAATATTCTATAAAATGCATGTATTACAACTAATCGAAATGAGACGTTGTAAACGAATTATAAAGATTTGTGTGATGAACCATAACGAGGATACCTACTAAATTAGAATTGTAGTGTTCCATAATTTTCCATTAAAGGTAGATAGATAGGCATTCATTCTATAAATCACTGTTGATGCATTTAACGTGTTTACGGCCCATGTAATCAGCCCCTAACTAAACAGTTGGTATGAGTAGGTAAACAAAAGCTTATTTTTTTAATTCCCATACACTGGTGTTAAGTGAAAGGTTTAAAACATAATAACAATGTTGGCACAAGTAGCAACTTTGAGTTCCACTATAAAAATAATCATAATATATTATGACTACTTATTCATAATTTTTTATTTTAATTTTTCTAAACGATACTTCTTACTTCCCAGATTAATATAAATACCGACGAGCAATCAGGCTACATGTAGCTTTTGACTCAGACACCAGGAATTTAACAGGCAATTAGTTTCAATTTATAGTGTCACTATCAAATGGCAAGAACTCCACGACCTCATCCCACCGGCTCCCTTGTACTATTGGACATCTAGATGCACTGCAAGTTACCATCCTTACTTTGTTGCTATTACACCAATTCGCACTAAGCGATTCCAAACGTCTTTTATAATGCGCACAGCAAAGAAGTGGAACTCTCTACGTGCGTCTGTGTTTCCGAAAGCATTCAAACATAATCTCGTCAAAGTTAGAGTGAACAGGGCCTAAACCACCAACTCTTAAAGCAGTATTACTTTCATATTACTTCCAGTAGGTAAGAGACGGAGCTATACGTCCTCTATATATCCGTCTCTTTCCCACTGGAAGTAATATTGAAGTAATACTGCTTTAAGAGTTGGTGGTTAGGCCCCTGGCTTCTTCTGGGTAAGCTCAGTCCATCGTCGACTTTTTCTCTAAACTTGAACTTTCAATCTTCTCTATTGAACTTTCTTTTTACATGTGGAACTGCTCATGGATGTCCAGACTAGATTCAAGAGCAAAGCCACTTAAAAAAAAAGGCCAAATTTCAGAGGTAAATTTATAAAATACATTTTATATTTAACACAAAATAACGAAACGCAATTGGTTCATCAATCCAATCTTGCACCTTTCATAAAACATTTACATCTAAAAGTTTAACTCTAAAAATATGAGTAATTCCTTTCGATAAAATGTTTCGTCAGGATTACCCAATAAACCGAGACGAGTTCTGCTTTGTAAGGCAAAGGATGTGTCTCCGCCTACAGACCCATAAAACCTCAGGTAAGGATATAAAACTTAAAATATCTCAGTTGTTGAGAGTAATAAAATAACAAGATGCTTTACATTTTTTAATTTGTGGTCTCGAAATATTTTACATCGTTTTAATTAAAATTATCAATTAATTTGGTTAGGGAGCTTTGGGCAGATGCGCCCCACTTGCTCTGAAACCGTTTTCGTCGGCGATGTAGTCTACCCTGTACTTAAGACCATCATCGCCTATGTATTCGTAGAATCCCCTGACCCTGGTTCCACCACCGACTCCGTTGACTGAAGCGTCAACAATTCCAGACTCTTCGGCAGCAATTCCATTGTTGGTTTCGTAAGCGTAGTGGTAATTGTTTTCATCGAAGGTTCTGTCTTCTCTGACGATACTTGCGGCGGCATCTGCAACTGACGTCTTGTAGATAGCTGCAGGAGCTGTCTTCTGGGTAGGCACTGACTTGGTACTTAGCGAGAATGGCTTGGGAGTAGAGTACACGATCGGCCGGTAAGTCGAAACGACAGGAGTAACTGGAGTGCGGTAGGTCACTGTTGCAGGAAAGGCGGTGGCCTGTTCAACACTGTAACAAAGGAAACAAATTTAAATTCGATGAACCCTGAAGAGTTCATTATGTCTACCATATTACTTCTGTGTTCATACAATGATAATTCTGATAGTTCAACATATTGTGGAATTCAATCAGTTAATCGGATTTATCGTCTTAATAAAATTGATCATCAACTTAATTTTGTAAAGCACCGTGAAGAAACCCACGCCTTAATAATTGGAATTCGTAACACGTGTTAAGTCCTTGAACTGTCATGGGAAATGTCATCTGTCACGTTGGCAACGCGGATGTACGGAACACCTCGCATCCATCATGATAATATCAGAAAACATGTATCATCATAACACGATCTACTGTGATAATAAAAGATGGAATTTTTTGACGTCTTGCTTTGTATTTTATTATGTAATATGTAAGTGCAATAAAGTGTCTGAGAAACGTTTACGTAAGACCGAGCTGGTATCTTTTTTAAAATAATAATAAAAGTTTTTGGGGTCTTCTACATTTGACATGATAATATGTCTAAGATAAGTTTTAGACTAGAGTACCAATTAGTGACTTACATAACAACCTAAACAAGTTTATTAATGATCACACACAATACAAACTCATTTAACCCGCAGGCTAAAATCTAAATATCAAAGAACGTCTGTAACTTAGTTCCAAAAAGTTTAATCACACCTATTAATAACGATATCGTCATTGATACTACTGCTAAATATCATGTGTTTCGTCTTATTAATTTATTGGCAAAAAGGCAGATATCTAAGTATTGGAACATAGGCTCATTCCTTAAGGCCGTGAGTTCAATTCTAATCCTATCTACTAAACTATGCAAATGTGGGTACTTCCTGCTTGACATTTAAATGCTGGGCTTATTGATAAGATTCCTGTTTTTGTACATACCTATGTGTGTGATAAGATCGAGATAGCTATGCTTATTTCTTAAGTACAACGTCTAAAGAAAGTCAAATGCTATTTATTGAATTTCGTTTCTCACGTATTTATGTAGAAGTTTCAAATGTAACAATTTACTTTATCGTAGTCTTAATTGGAGAATCTACTAAATGTAGGGGCATAAATTGTACCTAGCGATAGTTTTATCTGTGGAAACCCCGCACAGGTAAACATAAGCTTAGGTCCAACACTTGCCCATACATAATACACACTGCCAAATCTACATGTATCGGCAGAGTTCCTATTTCAGCAGATCAGCATGACTGCTTATCTCAATCTATGGGAATTGTACCTACATGTAGATGTTATTAATTATTAATAATTATTATTAACATTGGCTACACACTCATTAACTAAATCTAAATAAAACGAAAAGACCTCAGACTCTACATTTACATGAAACAAAACATCACGCCTGTTTTTCCCAAAGGCACAGAGACACCCATATTTTGCCAGTTATGCCTAAGTCCCACATAATAAAGGGCCAGCCTATTGCCATCAACCGGTTGATTAAAAACACAAATAAATTTATTTATATTGCATTGCCATATAGCTTTAATCAGTCAAATTTTTCTCACCTGTCGCCATAACTGACCGCTGGGGTCAGAAGTTCCCGATTGAGCGCCTGATAGTACAACGGCTGTTGGTAAGCGTTGTAGATTGATCCATATTTGCTATTCCTGTATGGCAGGCTCTTGTAATTGCCTCCATGGAGCTCAGGGTGGTACCGACCGTCGTTATCAGCTTGGGAAAAGCTGACAGCGGTCAGGGCCAGAACTATGAACTTAATTTGAAAAAAAATTAAAGAAGGTATTAGAAATAAATGGATGAAACTAGAATTGTGTTTTTACTAATAGTGCCTAGACGATAAGTAGACAAATAAGTTCGTGTTGTCGTTAGACATAGAGCAGTAAAAAAAGCATCAGGTGGTCTTAAAAACTGTGAAAGGGCGACGATGGTAAGATAAGGTTTTTTTTAAAGAGGGCAAGGGACTAGACGAGTTTCAAATCCCTAATATGCTAATTTTTATTTTTATCTCTCTGGTGTTGAATAAGATTGGTTCTCTAATTCCTTTATTATAAGACCAACTCTATCTTTGAGAAATATTTGTAGAAAACCTGCCCAAAGGACCTTTTGGTTGTGCCTACTGCATCGTATACAATGTCTTCACAGTCTTCGAAAATTAAGCAGTTTAGAGATTGTAATTGTTTAGGTATTAAAGGTGAAATGACTGATTAATTATTACTGTTAAGATATTTTTCTATTACCTATGCCACTTTAGATTAATTATGTATCTAGATCACAAATAGGTAAACACAATAAAATAAAATTCGTTTAAATTTTACTTTCAGTGTTAATGATGTTTTTTTATTAAAAATTATAAAAAACCCTTTGCCTACTCACAGTAATCGTTTTCATTGTTTCTCGTAGCTTCTTTACAATGGAATAAGGTCTAAACGCCCGTCGTTTCTTTATATACGATCGTCAAAATCGAAAATGGAGTATTTATTGCAACAATACCTCCGTTTAAATTGCAAAAATGTAAATTTTATTTGTGAAGGCGTCGTTTGCGGGCTTATTTGGGCCGCTATGTGATATATTATACAACTGACCGCGCCCAAAACTAGAATACTTGGATCACTCGAGACGCCCACAGTACCTTCTGCTGGGAACGTGACAACAGTAGGTATCTTCTTACTTAAATTAGATGTCCATTAACATAAATAACAAGGGCATGTTGGTACAGCTTGGTAACTCCATTCATTATAGAATTCGAACTACAAACCGTCTTTAGGAGATCTCTTAAGTCAAACAACCGAATTTGGGTTATATTTAAGTCCGCAAAGCCATTGTTTTCAGATCGAATCAATCCAACCCAAAAATAGTGTTGAAGGATTTTTTTACAAAACCGCATATATACCATAGGTTGAATGAAATGAACAGATTTTATTTAAATTGATCTCTTAGAGCCGCACATGCGGTACAAGTTATAAACTTTGTTTTATTTCTCAAATTCGGTCAACCAGATAAGGTGACAGCGATGGATAAGCGTATTTGGGAACATTTTACCCGACTGCGCGACGCAAGGGAGGGTAATGTGTTCATCAGCCTTAGTATGTATGTATGTTTGTTCCTTTGTGATCCGATTTTGATCATTTTTACGCTACTAAAGACATGACAGTAATCAAAATACAATATGGCGACAAACAGACGCCATATTGTGAAAGAGAAAAAAAATAAAGTCGACGAGCTATAAATATCCCTACTAATATTATAAATGCGTAACTCTGTCTGTCTGTTACGCTTTCACGCTAAAACGGCTGAACGAATTGTCATGTTTGGCAGATATATAGCTTGGGATAAGGAGAATAGCCTGGAATAGACATAGGCTACTTTTTTAATCTGTAATCGACATCCACGCGGGCTGAGCCACGGGCAAAAGCTGGTATATTATAAAAACAAAGGCGATTCAAAAAATGTAACTCACGAAAAAGTATAAAATAAATAATAGTTTATGCAACGACCATATAAAAGTGGTTATTAAAACACGAGTGTGGGTTTATCACACGAGGCGTAGCCGAGTGTGATAATAGCATCACACGATTGTTTTAATAGGTACCTAATTATATGCCGTTGCATACACTATTTTATCTTCACTCATACAGTTGAAATAAAAAAGTGGAAAAATAGTTTATTCCAATATGGCGGATATTCTCATTGCGTATTCGAATGACTGCGCAGCCCGCGCATCCATAGACAAAGATAAAAGCTACTGGCTCATTGACTGAAGTCAATGAGCCCGCGCCAATAAATTAAAAAGTAAAAGTGTGTTACAAAAATTTAAAAGTTCCTTTATGATGCAGTTGTTTATGTTCATGCAAAAGAATATTATTCGAGGGATTTGTATTAGTTCCTGAGCTATCAGAAAAGCATCGGTCAAGGTGAAGGAGATTTTTACAATTAGCAATTTTTGGTCGCGAGGTAGAAAATTTAAAAACAATTTTTTTTAATGAAAATAATAATAATAATAATATGAATAAAGAGAATAATAAAAATAATGTATTAAAAACAAAAATTTAAAGTTCGATTGCTTAAAAGAAACTCAAATTGGTCCCCATGTTATGGGGGTCAAAATCGTTGCAAATTAGTTACTAATGCATGTTGTTATGCATTGAGAACTCGCTCAAGCACTGACATTTTTTTTTAAATTACAAATTCCAAAATAAATAATATATCTTACGTAATAGTAACTTCACCTTGACCGATGCTTTTCTGATAGCTCAGGAACTAATACAAATCCCTCGAATAATATTCTTTTGCATAAAAATCCCCATTCATTTGGAGAAAAGCGTTGAAAGTTCGAGCAATGAAAATGTGAGTAATCTCAATTCGATCACTCAAAAACTGCAAAATTTAGTCCCTAAATTACCGGGTCTAATATATCTAAATAACATCCGATTTGATTTAAAGCAACGCACTCAATTACCAATCACCCTGTAGAATTAGCTTTAGCTGCGACGTTACACAAAACGAAAAAAAAAAAACAAAAGTATCTCCACATCCGCCTAAAACCAATTCAAGAACTTTATAAATATTTATACCTCAAAATAAAATTCTTTCAATCTTTTGTATATTTTGGTCGTTATGCAAGTTTTATCACATATTTATTGTATTCAGAATGATCTAGGATTGCTTCTTTTAATGATATGTATCTGTAACATTTTGGTCCAAACGTGTTATTTTAAATGGAATGTGTTATTTCTGTTTATTGCATTACTACTTGAAGGTCGAAGACTTTATCCTGTTTGGTACAAGTGAATCACTTATTCTTAGAAAATATAATTCTAACCTTTTGCAAAATTTACATACTTAGGTACTTATGCTTTTTTATTATTATTTATTGAGTGTTTAATCAGCAAATGCACTGAATGCATCATCAGTTTGCAATGTAATGGCTGGTTTAACAATGCCCAATGTGGGTTTTCTGAAACTCATTTTTATACCAATTATTGCTATATATTTCTGACATTTTACCTGAAATTCTTATTAGATGATACCTACCTAAATTAATGCTTAAATAAAAACGCCATTCGGCGCAACAGCAAGAGCTAAAATCAATTAGAATTGGGCATTCGAGTGTTATCTTGCATTTAGTGAAAATGGGCATTAGAGATGAAAATAACCAAAGTCAAACAAAATGTACATTGTGCAATGAAAAATAAATAAAACAGAAGGTTGTGACTTTTCCTTGCATGAAAATAACTGAAACACTTTTGATGTTAAGTACATTTTTGTAAGCGGAATCTTGAAATAAGATGGACCAGGGTAAACAATGTTTTTTTAACTATATTTAGATCGAAATGTGCAACTAATTAAGTCAATTTTAGTTTTTTTGTCATTTCATCAACCTTATTAGTGTTTTGATGATTCTTATCTTTTAAATATAAATGTTTCGGTAACTGCCTCCTATTTTAACAGCTTTTATGCTAATATTGTCTCTCAAATACACCGACGTTAACGACCAATTTAATTTACCTTTTTGAATCCATGCATACCTATGCATATTGCTAAACAAAATCAGATAAAAAAGGGGTATTATAACTTTGACGTGTGTATCTATCTACACTTGAGAGCAATACAATCGCACACACTATCTACGCTTTGGAACGTGCAAATAGCTTCATCTTTTTGACTGACCGACCTTGACAATTCAAAAGTGCCTGTGAATGGTTTATTTGAAATAAATAATTTGAATTTGAATTTGACACCTTGACTTTTTTTTGAAAAGGCTGTATTTTTTTTCATGGATGTGAATAAATATAGACAAAGAACATACATTCATTTAAAGTTTACTTTAGTACCTTTATAATGATATCAAATACAGTATAAAAATACCCGCAAGACGTTTTAGGGTACAAAACCTAATATACGGGTAAAATAAGCCAATTTCGCATAAAATGAAAATCAAACTCTGCCTTAATTACAGCTCTTACCGGCAATAAGCATAAAATAAAAAGTTTAAATTGTAAAAAACCCCGAAACAGGAATAAAATAAAACTTTGTAAATGACATTAGCGATCTCCCGACGCTTTTATCAAAATATTATATATAGTCATGTTCGTGTCTTTTATCATGAATAATGAGCATGTCTGAGATGAGCTAAAAAAAAGAGTTCGCGAAGAAGAACCAAGAAGACTGGCTCCTACGCACCTCCAAGAGCTTCAACTTACCATTGAAGAGGAGAGGAACCTTAACCACAAGATTTCTTGATAAAATTAATACGGTCCATGAAAAACCGATTAAGAGCTATAATTAAAGATAGGGGAGGAAATACACCTCACTGATAAACAATTTGTTCAAGAATTTGGAGTTTGATTTCTTTCTTAAGCGAAATTGGCTAATTTTACCCGTATGTTGGATTTTGTGCCCTAAAGCTGTGTTTTATTCTGTATTTCAATATTTATTCACATAAAATTAACTTAGTAGGAGCTATAAGCTTGAGCACGATATACGTACAACTATAAATTTGTAAAAAGCAGCTAAGTCACCAATTGCTGGGTGACTGTGCGGTCACCAACTCGGTAGTGGCTACTGGCAATACAACCTCTGTGATATATGGACAAAACACTTAAGGGCCAATTCCACTAATTTTAATAGAACATCGGTTACAATAAACTTAATTTGAGTTTAGCTCAAACTTCAAGGATTAATAAAACAATAAAGATTTTTAATCTTTACAACTTAGTTAAGTATATTAAATTATTACAGTATTGCCAAATCATAAAATATCATAAATATCACGGTTATAATACATTAAATAGGGAGAGATATTCACTCCGTAGTCGTGTCCACAACTCGAACAAACACCTCATATTCTAACTTAATCTTATTTGTTAGAGCGTTCTCCACAGTATTTAAAACCTTAGTGCCTCTAAAACTGTAGTA
Organism: Melanchra persicariae; assembly: GCA_947386135.1. Taxonomy (NCBI): domain Eukaryota; kingdom Metazoa; phylum Arthropoda; class Insecta; order Lepidoptera; family Noctuidae; genus Melanchra; species Melanchra persicariae. The sequence continues at coordinate 11,803,669 of OX376650.1, read as the reverse complement.
GGAGCCGAACTTTTCGCCTTGAGGAAGCTTCAGCGTTGGTGGATACCTGAAAAAGCAAAAAACGTATGATATTACGCAAACAGTATTTATTTAAATATAACGTGTGCTTTGGAGACAAGTAGTAGTATTTAGTAAAAACTAAAAAAAAACAAAAGTCCCTGGTCCAGCAAAGTGATTTTTTAGTTTATCGAATTTGTTTTTAATTTTTTTTTGAAAAAACGGAACCCTGTATAGGATCTCATCATATTTTTAAAAAAAACATGGTTTTAAAGTTAATTTTAGATTAGATGACACATTGACCCTTGTCCCCGAAACTACTGAGCTGAAGATTAAAAAAAAAAACTTCCAAAAAATCATTCTATACTACTTGCTAGATTACAGGTAAATATAGAAAATTTTGATCAAATCATCAAGATCGTTTACTAAACAATACAGTTATGCCCGACTAATTATCCTCTAAACCATGGTGGACTTGTACACATCTGTGTACCCCTTCACAGCGTACCGGCGTGATGTTATGTTATGAACAGCCGGTCGATTCTGTCGACATCTCACGGTGTTCACCATGGCGGAGTGAACGACAATAGAGCTGTCATTCCATCTTATTTGTATGGTTTGACAACTCACCTGTCGTGCGCCCCGCCCGGGTGTTCACTTCGACATGTTTACAGAATCGCACTGCTGGTGTAAACAATAAACAGACATACAATTTCAGCAATCCCGGCCGGTTTGCTATCATTTATTGAAGAGTTCCGTTACCCATCTCCGTTCATCAGATCTTCACCAAATTGAAAACCATGTCGATTTTGATGATTCTTTTTTTGATTACAAAAAAAAAATATTGATAACCTCCTCCTTTTTTTGGAGTTGGTTAAAAATGAAATTCGTTCGGAACGCTTTGCATGTGAGTCCGACTTGCACTTGCCCTATTTTCGTTACTAGACTTTAGTCATGTCTGCTTGAAGTTAATCATAATACATTTCAGTAAAACTATAGAAATCGATGTGCAAAGGTGCATTAGAGTAAATGACTCGTACTTCCAAGGACAAAATAATATAGCTGGGGTCACCCTCTAAAAAGGAAAATAAAACTTAATAAGTTTTGTTATTATATTATGACGATGAAGGTGCATTGTTCTTTGTTATATCAATATTTGCACAGGATCCAATACACTTCTTGATGTATCGGGATGTTGTTTTAAGATTAAATTAAATTATACATCCTGATACCTTAGACTAAACAAAGAAATTAGCATGACAGTGTTTTATAGTGTGTTTATTTTATATTTCTTGTTAGATGTACCCGTTTTGGTTAATGGATTTTGTTTTTTTCTTTTATACTTAATATTTATTGTATTGTCATTGTCATTGCTGTATCAAAAAAAAGATACAGTCTAAATCTATTTAACGAGCTCTAAAAAGTGATCCCCACATGCTTGGGAAGGGGTTAGGACATTTTTTTTCAATGAATATCTTTACTGGTTTTCCCACTCAAACGAAATCTAAATTACATGTGGTAAAATATTTGGCTTGGGGTCAGTAACATACACAAATAGTGAAAATATGTAACGTCAATGTTTGAGCACCTTGTGACAGGATAAATGGCCACACGTATGAGCGAGAGCAATTATAGGTCTCCGTTTGGAATATACGGGTTCGGGACCTTCTTCACTTCACAATAAAATGTATAACAAAAATCCGCCTGAAATACCTCTCGCATTTGGAATGGAAAAGGATGTGCCCGTAACAGTTTAGTAATTAGCCTAAAAGGTACAGCTGCTACACAAGTCTCATCCCTGTGAGAGAATAACAGCTGACAAAAGCTAATTCTGTTCTTTTACCCGAGAATCCAAATGATAAACATGTGTTATAAAGTCAAAGAGCGGATAATTTTAGGAAAACTGATCTATTGCCATCAATATTCCCATGTAACCTGTTCACATTAAGAAACTAAAATCCATATTAGTATAATACTGTACCTACATTGCACAGCTTGTTTAACAAAACCTGATAGGTGTACCTCGAGTTATTGTCAAGAATGAAGGAAGTTGTACTTACTGCGTGACAAACTCCGAGTGGTTAGATGTAGGCTCCAAATATTTGCATTTCACCGCTATTTCTTTATCAGCGTACACCTTCCTGTAGTGGTTCGTACTTCCTTCGAATTCGTTTCCAAAGTTAACTGACTCATCCGATACATATCTGTCTATTAGAGACTTGATCACTTTGTGAATGTAAGGATATCTGTTGGCATAATTCCTTGAACCGATGTAGTCAATTTTATTGGGCTTTGGTCTTGGACCACCGGGGCCGGGTGGACCGGGTGGGCCAGGTGGACCAGGTGGACCTTTAGGACCCCGTGGGCCGTTGGGTCCAAAACCCCCATTTCCTCCGTATCCACCTTTTCCTCCGTTCCCACCATATCCTCCATTGCCTCCAAATCCACCGTTGCCTCCGAATCCTCCATTGGGTCCGACTTGATGGACATATCTGTAATCGCCGTCGTCTTCTGGATATAAACCTTGTTGATAGATGTACGTGTACTTCCCTTCGTCACTTGGGATATATTTTCCTTCGTCTAAAGGCCTGTAATATCCTCCATCGTCGTATACTCTATATTTCCTTGGATTATACTTCCCATCATCATAGGGTGAACAATGTATGACAGCCCACAACGTTAGCACAAATACCTGGAAGTAATGCATATTGATTGGATTAGGTAAGCACCTACTTAATGCATTCAATGCACTGACTAATACGAATTATTTTCTCATATCAAATCATTATCATGCAAGTGTGTAATCTTTATCAATTATTTATAAGGTAAAACCCTGCATAATCTTTGCATATTTCATAGTAAACAATATTAATTGTTTTACGGTCAAAGTTAATTATTTAGAATTAAGGGATTAGAGGTATCACAAAAAAGCCCTTCTAAGTTCAAGAGGGTTTAGAACCGTCAATAAAAAGGTCCTTGACCATAAAGTTCACAAACGTTTAGTATTTTTCATGTAACAGCACTCCTGCAAACTTGTTTCGACACTTTTTTACTAAACGATGACTAAACTCTTATTCAAAAGTATTTCTAATTTTATGATTCATGTTTAAGTATTCTACACATGTTCTAATAATAAACCACTACGCATATTAATTACGATGCATATTAATTTAAGAAACTGGTACTTACAAATTTCAGAGCATTGGCCATTTTCACAAAAGAATTCGCACCAGCAACAGCTATTAGATCCTCGTGCAGCCGGCCTGCTATCTCCACAAATTATGTTATAGATCTGAAACTAGATCAAATAATGTGTCATAGGTTAGCACCTCGGAGGAAATACATTTATATCGTCAAAATGATCTCCTTCATCATTGACATTTAATTAACATTTAAATGCATAATAAATTTTATTTAAAATTTACCAAAAGTGGACCAGAATCCTTAAATCAAGGTGTGACGAGGTCAGATAAAAACATTAGCATAGCTTATAAATTATAAACAGTTCCGTTGCGACTTGGATGAGCGATATTAATCATTCACTTTGCACTTCAACTTTGCATTTTTTATATTAAAAATATTCGAGTCACTAACAGAGCAATACCCGTGCAGTTTCGAGACGACCGACTTGCAAGAGAGTCGTAATTCTCTTATGGAATGTTTGAAGATCCACTTCACACATCGATTTGCATAAAACAAAAATGATTAAAATGCAACAATATAGTGCCCACTGCGATCACAAGACCTTATTCCATTTACATCTAGGTCCATGACTTGCTTGACTTAGTTGACATACAAAATCTAGTCCGTTCAGCTTAAGTAGGTGTTGGGATACCTACGTGTTGCGCATGAGTGGCATCATTCTATAAAGACAAATATGCAGCCAATAACAACTTTATTGAGCAATTTGCACTTTTATATATTTATAAAACTACTGTTGACATAACGTGTTGTTTAGATCTATTTAAGACTATAAATGTATGGATCTAGGAAATACAATGCAAATTTATAGATCTGTCGACCTCTTCCGAAATATGAAACCCGTAGTTCTGTTACAGCATAGGTACTCGTAGTTTATACTTTTATTATAGAAACAATAAAATATAATAAGAACAAAATTATATTTTTCTATATTCAGGAATGGGAATAACATTGTTACAGTCAAACATACAATTTAAAGAATTAAAATTTTGTCTGTTTTAATAGCTTTCGAAAATAGATGAACCGTTTGTCTATCAAAAACAAAGATGACCTTGAAAATTGATGGTTTTTAACATATTATCAATTATAAGAACTCCAGAAATTAAACTAATACTTCCGGCCCGGACGTATCATGAACTACCAATTATATCAAATGGCAATTTAATCATATTTAAATGCAGTCTTGACCTTAATCTTAATTGATAAGGTCTAATTTACTTTGCATTATAATGAACAAACAAAACTCTCGCTTTAAAAGTCAGAGAAAAAATGTACCTACATTCATCTTACCTTATTCATTTTCTTTATTTACATCCTCTTCTTGCTATAATTTTAAGTGGAAGTCTATTTTTTTTTTAATTAGATGATTGGATAGTTAGATGTTTGTATGATTGTTTATCAATCACATCTCGACTGACTGTGCAGATTCAGAACACTAATAAAACTTACCCAGGTTTAGGACAAAAGATGCTGAAGTCATAAATAAAAATAGTCATATAGAGAACCTTACTCCAATCTTCGACTCACTCTTGCCAGATTTCATGCTTTTGTTAAGGAAACCAGTTTTAATACTTTTGTCATGATTATAATGCCGGGATTCTCCAATGCATAGTAAGAAAACAAGGTGGTGACACCTCTCAGCCTCCGTCGGCCGGGTCAAGGGCCTGAAATTGGCAGTCCATAACTGCAGCTACGTACTGCTCCTCGATATACCGAGGAAGATTCCAATTCCGATATGAATTTTATGTAAGTCGATTGAAATTATAGGGAGGAAGGTTTTTGCTAAGAAGCTACACATATAGGTATCTTTTCTACCTACGAGTATTGTTAAAAGTTCTCAAAATGATACGTGTAAATTTCGGCGTAATTTACTTGGACTATACCAAGTGTCAAGTGACAACGTTTTTTCAAATAATAAGGCTGGCACCGACCTCAAAATAAACGTTGGATTTTTTTTACTTTAGATTTTTTAAAACATTAAACTTTTATTTCACCGTTTTTAGTTATTAATTAAATAAATTACAGTTTTAAGGTCGGTTTAATTTTGTTTCATTATCTATTACCTTCTTCCCGCAGCTTCGTTGACGTTAAAGCTGGTGTTAGCCTATTTATTTATTTACCTATATATGCTTTATTGTAAATTGTTAAATAAATAAATAAACCATATTAAAATGTTAGAAAAATATATATAGTTGGCGGCCTTATCGCTATCCGCGATTTCTTCCAGGCAACTTGCTAATGGAAAGATATAACCTGGACACGAAATTGCGGAGTTAAATAAAAAGGCTAGGCTTTTAATGAAACGGCTGATTAAGCTAGTTAGCTGCGACATACACACAAAAAAATTATCGTCGTAACCTCTTTTCAATACTGGGGTAGGGTAAAAAAAGTACATAGTTTGCCGGGTCATCTAGTTTAAAAGAAAGAGTACCTTCTCTATTTGTGTACCTACCCAAGAGGGCACTATTTATTCCTATGACGCATGTAAAAAACACCTACTTCTCTTTTTAGTTTGAAATAATATCCTATGACTAAAAACTTTAAATGCTTACTTAATTAACGAGAGGTTATACCCAAAAAAGAAAATTCAAAGACAAATATATCGGTACGACGCACTACGAACGACCTTGTAAGATAAAATAAAATAATTAAATGCCTTACACACCGCATAGTTCTACTGTTTTTTATTGTTTTGTATACCAAACTAAACTGGTCATGTATCCTGCATGTTGTGGAATTTGTTCGAAAGACCCACCGCGGCTCTGGAATGCAAAGAGCATTTGGAGGAACACGGATGGGTTAGTCAGTAAGAGTCTGACACTCCCTTCCGCTCCACCCAGAGCGGAAGAAGTCATTAGATGATTTCCCATCCTTAAAAATAAAAGGACACTGGTCTACCCATATGGCATATTTTATCCAAATCCATTTAAACATACAGAAGGACAGATTGAATAATGTTAGTAAGAAAATAATTAAATTATGTTATTGAATAAGTAATAGTACATGGATGCTTACCAATTTCAAATCGCAGGAATAATGTAGGAAGGTTGCCTTTGTTTTGAAGACTTTTATGAGACTGCAAACATCCGACAAAGACTTCGATATTTATAAGTGATACAAAATAATAAGCATTTATCACATTCCTTTCTTAAAAGTAAAGTAAATAAAGCTATAGCTGATTCCTTGAAACAAAGAGGATGTGATTCCATAGTATTATATGGTTTTCCTTAAATATATGAATCAGATTTTACAGAATTAGGTATTCCAATGCTTTGATGATATTGATTCTATGTATTTAAATCCAAATAGCCGTGTTTGATTCATTGAATTTACCAAAAAATATTTTTTATGTAAATATCCGTGACATTTGCTTTAATAAGTTAAGCTATATTTTCCAACCCCAACCAGCAATAATTTTTTATGTAAATATCCGTGACATTTGCTTTAATAAGTTAAGCTGTATTTTCCAACCCCAACCAGCAATAACTTTTTATGTAAATATCCGTGACATTTGCTTTAATAAGTTAAGCTATATTTTCCAACCACGACCAGCAATAATTTTCCCGTAAAAGTTTTATTACTCGTACAACGTTCAATTCTCGTTAGATATTATATTATTATAGTACATCTAATATTGTCTTGCTGCAATTTTGTTAGGGGATTAACGTACAATTATAATTCTTTGCTGCAATTTTATTAGGGGATTAACGTACAATTATAATTCTTAGACACTAACATTATCATAAAGTAGTTTTGCTTACTCACCTTGCCCCGTAAGAATTTACTGGCCAGTAATAACATGGTGCCTTATATCCCTCAAAGATTGGCTCACATATGCAAAGTTTATATTATTCTACATACAAGATGCAAAAACCCGTTTCGCAGGTCGATAACCTTTAATTATAAAGTTAAGAAATTCTTTTTTCGATTGATTCGTACTAGTCAAAGAATGAGTATACACAGAGGAAGTTATATTAGATCATACGTCAATGACCGATCAACTAAACGGTTCACTGACAAAAAACATTTATTTATGTGCCGGCAAATTGGCAATTAAGCTGTAGTGTTCTATAATTAACTGTGCATTCATTACATGTTTGTTTCTACAATTCGTAAACGTAGTCATTAAATTATTAAAAGTATACATTTTATTGACGTGTGTCATTAGTCCACCTACATACCATACTCATTCCTCATAATCACAGGTAAATTATGTAAAAGGGATGGTAGAGCACATCAAACTACACTCACGAGCAAAAAACTGGAATCACTTCATCGTACGTTGCTCAAAACAATTTTTTTTTTCTATGCATTTGAATGTTATTTTTTTTTCTTTTAATATACCTTAAGTCATGTAACGTAAAAACAAGACATTTTTTTAAAACAAAACACCATTATTGTTTAGTAGTCCTGAAACACTATAAAAAGTGGGCGTTTTTGAACATTGGTCAGCAGTCTAATAGTTCATGTCACTGGAAAACTGATGTAAAAGAAAATGGAAACCACACCCATATAATCCGCTCAAGTCGTCATCCTAATCCAGCAAGGGTTGTCTCAGCGTACTATCGCTCGACAGCTTCATCTGAGCCAGTGTTGTGTTTCAAAGGTATACAAGAGGTTAAGGGAGACTGCAAACTTAGTCCGGAAACCAGAATCTGGACGACAGCGATGGAGAGATGACCGATTTTTTGTTACCTCTTTTCTCTGAAATCGACATCTGACTGGCGTGGACGTTCAGCAGCAGTTTAGGAATGTTCGCGGCAAGTGCGTCAGTGAGGGAAGACTCAAAGAAGCGAACTTAACAACAAAAAGGCTAGTATAATGTGTTCATTTCTATTGTAGCAAAATAATGCTGATATTAGTACCTGGAGGAAGACCTGGAGGGAGGCTAACCGCATAAAGATACATCAACGACATTCTGCTAGGCCATGATGCAATTTGTTTAATTATAATATATCATTCATCATGTGCTCCCCTACGCGCCGGGTTTATTGGCGAAGATTTCCTACTAACGCACGATATTGCCCGTTGGCACACCGCTGTATTGACTAGATAGTACCTGGAAGAACTCGGGATTTCCTCAATAGACTAGCCAGGCTACAGTTCTAACTTGAATCCGATTAGACATACGAACTGAAAAGGTGGGTCCGAGGAAGATGTCCAGCTCCGACGTCAATAGAAGACATGAAAACTTCTCTAGTCGAAGAGTGGCAGGAAATTCTACATGATTCCATCAGGAAACTCATTCGGTCAATGAAAAACCACTTACAGGCAGTAATTACGGCCAGGGGGTTAACACAAAATATTGAGGGGTAAACAACATAAATTTTAATAATAATAATCCCAAAAATATTTGACCTAATTTCATTTCACCTAAAACTTTTCAACGCCATTGTATCAGTTGACCTATTATCAATTCGATTTTTTTCGTTACTCCGACGTTTTATTTGGTCGTCAAACTTTTTACCGAAATTACACGTAGCCGAAACAACATTTGTTTGAAAAATTGTTTCCGAACATTCCAATTAATTCTTTATATGTAATGGCACATAATAAAACAGTTGATGAACAAAAGTGGTTTTAAGTGGTTCAAGTAATGCTTGTTTCAAGCATGCAACTTGCAAGCAGGCATGCAACATGCAGCAAGCATTGTTTCTGTCTCGGCTCTGGCACTGCGAGGTTTGAGCGGCCCCACGCGAGCTTATCGTCGCAGATGGTTTTAACGCTCACTTCGGCTTGCTGACCGGCTTCGCCGGCCAGCCTCAGCCGCGGCGGTGGCCCTTCAGACCACCTGCTCTTCAGCTAGCTGGCTTAAATTAAACTCTAGGGGTAGGGCAGACAAGACTGTGTGAAGTCGGTTTAACAGCGATTCTTTCTGTCACAACATTTTCTATTAACTTTTTATATGTAATGGCACATAATAAAACAGTTGATGAACAAAAGTGGTTTTAAGTGGTACAAGTAAGAAGCATGCAAACAAGGATGCTTGTTTCAAGCATGCAACATGCAAGCAGGCATGCAACATGCAGCAAACATTGTTTCTGTCTCGGCTCTGGCACTGCGAGGTTTGAGCGGCCCCACGCGAGCTTATCGTTGCAGATGGTTTTAACGCTCACTTCGGCTTGCTGACCGGCTTCGCCGGCCAGCCTCAGCCGCGGCGGTGGCCTTTCAGACCACCTGCTCTTCAGCTAGCGGGCTTAAATTAAACTCTAGGGGTAGGGCAGACAAGACTGTGTGAAGTCGGTTTAACAGCGATTCTTTCTGTCACAACATTTTCTAGCACAAGATATTGACTTTTTGTGACACTATTTAATGTAATATTGAAAATGGTACCAAGTAACAGGCTGTATATTTGTGACCATACATAAAATGTTGTTTCGGTGTGGTAAAAAGTTCAAAAGAGGCTTCGGCCAATAGCAAAAAGTTAATTTGTAAATCGGCGAATTATAGCTAGGTAAAATAATACCTATGGTACATTATACTCCGATGATCTAAAAATATGTCAAATACATACGGCAAAAAAGACATCGGTAAATAGTTCTAAGTAAAATGAAATTCTAACAAAAAAAATCGGAAATGTGATCGGTTCCCATTTTAAATATTTTTTTTTATCTTTTCATATAACTTCCTATTTATTTCGATGTCCACCAGTTATTGCAATAATCCCTTCAAATTAGGAATAAATTAAATTAATTCTAAATCTTTCCAATAGAAAAGGATATCATTCCAAGCTAACAAAATTGCCTTTCAAATGATATATCATCCATAGTTCATTGCATAGAAATTGTAAAAATTAAACGATCCGATAAAGTGATTCCAGTTTATTGCTCGCAAGTGTATTTTACGAATGCCTCTAATTATAAAAGGTCACTCCGAAAACACGTTATTCCTAAGCTCTAAGATCACTGCGTTGTAACAAACAAAATTGTTACTTATCTGTATATTTTTTATTGGCATGATCTTATTTCAATATTTTTTTTTTCAATATTCTACGTTAGTATTAAAACTTTTTCACAAAAAACCGACTTCCAAAAAAACACTACAAAGTACAAAATAACTTTAATTTCGGAAGTCGGAGTCTAATAACGAAGAAGCAACCAAAAACACCGACTACCGAAATTAAAGTTATTTTACGTTGGTTTTTTTTTTTGTGAAAAAGTTTTTTTACTTTTCAATTTTTAGTGGTAGCCACACACCTAACAACACCACACAAAGTTACAGGAAAGCAAAATTCATTTTTCCACAATTTTTTCAGCTATTAGGATTTAAAAACCAAACTATTGAACCGATTTTGATAAAATTTAAATGAGACCAATGGGAAGTATATTAACAAAAATAAATGACGGAGATTACAAACGGAGGTAACAAACAAAAAAATACAATCGAATTGAGAACCTCCTCCTTTTTTGAAGTCGGTTAAAAATAAACATTATTATTATTACCAGCAGACCAAAATTGCGCCAGGAACTTTAAACTATCATGTAATACATCAAAATAGGACATTGACATTACTCGGACCTACAAATAGATTCTTCGGGTTGATACAGATAAAAATAATAGATAAACCTAATAAATTAATACCGACGACACGGTTGACGTAGTGGTTGAGCGATTGACTGCTATGCCGCGTGTCGCGAGTTCGATTCCCGCACGGAACAAATATTTGTATGGCCTACAGATAGATGTTCTGGGTCTGGCTGTCTGTGTATGAATTTCTCCCGTATCGTGGGTGCGTATACAAACATATATATATTCTCATATGTTTGTATACGCACCCACGATACGGTAGAAATTCCTAGTGTGGGGCAACGTTTTTAAAAAAAGAAATCAGTTCAAAGGAATTCCTGTTTCGAGTGTTAATTTGAAAATAAATCATATCAACAGATTCACTGATGAGAGATGAACTAATTCTAACGACTTCAAGAAGAACACTGCTAGATGGTCTAAAAAATCATAAAATATACTTCAACTAACAGCATCTTATGATTTACCTTATAACATCAGACAGATGTAAATACAAGACCCATCATCTTAGCCGAAAGACTTCCAATGGACATTTGCTTCACCAAGCATTCGCATCGCAACATCGACCAGTCAACTGTTATCACTTATCATGTAGTAAATGCACCCCATTCTCAGTTGAACCTGATTAGATCTACGAATACTAGGGTTATAGCGAAAGGATTTTGGAGGTAGCGGAACAGAGAGTAAAGTCCTATATAATACCTCCGTTGAAAAGGGAGGATCCTCCGACCAGACCGTCGTATCCTACGAATACTGCCCTAACGAACATAAGGGCTTTTTTTATTGCATAATTAAATTCTGCTCATCATACCACATAGTAACAGTGCAACAAAACAATTAAAAACGGTTCAGGCTATCAAATAATTAGGTTTTCTAAAAAACCACAATTTTAAGCACTACATTTTCAACGAAGAATAAAGTGACAATCGCCGCCACGCCCTCTTTCTATGCGAGTAGTGGGGGTGCGCGGGCGTGGAGAGAGCGCGCTAGCGCCACTCGGCCACTATTCGGCGGAACGCAGAGATTGTTAGCTGCGGCAAGCGTAATCTGATCTCTAAATAAATAACAGTTTTGCATATACTACTAAAGTTCAGTTATATTATTATTTACCAAATTTATCATTACATTTTATGATAAATAATAAAACGCCGAGGACGACAGATGGTGTAATTGATTGGAACGGGTAAATGAAAGAAAACAGACGAAGATTTTATCAAGTAAGTAAATCAAAATATTTTATAGCATGGGATTTTATGAAATGTTTTGTTAAATTGTACTGTATTTCATAAGTTCAAAACACATAATATCAACGAGTTTGTACTTAATTAAGTCATTTTAATTATTTATTCAATTTTCAATATTGGGTACGTAGAAAAAAACCCTCATGGTGATTGTGGCCGTGTTTTATGGAATGGCTAAATTGCGTATGTATATGACGGCGCGCAGCTACTATGGGTGCTAATTAAACAGACATCTTTTTAATAGCATTATTTGCCTCTAAAAATCTACATTGCCTTCTAAATTACTAAGTCAGCCACAATTAACGAACGTCTGAATGATACTATCTTAGCCACTAGTTATCTTCTATGCAAGCCACTCTAAATACAACTCAGCATAGTGGTTATTTTTCAGCATCTAAATTTGTAACATGCATTCAAGCAGTAAACTTCTAAAATACTATTAAATGACATCAAAAAAGATATTCTATTAGCTTCTATTTCATTAGTATCATAAAAAAAAATAACCACGAAGGGGATGGCGGGGTCTGTTCGCTCGCTTCGCTCGCTCACTTGACCCCGCCATCCCCTTCTAACCTAACCTGTCCGAGTCGGGGTGCCCCAAATCCCGAACTCGCTGTAAAATGGTGATGAGATCTTTCCTTAGAATATTTAGTTGGCGTTGTAAAAAAGACGAATTAGTTTATTAGAGGCTATCACACTTTCCCGTTGCTTAGTTATAAAATGAGAAGTTTGATCACGTGGCTAATAACTAAAAGTGTGGCTCGACTTATTATTTCTCAATTAAAAGTAAATCCAAGATTTAAGATGAGAGACTGATTGTGTTATTTGGTTGAATAGTAATTATTGTTAAATTCAAAATTAAAATGGTGATTTATTTCAATTGGTCGAATATAACTGGCGATTTATAAAATATGAGCGGGTAACCCCGAATAGGGTAGCAAGTTTGCGTCTACGCCGCGACAGCTGGCATTCTTTTGACAGACAGCGTATGAAGTGCACGCGTGCTAACCTATTGGCTCGTAATCTAGTTCCATCTTGTGTTTTACCGTATATTTTGTTTACAAATGTAATCGAATGAAACGAGGGACTGTTATGAATCACAAACGTGCTATTATTTCAACGTTTCTTCTATGACACGCCCATGATGGATGACTATCACAAAGACCACTCCGCTGCCCATTCTGATATTCCGTCATATGGAAGAGACGAAGCCCTAATTACGTTTGTGTCTTTCTTCTACGTTCAAAATATGTTTTTGTCTTTTATTCTTTCTTAGATGCATGTAAAATATCCACATTTTTATTTAAAATACAATATTTTTTAAGCTAACACAATTTTAACCCTTCTGTACAAATTTAAACACTGAATACACAATTTCATGCTTTTTCTGGGATGGGGTTTAATTGCACTTAGGTTTTTTTTCTATTGCTTGAAGAGGTATATAATAGTTATTTATGATATTAGTGCGGTAAGTTGGTTTTTACAAACGAGTAGACGAATGTAAGCACGAGACGAAGTCGAGGGCTTACCATAGTCACGAGTTTGTAAAAACCAAATCCGCACGTGTGTCATACAACGTTTTTCGACACATTTGCGAGAAAACATTACAAGTAATGAAACAAACTTTTTGTCTCTAGAAATCAGTCGGAAAGTCGCAACAATCTTTGACGTTTCTAATATGAAAATGGCGCGAATTTGCAAAGGGCGCCACATGCGCGTGGTGAAAATTAGAACCACATACTTTATTTTTTTTATTTATCTTCTCTCATTTTCTCTATAATATTAAAATGAGACAAACGTATACAGCAAAAGCGCTTCCAAGGAGGATTATTTATTTACTTATTTATTCTCGTGATGTGAAACTCCTTGGTGGAATTCTTATTATTTTTTATGGAAATTAAAAAAAAACCGTAAAGAATACGCACGGCGCTATACAACGGAGTTTGCGGTAAAGTATGTACTTAGGTGAGAGTATCTACTTTGCCGCACGCTCCATTGTGTGGTGCATAATTTTTAACTTTCGAACAATGCATACAGGCTTCGTAAATGCATTTTTTGAGCAAATGTGTTGAAAAAGCATTTGTGGCCGCATTCTTAGCATCCTACACGAAAATGACAATACATTTATTCCTTTATTTAACCTTTTTCCTAAACTTTTAGGAAAATTATATTTTATATGTTATGGCTATTTAATGTTAGTAAGAATCCCATAAGGAGAAAGGTGTGCCTGGGAAGTATGTACAGTCGATGCAGTACCCAAGTCTGGTCTGCAGTGGTAACCACTGAGCTCCAGTGTGGCAGTTGGTTTGCACCATGGATCGGCCCTTAGCCCTTACCTCTTCCTGATGATAATAGACGCTCTAACGTTGGACATCCAGGAAGAGGCTCCCTGCGGCCTCGATGTCCAGAGCAGATTGGAGACGTGGTGGCAGAGACTAGAGAGTGTAGGCCAGAAATTGAGCAGAACCAAAACAGAATACCTGTTCTGCAATAAATGCAATAAAGTTAAAAATAAATGTAATCCTATACATATTTTTATGTTTGAAAAAACTTTTTTTGTATACTGTGTGCACAAGAGCAAATAATTAGGTAGGTTAATAGACTTCAGATTTTGTTTTGAATTAAATATTAAAATTCTATGATTATTTTATTTTATTACATTCAAATGTTCTTTCGGTAATGGTAAAATAGTTATTAAACACAAATTTCTATGACATAAAAATAAATACTAGCATCAGAATAATATAAAAAAAATCGTTAAGGCGGTTGTGGCCTCAACACTTCCGGAGATAAAAGGCATAATGTTACTTATTGCTCAAGTCCAGCCTTACTTTGCCTTAACACAACGGAGAATAAGGATATAAGGGACAAAATGGGTATAAAATGTAAAGAAAGTTTATTGGAAATAATCTTAGCTGAACCATGAGATACCCATACCATTGTTTGAAACCAACAATACATATTCGATCATATTTAATTTAATTAAACACAAAAATGTGTCTCCTCCTCTGATATCGCGATTTAGGATTTTGTCAAGCTAGTTCGCAGCTGTCAAGATAGATGGCGCTGCGAGTCTCATTTGTTGATTCTGCTACATTGTTTTTTTTTGTGGCGGTATACCGCTCAGGCCCAACATGTGAAAATTCCCTAAAATAAAATAAATCTTATGTAATAGGTAAATAAACATTAAATTCGCGATTAATTCGCGACACACCGGTGTGTCGCCGGGGCCGGACAGGTTAATGTCGCCTACAGAGTAATCACTACTACAAGGGCTTATATAACCTAGAAACATTACTGTTAGCAACCATAGTTCCAACCAAGTAGATCCTCGACTTTTTAGTCAGATTTATTCAAACCATTGAAATCTCAATGATTCTAATGAAGTGGGCAGAGGGCTTTAAGTTGTGCATTACAAGTGGATGTCACACCTAATAGTGACGTGTTCAAATTTTATGGTCATGTTGTCTTTGAAAATGACAGTGAATAACAGTTCGAATAATCGAATTTTAAAACTATTGCTATTGAAAGGAACAACAATCGTTTTTCCTCTTTTTATGTATATTTTAAAGCAGTTGCAGTTGACCTCATAATACTCCAGCTACATAAATTATGCGAGGCCAGGCCCCTATTTTAAAATTTTTACACAAATCCTTCAGATGCAGATTACCTTACTATTATTAAATTATATTGCGACTCATCTTACAATATTAAGAACTACATGCGACAGTATAAAAGTATTTATAGCTAGCCGCTTGAGTGATGTTACCTACTGACATGTAATGCCGTATCCGGCTATACTGAAAACCGGCCCAAAAATATTTACAAAAATTTAGTGACGATTTTATTGCGATGATTTAAAATCACAAACCAGTAGGTTTGCCCTCATTGTCTATTTATGTACATGCGATTATGTTCTTTTCACGGACGTTTTTGAAAGTCCTTGAAAAGTGAGGATGAAGTGACCATTGTACAATATTTTTGACAGGTTTTTATCACGCACTTGTCAATTGAATAAAACAAAGTCGATAACAAGTAGCATCTTTATTTTAATTATTTAGGACAGGTACAGCATAGTATATTGCTAAGGTACATACGTTGAGCTTAGTAACCCCAAAAAAAATGAGGAATCATTGGACTAGATTTACTTGGGAATGTGTGCGCCCTCGGGAATAAAACCGTTCTCATCAGCGGTGTAGTCCACCCTGTAGGTGACACCGTCGGGGCCAACGTACTCGAAGAATCCCTTAGCCCTGATTCCCTCACTTTCCTTGTCGATCTGCTCCAGTTTACCGGCTTCCTCAGCGAGGATTTTGTTCTCAGTTTCATAGAGGTAGTGGTAACCTTCGGGGGAGACATCGGTCTCCTGGCGGATGATACCGTATTTGTAATCGTATCCTGAACCAGCATTTGAGCCTGATCCTTTGCCGTATGCGCCTGAGCCGGAGCCAGAGCCTGAAGAGCCGGAGCCGAAGCCGCTTGAAAGACTACCGCTGCCGGATCCACTGGCTAAACCGCTGCCGGATCCGCTCAATTTGTTTCCAGAACCGCTGGACTTGTCACCAGTGTAGAAGCCACCCGCTGAGCCACGGTCTCCACGGTCACCACTGTGGAAAATTCATTTAATTAAGGCCAAAATCGTAAAAACAATCAAGTGTCGTCATTAACTGTTAAATATTTAAAAAATCTAATTAACACCTGTTAATTTATTATCTACCTCTCCAATTATTTGATAATGATATAGATGATGAATATTTTACCAATCGACCCGAATGTTCAATGAATCGTTTTCTGAATTATCTTTTATTACTTGACTTTTCTACTACAAAACAGGAAATCAGTTTGCTGAGTTTATTATTTTCTATGATTTCATTTCATTTTATGAAAGACTATTTTTGGATTTTATGGAATGTAGGCACTCACTTGTAAGCACCGCTGCCATCAGGGTTGTAGCGGCCAGCATCGTCTCCACCGCTGTAGAATCCACCAGCGCCTCCAGCATTACCGGATCCCTTGTAGGCACCGCCGCTGCTAGAGCCAGAGTAAGCTCCACCAGGACCGCCAGCGGATCCAGATCCGGAGTAAGCACCACCGGGGCCACCCGCAGATCCGGAACCGGAGTAAGCACCGCCGGGACCGCCAGCTGATCCAGATCCGGTGTAGGCACCTCCAGCACCACCGCGGTCACCACGGTCACCACTGAACGAAACATGACATAGTTAGAAAGAGGCTTGAGTGTGTTTGCCGAGATAATGTGAATAATCCAAGTAAATTATATTAAACAAAACAACTCGACTGTAACTTCATAAACATGAAAGGGGCAATTGAGCTTTCATACACTAACTTAATTCACGATTGTACGTTTCACAGACTTTTACGAGTTCAGCAATTTGTTGCCAATCCTAGATCAATTTTATTTCTACTTTTATTGCTGTGTTAATTTAATGGACTCACAATGAACTTTTAACTGTCAAGGTTGAAAAATAAGTAGTTAACAAAAACCTTTACTTCATTTTGGATAGAACAATCCCATTTTGATAAACTCATATCGCTAAGCGACAATATCCTCTACTCAATATTCGCTGCTAAACGAGCTTACGAACCACTTTGATTTAAACTTAGCCTCAATTGCTCAAATGCAAGACGAAAACGAATATGCAAAATTGATGTTAATACACTAACTTGTATCTCCCAGAGTCGTCGGGTACGTATCTCCCAGAGTTGTCGTAGCGGCCGGGGTCGTAGCGTCCCACGCTGTCGCGACCCGACGCGTCGTACCGTGGGGCAGCAGTAGTGTAGTACCTCGAGGGCGTTGGTCTGTACACTAGGGGTGTCGGGGTCGTGCCGAAGCCGGTGTACCGCCGGGTGGTCGATGCAAACGAGAAGGGGTTATAGGCCCTGGATGATAAAACATATTCATGTTATAAGTATTGCATATTAAAAAAATTCTATTATTCGTCTGGTGGACATTTCCTTACAAATGTTATGTTAAAATGGTGTTCCTCTTAAAGAGCAATATTTATAAGTTTATGAAGGAGGTTGTTTTACCAAAAAATCAGCTGCAGGACTTCAAAATATAGTTAAGGTTAATACTAAAACTATGAATAAGGTACGTTAATGTTCTATGTGGAATTACAGTATCATCTTCGTACATTACATTTTTTACAATAGGTATTATCAATAACATTTTTACTAACCGATAAATAACATGCAAGAATATCGCCTCTAGTTCTCAGTTTAAACAAATTTGTTTCTATTTCATACGATTTTATTAATATTTTTGTTAAATTGACTGTAATTGCACTACCAATAATTTTAACAATTAAAATTTTTGGCATTTGAAACAATTAAACACGAGCATAAAACATTAGTGGAGAAAACAAATAAATAGTATTAAAAAAAAACAGTAAATACCTTGCAGGTCCAACAGTCTGGCCCGCGACAAGGGCAACTGTCATAGACAGACAAATCACCTGAAACAAATAAACAAAACTTAACACACATCAGTTGCAACAAATTAAGATATTAATTTAAATATTAATAATAAACATCAAAGATCCGACGTTAATATCTCATAAATTAAATTAATACTATTTTTAATATCCGTAAAACTTTATTAGCACTGAATGTCCGTCATAAGCTTATACATACTAATCGCGAATCAACGCCATGCACCGATGGTATCTACAATGTCACACATCACTCCACACTTACCAAAAAGCCGCGCATTTTCGTTGTTATCAAGCGGACTTAACTACTTGAATGTGCTCTTCTATAGATCAATGCCTATTTATACCTTTTTTATCTAATTTAATAATGTTCCTCTGTCCAGTTCGTCTCATTTATAATGTGTTGTCTGACGCTAATTCATTAGCACAGCGTTTCTCAATCTGGGTATCATCCTCATTGATTAATTTACTAGCTGCGACAATTTGAGATCTTAAAATGTGGTCTTTGTTTGATAACCTTAACGCTATGGCTCACAGTGTGCTCTTTAACAAGCCTTGACTTTAAACATTTTCCCATGCTATCTTGATTTCAAAACGGTCGTTTAAAACATGTACGAAATTAAAACTAATTGAAATAGGTACCTAAGCAACATATTTTCAGGATTTTTTTGACGAACATCTTAATACCCGCAACCAAATTATTAAGTCTTTCGATGTGAAAAGACTTAATAATTTATTTATTCATTCAGCGTGAAAATGTTCAGGTCCAAAAAATGCAAAATGGCAATTATTTAAAAACAATGTTTTACCTACAAAAATTTGTAATAAACTTTACAACTTCACAGATTTTCAAGTGTCAATTCAAGGTGTGGCGCGTAACGAAGTAGCTTCTTTTGCTTAACGTTATTTTATTGTTCATTATTTTAACATAGAAAAAAGTTTTCAAAGGTAAATTTTTAAATCAATCCAACCTTAAACAAAACGCACAAAAACCATTGAATAATAATTTCATCATCATCATATATCAGCCGAAAGACGTCCACTTCTGGAAGAGGCCTATGTTGGACATAGGCCTCCCTCAAATGGGGGGTTTACCATAATCGCCACGCTTGGCTACACTGCGATCGCCAACCCGCCTGGGGTTGGCGATCGCAGTGTAGCTGTTACAATGTACCGGATGTTGACGCCCATCATACACCCAATTGCTTGGACCTTCTGCTGACAACCGATCCGGGCAGTCATTCAGTATCGGTCTCAGCCCTGCTGGGAACGTCTGATCACTGCCTGGTGAAATCCGTGTTAACCTGCTCTCCTCCAGATATGAGTCCTAGGGCACGAGACGAGTATGGCGATACGAGTCAGCAGATTGGGATGAGATGCGGCACTTTTTTGCGTCTTATCCTTGGCGCCAAGTGTGCTTCTCCTCGGGTGACCCCTCGTGCTGTACTGATGTGATTGCGGACGTGATTCGGCAGGGGATGGAGTATTTTATTCCATTCTCCGACATCCCGCTCGGTCACAAGTCCCGGCCTTGGTATAATGCAGAATGTGCCCACGCTGAGGCCCGTAAAGAGTCTGCTTACCAAGCCTAGATCAAGGCCTGTGACCGAAAGGCTAAAGCACGTAGGGTTCGCGCGAGAAAAAGATCCTTTAATTCTGCCGCCAAGTTCTGCAAGCGGGTTTTACGTAGGGCACGTTTTGACCATGCCGGACGTATCGGGGCCAAACTAGCACCCTCCGGGTAGTAAGCAGTTTTGGTCCCTGTCAAAAGCGGTTGAAACGAATTTCTGTCGACCCACTTTGCCTCCAATAGTAAAACCTGATGGTTCGCTGGCTCACCCTGCAAGAGAGAAAGCAACTTTATTTGCATCTCTCTTTGCAAGCAATTCGCGTCTGGACGCGGGCTCCAAGCAACCACCAACTTTACCTCGTTGTGACTCTTCGATGCCGGAGATCGCAGTTCACGTTAAAGAGGTCCGAAGAGTATTGTGAATCGGCGAAGCACTTGCTGTGTCTCTCGATATCTCGAAAGCTTTTGACAGGGTCTGGCACGCAGGTCTACTTAGCAAGCTTCCTGCTAATGGCATCCCAGCTGGTTTTTGTAGCTGGATATCAGACTTCCTAAGTGAACGGTCGATCCGAGTAGTCGTTGACGGCTGCTCCTCTGACCTCATGGCTATTGATGCCGGAGTTCCTCAGGGGTCTGTTCTCTCTGCAACACTTTTCCTGCTACACATCAATGACCTACTTCTACGTCGGGTACGCAGATGACACTACGGTTTCAGAGAGATACTTGTCCAGCGCAACAATCGGCGGGGATGAAGTCCGTTACTTGAGAGAGGCCATGGTAGACCTGACAAATTTGAACTTAAGCGTTGTCTCCCAGTGGGGTGATGACAATCTGCACTTTTAACGGCAGCAAAACACAGGCGTGTCTTTTTACCGCAAAAAGGAGTCGCTTCGACCAAACTCCTACTTTTCGGGGTGCATCTGTTCCTGTTACTGATCGGCTCGAGCTCCTATGCATGGAGTTGACATCCAGTCTCAACTTCGGCGCCACCATCGAGTATAAAGCCCAAATTGCGGCCAAAAAGCTGGGCATCCTAAATAGGGTGAAGCGATACTTCAGGCCTGGACAGCTTTAAACCCTTTACAAAGCACAAGTCCGATCCTGCATGGAGTATTGTAGCCACCTATGGGATGGCTCAGCTAAGTATCAGCTCGCCGCGCTTGACTCGGTGGTACGCAGAGCTAAGAGGCTCATCGGTGACGTAAAACTGGTGGATGCCAAGCTACATAGCTTGGCTCATCGCCGTAAGGTCGCCTGCTTATCGGTCTTCTACAGATTGTACTTTTGTGAGTGTGCCCAAGAACTCCACGACCTCATCCCACCGGCCTCCTTCTACCATCGGGCATCCAGACGCACTGCATCTTACCATCCTTACCTTGTAGCTATTCCACCAATTCGCACTAAGCGTTTCCGATCGTCTTTTATAATGCGCACAGCAAAGGAGTGAAATTCTCTAACTGGAGTCAAGAGCAAACCCATCACTAATAAAAAAAAAAAAACCTACAGATAATGCTGCTGCCCATTCTCTGGTCATCTCCTCTTACGACACCCACGGGAAGTAATGGGATGGTGCTATTCATTTACGTCCGACACTATACGGAGTAATAATATTTTTTATATATTTTTTATTTTATTTATTTAGGGACAATAAACAGCTACAGTATATGTGTTAGAACAGAGATAATAAGTACATCATATTAACAATATTGCAGCCCACTGCATTATCCGCATATTAACAAAAGATAATATGTAATTATTTAGTGCCACTAGATATACAATAAGCAATTACATCACATTATCAATTATAAATAATAATGCAAAATAGAAATTCTAATTAATTGATTGATTGCTTGGGAACAGAGTAATAATCAACACTAGAAACAATTAAATAAATAATAAAATCTTGATTTTGATTTGCTTACATTCCTAATTAATAGCATTATTGGTTCATAATAATTTTCATTACATTAGATTTAAATTTGAATTTTGAGCATACAAAAATATCAATATTAATAAAATAACAATTTTAAGATTCAGCCATTTGACGGATAGGGTAGCGCAAACCAGAATTAGTTCGACAGGTATTGACAGCAAACAGGGTACCTGCACGGACACTACGTATATTTACAGTGCGGGGAACTACATAACATAGTTTGCTCGTGAGATCGATACAATCAAAATCCCCATGAACAATATTATACAGTACAGACGCTTCGAGATACTTACGTTCTAGACGCAAGGTTGACCTGCCCATATTTCTCCAATAATCTCATTACAATATATTATAAAGGAGTAAAGAAAGCACAGAATTTTATTTTTTTAAACTGAATAGGTACCTACAGTTACTTATTGCAGGACAACTACAACACACTTGTTTACTCTAATATTTTAAGCTCTTAATATAATTAGATTTAATGGATGCAAAATAAAGAGTACTATATAATAATACAATGCCATGCAACTCCTTTTGTACGAGGACAATTCGAAACACGGACGATTCTTCAGGAAAGCGGGCTTCAGTTTCAGGCTCGTAAAGATTCACTGTAAATAATTGATGATGGTAGTTTAGAAGTCATTAATCTTCAGTCGTCTGTCTGAAAAGCTCGAAACTAAATACTTTTTTCAGTTTGAGTAAGAAACTTAATTGTTGAATTCAAGTAAATTACTCGTATCTTGAAAAAAGCCAGGAAGTACGAGAAGATACAATAATATTTCCAGGATCCTGGTTTATAAACAGGTAAAATTATTATTTTACAATAATTAGATCTCTTAAAGTTGTCAAAAAATAAAAGGCCCGTTTTGACAGCAGGATACAACATTACTTTACTAGTAAGTATGAAAGAGATATGAAATAAATCTCTTTGTTGTATCCTGCTGTTAAAACGGGCCTTTTATTTTTGTACCAGTGTACCTATACTGGAACAAAAATAAATAGGCGAGATTTGTCATTCCTGACCAGGCATCTCTTTCCAAAGCTCATATTTCAGAATTTCCTCCTATCAATATCTTTTTCACGACAGTGATTGCTACTTTAAAGACTGGGTACCTGATTACTCAAAAATTGGGTTTACTACTAAGGAGTACTTACCATCAATTTGTGTTTTGCAATCTGGTAATTATTTCTAAACTTGAGGTTGATGATACTTTCAATAAGTACGGGTTAACATAATAATATATCAGATGGAGCTTTTAATCAGACTGGAACATCATCTGACATAAGGCCATGCCTATGGCCATGCCTATGGCCATGGCCTTATGTCAGATATGTGATGCAAGCCATATCCAGTCCAACCAGATGCAGTTTAATATCAGTTTTTTACGATAGAACAACAGTAACTAATGGTGATGATTTTAAACTGTATGACTTCTTGTTTTCTATCAAACGTGTTATAGTAAGATATATTTATGGTAAGTATATAATAGTTACCGGTGATGTATTGTCCGATTGCAGTGGGTTAAGGTCCAACCGAGCAACTTAAGTTGTTAGGGAAGTAGTCGATGTTGATTGCCTCAAAGCGTAAATTACGATAGATTATTGAGAGTTGTCATGGTTTTTCTATTCCACACCATGTATATTCGTCAAATAAAATAGTACAAGCTCACTGCATGCCGATTGGTGTAAAAGATTTTTTTTTTTTTTTTGTAAATATCTTGCATGCTCTTGTATGTATACAATGTTTAAACAAATAAAGAAATCTCTCTCTCTCTCTCTCTCACCTTAACAGAACAGGGTAGATGACTAAAAACATCAAATTAGTCCGTCAGATAGATTTCCAAAAAATATTTCACACGTATTTTTGTCTTTTTTCAGTCAACAAAAAATGAAAACGATACAGTGCGTTGAAAACTCGTGTGACGTCACATGTTTTTACGTTTTTACGCTGTATTTTTTTTTTGTGAACCACAATGAGAGAGACTGGCCTCCACGACACAGGGAATCCTAGTGTGGAGACTAGTGATCTATCTGATTTAATAATGTATATTATGAGCATTAATAGTTATTTATGATATTAGTGCGGTAAGTTGGTTTTTACAAACGAGTAGACGAATGTAAGCACGAGACGAAGTCGAGGGCTTACCATAGTCACGAGTTTGTAAAAACCAAATCCGCACGTGTGTCATACAACGTTTTTCGACACATTTGCGAGAAAACAGTACAATAAGTAATGAAACAAACTTTTTTTGTCTTTAGAAATCAGTCAGAAAGTCGCAACAATCTTTGACGTTTCTATTAAGAAAATGGCGCGAATTTGCAAAGGGCGCCACATGCGCGTGGTGAAAATAAGAACCACATCTTTCATTTATTTTTATTTACCTTCTCTCATTTTCTCTTTAGTATTAAAATTAGACAAACCTATAGAGCGAAAGCGCTTCCAAGGAGGTTCGATCATTCAGCTTATTTATTCTCGTGATGTGAAACTCCTTGGTGGAAATCTTATTAATTTTTATGAAAATAAAAAAAAACCGTAAAGTATACGCACGGCGCTATACAACGGAGTATACGGTAATATATGTACTAAGGTGAGAGTACCTATTTTGCCGCACGTTCCATTGTGTGGTCCATAATTTTTAACTTTCGAACAATGCATACAGACTTCGTAAATGCATTTTTTGAGCAAATGTGTTGAAAAGATTATTATTATTATCCGTTTATTCATTTTATATACATATATCAATTACATTTTTTAATATTTCTCACGAAACATAGATACAACAACATTTAAAACATAAAAAATAGTAGTTCGCCGGTGTCGGGAGCGAGGTCCAAGCTACCAGTGGTTAGGGCTCCAGAGAAAGGAACCTCCTCACAATACGAGCCTTATCGACTATGACTAGGAGTACTGCCTTTTGTATCAGGCCCTTTACCCAACTGCGTAACGCCAGCTTCGACAGGTGGTCGTCGAAGCTTTTAGCTATCAAGCCATTGACCGTAACGACAATCGGCACAATGACAGCCGAGTCCACATTCCACATGTCGACAACCTCGTGTGCTAAGTCAAGATACTTGATTTGTTTCTCTTTCTCAGCTTTCACGAGGTTCTCGTCATGTGGAATGGTAATCATCGATTATCATTGTGCGGCACGCTAATCGGTCTATCACCACTATATCGGGCTTATAAGCGATGATAGTCCTATCAGTGATGATAGACCGATCCCAATAAAACGTGACATGGTAATTTTCAAGAAACTTGGTCGGGCACATACTTGTAATACGGTACCTCAGAATCCACAAGTTGGTATTTCAAAGCAAGTTGCTGGTTAATAACCCTGGCCACTTGGTTATGCCTGTGCAAGTACTCGCCGTTAGCCAGACGAGAACAACCAGAGATAATATGTCTGATGGACTCACCCGGACGGTGGCATGCCCGACACACGTCAACCGTTCCGTCCTTCATAATATGCTTTCGGTAGTTGTTCGTCAAGATAACCACGTCCATAATTGCACGAACAAAACCTTCAGTTTCTCCAAAGAGATCACCGAAACGTAGCCAGGCCACGGACGCCAGGAAGTCTACGTCAGACCCATAAAGAGCCCGATAGAAGCGTCTGGGAAGCTTCTTGCCTTTCCATAACTCCTTGCGATCATCTGTAGTAAGTATCACAGGTTTGCGCCAGTTCTCTTTAGCCATAGACAAAGGGGTGAGTCCCTTTTCCACTGCGATCACATCACGGTGCACACCCACATCGACCTTGAGAAATATTCTCTGAGACTGCACATCTCGCGGTTGTGAAGAGTCTTAGCATTTAAAAGCCTCGACCTCCACACTTCCGCGGGATGTACAGTCTCATCACCGACGATCGTGGGTGATGCATCCGGTTTGCGGTCAGTAGTGTACGGACCCTCCTATCCAGGGCGTCGAGTTCGGTTTGAGACAATTTTCAGGCGGCCAAAGATGCGCTTCTTCAGCGATTGCTTCATGTCAGTACCGTTAATGCCCAACGCTTCCGACATAACCAAATACTTGTAGGTTTCGGTCCAGCTGAGGGATTTAACCTCATTGGAATCCGAGAGTTGAATTCCCTCAGATTCCATAATCTCTCCTTTCTTTACATGCGTGACTGCACATTTGTCCACACCAAATTCCATCCTGATGGCGCTACTGAAGGTTTCAGTTACCTTCAGTAGCTCCATCAGTCGCAAATTGTTGGAGGCAAAGAGATTCAGATCATCCATGTAAAGGAGGTGAGATATGGCTTTACTACCTCTTCTCAATCGGTAGCCTAGGCCTGAATCCTCCTGCAGTGCTAAGAGGATTCAGAGCTAAGCAAAACCAAAGTGGACTCAAACTGTCGCCCTGGAATATTCCCCGTTTAATCCATACTGGCTCATCGTTCCCTTGAATCGGTCGACATCCTGGATATCGAAGGACCGTTTTCCACTGCCTCATAAATGACTCAAGGAAGGTGCGTAGAGTTGCATCTATTTTGTACAACTCGAGCACCTTCATGAGCCATGTATGTGGCACAGAGTCATAGGCCTTCCTGTAATCTATCCAACATGTCGACAGATCCTTGCGGGATCGACGAACCTGTTGGCTTATGGCCATGTCTATGAGGAGTAGCTCCTTAGTGCCGCGGGACCCTTTCCTACATTTATTCTGAGAGGAAAATGTAAGAAGTTTATAGACCGTCGACAGACAAGTAATCGGTCTATAATTCTTGGGTTCCGCGGGACTATCAGTCTTATGGAGCAGGTGGGTAACGCCAGTTGTTAGAAACTGTGGTAGCCAGAACCCAGGACCCAGACTCTAAGGATGATTGGAATTGAGATGCCAGGAGTGCGTGTGAGCTGCTATACCATTTGAGCCAGAAGTTATGCAGTCCGTCCGGTCCTGGAGATTTCCAGTTCGGTAACGGACGGACTGCTTTGGCTCCAATGGGGTGATGTTAATTGGTTCCATTGGTGGTATAGCTTCACACACGCGCTCGACATCGCGCATCCAGCCACCCTCGGCATGACAGACGGGCACCGACCAGATGGTACGCCAAAATGTACTCGTGGCGATATCATCCGGGCGGCACACGTCTGTCACACTTTGTTCAGGTCGCTCCCAAGCTTTATTATTATTATTTCCTTTATTCACTTTTACACATATTAATTACATTTTTAAATATTCCTACAAAAAATCAAAAATAAACATATAAAATAGTCGCTCACCGGTATCGGGAACAGGGTCCAAGCTACCGGCGGTCAGGGGTCTAAAGAGAGAAACTTCCTAACGATACGAGCCGTGTCCAGAAGTATTGCTTTCTGAATCAAGCCCTTGATCCAGCTGCCTAACGAGAACCTCCTGAGGTGTTGGTCGAGGCTCTTGGCTATTAAGCCGTTGGCTGAGACGAGTATCGGTACAATGATTGCCGAATTCACATCCCACATGTCGACAACCTCGCGAGCCAAGTCAAGATATTTTATTTGTTTATCTTTCTCGGCTTTCACGAGGTTCTCGTCATGCTCGACATCTACAATCATTGCACGCCTCTCGATTCGGTCCACCGCCACTATATCAGGCTTAGTTGCAACAATAGTCCTGTCAGTGATAATGGACCGATCCCAGTACAATGTGATACAGCCATTATCGAGAACTGGTTCGTACACTTTTTACGTACACGTGACGTCACAAGCCCCCACTCTTTGACATCTTTGATACGATTTATCTTCATCGATTTTTATTGGTGTGTAAAAGAAAAAATAAGTGTCCATTATTTTTCGATAATGTAACTGACTGACTAAATAGAATCAAATATTATTTAACCAGGAATCATCCCTTTTGTTTTGTTTTTAAATCATGTAGTGAAGAAGGATACTTGGGTAGCTGCCTACTTGAAGGTCAAGACAACAATAAATAAAATGCGAAAAATCATAAAGTTTTTGAGCAACGCAGATTAAAAATAAAAGAAATCAAAATCTGACAATGTCGAAGCCGTTGACCTTTTCCTAACGTGCTGATTTAAGCTAAGTGTAAGAATCAGAAAAGAGAGGAACATTCGATTTTACACGAATTTGGACACAGGGTTGCTATTGAAAAATTCTAGATGAATAACCAATATTTTTTAAGTAAGGTAATAATGAAAAATAATAAATCGGCATGGGGATTCTTTTAGTTTGAGAATCGTTATTTGTATACTAATTAATGATATGCTCTAAAAAGATCCAAATCACAATATTGTAACAGATGAGCATACGTTGATAAACTGCATCATCACTGTCTTCGAGGCCAATTAATTCTCAGCCGGTAGTAAAATTGATCCAATTATAATATTAACTAGTTTTCCAACTTCCAGAAAACCAAATTTAAAAAATTAGTATTCTGATATTTGTGGTCAAAAATATCCTTATATGATGACTTTGTTATGTTTTAAAACCATATTAGAAAAGGTTGTAAAAGTATTAAGTAACCGAATTCCTTTTAGATCAAAATGTTTACAGAACATGGATATGTCGCAGCCATCTAGCTGAATCAGCCGTTTCATTAAAAGTCTAGCCTTTTTGATTGAACTGTGCCGTTTAATCAGTGACATAAGTGTCATGGGCAAGTCATTAAACGATATTGAACAAAAGATGTCACTTAAGTCGCTAAAAAATCGGCACATTTAAATGAAAAGGCTAGGCAACCAATTAAACGACTGATTTAACTAATTTGCTGCGACAGATACAATTTGTACCTTCTTCTTTTAAATAATGTATGGTGCGTAAACAGTAGTTTTTTGAACAGCCGTTCATTGTAACTGTACGCCTAGTAATGGCCTATTACGAGTTATAATTGGGCTATTATGTTAATATGTATTAAAGTTTTTTGTTGAATCGTGGACCCATTCAGGTTTAAAGCGCGTTCTCATCGTTTTTTGACGAAATAACAAGTAAAAGTTCTCAATTGGGGTGGTCTATATTTAAATATGTATTTTTATTATGCATGAACACCAATTACTTTAAGGTTTCTGATCCGATTTCTGTGATTCTTTTTTTATTCGATGCGGTATACTTGTCATTTTGTCAAGTTAAAAATAATTCAGTTTAACAAAACCTTGAGGTAACCGTGTAACAATTCAATCAATTGTTGTTTGAAGCCCTAGTTTCGAAAATAAACGTGCTTTCGGAATCTTCGAAAATCATTCCGAAACACTTAATTTAGTTAGTTTTAATACTTAATTTAGTTAGTTGCAAAGCAGATCTGGAACATCTCATTTGGGGGAAAACACTCATATAAACCTGAATTGTCAGCAGGGACATAGTAATGTACATTTTAGGCACCTAAGGTTCCTAACTGAGCATCTGTTATCTGCCGGCAGTTAGTTAGGTAAGTAATCTGAAACTTGACTTAGGTAGGTACACCTTTTTTATTTATTACTGTTCACTTCAAATGTCAAAATGAAAAGGTTAGTAGGACTTTATAAAACATTAATTAAATGTTTTGTTTTAATAACTTTTATTTATTTTTGAGTTTACGCACAGTATCTTTAGGTTTTGTTGATTTTGAGCAACTATGATTGTAAATGGTTGCTTCATCTCTTAAAATAAAATAAAATTGTATCCGCTTGGATTTAACGAAAAAAGTCCATTTATTGACATCCACAATTTTATGTTACTGCTGTCGACAAAGTTACGTAACTCGTAGACAAATTAAAATTCATGAATTAGTGTAATTTAAATAACAGGCATCTTTCCTGTTGTTACACGTTTTTGAGTGATAAAAGTAAGAAAGCTCAAGTAGTACCGATGACGGGTTTTTATGAGATTTACTTTGATAATTTCCCAAGCCAGCTCTCTTACTCGCTTCTCATACTCTTCCTCCACCTCCTTAAGTCTGGTCAAAGAACGTCATCCACATAATAAAAAGAAAACTATATTGGGCAATAAAGTGATTCAAGAATAAAAAGTTAACAGATTGACAGGGCGACTTTACGCGCTCTATAATGATCCATCTACATTTAAAGATTATGTCATAGGTCAAACTTTTGCTCTTTTATAAAATCAGTTATCCTTGCAAAACCAATAACGTGTAAAATGTCATTTATTTGTGATAAATATTAATTTTGTCCATTTGCAACGGTTTCAATCATTTTGTATATGATTAACTCATATTATTACAAGTAACATCGCGAAGTACTTACGAACACATTTCTAAGTTCACTGATGCGTAATTGAAAATCCTGTCATCTTCATTATGACTAAATTATTAATTGTACATAAATTATCAATTTAATTGACGCAACCTCCATTTGTAGCATGCAAATTTTCAGTTGATATCATATTAATATGTTGTTTTTATCGTTTATGGCATAGACATCCTCGGAGCACAGTCATAACCATAACCATAATCCTAGGTATTTACTTCATAAACAGCATTGAATGTAGTATGTAGCTTCTAGGATGTACGTGGGATTACTAGTTGCATAACCGCAGAAGCCATTTTGGGCATTATACGAATAGTCGGCTTTAGTAGGTACTTGACTGAAAATGTGTGTCATTAACAAACTAGACAATCAAGAATCCAATATAAAAGAATCCGCAATAATGAAAACGTATTTCAAACTCTTAATCCTCAAAACGTCTAGCCTGTTCCCAAGTTTTTTTTTTTTTGGGACAAGCCCGCTACACATTCCCAAACCACTGCAACACCTGAAAGCTAGAATCAACAATGGCAACCACCAGTAAAACGCCGAGTCAATGAAGCTCAACGAGTCCCGGAGAAACGATTCAACTGTCTTGGATCCCGCAACGAAATAAATCAGAAAATAACAGCGGAGGAGTAAGAAAAAACATAATTTCTTTCCAATTCCCTCCTTAACTAGCAGGAGACAGAACAGAGCTAAGCCAAATAGGCACCAAGGGACAAACACAACTGGGTTAAGCCCAGTATGGCGAAGCACCACGGATTATACAGTAATACTAATAATAATGGGTCCTAAATTGGGAGCTACTTTTGATTCCAATAAATGGCAAAATCGCTTGAACTCAGGGAAATTTGTTCTGGTTTCTACAAGATCCGTATAGGAAACAACTCCAGATGTAACCTGAATACTATCTAACATAATATTGCAGGGTGCGTACGCTTAAAGGAAAATAATCAACTCTTAAAGTTGCCATGACCCGTGAGAAATTGGGCAAAACAGTGATCCACCTCTAGCCATGTCCTATCCAGCCACTCACAAACGGATGGAAAAAACTGGTAGAGGTGACGGTCTTTGACGGAATTTTCCCACCTACATTGTCATTCGGATAAAAGTTCTTCCCAGACGTCAGTCTGGGGTTCAAGTAATCTAAAGATCTTACCACGGTCGCGTTGCGGTATAAACTCTGGGTCCATGATCTTTTGAGCATAGTAGTACATTGCAGCACGTCGCTGCACCTCAAGATCGACTGGGACTGTTCCCAAGTAAGTAAGTAGTGGTCAGCTTCCAGTCTTACCGGATGGATACACTGAGCGACTGGCTATTTGATCTTCGCGACCTAATATCTGGGTACCCCTATTTATTTATTTATTTATTTAATCTTTTATTTCAGGCATCTAGGGCCCATAAAATAAAATACATGAACATAAAACAATAACTATAAATAAAATAATACATATTACCCCCCAAGTCCGAGTTTGAAATAGAAGTGAATGACGATGTTGTTCAACCTCCGTGATTTATCTGTGAACAGCCTTCGGAGTTTCGTATATTAGAAACGAATATTTTTTAAGTTTGGTTGCATTTTTTTTTAGCCCATGCTGTCCCACTGCTGGACAAAAGCCTCCCCCAAGTCCTTCCAAGAATTCTTTTCACGTGTCACTTCCTACCAGCCATGGTACGCGTCCAGGTCGTCTCCTCATATCTTTCTGGCCCTACCTCGGCGGCGCCGTCCATCTTCGAGCACCCATTTCTGTAAGCTGTAGCCTCTCGTCGCTGTTTCGTTGACGAGTTCAGGATTTGACACAAATTGTTTTAGTCATAATCGATCAATCTCGACTGAGAATTTCAGGTGTTTAAAATTTAAAATAAAGGTCTATCTATAAGTATTTTATGGAATAGAGTAAAACATACATATGATTGCGGTAACAATGGTAAGGGTGGCTCACCCGCATCTGATAACCAATCACGTTCCGCGATTTATCCCGCGGGCTCTGTTTACTCTGTGGTCAATGTCAACGGCTGTCAATTCAATTTTATTCGCTTTTTGTATTACATTGTAGTCTGTATTTCGTATTTTTGCGCAAATGAATATGTTTTTCCGTTTTTCTTGGGATATTATTTCATAAGACCTCTGCTCGAATACTGGACTCCGAAATTGATTGCCTTCTGTCTGACTGATCCCCGCTAATCGCTTGAAAATTGGACAGCGTACTTGCCACCCCTGCGGACCTTGGCTGGATAACCGGATTTGCTTTGCTCTTTTTACAAATCATGCATCATGACATGAGCATGTGCATTAATTGCGGAGTAGCAACGGACCGCTGCAGAACAATAGAAAGCGAAGATTTGAAAATAAATTAATTCTTTCAATTGTACCAAAGACATTAAATTTATACTAGTAATAGACAGGACATAGCGAACAAAATCGTAATCCGATACTTATGTCCTAGTGGTTAAAAGTCGCTCAGTCTAGTGTGACACCCCTGCATGACACCTCGTATTTATGTCCACTCAATCCACCAAAAGAAAATTAATTTACTGAGAAAACATGCCGAGTTGCGTATTACGATATTGCAAATCCAGATAGGGTAAAACGACTGGACCTAATTTTGGTTTATTTTCGTTGGTATTTTTTGTATTTACTCGGTAATTAATTAAAATTCAATAATTTTCATAATAAGTTCTAGAACATTTGCTAATTTTGTAAGATACGCCCTCTTTTGACGAATAGCTTAACCTTGCTTTGTAAGAGATGTACTTAATGTTGTTTATCGATTTTTTTTATCGATAAAATTTAAAAATAATATTTTTAGAACCAGAAGGAGGATTCTATTTAAAAAAAAACACTAGCTTTACAGCTGAAAATCATTTACATCAATTTAATTACTTTGAAAACGAATGAACAAATAATCATCACTTCCAAACGAAATAATAACACACGCAATAATACAAAAGAATAACACACGCACGAATAGCAACGCACGCCCGTGTAAGGGCATAGCGCGCGGGCGCAACCGCTTGTATACCTACAGGTTGTCAGGCGACTTGTTTACGACAAATCGCAAAAATAAACCTAACAATATAATAATAGCACTTCGTCCGCGCGGACTTAGTAGATACTCCACAAACATCACCTCTACCCTCTTTTATAGGTTAGTTTTGGAAAATTCAGCACAACGATTTTCATTAATTACCCAGTCATTTCTTCTGCTGATTCTGTGGTCTCAGAATCAGCGCAACTGTTCACCCCGTTCACCCCGTCTGGAGTTGATTATGCAAAAATTGTTAGATCTGTTGCCATATGCCTAACCTAACCTAACCTATCCCACTTTTATGTCCACGTAAATTGAAGCTAGCAATAATCTCCTCCCCTAAAAACTTCATCACACCTTTTAGTCAAAAAAATATTTTGTATATAATAGCCAGTCATGAGAAAGGCTATATGCGGATGGGCGAACGGGTAAACAACGGGATTACGCGTACGAAGTCGTGGGCAAAAGCTAGTAATTTGTAATGATATAGTAGGTAATTTAAATGAAGAAAAAAATTGCCTATAAATAATACGCACTGAAACTGCTGCATTTTTTTTTTTGGCATTAGTTTCAATATTTTCCAATGTGAAGAAAAATTGACAGCTTTTATTATCGATAGTCGATACCTAATAGGTACCTGAATGGCTGTTGACATCCCTATAACTGACTGACCATCTACTGAGTGATAGCTGAATTTATAAATTTAATTCGTATGTTTGCTATTCAAAGTCAGATGGCGTCACTGAGGCATGGGATCACAGTTTTTTGATGACATTTCTTCTGATAGCCGCTCTATTGTATCTTTAAATCTCTTTGAATTGTACCTACAGGAATGGGTCGCGCCGCAAATGGTTAGTATCCGATATTTCTATTCGTAATATTTTTGTACTATGTAATTATTTAATGTAATCAACTAATAGTGTTATCGCTTATGTTCAGTTGTCTGTTGATAGTTGTATTTTATTAAATAGTAACAATGTATATGTATGGACAGTATCCAGACTGAATATGTATAGTTGCCTGTGTCCCTGCAATGGAAATGTAATATGTTAATGTTTTTTTATTGAAGAATGGGCTAGCTTTTGACCTCGGTCACTCCTGATGGAAAGCGATGGATGAGGTCTTTGATGGAGCGAGTGTGCCTAAAAGATGCCTTAAGGCACTTTTCACATGTTTACCAATATGTGCCACTCAGATGTTTATTTCTAAATGCTAGTCTAATGATAAATGTTTGCTTCAGGTAAATGAAAATTACTTTATCTGCCAAGGGGAATCATGCAGATGCCTCTTGATGAAAGGGAATGAACAAACACCAACAAGCTAAACATCCTGGAGAGGTGTCCTCTGTGCACCCAGGCACGATTTTTTAAAGGTAAGCGGGGTCTGAATGTGCACATTGGGAGGGCATACAAACCCCAAAATGCACTCACTTCAGACCCTGTAATTACATCACCACCTACTACACCAGCTACATCTACTCTTGACCCGTTTTGGAAAACCCTATCAAAATTCAAAAAGTCTGTTCCTGTTTTGAAGCGAATTCCCCGCGGTGCTAGACCTCTCGTAGCGCAACATCTAGCGGGATGCGTTCGCCTTGCCGCCCGCGAGAACTCGCAAAGTGCCTGGGAGCAACTTCTCACCTTCCCTTACAGAATATTACATGTACAAAAGAATTTAGCAACCAAAAAGACATTAACTGCACAAATTAAAGATAATTGTAATATTTCGGCCTATAATTTGGACACAAAATTATCGACGCAGAGGTATACCTTATCAAGAGGTATTTCGCATCTGGTCGAATCAAAATTAGGGGAAGGTGACATAAGTGGAGCAGCCAGGATTCTTTTTAGTAGTGATGTGGTGGCACCGTGTTCTCCAGATACTCTTGCAGCTTTGGAGAGCAAACACCCTGCCCCATCGGAGGGCCTTTCTTTTCCCGACCCCCCTGATCCGGACATTCACACCCTCACCGTTACAGGTCGAGAGGTGGTCACAGCCGTATGCTCCTTTCGGAGCGGCTCTGCTGGCGGCCTCGACGGCCTTAGTCCTCAACATCTAAAGGACCTCATCAGTACAGGCGCCGGGGAAGCTGGTGAGTCGCTTCTGAAGGAGCTTACGGCTTTGACTAACCTCATGCTCTCGGGCAAGGTGAACGAGGCCGTCATCGACATCTTATACGGTGCCAATATATGTGCCCTGCGCAAGAGGGATGGCGGCATTCGTCCCATTGCCGTGGGTTCTACGTACCGTCGTTTGGCAGCCAAGGTTTGTTGTAAATTTTATAGTGAGGATGTTTCGAAAAAATTTCAGCCCCTGCAGCTAGGTTACGGCTCCAAAGGGGGCTGTGAGGCTGCCGTACACGCACTGTCGACCTATATAAATTCTGGTAAAGGAGAGGTCATCCTGAAGGTTGACATCAAAAATGCGTTCAATTCAGTTAATAGGGACACCTTGCTGGCAGAAATTAAAAAAGAAGTACCACAAATTTTTAGTTTTCTTTGGCAATGTTACAGACATCCATCTAAATTACTATATCAGGACAACCTTCTGGAATCCGCTGTTGGCTGTCAACAAGGTGATCCCCTCGGGCCAGTGATCTTTAGCTTAGCCATTCACCCAATCATTCGACAGCTAAATTCCAAATTTAATGTTTGGTATCTAGATGATGGAACCCTAGGAGGTGATGTTGACACAGTTTTAGATGATTTACAAGTTTTAAAAAGTCAACTCCATTCTGTAGGACTAAATCTCAATCTTTCGAAGTGTGAATTATTCTTATCTGACAGTACCGACCGACAACTGACACTCCCAAAATTCAACGCTATAGCACCAGAAATCAAAGTTATTGAAAAAAGCTCTCTTCGCCTCCTTGGATCTCCCATTTTTGAGCAATCCTTTCCCAGTTTTGTTGAGGAGAAAATACAAAATTTTAATGACATTTCGGAAAGATTACTCAAAATTAACATGCATTCGGCTATCACCTTAATTCGTTACTGCTGTTTCGGACCTAAATTAACTTACTTTCTTCGTGCTTCCCATTTATGGAAGCACCCTCACCTTTTGGAAAAAATGGACCAAATCATCCGTCATACACTTACTTCACTTTTAAATGTGGCCATGGATGACCGAGCTTGGGCACAAGCTACTCTTCCCATCCGTATGGGAGGCCTCGGCGTCCGCAAAATTACTAGTATCAGTTTACCGGCTTTCATATCTTCGGTTCATGGCACTGAGAAATTAGTCAGGAATATCCTAACTTCCTCACTGACTAGTTTTGATGTGCCCTGCTTCACTGAGGCTATGGATGCCTGGAGACTCGCTTGCCCGAATCTAAATCCACCCGACTACCCATCATCCCAGAGACGTTGGGACGAGCCACTCTGCAGAGAGGTTCAGAATAACCTTTTGGCCACATCTGGTACTGCTGCTGAGCGTGCTCGTCTGTTGGCTGTGGGTCAATGGGAGTCGGGACTCTGGCTTCACGCACTACCGTCGTCGAACATAGGCACCTTGTTCGATGATACTACTTTCCGCCTCGCTGCTTCCCTGCGTCTTGGCGCTCCGTGTTGTTCTCCTCATCGCTGCCACTGTGGCGAAGCTGTCAACAGTCTCGGACACCACGGCCTGTCATGCAGCCGTAGCGCTGGTCGCATAGCGCGGCACGCGAACATTAACGACATCATCCGACGAGCTCTTGTCACCGTCGGCGTTCCGGCTGTATTAGAACCCAATGGCCTGGCACGCGACGATGGCAAGAGACCGGACGGCATGTCATTATTTCCATGGAAGATGGGTAGGCCATTAGTGTGGGACGCTACTTGTGTCGATACTCTTGCGCCATCCCATCTTCCTAGCTCTTCGTGCTGCGCTGGCGCTGCCGCTGCGGCTGCGGAGAACCTCAAGCGGCGGAAATATAATAACCTTGTAGGTAGTTATATTTTCGAGCCGTTTGGGGTTGAAACTCTCGGGTCGTGGGGTCCGAGTGCTCATTACTTGTTTAAAGATCTGTCAAGACGCTTAGTTGACACTTCGCGTGACCCTAGGGCTGGCTTTTACCTCGGACAAAGGATAAGCATTGCCATACAACGTGGCAATGCTGCCAGCCTTTTGGGTACATTACCAGTGGCCTGCGATGCGGAGGAATTTTTCGACGCCATGTTTTAGATTAGTTTTAGTTGAGTCTTTTTTTAAGTGTGTGTATATAGTTATAGTTGCAATAAACGTTTATAAGTTGTAAATATAGCATGAATGTACATTTGTGAAGTTTAAACACAAGCTACTAAATAAACTACAACTAATAAATAGTGTTATTATCTGCAAATAATATAGTGCATGCTGTGATTTTCTATGAGGTGCTTAGACCTAAGTTTTTAATGTCCAAATTGGTATGCAAGTGTACTCATTGTTATGAGCCTAATATTAAAATATAATGTATGTTTTAATGGTAAATAAAAAGGAATATAATATTTAGGCATTTATTTAATTTCTCATGCATACTGCACATTTGAAAATTCAGTAAAATTGAAAAGAAAGGAAAGCATTAAGTACTAAAATTTTAGACATGACGTGCTCGCCATAATTGACTTACTAAATCTCGCCTACTTATCTGCCCACTCTCTAAGTCATCATGCTTGAAGCCTGATGTGTCAGGATTCCAAGTAACCTAGATTCTTCATCTAAGTCACTTTGGTCTAAGTTAGGAGCTGGTAGCCCGGCTCGATTACACATGTTGTGTTAAACACAGCAAGCTATCACTATTTTTCCCACCATTATAGGATCATAGTGCAATACCCGGTGAACTAATAAACATCTGAAGCGCCCTTTCAGTATGACAATAGTTCTCTCCACACTGTTCCGTGCACTACTGTGGAAATTGTTGTTGGCTCTCAGGAGTCCCAGGTTCTGGATTACTAAAGGGAGTCATTAAGTAAGGCCTTTGAGGATATCCTGAGTCACCTGAAATCAATAAATGAAGCTGGATTAAGTGCAATCTTGAGTTGTGTTTAAGTTATTTTGTATTGTAAACATTATACAACTTTACCAAGTAAGTACACTTTTTCTTCATTATTGTTTAAAGTTTCTAAAAGCACCTATATTCTAGTGTTTGAAAAAGCAAAACTATCATGTGTGGGACCCCCAAAAGTCACATCCACATCCAAGATGTTCAGATCAGCATCATTAATCTGAAATAAGTATACTTAATTATTTTTATTTATTATTTATTTATTATTGATAGGCACGCGCTTTACCACTATCTCACCTGATGGTAAGCGACGATGTGGTCGAAGATGAAGCACACTTGCCTAGAACTAACCTATTCACTAGACTCCCAGGTTGTAGCTATCAGGAAACACAGACTCCGGCAAGGAATTCCACTCCTTAGCGGTACGCATAATGAATGTATTCCCAAAACGCTTTGTGCGTGTGGGTGGGATGTCCACCATGTCAATCATTATACTTATATGGATTCTTAAAATATTTACATAATTTTAATCATGAAAAACCCATAGTTTACCTACAATTAAAACATTCCTGGCATGATAGCTTTTTTCGACAAAAATATCTTTCTTAGTACGTATCATGGAAATCAGGGTGCCATCAATGCAGCCTAGCACACAGTCATATAACCTGTAATCAGCATTCAAATTTCCAACAATTGTTTAAACAATATTTAGACTACTATGAAAATCTGGGTACTTTTGATACTTGCCTTGACTTTAGCACTTGTCGATCATTGCGGTTTTGTGGAAATCTAATATATTTATCAATGACGTTCTTATTATTAAGAACATCAACAACTTCATGGATTGCCTTAGAGGCCGAAGACTGAGATATGTATGTATCTACATTCTTGCCAATGATTTTTTGGTAACTTCCATTAGCCAAAAATGATAGAGTGCATAATATCTAAAACACCAAGAACTCAATAGGTACTAAGACTTTTGTTGGTGTGTGGTACTGGTTACCCATCATATCTCAAGAAACCTTGCAGTAAATAAACCTTAAGTCTTTTGGTTAAACCACTGGAACCAACTTGCGGACGCATCCAAGGAGTTAAATCACTTTCTAATATATTAATTAGATCTTCAGAAAGCCTATATTATATGGATAAACTCTCTATCACGGGATATTGTTTTAAACTTATTTGTTTCGCCTGTCGTGTGTTTTTCAAATCGTCACTTTTCTTAGCTTCTTCTAATAAATGTAGCTTTATAATCAACCGAGCTGCCATTTTATCAAATATGTATGAAGATGAAGAAAAAATGTTAGTCGTATGCGTGATTATTGTAGCTTTTACATTTGACAGTTCAAAGCGAGGCTGTGGGCGTCTTCGTCGCTGTTTTTTCTCAGGGAAATTCGTCGCTGTTTCCTGATAGCTGATACAACCTGGGAGTCTTTAAGTCAAGAGTGAATAGGTTACTTCTAGGCAAACGTGCTCCATCTTCGACCACATCGTCGCTTACCATCAGGTGAGATAGAGGTCAAGCGCTTGCCTATCAAAAATTAAAAAAAAAAACAAAAAAAAAGTGAATACCAAAATGTACAAAGAACTGACAAAAGTGTAAATTTGGCCGCAGTTGAGTAGTTCTAACTCACAGACGTCACAGCCTTGAGCGCTAGTGTAGCTTTACGCAGCCTAGTGAATACCAAACTGAGTTTTACCGCTGTGGCAGCGCTGTACGCAAGGCTGAATCCTTAGAGAATAGCATTAGCACCGTAGGTTAGGATGTTGAGAACACACATGTCGATGAGTTGGCGACGATTGATTGATTGATTGATTTGAAATAGAAGCGAATGACGCTGCTGTTCAACCTCCGAGATTTATCTGTGAACAGCCTTTGGAGTTTCGGGTACCTATTAGAAGCGAATATTTTTCTAGTTTGGTTGCATTTAATTGGAAAAACTCAGGTTGGAAAAGACCAATATGTCTATGGACAGATAAAAAATACGATCAGAATTTGCCGTGGATCCGAAAATGAGTAGCTGTAGCTTTCCGTATTACAGAGATCCGTAACACGACAGTTAGATATAAAATCTGTTTATTATCGCTCACATTATACAGGGCCGTACTGTATGCCACTGTTTCCGCAAAACAGCATTGTGCAAATCGCTCCCCTGGGGCTCTAGATAAGTGACATTCTATCAGCGGTATCTTTGGGAAGACGATTGTCAATACGTCAAAAATGTATGGGATTGACAAATGCTATCGAAATGTCATGTGATCAAATTCCTACATTGGCATTTCGACAGTCGCATTCGCTAATCCAATAACATATTGTCTAAAACATACAAACATACAAACATACAAACATACACATCACATAATCCTATCCTT
The DNA here is from genome assembly GCA_947386135.1 of Melanchra persicariae. Taxonomy (NCBI): domain Eukaryota; kingdom Metazoa; phylum Arthropoda; class Insecta; order Lepidoptera; family Noctuidae; genus Melanchra; species Melanchra persicariae. The sequence goes on along the minus strand of OX376650.1, from coordinate 11,763,206 downwards.
TTTTTTTTTTTTTTTTTTTTTTTTTTTATTGGATGGGAAATCATCAAATGACCCCTCCCGCTCTGGGTGGAGCGGCAGGGAGTGTCTGACTTCTACTGACTAAAACCCACCCATGCTCCTCTCAGTGCCTTTACGTTCCAGGGCCACGGTAACTCTTTCGAACAAATCCGCAACCCTGGTAGGCTCTGGCCTTAACGGGCCCCGACCCATGCTGACGACTGCTGGCTTGGCGCGCGTAGAACACAGCGCGCCGTCAACCCGGGCCTGTTCTGATCGGACGGCGAGCTACCCATTGCTCGCCGTCCACAGGCATCAGTCACTGCGCCATGCTCAGGAGCATCAGTTCCTGGGCGGCGCAGTGGCTGACGTTCAACAGGAGGGGGTGAAATGGGGCCATTACTGGCACTCCATTTCAGCCCCCTCCGGAGCCCGTTGTAGGGGCTCCACTGCGGCTGTTGCAGTAGCAGCAGCCGCAGTGGAACCGGCTTTGGCGGCGGAGGAAGCGGCGGCGGTGGCGGCGGTCGCGGCAGAGACGGCGGTGGCGGAGGGCTTTCTCCGGTTTCCGGCTTTGGTGGGTGGGGCGCAGGCCCTACCCCCAGCCCAGTGGTCGGCCGGCTTGCCAGCTGCCGCACAGACTGCGCAGTGCGGCGCGGCGTCGCAGGAGCCGGCCCTGTGACCGGGCTGACCGCAGCGGAAACATAGACCGCTGCGGTCCACCTCCGAGGTGCATTGAGCTCCTACATGGTGGCCCACCTGGCACCGGAAGCACCTCAGAGGTCGGGGTTCCAGCAGTTTGACCTGCGCGGAAACCCAACCCACCAAAAACCTACGGCCCTCCGAGATGGTCTTGGCCGCCGACACGGGACAGCTCACCACAATGGTGCGCATGCCCGTGTTGTCAGGACGTAGGGTGCCCGCCTTCACCTCCTCTGCTGAGCACCCCCCCGTCCTAACGACGGCGGCCACCACCTCCGTCTCCGTGACGGAGTCGTCCAGGCCCAAGATGCGCATGTCGATGCGCTTGGTGGGCCTGGACACTCGGGCATCGTCCGCGCTTAGGGACGCCCTAAGCCTTTCGGCTAGAGCGTCCGCGGTTGGGCCGCTGGCTGCCCCGGGGATCTCCAGCATCCGGGCCCCAGTCATGGTGACCCGGAGCCGAAGGCCCCCCACGATGCCTAGCTCACCAAGGTTTATCGCCTCCTTCGCCTTGGTGAGCACGTCCGCGTACGTCACGCCCCTCTTCGCCGCGTCCGGCTGTAGTGTAAGTACTACAGCCGCGGTTTTCGGGGGGCGGAGCGCAGCCGCGACGCTTCGCGCCTTCTGCCGCCGCTTCCTCTCCCGCCTCTTGGCCGCCCTGGCTGCCTTTCCCGCCTTCTTCTTCTCCCCGGCCACTTGCCATTCGGCTTGAGCCGGGGGAGGAGCTGAAGGCGAGGAAGCCGGGGGGAGATGCTGCTCAGACGGCGCAGGAGCCTTCGCCGTCCGCGCAGCAACCCCACCCCTCCTCTTCTTTCCCGGGGCCGGGTCCGGTTTCCCCGGCACCGACTTCGCGGGTGCCGGCCCGGACCCTTTGTCCAGGCCGGACGACCCCGGTGTGGCAGCCGCGGCGGCCGCATAGGACGTCGCCTTTTTCTGGCCTGGGGGGGCCTTCCCGCTCGCCGCACTCGCTAGCGGGGGGCGCAGGACGATGCCCTCCAGGACGGAGAACCGCGCCTGGAAGGCAGCCAACTCCTGCCGCACCAGGTCCAGCACCTGGCCCTCCTGCGGCACGGGCCGGCCGTCCTGCCTGCACCCCCCTTGCGGCGCCCCCTGTGGGCCGGCTCCCCGGAGCCTGGCCAGGTCTGCGCGGAGCCCCTCGTTCTCCTTACGGAGACGCTCCGTGGCGGCAGCCAAGCGGGCGACCTCCGCCCGCAGCTCGGACATCTCGTCCGGCGGAGGCCCACCTTTGGTAGCCTCCGCTGCCGCCAGAATGGAGGCCATCGCCTCGCTTATGGCCTTGTTCTTGGAGGACAATTTCCTCTTCAAGGCCACATCGCGAAGCGCGGCCTCCACTACCTCCGCAAACCCGGCCCTCCGGACCCGCTCCTGTCCGGAGTCATCCGGCTCACCGCCGGAGGACTCCGAACCAGGAGCCCTGCGACCGCCCTCTACGGGGGGTCGTCCGTCAGCGACGAGCTCCCCGGCTCGCTGACCAGCCACCTTGGAGGCGGGCAATCTCCCCTTGCCTCCCTCTCGGCCCTTGCCCCGCCTGCTGGTGGGGATCTTGCGAGCCGAGGCAATCTCCTCGCTGCCGGACGACCCCCGGTCTTCCTCTGTTCTGGGCCGCTTGCGGAAGGACCTGGAGTCCTCCGCAGCAGCCCCCGCCCCCTCGGGTCCAGAGCTCGCCGAGCTAATAGTCACCAGGTCGTCGGAGTCCAACTCGGACTCCGACTCTGCACCCAGGTGACGCTCAGGCGAGCCCCTCCTCCAATATAGCGCGCCTCTTGCCGCGCTCCGCCCGACCGACACTCTGTCGGGCGAGCCAAAACTAATACCGATCGGGTCCTCCTCGGATGGTTCGGATCGGGGGCCTCCTCGGCCCTTGTTGCCATCGGCAAACGGTTGGTGGACAGCCCTGTTGCCCCCCCCAGAATACGAGGGGCTTGACGCACGAGGCGTGGCGGATTCTCGGACCGCTGTGCAGTCCGTACCGCCCTGGGGTAGTATCTGTTTAGCAGAACTGTCCATTGTTGTCCTTTTAAAGGGTGCGGTCCCTATCTCCCCTCCTCTCTCCCTCTCTCTCACTGCTTGCTCGCTGCCCTCACAGTCACGTCTGATGATCAGACGCGTACCAGAGAGCAGCGAGCAAGCCAATGAGACGCACACCGTCCGAGGACCCGAACACTGCTCAAGTCTCCGAACGGTGTGCCCCTCTTGTGTCTCTCTTGGTCTGGTCTCTCACTTGGGACCTTCCGGCATGAGTGGCTCTACCGGCAAAGCCCCCAAGATCATTGAGACACGCAAGCCCCACCACGACGACAACGTGGAGACACGGTTGGTGGGGACATAATCCTATCCTACTAATATTATAAATGTGAATGTTTGTATGTTTGTATGTTTGTGTTTCAATCAGGCAAAAACGGCTGAAGGGATTTGTATGAAATTTGGCACACATGTAGTTCATATCCTGGAATGAGACATATGCTACTTTTTATCCCGGTAAGTGGCATGGATCAATGAAGACTGAGGAGGAAGTGGAAATTTAGAGCCGCTGCTGCCTTAGTACTACAGATTTACAAGTACCAGGAGACCAAAAACATCAAGTACCAGGAAACCAGAAACATGTCATAGTATTTTTTGGGCTGGTTAGGATAGGTGCAGGGTAGGTGCAGGGTAGGTGCAGGGTAGGTGCAGGGTAGGTGCAGGGTAGGTGCAGGGTAGGTGTAGGGTAGGTGTAGGGTAGGTGTAGGGTAGGTGTAGGGTAGGCGTAGGGTAGGTGTAGGGTAGGCGTAGGGTAGGGGTAGGGTAGGTGTAGGGTAGGTATAGGGTAGGTGTAGGGTAGGTGTAGGGTAGGTGTAGGGTAGGTGTAGGGTAGGTGTAGGTAGGTGTAGGTAGGTGTAGGGTAGGTGTAGTTATAATACAAATCAAGAAACCTTTCACGCGGGCGAAGCCGCTGGTAGAAGCTAGTCCTACTAATATTATAAAGGTGAATGTTTGTATGTTTGTATGTTTGTGTAACAATCAGGCAAAAACGGCTGAAGGGATTTGGATGAAATTTGGCACACATGTAGTTCATATCCTGGAATGAGACATATGCTACTTTTTATCCCGGTAAGTGGCATGGATCAATGAAGACTGAGGAGAAAGTGGAAATTCAGAGCCGCTGCTGCCTTAGTACTACAGATTCACAAATACCAGGAGACCAAAAACATCAAGTACCAGGAGACCAGAAACATGTCATAGTATTTTTTGGGCTGGTATAAATTATATAGGTAGGGTAGGTGTAGGGTAGGGTAGGGTAGGGTAGGGTAGTGTACGGTAGGGTAGTGTAGTGTAGGGTAGGGTAGTGTAGTGTAGGGTAGTGTAGGGTAGGGTAGTGTAGGGTAGGGTAGTGTAGAGTAGGTGTAGGTAGGTGTAGAGTAGGTGTAGTTACAATACAAATCAAGAAACCACCCTATTTCCGATTTTCACGCGGGCGAAGCCGCTGGTAGAAGCTAGTATATATATGTATATTTATAGAAATAATAACATAATTACTTAAAAAAGACTAATAAATACGTATACAATATCAGATAAGAACTTTAGGTTTAGTAAACTTGGTAAGCCGATTTTGCATACTGATGTACTTCTACATCACAAAAAAAAATGCATTTTTCTTACATAACTTTATCAATAAATTGAAAAATGTAAATATTATTTCTTAGTCTTACCTTGTTTCTATCCGAAAACAATTTATCTTCTACGTTTTTATTACTTTTATTTAAAATAATCGTAATTCATAACACACGCCGAAGTGAAGTTTTATTCAGATTGTACGCCAACAATGAAAATTGTCACAGATAAAAAAAATAAACTGTCAAAGATTTTACTTGTGTTCGGAAACGATAAAATAGTTTTAGAAAAGTAAAAAAAAAAAAAAAAAAGTCAGCTATGGTTGCTACATAAAGAGATAATGAGGTTTTAAACATACGATGCAGATCTACATCGCTATGCATCTAAGGGTTAAAAAAAAAAAAAAACTTTTGACATTAACATAATGTGTGGTTGTATGACTGCAAGTCCAGACCAGCTCGTAGTTAAAAATCTGCTTTGGGATTGAAATAAACTCAACAATATGTCACTTTACTAGATTTAGTTGAGGAGGTCACTGGTTTGAATTTGAAGTACAACGTCCAATGCAAATGCGATCTAACTATAACTAAACCCAACGCAAAAAAATCATTGAGATCAGTCAATAAACAGTAAAGTTATGCATGCCCGAATAGATAACTCCAAAAACATAGAAATTCACTGTATACATCTGTGACTTGTTTACATCTGCCTACCCATAGGGTATATAACCACTAGGGAGCTTATAGGTCGATTTCTCTTAAGCGCACGACTCACCACCGCGGGCCGGGGGACGAGGAAGAACGCGCGGCTGCTATTGGTCAGTTCAAGGTCAAGTTTCGTTAGGGTGGCTTGTCTTGATTAAGAGAAAATATTCGATATCGATAAAATGGATTTTAACATTATGAAAAATACTCGATTAAAATCGTATATTTGACATTTAATCAAAATCAATAAATACCTACAAAAATAAACATGTAGGTAAGTACCCTGTTACTGTTGATTTTTAAAATGAAATCATTTGGTATACCAGCTACCTATGTTTTTCGAATTATAGTTTTAGGGTCCTGATTGTTCTATGTAAAAATGATAGACGAGCGTCTAAATATTTCTGAATTATACATCTTGCTAATTCAATTAAATTACTTTTCCAAAAGATATCAACGCGGGTCGCATCAGTGTTTTTTTCCCCACCCACCATTTAACTAGACCCCTGAGGTCGCTCGTAATCTGATTAAATCAAAAATAATTTTCGTACTATTTACTTATCGGTGAAAAGTTATGCCATCCTTTTTGTAACTAGATGTCTTGGAATGTTTCCTACAGCACTTCACCGCGCATGAACGCATTTCGATGCGTTATTATTGCTTAAAAACGTTACACAAAATCGTAATAATTTAGCGAGCACACAGGTCTAACACTTGGTCACAACGAAAATGGTCACCAGTACCATTATATATAGGCGACAAAAAACTAATAATTTTCGAGCGTCGGGGCACTGTATGTGCAGTCAAGTGGTTTTATAGTCTTTGTGCGTACTCCTTTACAGCGTACCAGTGTGCAGTGTGATGTTATGTTATGAACTGGTGTAACAATAAATAGACATGTAATTTCAGGAATCCCGGGAGATTTGCTATCATTTATTGAAGAGTTCCGTTGCCTACCTCTGAAGTTCTTAATGAGAACTTCACCAAATTGAAATTGAACCAGTCTGGGAAAATATTCTTCCAAACAAAAAAATAATCATCTAGTCGGTTGACAGTTTTATTGGTGAAAATACCACTGAACAAACATTTTCCCTTTGATCCCATCATCAGATCCTAACTTATACCTTCCATCATCAGCTCAGCAACATAAGATGACTGTTACCGAACACCTACCATCTGATTTACGTTAGAATGTATCTGAAGAACATTGTAAGTAAGTGCCTATAAAATTTGAGGGTTGCCCTCGATTTCCCTGGGATCCCATCACCATATTCTGACTTGGTGACAATGGGGCGTATAGGCTTTCGAATAAATAAAGAGTTTTGAAAATCGGTCCAGAAATGGCGGACAAATCAGTAACATAGTAAAAGAAATACAAACCGTCTAAAAGAAAGGGTTAAACAAAGACATGATTTATTTCTTTATTGTACACCTCATACATAACATGCACAGGAAAAACATAAAAATCAATTTTTAATGTAAGTACAATGGACAACCACGGATCTAATCGGTCGGTCGGATGGATCTCTAATGGACAACCTTTGGATGGACTGAACGAAAGGAGATAGCTCTAGGGCTGCCAGTGTACAGCGTATGATGTATTTTTCTAATCTCTATTTCACCACACTACATTAAAGTAATACCCCCCAAAATAAAATAGTGAGAGAATAGCATTTCTACAGCCCGGTTACAGCCCTGTAACGTCCCTGACGTATGTGAATAGCACACCCCTGACAGGATACTTATGCACGGTTCCTGCACGGCCAAGGCCCGCGCGGACCAACCTGCGGATGCTGCTGTTGGGTGGCAGAATCAACCTTTATCATGTTTTCCGAAGCACGGAAAAGTTCAACATCCTTTAATTACTTCAAGAACTTTTTAACCTATAATAATTCGAGTAGATTTCATGTTTGATCTCCGTTCTGAATAAAGAGAAAACTTAACATAGACAACAACTGTAATAACTTTATAAAGACATTGATCAATTCTGAAGCTTCAAAAAACATTTTGAGATTAGCACAATGCGTGAAACCCAATGATTGCGAGGAGATATACGTTAGGCAGTGGAACACTTTCTCTATAGCGATGTGTCTCATGAACGATACATGATTCAGATAAAAACAAAGAGAAGGAAGACCCTTTTGATCTTTTTGATAATTGATTTTTCATTAGTATAGTTTTGTTTACACGCGCATGAATCAGTAATAGAGAAATAACTAAATCACGAACGCCTACTACACTAAAACTAGCAATTTTACTTTAGGTGAAACAGAGCTAAAAACTGGCAGGCTTTGAGAAATAACAGACCGTCGCACACTAAGGCCCGTATTCCAAAACGTAAACTCTAACTCAACTTGAACTCCAACTCCATTGGAGCTTGGCATAAATTGAAGTTTTTGCATTTGTTTCTTCATTTCCCAAGTACGAAAACGTCAATAAGACAAACTTTCATTGACATTTTCGTAGTCATGTTGGAGTTGGAGTTCGAGTTGGTTGGAGTTTACGTTTTGGAATATGGGCCAATCTAAACGATGTACCTACTCGTAAATTAGATTTAAAGAGATCGATGAATACGAAAGAATGATTGGTTGAGATTGATTGACTGTTCAGAGTTTACTTCTGTTTAGAAGGCGGGTTACATTTGTGATAGGAACACTGTTCAGATTTATTACCTAGGTACTTATTTTTTTAAATTAAAGAATACATTTTAATAATTATTTACAAAGCTTAAACGAATTGTTTTCTTTCCCTATTACTACTCTTTGCTCTTACTACGATTAAATGAAATAAAACTAGTTAAAAGTAGGTAATTTGTAATCCATAATTGAATGTCAAATTAGTATCGTGTTTCGTATGTTTGCGTCATTCGCTTTAGTATAAATACGAAATATGGCTTCCGAAAAAAATCTGGTTATTGTAATAGAGCTCACTGAGTGTTGCTTTGGACAGTGATCTATAAATATACAGTGTGTTCCAGAAGTGCTTGGTCATATTTAAGGGGTCATTTGATGATTTCCCATACTTAAAAAAAAGGGCTCACACCACGAGCGTCGTACGAGATTATGTTACCGAAGTCGGTATCTCCATTATGAAATGGCCAGCAAGAATCCCGGACATGAATCCGATTGAACATCTATGGGATGAATTAAAGAGACGAATTAGTGCAAGAGGTCCTGCCCCAGAAACACTTAGCCAGCTGCAAAATGCAATCCAACAGGAATGGAATTTTATCGTGACTCTCATCCGATCGATGAGGAACCATATGACAGCAGTAGTAATAGTATAAGAGCTCGGGGAGGGAATACAAGTTATTTGATAGAACATTTCTTAGCTTTTTCTTTCATTTACGTGTTGTTTTGTCAATTTCCTTCATACGCCATACAGGGTAAAAATGACTTAATGAAAATTTAATTTGAATTTAGAACATTAAAATTAGGATTTGAAAACCTCATAACTTTCACTATTAAACGACATTTGACATGATTTCCTAAATATGCACATTTTTCTGATAATCCATACAAAACATAAACTTGCAAGGTGTTTCAATTTTTCTAATGAGAAGTGTATATTAATCAAGATTAGATAAGGAACTCGTAATTTGTGACTTTAAAAAAATATTTATAAAACATAATAATTATTGTAAAGGTTAAAAGTCATAATGAATTTTAGATCAACAACTTTTTGATATAAGTCAGTCAGCGACAGAATGCGAAGCGTGGATGCTCTTGACTTAATAAAGGTTGAACTAGTCGCGGGCTCGAACTCACTGGTAAGCGTGGCCAAAAAGCACGCTGTCTCACCGGGCATCGTGTCCGACAGAGGCAGTATCAGTTATGATTATGAGCAGTTAGACGCTAGTCTACACATACAATGTCTAGTTCCCACGCACTGAACACCGTTCCGAATGGAAACAACGTTAGACGATGCACGAAAAGTCTATTGGAAAGTTGAGTTTTATGAAAAAAACCACTGCATAAATCAATTACAATTAAAGTTTATTGAACTCTTCTATAATTGAAGTTTGTCGGTACTGACTTTGTTTTTGAGATTTTACACTTCTTTTATTAAGTACTTGTTTACGCCCAAAGTTGTGTACAAGAAAAACGAATATTTGTTGGCTTATAATTTTTAAATGGCTTTTTATTTTACTATTCTGTTTCCGTACAGACAAAATTAATAATGAGATAAAACGATTACATGTTTAGCTTTGAATGTAAAATGTCAAACAGAGGAGTAACACCCCCCCGAAATTTGTATGGAGAAAGTATCGACTAGAGCAACCTTAAGCAATGCTTGCCGAGGTCGGCCTGTGGAGGGATAACCATTTTAACATACCGATATTCCTTCGTGCCTCGGATAACATGTTAAGTCGTCCGGTTGTCATTTGTAGGTCTTTGGCAGATGTTTCGAATTGCCAGTAGCCAGAAAATCTGACACCAGTCTCGCCAAAAGGTACCTAACGTGTATCCCAGTTATTAGGTTGTGAAGGTCAAACAGGAGCGCTAAAAAAAATAGTTGAATGTGCCCAAAACCATTATCAGATTTAAATAAAATTTTACACATAATTACTCAAAAACTCGCGAAACTTGTGGTTATAGAAAATAAAAATTTTGTTTTGATTTTTTAAGTTTTGCTAAATAATCGTGCACAGTTGAAGGATTCAGACTAAGTATGCCAAAACAAAAAGTTAGCTGATGTAAGAATGAGCGAAATTTAATGAACTTAGATAACGTAGTACACTTGTATGACACTTAAAATATACATATATCTGTCTTAAAAAAAAAAACGATAAACACTATTAAAAATTGCCTTTTGAATTGTCAATCTAGTTACTGAATACAATTACAATACAAAAGTCGAGCTAAGCAAACAAATAATAGGAGAACGTCTTTCTTTCGCGCGATTCAATAAATTACCTACTTAACACATAATAAAATGATAAATAACGAAAAGATATTAAAATATTCACTTTTATCTTTTTCCACAATAACTCAACAATTTTATTAAAGTGTATACGTTAGTCTTCTTATCTTAGATAGGTTCGTTATCTTTGGACTTTGGTACGGAACCCTACAGGCCTGATTCGCAAGTCGAACCGTCCAGTTCAGTACTGCTACGCAAGAACCAGAATTGTTCAAGACCGACAGGCTCAGGCGCAAAACGTCTCTTTCGCAAAATGTCCCATGGTCGTAAAACGTCTCTTTCTCAGAATGTCTCGTTCGCAAAATGTCTCTTTCGCAGATTGTCTCTTTCGCAAAATGTCGCGCCAGGGACTTAAGAATAAAATTTTGATTTTCAAAACAAAAAATCATTTATTAAAATTAAAGTGCAATTATGATGTTAAAATTTTGTTACTTAAATTTACACTCGGGCCCAACATGTGAAAATTCCCTAATATAAAGTAAATCTTATGTATATGTAAATAAACATTAAATTCGCGATTAATTCGCGACACACCGTGTGTCGCCGGGGCCGGACAGGTTAAGTATTTATTCCAAATAAAAACAATATCAATAGGTATCAAACTTTGATTGTATAATTTACTTATTTTCGTACTGGAATGTACATTACTTGCTAATGAAGTATTGTAAATCAAAAATAAACATTGTTACCTACTCAGCAAAAAACCTAAACTTAGCTATTTGAAAATGTGTAAAAAAATTATCTTTTTTAAGAATTGTGGAAGCGTCAGTTCCTTACGCTCAAATTGTTTCAACAGTTTTTTGTATTTAATGTCAAAGTCCATATATTTCTTCCGTCTGTTTTTTGTTTCTGTAAATAAATTATCAGTTATTTTTCTGTTCCAATATTTACTTTCTTTTCGCAATAATTGCGAAATTTATCTATGAATATGTATAAACTTGGCTTTTTTGGTATGCGGCCTGCATTTATACGCCGATGCCACCCTTCTAACGCGTTAGTTGTGCGGTGTCGTTGGTAGGCGCAACTTAAGTAGCAAAATTGTAACATCATAATTGCACTTTAATTTTAATAAATGATTTTTTGTTTTGAAAATCAAAATTTTATTCTTAAGTCCCTGGCGCGACATTTTGCGAAAGAGACATTCTGCGAAAGAGACAATCTGCGAAAGAGACGTTTTACGACCATGGGACATTTTGCGAAAGAGACGTTTTGCGCCTGAGCCGACCGACAACAACAAACCGGCTAAGTGCAAGTCGGACTCGCGCACGGCTATATCTATAAAAAACGGCAAAAAAATCACGTTTGTTGTATGGGAGCCCCACTTAAATATTTATTTTATTCTGTTTTTAGTATTTGTTATATTATATATGACGGGGAACGGGCCCCCTTGCTATTTTTAAAAACGGTGACGTCAGCAATGCTGACGTCACCGTACTTTACTTAGAATGACTTGTGAACGGTCGGGCGTTCGTATTTATACCCTTCGGTTAGAGTCGTTACAAATCTATCGACTCATGTTTTCTTTATGGTTCGTTTTTAAATTCTTGATTTAATTTTACAAATCATAAAATGAATTTAGAAGTACAAATTAATTAGTTTAATAATTTCTAGTAATCAACTAATAAAGTTAATTAAATAATCGTTTGAGTGACTTTTACCAACTTCAAATAAGCAATCACACAGTATTTGAACTTAGAATAATCAAACTGACGCTCGATTACGCCTTTCCGCCGGCATTCATATTGATTTATTCGACGCTTGATTAAGCCTTCGCGCCGATACGGCTATTCTGACAGGCGGTGCGCGCTCTGCACCAGCCTGAATGTAGCTCTTGTTAGTTTTAGTCAAAGTCAAAACGTTCATTTTATTTTAAAAAATACTTTTGAACGTCATCATTTCCATTTAAAATAATACAAAGTGACTCTACTGTCCGTTCACAAAGGTAGATTCTATGGAGAAGAACGGACAAGAAACTCCATAGTTACTCTTTTCAAATAAATGTTTTACAATATTTATTGCGGGTCTCAAACCACGGATTTTCACGGATTAACGGAAACCAATCTCAAAGAGATTAGTATCCGACATCCGTAGTCAACCAATGTTGCACTATGGTTTAACTGTTAGGAGGGTCTTGTAGATTTCTCGGAGGGTCTCGCAGATTTCTCGGAGAGTCTCGTAGATTTCTCCGAGGGTCTCGTAGATTTCTCGGAGGGTCTCGTAGATTTCTCGGAGGGTCTCGTAGATTTAGTCTTCTAATCTGAAACAAGTTATGGTATTTCTTTGAGATTGGTACCTGTAGGCAAATGTTGAACAATGGTTTAAAGATTAGGAGGGTCTCGTAGATTTCTCGGAGGGTCTCGGAGGGTCTCGTAGATTTCTCGGAGGGTCTCGTAGATTTCTCGGAGGTTCTCGTAGATTTCTCGGAGGGTCTCGTAGATTTCTCGGAGGGTCTCGTAGATTTGGGAAGATGAACAAGGTCGATGCTGTGCTATACACAGAGGCTCTAAATGGTAAAGGATAAGTAGTCATTATTTCTTTATAAAAGCACTTTGTTACTCGCCTTTTGTTGTGGATGTGTGTTTTCTGTATTTGAGTGTTGTGTTTGCTGCTCTTGCCTCAGTTTGTGAAGTGGAAGGCACTGGTTGTGTTGCCCTAGCTGGCATTGTAGGTTATTCAACTGCCGATGCGGTTGCCTGATCACCTGTTTTTAGAGCCGCAGCTGATCATGTGCAAGCTTTCGTGGTCATCCTCTTTGGAAAGGATGAATCTTTTGGCTGATTAAATCGGTGTAGATCTTGATTCGCAGATAGGGCCATTTTTTGTTGAGCAAGTTGAGTCAGGGCTTCCATATCCACTGTTTGGTCATCAATATTAACGAGACTAAGGAGTTCTGGAGGCACACAATGTTTTCACCAGGTCTTCTTCTTCTTCGTGTGGGTAGTAAGGTCTAACGACCCCACACACCCTAGTGTCAGAGTTTCTAAACCGCCTCAAGAGCATCTGACATGGTTTGACGACCGCCATTTTTGCCAGGTGATGAGAGTGAGTGGAGCTATTTCAGTCACACGCTGAGAAGTACAATTTAAAGCCAACTGCAGTTCTTCGAGAACACTGTGCCATTGCTCGGCTGACTCCTGGCGTAATATAACGGATGTTCATTCCAAATCAATCACAGTAGTTTTTGAATCCCCCCCAGGAACTCTCTTCTTCCATCAACGATGATTTAGGCCGGTGTACCCAAGAGGTGCACAAGGCGATTCAGAGCAGCGAGAGTGCCTTGAGTGTTTGTTGTTGGCGTAATAGAATATCACATACTTCATGTAATCATCAATCGTGACAATGACTTATTGATGTTCATTTCCCAGTTTACCTTTAAGGTACTCCACCTCAAAATCGTAATTTTGTAGGAAAGCCTCTTCTTTTCTACTTCTTGAGAGGAGGTCCTTTTTGTGTTTCGACGCCTTAAGAACCTTCGTCCGTAGAGGTATTGTCGGAAGTGTTTTATGGCGCGAACCACTGCTAGAGTCTTAAGTTCGTATGAGTGGTACTGACTTTCTGCTGCAGTTGTTCTCATACTCATGAAAGCCACAGCTCGTAGTCTTTCATCAATAATTCGGAAAAGTACTGCGCTCTTCATGTTTCACCCCATTCCCATTTTGCACCTTGTTTTGTTATTTCGTACAGAGGCACCATTATATGGGAAGTTAGGGATGTATTTTCTGAAGTCATCAGCTAAACCGTTGAACTGCCTTACTTGTTTGTTTGAAAGTTTTTTTTTTTGGAACTGGTGCCTTGACGAGAGCTTCCCAGGACTTGGTTGCACTTGTCCATCTGAGACAATGTTTCCCAGATATTCGATGGTTTACTTGAAGAAGCTTGATAGAATAGCCAGCTTGCTATAGTGCCATCAGAATGCGATCAAGGTGTAACAATCCTTCAGCAAAATTTGTGCAATTGCTTAGTACATACTGTGCAAGCATTGCTCAATCCGAATGGAACCGTTAGGTACTCATAAGAGTCCGTCTGGTGTAACGCAGGCAGTCTTCTCAATTGACCCTTCTGCAATTGGTATTTGTTGAAACCGGCTGCCATGTCCAAGCATATATAGAAATGTCAGTCGCATGGTTTGTTTTCCTGCAGATTGCACAGCTCTGGGATGATTTGTTCTGGTTGTGGTTGCTTTTGCGTTGAGCAGCTCTATTCGCAAACAAATCGAGATTCCTCCGTGCCTCGAAAAGCACGTCAAGCCGTTGGTCCCGGCCGTCCTTTGTAGATCTTTGGCAGTCGTTACGGATTGTCAGAAGCCAGAAAATTTGACACCAGTCTTGCCAAGAAATACCGTGTTACCCAGTTAATGAATTGTGGAGGTCTGGTAGGCAGCCGCTCCACGTAAAATACTGGTATTAAGAGATTCAGCTAAAGGTCTGACTGGGAGCCGACCCCTATATAGTTGCCCGTTGTCCAGGTTATTCTTCATCACTCTTTTCCAAAAAACCCAAGCACGTGACAAGAACAGCAATGTCCATTGAAGAGTCGTAAACATGTCCTCGGAGCCTGAATGTCTGTTTTCAGGCTCAAGCGTGGTTTTCAGGTTGTTGCGTAGTTCTTCCCATGAAGACGTAACTGCATCATCCAGTCGTCAACCCACATCCTGGCACGTCCTTTGTAAGCGGCGTTTTTTTATACGAACGTCGAAATCGTTCAATTTAAATTGGTCCACAGCCTTGTCTATATGCTGACACCATTCACGTACGCCAACATTGGTATCAGGATCATTATGATGGCAGTTAGACACCCTTAATTCTGATTTTAGATTCTGCTGATGGTGCACATAGATGTTCAGACATTTTCTGCATCCTTCCATCACCACAACCCGTCGAAAGATCACGAACCGGGGCGTGAATCATCTCATAATGGGTTTGAGATGGATACCCAACGAAGTGGTTCATCAGAATTGGTTCTATTTGTTGAGCAGGAACAGTTTCAGGTTGGTCAGCTGGTTATCGAGTTGATGAGGAGGTGGTTTGGATTGGATTCTGATCCAATCCCACTTCTGATGACGGGGAACGGGCCCCCTTGCTATTTTTAAAAACGGTGACGTCAGCAATGCTGACGTCACTATTTCCATATCATCATGGTGCTGGTGGTGGTTACTCATTTCGGAAATGAAATACTTGTTTTCAGTATCAACTTATATTCTCGCTGGTGGATAGCACACAAATGGCACACAGTAAATATTCGTCAACAACAAAGAATGACTCACGATATTACGGAGCTCCGCACCGTCCGACGGCTCGACTTAGAATGACTTGTGAACGGTCGGGCGTTCGTATTTATACCCTTCGGTTAGAGTCGTTACAAATCTATCGACTCATGTTTTCTTTATGGTTCGTTTTTAAATTCTTGATTTAATTTTACAAATCATAAAATGAATTTAGAAGTACAAATTAATTAGTTTAATAATTTCTAGTAATCAACTAATAAAGTTAATTAAATAATCGTTTGAGTGACTTTTACCAACTTCAAATAAGCAATCACACAGTATTTGAACTTAGAATAATCAAACTGACGCTCGATTACGCCTTTCCGCCGGCATTCATATTGATTTATTCGACGCTTGATTAAGCCTTCGCGCCGATATATATATATTGAAAATTTCAACTGTCTAGCTATCACGGTTCATGAGATACAGCCTGGTGACGGACGAACGGACGGAAGGACAGCATTAGTAATAGGGTTCCGTTTTACCCTTTTTTTTTCTTTTTTTTTTTGGATGGGAATTCATCAAATGACCCCTCCCGTTCTGGGTGGAGCGGCAGGGAGTGTCAGACTTCTACTGACTAAAATCCACCCATGCTCCTCTTAGTGCCTTTTACGTTCCAGGGCCGCGGTAACTCTTTCAAACAAATCCGCAACCCTGGTAGGCACTGGTCCTAACGGGCCCCTACTCCTATGCTGACATCTCTATGAGGCGCGCGTGGAACACAACGCGCCGTCGGCTTGGGTCTGGCTTTAATCGGACAGCGAGCCACCCAACGCTCGCCGTCCGCAGACCCGCACCTACGGTGGCCGGGAATCGCCCAGCGACTCCCGACGCCCGGTGCGTCTCCCTATGCCGCGGCGGCTGGGGCGTGAGGGCTGTCTCTCCCTAACGCGGCCCGCCTCCTCCTTCACTAGCACTACTGCTTCGCAGAAGGAGGTGACGGCTTCCCATGCCTCCTCGCTCCGGACCATGGATTGAACCAGGGCCGGACGCGAGAGGTCGCCGCCGCCGATCGCCTCGACGAGGACACGGCGCTGCTCCGCCTATGCGGGGCAGGCCTCCACCGTATGCTCCACCGTGTCCTCCGGGCGATCCTCGCAGTGAAAACACCCGGGCGTTTCCTCCCGCCGAATCCGAAACAGGTACCTTCCGAAATAACCATGTCCGGTGAGTACCTGCGTCAGGCGGAAGGTGAGGACGCCGTGGCGCCTCTTCAGCCACTCCTCAAAGAGGGGCACTATCGCCGCAATTGTGGCGTGCCCTGCACTGGGTTGCGACGGTCGCTGATTCCATACCGCCATGGTATCTTGCCGGAGCTCCGTCCGCCGCGCAGCAATATGCCGCGGCAGCAGAGTTTCGCCCCGGCGTTGCGCCTCCATGCGCCACGTGTAAACGTGCGCGAGGTCTCTCGCCTCCAGATCCTATGGCGGCAATCCAGCAAGGAGGCTCGCCGCCTCGCGGGAGACCGTGCGGTATCCCCGGACAAGCCGGATGGCCATGACCCTTTGGGATGCGTTCAGCTGTCGGGCTGGACGCTTACGCAGGTCCAGTGCCCACACTGGGGCCCTATAAAGGGCCATGGACCGCACGATCCCCGCATAGAGCCTCCGGCAGGAGGCGTTTGGACCCCCCAGATTGGGCAGAAGCCGCTTGAAGGCAGCCCCGGCCCGCTCCAGTCTGGGAGCCAAACGTCGGAAGTGCCGAATCCACTCTCCCTCGTGACCGGGGTAGGTGACGGCCCTATCCGTCAGATAGGCCTCGACCGCGCGACGGAGGTAGGTCAGCATCCGGTGATACCGGAGTGCCTCCCTAATGCAACTCCAGGGCATGGTGTTGAAGGCATTGGCGATGTCAAGAGATACCGCCAAGACGACCCTACCCCGGGATACCGCTTCCCCCGTCGTGAGAGCTCTCACGCGCATGATGGCATCCACCGTTGAGCGCCCCGTGCGGAAACCGAACTGGTTCTTCGCCAGATCCGGCCCCACCCTCACCAGGTGCGCGACGAGGCAGTTTGCAATTACTCTTTCAAAGAGCTTGCCCACCTCGTCGAGCAGCACGATGGGCCGGTATGCGGACGGAGAGTCCGCAGGGCGCTCCGGCTTCTTAATGAGGACCAGTTTCCCCGTCTTCCAACGAAGTGGAAACTGGCCCCTCTCCAAACATGCGCTGAAGAGCCCCCTAAGTCGAGGCCCGAGAGCCTCCAAGGCCAGGACCCAGGCTTTTCCAGGGAAGCCGTCGGGTCCTGGGGCGGTATTCCTGGCCTTAAGCCGGTTAATCGCCACTCTCAGGTCTACCTCGGTCACTTCCGGAACATCGTCGTCGTCGTCGCCGTCGTCGCTGTGGTCCGGAACAGGCACCGCAGGTGGCGGAGCCATGGGCGGGGGAGTGTGCTCGCCTCGCGAAGGGAACAGAGCGCTCACCACGTCCTCAACGAGCTGGGGCCGGAGACTCTGCGTCAACGGGGGTGCCCAGGTGCGGAGTTTATCCCGCACCATTTTGTAAGGGCGTCCCCATGGGTCCCCGTTCAGAGACTCCAGCATCTCCTTGCGAGCCAGATCTTTGGCCCGCAGGATCCCCGCTCGGAGGGCGGTCTTCGCCGCTCAGTACTCCTCGTATAGCTCCGCCTCCCTGGCCTGCGCATTCGGAGGGCGGATGCGAAGCCTGCGTCGCCTGGTGTACTGGCGCCGTGCAGCAACGCACGCCTCGCGTAGCGCTGCCAGCTCTCGCGACCACCAGTACACCTGGCGGCGAGTGCTTCCTGGCCGGACCCGGGGCATTGCCACGTCACATATCTCGGACATGGCCTCCCGGAACCACTCCAACAAACCGGATATACCGGTGGTCGGAATGGGTCTCCACCTCCTCTAAGACGCGCCAGTCAACGAAACGCTGTAACAGAGCAGGGCTGGCGAACGAGATGTCCACCACTGACTCGCCCTGCATCCGCACACACGTGGGGACAGTACCCCGGTTTAGGACGACCAGGCCTATCTCCAGAGCCCAGTCCTCCACCATCCTGCCCCTCGTGTCCGTGTAACGGGAACCCCAAGCCAGATGTTTGGCGTTGAAGTCCCCGAGAACGAGCACGGGGAGGGAACGATACCCGGCGACGACGTCAACCAACTCCGTAAGGGAGATGTGGAACTCGGCGAGGGTTCGGCTCGGGGAGAAATAAACACCCACCACGACAATCTCCCCGAACCGTGCTGCTACGCAACCCCGTCCTCTCTTGACACTCTCGAGGGACGGGGTGCCGGCGGCGGCCGACGAAATTAGGGTCACTGAGCCGTCCAGGTCCTCCACCCAGTTCTCCCTGGGCGGGACAAAATACGGCTCAGCGACGACGGCGATATTTATCGACCACTGCGCCATGCTCTGGAGCAACAGGTCCTGAGCAGCAGCGCAGTGGTTGATGTTCGCCTGGAGGAGGCGTAATGGAGCCGTTATTGACATTCCATTACTGCCTCCTCCCGAGCCCCCTGTGAAGACTCAGCTGCGGCCGTCGCGACTGTCGTAGTGGCAGCGGCGGCGGCGGTGGCACCGGCGGCGGTGGCGGCAGAGGCGGCGACGGTGGCGGCGGCTGCTGCGGCGGAGACGGCGACGGCGGAGGGCATTCTCCTACCACCGGCGTTGGCGGGTGGGGCGCAGGCCTTGCCCCCAGCCCAGTGGTCGGCCGGTTTGCCAGCTGCCGCACATGCTACGCAGTGCGGCGCGGCGCTACACGAGCCGGTCATGTGACCGGGCTGACCACAGCGGAAGCAGAGCCCGCTGCGGTCCACCTCTGAGGTGCACATAGCTCCCGCGTGGTTGCATGCATTGCAGCGGAAGCACCTCAGAGGTCTGGGTTCCAGCAGTTTCACCTGCGCAGACACCCAGCCTACCAGTAGCCTTCGGCCCTCCGTTATCTTCTTGGCCGCCGTCACGGGGCAGCTCACCACAGTGGTTCCCGTGTGGTCAGGACGTATGGTACCCGCCTTAACTTGCTCGGCAGAGCACCCCCCCGTCCTGACGACGGCGGCCACCACCTCCTCCGCCGTGACGGAGTCGTCCAGGCCCAATATGCGCATGGCACACTTAGTGGGCCTGGACACTCGGGCGTCGTCCGCGCTCAAGGACGCCCTCAACCTTTCGGCTAGGGCGTCCGCGGTCGGACCGCTGGCTG
Organism: Melanchra persicariae; assembly: GCA_947386135.1. NCBI lineage: Eukaryota > Metazoa > Arthropoda > Insecta > Lepidoptera > Noctuidae > Melanchra > Melanchra persicariae. Next base: position 11,743,843 of record OX376650.1, on the reverse strand, counting down.
CCCCGGGGATCTCCAGCATCCCGGCCCCGGTCATAGTGACCTTGAGCCGGAGGCCCCCGACGATGCCGAGCTCACCAAGGCTCACCGCCTCCTTGGCCTTGGTGAGCACGTCACCGTATGTAACGCCCCTCTTGACCGCTTCCGGCTGCAGTGTAATCACTACAGCCACGGTCTTCGGGGCGCTGAGCTTCGCAGCGATCCTTCTAGCCTTTTGCCGCCGCTATCTGTCGCGCTTTTTGGCTGCCCTGGCTGCCTTGCCCGCCTTCCTCTTCTCCCCGACCACTTGCCAGCCGGCTTCTTCTTCAGCCGCAGGAGATTTGGAAGACGGGGGCTGTGAAGGCGGTTGCACTGCCGGCGCTGGAGCCTTCGCCGCCCGTGCAGCCGCCCCACCTTTCTTCTTGGCCGGTGCCGATTTCGCCGGTGCCTTTGCAGGAGCTGGCTCAGCTCCTGGGTTGGCCAGGCCGGTCGGCATCGGTGTGGCAGCCACGGCAGCCGAATAAGAAGCCGAATGAAGGACGATGCCCTCCAGGACGGAGAACCGTTCCCAGAAGGCGGCCATCTCCTGCCGCACGAGGTCCAGCACCTGGTTCTCAAGCGACACGGAATGGCCATCCTCCTTGCGCCCCCCTTGAGGCACCTCTCTCGAGCTGGCTCCCCGGAGCCCGGCTAAGTCTGCCCGGAGCCTCTCATTCTCCTTTTGGAGAAGCTCCAGTGTGGTCGCCAAGCGGGCGACCTCCGCCCGCAGCCCAGACATTTCGTCCGTGGGCGCGGGCGGAGACCCGCGATGGAAGTAGGCTTCCTCTGCTGCCGCCAGGATGGAGGCTGCGGCCGCGCTGCAGGCCTTGTTCCTACTTGGTAGGCGCTTCTTGGCCACATCGCGGAGTGCCACCACCTCGGCAAACCCAGCCGTCACTCCGGGGCGCCCGTCCTCCTTGGCCAACCCCTCAGCCCACTCTTCGTCTTCTAGGGAGGTGGGCCTTCTCCACTTGGTGCCCTCCCGGCCCCTACCCCGCCTGCTGGTGAGGATTTTTCTGGCTGAGGCCAGCTCCTCATTCGAGGTCGACCTCTGGTCGTCCTCCTCTCTGGGCCGTTTGCGGAAGAACTCAGTGTTCTCCGCAGCAGCCCTCACTCCCTCGCGTCTAGAGCTCGCCGAGCTGGCGTCTGATGCAGAGTCGGAATCCGACCCCGCTTCTCCTCGCCGCTGAGGCGAGCCCTTCCTCCAATTCCGTTTTACCCTTTGGGTACGGTTTTATTTTTCTGTTAACTCATCCACTGTTTTATTACTGGTTCCAATACAAATATTATTGTATAAAATTAAGAAAAGGTTGTCTTGAAAGAAAAGATGTTGGTGGATTCGAAGCTGGCTAGCTAGAAAACAAGCACGACTTAAAAACACACGTCCTATCAACGCAGGCGCTTTCGTGACACTAGTTTCACGTCGCGTTTATACGATGACATTAGTTACATAACACAGTAGTTTCATCCAAAAATTACGCGCAACACGAAACTGTTTCAGTGCCGTAAAATCGATGCTTGCATTGTAAAACTTGACTTTTACACGTGAAATTGTTGGTGACATTATTTATTATTTATTTATTTATTTATTTAACAATTTATGTACACACATTAAACAAAAACAAAAAGTAAATAAGAAGAAGGAAACAGAAAAATTGGTACAAAGGTAATGCTTATTTCTAAAGAAATCTCTTCCAGCATACCTGCGAAAGGAGAGTCCAATATAAGAGATGTAGACACCGTGTGTAAAAGTTATTCTATCTGCAATAAACCTTTCATTTAATTCGTACGTCATCTCATTTCATAATCCATTCTCTCATGCTCGATTTAACATAATCATCATCGCAACTAAGTAAACAAAATAGGCCTTAGTTCCTGTCTACACTCTTCTTTGGTAGGTAGGTGCGCCATCCAATCATTTGTAACCACTGGCTGTTGCTGCTGTCGTTGTAACACTGCGACCGCCCAGCGCACCTGCAGCATGACGTATCACGTTCGCCGTCCGACTATGCATCCTGTGCAGACACGGATCATACCCACTTTGCATCTTGTGCAGAAAGGGTAACCACATGGTGAATAACACCCACCCGACTATGCATCCTGTGCAGACACGGGAATTCCCACTATGCATCCTGTGCAGAAAGGGAAACATGGTGACCAACACCCACCCGACTATGCATCCAGTGCAGACACGGGTATTCCCACTATGCATCCTGTGCAGAAAGGGAAACATGGTGACCAACACCCACCCGACTATGCATCATGTGCAGACACGGGTATTCCCACTATGCATCCTGTGCAGAAAGGGAAACAACATGGTGACCAACACCCACCCGACTATGCATCCAGTGCAGACACGGGTATTCCCACTATGCATCCTGTGCAGAAAGGGAAACAACATGGTGACCAACACCCAACAAAATGGTGACATGCACTGACACACATTCATTTCATCCAGTACCCCACACACGACGCTGCCTAATCCCAACCGTCTATCGATTTGGCTAACTTATGGCTAATTGTAAAGAAAGCAACGTCGTATGTGAAACTGTTACTCAACTGACATGAAATATACTCACTTTCGAAAAACGCAGCGCATGTTTCCGGATACCATTCACCCTGCCAAGGGATCATAAACTGGGCAGCAGCCTGCGTTTTCTTCCCATAGCCCCCAGCAAGCAATTTCAACTCGTAGCGGCCGTTCGGTGGACCTTTACGGACCCCGCATTCCAGGGTCCAATTTTCCTGTTACCTGTGAGTACTTGATGATGAAGACTTAATCATTAAACTGTCGTGGTGCGCTTTTATTTTAATTGACCCGTTCATCTTGGCTGGATTGATTTTTGTTAAGGAGCTGTTGAACTCGACTCCTGGTTAATTCTCGAGCAGACTCTTTGTTGACGCTGTAGTCTGGCATCGGGACATCGCGAATTAGTGACCATATGACTGGTGTCGTTGCATCAACGCCAATAAGAAGGTTCAGTGGGGAAGCCCGCGTGGATTTCTGCTTGATAATAATTAATAGACTGAACTGACCTTCAGAGAGACGTTTGATGAATGTGTTAAATATAGTAGGTCTTTCGTCATAATATACGTCACGCCTTCGCGGTTAAGTACGTCTGTTCCTAATATGACCGGCGCATTCATGCAGTTTTACGGTACAATCACCAGACCTACTTCGATTGAAATATTCTAATGTGACTGACATAAGATGTTGAAATTATTTCCTTGTCACTAATGCCTTTCAGAACACATCGTTTTTCTTTCGGTTGAGTAGAAACATTTTAACGCGTCAGACGAAATCAAGGATACGTTTAAAGTACTAGTATAGATATGTGAGAACATCTATCGGGACACTGTTTATTACGGCAATGGTAACACGTCTTTGTAAGAGTAGGATGAAAGTTCAGAACAAAGGTTAACATTGCGTTGGCCGTTGCTAGAATCTGCGCGCATCTTAGCAAAACATTTAGCTTCCACGTGACCAGGCTTTTTACAAAATGAGCAAGTTACGGGACCTGTGCCCGAACTGCCTGATGAAGATTTTGCTTGATTACAGTTACGACTAATGTGACCTTTGTCACCGCAGTTGGAACATGCTCTGGCCTCACTATGTGGTTTAGAGTTCGAAGAAAAGTGTTTCTTAGAACTCGTTTGAGGACCAGACCTATTATTATTGTTACCCCTACTATTAGGTTTTGTGTATATAGACAGAAAAGATACTAAGTTCTGAGGGGTTACTTCGGCATTTGCCGTGGCCGCTCGCACTTGCGGGCTGTCAATACCTCGAATGACAATGAGTGTCCTAAGTTCATCGCTTAAACCTGGAATTATTCTTAATCGTAGAAGAGTTCGGCGTGCGTACTCTGAATACGTGGGATCATTATCAGACGTAGACTTCATTGCTTCCAACAAAATGTTTGCGTAATCTGACTTAGTTGGGCAAAGAGGTTTAAATTCCAGCTTAAAATTAGTCCAAGTTCGATCATTAGTGACCCATTCCAATAGCCACACTCTTGCATCGCCCTTGAGACATGAGGAAACAAGAGACAAACACTCGTAATCACTCCAGGAATTTGCTTCTTTGGCACGATCAACCTCTTCACACCAAGCTTCAATATTATGAATCGTAGGGTCAAAATTTGAAACGAAATAGTTTTGTGACCTACTCGGCTGTACTGATTTCAGAGCGTGTATCAAAGCTTGGGTGAGGGTAGATGCCTCAGAATGTTGCGAGTTCAAATCGGGGGTATTTGGAACAATATTGCTAGTCGATTCAGCGTTCTTTGCTTTATTCGAAGTATGATGAGAACGATTCATTGAGTGATGACGACGGGTAACAATTTCGACTGATGATCTCCTTCGAGTCCTATGACGCGAGCGTACTGTTGCTTGACTATCCGTATTCGATGAAACGGAACGGGATCTATCGCACGAACGCATATTACGGGTACAACGATCGTACTTCGAGTTGTCGTTAGGCCGGCGCCGTTTTGTACGCGATATGTCCCTAGACCGAGACCGGTATTTACGTGAAACGTTTCTAGGGGGTGTCATAGTATCACGCGAGTTAAGTCCCGAAGTTGGTTTATGCGATCGACGTCTATCCCTATTGCGAGATTCGTGTCGAGAATCGAGACCAGCATTGCTACGAGAGTGGTCTCGAGTCTGAACACGCGAGCCGCTTTGGGAACGATGTTTTGATCCACTTCGTGTTTTACTACCCCTCTTAACAGTTACACTTCAACACAAACAAGAACAAAAAAAAAGAAAAAACACGAGGGTAGTTTTGCCAAAGTTTGGTTCTAAAATTTCTGATCAACACAGGCTATTGGTCCAATTATCCCACTTCTGATTTTAGCATTAAAACTAAATAAGAATTTAAAAAAGGGCAATTAAAACAAAACTAACATTTATTTACACTTTTTACTAAATAATTTAATCAAAACAAATTATCGAACCAAACTTATGACAAATCAACAATTCAAAATTTACAGTAAAACAAAAACGGCTCACGTGTTCACAAACCAACGCAATGTACACCTATTGTTAGGTCTTGACTCCACGAAGGCTGGCGAGCAAATAGGGCCGTCCATCGGTTGCGCGCCTGTTTTATAGACTTGCGGCTTCTAGTGAGGCACGAGGTAGGGGAAATGCTAACAATACTTATATGCAACTATGACGGTAACGAAAGGTAGTGTTCTTTCACTCGTTTCTTAAAAACTGTAAGAGTTTTGCATTCCACAACCGTACCGCGTGCACATTAAAGGAGTAGGAATAAAAATCGGTAGAGTGTGGAGGGGATTTCAGGAGATTTCTAAGATGGGTCCTGCAGGGTGCATCAGAAGGACGGGAGTAGGAGAAACGTTCTCGCAGGTAGGAAGGCGTTTTAGGGTTATGAAGGATGTTAAACACAACCTGGAAAAATGTTGGTTTAGAGCACACACGTCAGTGTCATTGCTAGAAACGCCAGGAGACTTGCCAATGCCGACAGTTTTCAGAAACTTCCAAACTTCAGAGGAGTTCCGGTTGTCAAGAGAATTATGAAAGTAGCGTCTTTTTGCATCCCTACACATACGACTGCAGCGATTACGCAGTTCTCTGTAAGAGCACAGGTTTTAATTTAAATTGAAAAATTATATTTCGATGAAAACAATATGAACGCGTCAGCATCACTGATAAAGTTGCGTTTATATTATTTTCATCGAAATCGAATGGTTCAATTAAAATTAAAATGCCAAAACGTAATTCGAGCCAGGTGCCAAGTTAACGCGTACGGGTAGTAACGTTATGGTGTTAAAATGTTCACTTTTATTTCACTACGTATTAAAAGTTTCACAAATAACTCAACAATTTGTTTTGATGTTATTTTCATGCTTACCTGCATTTATCTTTCTCAATAGATGGCGCCTAAGAGTCAGTCACCGCAACGCTTAGCGCTCGCTGTATGAAGTTTCTAACTAAAATTAAAAATTCAATATCTTTTGATTTTGTGGGTCGATTTTGATGAAATAAAAAAAATCCCTGTATAGTAGGCTGTAAATCTGTTGGGAATTTGATGAAAAGTGGTCTCAATTTTGCTATGGTCTCGGAAACTTTTAATATAATTCTAGATGCTGATGCTATGCTTATACCACTCAGATCCCCGACTAAAATCAGAAATGATCCGGTCGCACAATAACGCAATGTTAACATTAATCTATTCATGGGCGATATTGCAGAATTACTGAAACAACAAAATAACGAAAAAATTGCAACTGTGTATTACGTACTTAATAAACATAATTAGGTATATGTGATTGATACTTACAAAGTGGTTGTTGTTTTTATGTCATCTTCTGTATGGGAAACCAGGAAATTAACTGTTTCTTTTGTTAACCTGTATCTGTCTCTAAATTCTTTATCATTATATTTAGTGAAATTATCTTCCCTATCTCTAATAACAGGACGTGCCCGTGGATGCGATATACGGTCAAGAAAATCATCGAATTCGTCTTCTAAAAACTCAATTAAATCCAATTCAAAAGAAAACTGCTATTCCGAAGAAAGTTCACACAAAAATGTAATATTCCCGCGTTAAAATTCAAAAAAGAAATTCTTATCTACCAGATAAAAAAATAACAGCCACTTGAAGTCCCAGTTAGTTTATCAAGCGGTTTATCTGACAGATAGGACAATCAGCAACTTGTGAAACAAAAAAGTTTAGGCTATCCGTCAGATAACCTGCTGATAGGCTATCAGAGACTTTATCAGCAAGTGGTGAAAGAGGCCCTTAGTATGCAATCAATGAACTAACAAGAATGCTGCGCTTTTAATTAGGATGAAAATCTGTATCACAACTATCATCAATTTGCTTATCAAGATAGATTTGTGTTACTACTTTTATTATTAATTAAAAGCTTTTATTTAACTTGACTTGTATGTATGTTTACAAATCTTGCAAGTTTAATTTGACCCACTTCCCGGTATCCGATTGAGCTGAAATTTTGCATGCTGGTCCAGAACCGATGACAATGCATGTTATCATAAACGTGACCTAATGCTGCTGCGAGGATCGGCTCCGTACGAGAGATCTCCTCAGCGGTAAATAACAGGGACACGAAATTTTGTATACGCATTCGTTTATGACAGGCAGTTGGTAGGCCCACCATGAAATAGATGCCACATCCAGGGTGGTCTTCGAACTATGGAACTCCTCAATATTCAACTGCTGGGACTTGAAATTTTGAATACGCAGTCGTTTATGACAGGCAGTTGGTAGGCCCACCATGAAATAGATGCCACATCCAGGGTGGTCTTCGAACTATGGAACTCCTCAATATTCAACTGCTGGGACCTGAAATTTTGTATACGCATTCGTTTATGATAGGCAGTTGGTAGGCCCACCATGAAATAGATGCCACATACAGGGGTAATAGTTTTCCCCGTTCCTTAAGTTTTTCTGTTGAAGGACTCTCCGTTTTATCGATGGACTTTCGTATTGATCGATAACTATTGATTGAAACTAAAAAATATAAAATAAAATATTGATAAAAAAACTTAAAAAAAGCTTTTATTTAAGTGCCCTGATAAGATCAAAATAAAATTTTAAATCACATTAACCACATTCATTTATGACTTTACAGAATTGAAATTATAATAAAAGCTTGCCGGGTAAACATTTACCCGACTACAGCGAAGCAAAAAGGAGGGTTATTGACCATAAGTAAGGCGCTGAAAAGCTTCGTGCCTACATGCCTGTCATAGATAACCTATCTGGGTTCAACGTGGAACCAATTCAAGGAAAATTCCGAGGTCAAGATTTCTTCTTGTTGAATTTTATGCGTCTACCCTCATCAACCTGAAAAGTGAAAAACCAGTCCAGAACGGATGCGAACAGCTTCATAACAGCTGGCCAGGTCAAGGAGAAGTGCGTGAATGTCCATGAGGTTCTTTTCATCAATCCAGATTGAAGAAAAGAACCTCATGGACATTCACGCCATTGAGCCATTTTCGTTTTGTTATTGCTGTGAAGCAGAGGTGTTCGTTGGTTAATTTTTCTATATTGTTTACGAGTGAACATTTTAATGCTGTGTGTAATTTTCATGTTGACTATCGCTTTACTGTAAACAGTGTAGTAGTAGTTTAGGCGCTGTAGCTCTTGACTCTAGTCAATGTCAGAGATGACAAAGACAAAGTCTACGATGGAGCGAGCTTACCCAGATTGAGCCTGTTCACTCTAACTTTGACGAGATTAGAGCTGTAAGCTTTTGGAAACACAGACGCAGGCAGAGAGTTCCACTCTTTTGCTGTGCGCATTATAAAAGACGTTTGGAAATGCTTAGTGCGATTTGGTGGAATAGCTACAAGGTAGGGATGGTAACATGCAGTGCGTCTGGATGTCCGAAGGTAGAAGGGGGCCGGTGGGATGAGGTCGTGGAGTTCTTGGACACACTCACAAAAGTACAATCTGTAGAAGACCGATAAGCAGGCAACCTTACGGCGATGAGCCAAGCTATGTAGCTTGGCATCCACCAGTTTAACGTCACCGATGAGCCTCTTAGCTCTGCGTACCACCGAGTCAAGCGCGGCGAGCTGATACTTAGCTGAGCCATCTCAAAGGTGGCTACAATACTCCATGTTGGATCGGACTTGTGCTTTGTAAAGGGTTAAAAGCTGTCCAGGCCTGAAGTATCGCTTCACCCTATTTAGGATGCCCTGCTTTTTGGCCGCAATTTGGGCTTTATACTCGATGGTGGCGCCGAAGTTGAGACTGGATGTCAACTCCATGCCTAGGAGCTCGAGCCGATCAGTCACAGGAACAGATGTACTCCGAAAAGTAGGAGCTTGGTCAAAACGACTCCTTTTTGCGGTAAAAAGACACGCCTGTATTTTGGTAGCGTTAAAAGTGGCCAGATTGTCATCACAATACTGGGCGACAACGCTTAAGGTCAAATTTGTCCGCTCTACCATGGCCTCTCTCAAGGAACGGACTTCATCCCCGCCGGTTGTTGCGATTAAAAGCATGAGCAAGCAAAAGCAGATTAAAAGTCTGACTCTTCCGATTAATTCTTTCCAGCAACCTTTATTTGTGTTATAGGTACTGTGTGAGTCTCCCTGGCGCCCGAGTTTATTATCTTATTATTTAATTTTCATTCTGAACACATTCTTTTCATTATTACATTTCACACTTAAAATTATTACATTTGGCAATTATTATTAAATTATAACGATGACGTGAGCTTTGCCGGTAGAGTTACTCAAGACTTGAGCAGTGTTTGGGTCTTCGAACGATGTGCGTTTCATTGGAAGGAATCTTGCTCTCTGGTACGCGTCTGCTCATCAGACGTAACTGTGAGGGCAGTGAGCAAGTAGTGGGAGGGAGAGAGAGAGAGAAAGGGAGATAGGGACCTCACCCTCTAAAAGGAACAAGGAAATGGAGAAGACAACCGAAATAGATCTTTAAGACCCAGGGCGGTTTTAGTTCCAGAGAATCCGCCACGCTCTCTTCGAGAGCGTCAAACCCCTCGTATTCTGGGGGGGGCAACGATTGTCCATCATTTGCCAGTGGCAATAAGAGCCCAATCCGAGCCGTCCTTCAAGGACATGATTGGTTTTGATTTTAAAACGCCTGACAAAGTGTCGGTCCAGCGAGGGTAGAGGGCTCGCCTTCCAGGAGGCTGGCCGTCGCAGGGCTCCTGTCTCGGGGTCTTCTGGCAATGAGCCCGATGACGCTGTTGCCTCCGAACAGGAGTGAAGGCGAATGAGGAAGGCCGGGTTTGCGGAGGTCGTGAAGGCCGCGGTCCGCGATGTGGCCAATAATCGTATCCAGCCGAGCCGAAACAGGGCCTGCAGCGCGGCCACGGCCTCCATTTTGGCGGCAGCGAAGGAGGCCTACCTCTATCGCGAGTCTTCACCCACGGGCAAAATATTCAGGCTGCGGGCGGAGGTCGCCCGCTTGGCGGCCGCCACGGAGCTTCTCCAAAAGGAGAATGAGAAACTCCGAGCACACCTAGCAGGGCTCCGGGGAGCCGGCTCACAGGGGGTGCCACAAGGGGGATAGCCGAGCCGTGCCGCTAGAGAACCAGGTGCTGGACCTGATATGGCAGGAGATAGCTGCCTTCCGGGAACGGTTCTCCGTCCTGAAGGGCATCGTTTCTGCGCCCCTCGCTGGCGGCGAGCCAAAAAGCACGAGACAGAAGGCAGCGCCGAACGCGGCCGCCGTGATTGCCAAACCACCGGGGTCGACCGGTCAGGCCAACTGCGAGAACGGGCCACGGGCGCCCGCAAAGGCACCGGCCTAGAAAAAAGGTGGGGCGGCAGCACAGGTGGCTAAAGCTGCAGCGCCAGCGGTGCAACTGCCTTCAAAGTCCCCGCCTTCCAAGTCTCCTGTGGCCGAAGACGAAGCCAGATGGCTAGTGGCCGGGGAAAAGAAGAAGGCGGGCAAGGCAGCCAGGGCGGCCAAAAAGCGGGAAAGGAAGCGGCGGCAAAAAGCGGGAAAGGGTCACGGCTGCGCTCCGCTCCCAAAAGACCGTGGCTGCAGCGTTACCACTAGGTAACGCTGCAGCCGGACGGGGTGAAAAGGGGCGTGACGTATATCGACGTGCTCACCAAGGCGAAAGAGACGGTGAACCTTGGGGAGCTCGGCATCGTCGGGGGCCCCCGGTTAAGGGCAACTATGACCGGTGCCCGATTGCTGCCGGTGCCCGAATACGGCGAGCAACGGGCAGCTCGCCGTCCGATCAGAACAGACCCGGGTCGACGGCGCGCTTTGTTCTACACGCGCCGAAAGGAGAAGTCAGCATGGAAGATGGCCCCGTTAGGACCAGAGCCTGCCAGGGTTGCGGATTTTGTTCGAAAGAGTTACCGTGGCCCTGGAAAGCAAAGGGCACTACGAGGAGGACGGATGGGTTTTAGTCAGTAAGAGTCTGACACTCCCTCCCACTCCACCCAGAGTGGAAGGGTTCATCGGATGATTTCCCATCCTTAAAAAAGGCACTTTTGTTAGAGTTGTGCTATGTTTTAATTTCTGATCTCATTTCTATTTCCAATAACATTTAACGACATGATTTTGAAGTGACTTTTGTTCTAAACATTTTAAAAAGTCACTAAATAAATGTCCCATACTTACATCGTTTAAATTTTACCATGCTTTCTTACTTCTTACAGTAAAGGCATTCAGTGCACCTGTTTTCGAGGATTATATTGCATTTAAGTCAAAATAAGGCAAAAGAAATATGTTGTGGTAAGTAGTTACATCAATTTGGCTATAAAGGAAAATACTTGATTTGGATTCGCCCATACATTTATCCATTTCATTTACAACGTTTAATCGTAACAAAAAAAAGGGCTATTGCTGTAACCCACATAGATATAGATTAAAAGTAACTTCTTGTAAATTTTGGGTATTCGTCTTGGTAAGAGATAAGAAAATAAATTTGTTTTAAAAGAAATGGCACTTGAAGGCCAAATACTATAGAATATTTTTTTTTTTCTGAAATCTCAAAAGTTTTTCAGCTCTGGTGAATATTTTTCGTTTTGTGGGTTACTACGTTTCCGCTTTTTTGCGTCGATATTCAAAAAATGTCCAATGCTGACAATATTACAAACATACGGGTCAAATTGATAACCTCCTTTTTGAATGTCGATTAAACATAAGATTCAAATAAACTGCAATGTGGTATATAAGTTCCGGATTTACTAGTTAGGTAAACTTGAAACATTGTTTATTTTTTACAGTTTATTAAAATTTGCTAAGATAAACCTTTATAGGGTATCGTCAAATGTCACATTCATCGTCAAATGTGACAGACAATGTCACATTGCCACAAAACGCATATGGGTTTTGATAGGAGCAGCAATATGCATTATTATTGTCTATTGTTCTTCTAAGCATTATTAGCTGTTATAGTTTCATATTAGTTATTTATAGCAGGACACAGCAACCCTGTAATTGTTCCACCTTTTTTACCTGTGTACGTATTTGATTTGATTCTTAATTTGTTTGTCACTGGGCTAAGTAATTTTGACTTTCTATACCTTCTCAGTCAATTGAAGACGGAAGAGTTAACGGACATAATTTCAAAATAAAGGTGAGCAAAACTAGTAGTAAGTAGTAATGTATTTGGATTTTTTTAATCACCCTTGTTTTTTATACTGTGACTTGGATTACCTGCTAATAAACAAGCATTCTCTCAACCCTAAACTTACAATATTTGACCAATTCCATCGAAAAAATTAAAATACGTACTTTATATTACCATCTGCAGGAAACCTTTAAACTGGGGATTGAGGAATCTCAAATCAATAAAAGCATAAAGTTATGGCACAGTTCCTTTATTAACACAAGAAAAATCTGCTGCAATTCAACATCAATATCTCCATATTTATGTAGGTAGTATCCGTAGTCAAATCGCTGACACATTCAGCAATCACTCAGCTGTTGGTTTAGTCGAGGCTTAGGACTTCTGGGCGGTTACCCTTGCGATGTATTCGAGGGACCGCAGGATACCCACGGGTATTGCGGGGCCAACGGGAAGGATGTCACTCTGTAACAATACAGATAAGATTACTAATCCGTATAAACACACCTCCCTCTTATCTCAGTAACAACATTATAGGCAAAGTACAACACGCGTATGCGCCAGGCGTATTACCGCTACGGTAGCATCATTAAGTAGTCAGTAGGGAGGCAGTCCCTGCAGGTTTTATACTCCACAATTCTCTCTTGTACTTTACGAGTTAGAAGGCTCGCCGCTTTGTTAATCAGCATGACAAAGTACAATTAAATCATCTTTAGGTGTTGCATTATGAATAAACCAAAAGAAGAAAATCCAGTACTAGTTTCTCATATTTTATCGTTATTATATATTGATAACACAATTTGCAAAGAAATGGGCTATTATGACAGAAATGTTCTTGGAATGAAGGCTTGTACTTTAAACGGATGTTACATTTATGTTTTTAAACTGAAGTCCTCCAAGGTATTTCCTTGGAGGACATCAGTTTAAAAAACATACATGTAACATATGTATATGTGTGTATGTGTGCTTAACTATCCTAGTGAAATTAAACTAGGAGTGTTACCTGGGGCTGGTATCCGTTCTCGTCAGCGATGTAGGTGACTTGGACGACTTTACCGTCGGGGTCGGTGTACCCGTAGCTTCCCCGGGACACCTGAAGCACAAAATAAAATGTGGTTAGCACTGAGAAGTTGCGTTCACAGAAATGCTAAGCACTAAAGCATTGCCTGCCTGAGCCACAGAAATTCAACATTTACTTTTCATATACTGATAAAATTAATCTTAACATGCTTTTCTGGGCGTTACCAGACTGGTTCATTGAATACATAGGCACATAAATATCACTCAGCTCATGATAGTGAACGAATGTGTAGAAAAGTTCATAATAATAAAATACACTCACAACAGCGCCGTCAACAGAGTCCTCGGACTGCTTCCAGACTCCTGAAGCTTCACCGGTGATGCCATTGGATGTCTGGTAGCTGGAAGAAGAAGGAAATTATTGAAATACAATCACACGAAGTACAATATCATCGTAGTATTTGTAAAACGACACGGTTAGCGCAGTGGTTGAGCGATCGGCTGCTGCGCTGCGTGTCGCGGGTTCGATTCCCGCACGGAACAAATGTTTGTATGGCCTACAGATAGTTGTTCCGGGTCTGGCTGTTTGTGTACGTGACTTTGTATGTTTGTAAACGCACCCAACATAGATCTGAAGTACGTACATACAGGTATATAAGGTATATTATATTGTATGTTTATTTTACTATTTATCCTTTTGTATATTAAAGGAGAACAAGAAGAAAATATATTATCAGCAAAACGGTTTGCTGATAATATATTTTCTTCTTGTTTTTCTAAGTTTTCCAATGTTATTTCGTAAATGTTATGTAAATGTTATATCGTATTGTAACTAAGTGGTAGAGAATACCTAAGGCATTAAGTCCGCTTTTGTACCCTTGTGTTGCCTTTAGTTTTAATACATCGCTTACCATCAGGTGAGATAGTGGTCAAGTGCGTGCCTATCAGTAATTAAAAAAAAAACTTAATATAAAAGTAAATTAAGCAAATTAACTTTTGAAAGTTTCTGATAAATATTAAAGAAGTTTCTGAATAATGTAACAGGTTTATAATTAACAAAATAGCACGAGAGTCGGTAAAAAGTGAACCCTTACGCATAATTGTAGTTCTTTTCGCCAACTTCAGATTCGGCCCTGAGGACTTCGGCGGTAGCCTCGTTGCCGGACTGCTTGGCGGTCTGGTAGACGGCGGATCCAGCGTTGTAGGAGGCAGCGCCGGCTGCGACGACCGGGGTGGCAGCCGCGACGACGACCGGGGCGGCAGCCGCGGCGGCAGTCTTAGCGGCAATTGCGAAAGGGGCCACCACGGCGGTAGCGGCGACGGCGGCGGGGTTCTTCTGTAACCTGTTGACGGGCTGGTAGCCACCGAACGAGCCGAAGCTCGCCGCGCTAGCAGCGCACACGCACAGAGCAAGAACCTGCGAATAAATTAATGAGTTATCCCGAATTATTACTTGTTGTACGATCATCTTATTGAAAACTTATTATTAAAAAGTTGTCATCAGAAATTTCCATTTAATTAGTTAGAAACATTTGAGTTATTCTTAGTCATATAGTACAAATAATCTCACCAAGAATTTCATTTTTGCTGAGATCTGTACGAATGTCAGAAACAAACAGGTACCTTCCCATTGAATTTTTATCCTTTTATATAAAATAAAACTCAACAAAAAACAGCGGATTGAATATTAAGGGTATTGACTCAGAAAAGTGACCTTGGTTTAAACATAATTTCTCGATGTAGAATATCATTAAGACTGGATCTATTATATTATCAAATCGTTTACATGTAAGAGGACATTATTTATTAGTCAAACAATTCAATGTATTTTCATATTCACTATGAAATGGTTCCGTATTTTTTGTTTATATTTTTGTTATGGAAAGGTAAAGTTGAAGTTAAAAATCCACAAACTACATTTTCATTTAGACAGAACAAGATACACATCCATTCCATTGTACACTTGTTTTTATAAATGTTTCTCCTATTCTTGTAATGAGGTGTACAATAAAGTATAAAATAAATAAATAATAAATACGATATCAATACTTAGAATAAATTAAAAGATTTCTTTATGAATGTACAAATTATAAAAGATTTTATTTTCGCTGAGGAAACCACGCAACCGTGTGTACACAAAATAGCAATTCTGATTTTTCAGTGACAGTAAATCTCACGCAATTGTGAATCTATCTGTACTTACGTAGGTAAATGAAAAACAACCAAGCAAGTAGGTACAACCAGTACAACTCTGACTGGTGTACAATGAGTTTCGAACGACTTATGTTTTTAACTAACTTCGAAAAGGAGGAGGTTAATAATTTTCATATTTATTCTGTATATGTATTTACACATACTTATGTATACATATATTTTTAATGTAATAGGTTGGGGAAAAAGTTTCTTCGCATTTTTTAAGAAAATTCAAAACATTTTTTAATATAGTTTATTTACATTAAACTAAAGTATGTAGGTACCATTTTGTTCGATAACTTTCTGCCATCTTGTAGGTAGGGACATGATCCCATTGCTATATAAATTTTGGGACTTCTGATCAAAATACCCCGCGACAAGTGGTTTTGGCAGTCCTCTCGTGATGTTAACCTAACACTGCCTAAAGCAGTGGTTGTCAAACTGCGGCCCACGGGCCGCGTACGATATTTGTGCGGCCCGCGACATGAGCAAGCAATTTAAGTAGACCTGATTTCACAGGTTGCTTACATACATCTATACTAATCTTTATTGTTCATAATATATTCTATGTTTGTTTGAACGCGCTAATCTCTCTGGAACTACCAGTCGGATTTGAAAAATTCTTTTTGTATAATATGATAGCCACATTCACGAGGAAGGCTACAGGCTACACGGGAACTGGAAATTCCTACGGGAAAGGGAAAAATGGGATCACCGGGTACGAAGTAGCGGCCAAAAGCTAGTTACTTATATTTTGCATAGAGGTACAAAATGGGGAAATCGCATTATTTTCACAGCTTGTAAAAATATTTCAATTGATTGGTGTTGTCAACTATCCAATCCACGAATGTGCGGCCCGCTATGATACCTCACTTTGTCTTATGTGGCCCTTGATCAGAAAAGTGGTGACGACCACTGGCCTAAAGAATTCTGAAGAGACCGAAACAGGTGGAAATCTGAAGGTGCAAGGTCAGGACCATACGGCGGATGCATTAACACCTCCCAGCCAAACTCTCTTAATTTTTGCTGAGTGGCTAAAGATGGGTGAGGTCTAGCGTTATCATGATGAAAAACCACACCCCTTCAGTTGATTAATTCCGGCCGCTTCCTCTCAACTTCTTGCTTTAATCTCATCAGTTGTTCGCAGTAGAGTTCAGAATCGATGGTCCTGCCTGGTGGTAACAGCTCATAATGAATAATGCCCTTCCAATCCCACCACACACACAGCATCACCTTGTTGCGAGTTAACCCGGGTTTCGTCACAGTCTGTGAAGCCTGACCGGCCTTTGACCACGACCTTTTTCGCACGTTCTTGTCGTACGTGATTTACTTTTCATCACCAGTTATCAGCTTCTTCAAAAATGGTTCGGTTTCATTACGTCGTAATAAAGAATCACAAATGAGTACACGGTTCATTAGGTTTCTTTCAGTGAGCTCGTGAGGTACCCAAATATCGAGCCTTTTGTGGACCCAGTTTTTTTCAAAAGCGCCATAACTGTTTTGTGGTCAATTCCCAGTTCTTCAGCTACGTCGTAACTTCTGATATGCCTATGCCTGATCTTGCTTCACTTTTTCAAAAATGGCATCCATTTTATCCATAATAGGACGACCAGAGCGATGTGCATCTTTGACATCAAAATTTCCGGATTGAAAACGCTTAAACCAAATTTATGCTACTGCTAAATTGCGATGTTTATGGACCTGGTGCAGTGTCTGTGAGACACTGCACCAGGTCCATAAACATCGCAATTTTTTTTTCGCGGCTTGCGTTGCATTTTGACCTTTTTTGTAGTAAAATTTTAAAATGTATCGAATTTCTTCAATTAGATTTTTTCAGATTCACTCATCTTGAAAGTGTTGATTGATTAATAGAAATAGTCTGCTGACAAGATTGTGTATTTGCATCAAAAATATACCTTAGCAAAAATATTGAATTCCAATGGTGCATACGTAATGTCTTGACTTAAAAAAAAATAAGGCGTTGTGTTTATAAGTCAACAATGGGATCATCTTACGTCCGTATTCAAATAAAGTCTACCCACATTTTCAATGGTTTTTTTTATTCAATAACCGATGGCCTTGAATTATAAATTGATTTCTTTTAGATGGTGCATTCTATCAAAACCTATTATTAACCGACTTCAAAAAAAAGAGGAGGTTCTCAATTCGATTGTATTTTTTTTTTTGTGTTTGTTACCTCATATCTCTGTCATTTATGTACCGATTTGAAAATTCTTATTTTATGTGAAAGGATATACTTCTCAATTGGTCCCATTGAAATTTTATCAAAATCGGTTCAGCAGTTTGATTTTTAAATCCAAATAGCTGGAAAATTATAAGCAAAAATCATTCTTGCATACGAAATTGCGTATTTTTGCTTTCCTGTGGCTTAACAGTGGTGTTGTTTGGTGTGGGGTACTACTAAAAAGTGAAAAATAAAAAACTTTTTCACAAAAAAAGCCGACTTCCAAAAAAAAAACACTACAAAGTACAAAATAACTTTAATTTCGGAAGTCGGTGTCAAGTTACGAAGAAACAATCAAAAACACAGACTTCCGAAATTAAAGTTATTTTGTACTTTGTAGTGTTTTTTTAGTAGAAGGATTAAAATTTTCCTTGCCAACACGGAATACTGTTTCAACGTGACGTGGGATACAACGCCCACTCATAATGATCTTAGATTAGCTATAAATGAAATACACCTTGGTTAACCTTGGTGATACGCACCACACTCTTGAAACGTGACATCCTTGGGACGAACCACAAATTGAACGAGGGCCTCTACAAAACTAGTTTCAATCTTCTAAATGTCAACGACTATTATTACCACCTCCGTGGGTCAGCAGGGTGTGACCCGTGCCATCTGCACCTCACAAATCACTAAATACTTTTATGACAGCTATAATATGTAAATAAGTTTGCACGATATAAATTCTATCCATAAATACCTTTGTAGTTGCTGTAATACGTTTTTTTTATTTCGAAATAATTAATTCAATTTCTGGCTTGGTGATTGAACTTGCAAGTTTTTAGAAGGACTCGGTAAAAAGAGATTTCAGGAATTAATTTTGTGTTCCTATAAAGTTGCTGGTCATTGTTAATAAAAACGCAAGAATCACAAGACAGTAATGTAACAATTTGTAACAGATTTTTTTTGTTTTAAATTCGTCTAGCATAGGTACTTGATTACAAACAAATGACATTTAACTTTGGTATTTTCGGGAAGGAGATAATTAATTATTAATGATGTTAATTGGTTCTGGAGGTCTGGTAGGCAGCCGTTTCATAAGTAAAATACTGGTCGGGGTCGGCACCCCAATATATAGGCTAACACGTTTATCCTAAAACTTCCAAAAATATGTTTTAATTTTATCTTAAACTAGCTGGACCGTTGCTGTAAATAAAAATTAAAACTTTTAACTTTACCTTCTATATACATACTTTACCTTGCATATTTGTATCTAAAAATAGCAACATCTTCCCTGAAACAAAAGACATGCATAACATAAACACACATACTGCATGACAGTAAAAATTTTCAACAAATTACTGGAACAAATGAAAGAAGAACACAAATTCAATACATTTAACAGAAAATTAAAACAATATCTTACACAAAAATGCTTTCACTCGGTCGCAGAATACTTAGAATAAAATATTTAGTGAATATGATAGATAGATAATTACTTACCTATTAACACAAAAAGCACACACACAACACACACACACTCACACGCACACGCACTTACACATAACATAACATAACAAAACAAATTAATAAAATAAAATAATTAATACAAATGAAATATAAATCAAATAGAGAATAATATAAATAAAAAATGATTGAATAACCTCATTATATTAATTAAAATAATAACATAAACTTAGTACTATTACTGATACTAATAATATTTGTTTATCAAACTTGCAATCCAGTATACCTACCTCCTAACTGAATGCTTGTTTTGTCCAATCTACCCTTTGAATCTACCTATTATGTTGCCGTGCCCTAACCAGGTTTCATGTTGGAACTTACTTTTAAATACTTACATGTATGTAACAACTAAATGTACAAATGAATACAATAAAGAGTTTGAGTTCGTATGCGTTGCAATGACACGCAATTCTCATTTCCATCTATAAGAAACTCTGTGGTTCGGCTGATTCGGAAACACGGATCTTTTATCTATTTTTTTTTTAGGCTATAAACAGGTTTATTATTTGGGAGCAAGGAGATAATACTTACTTTATGTACATTATGTTGTATCATAATATTCATAATACTTGTGATCTTTGATAACAAATTATTAGAAGTAAACATTTTTATTTACACTCTTTTGCAAAAAAAACGGGCACCTAAGGAAATTTACGTTCTAAGGTCGATTTTAGTTAACTAAATGAAATTTATTTCTTTGACGTAGTCTGTATACTTATAATCGTGTAAATTAATGCTCGTGAAGTGAATTCGAGCAATTAAAAGAAAAAAAAAACGATGGATTCTTTAAAATCGATGTACACGCCCAAACAATAAGAAGTGGTCGGCAATAAAGACAAGTTTTTTTTTTTACTTTTTTTAATTAAATAAAGTTACAAATGTAAAAACTTATAACGAGTGTAACCTCCTCTTGCCAAAATCACAGCTTGAATCCTTCTGGGCATGCTTTCCACGATGTTTTTAATAACGTTTTGAGGAATACGTTCCCACTCTTCTGCAATGACTCTTTTTAGCTCCCTGATGTTTTGTGGAGCAGGTTGCACTGATCTTACCCGTTTGTTTAGAACATCCCACACATGCTCAATTGGATTGAGGTCAGGACTTCGAGCTGGCCAATCTAAACGACGGATCCCAACTTCTTGCATGTACGCTTCCACGTCGCCAGAACGGTGCGGGCGAGCATTATCGTCCATAAAAATGGAATCTTCCCCAAGTGCAGTCAATGTGGGTTGTGCATATGGAATTAGGACTTCCATTATGTACCGGTGTGCATTTAATGTTCCATTTTCTATGAAAACTAACTCCGTACGCTCCGTCGAATTAATTGCTGCCCAAAACATAACGGAGCCTCCGCCATAAGGAGTGATTTCTTCGAAACACACTTCCGCATAGCGTTCCCGTGGTCTTCGCAGCACTCGCCGGCGTCGGTCCTCTCCACACAAAGAGATTCTAGCTTCATCAGAAAACAATACTTTATTCCAGTCCTCTAGAGTCCATGAAGCACAGTTCCGAGCAAACTGAAGTCGAGCAACACGGTGCTCACGGAGTAATTTAGGGCCCCGAGCTGGGCGGTAACTCTTGATATTGGCAGCCAAAAGCCTCCTCCTGACCGTCCACAAGCTAACTTCTACTCCTCTTACTTCTTCAAGGTTCTTCTTCAGGTCCACACTTGACGCTTTACGATTACGCAACGCCTGACTCACCAAAAAGCGGTCATCTCTTGGTTCTGTGCATTGTTTTCTTCCCGAACCGGGTCTTCTTTTGACCGAACCAGTCTCTTGATACCGTTGCCAAGTCCTCTGGACAGTTGAACGACTCACATTTAGCCGCTGAGACACGTAAGTTTGCGAACAACCTTCTTCAAGTAGGGCTATAATTTTACCGGTCCTTATCGCTTTATCACTCATATGAAAAAGTGGTATTTAATGTAAAAAGAAAGATTAAATTGTTTAATTTGCAGAAAATATCCAAAAAGTTTTAAAATATCGGAATCAGTTAAAAATCGTTTCAGCAATTCGCGCCATTAGTAAAGCAATTTTAGAATAATCCACAATAATCATTATTTTTCTTTTAATAATTTCAAATTTTAAATTTGGAACGTAAAGAATCATGCCAGGATGCTTCAAAAAACATGCCAATACATCGTCAAATTATCAAAACCTATTTCTTGTTCTTCTTCATTGAAGTAGAGAAAAAAATCTAAAGTGCCCGTTTTTTTTGCAAAAGAGTTTATTATTAATACTTTTTAAAATAGATTTTTTGAGCCAGGAACCTTCGCATGCGTCCCCAGAACACTCTACCAAAGTTTTATCACAATCTAATCAATGATTTCGGAACGCATAGAGGACAAACATACAAATATTGATTTTTATTTATATAGAAGATCAAATTTAACCCGTTTACTAAAAAAATAGGTAAGTATACATTTCTGTTTAAAATCAACTAGACAACAAGCGGTTTTAGCAAGTAGAGATTTACAAAAGTGGTAATCAAATCTTAATCAACATTTCCTGCCATTTTTGTTTAATTTTTCGGCCATTTTTACAATATCAGAGTGCCAATCCTACTATTTTTAAGCAACGTTCTCATTCACATGTCAGTCGCAAACTGTCAGAAAAAACCGTATGTTCTCATACATTTTTGACAGTTTGCGACTGAGATTATTATGAAAATTTGTAGAATTGACACCCTGGTCTTAAAAATCGAAAACAGGACACCTACGTACCACAATTTATTTGCCTTGCAAATTCTTCAAAATAATTTTACGAAACATGCCATATAAAGATTAGACCCTCCCACGTTAGTCAGCGTCGAGAAAGTTCACCATACTTCCACCAAATGCAACGGAAATGCAAGAATGCTACACCTACTTAAACGGCACCTTGACCTGAAAGGTACCGACCGAGATCCCTCCTCCCCCCTACTCCACCACTGGTTATAAATAGATGCTTACCTAACGTAACCTTTTACCTTTTTACCTTTCTAGGTGAACTATGAGCGTATGTACAAAGTAACAATGCTCCGAGCGACACATGCCCGTATGATAAGTTAAAAATAAACGTAGCCTTACTGTTGCCAATTATTACCAGCACCAAAAAGAGAATCATTAAGCTATTATGTTGTTTGAAAGCCTTGGTGTTCAGTTTCGTAACAATTATTACTTGTTGTAATTCGGTTTATTTACCGGCTGATCAGCATGGGTTTGTTTGAAATTGTCGTTTTGCTGAGATAATCTGGGTTTTGGACCTAATAGGGATCTGCTGACACCCAAGGTGTTCCTAGTTCACAGGGTGAGAGAGAATCCTAAGCAAATATTATAAATACGAAAGTGAATTTGTTTGTTCCACTTTGAGGCCTAAATCACCGAACTGATGATTATTAGGCTACTTTTTTTCAAAAATCTATATACCTAAACACGAGCAAAGCCTCGGGAAAAAGCTAGTAAATGACAATTACCCAGTTGGCACGAGCGCAAAAAATATGTAACTACGAGTATATAATGAATCCTACTTCTTACTAATGATATAATTGACTTCCTATCAATTCCTTACACATTATTACAAATGAAAAAGTCTGAATATTCTTTCGTCAATCACGCCTCCACGGTTAAGCGGATATGGAAGCTCACAGGAAGATCAAGTCCTAATTTAGGACTCTTTTTATCCCAGCAGTACGATTCCGTGAATTAACTTTCAATTTTCACTTTGGGAGAAGCCGCTGGTTTGAGAAAGTAAGCGAATAATTTATTGAATTGAGTAAGTTCCTTTAAAGAAAACAATACATTGTTAAAACATCTGCAGCCAAATTATGTGAACTGTATTACAGCATACAACCTAAATCCTCTCAGTTTGATTAACTCCGACTCTAATACAATATAAAGCGTCAATCACTACATAGGTATATTGTTGATGGTCGCCTACAGGCATTGTATTGCAACTGTGCAAAACGGCAAAAAAATCCTTGCCAATAAGATATTATGTTACATAACACCATTGATATTAACACCGCGTGCAGCACAAAATATAGGCATGTTACAAAACAATGGCACAATATCTGCTAGAAATCGATGATTGTCACTTGTCCGTCCATCAATCACCAAAATGATTGATGTCAATGAAATGTTGGAGTCATCCTTTTTAAGTTGCTAATGAGAAACCGACATCAGATAACCCGGTGTGCTATTACCAACGAATCTAAATTCGCAGTAACAATAATTTAGAAACTTATTATATAATTATAACAACGCCATCTTCATATTTTTACTAGAAATAATTAAATGTAAACACAGCTTCTTGACTAAAATGGCAAAGATGAGATCAAATTGATTGAATGGATCAACTTGTTTATTCAAATTAACTCAGATGCCAGAATGTTCAAGTATCTGTCGCTAGATGGAGCTAACATTTAACCCGTTACTACTTTCCATGCTTGCAAGCATGACAACAGTAGTATTTTGTTTCTGAATTAGGATTTTTTTATATTGACATCATGCTTACATCCACTATTCCCTAATAACTCAATGAGCAAAGTATAGCTTCGACATTCACTGCACGCAGACCAATTGAAAGTGGGTGAAAATGAAATTAGTTTCCCTAGTGTAATTTGTCGCACTTCAAACTGATGCATTAGATCTTTTTTTACATCGAATGGGTAGTAATGGCAAGGGTCTCAATACAATCATGACATCAGGAAGACAACAGAAATCCTGTTAATTTATTAGGCTGTTAAAGAATCAGGTGGTGGAAAAGGAAGAGGAAGGCCTTTGCCCAGCAGTGGGACATAACGAGCTTCTTTAGATAAGATTATTATTAGAGAAATTATTTAAGTGATTTGATAAGATTAAAGAAACTATTACTATTATATTCCTAAACACATTTTTACATTTTTAACCGACTTTTTAAATTTTTATATGTTCGGTTATTCCCGAACTTATAAAAATTTAAAAAGTCGGTTCCGTCCGTCTACGTCATATATTATATGGACGAATTTGAAAAATTCTTTTTTTGTTCGAAAGAAGTTTATTTCGAAATAGTCCCATTTTTCGTAAAGATCGGATGAAGAACTTCAGAGGTAAAAATAAAAAATCTTTAAAAAAAAAATACAACCGACTTCTAAATACAAAGTTCAAAATAACTATTATTTATTTTAAGAATTGGGTGGTTCTGAAAACTTTGCTTATTAATTATACTATCTGTGCCCAGGATTGGATTGGATTTCATCAATACAATAAAATAAATAAAAAACGTGGAGTCTTCTTTCAGTGATTTGCTCATAAATCAGGCGTGAACAATGTGAACATAATATGTTACCAAAGATATATTTTTATTGCACATCATATTTATTTGATAACGGCCGGCGTCGGCGCATACTGTTAAGTCACTTATTTCGTAAAAACGAGAATTTAGTACGCAAATCACAGAAGCATGTTTATTATTGTAATTAGTATGTATTATCTGCTGCAATATTTCCTAATAACGTTTCAAAACGCGTTAGCAGCTTTTAAAACTTAATTACAGGTTTATTGATACAGCATGATGTCAAAACTCTCAGGGTTACGTCTGGCGGTTAGGGCGCTTTGTAATAACATGTTCCTAAACATATTTAAAGTTTTATCTCCTTTACCTTTATATTGGTTAAAATTTTAATTATAAGTACTAACAAGATAAAATTATTACTATTTTTTTTTTTATTAAACTTTCGTCATCAGCCAAAAACAATCTGAAGTAGCAATAACATTTTATTGCTCACTAAATTTAGGACGATTGGTGATTTTGTTTTTCATGAATGTGATAAATAAAGGAGGTATGTGGAATAGAGTATCCTGGCCTTCTGTCAAATTCCTGGTAAATACTTTTCTTTTTTTATTTCTGTGGCTTGTAATTTTATAAGACCGCTATATAATATTAAGTTAGTGATTTATGGCTATTCCTTTTTGATTACATATCAAATATTTGCTTCAATACCAGTTTAGAGTAGTTAATTAATGCTTGTTTACAGTAAAAATAACGAATACTAGGTTCTACTGAAAAAAATATGACCATACACACAAACAGAATGCTGTTGGTTCCCATGGAGAAAAAGCATACTCAGGCTATTTTTTCCCACTGCCCAGAATCCAGGTCTTCCGACATTGGTCTGGAATCCAAGTTAAAGTGTATAGTTATATCTTTAAAGTGTATGGATTTTAAAGAGCTCCTGATGGTAGAAAAAGGTTAAGAGAAAATACAATTAACTTTTAGATTTTATATTTACATCATACAAAATAGTTTATGTACAAAACAAAAAGATATAAAATAGTGAGTTTCTAATAGGCGTTTAAAGTATTCCATAATATACCAATGGATTCTGTGTATTGAAATATTACGGAATACTTTATAATTTAAATAATAATACATTGTATAGTGCTTTACCTAATAGTTCAAACATGATTTTAGTTTTCAGGCTGAGGAGGAGCGGTGGCGAGGTAAGCCAGAGCGCGCTGGATGGCCTCTGGGATGGGGGGAGGAGTGGGGAGGTGGGCACCCTGAGGCTGGTATCCATTTTCGTTGGCGATGTATGAGACCTGGATGTTGACACCGTCGTCACTGGTGTACGAGTACTGTCCTTCAACCTGCTGGGCAGGCTCTTCGGCGCCGATGTTCTTCAGGGCTCCCTTCTCATTAGCGCTAATACCGTTGCCAGTTTGGTAGGAAAACGAGTAGGAACCATCAGCGTTGATCTCGTTCGTTTGACTCAGGATGGGGATGGGTTCACCTTGTTGACCCTGAGGTGCGGCGACGGCGACAGCCAGGAAACCGAGGAAGACCTGGAACAAACGAATTGTTATGAATATTTTTATATTACCACTTAACTATTCCCATTAAGGATGTTTTTAAGCCATAGGTAGGTACTATAATAAAAAGTTTATTTTCTGAAAATCCCAGTTAGGTATTCAACACAACACTGCAATCACAAGGCACTTTCTTTCAGGTATCCAAATAGTGAATGCACAATCACAACACTTACGATGGTTTTCATGTTTGTTTGTTGTTTGTCGGTGAAGGCACTAGACAATGTTGATCTAAGAGTGTTATCGGTATATATACGGACGGGTCACTATGCCGCCTACCACCTCTGGATAGTATTGCACCATTTGGCACGTCAGAATAAATTCGACAAAATATGTGTGTGCCTGCTGTAGTCAATGCGCTTGCGAGATATTTGCAGCACCATGATTTGATCGGCCCTCAGTCAATTATTTGCCATTGTAAGCGTTAGGACGTTCAGCTGCCAATTTACTGAAAATATTTATTTCTAATGAATACCTGTCTAAATTAGAATATCGGGCAAAGATTTCCTTTAAAAGTGATAATATTATTCACACGCAAAACTAACGATATGCTTACGTGTCTAGGTATCCGTACGATAATTGTTTATGCTTTCTTTGCACTGTAAATTGGCACAATCCTTACGTAATGGACTAATGGTACCTAGATATTCACAAATAATTTCTTATAGGAAAATGTTTCTCATATGCCACAAATTTTACACCTGTTTTATTTCAACAGTATCTCTGTTGATAACCAACAGTAGTTTACCATGTCAGAGGCCCTTGAGGCGGTTTAGAAACTCTAACACTGGGGTGTGTGGGGTCGTTAGACCTTACTACCACCCACACGAAGAAGAAGAAGAAGAGTGTAGATAGATTTACTTTTTTATATCCAGTTTAATAACTTTCGATGAATACCTACTCTTAAAAAATATTACTTTCTTATGAGTTTTCTGTTTCTACAACGAATCTCATTTCTGAGTGATTAGGTAAACTCTAACATGTTTGTACAACGATAATTTTATGCAATAATTTCAATAAAAAGATGTCTAAAAACATTAAAACACAATAGTTTACCAGTTTTACGAAACCGGTTACACAAGGTCGTCTCATTATAAGACAGTAGGTACGCGAGTATAAATAACTAATCAACTATGTTTCTACAATATATTGCGAAGATTTTGGGAGAAGACAAAATAGTTCTATATAATCCAATAATAGTTAAAATAAATTGAATAAACGTTGTTACTTGATTTGAGCATAGAGGTACAAACAGATTCCTATTTTAACATTTATCAAGGTACCTTTAGAATGTCGGTAAATCCTGTAAAGAATTTTAATTCAAATGTCAAATTAACTAATATTGCGCAACTTGAACAATCAATATCAGATTATAGATACCAATACCTAATGTTTGAGGTAAATGACTATATTCGGTAGAATATCTATGATCTTTTGCGATATATGCAATCTATTAGCACGTCTGTACAAGGGCCTTGTACAGGAGTATTAGGATGAGCGATTCGTAGTATCAGTAAGAGCAGGATTAGATCAACACTGTGTAGGAAGATTATGTTTTATGTTCACCTATCAACACAAGCTATACCCACTTACATCTTGTTCCTAATTAGTGCACATCCTCATTTTGATATTTTATATTCGTCTTTTTTTTTATTTAATTTCGAGGATGCTCGATGATCACTCACTGGACGTCTGAGAAAAGACGTTTTCGTCGAGGTCGACCACCGCGAAGGTGGTGTGACGATCTCATCATGTTTGCGGGGAAAACTTGACCAAAGATCGGCCAATACATAAAGATTTGGAAAGAGAAATGGGAGCCGTTTGCAAATAGTGGGACACAAAAGTAGGCTATTAAAAAAAATGTCGCTCGTCCCTGATGTATTGAAGAATACTGAGACAGGGTTTCAATGATCGAAACATCTAATTGACTGTACCTACCTTTTGTTTGTTCATTTCTTTAGAATTACTAATAATTTAAATATTATTAATATCCTTCTGGCTATGTATAGATTGTACTGAATGCTTAGGTTTGCAACTAAATTATTACTTACTTTAAATTCCTATGGGTATGACCCTTATGATCCTAGGCAAAAACAGAAAATCAGCGCGGTGCTGAGGGCAGAGCACAGCAATATGCTGAGTGGGAGCCTTTTTGCCACAACCACGACACGCATGCTTTAATAGAACTTGTTTTTAACTTAAACATTAGTTATTTTTATCCTTATTTAATTTCTAACTTGTCTTTACTAACATATTTAAGAACTACTTCCTAACCCTATCGTTTGGGTTTTAGTGCAGGATCCACTAATGTATTACATGTTGTTTTTGTGGCAATTAAATACTTTTTCTTTCTTTCTTTCTTGTCATTATCAAGCACAATTCATTCGATTATTTTTATTTTGATAAGCTTCGAATTCTAAACTAATCTATACATATAATAAAACAGTAACGAAAGAAAAACTGTACATTGAGAATTTTCGAGAAAAAATAAGTGGATTTTGTTAGAAAAATGTAACTGATGACAAAAAGTGACTTTTCAGAATTTTTGTCTGTTTGTCTGTTTGTATGTGTGTATGGTACGGCTTCATGCCAAAACTACTGGATAGATTGAATTGAAATTCAGCAAAAATGTTCTTTATAAACCAAGGAAGACTTAAGGCTACATATTATCACGCCGTATGTTATGGGAGGTAAGCAATATTGATTTTAAAAGGTTTTTGTTCGTAATTGAATGCACAAAATGACATGTTAGTTAGTTACAAAACCATTTAGATAATTTTTACACATAAACCTGATAGGAATTGTAGCAATCTAGAAGAAATCAACTTATTATTTACATAATTCAGATACCCGTAATGCCATCTGTTGACCGAAAAAAGTACTAACTATCAAAAGCATGAGAATTACACCAAAATATATTTTTTAGTTACTAATGGTACTTTTAAAACGTCATAAACAGTGATTCTTTTGATACAAAACTTATCGTTATGCATTTGATGCATAACATAAAAAAAAGATTTGGTCTGATTGCTCCACTGACGTTATTTTCCACTCAACCTGTAAAGCACCCTGGTTGCTTCTGTACACTTGGACGGAGCTAGGCCGGCAAACTTAGCCAGGACACCTACGCACAACGGAGTCCATACTCTACTCTATCCGTTGCGGGGTTTTTTTTATGGATGGGAAATCATCAAAATTACTTCTTCCGCTCTGGGTAGACTGGAAGGGAGTGTCAGGCTGTTACTGACTAAAACCCATCTGTGTTTCTCCTTATGATCTTTGCGTTCCAGGGTCACGGTGACTCTTTCAAACAAATTCCGCAACCCTAGCAGGCTCTGGCCCTAACGGGCCCCCCGTCTACTTAACTGACATCTCTTGGAGGCGCGCATGGAACACAACGCTTCGTCGACCCGGACCAGTGGCGCTATATATGGTGTATAGTTGAGTCACCACTTACAAGTACGGGGCGGGTTGTTGATGCTGAGGCCATTTCTGGGGACATTAATGTTCGGTTTACCCCTAAGGAAGTTGCGTCATTGGTAAAAGCTATGAAAGGAGGAAAGTCACCAGGTCATGATGGGCTCAGCATCGAACATCTGAAATATTGGAGTGCACTTGACGCTTGGCACTGGGTGCACTTGACACGTGTCCTAGCCATGCTGTTTAATTTGTGTGTCAGTCACAGCTATTTACCAAATAGCCTCATATTCACCGTTGTAGTGCCTATTATTAAAAATAAAACTAGGGATGCCTCTGATGTCTCCAATTACAGGCCTATATCCTTGGCAACTGTTTCAGCAAAGGTGCTGGATCGTCTGCTTGACACACAGTTGGCTAATCATCTCGAACTACATGACGCTCAGTTTGGCTTTAGGCCGGGGTTGTCCACTGAAAGCGCTATATTGTGTCTAAAGCAGGCGGTGCAGTACTACAAGGATAGAAAAACGCCTGTCTTTGCCTGTTTTTTGGATCTATCGAAGGCATTCGATCTTGTCAATTATGACGTGCTGTGGAATAAGATGTTATCTGAAACTTCTTTACCGGTTGAAATTATATCAATATTCAAGTATTGGTATAGCAATCAACGCAATTGTGTAAGGTGGAACGGTTCCTTATCGAGTATGTACCGGTTGGAATGCGGAGTGAGGTAGGGGGGATTAAGCTCGCCTCGCCTGTTCAACCTGTACATGAACCAGCTGACTGCTGAGCTCAGCAACACCAAGGTCGGATGTCATATTGACGGAATGTGTATACCAATAATCTTAGTTACGCAGACAATATGGTGTTGCTGAGTCCATCAATCGGTGCCATGAGGAAACTAGTGGCAATTTGTGAATCATATGCGGTGGACCATGGGCTCAAATATAATGTTTCGAAGAGTGAACTGATGCTCTTTAAGGCAAGTGGTTTTTCTTACCCAGCACTTCCGAATGTGTCACTTTGTGGTACTCCACTGCGTAGGGTGTCTAAATTTAAATATTTGGGTCACTGGGTCACCGATGATTTAAGCGATAATGAAGACATTGAAAGGGAACGCAGGTCGCTGGCTGTCCGTTGTAATATGTTGGCCCGCAGGTTTGCACGGTGTACGAATTCAGTGAAAATTGCGCTTTTTAAAGCATTTTGTCAATCTTTCTACACCTGCAGCCTGTGGGTCGGTTATTCGCAGCGGGTATACAGCGACCTTCGTGTCCAATATAACAATGCACTCAGGGTATTGTTGGGGCTGCCGTGGCGATGCAGTGCGTCAGGGATGTTTGCCGAGGCATGGGTTGATGGCTTTGCCGCTATAATCAAGAGAAGATGCGCCTCCCTACACACTCGCGTGCGTGGCAGCACCAACACTATACTGAGTGTTTTTGCAGATAGGTGGGAGTCCCCCATGCTGCAAAGATGGGTGAGGCTTCATGTCGCAGTGTAGTAGAACCTGTAATACTAACATTAGTTTTTAAGTATATTGTTACTAACAAATATGGACCAAGTCTGAAGTAAATGATTATTATTATTATTATTATAGCTCCATCCCTCTTTCTCGCTCGAACGACTCACGCTTTAACACGTTATGGTAGGGCCGCTGGTTGTTATCGGGCCGCGAGCCACCCAATGCTCGCCGTCCGCAGGCCCGTGCCTACGGTGGCCGAGAATCGCCCTGCGACTCCTAACGCCCGGGGCGTCTTCTTCTGTTTCGGCGGCTAAGGCGTGACGTTTGCCTCTCCTTCACGCGGCCCGCCCCTTCCTTTACTAGCATTATTCACAAAAGGAGGTGACGGCTACCATGGAGTGAACCAGAGCCGGTAGCGAGAGGTCGCCGCCGCTGATCGCCTCGAAGAGGACACGGCGGTGCTCCGCCCAAGCAGGGCAGACCTTCACCGTATGCTCCGCCGTGTCCTCTGCGGGGGTTGACTTCTCTTCTGGTTGGTTTTCCCATGGACAACTTTATGTAGCTCTATCGCGTGTTAACAACCTTAGCAAGTTTCATCAACATCGTGTATCATCATCATTATCCACAGTCCAACTTCGCTCACTGCTGAGCATAGGCCTCTCTTTTCGTGTGCCAATCCCCACGTTCCTGTGCCAGCCTCATCCAGGTTCTACCCACGATGGCAACAATATCGTCCGCCCATCTCGCCGCCGGAAGACCAATACTTTTTCTTCCAGTCCTCGGACGCCACTCAGTCACTGCCTTACTCCACCTATCATCACCGCGCCTTGCCAAGTGTCCTGCCCAGCTCCACTTTAGTTCTACAATTCGTTTTCCGATGTTGAAAACCTTCGTACGTCTTCGGATCTCGACGACGTACCTCTACCAAGCATGGAACGCTCCATGGCTCTCTGTGCAACTATCAGTCTGTAAACAGCCTCCTGCGTGAGCGTCCATGTAAGTAAGTAAGTCATGGTGGGAAAAGCACACTGGTTATAAAGGCGGGAATTCAGACATTGCGGAATTTTGGCAGGCTTCAGAATGTCGTCCATTTTGATAAAAGCGGCCCATCCAAGGTGTGTTCCTCTCGATACCTCCGTTTGTTGATTTTCTATGCCAATTGAAAGGATATGGCCAAGATAAACATATCGGTTAATCATCTCCAACAATTCATTTCCAGATTTGAATCGCCGAAGGTGTTTTCCATAACCTTCGTCTTGGTCATATTCATCCCAAGAACCAACTTAAAAAAAGCATCTTAAAGATTTTGAAGCATTTTCTGGGGGTCATCGAAGTTCTCAGTGAAAACCACAAAGTCATCTGCAAATCTTAAGTGAGACAGTTGGGCAGAAAATTGACGTTAATACCGATATAGTCCCAATCTATACCCACATTTTTAACGACATCTTCTAGGACTGCTGTGAATAGTTTCGATGAAATGAAAGAAGCATTATCATTACAACGTTTCTCACGAAAAAGTATTTGAACAGAAGAGGTGATACTCAGCGGCGCGTTGTGTTCCACGCGCGTCACAAAAAGATGTCAGCATAAAGTCGAGGCCCGCTAGGGCCAGTGCCTGCCAGGGTTGCGGAATTTGTTCGAAAGAGTCACCGCGGCCCTGGAACGCAAAGGACATTAGGAGGAACACAGATGGGTTTTAGTCAGTTAGAGTCTGACACTCCCTTCCATTCCGCCCAGAGCGAAAGGAGTCATTTGATATTTTCCCATACATAAAAAAAGAGGCAAGGCAGGCAATGATAGATATTGACTGTTCGTATTAGATATGCGAACACATTGATCTTACCTAGCCACATCATTTTACATTACATACACGCGAACGAAGTCGCGGGCAACAGCTAGTGTAACAATATTTATTTACAACAACAAAATACTACTTGTATTTCATCGAATATTCTGTATTGTAATGATAGGACAATGTTCAAACATATACCCTGAAACCTTTGCACGGAAGTGACTGAAGTTACAGGCCCGATGTTTCACCATCAATTCCATTGTAATTTGTTTCAGTCGTTTTCAGGGTTCCGTACCCAAAGTAAAACGGGACCCTATTACTAAGGCTCCGCTGTCCGTCCGTCCATCCGTCTGTCATCAGGCTGTATCTCATGAACTGTGATAGCTAGACAGTTTTCACAGATGATGTATTTCTGTTCCCGCTATAACAAAAAATACTCAAAACAGAATAAAATAAATATTTAAGGGGCTCCCATACAACAAACGTGATTTTTTTGCCGTTTTTTTATAGGTAATGGGTACGGAACCCTCCATGCGCGAGTCCGACTCGCACTTGGCTGGTTTTTGAATGTATGTGTAATGTGAGCTTAGAATGGTCCTAAAGTTATATGGGTATGTAAGTTTAGGTTAGATAAAGTCTTTTTGAGAATTCGTAAGTATGGTCAGTAGGTATATTTTGAGATTGATATTTATTTTTGATTAAAAGCGATTATCATGCAAGTCATCGATTATTTGATAAATAATCGATGAT
This sequence comes from Melanchra persicariae, assembly GCA_947386135.1. Lineage (NCBI taxonomy): Eukaryota > Metazoa > Arthropoda > Insecta > Lepidoptera > Noctuidae > Melanchra > Melanchra persicariae. The sequence goes on along the minus strand of OX376650.1, from coordinate 11,710,585 downwards.
TTAGTTAGAACCTCGTAAAACACTTACTTTGCATTGATTTGAAATTACCTATAACGACAAGAGTGGTTTCCGCTCTAAATTATGTCTTAAGAAAATTCTTTATAAAGTCATTAAATATTTTCTCGTTTAAACGGGCCTTCCTAATAAATGGCTTCCTTCGCAAAATCAAGGCCTCATTATAAATAAAAAACAGGTACCTACGACATTTTATTATTATCATACTACTTCTATTGATATATTTCTTAAGAGTATGCTATGCCAATATTTGTTTGAAATCCTTTATTTATAGTACTTAAATACTCGTGGCAAACTGAGCATACCACAAAGTAAATATTAGACAAATGTGGAGTTTTCTATCGAGAGTGAACTGTCAACGAATGTTTGGTTTCATTCAAAGACTACAATAGTATGTTTCATTCTCAAATACTTCATTGGCATGGCTTCTGCAAACGGCCTCGCCCGCGTAAATGTCGAAAATTATCTCAAGATACCATATTCCGGGGATGGAACGTATTCTTTATCCTATTCCAGGTAATGAGAGATAACAAACAAACAAACAGACAGACAGGTAAAATTAATTTCACATTTATAACACACAGGTTGGATTCAGAAGCAACTAAATAATTCGAGACCTTGGACGGTTTAGAGGCTTACAATTGAATTTACTGGAAATGTGCAATCAGGTCAGTGGAACGATTTTACATACTCGTGAGAAATACAATATGTTGGTTGCTGTTTAAAGTTTATCGTTATAAAAAAAATCTGTCTCGCTATTTCCCAACTTTGTTGGGGTCGACTAATAGTGTAACGGGATGAAGCTGAGTAGCAGCTGAAATGATGAATAATTTCTTTGGTATGTAGCTTGATGGAGTGTCAATTCACTGCAGTTGCTCTTAAACCTTCCGAAACTCGAAATACATAGCCATCACTGTACATCTAAAGTCGTTCACAAAGTCTTATTGATCTGTATCCAACGAATTGTACTATTTGAATTTATATTTTTTCTTTGATTTTTTTTTTAAACTTTAAAACATTTTCCTAGTCGGCCCCCGATTTTCCGTCTACACTACTGGTAATAAGCATAAAATAAACAATATTTGTAACGTTTATCGCTCGTGGGCTAAACGATTGATAGTTTTATTTTATTTTAATGTCTATTTTGTAAGTTTTAACAATAATATTGTTCAGAACGACTATTCAATTAGCTTCACAGATGCGTAACCAAATTTGTGGTTATTAGTATTTTTAAACTGTAACCAAAGGATAGATTAACAAATCAGACACAGTTATAGGTCTTCTTTTGATAAGAATAATATGTTTTTTTTTTAAGGCGAAGCCTGTGGCCAATTTTATAATTAACATGTTGACCAACGTTTCTTCGACTCCAGCCCCGACATGTGAAAATTCCCAAATAAAAAATAAATCTTATGTAATTGGTAAATAAACACTAAATCCGCGATTAATTCGGCGCACACCGGTGTGTTGCCGGTGCTTGAGCGGTTAACCTCGGGTCGCGGGTGGTATTGAGATGGGTCGCGGGATTACAAGTAGTAATGCATGAATAATTGCAGGGTGATAAGGGTACTAAAAGAAAGATTTGCCAGAATGCATACCTATGCGCCAAGATAAAAACATACAAAACCAAGAAAATAAATCATAAAAAGCTCATATGAAACCTAGCCAAAGGCATGAAAATAAAAGAATAAGGTCGGAAAATTCAGCACCTCGTCTCGAATATGCGAGGTGCTTCATTTCCCGACCTTGCCTTTCATCAAAGTTAGTGCTATCCCTGTTCGAATGTACACAGCAAATCTACTCGCGGCCGGGTATTTAAGATGCACCCCCCTGAAAATATTCCTACCAGCCGGCACCCATGCCAGAATATGGCTCATGAAAGGGCAGAATAATCTGGGAAGCCTATACTGTCCCGGAGGACATGGTGGAGCATACGGTGGAGGTCTGCCCCGCTTTGGCGGAACACCGCCGTGTCCTCGTCGAGGCGATCGGCGGCGGTGACCTCTCGCGTCCGGCTCTGGTTCAATCCATGGTCCGGAGCGAGGAGGCATGGGAAGCCGTCACCTCCTTCTGCGAAGCAGTAATGCTAGTGAAGGAGGAGGCGGGCCGCGTGAGGGAGAGACAGCCCTCACGCCCCAGCCGCCGCGGCATAGGGAGACGCACCGGGCGTCGGGAGTCGCTGGGCAATTCGTTCTTCAGTAGATTTATTACTACACGAACGTGTTTAATTTCTCATTTTAAAGTTATACTGAGAGGCCTACAGCTGTTTATGTTAACTATGTGCCAATCTCATTCAAAGCATTTTTCACCTTGCGCCATGACCTTTCAACACTTCAGATGTGCGTCCGCGCCCATGCTCATTAATGTTTTACCATTAATTATAGTTTCTATACCTAATAGCCTTTTGACATTAAAATATCAAATATTTAGGTATCAGGCCTCGTCTACTTTAAACTGAGGCCTCATCTACACCACCTTGGTCGTGCAAGAGTACATTCGTGACCATACCCAGAATTGTCCATATGTGATAATATCTAGCGCCGTTCATTGAGTGTTCGTTGATTGAATTACCAAGGTTTTTTTTTATGGATGGTAAATCATCAAATGACCCCTTCCACTCTGGGTGGAGCGGGAGGGAGTGTCAGACTCTTACTGACTAAAACCCATCCGTGCTCCTCATAGTGCCCTTTGCGTTCCAGGGCCGCGGTGACTCTTTCGAACAAAATCCGCAACCCTGGCAGGTGAATTATCAAGATATATTGTTAACATCATTACCAAAATATATGCATAGACACTGGGTGTGGCGATTATAGCAATTAACTGTTACTGCTAAGTGCTAACATAATGTCAGGGGTAATCGGTCACACTGCAATGCTATTAATATTTGCAAAGACGAATTCATTACGTAGTTATCTAATTCGAAGATTCTTGCTATCCAACGTCTTTTTAATCTTATAGGTACCTACTCTGATACTTTCCAACTTCATATTCTATCTTCTGAATATTCTTCCAAATGTGTTGATCCTAGGTATAGGTACTTAAAATTAATTAGACAGCTGCCACCGGTTTGTCCGGTTCAACGATCAAATTGTTCTTATTCAAATTACCTATCCGACCTTCACATTTCAAGTAAGGTAAAATAAGTAAAGAGAGTAAAATATTTAAAATGAGAACCGTCAGCTATTGAGTGGCTAGACTAGTGCTATTAGTTCAATTATCATTGTTTTAATAGTCTCGAAATATTATTTAAGTTGGATTTATCGGGATTCATGAATAAAACTTTGTACTAAAGTGTTACATTCGCTTTATTGATAGTAGAAAATTATAAAATACACATCACAATAATTATGTGATTTTGAGTATTGTTGCATCAGCCACCATGAAATCTATTGTGGAGCTGCAGCTCCCTGCGGGGGCGCAGCGGTAGCGAGGTAGGCGAGGGAGCGCTGGATGGCCTCGGGCACCGGCGGCGCGGTGGGCAAGTGCGCGCCCGCGGGGTGGAATCCGTTCTCGTCAGCGGTGTACGTTAGGTGGATGGCTTCACCGTTCTCGCCAGGGTAAGAGAACTCACCCTGCACCTCCAAGGCGTCGATTTCCCCGACCTTCTTCAGCTCTCCCTTCTGATCAGCAGAAATACCATTGCCAGTTTCGTAGGCATACTGGTACGATCCGTCGCCGTTGATTTGGCTGTCATCCTTCACGATAGGGATAGGCTCGGCCGGGGCTCCTTGAGGGGCAGCGAACGCCACCGCGAACAGCATACAAGCCAACACCTGCCACAAACAAAACTTTAGTTAGACAATACAAATAAACAAACATAGGCAATGTTATGAACAGATTTCATCTAATGTGCTGTGTTAATTGTTGACTAATTTAAATAATTTGTAGATAAAAACCCATTCGATTTCATAAAACGATTTGTCCACGAATATAATGGTTCGTATTAACATTTTTATGATAAAGCACAACACTGAACTCAGTTTTATGAAAACGTCTCTAAAATTTTGGGAACACCATAGAAAAGGAAAGTAAATTTTTAAGCACTGAATTTTTAATCACTTACAATAGATTTCATTTTGTAGTGTTTAGTGACGGTGGAACAAGCAGTGATGATAACTGTTGTCGACTGATGCTTTCAGTCCTGAAAATTTGAGTATTTATAGTTATCACATTTGCCCACCTCCGTGCATTCTAGTTTCACAACTCATTGTGGTGTCGCAAAATCTATGAGATAAGTAAACACTGGATGCATTACCTTGCCTCGTGTATGTCAACTTGGCCTGCGACGTAATGGTAAACAACAAACATAACGGATCTTCCATTTGTGCGGCCTTAGCGGCGGCGCAAGCTTCGCGATGTTTGCACAAAAGATTTACACTCATACAAATTGGCAATTACCCACGCCCGAATTTTTCACAGTTACTCAAATTCTCAAAAGAACATCAGACGTTACGCGTCCATAATTACTTTTCTTGGAATTCGTCTCCATCACTGACATTTCCAACTGAATTAATAAGATTGAGTATTTTCTATCAAACTAGTCGTGTGATGTTTAATAGGCAATAAACTAGTTTAATTATCATACGTACACGCGATCCGAGTGTTTTGGAGGTGAAGTTCACGAAGCGCGCGCGTGATAGCAGAATTTCTTCAATGGCTCGCGTGGCGAGCTTCAAGTACATGGCGTGCCTTGCCGACGTACAGCATCATTACGTAAAGCTCTCGTCGAGGGATCCACGACACACCGATCGCGCGATCCAATCAAGTCTACACTTGCGCCATCGTTTGTCCTCAAATAATGAGCATGGTTATTAATCTCTCTACCTATTAATTACATACTTATAGTTACAGATGTGTAACTTAATGCCTATGATTATGTGAAAGGGATATTCCAATATTGTTTCATTATGGGTAATAAGAATATCATGAGTCTAATTATATTTGATATCAAACTTACAGGCTCTAGGCCTGTAAGTTTGATATCAAATATAATTGCAACTCTGTCGATGTAACTACAGATAGGTAGAAGAACCAGAAAATAAACCTACGCCTAGCTGAAGCGGTTACGTTTATCCATGAGCAATACAATGTTTAAAATTAATGTGTTTTCCCAGAATATAGTAAAAAGGTCTGCTTGTCTAGTTCTTGTTATACTTGTAATACAGAATTTTGTAAAAATAGAACGACACAATAAAATATAAGGTTACCTTCGAATATAAAACTAAGGTTGTTAATTGGTAAAATAAACGTATCGGTATCGTAAGTGGCGTCTTTATTCTATCAATTTGCAGAAGCTAAGATGTTACATTCTAATTTCACTAAGTACTTTCAATGTTTTCTTTTTTAACACTGAGGAGTTGATTTGACTGTCTGCCTTCACCGATGAGGGTCGTTTCGGTAAGTACGATATCTTACCCCCAATATTTTCGTGTGCAATTATAAACGGCATAATTTTTTAGTTCTTTACTCTCTTCTTTCATGATGCTTGCACTATCAAAATTTAGGTAAATGTAGGTATCTAATGGTTTCAAACAACATGGTACAATTAAGTACTTACATTTCTACAAAAAGTGCTTCATCATGCTGACTTATAAAAAAACTCAATCATTTGAAGTTGTCGGTATCGGATCAATACAGCCTACGATATAGGTACTCGTATTATGCAAGTTATACCATCCATGGTAGACTTTATGAATAGGTATTCAGACAACAAAAGATTTCACTCGTATCTCTTATGTAAATCGTATTGTAGACACTTTAGTGAATAGAATGTCTTCAGGCAAATTCTGATATTGCTGCATTAACATCTATTTGTTGGGAGTGGCCTACGGGTGACTTATGTATGGCTATGATAATTTGATGAAGTCATTTGACATTTAAAGCCCCAGTACATATTAGTTCGACTAACGATTATTTTCTTGAGAATGATTCTGAGGTAATATAATGGCTTTTTTTGCAGTTTCCGTCTGATCACATTTCGTGGAAGCAGTAAGCTGTAAAACTTGAGCAGTCATAGCTCGATTAGTATCTAATTTAAATATGAAGTAGAAGCATTTTTTTCTAATCCTGTAAATGTCAGAACCATGGAGCCTTTTATGTTAATAGATGGTTTCCTTGTTTGATATGAATGAGCAGGGGCAGTTGAGGGTGTGTCATGCTCGCTCGAATGTCTCGCTGATGGTGGCGCGTGTATCGGATCATTCAGTTCCCTTCAAAATGGTTGAGCTGATTGGTACTGATGAAAGAAAAAAGAAAGAAAGAAAACACGTTTATTCTGCCACATATGACGCACAAAAACACAAAATTTAATTAAAACAATTACTTATCAACTACACACGCGTCATGTTCGTGAACGGGCGCCGTCAGTGGAATCTGGTTATCTCCTTGCTGTCACTGGCTTATTTCGATATTAAATACTTATTGGATACTTAGAATTCTATTTTTCTTTCTTTACATTGTTCTGACATATAAATGCAACAAGTAACATTGTAACCAGGATTGGAGAACCGTTCTTCTCCATAGAGATCTACGCTTTGGAACGTGTAAATAGCTTCATGTTTTTGACTAACTGGCTTTGACAATTCAAAAGTACCTGTGAATGGTTTATTGAAATAAATGCTTTGACTTTGACTTTATAGCTTTAGATATAGATGTTAAAGTTTGTATGTTTTTATGTGCAAACCGACTGAAGCATATATTTAACTGTTTTTTTGGACTGGAATTGTGAGCGTCCGAACTTGTCTGCTTCTCCGCTTTCTTCTTCTGACTGAAGTAACAGATTTTGATACGGTTAAAATACATTTCTATTTTGTAGTTGCATACTTACACATATTGCATACAATTATTAAATTAGACTCTCTTGCTGAGCTAACCTAACTAGAGGAACCAAGCGGCTGAGACTGTGGAGCAGGGCCGGCTCAGAATTTAGCCCAGCATTTTTATCAAGGCCTTATCAGAAGGCTTAAAGTCACCCAAAGGGCAATGGAGAGGGCAATGCTCGGAGTTTCCTTGCGTGATCGAATCAGGAATGACGATATCCACAAGAGAACCAAGGTTACCGACATAGCCCAAAGGATCGCCAAATTGAAGTGGCAGTGGGCAGGGCACATTGCTCGCAGAACAGATGTCGATGGGGCCGAAAAGTTTTGGAGAGGCGACCGCGTACCTGAAGACGCAGCGTTGGAAGGCCTCCCACAAGGTGGACCGATGACCTGATGAGGATCGCGGGTAGCCGATGGATGCAAGACGCACAGGACCGGTTACCGGTCTTTCGGCTGATATGATGATGATGATGATTTTTATCAAGGATATAATCTTCCAGTTTATAATATGCTTGTCTACATAGAGTGCGTTTATGCATGTTATAAATTTTTTCTAGAATTTCAAATGGTATTTTGTTATAAAATTTAACACAGTACCCCATAAAAGAAGTGTGTACTTTAGCCAATCTGAATCGGGGTTGATCTAATTTGTTCCTATTTCTAGTATTAAAATTATGCCTGTCACTAATCTTACTAAAAAGATGAAGATTTTTCCGAACATACATTATGTTTTCGTATATGTGTTGACAAGGTACCGTATATTATCTTTAAACAGTTCCCTTATGGAATCGCACCGACCCAGATTATGGCTCTGATGGCTCTTTTCTGCAGAATAAATTTAGATTCGATGTCTACAGCTCGTCTCCATAATAAAATACCGTAAGACATGATACTATGAAAGTAACTAAAATAGACCACCAGCCTCAGTAAATTGACCGATTTTTCTGACAGCATATGCTGCTGAACTTAGCCATCCCGCAAGAGATATTAAATGAGGACCCCATTGTAGCCTTGAGTCAAGCGTGATGCCCAGAAAAACCGTGTTTTCGACGAATTCAAGTTTCTCTTTGTTCAATACTATGTCGCAATTATTACTTTTGACATTCGGTAAAGCAAACCTGATACACTTAGTCTTCTTCTCATTTAATAATAAATTATTAGCAGTGAACCAATTTTGGACCTGCTGTAGAGCATTTACGTCGTCAAAATTTGTAGAACGTCAATCTATCTTAAAAATTAAGGATGTATCGTCAGCAAATAACACCATTTGTGATTGATTTTTTAAAATTTAATAAATCTGTTGAAGAGTAATTTTTGTACATAGAAAATAATTTTTAAAAAATAGGCAGGGAGTTGAAGGAAAACTAACACAACACATTTCCAGCGTTTTTGAAATTTTTGTCTGTTTAGATGTTCAGGCATCACGTAGAAAGTACAAAACGAATGCAGATAACTTTTACACATTAAAATTGTCAGTAATTCAAATTATTTTTGTTGTTGTTTCATCGTAATCGGTTCACTCTGTCAAAAGATATTAATATATAAAATGTTCAAGAAGAAATTAGCTTTCATTACGTGAGGCACATACACGTAACGCCATCTATTGAAAAAAACTGATAATAGTTGAGTACTATTAAATTGCATGAGATCGAATGAAAGCATGGAAATAACACCAAAACATATTGTTAAGCTATTTGTTAAACTTTTAATACGTGGCAAAGGAAAAGTAGACATTTTACTATCTTATCGTTTTATCGTGTAAATTATTATTTTGACAGTTCAAATATATGGTCGGTAGATGGCGTTTTTCATTTGATGTCGATTTCTGAAGAATATTTTCGTTTGCCTATGTCTAGTAATGCACATTTGCTTCTTCTTCAGTCGGTCCCTCATTACTGAGGATCGTGGTCACTGGACGCCTTTAAGCGGACAATCTGTCTCCATCGATTCCGGTCCAAAGTTGCCATCACCACCTGCTGGAATTTGCTTGAGGACGTAGCTTCTTTTACTTGGTCAGACCATCGTGTTGGCGACCGGCCTCGTGCTCTCTTTCCTTCGGTATTGCCAACAATGACCAGTTTTTCAAGGCTGCTATCTCCCCTTCGCATTATATGGCCAAAGTAGGTCAAAATACGCTGTAAGCAAATTGTAGACAATCTGGTCTTGACATTGAGTTGAGAAAGGACAGACACATTTGTGTCTGTGTGTGTCTTTCTCTTGCTCGGATTGTTCATGTCTCAACTCCATAGAGGAAAATCGGGAAAACCAATGCTCTGACCAACCGAGCCTTTGTTTTGAAGCTTATACCGCGATTTCTCCAGATGTTTTGAAGGCGCGTCATAGCATCTCCGGGACACAGCTGCCTTCATTATTAAATACACGAGCCCAGATAAATAAAACTGTCCACGGTATCGATGCCTTGGATGTTATTGGCGCCGACTAGCTTTCCCGCACGATCTATAACCACAAGCTTGGTTTCCTGCCTATTTATTGCAAGCCCTAACTTGCCACTCTCCACCTCCAATCTATGCAGTAACTCCCTCATATCGTCAATAGTTGTAGCAAGAAGAACGGTGTCGTCTGCATATCGCAGATTGGAAATGCGCTTTCCACCAACAGCAAAGCCCTTTTCCCAGCCCTCTAGAGTTTTTCGGATTATATACTCTCCATATACATTGAAGAGCAGAGGTGAGAGGATGCATCCCTGTCTAACGCCTTTCTTGATAGAGAACACATTTGAACAGTCGGTGTCTATTTTGACGAAAGAGCGGTTGTTGATGTAGAGGCATCGGGCTAGGTCAATAAGGTGTTGAGGCGTACCCATGTCTCCCAAAACCTCCCACAGCTCATCCCACTGCACACAATCAAAGGCCTTGGTGTAATCAATGAAACACAATAACACAGGGCTGTTAAATTCCCGACTTTTTTCAATAATTTGGCGAACGTTCAGGATTTGTTTCCGTGTGCCTTTGCCTTTAACAAAACCTGCTTGTTCTTCTGGAATTTGTGGACTGAGAAAGTGCTTTAGCCTATTGTTAATGATGTACAGGAGTATCTTGCTGACATGTAGGATAAGTGCCAGGGTCCTGTAGTTGCTGCAGTCTTTGGTAGAGCCTTTTTTATAAAGTGGAACAAACACTGACTCTTCCAGATGGAGTTGCAGATACTTAGAATTAGCTCTACACCATTGGAGTTAAGGTTTTTGAGTAACTAGGCGGGAATTCCATCTTTACCTGGAGATTTTCTAACTTTAAGACATTCAATTGCATGTTCGACCTCTGACTGCAGAATTTCCGGCTCTTGCGGCGATAAATCTGTCATACGCCATTTGTGACAGGTTGACCGGTGTCATAAAGTATTGCGCAATACTGTTTACAGCGTTCCAGAACCTGATCCTTTTCAGTGAGTACGTTACCTGCTTTATCTGCGATTGTGCAGGATCTTTGACCTTGCGGAAAAGATCTCTTGTCTCGTGTTCCGCAGAATTCTGTTCGAGATCAGCACAGATGTTGTTAATGTGCTGATCATAATCCTTGCGGCAACTTCTCTGGACCACGGTGCTGAGTTGGTCATATAACCTTCTGTTTTCTTGCAAGGTCAGACCCTTTCCCTTTAACTCACATCTACGAAGAATCAGGTCAGCTGTTTCCGAAGATATATAAGGCTTCATGGTTGGTTTAGGCAGCATATTTTCTTTAGCAGTTTGCACAATAATTCTTTTCAAGGCCTTCCAAGTGATGTTTGGGTCAGTAGCGTCACTTAGAGAACATTCAGGCACTTTATGTTCAATTGCTTCTCTAAAGGCTTGTAGGTCAACATGGCGCATATTCAGTGTGCGTTCTTGCTTGAGAAGTTTTCTCAACCAAAGTCGGACTGTGGTGACTAAAAGCTGGTGATCAGAGCCACAGTCCGCCCCCGGGTATGTCGTGGTATTCATGACAGACGATGTCCATCGGCTCTGGGTGAGGATGTAGTCTATCTGGTTTCTAAAACAGTCGTCAGGAGAAATCCAAGTATACAATCGTCGGATATGTTGCTTAAAACAGGTGTTCATCACGGTAATATTTTCCTCACTACAGATCTGAAGCATACGTTCGCCTCTCTCGTTCCTGTTACCGATTCCATACTTCCCGACTATCCGCCGAAGATGGTCGTCGCTATCTGTTTTACCGATTTTGGCATTAAAATCGCCTAAAACTACCGTTATCTCCCTTTTAGATATTTCTTGGAGAGATTTTGCCAAGGCGCTATAAAAGTTCTCAATTTCGTCCTCGCTAGATTGGGCGGTAGGCGCATATACTTGTATAATGTTCAGCTTATACCGAATAATTGCCATTAAAGTTAACACCACTCCCTGGAGTGGTGTTAACTTTAATGGCAATTATTCGGTCGTTAATCGGTTTGTAACCGCTGACATACTTATCTATGCTAAGTGGTACCACAAAAGCAACACCTTTAGAGCTCTCATTCTCAGGTCCCGAAAAGTAGATTTTATTGGACCGGTCAGTCGAAAAGTAGCCAGAATTTCTCCAGTGTGTTTCGCTGAGTCCGAGGATAGTGATTCTCTTCCTTTTCATTTCACTCTCTACTATCTGGAGTTTGCCCGGTTGGTTTAGCCGCGTACATTCCAGTTGCCTAGACGGTGAGGCTGTCTAGCTGATTTCGATTTATCAGTAACATAGTTTCCATGTGTTGCCTGATCTGACACAATCACATGGCCGGTAGCACATTTCACACCACCATCCCCGGTTTGGTGGCGCCGGGCGTCAGCCGGATCGCTTAACAGATCTACTTCGCTATTCCTTAAATCCATTGTGACTCTCGTGGGAACTAGTGCAGTGGTTTCCCGTTGCCTTCTGCACCAGACATTTCAAGGGTTATTTAGCCCCTTAGGCCGCTGCAGCCTCTTCCAACCAGTTGCCCGGATGGGTGTATAGTTATCCCGCTATTGCTCGGTCGCCAGAGCCTCGTTCGTTATCCAGCAGGGAGCACCACGGCAGTCAGATGACAGCCGCCGCCTTGTAGCGCGTGCAGGTGAGGATGACACTTGGGGCTGGAATTATATTATGTCCGCTCTCCCCCTTACTCCCCTAGCATACAAGCGGCACCTACGGTGGCCGGGATAAGTAATAAGTCTTACCCTTATTCATAAACACTTTTTAGCCGTTACTTAGTTAAAATTCTGTTTAAGAGATTCTAAAATCAAATTCTCCATATATAATTTTGAATAATGCTTATCAGTTTTTCTAATAGGTAATGGTTATAACTTTTTATGAATACGACTGTTAGAATCTTGAAAGTAGAGAACAGTTTCACGAGTACTATCATATCTATTTTCACCTACTTACGCTACTAGAACACCTGTGAAATACTTCAGTTCTACGCTAAACACTAACAAGTGTTTACCTATGTCAAGTATGTTACCGTTGTCATCGAGATGTAGTTTCTGTCAATTTTCTAATAAGACATTATACCTATGTCCATAGTTAGGATATTATGAATGTCATCTCAGCTAGCTTACAGCATGATGGAGGAAAAACAAAAAAATAATCATTATTTTTATAAGCTAGCAGCGGAGATACTGGTTGGATTTTATTTATTTTATTAAGTTATTTGTGACATTATAAAATAACAAAAATGTCGAACGCGGATACAAAATTAACGACCAAACAAAACAATAAACATTTAAAACACTAGTCTGTTCAAAGGGTTGCGCAAGATATAGTTAAACCTTCACAATTAAGCACGATGCATACATCAGGCATATTTTGGGTATTCTCCGAAGTTTTTCTACCTCTTTGGAGCATGGCAACGATGGTCGGGCGACCTTGACACGAAGGTGCGGGGAAAGTGAACCGACCGGTTGTTGCGCAAGGGGTCGCGCCGAACGAACTTCAGCCGCTTAGGATTCGAACATATGTGATGCATTTAATATACGATCAGTGTGTATTGGAAAGATAATTTCAGAGAAGCAGTGTTGTATTTTAGAAAGACGAAATTGCTTTTGATGACCTTTGGATAACTTCTATTTCTAGTTTGTCTTTCCGTCGCCGAAGGTCACAACAAGATTGGATTGGATATTCCAGTTTTGACCATACCGGTCAACTCACCTATTTGTGTCTCGTGCTCTATGCCTGAGGCCACCCTTCCACGTGCAAGTAACTTGCGTACCAGTTAAGTTACTTTTTTAATGACACGACCGAGCAAATGATCACATTATACCCCGGTAGCCGTCAATGTAATGCAACATGCATGCTGGTTGCAGGAGGAGGTCCGTTATCAGTTACAAACTAACACTCGTCGAACGAGAAATAAGCTAAACTTATTAACGAACCTCATTTCATTTCTAAACTTTCGTAGTTTAAAACGAGTTAGACCAACGAGATAACATGATGGCAACATCATGTTATAATGGTATGATATCGGTCTAACAGGTCGACTGGCGCGTTAAACATGTGACCATGGCGGCGCAAGCGCAGCGTGTTATTACCATTGACAGCCCGTGAGTTGATAATCACCAGAAACTGTTATTATAAACTCTAACCTTGTGAATGAACAAACAAATATTTAATCTTCCAGTTGCGAAATGAAATTATTAGATCAAAATAAACGGTTTTTAATTGAGAGAACTGGCAAGCTACTCTACACTTCTTTGCGCAATCCTTAAACAGTTCTATATTCTTTCAGTTTTATTTTAGTGCCGGATAAAACTGTCTTTTATTAATGGATCTTGTAGCAATTAATAATTTTCAACACACAATGATTTTGATAAAAATAATTTTAAAAAAACAAGTTCCTTTCGGGAATCCATAACTCTACACGAAAACTTGTTTATAAATTCCAATAAAACCAGATTAGCTTAACATAAAACCATAATATATTATGTAAAATTAACAAAAAATTATAAGTATCTTAACTACTTAGCAACATAGGTACATACATATATATGATATATGCGCATATGCTTATGCGCTTTTTTTATATTTTTTCTTTAAAGATTTTGGTATCACAAAGTGTACCTACGTAAACCTATGTATGACTGAGTTTCAATTGTTTAAATCCTAGTCCTTTATTGAAAAATCCGGAATAAAGTTATGCCCAACTAACACCATGAAAAACAGCAACGATTAACAACTGTGTGCGCATTACCCTTAATTCCGTGTTTATCAAAAAGGATGTGTTTGGTTGTGATCTAGTTCCTGGAATATTCTCTATTCTCTGGGTTCTGTGGAGGGAGAGTCGCAAGGTAATCAAGGGCGCTCTGGATGTCTCGGGGGGTTGGAGGGGGAGTCGGGAGGTGAGCTCCCTGTGGCTGGAACCCGTTCTCATCAGCTAAGTACTGCAACTGGATCACCTGGACAAAGAAATGAATCAAGCTAAGTATGTTTAACTTAAAAATAAACCTTACTGCAACCATCTAAATGTTTCATTTTTAGGGAACAATGACAAGCCCGGAAATTGTCAAGTTACTGAAACCAATCTCCTGGGAGAAAAGAATCAGGCCTAACGACTGCTGACAGCCTGCTCAACCTCTAAAAGTACCCAAATTAGTTGTAAAATCATAGCTATATTGTAATTTGGTGATTGCAATTAAAAGTACGGTAATTGACACGAGATTTAGAGTTAACCGAGAGATTGTTTTAATAGTTTTGATTTTGACGAAAACGCAGTCATATTCTGGCGACTGGCGACCCACGGTCAACACATTTTTTTTCTTTTTTTTTTTCTTTTAAAAAGCTTAGTCTTACTCTAGGAATTTCTCCTGTATCGTGGGTGCGTTTACAAACTCAGATACACAAACAGCCAGACCCGGAACTACTACCTGTAGGCCATACTAATGTTTGTTCCGTGAGGGAATCGAACCCGCGACACGCAGCACAGCAGCCAATTGCTCAACCACTGCGCCAACCGTGTCGTCATTTTATGATAGGTATCTATTTATTAATACGATTACCTTGATAAATGCCTAATAATTATGTATCAGGTAATAATGTGTCATCGCAGTGGCATGCTAGTAAGACATCTTGCCTACAAACTGTAAGGAGCCTAAGGTTTTTTTTTCAATGCAATTTTAATATTCTGTCATCAGCATAAAGTTGAATTACTCAAGACTTAACTGACTATTTTAGCAAACAATGAATAGGCATGCTATGCTTGAATGTTTAAGACCTTAACAGTATTTGTGTAGTCAAATTGTATCCGGTCGCGTAGATTCTAAGAGTTGACAAGGTTATAATAATTAACATCTGCTTAAGAATTCAGGAATTTCGATTATTTTGTCACAGAAGCATACCTAGAAGGCGATGAAGATATCTGAGGTGAACAGAAGACTGAAATCGAAGGCTGTCAAACTAACAAATTATGTTTAGCAATCAGTCAAATAAATTGAAATTTATCATTTGATTAATAATGAAACAGGCGGAAGACGACGGTTGACATGACGACATCATCCTAAAATTAAAGATTAGTAAGATTCGGTAACCACTATTCAAACATTATTTTTAGACGTTTGTCATAAGTTTAATGGCCTAAGACTAATGTGAACATATTAATAATGTATGAACTTGTTTAAAGATTTCAAAACTTTGTTTGAATTCATCACCTATAAGGCTCTTCTATGAAGTCCTATCCATCGAGGGTAAGAGCCGATTTGATTTTACTAAGCCTGTAAAAGTTCTCGGTTTAGCTGCATAGCAAACACTGCTCTATCAGTTTGCGTAGGCGCATACTACTGTCCTAATATTATAAATTTCTTCGTTAATATTTTGATAAATAGAAGATTAAATCAAAGAAACATCAAGCATTTCAGCAAGTACTATCATAAATATGAAAATGATGAGAAATAGTTGAATAAATTCACATAATTTGGTTATTTTATTATAGACATTCATGAATGCACGTTTGGGTATTTTGCATGATGCATTTTTTATTGGCACTTCAATAAAATACATGGCATTTAATAAAAAGAGGCGCAGCACTGGTTTAGGAAAAATTAAAGCTTCGCGATAGGTTTTTCATGATATTCCTGGTAGAACAGAAAAAATTGTATCTCAAATTTATTTTTGGTAGCATGAATAAATATCTTTTTTTTTGTTCTCTGTATCCACGTATAAACAGTAAAATGCATAACTACCTGTCCATCGGGTGCGGTATACTGGTACTGTCCTTGGGCGACCTGCGCCTCTTGCTCCGGGATACCCTGGTTTTTGACGTACCCCTGCTCCTCCGCTGAAATGCCGTTTCCAGTTTCGTAGCTGGAAACACAATCACTTTTAGCAACTGTTCACTCTTTTTCCATTTGCCAGTACATTATTTTTACCTCGTAATAGAAAACAAAGTTCAGTATGTTTTCTTTCTCAAAGACAGTATTAAAAGTATTTTTAACGCTGTTGTCGTGAAAGAATTTAAAAATAATTATAAACTATAAAAGTTCAAAATGTTATAAAAACGTTTTCATAAAACTAAAGTATTAGTAATACCTTATGAATATTGAAATCTAACCAAATCAAATTACATATAAACACACCAGTCATTTATGAGTGCTAATAAACGGGGAAATTTATGACATTGACTGACATTTTGTTTTAATTACCAACTGCCTCGTTAATACCATACCTATCAAATCAATAAGAGGACGCTCAAATAAAAAAAAACATGAAGATTTAGAGGAATATATGTATAATAGTGTAAATAATATTAATTAATAGTGGCCTTGCCAGTTACTTACTTGACGTAGGTACTAATAAGTATCAAATTAACCGTAGGTATATAGATTAGCCCGACACTTAAAACTTTGGTGGTATGTGTTTAACACTTTGTTTGATCTATCCACTTAAACTTCATCATCATCATATCAGCCGAAATACGTCCACTGTTGGACATGGGCCTCCCCCAGATGGGGGGGAGGGGTTTGCCATAATCGCGACGCTTGACAAGCGGGTTGGCGATCGCAGTGTAGCTGTTGCAATGTACTACAGAGAATGCTGCTGCCCATTCTTTGATGAGTCCCTTAGTCGCCCTTGCGACACCCACGGGAAGTGACCACTTAAACTTGAACTGTTCGAAATCTAAACTGATAATATAATGATACGTTTGTAAAGAGTAATTAAATATCCGGCAATGCATTTCACTCATAAAAAGTGTCATCAATTCTTATGCTGCTTTTTAGGCTGCCTTTATCTCGGAAAATGCTCGATTTCCTGTGAGATAGTCCACATGACTAAACTAAAGAGACTTTTCCTACGTAACTCAGCAATACTACGAGTAATCACGTTTATGCTAGACAAACCGGCCAAGTGTGTGTCAGGCCACGCGCAGTGTAGGGTTCCGTAGCTGCACGTCACAATTGCCGACTTAGAAGGGCGTCTTGCTAGTTTAGGAATTATTATTATTAAGGCTGTTGTGATTTTATTATTTCCATAATTTCACATGTTTCGTAAAATATTTAACAGCTTTTTTACGTAACTAACAACTTTATTTAACTAGGTCGGTCGACTATTATTCGTTACATGCTACTACCATGAACTTTTTCACGTCTACAAAAACAACTATTTAGCTAGCAGGGGTGCGGGGGGGTTCTAATAAAAATTTGCACTTTCAAGCTTAATATTTTGCAAACGGATCCTTGGATGGGAAATATCAATATTTTTAAACGACCTTTCCAACGACATCGCACACCATGGTATTGACGATATAAAAAAATCAACGCCACTTTACGCGTCTATCCTTAAAAAAAAACCCATTTACAACTTTCTAGTGATAAGCGTCTCGGAGCTAAACTGCGGACAGACACACAGATAGACTGACATGGCGAAACTATACGGGTTCTCCGTTGACTAAGGAACCCTAAAACGCACTGTGTCTGTAGTGGCACAAACACTAACCTCCATTTATAAGATCCATCTGGGTTTTGAACTTGTTCTTGTCTTATGATGGGGATGGGCTCCGTTGTGTACTGTGGTTGTTGTTGCTGCTGTTGGTACAGAGGCTGTTGTTGAAACTGCTGGAAGCTACTGACGTCAGCGAAAGCTGCGCCAACCAGGACTGCCAGTAGTATCTAGATAAAGAACAAATTTTATATACCTTTTTGATCCTTAACAATCCAAGAACAGATTTTGCTTAGAGCTTGTAGTCAAATTTGAATGCATTTAGAACCTTTTAGAACATTACGATTGGTCTGAATTCAGATTACCAAAATCTTTGAGGAAGACTATTGACGTTAAATTTATGTACAAGCTATGTCAAAGTTCGTAAGTATGTACAAGAGAAAACGGTCAACTACAAAAAGCATTCAATAGAATAGTAAGTGGAATTAGAATCACAGAACTGAACATTTATAGAGAACCACCACCGTTTTTTCATATCATATGAAGTTATACTAAGTATGATAGATTAAACAAATAATTTTTCAACTTTTAAGATTTGAAAAACTTACAACACACTTCATGTTGTTCCGAGTACAAAACAGTTGCAAGATGATGCGTGTGATACAAAGGCACTGTAATGATGCTTTTTGGATTCACCCCCAGTATTTATACCGAAAACTTTTGTCGCAATTACACATCGCAGCAGATTCTGTATATATTTTATGATCATCTGTACAACGAAGGACAGTTGGGACGTCCCTTATGGTAGCGAGGCAACGCCAGATACGATTGAATAAGAACTTAATTCTCTTGCTGATAAGGCTTAAATAATACACCGTAAACTGCAGATGAAATTGGAAATTATAGCTTTTGCGTGAAATTTTAATGCATTAATTTTAATTTTATTGCTATAGTTTTTTGTAATGTTCAGGTTGAACAGTAATGAACGAGCTAATTAATACCAGACAGGATTTTTTGGTCTTCATTATCGAATGCTGTACTACAACTCCCAGAAAAAAAAGTGGAAATATCTAGTTTAAAATTCACGAAAGGTAACGTCCTCGTTCTGGCACTATTTCTCCAGGATTTACCCAGGATACTAATAGGTGCTTATAAAAAAACACGTTTTGTTTTTCAAAGCAGCACAGGCAATTTTAGCCATCCAATTTCCTGCCGGACGATTCGGACGTGATAAGTTGGATCTGACTTAATTTACAGGTCATAATTTAAGAAGTACCTAGGCATATTAATACCATGTAGTAAAAAAAAAATCTGAGTTTTTAGTTAGGGGTAGTATTTAAACGCAAATCAAAAAATATCCTTTTTCTATGCAATAAGATTCCGAATTCCCATCAAAATTACTGATTGCACAGCAAAATATTCAACTCAAAATATCACTAAACACACTACAATTTATTTTCGCAGCGTACAGCGATTTTTCCTAAAGCAAAAGCTTTTTCATCAATACACAGCTAATAATCTTATATCTAATAGACCTATCCAAATCGAATAGACCTAGCCAAACCTTAAAATATTCTATGCATGGTTGATGGTGGGCTTGGTCGACGGAGCTTCTACTTCTGTGCGGTTTATAAAAAAATAACACACCTATCCGAGTCGGAGTGCCCTAAAGTCCCGATTGCATCCAGTTTCTCCTGATATAACAACCGTTACATACCCAATGTCGAGTCAAAGTTAGTTATTTTGCTATGAAATATGGAAAATTTGCTGTGCAGTCAGTATTTATGCTATGTATGTAGTATTTTTGTACAAAAATAAATTTTACTGTAATGCATTATGAGGAAAAAAGTAATGTCATATTGATGTATGATTTCGAATTATCTGCAGTTTGAGTTTTGTTAAACATTTAGTTTATTTGTAGTGAAGTAAGTTATTTGATGTAAAAAAGAATATAAATGATGAGTATGTATTGATAGGCGATTATTTATTTGATATGCAATTTATAATATCCCTTTAGTTTGGTAGTTGATTAGTTATTAGTTTTTCACAATAAGCCTATCAATAGACCGAACAGAAAAAGGAACAGTTTATTCTTCCACACATGGGTTCCTAGATTTCCTGTGGAACGCAGATATCAACAAAACAATTTAAAGAATATAGTAGGTATGATGTAACTTGTCGCAGTTAAGTTAACCTTAAATCTTAGGCACATCAGCGGAGGCGGATCTCAGAAACCAGTCGCATCTCACGCTTGTGACATACTTCAACAAGGTTCAAAGGAAAAAACCGGCTAAGTATTTTCCATAATAACTTGGAAAAACCATGGACGATAATGTGATTAAATATTAATACACTTGAATGTCAGGTGTAACTGTTAGTAGAATTTTGTTCTAAAAAGTTACGCCCCAAAGTTAAATTCTTCAATACAATCTTTGTTTTATGGTTTTGGAAAATTAATCACAATGATTTTTATTAATTACCCAGCGCTGATTCTGTAGTCTCAGAAGCATTTTTTAGGTTCATCGCAACGTTTGGGCCCATCACCCCGTTGGGGGTTGTTATGAAAAATTCGTTAGCTCGTTTCAATTTTTTTCTAGATTATTATCTATATTTTAGAGTTATTTGAAGCAATTAGAAAAATCCTCTCGTAAAAACAATTCCATAAAAGCATTTCGCCCGCGACTACCTATACCTACTAACTACAACGACACGATAGGTTTTGAAAAATTTAAAATTTTATTTTTACCTACCCATTTTAGCTGGTGAAACTACAGAATCGCCGCAACTGTTGGGCCTTTTACCCAGTTAGGGGTTGTTATAAAAAAATCGTTATCTCCTCCTTCAAATTATTTGAAGGAGGAGATAACGATTTTTTCGAATCGCGATTAAAATTGGTATAAACAATTACTGTTTATACCAATATAATTTTACTTTTATTTTATCAAAATTATTATTGCAGAACTTTAACTTCATCGGACCAAGCGTTAAGATTTTTTCATATAAACTTGAAAGACCTTTAATCCCATCTTAGGGTAGTTTTGAAAAACTTACGATGAAAGTATTTATTTACTTAGGTCAGTCTAATTAGTTTGTGGAGGTCAAATTGACGCCTCATGTACCTATGTATAATGATGCCAGTATTCAACTCCATCTGGCTAGACTAGAACCCGACATCAACATAACAGGGAAAAAACTAATAAAATAATGATTGATTATTATTTGTGTTCTTACTGAAATGTTATTTTGTCACAACTCCGAATTTATTTAATCTTCGCAGTTTATCGTAACGTATAACATTCGTCATGTGAGTAAAAAGTCTCGCTGCTGTATTTTTTTCATTTTTTCCATTGCTGGATAAATCCATCTCCTCATTCATTCTTTCCACTATATTCGTGTTGGTTTCAGCAATATATTTATTACACGTGCCTAGGTAGATCAAATCTCCATCGCACAAAATGACATAATGTTTAATTCTGACGTCATATCGTATCTTGTGAAATTATTTTAAGATGCGACAATGGGACATTATCATAATGACTGCGGTAAAGAAACCAGTTCGTCGTTTTAGCAAGCTACGGGTAAAAGTACACTAGCTGTTTGTCCAAAGTTTATTGTCTTTGATCTTTATATAATTAAGAGTGATAGGTAGTCAGTAAGTTGGTAAGTGTGGATATTTGCATGATTCCACATGCATTAAGTCAAGTTTTTTTTCCCCATGGGAGATGGCAGAAACCATAGGACGTAGTAAGCTGATGTGCTACTATTAATGGTTCTTCTAAAAATATAAACATTACAATCCTATAAGAGGCGCCGCGGGCACTGCTTAATTTCATGTAGTTATAATCTTTTACACGATGTTACCACGACGAAGACGATTTAAATAACCAGTAATAAAACACGAAATTGATCACTACCCCACGCGTCGCTTCATTCATACTTCAGCTAAAGTTATGACTGGTAACACAAGTATAAAAATTCTTATGCATGAATGTGTACATGAAAAAAATACTTGTTGGTATTCTGGTGAAATCTTGATGTCTCTTGCACTGACTTATTTAATCAGCTGCGGTAGGTTCTGCAGTAGATTTGTGGTTCTGTACATTGTTAAAGTTGTGTAGTTTTCTTCGGTAGCAAGCAACTCACTGATCTGGAAAAACTGCAAGTTTTCTTGTTGCAAGCTATCAACCTACTGGTAGTTTCATTATGTAGGTATGTGAGTACTTACATATTTGTTGCAATAATAAATAAGCCAAGATATGATCTTCTATCTAACGAGGGTGCTGCTTATGTACCTATCTATATGTATTGTTACTTTACTTTTACATAAATACACTAATAAAATTTAATGTTCCGCCAAAGCTATGTCCTGCCCCGCCCAAAATCATCAAACACACAATATAACATTGAGACTGAATGCGTTTTGGACGTAAGGTTTCATCCTCACAGTATTGCAATAATTTGGAGTCTACTACTTGTGCAAGAAGTGTGGCTCTGAACAACCGTACAGCACAGAGATATCAATATATCAGTTTAATTAATTCGAAATTGGTTTCTGTCTTCCACAATTCGCCAAACATGCCTAAAATATCCATAATTGTCTCAACGTCAAAACAGTTATAATTTACATGAAAACATACACGTGAAAGCAAATGTTTATGTTCTCCGCCTCAATATTAAGCCCGTGCCTAAATTATTTTAACGATGCCGTACATAAAGTTTGTATGTCGTATTGTATTAAACGTTTCGGCTATTTATCTGCAGCGTCATATTGATTAATATAAAGTGCGGCGCATTGGAATGACTGTTGGGCAATCCACGACATGCAACATCTTTAAAAGCCGCTTTAATGTAGGCACTCACCGGAGTAAGCACTTGCAAAGGATACGAAGAACACTAAAGGGGGACTGATGTGGCCGAGGAGGCCCCCGATCCGAATTATCCTTTCAGGACCTGATCGGGTTTGATGTCAGCTCGCCCGACGAAGAGTCGGCCGGGCAGAGCGCGGGCGAAGGCGCGCTGCACTGGGAGGAGGGCTCGCTTGAGCGTCGCACGGGTGTAGAGTCGGAGTCCGAGTTGGACTCCGACGACCTGGTGACCGTTAGCTCGGCGAGCCCTGTACCCGAGGGGGCGGGGGCTGCTGCGGAGGACTCCAGGTCCTTCCGCAAGCGGCCCAGATCAGAGGAGGACCGGGGGTCGTCCGGCAGCGAGGAGGTAGCCTCGGCTCGAAAGATCCCCACCAGCAGGCGGGGCAAGGGCCGAGAGGGAGGCAAGGGGAGACTGCCCGCCTCCAAGGTGGCTGGTCAGCGAGCCGGGGAGCTCGTCGCTGACGGACGACCCCCCGTAGAGGGCGGTCGCAGGGCTCCTGGTTCGGAGTCCTCCGGCGGTGGGCCGGATGACTCCGGACAGGAGCGTGTTCGGAGGGCCGGGTTTGCGGAGGTTGTAGAGGCCGCGCTTCGCGATGTGGCCTTGAAGAGGAAGTTGTCCTCCAAGAACAAGGCCATAAGCGAGGCGATGGCCTCCATTCTGGCGGCAGCGGAGGGTAACCCAGGGGGGCCTCCGCGGGACGAGATGTCCAAGCTGCGGGCGGAGGTCGCCCGCTTGGCTGCCGCCACGGAGCGCCTCCAGAGGGAGAATGCGGGGCTCCGAGCAGACCTGGCCAGGCTCCAGGGAGCCGGCCCACAGGGGGCGCCTAAAGGGGGAAGCAGGGAGAACAGCCAGCCCGTGCCGCAGGAGGGCCAGGTGCTGGACCTGGTGCGGCAGGAGATGGCTGCCTTCCAGGCGCGGTTTTCCGTCCTGGAGGGCATCGTCCTGCGCCCCCCGTTAGCGACGAGTGGGAAGGCTCCAGGCCGGAAGGCGGCGTCGTACGCGGCCGCCGTGGCTGCCACACCGGGGTCGTCCGGCCAGGACAAAGGGTCCGGGCCGGCACCCGCGAAGCCGGTGTCGGGAAAACCGGACCCGGCCCCGGGAAGGAAGAGGAAGGGTGGGGTTGCTGCGCGGACGGCGAAGGCTCCTGCGCCGTCTGAGCAGCAGCTCCCCCCGGCTTCCTCGCCTTCAGCTCCTCCCCCGGCTCAAGCCGAATGGCAAGTTGCCGGGGAGAAGAAGAAGGCGGGAAAGGCAGCCAGGGCGGCAAAGAGGCGGGAAAGAAGGCGGCGGCAGCGAGCGCGAGGCGTCGCGGCTGCGCTCCGCGCCCCGAAGACCGCGGCTGTAGTCTTAACGCTGCAGCCGGACGCGGTGAAGAGGGGCGTGACGTATGCCAATACGCTCACCAAGGCCAAGGAGGCCATCAACCTCGGTGAGCTTGGCATCGTCGGGGGTCTCCGGCTCAGGGTCACCATGACCGGGGCCAGGATGCTCGAGATCCCTGGAGCAGGCAGCGGTCCGGCCGCGGACGCTCTAGCCGAAAGGCTTAGGGCGTCCTTGGGCGCGGATGACGTCCGAGTGTCCAGGCCCACGAAGTGCATAGATATGCGCATCTTGGGCCTGGACGACTCCGTCACGGAGGAGGAGGTGTTGGCCGCCGTCGTCAGGACGGGGGGGTGCTCTGCAGAGGAGGTGAAGGCGGGCACCATCCGTCCTGACAACACGGGCATGCGAACCGTAGTGGTGAGCTGCCCCGTGTCGGCGGCCAAGAAAGTCTCGGAGGGCCGAAGGCTTTTGGTGGGCTGGGTCTCCGCGCAGGTAAAACTGCTGGAGCCCAGACCTCTGAGGTGCTTCCGTTGCCAAGTTGGCAACCACGTGGGAGTACGCTGCACCTCGGAGGTGGACCGCAGTGACCACTGCTTCCGCTGTGGTCAGCCCGGTCACAGGGCCGGCTCGTGCGACGCCGCGCCGCACTGCTTCGCATGTGCGGCAGCTGGCAAGCCGGCCGATCACTGGGCTGGGGGCAAAGCCTGCGGTCCACCCGCCAGGGCCGGGTCGAGGAGAAAACCCTCCTCCACCGCCGCCGCCGCCGCCGTCGCTTCCGCCGCAGCCGCCGCCACCGTCGCCGCCGCTGCCACTGCTCGGGAGGGGGCCGAAATGGAGTGCCAGTAATGGCCCCATTTCGCCTCCTCCAGACGAACTTCAGTCGCTGCGCCTCTCAGGAACTGACGCTCCTGGGCAAGGCGCAGTGACTGACGCCTGCGGACAGCGAGCAATGGGTAGCTCGCTGTCCGATCAGGTCAGGCCAGAGTCGACGGCGCGTTCACTCCAAACGCGCCGTCAGCAACGAGCAGTCAGCAACGGAGACGGGGCCCGCCAGGGCCAGAGCCTGCCAGGGTTGCGGAATTGTTCGAAAGAGTTACCGCGGCCCTGGGAAGAAAGGCACTAGGAGGACTAAGGGTGGGTTTTAGTCAGTAAAAGTCTGACACTCCCTGCCGCTCCACCCAGAGCGGGAGGGGTCATTTGATGATTTCCCATCCTATAAAAAAAAAAAAAAAAAAAAAAAAAAAGGGGGACTGATGTAACATTGATAACAAGGATACAGCGAGGTAGTTACTGATAACTGATGCTACTGACGCACAAACTGACGTCTAACCAATTTTATATGCAATTATAATCACTGCTTGCAATCTGCAATTTATGAAAAAAAAAACTCTGATTTTTAGTAATAAAGTGTTGTCCAAATAAAACCCAACACCTTATATCACAGGTTTTATTCATATATCATTAAAATATACATTTCCTTATTTTACAGTAATACTTTCCGATGTCCATATGTGTCCTATGATTTCATTCAGGATTGTCAGTTAGTCTAAGTGGAATACTTCTTCGTTTCTTTTTGGCCACCAATTCGGTAGGGGTTATAATTGTTAATATTATAGTAGGGGTTGCCCTTTGTAGGGTCGTTGGAGTATCTTGGGTCATAAGGTCGATTGTTGTACTGGCCAAAAGTATTATATTTGTTTCGGTTTGAGTAAGGATCGTAACTGTTGTAAGTCGGGTCGAAAACTTGCTTATTGGCTCTATCCACTACAGGCACGGTGGAGGCAACTGCTTTTCCATCAGCAGGAATATGCACGCCTGATGGTCTGAAACCTGGAACATTAAATTTAAATATTAATTTTGTTTATTACATACTATAAGTTAAAACAGTCAAGACTTTAAATATTAAGATTACACCTTGCCATTATAGGATTAGATATTCTAAGCATTAAAAGCTCATTTAGCTTAACTTAACTTCACCTATGACAAAGAAAACACAAAACATTCTCTTCTTAACTTTCTCAATATTTATGTAGGTTTATTTGATTCTTTAGTTTAAGGCTTCTCATACGTTTCTCTTGTTCTTTCTTGCACACTATTGTCAACAATCACAACAGTCCTTTTCAATTCTCCTTTCGCAGGTCTGCTGGAAGAAATTTCTTTAGAAATAAGCTATACCTTTATTCTAATAATTGTAATTTTGTATCTGTATTGTTTCTCTGTGTGTACATAATTGTAAAATAAATAAATAAATAATAAACATTCAGCAGCCCAGTTGCAGTTCCACATGCAATAAAGTAATCGTATTGATTAAGTACCACAACTAAATATTTATGTAAATACTAGACCATTACAAAGGTGGTGTGGTTAAGTTACCATTTTCATCGGCGACGTAGCTAACTTGAATGGGCGTCCCGTCAGGCGAGATGTAAGCATAACTTCCCTGAACAACCTAAAAAAATGAGTAAATTGCTACTGTTAGCAAAATCAGATTATATTTATGAACAGTCACATAATTTATATCATCACCGGCCAACTGTTAATAATAATAATAATCGTTTATTTCAGGCATTAGCACTCATAAAATTAAAATTGTAAACTCATCCTAAAACAAAAGAATAACTTTTGTTTTAGGATAAGTTTTCAATTTTAATTTTTAATTTACATAAGAAACGAACATTCAAATAAACATTTGTACTGTAGGGTTGGCCCAGTAGAGTTGTAGAGATTATGAAGAATGCGAACTTGTCCCCCCCCCCCTCCCCAGAAGAAAGTGACGAGGAGGAACACTGTGTGGGTTTCGTCAGTATGAGTCTAACAGACCTAACTTCCACACGAAAAAAAACACGAAAATTAGTAAAGCATTTGACCCAGAGGTGTCGATACTCACGACGTGCGTTATGGGAGGCATGCACTTTACTTTGTGTAAATTATTTCATCACCATTGCTCTACTAACAGTATAGGAAAACATCGTAAGTAGCACGGGGATCCCGAGGATTTCCTATTGAACCCAAAATCGAAGACATGTGCTAAACTCATAGGGTTCTGTACCTCAGGAGGTACCAAAAAAGGAGGAGGTTCTCAATTCGGATGTTTGTATTTTTTTTTTAGGTTTGTTCGGGCATAACTCCGTCGCTTGCCAACCGATTTGAAAAAGTCTTTTTTTTTTGTTGGAAAGGGTATACTTCCCAAATGGTCCCATTGAAATTTCATCAAAATCGGTTTAGTAGTTTGGTTATTAAATCCAAATAGCTGGAAAAAATATGTGGAAAAATGATCCTTGTATACGAAATTGCGTATTTTTGCTTTCCTATGACTTTCCAGTGGTGTTGTTAGGTGGGGTACCACTAAAAAGTGAAAAATTAAAAACTTTTTTGACAAAAAAAAGAAACTGACTTCCAAAAAACACTACAAAGTTCAAAATAACTTTAATTTCGGAAGTCGGTATCAAATAACGAAGAAGTAACCAAAAACACCGACTTCCGAAATTAAAGTTATTTTATAAGTACCTACACTAACGGACAAGAGGCCCTAGACAATGTGCCATTCAAATAGCGAATGCGACTGTCGAAATGCTAAAATGTAGGAATTTGATCACGTGACATTTCGATAGCATCTGTCAATCCCATACATTTTTGACGTATTGACAATCGCCTGCGCGGCTGCGCCACGCTACCGTTGACAGAATGTCACTTGTCTAAAGCCCAAGGTATTCTATTTTCAGAATATATTGATTTTATATATTGATCGTGTATATATACAACACTTAGCGATGCCACGCTTTGATCAAGAGATATTTCATTTTATGTGGCGCACCTCACGCTAGGTTGTACATTATTGCATCTTAACAAAATCCCAAAAAATCAGCACAGTGCAATTTATTTACGACCAACGACATTTCAAATGCAATACTTGCTAACTGTGTTTGTTTTTAAATCCAGTGTTTTTTTTTAGGTTACATGATATTATTTAAGTGATTAACTTAGAGCGAATCGAAAATTAGCAAAAGTCGTTATAGTTGGAAAGATTCTTCTTGAAAAGTTGTATTATTGGAAATAGCTGTGTTAGTACTACTAACGCAGCTATTCCCAACTAAAAGTCCGTAAAGAGCTTTCCAATGGTGTATATGTTGCAGTCAAAACTCTTAACCAGTCAAAAGTACTATTAGAGTAGAGTTAAAAACGTCATTATGGTTAACACCCCGACTCAGAGTACCCCGACTCGGATAGGTTAGGTTAGAAGGGTAAGACCGCCTTAGCCTTCGTGGTTATTTTTTTTAAAACCACCCAGAAATAGTAGCCCCGCAGAGCGGGGCTCCGTTGACCTATCTTAAGGCTTGTATTCATGCCAATGACCTTGCGCATTTGGGCGGAGCTAACTCCCACTCCGCTACCCGCATGCAACAGAACGATACGGCCGCGCGCGGCCCGCTCTGCCACCGCACGTCGTCGCCTAGTCCCGTCACAAAGTATCGAAATCACAGAAGGCCAAATCATCGTGAAAGTTAAATTTATTTTTTATGTGTTCCGCATATAAAGTGGTAAATTTTTGTTTTTATTTATTATCTATTGATATGGATGTACTTTTCGGGCAACAGTTACGAATAAATTTGTCAAATGCTTCGAGGCCGCGGGTAGAAACTATACCTTTACTACAAATCAGCCTGGCTTGAAACGTGATCGAGGAAGACAACTTGTGGACAAAATTATTTATATAAATGAATGGTTAAATCTGTTGCTAAGCGCAAGACTCGAGGACGGCTGGACCAATTTTAGCTAATATTTTTATCAATTTTTTTTTAAAGTCAGAGGAAGGTTTCTAGGTAGAGTAGGTAGGTAAGGTAGGTAGTATATTATAAGTAATAAGTATAATATACTAACCTACCTTAGTATTTGTTATAAAAAAAAGATAAAAACTAAAATTCACTGAATGTAACGTCGTTTCCATGAGTATTTTTATTATTTTGGCTGGTTGAACTTCTTGATCCTTACTTATTTCTCCGTGTTCATATATATTTACTTTTGGAAATTTCGATAGGCAGACAAAATCTTGTTCTGTTGTCTTTTTTTCTTCGTTCTCGTTTTGTTCATTTTTCTCTTCAACCTCTTTTTCTTTCCTTAGTTCTATTTCCTTCTCTTTGACATTTTCTTCTTCCTCCTGTACATCGTCTTCTTGTAAATCATTTTTTTGTTGGTTTAAATCATTTTGTTTCCTTTTTTTGCGTAATTTAATTTTATTAGCGCTCTCTTCCACCGCTTTTTCTATGCATACAAATAGAGTCTCTAATTTTCATTTTTCTCGGGTATCTTGGATCAATAAGTTCCGGTAATATGCAATCCATATGCAACAAACTACATATGCTTTAGTATCAGTAACCGAACACAGCCTATTGAAGAGTTGGATTTAAAAGTACACATATGCGGAGATATGCCTACTATGGGCTGTAATTGCCCATGCATTGAGAAGGTTTCTAAAACTAAATATCTTGGAGTTATCATAGATCAAGCACTGTCCTGGTACCCTCAACTTGAACAAATTTCTGGGAGAATAAGGAAACTCAGCTGGATCTTTAAAACCCTCAGACATATTGTTCCAACTAAAATAGAGAGCTGTAAAAACCGTCCCAGAAATCTCCTAAATGAAATATATATAGCACTGGCCCAGTCAGTGCTTTTATATTGTATCCCAATTTGGGGCGGTGCAGCAAAAACAAAATTTATTGATGTAGAACGAGCGCAGCGTGCATTAATAAAAATCATGTATTTTAAAAATAAAAGATTCGCCACTGCAAGCTTATACCAAATAAGTGATTTACTCTCTGTAAGAAAGCTTTATGTAACCCAAATCATACTAAAAAAACATAAAACCCTACCATATAATAATGACAAAGAAAAATCTAGAAGGAGAAATGATTTAGTTGTCCAAGTTCCCCAAACTAAAACTAGATTTGCATGCAAACAATTTAATAAGCGCTCTACTCAGCTCTATAACAAAATTAATAAACATGTTTGTTTATATAATAAAAGTTATCACGACTGTAAAAAAAGTTTAACTGATTGGATAAAACCACTTACCTATGAGGAAACCGAAGCACTCCTGGAACATGTCGAGTAGCCGGAATATATCACGTGTATATACCATAAACTTAAAACATCGCACATTCACACATCATACCGCACCACACACTTCATCACTCACACCGCACCACACTACACCACACCACACCACACCACACCACACTACACCACACCACACCACACACCTCACACCACACCATGCGCCTTACCACACACCACATACCACACATAACACCGCACTACTTACCTCACCACACTACTTATACACTAGCTTGCACTAAATGGGAATAAGTTTTTTGTTTTTTTAGGTTACATTTTTTTTTTTATTGATAATAATATTTAAAGTGCAACTTCACTTATATATTTTTATGTTTTTTCTTTTATTTCTTAAGATTTGTAAAAAAAAATTTTGAAATACGGAAAAATTTACTTAAATTATTTACCCTTCAGGTCACAGTACACTATACTAACTCTAGTTAGTGTAAGTGTACGACAATGATGTGAAAGAGCGGAGCCTTCTAATACAGGCATTGTTTGCTTAAAAGGAGGCTCCAAACACGTATAAATGAAATGTAATTTTTCTGTCACAATAAAACTATTTGTATTTGTATTTGTATTTGTATATAAAATCTAATTAATTTACTTTCCATTACGTCTTTCCAGAACTTGTCATCTTTTTCTATAATTTCGATTTTCATAGGAATATTTTGACCCAGCCGTATTCCAAAAAGACATCTTGTTCTTTTGGTTAGGTGAAGCTGACCTTGAATTTGGTAATACCAGTTATGATTATTATTAATAACAATCGTAGCAGTTTTATAAAAAGGTTTTTTTTTTTAAATAACTGCTTCGGTAAAACTCAGTTGGTGAGCTGCAACAAGGCATTTAATTTCTACCACCATGTTCTCCTCGACACATATAACGTCAGGAGTAGCGCCTAGATATGGCAATCCATCGTCAATAAATAGACCGTATGGTTGTATAACTAAACCAGTGTCTTTTGAAATTTGCTCAAGAGCAATTTCTTCAATTTCAATCCCATGTTTTATTGATTTAACGTGACTTATGCTTTATTTTTATTATAGATTAAAATATATTTAAATCTTTTACTACGTTACTGCAACTGATATTGGAACGCCTCTTTATAATGCGGCCAAAGTTAGAGGCTGTTAACAGTTTCCTTCTCAATTCCAGCCATTCACTGCATAAACTCTGTAAAATAATCAGAATAAATTAAACATAGTATTAAAAACAATTGACTTTATCTAAAAACCCGATCGCTAAAAACTACTAAAAAGGTGTTTTTTTATTTCTTTAATTTTAGTGAGATACATTTTTGAAATCGTCTCCTCTTGCCCTTTATCTTCATACCCCACTAGATACGTTTAGAGGATAAAAAAATTAAAGACATAATATGGCGCCAAAAATCAGCCATTTTAATTTTTAAATACTCAGTGTCACTCTCACTATCAAGCCGAATCTAATGACATCTCTCAAGATAAAATCCATCAAGGCATTTAGGCTACAAAGCGTACCAAAGAAATATACACACATACATACATACACTCGAAAAACATAACCCTCCTTCTGGCGCGGTCGGGTAAAAATATACTTTACTGAGATACCGAAAAGGAAAATTACAAGTAATATTGACTAAAAGTCATTGCAAGGACATGGTCCTTCTGTGATTCTTCACTACTCTATGACACAGAAGCATTATACTTACGACTTTGTTTGAAAATAGATATTTTGTAAACAGTATCTATCTACTTTTATGAAAGGTAAGTAAAGCTATAATGAAAATGTAGATAAAACTTACCTTGATAAATGTTTTACCCTTTTGTTTGTAATATTTTTTTAAAACTCTCTTCATTCGTTTCTGGTTATTCCCCTTGTTTTACAAACTAAACTTAAACACTAATAAAACTGTACAATTAAAATAACTATAAAACACTACTTATACAGGAATCAGAAAAAGCCTACTCCACTATTAACAAAATTAAATTTTTGCAGTTATATTTTACGATATTTTTGTAGTGCTGAGCTCTCGCAACGCGACGCAGGTCCACCTAGCAACACGACGCGCCCCGCACTGAATTCGTGGACGAGTGCGGGGGAGATATAGACACGGACTTTAAACGGTCGTATTTTTAATTTATTATAGTAAAAATAATACATGTTTTTAAAAAGTAACAAAACCAAATCATTTTCGTTGGTATTGCAAAGCAGTAGATATTTTTTTTATATTCTTTTGATAAAAAATGAAGGAGTAAAATGGTTTCATCTCAACGATTTAGAGGTTATTTGGTGATTTTTTTTCTTATTATCGGATGCCGATAGAAAAATTATGGCGAAACCAAATTACGTACTATATCATGTAGATTACTATATATTTTTTTCAGATGTAATTTCTCTATAAATGCCGACGAAAAGCTGCTTCATCTGCGCGCTGTTTTTAACTTTTTTCGAGAGAGTAGCCTTAACACAGGTGTTAATCAGTCAAAAGTACTTTTGACTGGTTAAGAGTTTTGACTGCAATATATATATCTTATGGCTGTAAGCGCATTTTTATTTCTCCTCTGGAGCAGTAATTGATATTCCTATGGCACGCCGTAATAGCGACGGTAAGACCCGTGATGAAGGAGTGGTTGAAGAGACAGCATGGCGCCCTCACTTTCCGGCATTCCGGCTGCCATCACTGTAACTGCAGCGAGGACACTGCACAGCATACCACTGAGCAGTGCCCAACCTGGGTTGAGCAGCGTAACGCCTTGGTTGTCGAATTGGTGAGTGATCTCTCGCTTCCGACCATAATCAAATCTATGGTCGAAAGTGAGAGCTCATGGCAAGCAGTAGCTGCCTTTGCCCTGCTGCTTGTGCCTGAAGGACAAGGGTGCCGGGGAAGAGCTGACAATGCCATTTTCCATCCCCTGTAAAGTGGCCTGTGGGTAACGGACTTGGGGAAGTCCATTGTACAAGCACGGGTGGTGTTTCCGCACGCCTCTCACAATTGATAAAAGGTTCAGGAGAAGCTCACTCCTCCCCTTACCCGAAATAGGGTTTGCAAGCGCAAACTATCACTGCAAGGGTGATTGTTGAGAACGAGCACGAGGAGGGAACGATACCTGGCGACGACATCAACCAACTCCGTAAGGGAGACGTGGAACTCGGCGAGAGATGATTTCCCATCCTCAAAAAAAAAAAAGGGTGATTGTGGAGCATGCGAACGAATCCCCGTACCCCAGCCAAAAATGACGAGGAGAAACACCGTGTGGTTTTGGTCATTGAGAGTCTGACTGACCCCTCCCTCAGCCCCAAGATGGAGGACATCCACGAGGATTTCAACTAAATGGGTGTTTTGGAAAGATTATATCGCCGCCCTACAACGAAAACCAATTAAATCATAAAAAGTGCAAACGGAGATAACGCGATTACAAAGTTTATGGGGTTGAAAATACCCTTTGTAGTATTATATTGTTATTATTACTTCATAGCATCAGTACATTGATAAATGTTTTATTTAAACATGTATATTGAGGTTTAAAAAAGTTATTGCTTTGTAATGAAATTTTCAATTTATTGTCACAAGGTCACCCATTTAATTGGTTTTCCCTGAGAACTGACAAATGTCTATATATTTTAAGGTAATAGGAATACAGCAAAGCCCGAGAAATTACTTTTTAGTTTTAGTTAATTAAGACTAACCATGATAAAAAAATACCTATACAGCTGTCCCTTGTGAAGTTACAAGTGAAAATGTATCAAGATAATTGGTTTTCCCTGCAGAAAATTTAAGAACCTAATAAGTTAAGCATATAATTTATTAGAGTTTTAGTACGTTCATTCGGTAACAAATTTATAACTCGAAATAATTATTTAAGTACAAATTAGCTTGATTAGTTCAAATAACAATAAAAGCGCGCTTCAAATGCCAGTAGGTAATAGGTGCCAAAAAAATGTAAATAAAGGAAAAACTGACTCATTATTGAGTGACCGACTCACTGACTAACATACCAGAGCAAAGCCTGTTATTGAGCTAGGCGTCTAAAATTTTACATAAATGTACCTTTTAAACCTTTGATAATCCTGCTTGGAAAAAAAATCCCGAAATTTCGACCGGAAAATATTTTTTGGGAAAAATTAAAATATGCAAAGTCGCAGGCACCTTCAAATTCTAATTAATATAATTTTATCTTCAATGTTTATAACTACATTAAGCATTTTTATATTCTAGGTATCGAGAATAGCGAATTGAAATAGTAATCATAATCAAATTAGAAAATTAAACAAGGAATTTTTTTATTTTATTAACCTTAATTCTAAACAAAATTATCTCATTTGTTTATGACTAAGCATTTTCATCTTCTAGATAAGTAAAACTGAGAATATGTTATTAAAATTATAATCAAAATTAAATTAAGATAATTAAGACAGTAAAAATAAAATACTACTTAAACAAATAAACTATTTTGAATTGGGTTCATGTTAGTCATCATCCGAAGATATTGTAGATTCGTCATCAGAGACTGTGCAATCAGGTACCCTGTCTTTACAAACAACATCGCTATTCAAATTGTTGAACCAGGGATGGTACTCCTCTGGTATGACACCTTTGCTGCATAATTGCAGTAAATCTTTTTTTTTTGCAATACTTATAGCTAGAGGTTTTTTGTAGAGTTGCAATAGTTTATCAGGAAAATATTGCACATCACTGATTTCTGATCTCTCAGAAATAGCGGACGTTGCCGCTTCGTCCACAGTCCTTTTCTTTTTATTTCTTGTTCCGTAATTATGTTCTCTTTGTTGTTCAGAATCTAAGTTTTCACTGGCTTTACTTCCTTTTCTTTCATTTTTAGTAACATCAATAGTAGAAAAATTCTCTGACATATCGTAATTATAGAATATTTTGTTTTCTCCTTTAATATATCTCAGTCGCTTAATTTTTAACCACTGAACTTGTTTTCCTTCCGTGTCTTTTTTTGTATTTAACAAAATTTTGGCAGAGAGATCTTTTAAATCTTTGAACTCGTCATATTTGAATTCTTTCACTACGTATGGGTTCTTAACAACTTTCTTATTTTGTTTCTTATATACTTTTTTTGATCTTGCTTTCTTAAATACGTTTATCCAATCTGGCATAGAATAGATATCTGTATATTTTTGTTCCTTCTCGATAGCGCTATGCATAGAGTCTGCCTCCATGTGTGAATGTCCACTTTCAAGGAATTTTTGTTCAATGATTTGCAAGTTTTCTATTTTTTGAACAGCCCAGAGTAGAATGGCCGCTACGTTCTTATTCCGATTCTGCCCGCCACATGTATCAGAAAAAAGGCTTACTTCAGTTACTGAATTTGGAATGCAATTCGACAAGTAGTGGTACAAAATAGTACCTATTTCCGCGCTACCTTTTTTGCCATTTACTTCTGACCAAGTGAAACAATATGCATGGTTTGGAAGAGCACTCTCGTATACTGTCAAATTATATACAGTTAATTTGCGCGTGTAATATAGAAGACCGATGTCTCCACTAGGTATCTGAAGTATGGCTTGTAAATCAAAAGAAGCAGATAAAAAATCCTTATTATCACCGGCTCTTATCTTATCATTTTCCTTTTCTTTATTACAAGCCTCTTTCCTGGCATTGTGCTCTGCAAATTGTTTTACGAGTTCCGGTTTATCTTTAGCATCGCTTCGTGCATATTTAGTGCAAAGCAGACATTGGTCCTTTTTCGGCTTAAAGAACCCCAAATTGAAATCATTGCAAAAAATTCTTCGATATGTTATCTCAGATACGGGTGTACTGTTTTTATTTTTACATTCGTCAACATAAAGACTGTACATCTTGGCAATAGATAGTTTTCTGTCCAAATATTGACGTTTAGACTCCTTTCTTACATAATGACTCTCCATGGATGGAAACGATCGTATGTGGTTATGAACCTCTTGAACTTTTTCAGTAGGTGTCTTATTATGGGCCCCGCACATTCCACGAGGGTCTTTATCTTTACTGTATTGTCCAACAAAATCTTTATTTTTTACAGCATTTTGTATTACGCTTTGACTGATGCACAGGGTAGTGTAAAAAAACTTTTGGCAAACATTGAGTTTCTCATTTTCGATTTCAAAAGAACATTGTGTGGAATAAGCCCTTGTAGTTATTCTTTTTCTTTCTATCGATAACGTTTTAGTATTTTTCACTGCAACATTAGCTAATATGAAATTTTTTTGTCCAATGAAGTCCAAGTTCCAATACGTTCTACAAATTTTATTTCTAATCTCTTCGTTAATCTTCTCTGAACAGCGATGAGAGCATTTCGAGCAATCAACTTTTTTAGGTACTTTTGCAGGTCTAATCTTATTTTTTATAGCATAAACTGACCCTTCAGCGCGTCTTTTTTTTGCCACATTAACTTTCCATGAAGCTGGATTAGGAATTCTCCAACGTTTTAATTGCTTAGCTCTTTTACACGCTTTATCAAAAATGTCCATTAAAATTATCGTCGCAATTACAGAAGATTCAGGTATTGTGTCGTTATCTGCTTTGTTCAAATTTTCTTTACTAAAAGCCTCCAAAGCAAGATCTCTCAAAGTCTTCACCACCATAAAACTTTGCTGTACATCATTATTGATAAGGTCATGAAAAGTAGGCAAGCTCGCGTTACAAGTGTTTGAGGATGTTACAAGTGAATCTTCTTGTGTCATGTCAAAGTCAATAATCTTCTCCTTGCATGTTGATTCCACATCGTTAGTTTGAACTGTGTAAAAAAAACAAAAGTAAGTATTGTAAGCAGATAAATAGTAATACCTACAGTGTACAAAAGCGAACTACAAATCATTGAACCACGTGTGGTTAAAGATATAATTAATTATGTGTTTTCACCCACAGATATTAGTATTTTACTTTTCTTTACTAAAATAATAATGTTTACCTAATGTTTTATTTATAGTAGGCAAGTTCTCTTTACAAGTCTTTAAGGATGGTCCAAGTAAGTCTTCTAGTGTTATCAAATCTTTGAATAATGAGTCCGAATCATTTGTTTGATCTGTGAAAAAGTAAACAAAGTAATACTAAGGGTCATAATAATTTTCTCTTAGCTTAATCTCAGAGTTTAATTTACTATATTATAAAGAGGAAAGATTTCTATGTTTGGATGTTTTTTAACAAATAAACTCAAAAACTACCGGAAAGATTTAAAAAATCTTTTACCATTAGAAAGGATTAAGATTACTTGTAATGTAGGTACTAGCGGCTCGTACCGGCTTCACATGGTTTTTCCTAAATTACGCCAGAGCGAAGCCGGGGCGGATCGCTTGTATAATTTTCCTTGCCAAATTTAAAAAAAAACAGACTTAGATAATAGCCATGCCTGTATCCCATACGGGAAAGGCAGAGCGTCAACGTTTTTGCTACGTCTGACCAGTTTTGATAGTCACATTAGGAAAAACTAACTTTGTATTGCTATAGTTATAGGTTCTTAGCTCATCGCCTAAATTGCAATACTGTGAAACTCTCGTTTCCCTCTACTGATTTCCAGTGTATGCCTGGGAAGAGAAGCAGCTGAAACAGTCTAGATATGTTTTTCTGTCGCTCCCAGTCCAGCATGGAAGTAACAAATAGACTTACTTTCGCATTTATATGTAGGTACTTACCTATGTATTAAAATAAAACAAAGGAAGTACCTATAAACTATGGATATATTATACGAACCTCCAGTTGTACTTTTATTGCTGCCGTCTTTTAATAAAAAGTCTTCATAAGCTTGAGACAAAAGATCGTCCTCATCGCTGTCAGCAAAACATTCTGAAAAATAGATAGACAAGTATTTAAATGGGTAACAACAACCTACGGTTATCAGTTACAAATAACCGTCGTATTTCGATCTTAATTTTCCAATTATAATATCACAGACATTAACTACATTGAAAATCGGTAACCAAAGTACAAAATTATCAGACATAACCTCACTTTCGCGGCTTTTTTCATTCAAATCACTATAATTTACTCACCTTTTTCTTGTTTTTCTTTTCCACGACCGAAATCAGGTTCCTTGACACAATTTGAGCTCATTTTAATGTATCAAACTTCAAAATACAATTAAATACTTGAAAAATAACTTTTTCCGCGACACGCGAGCGCACTTGTTGCAAACGCAAATGGCCGAAAGTCCGACACTAGCGCCAGTGACACGGAACTAAACTGGTTTAACCGTTTTTCACTGTAGTGATTAGGTTGCATCCGTGAATAAATATCGTCAGAGATAAACAATTATCTGGATATACAATATTTTCTTAGACGATTAGATTGTATTGTTTAATAAGGAATTCGTCAGGTAAAACAAATTAATCCAGCTTAATCGTTTTTCACTGTAGTGATTAGGTTGCATCCGTGAATAAATATCGTCAGAGATAAACAATTATCTGAATATACAATATTTTCTTAGACGATTAGATTGCATTGTTAAAATGGAATTCGTCAGATAAAATCAATTAAACTGTTTTAATAGCTTTTATTTGACCATTTTAATCTAGTTTGGAGATTTAAATCTTAGTAAATGGTTGTTATTGAGGGAAAAGTAGAGTATTTCATGAGCTCTCTCTGAAGAAAAACCAATTTTATCAGATTAACTGACAATCATTGGAGACAAATATGTCGGCAGTCAAGTTAAATCTGCTTAATGTTTTGTATTTGAAAACAAACCTTGGAAATGCTTGAAATAATTGGTTATCTTATTAGCTAGCAGCGAAACTATAAGACTTAGCGATTAATGGGTTTTCGCAGACGAAAGAACACACAATTTTAAGTACTTTGGCATTCTTAAGTCATTTTCGTCCAAATTTCGATTTAATCGGTTTTCGTTGTAAGGCGGCGATATGTCGCATGGGCTGGGAGCCGGCGCTCGGTTGCCATCATCATGATAGCTGTCTCGATGACCGCACACGTTGGACAAGTGCCTAGCCTGGGAAGTGCAGCGCCGTGATCACGTCCTGGTGGTCAGTCCTGCAGGTAACCTCTCACTTTTGTCCCAAACCCTCTCCCTATCTGCAGCAGATGCACCGGAGAACGCAGAACTATCTCTGGCCAACATAATGTGCGGCCTGTAGGTAACAGACCTGGGAAGTCTGCTGAACAGTCAAAGACCCAAGACGGCGGCGCGCCATGTTCCGCGTACACCACTCTAGGGGAACATTCATGGGGCGGTCCTCCATGCGTCGCGCCTATGCCTTGTAACAAAACTCATCAGTTTTAAAGCATACAATAATAATTAACTATTACGAAATCATTACTAACTTATTAATTAAATTCTAAAAGCACTGCAAATACGTGCTTAAGACGCCGAACAAAATGGCCGATTACATGGAGTTAGCCATCAAAATCGTTTGCGTTTTATTTCGCGTGGAGTTGTTCGGGTTTCTTGCGGCGATTTACCATATCGTTAATGCAAAATATGCGAGAACTTCTAAAGATACAGTCAGTACAAAATTAGGGTATCAAAATTTTAAGCTAGAAAGCTCTTTCCAACGATCTGGGATATCTTCCCATAGTTGGATTACCATTATCTCTAATTATTACAAATACTAATTTAGATTGTATCGTGTATGTCTGTCGCAGAAGTCAACTGAGGTCACGCCATCACGTAACGTTAATCATTTCCTTTAACCATCCTCCAAACATGAATACTACCAAAATATTTATAATATTAAGATTGACAAATTTATACGTTTTTGTTAATTGTACTCGATTTAATTTGACATGATAAGAACCATTTTCCACTGAGCTATCTTTCATATATCCTTTTTGGAAGTCCTGCAATTCGCAAGACTCCAAAATTTTAATTACAATTTCGTTTTTTTTGTGAAAAATGGCTCAAGTTTGATGTGCTGTACCTCAATATCTCTTAAAGTTACACAGTTACGGTTAAGCTCAAATTTTAACAGATTTTGTAAACTTTAAATATTTACGGATTGACTTTTTACGTAGAATCTTTTCATCGTTTAGAAGTTGTAAGCCAAAACTGATAAATGACCGATTTTTTTTAAGTTTTCCGAGCACCACGAAGTTAGCACAAATCTTTCGAAGTTGAAAAATTGGGTGTACACTATTGGCATCTATCCCAACAACGTCCCAAAAAATCAGGACAGTGCAATTTGTTACGACCTAAGATGTTTAAGATGACTGGCCTATGGTGACTAGGCCAAATGATAAAACCTTTTAAACTTTTATTAAAAGTACGTACCTGAGTCCCTTGCGGATTTCCAGTATTATCAATGTAGGCATCTTTCAAATATCCACTTTCTTGTGCTTGCTTGCCGTCAGCGGTTGTAAAACTGAAATCATTAATTGACTTTTAAACGTGACTTATATAACCTTATTAACTAACTCTATTCATGGAATGTATGCTAAAAAAATACCAGAGATTACGCGATAAATTATGTCAATTTACAGAACACAAACCTGAATGCATAAGTCCCATCTAAGCCGTGGTCACTAGAGTATGACAGAATAGGAATAGCCGGGGCTCCAGCGTAGTTGTAATAGGGGTTGTTGGCTCCAGGAACAATCGGTCTAGCCCCTGGAACGAAAGGAAGTGCACTCGGCACTATCGGCCTAACCCCGGGGGCGTAAGGAATGGCAGTCGGTACTGCCGGGTTAATTCCCGGGGCGTAGGGAAGAACTGTTGGTGGGACTACAGGTGCGGCGGGGAATGGAAAAGGATACCCCGCGGTCAGAGTGCTGCACAGCAACACACAGCTAATGAGGTGAAACATTCTGGAACAAAAACACGGTCAATGACAAATCGAAAGATCGGTTTAAATCTAGGGTATCCAGGATCTATGACTAAAATTACCGCACTGTTTTTTTTTTCTTTTCGAAAATGCAACTTTTTAGTAGTTTTCTATCTTTGTCTTACGAAGTCAATACATATTTCTTAGAATAAAGTATGATTTTAACCGAAAATAAATTACAGCTCGCTCATTTACCTCAACAATGCTCAAATGGACTGCGCTCGTTGTACTCAAAGTGTTACTGTTAGCGTGGGATCCGAATATTTCATTTATAGGCAGCAGGGTTGCTGCGAGCTGATATTTTTTGTTGTGCCATCGCTCAAACGTGAGTGTTACACACGTCTCTTTAACCCATCAGCTGTTATTAGCCGCGTTATAGTTGCCAGTACCCACCAAAGCTCAACACGAACACGATGGTTGTAATCATTCGGCAATTTTAAGTCAAAATTATAGAAAATGTTACAGGGCGCACTTACTTTTAGACATCAACTCAATTAGGATGTTGCAGAATAACGGTTGGGTGGTCTTTTAGACATCGCAGTCGCAACTTTTAAATTCTGGACAAGCTAACTAACATTTTAATTTATTTCGGATCCTTATTTGATTATGAATATTAAATCCTAATCCCAATCCCATAAAACTTTCTTATTATAGTAATAAGAAAGTTTTATTACATATATTCTTATAGTAAGAAAGTTTTATGGGAGTGGGATTTGGATTGTCCATTTATTGTTAGCAACGTAGATACCGTATTTCGTGGTCATATCGCAAAATTGTCAAATTCATCCTCAAACCTAACAGTAGGTAATCTTGTTAAGAAATAAACACCTGTAAAACCGATAACTATATTAAAGCTCTTGAATAATTTTCGTAAAATCTTAAGGACTGTAAAAACTAAAGAAAATCTTCGCTACTGAATCGAGTCATGATTTTATCGAATGGTCTGTTCAGTGGTTACAATAACAGACTGTACTTACTTAAATTGAGAGCGCGCTAATCTGTCTAACAAAATATGCAGGAACATGCACAAACTTATTTTTTTACTCATGTTATTTACCTACATACAAAGAAATCCAAAACTCTTCGGTTATTGATTTTAAATGCAAATAAATCAACTCAAGAGTTTTTGATTTCTAGTTTTGTGCCACGAGCTGATAGATCTTATTTAAGACAACATTCATTTATTTCATCTAAATGATTTCCTACTGAACTATATTATATAAATGAAACGGTACTATTTTGTAATGTATTAAAAAAAATTGTAACACGTGAAGACGTATTACGGAGGCATAGAAGCTAATGTACCTACTCATAACTCATTAGGAAGGCCAAAAGTCTGGTTTTCATTACACTTTACATAAAGATACAGATCTTGCTGTCAATTAATTTACATGATTACATTAACGTTAACTAGAACTAATTACATACAATGAAGTTTTTAGAGTTCTGTATACCAAAATGGTAAAAAAGAACCCCGAAACCACTAAAAAACAACATTTTTAGGGTTCCGTACCCAAAGGGCAAAAATGGGACCCTATTACTCCGCTGTCCGTCTGTCCGTCTGTCATCAGGTTGTATCATTAGCGGGGCTCCCATACACGTGATTTTTTTGCCGTTTTTTGACTAGCTGATGCCCGCGACTTCGTTCGCGTGTTATATGCGCGCACTACGAAAATAAATCGTTGCGACTTTTAAAGTGCGAAATAAATTGCAAACGACAATAATTCCTACGCGCACTACGATTTATTATCGCCTGCGAAATAGCAGAGCCAAAAACAGGGCCAAGGAATTCAGTCACTGTGCCTAACACAGATAACTAAATGTTACTTGGGTCTATCCTTTGACAGCAGTAAGACATTCTAAAGGATTTTTTTACGTACGATAGAACGATCTTCGTGAATATGATAATAAATTTACCGCTGCGCTTGCGATTTTTTTCGCAATGTGCGAAGCTAGTACCATATGAAGCCATAGGGTACAAAATATTTGCACGATTTCGCATCTGCTATTTTAAATCGCAAACGATTTATTTTCGCAGTGTGCGGATTGTAGAACATTTCTGTTGTTTACAGATTGACGATTTTTTTTCGCAACGATTTATTTTCGTAGTGCGCGCTTAGCCTTAGTCGGAAAATAAACTGATGTCGCTAAATAAGATCGCTGAGATAACATACACGAACAGTCAATATCCAGAAATGCCTAACCCCTGATAGAAGGAATTTCTCAGTAACAGCTCGGAGCGATGCCGATGTTGTGATACCCCCATGCCTCGGAAAGCACGTAAGGCCATCGGTCCTGCACCTGATATCTCTTCGGTCGTGTCGGATTGCCGTCCTATCGGACTATGAGAGTGTTGGACAGAGAGAGCACCTGAGTTTGCGCACACACTTGGGCACTATAATATGTGTTGCTTACTTGGCTAATCTCCGTTGAGAGCCTTGGGATGGTCATGAGTCATGAACTCATGACTTATCATATAGGCTCACTGGGAATTGAATCGGTTTGAAACAAAACAGAAAATTACTGAGATTGAGGGTTATCCTTATCCTGGAGCAAATTGTCCCGGCTTCGATGACAATTTGTTGCAAATTTTTGACTTTCAAAATTTCGTTCATTGCAAAGTTTTAGAGGAATTAAATATCTGAGTGGAAATCATAAAACTTTACCGGATAATGTGTATAATTTTCTT
This sequence comes from Melanchra persicariae, assembly GCA_947386135.1. NCBI lineage: Eukaryota > Metazoa > Arthropoda > Insecta > Lepidoptera > Noctuidae > Melanchra > Melanchra persicariae. The sequence continues at coordinate 11,667,188 of OX376650.1, read as the reverse complement.
CCATGATCGTGTTGTGTTATGGAAATATATTCCCTACTTTCCTCAGAAACATTTTCCAATATTCTGCGTATTAACGGTTGTTGCGTGGTCGTTGCGAGGGGCCAAAATAGTTAATTAGCATAGCCAAGAAGCTTCAAAGTTTCCGAGCTCGGTGGCACCACCGTACAGAGATGAAATGAATATATGCTTTGGAGCAACGGTACAACACAGACTCTCTACTAAAATAATCTAATCTATAATCTTAAGTGTAGTGTATGCCGTCACCAATTTTTAACAGTAAATTCGAAAAATTCTACGAGTTTCTGTGGCCTCCAAAACAAAATTCTTGCATATTTTTTTACTTTTTCCTGAAAAAAAAAAAGCTGCACTCATACTAATAGTGGGGCTATTAGTATGAGTGCAGTTTTTTTTAAATTATTGTTATTGATATGCACGCGCTTGACCACTATCTCACCTGATGGTAAGCGATGATGTGGCCGAAGATGGAGCACGCTTGCCTAGAAGTAACCTATTCACTCTTGACTTAAAGATTTTCGGGTTGTAGCTATCAGGAAACACAGACTCTGGCAGGGAATTCCACTCCTTAGCTGTACGCACAATGAATGTGTTCCCAAAACGTTTGGTGCGTGTGGGTGGGATGTCCACTATGTACCGGTGGCGTATTGCCGCACTCCCCAAAATGCAGTCAATAGAAAACCGACAGGCTAGCAACTCGGTGTCGATGCTCAAGATTTTGGAGCTTCGACTCGATGAGCCTATCATTGCCAATGATCCTCTTGGCTCGTTTCTCAATTGACTCAAGGGCATCAAGCTGATATCTGGCAAATCCATCCCAAAGATGTTAGCAGTACTCCATACACGATCGAAAAAGTAGTAAAGTTTGAGCAGCTGTTCCGGCGTGAAGAACTGTCGCACCTTCGCTGGGATCCCCAACTTTTTGGCAGCCACTTGAGCCTTAGTCTCTATGAATGGACCAAAATTGAGGGTAGATGTAAACGTAACATCAAAAGGTCAAGTTGGTTGCTTATCGGCACGGTTACACTTCGGAAAGATGGGGCTGGGTGGAATTGGCTCCTTTTAGCGAAAAAAAGACACGCCTGGGTCTTAGCAGCATTGAACTTGACCAGATTGGCATCACCCCACTCGGAGACAGCCTGTAAGGACAAGTTCAAGCGCTCAACCATAGCCTCTCGAAGAGACCGGATCTGCGACCCACTAGCTCGTGCATTGGACACGTATCTCTCAGCAACAGTGCCGTCGTCTGCATACCCAATGGTACCGGGTTTTAGCAGATCATGAATATGCAGCAAGAACAATGTTGCCGAGAGCACCAACCCCTGAGGAAGCCCGGCATTAATGCCCAGCAGTCCGGAAGAGCAGCCATCTATGACCACTCGAATAGACCGATCCCTCAAGAAGTCTGCAATCCAATCACACAATCCGGCGAGCAGGACCTGGCCGAATGTCAGTTCGGGTCTCGGCACGGGCGCTTCACTATCTCGGCGATATCGCGAGTGAGAGTACTGGCGGCGGAAGCGGTGTCCCGGGGCGGGGTGATTTTGGCGGTGTCCTTGGACATTTCCAACGCCTTCAACAACCTGCCCTGGAGTTGCATTCGGGAGGCACTACGCTATCATCGAGTGCCTTTCTACCTCCGCCGCGTCATTGGGGCTTATTTGGCGAGTTGCGCACTGGCCGGATCTCCGTCCTGGGACCTGGAGGCAAAAGTCCTCGCGCCAATGCATGCGACATTTCGAGCTGCGTCGGTCGCAGCTGCGCGAGGTCCTGGTGGTGGAATGGCTTAACAGGCTGTCACGCCCTACCGCTGGCCTCGTCACTATCGAGGCCATCCGGCCAGTCATGCTCGACCTCTGGCTCGGGAGAAGGCACGGCTCCCTGACATTTCGTGCGACGCAGGCCTCACGGGGCATGACTGCTTCGGGAGGTTCCTGTGTCGAAAAACGAACAGGATTTAAAAAGATCAGGATTACTACACTATACTTTGCCACCCCTTTTCACTCTTTAAAGGAATCCTCTGAAGGGACCATTTTAGAAAATGCTGAAATAAATGTTTGTGGAAGTATGTCAAAGATCAAGGTATCATTAGTAGATAGATAGTCTATATGATTATGTGTAAAATTGTAGCTATCTATTAAGTAAGGTGCCAAATTTTATGTTTATTAACCCAAGGAATATTATTATTATTATTTATTTATTTACTCAAGTAACTAAGACTCATTTGTTAGTAAAAGACTTAATCTATGTTAGTAATTATAAAAATATACACATAGCAGCTGCATTGTCCGACACATCAACGCGGCTGCTCCATTCCATGAGAAATGGCGCAGCAGCGATTCAGGTACGGACAGTCCAGCCTGCTCGAAATTAGAGACAGGATACTGTTGCCGCTGCCCCACACCACACGCACCAGGGACGCACAGCGCTTACGCATAGTGGCAAAGAAACAATCCACACGCGCGTCCGCGAACATCCCCGATGCGTTGCAGTAGCGAGGCAGCCCCAACAGCACCCTGAACGCATTGTTGTACTGCACGCGGAGGGCATTGTACGATTTTTGAGTATATCTAGCCCACAGGCTGCTCGTGTAAAACGCAGTGCAGTACGCTCTGAAAAGAGTAATCTTGACGCTTACCGAACAACGAGCAAACCTGCGAGCCAGCATGTTCGCTCTAACCGACAAGGCCCTCCGCGCCCGCTCAATGTCTTCATCGTCCCTGAGATCAGGGGTAAGTATATGGCCAAGATACTTAAACTTGTATGCCCTCTCTAACGGCATACCATTAAGGTAAACTGGTGGTACATAAGCAGGATACCTACCCCCGACCCCAAACACCATGAACTCACTTTTCTTACTATTATAAATTAAGCCATGTGTGTCGGCATACTCCTCACAAATGGCTACAAGTTTTCTAAGGCCACAGACTGACGCACTCAGCAGCACCATGTCGTCTGCGTAGCTGATATTATTAACGCAGACTCCATCTATATGACAACCGACCTTGATGCTGCTGAGCCTGCCAATCAACCCGTCGACATATAGGTTAAAGAGCGTTGGTGAGCTCAAACCCCCCTGTCTCACCCCGCACTCCGACCCATATGGATCAGACAAAGCCCCCGCCCATCGCACATTGTTGACCTGGTTTCTATACCAAAATTTTAAAATGTTGATTACTTCAGGTGGAACATTAGCTTTTTTAAGTTTATCCCACAGGATATCATAAGAAACCAGGTCAAATGCTTTAGACAGGTCCAGGAAGTAGGCGTAAACAGGAGTGCTGCGGTCGGTGTAGTATGTGACAGCATGCTTAAGAGACAACACAGCGCTTTCCGTTGATAGTCCAGGTCTGAACCCGAACTGGTTATCTTGAGGAGTAATAAACTTATTTAATTGTCTATTAAGCACACCGTCAAACACCTTGGATAAAACAGTTGCTAATGAGATAGGCCTATAGTTATCTCTATCAGCAAGATCGCCAGACTTGTTTTTCGCTATAGGCACTACCACAGTCCGTATCATCTCCCCAGGCATATAGCCATGTGACACGCAAAAACTATACAACATGGCCAGAACTCTAGGCAAATGAGGACTAGCACATTTGAGGTGCTCAATGCTGCGCCCGTCATGACCAGGAGACTTGTCACGCGACATGGATTCTATGATTTGTTTAATCTCTTTCGACTTGCACTTTAATCCTAGTTCCTTGCCAGGCTCAACATTCAGCACCGACTGAGAAGGTCCTAGCGGAGACTTCACAAAAAAGTGTTCCTTAAAGAGATTGGAAATCGCCCCAGGTTCACTTACGCCACCGACGCTCACAGGGAGACTCGGCTTGCTGTTCAACTTTCTCGTGCTTTTCCAAAAACCACGAAAATCGTGTTTTGAATGGTGTGAGGCTAGAATGTCCATCTTAATTTGGTCTTGCCTATCCTGACACCACTTCAAACGTGACTTAAAAACTTTTCGCGCCTCACATATTTGGTCGTACATATAACCGGAAGCAGGTTTGTCGTACCCAACCCACTGCATAAATTTACTCCGGGCCTCCCTGTGAGCCCCCGCCACGTATTTATTCCAGCCTACCACTTTCCTTCTCGACGAAGACCTACTTGTTTCTCTGCCAACAACCGCTGCCGCACACAAGGCCTGAACAATGTCACCGTACAATCTATCTATAACTCTACTATGACTACCAATATCACAAGTGTTATCACAACAACTACGCAATTCTGAAGGAAAATCAATCAACTTCAGTCTATCATTACATTCTTTCATGTACACGCGTATTTGTTCGGAGTTCCTCTCACCCCATACAACTTTGTTTTGTGGTACATTAAAATCGTCATTTGGGAATATTTGTGAAAAACTAATAATTACAACCTTTATTATTTACTTCGGCCAATATTCGTACCAAATTTCTCGTACATTGGCCTAAGTAATAAGATTTTTGCATACAAAGCAAACAAACAAACCCCTTATTTCACCTATTGAGGGTAGTTGTGAAAAAGTAGTAAAGATAATCTTTATTAAGTATTTACTTTGGCCAATATTCGTACCAAACAAGAAAATTGGCTCGAGGAATAAGGTTTTTCATACAACCTTCCAACCTTTCAAAAATCCTTTCTTTTCGGATGCCTACAAAATATAAAGAATATTTTCTACAAATTTCACGTTCCTACGATCAGCGGTTTAGGCTGTGCGTTGATCCATCAGTCAGGACAAAGCATTTTGTGTTATATAAGATAGAAGAAGATAGAAAGAAGATAGATAGATAATGGTACGGAACCCTTCGTGCGCGAATTCGACTCGCACTTGGCCGGTTTTTTGTACCACTGTTAGGGCAGATCCGACACGGATAGGTTTGGTTATTAGGTTTTTTTTAAACCGTTAAACCACTTCCAGGGTTTTTACATCTACACTTCTACACTAATATTATAAAGAGGAAAGATTTGTTTGTTTGTTTGTTTGTTTGTTTGAAATGAATAGGCTCCGAAACTACTGGACCGATTTGAAAAATTCTTTCACCAGTAGAATCCTACATTATCAGAGATGGACATAGGCTATAGAATATTTTCAAAAAAGTTAGGGATCCGTATGAAAACTTCGATAATGTGACCCAAGGTGTGAGAAAAAATCCTTATATCGCGTACGCTGCGGAATCTATTGACAATACTACTTGAAAATTGAAAACACTATTTCAGCTAGCGGTTGATCCAGCATTGTCGGGGACAATGCTGGATCAACCGCTAGCTGAAATAGTGTCCCGGAATTGACCTTCACCAAAGCGAAACAGGATTTATTATTACCCAGTGCCAAGAATACTCAGTTCATTGTCAATGTCAGAAATATTAGGACATGGCTCGATGAATTTGATGCAGTGCGTGGATCTCCAACAAGCTGTGTTTAAAGGCAACATTGTTGCTAAAGCTTAACATAACTTAAATCAACGGTACAGATGCATTATATTTAGACAACTTCTCAACTACATTTTAATTAAATCCGTGTTAAATTCTCACGATTAGTGTGCTCTTAATGAATTGGTATTTCTCAAGTCAGTGACTCTGTGCTATTGTGCGTTCACAGTTACGCAGCTTTGTTTACCTACTTATGGCTTGGTTTCGTTACCTACAAATACTTACTCGATTCCATTTCATTATTATCGATTGAGGAAATATATTACAAACAAACATTTAATACGAAAATCATAAACTGGACTTTTTTTATTTTATACCAACTAAACAGTGAAGGGGCAAGCTAAGGTATGGTCTTGCTGGAAATCACTGTTCGTATTTTGTTGTGTTATTAATGAAGAGTAGCATTACCTAAAAAGTGTTAAGCAACCATCTGTTAAGCTCGTGTTGCTCCTCTCTGTACCGCATACCTCTATAGATGTACCACTGGCTTTGCGTTTAAGGATGTTTCTGCAGATAGACGGATGTTCTGTCCATTATGCTACAAATGTTAGATCATTTTTAAACTATAATTGGACCGATTTAAGCAAAAATGTTCCAACCCACAGCCTCGACAATTTCGAGTTTTTGTGAGCTATGTACTCCAAATAAGGTATATTTTAACATATCAAAGACTCATAACTCTATGTTAATAATTGACGAAAATCCGTATGGTCCAACCCACGGCTGAAATGTCGAAGACCATTTTTTAAAATGAATAAGTGTTTCAAGCTATTTGAATCATTTTTGCATTTTCTTGATTGCCCTGACGTGTGTTATTTTTTTTTGTTATAATGATTCAAACTACTTGGAACAATCATGCTTTTATACAATACTAGCTGACTCCCGCGGCTTCGCTCCCGTCAACTGGCTACCTACCTACCTACCCTACACCTACCCTACACCTACCCTACACATACATGCATGCAAATAATTCTATTTTATTGAGGTATTTCTTTCCGACTTGCTAGATAAAAGTTGTGATAGCTCGGTTAATATACATGTTAAAAAAATAATTTATAGCCTATAGCACTCAGGAATAAGTAGCTTTCTACCAGTGAAAAAATTTCATCATTATCATTAGTTCCAGAGATTACCCCCTACATACAAACTTACAAATTTTAACTCTTTATAATATTATATTATATTATATTATACAATATGGAAAATATTACCAAAATAATTCTGCTTATATGTTCCAATAACCTTGAATCATTTTAACTGAATTCCAAATAACATTCGACTACAGAACTATACTGATTCAGGCCCCATGCATATATATTTAAATAAAAAAATACAAAAAAATAATTCTTAAAAAACGATTCAAAACATTTTATATTAACCATACAAAATTATCATTAGTATCTCGGCGATAAAGTTAACAGAATATTATTTTTATACCGAAAACTTTAATTAAATAGGAATTTATTTACTTAAACTTTTTCTTTTTAATTTTTTGTATCTACAATAAAATTTTATTGTAAGTTGTGCACGATTTGTTACCGTTGACGATTGTAATTGTTTAGTAGATATTCAAGAAACTTGCGACTGGATCATTTTAATAAAATGAATTTTGTATGGGTTTTGCTGTGTAGGCTGCGGAAAGAAAAATGCAAAAATGTTTCAAAAATAACAAAATTAGAAACTCAAAAAGTTTATTATTCTTATTTTATTTAAAAAAATGCCAAAGTGTCCCTACTCCTCATTCAAATCAAAGTCAGGTTCATCACAGTTACCATCTATATTATCTATTATTGCATCGCCTCCCTTAAGTTTTTTATAGTACCTAATCAATGCAATCATTTGGTATAAGATGAAAAATAACGATTTCAAATCGTTTCATTTAATTCTTTCAAATCTTCTTCTACGACAAACAAATCAACTCTTTTTTTCTTTTTGACATTCAGTTCCTTGTAGTCCTCATTGAAGGAAGTTCTCATGAACAAAGAATGTACAAGTTTCTGCAATATTTTTTTTTTTGTTGATACTTTTTTGTGATTAATATTTCTTATGTTTTGTGCCAGTTTACTTTGCTCTCATCATTAAATGTTTTTCTTTTAACTATTTTCTTTTCTAGAATTTGAGATCCAACAAAATCACAACTTTTCATTTTATGCACCTGTAAGGGGTTTCTGTTTGTACATTGTTTCGTAATGGCAACATAATGGGTGTCATAGAAGAAGATCACCACTATTGTACCTACATGAAGTTTAAATAAATAAGATTTGAAAGAATTATGGCCGTTAGGAAAACGTCATAACAAAAAGAAGTGAAACGATTTGAAATCGTTATTTCATCTTATACCAAACTAGCGACCCGCCCCGGCTTCGCACGGGTGCAAATGTGCAATGCTGATACTAAATATACCTACTATACAGCATGTTCTTATAAACAACGTTTACAGCTTTTTTGTCATTCTAAATATCGTTTTCATTCACATTAGGTTTAGTGTCAGATAATACAAGCACTAGGCTCCTCCCAAGACGAGCATTCGATGCCTTTCCATTTAATATTTATATGTATGTAACTACTATTTTAAGTCACTATTAGAAGACATATTTTCATTTCTCTCTTGTGACACAATGCACACAGATAAAATTAAAATTTAATCTTCCTAGGTATATAATCTATCCATAAATATTAACATGATATAATCTTAATACAGAAGGCAATAACAACAAGGCCGTAGTATGTGGCAAAAACCATCTTTAGCTGACCTTAATGAAATACGATAGCGCATATACCTCTGTATCTTGGTATTTTGGTACGATACGCTAACTCGTACTAATTAGTTTATTCCTAGTCTTGCTAAATAAGATATGACTTGTGGCCACTTCACGTTTAAGTTATTTGATTTATATCCAAGCATAGGTAACTCACATAACGATGGACTCTGCTATGCTGGCTGGCTTAAATTTCTCTGAATCTATAGCAATATCTCAGGGACTGAAATACCTCACGGCTTTGAAGCTTTATTCGTGTTCTTACTATTAATTACTATTAAGTGTAATATATAATTTGTCCCAATTCGTGACGAAAATAATCTCAATTTCGACCGTAAACGGACGATGGAAAAGTGTTATGCAAAAGTAATAGAAGTTTCGTAATTCACTCGATTTTATCATAAAGATTCATTTTCACCATGAGGCAGCTCCCACCGATATTTTGGTTATTTACCACCCGGTATTTGGTTTCGACCAATTTATAGCATCTATTAATGTGACTGGCTAAACAACTACAGCCGCACGGCCCGATCTTCAAGTTCTTCAAGCTAGGCTTGCCGAGGTCGGTCTGTAGATGGGTTACCATCTTAACATACCGGCTGTCATTTGTAGAACTTTGGCAGTCGTTACGGATTGTCAGAAACCAGAAAAACTAACACCATTCTTGCCAAGATGTACCGTATTACCCAGTTACTGGGTTGTGGCGGTCAGAAGGGCAGTGGCTCCATGTAAAATACTGGTATTCAGCTAAATCTGTTGAGGCTGGAAGCCGGCCCCAATATAGCTGGGAAACGGCTAGGTAGATGATTATATAGCAAGTCTCATCTAATAAATTAGTTTTGAGTGAGAAAATAAAAGTAATACGTTGATTGTTAACAATAAATTTTATTTAAAGTACGAATTACGCTACTAAAACACAACAGCTAATAAAACATAATATGGCAGTGAGCATCGAGTGACGAGGAGCTAGTCGAGCGGATGACGCTCCTCCGCACGCTCCTGTGTCATGGTAACCGTCCCGTTATTTGCTAAATGTCATCAGAGTTACAGAGCACGTTCGCTGATAAATAATTGATTAATTACAATACTATAAATCAATCAAGAATTTCTCCGCACGCCGAAGTTGTTATCTTATCTCCTCGCAGGGGCCTGGGGGATGGTGGGTCCCTCCGCGTGGAAGCCGGTCTCGTCAGCATAGTAGGTGATGGTCACTTGCTTGCCTTCGGAATCTAGGTAGGTGTACGAGCCGCGGAAGACGACGACTTTGTGGGGCTTGTTCTCCTCATCCAAAACTTCCTTCACTTCACCTTCCTCATTGCGCGCGGTGCCATCGTCGGTCTCAAAACTGTTAAAAAAACAGTGATTACAAAAAGGTTCGTAGAAGAAACGTATCACTAGAGTAAGTACTAGAAGTAGTTAATTAATAAAAAAAATTACATCAATTTAAAGGAACCATCGGGCTGCTGTTCGAAGTCGGAACGGAGGATCTTGGTTGGCTCCTTCTGAATTTGAGCCACGGCGACGGCCACGAGGGCGAGAGCGACAACGATCATCTGAAAAGCAAATGATACACAAATTAAAGTGAGATATAGTTATTTAGACTCAACAAAAAATATTTTTATAATTTCAAACGTCTTAATTGTATTGTGCAGGTTAAGTTACCAATTAACACTCATTTTACTCAATAAACATTATTTAAGCACATTATTATTAGGAATTTTAATTCAAATACAATATGAATGCACGTACGGATTTCATTTTGATAGGTTTTGTTCGGTGGCTGCTGTGCGACTGATGCTAGATCGATCGCATAATAAGCTTTTATACATTTCTCCGGCTTCTAACGTTACGTCTAACGTACGATGTTGCTAATCCGGATTCGAATTTTAATAGGCTCAAATGTGCGTGATATTTATTTTTAAGTTGACACTAACCTTTAACCGCTTCTGTGTGAGATAATATTATATTATCTGTAGAAAATGGAAATTGAAATAAATTTAGTTTTGAATAACAAGTTTTGTAAGTATAGGTATTTGACTGGATTGGCTTTAAGGTCATAAATAATTTATAGTACCTAATAAAAGTATCCCGTTAAGAATGTAAATTTCTGGAGTATTAAGGAGATTAAAGGACATGTTGAAATAGGTAGGAAATACTCGTAGGTATCTGTGTATTCAAAATTAGGTTAATTACTTACTTACTTACGATATGGTAGCTAAACAAAACCTAACCCTTTATAGAGACCTAAACAATACCCGGAAGATATTAGTTTAGATAATTATTATAATTATCTAAACTAGTATTATTAAATTATAAAATTGTTATTTATTTATTTATTTATGTACACAATAACCTTAAAAAAAGAAAACTATATACAGAAAAAAGAGCACAAAGGTACTGCTTATTTCTAAAGAAATTTCTTTCAGCAGACTTACGACAGAAAAGTGGGACAAGAAACTAAGACACAGTGTGTAAAGAGGAGAAGGAAACTTAAAATAAATAAATATATAAAATAATAAAATAAATTTATTTGTAGAAGGAGTACTAATATTGTTTCACTTTTTTCTGTTCCGTGGTTTCACTAATAGAAAGCCACTTACTATACGATTACTGAGTGTCAAAGGGTACTATTTGCCTCAAAATGATGCTTGATTTCCTGTGACATAGTTCTAGGAAGCGAAGCCATGCCAAAAAAATTGTGCTCACCAAAAAAATAACGTAGGATAAATAGATAAGTTCATAAGGTCGGAAGGTAAGGTCATTCTTGTCCACCATATAAAGTTTTTGTGACAGACTAACACCCTTAGCATTAACTGTAGGTATAATGTAAGCGTAGTAAGTAGTAAGCGGTCTAATACTATGTTAAAACACCTTATTGCGCTGCTCCGCGATACCTAATGCTAATTAACTCTAAAGTTGAAAATAAGGTATTCATCAATGTTACAACCATGTACTACAAAGTTATAAATTTTATTAAAATACTAGCTGTGCCCGCGACTTCGTTCGCGCGGATGTCGGAAAAAAATGTGTCGCACAGATTAAAGATGTACATACAGCCTCAATACCCTCCCAGCTGCATTACCTTTCCCCTCTTAGAATTAAGAAAATAAAAAGAAGCTTACACACTAACTACATTATATTTTCTGTTTAAAATGCCGACCATCCCTGATATCTCCTAGTACCTCGAATCAAGTCGATTCTTATGTTTCGTACTACTTCAAATGAATTAATAATATTTACCAGTAACGCAAATTAAACAATTTTCCAAAACGAATAAACCCAGGATATTTTTTTTATGACACAGAAGATTTAGAAAAGCTGGTGGCAAAATAATACACGGATCGATCTTCTAGGTTAAGTAACAATTGCCGAGGTCGGTCTGTGGATGGTTGACCGTATTAACTTACTGAGACTCCTCGAGCCTCGGGAAGTAGGTAGGTACGCTAATCCGTTAATCCCGGCTGTCATTCTTCTTTCTTTCTTTCTTTCTTTCTTTCTTTCTTTCTTTCTTTCTTTCTTTCTTTCTTTCTTTCTTCCTTTCTTTCTTTCTTTCTTTTTTAAAAAAACGTTGCCCCACACTACGAATTTCTCCTGTATCGTGGGTGCGTTTACAAACATATAAATACACGTACACAAACAGCCAGACCCGGAACAACTATCCGTAGGCCATACAAATATTTGTTCCGTGCGGGAATCGAACCCGCGACACGCAGCGCAGCAGTCAATCGCAGTCATTTCAGTCAGTTCAGTCAGTTTGTCCAAAGGCAGAAAACCAGTTAGTGCATAAAATACTGGTATTCAGCTGGATCCAGTTTAACTGGAAGCCGACCTATTTATAGGTGGTTTGAAAGAGGCTAGACACATGATGAAGATGTATAGCGTAGATAGACACCCGATATAACTGAACAATTTAACTCTTTTTGTCTTGGGCCTAACACGGCCGGCCCTATCGCCCCTGCCCGCGGGTGATAAGCCTTTGAAGCTTGCGAGTGCAAATTTCCGCATAAAGCCGAACATAAGCTTTTTGGACCGGTCACATTAGACGATGTCCGACCTGACCGGCTGTTGTCAGGGCTTTTGAATATTACCTAACGCTTTGTTTTTTAATAAGTACCTATTGCATTGTTTTTCCATTAGTTAGGTATAAGTTAGAACGGTTTAATATTGGTTTGTCTCAAAAATCCTGGATTTACTTACAATGCTATATTAGTCAATAACACCTGGGCGTTGCTGGCTTAGATCGAATGCCTGGGCGTTGCTGGCTTAGATCGAGCCGGGATAGATCGAATGGCATAGTTGTCTCACCCTTACGCAAAATACGCACTGGGACGTGGAGTTGCAGACACCAGCCCGATTAATAACAACTTATTACGTACAGACGCCAGCACATCAAGCGACCCGAAACTGCAGTCAAATTTTAAAATCAACCTTCAACCTAATGCTTCAGCAATAAAGTTGAAAATATTATTAAAGTTTTACAGATTGTTGTAGCTTGATGTGTTAGTGTCTGTACATACTAAGTATTATTTTAAAGACTCAAAATCATGAATGGCATAAATTGTCCGGCTTTTAAGGGCCCAAAGTCCCAAACCCAAAGGACCCAAAGGGTAAAACGGGACCCTATTACTAAGACTTCGCTATCCGTCTGTCCATCCGTCTGTCACCAGGCTGTATCTCATGAACCGTGATAGTTAGACATTTTCACAGATGATGAATATTTCTGTTGCCGCTATAACAACAAATACTAAAAAACAGAATAAAATTTATATTTAAGGGGGCTCCCATACAACAAACGTGTTTTTTTTGCTCGTTATTGCTCGATATTGATAACGGCAACGCTTGAAATATTCACAGAATATTTAGTAATACATTCACTTTAAAAATAAATATTTAAATTTAAATAAAACAAATATTTAAAGCCACCCTTAAATATTTGTTTTATGCGAACAACATACGTGATTTTTTTGCCGTTTTTTTATAGATAATGGTACGGAACCCTTCGTGCGGGAGTCCGACTCGCACTTGATCCGTTTTTTTCCAATTTATTTGTGCTAAATCGGCTGGCCTCTGCGGCTTTCTAAGTTTCCAGTTTTACAACCTGGCAACCCTGGAACCTTGTACTTGTGTACCTACCCTTTTTTTAAGGATTGGAAATCATCAAATTAATGACTTCTTCCACTCTGGGTGGAGCGAAAGGGAGTGTCAGACTCTTACTGACTAAAACCCATCCGTGTTCCTTTATATCTACTTGGGTAAGCAGATATCGTTATCTTCGACCATACACCCTGATGAACTACAAAGACGAATAATGCTACATGGAACAAATTTTGGAGTAACAAGGAAATATTAAAATCTAACCTCCCTGTTATAATTAAGAAAAAGTAATGGATTCTTGTATATTACCATGTCTAACCTATGCTTGCCAAACGTGGATCTTTAACAACTACACAAAAAACAAACTACAAGTATGTCAAAGGTACATGGAGCGTAGTATATTAAACTTAAAAATAAAAGACAAAGTAAGAAATACAGAAATAAGAAAAACAACAAATGTTAAAAACGCTCTCGAGTATTGTATGAAACTGAAATGGAAGTGGGCTGGCCATATTGCACGTATGAACAAAGATAAGTGGACCCATAGAATAACTACTTGGCCAGGGCCATTAATTAAACGGAAAAGGGGAAGACCAAAAGAGAGATGGATGGACGAGATAAATAAAGTTGCTGGTAGCAACTGGATTGTAAAGGCAAATAATAGAATAAAATGGAGAAAAATGAAGGAGGCCTTTAATCGTTGAGAGGTCCTTAATAATAATTTAACTAAAATGCATGTTATTAATAATAAACTAAATAAATAATAAAAATAATCTCTCCACCGACGTCGCCAACACCTGTACGTCGGCAGGGGAGAGGCCGGCCACCGAGGGGCTTGGGACCTAGGGGCCAACCGGCCCCGAGCCGGGTCCCCGCTACCGGTGGTTGTGTGCAGCGCATGAAATGGACTCAGTCCATGAACGAGAACGTCATGCGCGCATACTACGGGTCTACAGAGGGGGGAACTAACCTCACTGCGTACCGTGTCAGGATGCTGTCTCTGTTTCAGGACCTGGAGCCAACTGTGAACGTCTCGGCCCAACGATTGTCGGATCAGGTGCGGGTCATCCAACGTAATCACAAGTTGGACGATGCCGCACTTGATAGGCTGCGCTCAGAGGTACTGAACAACCTTATCATCTCGACCCCGACACAGTCCGTGGTACCGGCGCCAGCTAGTGGCGCGATTACACCGCGGCCCAATAATGTTTGTGACGAGGTAGATGATAGGATTGTCACGGTAAGTAGCCAGTGCAACGACCGACTGAGGAGCGCGCTGGAGGATGCGCTTCGCGAGTACAGATCCACTCCGACCGAACTTAGGCCTCGAATTCCACGGTTGCCTATGCACAAAAAGAATAGGGCGCTGGTGTGTGCCTTGGACTCGCTGCTTGAGAATATTTTTGAAAGCAGCGAGAACCGCGTTGATACGCACTCAATCCTGTATTGCGGGGCTGTTGCGGCATGTCGTACAGCAAACGTAAAGTTTACAAATAGTGACGTAGCTATGCGACCAAAGTCTGCTGCACCAGCTTGGCAATGCAGGATCGAGCGGCGTATTGATGAAGCCAGGGTACTCATCGGCAAACTATACTGCTTCAGGGAGGGCAATTCACGACCACGCGTGATGCGCTTTGTGAGGCGGGCATTTTCGGGGACTGAAATCAGTCCTCAGGAGTACATGTCCCGTACAGAGCGCATCGACTTCCTGAAGCAGAAAGTTTGTGCATGGGCGAACCGTATTCGACGGTATAAGAGGCGGGTTGATCGATACTCGCAGAATCGCATGTTCCAGAGCGATGAAAGGTGGGTATTCAGAGCTTGGGAGCGACCTGAACAAAGTGTGTCAGACGTGTGCCGCCCGGATGATCTCGCCACGAGTACATTCTGGCGAAACATCTGGTCGGTGCCCGTCTGTCATGCCAAGGGTGGTTGGATGCGCGATGTCGAGCGCGTGTGTGAAGCTATACCACAAATGGCCATTACACCAATAGATGTAGCCACAGCAGTCCCATTACACCAATAGATGTAGCCACAGCAGTCCGTCCATTACCGAACTGGAAATCTCCAGGCCCGGACGGACTGCACAACTTCTGGCTTAAGTGGTATAGCAGCTCACACGCGCTCCTGGCATCTCAATTCCAGTCATCCTTGGAGTCTGGGTCGCTACCACAGTTTCTAACAACTGGCGTTACCCACCTGCTCCATAAGACAGGTAGTCCCGCGGAACCCAAGAATTATAGACCGATTACTTGTTTGTCGACGGTCTATAAACTTCTTACATCCATTCTGAGAGTAAAAATTAATGATCACAATGAGACTAATTCAATTATGTCCGCCTCTCAGAATGGATGTAGGAAGGGGTCCCGCGGCACTAAGGAGCTACTCCTCATAGACATGACCATAAGCCAACAGGTTCGTCGATCCCGCAAGGATCTGTCGACATGTTGGATAGATTACAAGAAGGCCTATGACTCTGTGCCACATACATGGCTCATGAAGGTGCTGGAGTTGTACAAAATAGATGCAACTCTACGCGCCTTTCTTGAGTCATGTATGAGGCAATGGAAAACGGTCCTTCGATATCCAGGATGTCGACCGATTCAAGGGAATGATGAGCCTGTATGGATTAAACGGGGAATATTCCAGGGCGACAGTTTGAGTCCACTTTGGTTTTGCTTAGCTCTGAATCCTCTTAGCACACTGCTGGAGGATTCAGGCCTAGGCTGTCGGTTGAGAAGAGGTGGTCAAGCCATTTCTCACCTCCTTTACATGGATGATCTGAAACTCTTTGCCCCCAACAATTTGCGACTGATGGAGCTACTGAAGGTAACTGAAAACTTCAGTAGTGCCATCAGGATGGAATTTGGTGTGGACAAATGTGCAGTCATGCATGTAAAGAATTCCCTCAGATTCCATAATCTCCCCTGATTATGGAATCTGAGGGAATTCAACTCTCGGATTCCATACAGGTTAGATCCCTTAGCTCAACCGAAACCTACAAGTATTTGGGTATGTCGGAAGCGTTGGGCATTAACGGTACTGACATGAAGCAATCGCTGAAGGAGCGCTTCTTTGGCCGCCTGAAAAAGGTTTTAAACAGCCTTTTGTCGGGCGGAAATAAGGTGCGTGCCTTCAACGGTTGGGTCATGTCGCATGTCGGTATTAATGTACGCTTTCAGCATACTCAAATGGACTCAAACCGAACTCGACGCCCTGGATAGAAGGGTCCGTACACTGCTGACCGCAAATCGGATGCATCACCCACGATCGTCGGTGATGAGACTGTACATCCCGCGGAAGTGTGGAGGTCGAGGCTTTTTAAATGCTAAGACTCTCCACAACCGCGAGATGTGCAGTCTCAGAGAATATTTTCTCAAAGCCAATGTGGCTATGCACCGAGATTTGGTCGCAGTGGACAAGGGACTCACCCCGTTGTCCATGGCTAAAGAAAACTGGCGCAAACCTGTAATACTTACTACAGATGACCGCAAGGAGGTATGGAAAGGCAAGGAGCTTCACGGGCGCTTCTATCGGGCTCTTTATGGGTCCGACGTAGATTTCCCGGCGTCCGTGGCCTGGCTACGTTTCGGTGATCTCTTCGGAGAAACGGTTTTGTTTGTGCAATTATGGACGAAGTTATCTTGACGAACAACTACCGGAGGCATATTATGACCCCACCAACCGTGTCTCCACCCCACCAACCGTGTCTCCACGTTGCCGTCGTGGTGGGGCTTACGTGTCTCAGTGATCTTGGGGGCTTTGCCGGTAGAGCCACTCATGCCGGAAGGTCCCAAGTGAGAGACCAGACCAAGAGAGACACAAGAGGGGCACACCGTTCGGAGACTTGAGCAGTGTTCGGGTCCTCGGACGGTGTGCGTCTCATTGGCTTGCTCGCTGCTCTCTGGTACGCGTCTGATCATCAGACGTGACTGTGAGGGCAGCGAGCAAGCATTGAGAGAGAAGGGGAGAAAGGGACCTAACCCTCTAAAAGGAAAATTATGGACAGAACTGACGAAAAGAAACTACCCCAGGGCGGTACGGACTGCACAGCAGCGAGAGAATCCGCCACGCATTGCGCGTCAAGCCCCACGTATTCTGGGGGGGCAACGCAGTTCTCTGTCCACCACTTGCCATTGGCAACAAGGGCCGAGGAGGCCCCCGATCCGAACTATCCGAGGAGGACCCGATCGGTATTAGTTTTGGCTCGCCCGACAGAGTGTCGGTCGGGCGGAGCACGGGCGAAGGTGCGCTGTATTGGGAGGAGGGCTCGCTGGAGCGTCGCGCGGGTGTAGAGTCGGAGTCCGAGTTGGACTCCGACGACCTAGCGACCGTTAGCTCGGCGAGCTCTGGACCCGAGGGGGCGGGGGTTGCTGCGGAGGACCCCAGATCCTTCCGCAAGCGACCCAGACCGGAAGACGACCGGGGGTCGTCCTGCAGCGAAGAGGTGGCCTCGGCTCGGAAAATCCCCACCAGTAGGCGGGGCAAGGGCCGAGAGGGAGGCAAGGGGAGATTGCCCGCCTCCAAGGTGGCTGGTCGGCGAGTCGAGGAGCTCGTCGCTGACGGACGACCCCCCGGAGGTTGAGGAGCTCCTGGTTAGCCTTCGCCGTCCGCGCAGCAGCTCCCCCCGGCTTCCTCGCCTTCAGCTCCTCCCCCGGCTCAAGCCGAATGGCAAGTTGCCGGGGAGAAGAAGAAGGCGGGAAAGGCAGCCAGGGCGGCCACGAGGCGGGAGAGGAAACGGCTGCAGAAGGCGCGAAGCGTCGCGGCTGCGCTCCGCCCCCCGAAAACCGCGGCTGTAGTGCTTACACTACAGCCGGACGCGGCGAAGCGGGGCGTGACGTACGCGGACGTGCTCACCAAGGCGAAGGAGGCGGTGAACCTTGGTGAGCTAGGCATCGTAGGGGGCCTCCGGCTCAGGGTCACCATGACTGGGGCCCGGATGCTGGAGATCCCCGGGGCAGCAAGCGGCCCAACCGCGGACGCTCTAGCCGAAAGGCTCAGGGCGTCCCTAAGCGCGGACGATGCCCGAGTGTCCAGGCCCACCAAGCGCATCGACATGCGCATCTTGGGCCTGGACGACTCCGTCACGGAGACGGAGGTGGTGGCCGCCGTCGTTAGGGGGAGTGCTCAGCAGAGGAGGTGAAGGCGGGCACCCTACGTCCTGACAACACGGGCATGCGCACCATTGTGGTGAACTGCCCCGTGTCGGCGGCCAAAACCATCTCGGAGGGCCGAAGATTTTTGGTGGGTTGGGTTTCCGCGCAGGTCAAACTGCTGGAACCCCGACCTCTGAGGTGCTTCCGGTGCCAGGTGGGCCACCATGTAGGAGCTCAATGCACCTCGGAGGTGGACCGCAGCGGTCTATGTTTCCGCTACGGTCAGCCCGGTCACAGGGCCGGCTCCTGCGACGCCGCGCCGCACTGCGCAGTCTGTGCGGCAACTGGCAAGCCGGCCGACCACTGGGCTGGGGGTAGGGCCTGCGCCCCACCCGCCAAAGCCGGAAATAAGAGAAAGCCCTCCGCAATGAGCAATGGGTAGCTCGCCGTCCGATCAGAACAGGCCCGGGTTGACGGCGCGCTGTGTTCTACGCGCGCCAAGCCAGCAGTCGTCAGCATGGGTCGGGGCCCGTTAGGGCCAGAGCCTACCAGGGTTGCGGATTTGTTCGAAAGAGTTACCGTGGCCCTGGAACGTAAAAGGCACTAAGAGGAGCATGGGTGGGTTTTAGTCAGTAGAAGTCTGACACTCCCTGCCGCTCCACCCAGAGCGGGAGGGGTCATTTGATGATTTCCCATCCAAAAAAAAAAAAAGGCGTATTATGAAGGACGGGACGGTTGACGTGTGTCGGGCATGTCACCGTCCGGGTGAGTCCATCAGACATATTATCTCTGGTTGTTCTCGTCTGGCTAACGGCGAGTACTTGCACAGGCATAACCAAGTGGCTAGGATTATTCACCAGCAACTTGCTTTGAAATACGAACTTGTGGATTCTGAGGGACTGTATTACAAGTATGTGCCCGACCCAGTTCTCGAAAATGACCATGTCACGTTTTACTGGGATCGGTCTATCATCACTGATAGGACTATCATAGCTAACAAGCCCGATATAGTGGTGATAGACCGATTAGCGCGCCGCACAATGATAATCGATGTTACCATTCCACATGACGAGAACCTCGTGAAAGCTGAGAAAGAGAAACAAATCAAGTATCTTGACTTAGCACACGAGGTTGTCGACATGTGGAATGTGGACTCGGCTGTCATTGTGCCGATAGTCGTTACGGCCAATGGCTTGATAGCCAAAAGCTTCGACGACCACCTGTCGAAGTTGGCGTTACGCAGTTGGGTAAAGGGCCTGATACAGAAGGCAGTTCTCCTCGATACGGCTCGTATTGTGAGGAGGTTCCTTTCTCTGGAGCCCTAACCACCGGTAGCTTGGACCCAGCTCCCGACACCGGGGGACTACTATTTTTTTTATTTTTAAATGTTTTTTTATTGTTTTTATACAAATATTTAAAAATGTAAAATATATGTGTTAAAGTGAATAAAGGAAAAAATAATAATAAATATAATAATAATGAACAACTAAAATAGATATAGTAAATATTGATAAATAGAAAAACTTAAATGTGATGTCTGTATTTAAGTTGTTTATAAAAATTTAATGTAATTGGATTTAAGTGAATTTATGAAATTAATTATTTTAAGGAAATAAAGAGTCTATAATAATAATAACATAATAATTCCGAGGGACCTTTTATGGATGGGAAATCATCAAATGACTCCTTCCGCTCTGGGTGGAGCGGGAGTGTCAGACTCTTACTGACTGTGACAACCCATCCGTGGTCCTCCTAGTGCCCTTTGAGTTCCAGGGCCACGGTGACACTTTCGAACAAAATCCGAAACCCTGGCAGGACTCCGAGGGATCTGCATATTTAATATAAATTTCCTAATTTTTAATCTATCACGCGGTCTTGTGTATTTTTGATGTACCTCCTCCTCCTCCTCCTCCTCAAGTCGTACTCCTTATTACAAACCGAAACTTAAATCTTGTATTAAACGCACACTACGCAAGAAAGCATTTATAAGTTGGGGGATTATATTGATGATAAAAATGCAAAGCTAAATGCTGGTCCTGCTCCACAGTTAAATTACTAGGGCGCACAATAGCATTTGTAACATTGTTGGACCCGCTGAAGACTGTTAGAACATTATATTTTTATTTATAGACGCAATGTAATTAGCATTGTATAACTTCATTCATTAACGGCACATATGTGAGTACTGTGAACCATAAACTACTTTTAATTATTTTTTATTTGACTTGAATCTGCCCTTCAAGTCTATCAGTCTTCAAGTCTTCTGCGGTTGGGAGTGTCATGCTCACTCAAAAGTCTAGCTGATGGTGGCGTATGTGTTGGATCATTTGTTTCAACCGCTTTATCATGTGGTGCTAGCGCGTGCGTCATGTTATGGTCATGTTCGTGAACGGACGCCGTCAGTTCGGACTGGTCATCTCTCAGCTGCCCCGGTTTATTTTAATGATTTGTTATTTAATATTTTTTTTTTTTACTCCCGACACTTTTACGTGCATCTCTTTCTACATCGCTCTCACATATATGTATGTATAATTTCAATAGGAATGAAGTAACCATAAAATTGTAAAGAAAAAATTGTTTTAAAGAGTGTCCGTGAAGATTCTTGCACGTTCTTCTCCATAGAGATATACGCTTTGGAACGTGCATAGCTTCATTTTTTTGACTGATTGACCTCGACAATTCAAAAGTGCCTGCAAATGGTTTAATTGAAATAAATCATTTGAATTTTGAATTACTGAGGGTCGTGATCCACCCTTGAAAGCATCTTTTCCCTGACGATGTTTCGGCATCTCTGTCTATCCTTGGCCAAGTGAAGCGCATCATGAAATTTAGTGCCAAGAGAAGAGCTTTCATGTACCTACTGAACCCAAAAAACATACTTTTCCCTCATGAAACACGTGGCAAGAAGATTTTAAGTTCAAAAATATACAATTGAGTACAAATGGTGTCAAGTGGCTAGCTCAGTGTATAAGGTCATTGTAACTCAAATATATTATCAACGCCGCATAAAATCTGCGTCAAGGTCGTACCATGGCGCGAAAACCACTTTTGCTTGACCCCTGATGAATATTAGTATCCATCAAAACGAAAGACCAAGCGTTGCTTTAAATCACAGGTATGTTTAATTTGTACAGTTCTTCAAATCATATTTCATCATAAAACTATTGCACCGAGTGTGATTTACTTGTGCAAGTATTCTTGCGATAGCCTCTATCACATTAGGACCTAATGCCATCACAACTGGTTTACGCTATGGTCTATTCTTATGTCCATTCTGTCCCATTTCATTATTGTGTGCAATAAAATATATTATGTAGTATCAGTTTCTTTTCCCTTATCTGAGAGTTAATCAAAAGGATGGATCTTAATCTTATTACGGATTGTATTTAGACTAAAATAAATTTATTAAAATACGCCTATAATAAACAGGTTGGATTATCGAGACGGGACATTCAGTACAGGTGTTGAACTGAACTTTTGAACTGTCAAAAGGCTAACTAACTGACCGACTTTTCAGTAAAGTGAAGACGTAGAATAACTCTGTTTGTTAAAAACTTGTAGAGAATTGCCGTAGAGGTTAACGATAGTAAATCGTAGCGGAACACAGTAGGTGAAGTAGAACTCTCAATAAAATACATTAAAAGAAATTTGCTTCATCTGTAGCTGCGAGACTGTGACCGTTATTATTGAAGATTAGTGATGTAGATGCTAAAGTCGGTAGAGAGAGACGGTAAGATTTAGGGTTTTAAACGATGTGCGGAATATGATTAAGCTCAATTTGATTGTGTAGAAGCTAAAACAAAGTTTTTCGTAAACGATTTCGTGTTATTAGCCAACTAAGAGTGAAACCAGTAAAATCCTAAATTCAAAGGTCCGTTTAAGGATTATCGAAGGGTTACCTTTTCTATTCAAGGGTTCATAGATACCGACTAAAGGCGCTTGACTGTCCATGATTATGTAAGAACCCCGAGCACCAAGTTCCTCGAGAATTAGATGTCATAGGTTGATGACAGTGGTAGTGAAACCAAATCCGATTCAAAATCAAATCAAAAGTCATTTATTCAAATTGGGCTGAGAGCCAGCACTTTTTGAACGTCAAATTTTACATAAAGACAGTCCCCCAAAACGCCCGCCCGTCACCACTTCCTAGTGTTTTAGCTGGGAAGAAGAAGTGGCGCAACAAACTCCCCAGCAACAAATCTGTCTGTTACATTTTAAGAACTTCAATTAAACAATAGTACGCAAAGTATTTTAAGACACGAACAAAAAATAATATCCAACAACATGGAAATCATAATATTAAATATTATTTACAACATGTTAGCTAGCACACTCCATTATACAAGTACCATTTAAAAAAAACGGGCAATGGTAGAATTTTGCGATAGAACTGTGACTCGAACCACAAGTGATAAAAAGTACACAAGTAAAAAAAATTAAAAATTATATGAACTCATATAACCTGTCATAAGCTAACTAATAGAGAAAGAACATGATCAAATTACATTGTCTTGCGTTCAACACTGCGACCAACTATTCTTATCGTCTAAATAGTCATTAATAGAATAGTATGCCTTTGAACAAAGATTACAAATGTCTTGTATACTCATACTCGAAACTTTTGACCGCACCTCAGGTAGTGTAACCTGTAGGCGATGGGTCTGACCGCACCTCAGGTGGAGTAACCTGTAGGCGATGGGTCTCTAAGTGTTGACCGCACCTCATGTGGAGTAACATGTAGGCGATGGGTCTGACCGCACCTCAGGTGGAGTAACCCGGTATAGGTCCTCGACTCGTCCGCGGTCGAAATTTTGTTTAAGTGTGCATGCGGCGACGCATAGATACTATGGCGCACACATACAAGCCGCGCGCGGTGCTTTTGTATGAAGATAACTTACTGCCCTTCTTTATACTATGCTGTAGGCGATGGGTCTATAAGTGTTGACCGCACCTCATGAGTAACATGTGGCGATGGGTCTACAAGAAACCGTTGGTGCGATTCTTGTCTGTGTTTGTGCACACAGTGTAGCATATGTGGCGGCAGATATGTAATGAATCGTTGGTGCGATTCTGGTCTGTGTTGGTGCACAAATTAAAAAGAAAGTTTAATGAGTTGAGTATGCATTGCTTATGAATTATGGTAAAGTAACAGAATTGTTAGAATTTTTGGTTTCTACTCGGCTCCTAAGGGTCATAGCCTGATGTAAAATATTTATTCTAGCCCCAAAAAATACATCATTATTATTCGGGTATCCTGGTAGCTTTTGAGTCTTTACCGCCCACAATTCCACCCCGAAAATACTTCGACATGTTTTTAGTCTCCTGGTACTTGTGAATGAATCTTGACCATTTACAATTTTAGCCCCGGAACTCTACATGTTTCTGATTTATTTTTATGTCCTTGACACTGGACCTTTGGTAGGCGTACGAGGGGCCGAATCCAACTTACAGAGGCCCCGTTAGACATTCCAAATAGAATAGGACACTAATATACGATCACTGTGTGCACTATGAAAGTATTCCCGACGACAATCACCGGTTGGTGCTGGACTATTTTAATTGTAAAACAAAGTAGTCGGACTTATTTATGGGTTTGACTAAGCTCAAGTGGATTGGTTACCTACAACTATGAAAGGTCCATGACCCCTGCCTAACCAATGTCACTTAAATATACACGGAAAACATGGCAGGGGACTTATACACACAGTAAGTGAGTCCCAGTCCTGCGATATACAGGTCCACAACTTTAACGGCATCCGGCAGACGTGGCCTAACCAGACCCCTTCAATCTTGCAGCTTTTTGATTGCTACGTCACTATTATATCTTAAGGGTGCTAATTAAACAGACATCTTTTTAATAGCATTATTTGCCTCTAAAAATCTACATTGCCTTCTAAATTACTAAGTCAGCCACAATTAACGAACGTCTGAATGATACTATCTTAGCCACTAGTTATCTTCTATGCAAGCCACTCTAAATACAACTCAGCATGGTGGTTATTTTTCAGCATCTAAATTTGTAACATGCATTCAAGCAGTAAACTTCTAAAATACTATTAAATGACATCAAAAAAGATATTCTGTTAGCTTCTATTTCATTAGTATCATAAAAAAAAAACCCCAACGATCGGGGTGCCCCAAATCCCGAACTCGCTGTAAAATGGTGATGAGATATAAATTCCGTGGCTGAGTTAGTAATTAGGTGGCAATGTATAAATAAAAAGGACAAGTTAATATAATTGTTGATCTTTACTTGAAGCTTTCCTTAGAATATTTAGTTGGCGTTGTAAAAAAGACGAATTAGTTTATTAGAGGCTATCACATTTTCCCGTTGCTTAGTTATAAAATGAGAAGTTCGATCTAATAAATATAAGTGTGGCTCGACTTATTATTTCTCTATCTTAAGTAATATTTACCCATACCATCTGTGTTAAAAACATACAAATCGGTGCATTCCTTGAAACGATTTTACTAGAGCTTATTAACGACAATATTTATACCAATACTTGGAGCCCCAATCGGGTGGTTTTGGTATCGTTATTTTTATGTTTTTTTGTTGGGTAATGTAAAATGTATTTAAACCAAAACTCGAATGGCCTTTTACAATACCTACCTTGCGCTTTTTAAAAGCTTGCCCAGTAAGCCTGACTTGAATGTAAAATAAAATACAACATGGAGTCCACCTTGTTTTCAAAACCAGTACCCATACTTACACCCTTTGATAGTTAGGATGTCAAGACTAATATTTCGATACTTTTAAAACAGCGCGGCCCAGGAAATATATGCATGTAACGCAAATAGTATAGGAATTTACATACACTAGAAAAACATTATACCCACCTCTGAGAAAGTCGGGTGATAAAAAGAGCGTCAAAAAAGACGGTAACTTTTGTAGTTGACGGTACCGTACATAAAACTAATTTATAAAAAGGATGACGAAACGGGAATTGATATACCTATGAAGACCAAAATCTTGACCAAACGCCACTTGTATTCAATTTAAAACTTTGGACATGTTGACGAATCGGGAATGTAGGTACCTACTAGGTATCGGGAAGTACCCATTTCCCAGTAACTGGATTGCTGAGGTCAGATAGGCAGTTGCTCCACGTAAATACTGATATTCAGCTGACTCCGGTGTATCCTATACAGTTGGGTAACATTTTATAAATAATTATCATCCTAGCCTTGGTAGTTTATAATTATTCATAATTAAGCGTTAATTGGCCTTATTTTTTCTTTACTGGCTGTTTTTTGTTAAACATTGTTATAATAATAGACCGAATTTAGATTATTGTTAATAATAATAAATTAATCTCCACAGAGATTAGCCCAAGCACAAGTACTCGTATGTTCGCAAACACAGGTGCAATCTCGTCTCTCAAGTCGGCAATCCGACACGACCGGGGTGACATCAGGCGCAGGACCAATGGCTTTACTTCCAACCTCCGGGATGTTACTGAGAAATTCCTAATGGAAAAACCCAATTACAATTAAACACACCCAACCCACGCTTGGCAGTCCACGAGACCAAGAGACCATAGTTACACAAACAAATGTTGTTATACGAATGCACACGACGACGTCGGCGTATGCAAGTCACCAGTAAGGTGCTTGATGTGTAAAAGTGACGTTTTGCAAGAGGCTAACTTCTAATAATAATTAGCTACTCCCTGACGAATATCATAATTCATGCCGAATTTCAAAGAACAAGTAACGCACTTATTCTTTGAAGTGTTTGTTTCAGATCAAATTTTTCTCTTAAGGCTGCTGCCAGCTTAGCCAGTAACCTTTTTTTTTCTCAGAGGTACCTAAACATTGCAGGGAGAAATAGGCAAAGCTAATTCACGCCCATGATTGAGTTTGTAAATAAGATGTAAACAAAATAGCTGAAGTTTGAAAATAACTAACTTTATTTAGTTACAGCAAAAATCACATTTATTTAATCTCAATCATTTTAAACTATAATAACTATGTGTGGCTTATGTGGCTACACAATACGTAATCGTAATTAGCAATGAAGCTTTAAACAATTGATGTTATCAGTCCTTGGCTATTAAGAGGCGAGTGGTGGTTAGTTGTTTATCTCCTTGGGGATAGACTTTCCGTTAGCGTGGTAACCGCTTTCGTCGGCGGAGTACGTGATGGTGTCGGGTTTGCCTTCAGCCATCCACGATAGTGTAGGATCCGGTGACAACGACGACCTTGTGGGGCTTGTTGTCTTCGTCAAGAGCTTCTATCACAACGCCTGTCTCTTGCCTGCTGCTGCCGTCATCGTTTATGTAACTGTTGAAATTGTAAATATTAGTTCGACATCTCGTTATTAATATTAAAATTATAAGAGAATATTTCTAAAGTTTAAACCTTAAACACAGATGACACATAAGAAATGAAAAACGTATAAATACCTGAAATAATAGGAGCCATCTGGCTTCTGCTCTGATTTGTATTCGACGGTTTGGATGGCTGGCTTTTTCTTCTCGACGGGAGCAGCTGTGGCGACGGCCGCGAGGGCGAGGGCGACAAGGATGATCTGCAACAAAACAAGGCGCTCAGTCATAGCAGAAATATGGACGAATACAAGTACCTACGTTGGGATCTAATTAATAAGGTACCTAAAGGTAAAGCAATATATTATATATAATAATAAATAATATAAATTAATACAATACAGCTAAAGTGTTAGTCTGTTTTTTTGTTTGAACGCGCTAATCTCTGGAACTGGAGTCGGTTTTGGTAAATTCTTATTGTATGACAGTCACATTTATGAGGTTATTAGGAAGACTATAGACTATACGGGAACAGGAAAGCCCTACAGAAACGGAAAAACGGGATATGCGCGCTCGTTTTGTTATAATGCACGGTACAAATTCATTGAAATAGTTTCAATTCAAAAGTCTTTTATTTTATACAAACTAGTCTGAAAATCAGCACTTTTTGAACGTCAAAATTAACATGAAAACAGTCCCCCAAATCGCGAAGCCTGTCACTACTTCCTAGTATTTTAGCTGGGAAGAAAAAGTGGCGCAACAAACGCCCCAGCAACATTTCTGTCTTTTAAGTTTGAAGAACTTGAATTTATACAATGTTAAACATTTTATGATAGCACTAGAGAATTATATTTAATTAAATTAAATGGCACATGTCAGCCAGTATATACACTATATTATGCCAACAACTAAATCTGAAACAGTAATAAAAATAAATAATTATGCAAACTCAAGCATACAAACGCAATCGAAAATGATCCTCCAAGCATAAATGGCGTGCCCGCTTACATATGCAACGCCGGAATTAAATTATAAGTTGTGACCCAAAGTCGCAAGTGATAAACTAGGACTATCGTAGTAAAATTAATAAACAGTTAATAGCTACAACAATAATAATCCATAGTCAGCAAGACGGTCAGTCACCACAAGCAACACCCGTTCAAGAGCATAGCGCAAAGATCAGCCATTACCCCTCTCGCCGTATTAGGGGGAAGGAGGTTACCCGATCCCCAACGCTACTGCAAGCAGCGACATCTAAGGGAGCACGACGAACTTGCTGCCGGTTGCTCAGACAATTTATCGAGGTTGCTAGTTAACCACATATTGCAATACAACATACTATAAAAACTTTTTAACAAAAAAAAACAGACTTACAAATAGCTTCAATTTCGGAAGTCGGTGTCAAATAACGAAGAAGCAAGCAAAAACACCGACTACCGAAATTAAAGTTATTTTGTACCTAATTTGTAGTGTTTTTTTTGGAAGTCGGTTTTTTTTTGCTAAAAAGTTTTTGGCAATAATTATTATTATTGGTATACGCAATTTCGTATACATGCATGATTTTTCCATATATTTTTTCCAGCTATTTGGATTTAAAAACCAAACCACTGAACCGATTTTGATAAAATTTTCACGGAAATACTACTAATTCCAACAAAAAAGATTTTTTCAAATCGATTGGCAAGCGATGGAGTTATGCGAGAACAAACATAAAAAAAAAATACAAACATCCGAATTGAGAACTCCTCCTCCTCCTTTTTTAGAAGTCGGTTATAAACATGGTAATGAGAAGATTAGGTCAATAGACAAAATTAAATAAAACCAAAGGACGTATACGGTCCGAATAATAAACAATGATTGCACATTAAGTTAAGAATTAATAAAAAAAATAGCAGTATTCTGTGTAACACAACGGCTAACTAAAAAGTTTTCTTATGGAGACTGGATCTTAGCTGGTATATTGCTCGTACTGCTCGGTTTTTAGGACAAATACGTTTTGTATGTCAGCGGCTTTTATCCACAGTAGAATATCGTAAGACATAACATTATGGAAATAGCTAAAATAAACTAACCGAGCTGTGTCAACGTCAGTGAATAGTCTAACTTTCCTGAAGGCGCGGGCGTAGGCGGCGGAGCTAAGCTTCCCCGATCGCGATGGTGTTGATGAGGGGAACAATCCCTGTGTTGGGGGTTATTGGGGTGTTAGTGAGATGTGGGCCCCATTGAAGTATGACATCTCAAGAAAACAGTAGAGTCTACAGTTTCGAGCACCTCGACACTTAAGATGATATTGGGTCCTAGATGTTTAACATTAGGTAAGGCAAACTTTATACATTTTGTTTTCTTATTGTAGATCCACACTGCCCGGTGGCACTGCCCGCGTCTCGACCACAAGCAAAACCGCCGACAAAGCCGCCGGCAGAAGCCTCTCATCTCTCATCGAAAGCCGTAAAAGGCCGACGGCTTTGTTGCAATTGCCGCACGTAAAACCGCACATACCCCCGGGCTATGTGGATTTAGAACTAAAGTAGATTCCAGATAAATGTGCAATAACGGTCATTGACCCACATACATTTATTGACTTTCTTAAAATCAAAAACAGAAATAAAGACTTAGAGCAGTCCTGAATCTACTTCTATCGTCATCCTTTATGTTCTCTAGTAATGTAAATGGTTCATAATGTATTGTTCGGGTATCTACGAAGGGATATTAGGGAAAGGTCAATGTACGTTATTGCAAGTTTATTTGGCACAAAGTATATATTGTTTGTCGTAAACCAATCCATAACTGTGATGTATGTGTATGAAGGAGTTACCTTCATAATATTATTTTTATTTAATGTAAGAATATGTGGGTAGGCCTATAAAATGTAACGGAGCAAAGTAGCATTATGTCAGTCGGAATATACGGGTAACCGTGATCAGCTGTTTTATTTCCTGGCTCCGTATCCCGGCATCCCAGCACTTCTAAGTGTCTCAGTGGCGACGAGGATGGGATGCCGGGATACGGAGCCAGGAGCCGCGCCGCGAGCGCCGCCGCAGCCGTGGCCTTACGTCACGCAGCCATGGAGCAGGGTACATATCGATTTCTTAGGACCCTTCCATGGTAGCACGTTCTTGGTTGTAATTGATGCAAGCTCCAAGTGGTTAGAAGTTTTTGAAATGTCACGTACAAACGCCAAACAGGTAATCAAAGTATTACGTAGCATCTTTGCGCGATTTGGTCTCCCGGTAGAATTAGTGTCAGACCAAGGTCCTCCTTTCACAAGTTTAGAATTCAGTTCTTTCCTAAAAAACAATGGCATACGTCAATTATTTTCACCGACATACCACCCGTCGTCAAACGGTGCCGCAGAAAATGCTGTTAAATTATGCAAAGCTGCAATTAAAAAAGCCAACAGGGATAATAAAGACTTGGACGCTGCCTTGCACACATTTCTATTAAATTATAGGAACACCGTTCAAAGTACGACTGGGGAAACACCAGCGATGTTATTACAGCGACGGGTATTACGAACTCGTTTAGATTTGTTACGCGCCGACCGAGCTCTGGACGATCGAGTGCAAGCAGCACAACAACGACAGGTACAAAATTCCGGAGGCGTACACCGAGAGTTGGCACCACAAGACGAAGTGTGGGCTAGAAACTATGCCTCGGGGGATAAATGGGTGAAAGGTACGGTTCAAGCCAGGGCAGGGACTCGCGAATACCTCGTAGATAACGGTGACGGTCGACTATCAAAAAAACACATAGACCAATTGAAACGTAGATCCCATTTATCAGACTTCATGGGTTCTGATAGTCTGGTCACGGACGATTCCCCATTATCGTCTACTCAAACATCAGAGGTGGAGGATGTCGTTCAGGCACGGGATAAGATAGCGGAGGAGAATAAGCAGAAGCTAGTTAGTGAGGGTGAAAAAGAGAGGCTAGATACTGTAAGTGGCTCTCTGTCCCCACCATCATCGCCGGCGGGTCGACCCAAACGTAACCGTAAACCCGTTATTAGATTCCAGGTAACGTAAACATAAAAAAAAATGTAATGATTATGTAACCTGTATTGTTAATATTAATTAGAACAAATAAGGTCTGAAATGTAAACAACTTAGAGATTAAGTGGTGAGGTGTGATGTATGTGTATGAAGGAGTTACCTTCATAATATTATTATTAATTAATGTAAGAATATGTGGGTAGGCCTATAAAATGTAACGGAGCAAAGTAGCATTATGTCAGTCGGAATATACGGGTAACCGTGATCAGCTGTTTTATTTCCTGGCTCCGTATCCCGGCATCCCAGCACTTCTAAGTGTCTCAATAACCATGATGAGTGCACTATTTACCAAAATCGTCATCAGTTCGTGTTTATACCTATCTACTTTAAAGATAAGAGACAGGACATCATCACATATAGGGTATATGTGATGATGTCCTGTCTCTTATCTTGAATAAAATGGCAAATCATTTATGTATAAAAGAAACAAGAATGAAACTAGTATTGAGCCTTGGGGTACACCTAACTGAACTGTTAGCCTGGAAGACTTCGCGCCGTTAACATCTACACATTGGAATTAAGCAGAACCTAATTGCAAATAAGGTTCTACATACTAACACTTTGAATTTTTGGTAACACTGTTCGGGGGTTGGATAAGTATAATTAAACCCCATTAAAAAGAGAAGAAAAAGAGAAAATGCCTTGTTGCATTAAGTCCGCCCATGTACCACTATTGCACATAAAGTTTAAATAAATAAATAAAAAGTGAATTCAGTTCCAAAATAGAGTTTTGTACCTTGTTGTAGACTTACTTACCGATTTCATTTTGATTTGATTGCTTGGCAACATGATGAGCAACTGATGCTTGAACGATACCAATGTTACCTTTTATACATTTCTACGGCATTATAAAATAAATAATTGCCTATAAAACTCGATCAGAATGTTTACGCATGTGAATCAAATGGCACACATATGTAAATATAATTATCATACAACACATGCATTCTATAACAGAAACTAGAAATTTCAAGAAAATTAAAATTATACTAGAATTAACATAATTAACTTGAATTGGAAACTAATTTTAATATAAACTCTTAGTCAAATATTAATATCATAATCTGCCGGATTAATGCGATTCCTTTTGCCTCAACGCCATACATAATTTTAATAATCAGGATGTTGATGGATTATCGCCATCGCTTGTTCAAAAAAGATTAGTTTTTTTTTTATTTTACATAATATTAATTATATTTACTTTTTTCAAATTTTCAGGCGCAAAAGAGAAGAACAAATACCACCCACATCCCGTGACGCTTTTTTAGTTTCTAAAGTTATAGTCATAGAGGTGAGTTCAATATCTTTGGGGTTTAGCTTTATGAGGTTTCGTTTATTTATTTATTTAAAACTTCATGCACAAAAATGTACAGAGGCGGACTTAATACCTTAGGCATTTTCTACCAGTCAACCTTTGGGTGATGCAGAGACAAGTAGTGGTAGGTGCAATGTGGAAAAGAAAAAAACAGAAACGCGATTAATAAATAATTACTTACTGTAAACATATATTTTATATATAATCATATAGACTATACATACCATACAATACTATACTATAACATATGTACTCAAATGAATAAACTAATGTTCAAATGTAGATACATAAACAATTTATGCCGGTTTATTTAGATGTAACTATCATTTGCCTGAGAATTCGTTACAGCCACCAGAAAGTGTACTGATGGCAGAAGTGTTAACAAGGAAAACATTGTGAGTTTTCATTTTACCTTACCACATTTCTTATTTATTGTTAAACATTATGTTTCTATAAAAATGCAATAGCATAACATAATGTAATGTGGGCTAACTTGTTTAAATTGTTTTTACTACCCTACCCTATTGTAGTGTCCTCGTTTGCTGCTGGGTTCGTAAATCAAAGCCACACACTCGTTTCACCAAGGAGCGCATACACGTCCGCACCGGCCGGCGGTTGGACAAGCAATGCCCTGACGTGCATGCGTCGCATGTACTTTATTAATACGTCACACCTCTTCCTTTACATAAGAATTTAAACAAACAAATATAATAACTAATTAATTATTTTAATTATACTTAATTATCAAATAGTTAATTAATTCTCCACATTCTATAATTTCTAACAAGGTAAAATTTATCTTCCACTGAATACTTATTATACAATTTAACAGAGTTATTTATCTATTCTTTTGCTTCTATCGAATCACTTTTATCCTCTGAATCATCTGTTTGATAATCATTTTTCCCCTATTTCCAGGTATATACCATACTTTTCCCTTTATCCTTCACTTGCTTTCCAAACTGTCTTTTATAAAAGTCTAAGTCAAAACGTTCTTTTCAATAAGGCCATCAAACGGCTCTTTTGAACGTCATCATTTACATCCAAATACAATGTATACAAAATAAGGTGACTCTACTGTCCGTTCGCAAAGGTAGATTCTTATGGAGAAGAACGGACAAGAAACTCCATAGTTACTCTTTTCAAATAAATGTTTTACAATATTTTGAATACACACATTAACTTTGATATATGTGAGGTTGATGCACCTAGAGTATACTACTTATAGAAATCAAAGTATTACCAGCAGAGGTAAACTTTTTCATTTTCTTAATAAGTACATGGTACTCACATATTTACAAATATTGGAACCATTCATAAAACAGTGTGTGGGTTAATAGAAAAATAAATCTCAAAAAAAGAAAGAGTACATCTATAAAGTTAATACAAAAATTGACCAGTTTGATTTTGTCTACACTACACCCTTGGTTGTTCTATGCAGCAGCGAATGGCGTAGTCATTTATACCGTAGCGCCATGAATCCGCGACACTGCCATCCGTGACTAGCACCCATCCTCGGGTGTAGTACAATATCCAGTCATGAGGGCTTCGTGCACAGCGCTCCCCGCACAACATTACTCAACGGAAAGATATCCGATCAAACAAAATAAATTTCTGAAATGCATACTCACTCATGAAAATTCCGTTATAATCTGTGCACCAATACAGACCAGAATCGCACCAACAATTTGAAAATATCTAGCACGATATGTGCAACAACACATTAAGCGCTATGTACTTGGTGCACAGACAGAAATCGTACCAACGATTCCTTGGAGACCCATCGCCTCATGTCATTCATGAGGTGCGATCAAGAGTTTAGTAAACAAGCCATCAGACTTGGTTTCATTATCACTGTCATCTAAGTCTCGAGGCAGTGATCGGGGGTTTTTCTCACACGATCATGGAGGTATTTATACATTCGCTTAGAGTTAAGCGCCCTTAGTCGGTATACCCAGTTCCATCTCCTTGATAATTCTTAAATGAACCTTTGAATTTAGGATTTTAATTAATCCAGTTTCACTCTTAGTTTGCTAATAACACGAAATCGTTCACGGATATCTTTTGTTTTTTTTTTAACTTTTGTGCAATCAAATTGAGCTTTACCTTATACCACACAGCGCTTAAAACTCTCTAATGAGGACCTCATCTAATCGTCTTTAGTATCTACATCACTAAACATCAATAATAACGGTCTCGCAATTTTTACAGATTCCTTTTACGCAATATATTGCACCTATTGCGTTTTGTTACGATTTGCTATCGTTAATCTCTACGGCAATTGGTCTACAAACTTTTCATGTTACAGAGCTATTCTATGTCACTCTAATGTCGTTCAGTCGGTAAACCTTTGACAGACCGACAGTGGCTGTAAATGGTTTCATTGAAACAAATGTTTTAGGTTTGATCCGCGATTAGCTAGTATTCGTGATTACCAAGTCCAAGCACCAGTAATAGTCATCGAAATCACATTAATTTGAACAAAGAAAATAAAAACCAGGTATCTGACTCTACGTGTAAAATTGTACGTGATTTTACATTAGACTTTACATTCAATTCTACATTCGACTTTACATTTGACGCTTTTCAGTGTTTTGGTCGATAATATACTCCTCTTCGTTATGAAATTGACCTTTTCCGGCATGATTTCTCAAGCTTAATAAAATCGTTAAAATCCTCCTGTTTTCTTTTTCTGTTAGAAAATATAAATTTCGTTAATCCGACTTTGTTTCGAACTTAAGGAACTGTCTCATTTCTTTAGAGCTAATGCATAGACATCGACACCTTCCCCTTCTTCAGCATGAACGTTGACTATAATCTACCCGGAAGATTATAGTCAACTTCTTGTTTGTAGTGCTATTCCCCCAACGTAGTAGAGAGTAGCTCGTTTCTTCGCAGGATTTTCGATGTTGACAGGCAATGTGTTAAATTCAAGAGCCCTCTTCCATTTCTCCCTGCGAGTGTCGACAATTATTCTGATCATCTTCGCAATCAGGAAGTTTGGGAGTGTGGATAACGCATGAGTCATTTTGGGTTTTAATAAAATTGACTCTTACTTTTGCGTGGCTTTTTACTGAAAATCATTAACAGAAACACACAACTGCGTAGCCCTAATATAAAGATGCAAGTACTCTTTACGTGGCCCTTTGTGAGTTATTTACTCTTTGCGAAGCCCTTTGTGAGTTATTTACTCTTTGCATGGCCCTTTGTGAGTTATTTACTCTTTGCGTGGCCCTTTGTGTGTTATTTACTCTTTGCGTGGCCCTTTGTGAGTTATTTACTCTTTGCGTGGCCCTCTGTGAGTTATTTACCCTTTGCGTGGCTTTTTAAGTCATCACTGGTTTAGCCCTTTCCCAACTAAAGATGGGTTAATACCGATATTTATCACTATTGGCCAATAAGACTATATTTTAGTCTAGATATATTATAATATTTTAACTAACATTTATATCAGTAATATTTAACTAATACTTATTAATACGTATCACTTCACGAATGTCAGAATGATTGAGTGAGTCTAATCCCACCGATCCGTGTCAAGTGAATGGAATCCCAGATTATGATAAAGATTATTGTACATGTTAGTAATCTGTGGATTATGTGAATATTAAATATTAGCATATATTAGTTCGTCGGATTACTGATACGTGAATCCATGGAGTATTACTAATCTCTTAACTAATTCCAAAATGTTCGTCACACTCCTATTCCCAACTACATTGGGGTCGGCTCCCAGCCAAACCGGATTCAGCCGAATACCAGCATTCTACGTGGAGCGGCTGCCCACCA
Source organism: Melanchra persicariae (assembly GCA_947386135.1). Classification (NCBI taxonomy): domain Eukaryota; kingdom Metazoa; phylum Arthropoda; class Insecta; order Lepidoptera; family Noctuidae; genus Melanchra; species Melanchra persicariae. Next base: position 11,631,380 of record OX376650.1, on the reverse strand, counting down.
GACCTCCACAACTCATTAACTGGCTAGGTAATACGGTACTTCATGGCAAGACCGGTGTCAGACCTTTCGGCCTCCAACAATTCGTAACGTAACTGCCAAAGGTCTACAAATGACAGCCGGGCCCAATGGCTTAACGTGCTTTCCGAGGCACGGAGTAGTCTAGGTATGTTAAGATCCACAGACCAACCTCGACAAGCGTTGCTTTACCTTGAAGATTGGCCCGTGCGGCTGTTATAATTTAGCCACGAGCTCCTTGTTCCTTTAGGTAAACCTTTAATAAAACTATGATTCTCTCAATATAAATTGTGCTATTATACTATTAGACAAGTACCTAATCGCTAAATCCTACCATTGCCCGTTTTTTTAATGGTACTCGTATAATGGAGTGTGCTAGCTAACATGTTGTTAATACTATTTAAGTTTATGATTTCCATGTTGTTGGATACATATTTATTTTTGTTCCTGTGTCTTAAAATACTTTGCGTACTATTGTTTAATTCAAGTTCTTAAAACGTAACAGCCAGTTGTGTTGCTGGGGAGTTAGTAGCGCCACTTCTTTTTCCCATCTAAAACACTAGGAAGTGGTGACGGGTGGGCGTTTTGGGGCACTGTCTTTATGTATGTAAAATTTGACGTTCAAAAAGTGCTGGCTCTCAGCCTAATTTGAATAAATGACTTTTGATTTTGATTTTAATTTCAATATTGTGATGTAATTGTCGTTAATAATATAATAAAAGTAACCATGAAAATAATACATCTTTCATACCTTGTCCAAACCCAATTGAATTGTTAAAAAACGTTAGTAATTGTAAATGTGGGTAACAAGTAAACATTTTTTTTTTTTTTAATGTGGGTAGGTATGATATATTTTTAGTGGGCTGTAAATACGCTACTCGACATTATGTCAATGTATAAGTAGACTAAGATAAAACTATGAGTTTTATATATGTGTGCCAAATAAACTCATTTTCTTTCTTTCTTGGAGCAACCTTCGCATTGCAAGGGTTCTGCCGGTGGTAAATTGGACATTTTGAGCGACCTGAAACAATGTCAATTTGCCTTTGTATTGCACCCTTGGCGCCATTGGATAAGGTGTTTCGTATTTTATTTATGCTTTCAGTAAACTACAAATTACTGGTCCTAAATTTCCTCATAATATTGTTATTAGCAATCTGTAACCCAATCTTTTTTTTTTTTATTTGTGATCGGTTTGCTCTTGACTCTAGTCAATGTCAGATATGACAGAGACAAAGTCTACGATGGAGCGAGCTTACCCAGAAGGAGCCTGTTCGCTCGAACTTTTTTTTTCTTTTTTTTTCCAAAATTACTAACTGAAATGTGTATACCATGTTCTCACACTGCAAATCCTAGATAAGTCCTAGATATATTTTACCACGATGACTGTATAACGAATAAACTACAATATATGTCTAATTTACACATTATTATGTCTCTGAATTGAATTTTATTGTAACTTTTTTTTTATTTTTTTTTTGCTAGATGCGGCGTAAATGGACAATAATAGAATGAGTATTACAGTGGCTTAGCATGGGTGTCAGCCGCCCCCTTGTGTAGGTTTTAAAGGGGCCGCCCGGGGCGGGTCGCCCCTCGCCCCTACTACGCTACGCCACTGGAGTGATATAAATCTTTATTACGGGAAGTAGATATGGGTTATGCCGGTGACATTTATTACATTAGGTTTAGTGATATTTAATGTTGCTAAAACTTCTAAACAACAAAGGAATCAATCAATTGATCCATGTAATTTGCATTTTTTATATCCATAAAAAATGCAAATTACATGGATCAATTGATTGATTGATTGATTGATTGATTATATGCCCTTGGCAAAATTACACCTTAATGCTCCTTGGCACCTTGATTCACCTTGGAAAAATACTACTTTGTGCTCCTTGGCACCTTATTGCACCTTGGCAACATACACTAATACACTTTGGTACATTTGTTATGATAGCATATTGTATTACCTACCTATATCAATAAGTAGTACATGTACCTATTACGCTGATTGATTGCATGCATTTGACTTATCTGCTTTATTATTATTAACGACATTTGCTTTGGGTACCTCAACCTTAAAACATTATTTAACTTAAGGGAACGCGATGAATAGTGAGGAATTATAATTTTGCACTGAAAATTACGTAGGTATTTAAATAAATAATGTCACTGGATAAATTACACTAACGCGGACTTACACGGTATTTCTTATTACAATTTCTACTAATAGGTACCTACGTCGAAATTATCGTCACAAGATATAAGAAGACTGTTACCACCGAGTAGGTACTTATTTTAAAATTTTAATTTTAACTTATTTTAGAAATATCCACGGCTATAGTCAAGAATATAACAATAATTATGATAGAAATTATTTTTAGAAAAGTATTCATTGCTTTTTTTCATGACAATGATAATAATAACCTATCATTGATCGATCAGACAAATAACACTGTATTTGTTATTTGTTATGTCTAGTCATTTGTTTTAATAGTACTTGGACAGATACATACATATACCACTTAATCGATAGCACCATAAAACAGTGAGGTTGTTATTAGTGTTTCATTTTGTTTTTCGTGCACGTGAGTTCATCTCCCTCCTTTTTCATACAGCAGCATAATTTACCACTTACTTGAAGCTCGTCGCCACTGTAGTGTCCTCGTTTGCTGCTGGGTTCGTACATCAAAGCCACACACTCGTTTCACCAAGGAGCGCATACACGTCCGCACCGGCCGGCGGTTGGGCAAGCAATGCCCTGACGTGCATGCGCCGCTTGTACTTTATTAATACGTCACACCTATAACTACCTTCACAATTGCTTCGCAATCAAAAACGGAAACCTCGGAAAATATACTTTGGACCTGTAGTGACCGTGGCAAATGTTGACTATGGGAACGCATGTCAAAAGCCCGACATGACATCTGATGATTTCCTAGAGGCAAAAATATTTTTATAGAGAGTTTACAGAAACAAGCTGAAAAGCGATAAGATATTGAAAGAGAGACCATGCTCCAAGCAGAAAGTGCCTTGTGGTTAGAGTTCAGGAGATGTATCCTGACCGCATCAAAATTCGCTAGAATATGTAAGAGACGCTCTAATTTGAACTCAGCGCCTCTAGTAAAATCATTATTGTATACTCGATCTCTTGATCATGTCGCTGCAATCTCACATGGTAAAAAACACGAAGAAAAAGCGTTACAGCAGCTTTCTATTCAAGATAACATTGTTATCAAGAAATGTGGCTTCTTTATTGATAAAGTTCACTGTTATCTTGGAGCTTCGCCCGACGGCATTTTCGGTGAAGATGGCCTTATAGAAATAGTCCCCCATGATTTGTTATGAAATGGACTCGGACACTGCCATAGAAACAAAAGTTCTCAAATGTTTTAAAAAAGATAATGGCACAGTAGTTTTTAATAAAAAATATGATTCAGGGCCAACTGCACATAGCAAACAGAAATGTTTGGATTTGGCGTGTGGACTGGCTCTGAATTTCCAATAAAAATTGTAAAAAATCATAGAGATAACCTTTTCTAGATCGAAAAAATGCTTTTGGAGAAATTTTATACTGCTTACATTCTTCCCGAAATTGTAGATTCCAGACAGTCCAGATCGATGCCCTTGAGGAAAATAGTTTTATAAAATTAAAATAATACCTATTTTATGTTTTTTATTAAATATAATAATAATAATAATAACGTTTATTGGACAAAATCAGAACTTAGCCTACTACAGTTTCATACTAAAAACATAACATATAAGAGGCTTCTAACCTAAATGAACTCCTGATTTCCAAACTAGGTAAAAACCTGTATCTTGGAAATCAGTGCTCTTCCAATGAAAATAATAAGGACTCTTACTTGATAAGGAGTAGCTTAAATAAGTACATCATGCCTGAAATAGTTAGGCCACAAATAAATAATGAGAAAAAATACAATTACCTACAAATAACAAATTATTGCTTTAGTTAGGGTTTATTTAACATCTTGACGGTCTCTAAAGATATGATAAGTGTTGTGTTGTGAAGTGTAGTGTAGTGTAGTGTAGTGTAGTGCAGTGTAGAATAGTGTAGTGTAGTGTACTGTAGTGTAGTGTATATTGTGTAAGGTAACGAATTAGGTAGTTATTTCTGGACAAATAGTAAGTTTTCGGTATGAGCATAGTCTAGGTGAATGAGCCAATTTGTAACGGTTGTTTTACATTTTTGTTTGGTAAGGGGATACGTGTTGATATGTATATTTTTTGTTTGGGACAAGCTCGCCACACATTCCCAAACCACTTCTCCTGAAAGCCAGACTTAACAGTGGCGACCACCAGAAAAACGTCAATGAAGCTCGACGAGTCCCGGAGAAACGATTCAACTGTCTTGGACCCATTAGTATTTCATTTTACTTATTAAATATATTACAGACAATGATATTTTAAGTAAAAGGTGTAGATAGGTTATAAGCGCTCAGCAAGCGGCACGTCAAAATGTGGCTAGTGAGCCACATTTTTCTCGTCTTGTCTTTTTTCCGCTCCGGATAATTACGACATCGGGTCCTACTTCTACGTGTCATCTAACAGTGTGACATTGTGCCGTTCTTGAAGATCGAATGTTGTTTATGTAACCTATCTACTTATAATATCATTGATTACAGACAATATATTTTATCCTACCTACTGTAGCGTTATAATGAGGAAAGAAATGAAATACTCATTACGCTTCGTAAACATATAATTTTGTAAATGAAAAAAACTAAATTTGATGAAAAAAAAATAGGAAAATTAGTATATAAAAGTACAGAAAAAAATAGGAATTGTATGTTGTCGTGAAAAATCTATTTTACTATACGAAAATCATTACATTTTTAATTTGAGAAGGTAATAAAATTTTCTTGACCGAATATCGCGGATTTAAAAAATACGGTTGCAATACGTTTTATTTAAACCCGGTAGGCCGGTTCCTAAAGGATAAGTAACTCGTAATGATTGGTTCGCTCACAAGGGAAAAAAAGGAAACGTTATTACATAAAGTTTTAAAAGCGTACGATAAATGTCTTTTCACGCACGAACTGGAGGCAACCGACGTCAACCCAAAATGGGTATCGAAAAAAGAATGTTATACTCGGGCGAATATTTTAAAGGAAACCTTCCCGTCGTCCTCCTGACGACGGCTATAGGGCGTCTCTCCCGCAGTATCCTCAGGGGATATAACCTTCCCTGCTACTTGCTTCTCGGGTGGCAGCCTGGGAACCTCGCCCGCTTATTAGCGATTTATATCGCCAGACCATAAAACCGGTGATCCGGCTTCTATGACAAAGAATGAACTAATTAAAACCCAATTCACAAAAAGTCAACGAAACCTATAAATCACGAAACAAAATTGCAGACAATTTAAAAGAAACTTACCAACAGTTGTTCATAAGTTGTGCATGGACAAATGCACCATGGCTTAAGCTCAACTGGCTAAAAAAAACTCACAATAATTTTTATTTATTAATGTTCCGAATAAAATCATGACCTCGTTTGGCCGTTGACAACCCACAAGTCCAAAACAAAAATCCATATTTTTTCTCATGTCAAAAAATTCGAATGACTTTCAAAAATCAACTGTACGTGATCTGAGAAAATCATCAAGCAGTTTCGCGTATCAAACAGAAAAAATAACAAGACATTTAAAACCTCCACCTATTTCTTGGAGTGATTTGAGGAATTATGTAGTGACCACACTGCACTGCACTGCACCTACATACCCCACAAAAAAAAATCATCGAAATCAGTCAATCCGTTTTCGAGATATCATCAAAAAATCTTTCCATATTAAATGTAGGTATGGGAAACTTAATATTTTTATCGACATTATTTCCGATAGTTATTCTGCTCGTCGGGGCGGAGACAAATCTAAGAAATCAAAGATTATGAAAATCGGTCCAACCATTGAAAACGGATTAGTTAGTCTTTTTTAGCTCAATACAGCTAAAAAAGATCTTACTAACACGTTTTTCAATTTATATTATAATTTCATACTATTTATCTTTTTAATATTAGTATAGAATAACTGCGCGGTTTCACCCACAAAATCATGATCTCGTGGGAATATCTCTTTTTCCAGGATTAGAATTTGGATAAAAGTTGGCACATAGGGAGACCTGGAGTAAACCTACGTGCCAAATTTTATCCAAATCCATTTAGCCGTTTTAGCGCGAAAGTATAACTAACAAACAAACTCACTTTCGCATTTATAATATAAGTTAGAATTTAGATATTATAATTATTAAGTAACTGTAAGCTCAAAGTTTCAGTGTCTTATAATATTTGTATTTCATTATCATAACACGTTGTATTTTTTTCTCAATTAAATTATTCGTAAACCACAGTGAACCGCATTTACGCACCTCTGCCTCTGAACGTGTGTGTATCAAGAGGCGTGCACCACGCACACAGGCGCATCACCGTCTATCGTCGCTGCTTTTTTGCGAGAACGCTCTTAACAGAAATGGAGCAACAGCCCATTGTCTACGTTAGTGGATACATAGCTTCAATCATTTAAAAAAAATATAAACGTGATATTTGTAAAAGAATCTTTAAGATTGAGGATCCCGATGATGATGACCCTATGTTTAGTTACATTAAATTAAGAGGATGGTGGCCAGAGAAACTATCTCTAACATATCCAACTAAAAACCTATGTAGGTGGATCGAGGTTGCCGGTAAATTTGCGACGCGTCCATGCCCCGGGGTGCACACACAACGCAGAAGGCGCCAGGTGTACTGGTGGTCCGCCGAGATCGCGCAATTGCGCGTCTCGTGCGTGCGGGTTAGGCGCCAGTACACCCGATACCGGAGAAGACGTCGTCGGGTCCCTGACGAAGAAGCCGTGCTGTATGAGGTGTACCGCGCGGCTAAGGAGGCTCTGTGGCTGGCCGTTGGTGCGGCGAAGACGCGAGCCAGGGAAGAGATGTTGGCGACTCTAAACGGGGACCCGTGGGTCCGTCGCCCACCATTCATTCAGACCCGAGGTGGCGGCGCGTGTTCCCATGAGCCCCTCTGACGTCGCGAGATGAGTCAAACACCACACTCCCCCTGCTGACGAGAGGTGGCCCGCAGAGGTGGGCTGGCACCAGCCGGGGATTACGGAAGTCGCGTACGTTCCCTCGATTCCCGGCGTAGGTGGAAGATGGAACACCGGGGTGGTTTTAGTCAGTAAGAGTCTGATAGACCCTTCCGCCCGCCCCAGGGCGGAGGACATCCATGAGGACTTCCCCCCGTAAAAAAAGAAAAAGGCAGCCGGTACAATATTTGAAAAAGAAGTATTGCCATGTCTGCATTATTTAGAAAGAAAGAAAGAAAAAGAGCACCATAAAAATATATTGCATACTGCCAAGCACCCGAACCCATTCTACCAGCTGATATAAAGCTTAGTTCACACAAATATCGACAATTTTTAACCGACTTCTAAAAAAGGAGGAGGTTCTCAATTCGGATATTTGTATTTTTTTTTATGTTTGTTAGCGCATAACTCCGTCGCTTGTCAACTGATTTGAAAAATTCTTTTCTTGGAAAAAAATTGTGTTGGAAAGGGTATACTTTCCAAATGGTTCCATCAAAATTATATCAAAATCGGTTCAGTGATTTGGTTTTTAAATCCAAATAGCTGGATAAAATATATGGAAAAATCATCCATGTATACCAAAAAAACACTACAAAGTACAAAATAACTTTAATTTCGGAAGTCGATGTCAAATAACGAAGAAGCAACCGAAAACACCGACTACCGAAATTAAAGTTATTTTGTACTTTGTAATGTTTTTTTTATTAGGTTGCTGTTAGCAACCTAGCAATAGGCACATACATAAAACCACAGAACAGTAAAAAAAAACAAAAACCAAGTTGGTCGTGGCACTTGGTATACCGAGTGGAACGCAAAAAAGGCGCGAATATTGCTAATCTTTTATGCTATTTGACAAACTTTTTGTAAATGTGTATTGTTCTAATTATTACACATTACATACTGCTTGTAAATTTAATTAATACTTTGATTTTAGTGCTACGGCTTCTTATTTTCTCACAGTAGGTTTGAAAAGTAGAGTATCCTCCTCTGGGATAAAGGTGTCTTTGCCTTGGGCTAGCTTGAATCCCTTGCTGAATTCAAGATTATTGTATTAACTCCCTCACTTCGCTCGTGAGTTAAACTAACTCCCTTGCTGCGCTCGGGAGTTAACTCCTGAATCCTTCATTGCGTTCGGGATTTAATACGACGCCCGTGACCCCCTGGGTGCATATTCTACTATAAAAGGTTGACTGGTAAAAAATTCCTACGACAGTAAGTCCGGTTCTGTACATTTATGTTTTAGAGGTAGCGGAACAGGGAGTAAAGTCCCGCAAATCTCCATTGAAAAGGGAGGATCCTCCGACCAGACGGTTGTTTGTGTCTGGTGGGCAACTGCCCAAGAGTTGATATTCGGGCTTTGTATATGTTCTAATCGCACGGTAAACTTTGATATCGCGATTTAGGATTTTGTCAGTTAGTTCGCAGCTGTCGAGATAGATGGCGCTGCGAGTCTCATTTGTTGTGATATTGATTCTGCTACGTTTGATTTTTGTGGCGACATGAATGCCGCTACATCACTCCCCTCCGGAGACCGGAGGTCGATAGTGGATGAGTCGTCCATACATCTTGAGATGCTTGCCAGGCCAGTGGAAGGTTGGTTCCAGTGAGTCGAAACCGGAAGTCGCAGAGTTCTCGGTGAGTCGGAACAGTCTGCGTCGCAGAGTTCACGGTGAGTCGGAACTGTCTGCGGCGCCCCGATGCTGCTGCTGGCGTGACTGCTGGCGTCGACCAGGAGAGGTTCTTCAAGGCTCTTCATGTGACTGGCCGAAGGTGCAGTGTGCTTGCCATGGTGGGTCGGAGCTGTGCGACGTGCTGACGTGACTGCTGGCGTCGACCAGGAGAGGTTTTTTCAAGGCTCTTCATGTGACTGGCCGAAAGTGCAGTGTGCTTGCCAAGGTCGCTGATGACGTTGATGATAGAGGCTGAGGATGCTGACCAGGAATGCGCGTCCGCTGCATGCTGGTGGTCAGGATACCCGTAGAAGCCGAGGGTACTGGCTGGCTGTATGACTCGCTTGCTCGAGAGCTTGAGGTCACGATGAGGAGAAGTGATGATGATGATGATGATGACGTCATGATGAGGTAGCTGCACGAAGGCTGCACTGACGTATCACGTCGGGGTCACCAGTTTAGAGGTAGCGGAACAGGGAGTAAAGTCCCGCAAACCTCCATTGAAAAGGGAGGATCCTCCGACCAGACGGTTGTTTGTGTCTGGTGGGCAACTGCCCAAGAGTTGATATTCGGGCTTTGTATATGTTCTAATCGCACGGTAAACTTCGATATCGCGATTTAGGATTTTGTCAGTTAGTTCGCAGCTGTCGAGATAGATGGCGCTGCGAGTCTCATTTGTTGTGATATTGATTCTGCTACGTTTGATTTTTGTGGCGACATGAATGCCGCTACAATGTGATTAAAGTATTGAATGAATAAATAAACATAAAATAAAAACATATATAAGAGTGTTTTATTTTTACCCATTTGTCAAAATAAATACGTACGTTACTTTTGAAACCCCGTTTAAGTTCCACCTCTGAAAAGTTAGAGCATGTAACTTTTCAGAGGTGGAACTTAAACGGGGTGGCCATACCATTGATGGTTTGACAGCTTGCTGCATTGGATGCTGCAAGTTAAAAGTACAAAATAACTACTACGATATGAAAGTAGAATGTTAATTTCAGGTTCGAGACTATATTTTGCGTTTTTGAATTTATCCTATGGTAATAAATTATGTCGCGGATTTTGTTCGAAAGAGTTACCGCGGCCCTGGAACGCAAAAGGCACTAGGAGGAGCATGGATGGGTTTTAGTCAGTAAAAGTCTGACACTCCCTCCCGCTCCATCCAGAGCGGAAGGGGTCATTTGATGATTTCCCATCCTCAAAAAAAAAAGCCTTAATAAAGTATATATCAAATGACCCCTCCCGCTCTGGGTGGAGCGGCAGGGAGTGTCAGACTTTTACTGACTAAAACCCACCCTTAGTCCTCCTAGTGCCTTTCTTTCCAGAGCCGCGGTAACTCTTTCGAACATATTCCGCAACCCTGGCAGGCTCTGGCCCTGGCGGGCCCCGTCTCCGTTGCTGACTGCTCTTTCCGGCGCGTTTGGGGTGAAACGCACCGTCGACTCTAGCCTGACCTGATCGGACAGCGAGCTACCCATTGCTCGCTGTCCGCAGGCGTCAATCACTGCGCCTTGCTCAGGAGCGTCAGTTCCTGAGAGGCGCAGCGACTAACATTCGTCTGGAGAAGGCGAAATGGGGCCATTACTGGCACTCCATTCCAGCCCCCTCCCGAGCAGTGGCAGCGACGGCGGCGGCTGCGGCGGAAGCGACGCGGACGGCGGCGGCGGTGGAGGAGGGCTTTCTCCTCGTCCCGGCCCTGGCGGGTGGATCGCAGGCTTTGCCCCCAACCCAGTGATCGGCCGGCTTGCCAGCTGCCGCACATGCGAAGCAGTGCGGCGCGGCGTTGCATGAGCCGGCCCTGTGACCGGGCTGACCACAGCGGAAGCAGTGGTCACTGCGGTCTACCTCCGAGGTGCAGAGTGCTCCGACGTGGTTGCCAACTTGGCAACGGAAGCACCTCAGAGGTCTGGGCTCCAGCAGTTTCACCTGCGCGGAGACCCAGCCCACCAAGAGCCTTCGGCCCTCCGAAATTTTCTTGGCCGCCGACACGGGGCAGCTCACCACAACGGTTCGCATGCCCGTATTGTCAGGACGGATGGTGCCCGCCTTCACCTCCTCTGCACAGCACCCCCCCGTCCTGACGACGGCGGCCAACACCTCCTCCTCCGTGACGGAGTCGTCCAGGCCCAAGATGCGCATGTCTATGCACTTCGTGGGCCTGGACACTCGGACGTCATCCGCGGTCAAGCCTTTCGGCTAGAGCGCATACGCCCTAAGCCTTTCGGCTAGAGCGTCCGCGGCCGGACCGCTGTCTGCTCCAGGGATCTCGAGCATCCTGGCCCCGGTCATGGTGACCCTGAGCCGGAGACCCCCGACGATGCCAAGCTCACCGAGGTTGATGGCCTCCTTGGCTTTGGTGAGCGTGTTGGCATACGTCACGCCCCTCTTCACCGCGTCCGGCTGCAGCGTTATCACTACAGCCGCGGTCTTCGGGGTCCGGTTTTCCCGACACCGGCTTCGCGGGTGCCGGCCCGGACCCTTTGTCCTGGCCGGACGACCCCGGTGTGGCAGCCACGGCGGCCGCATATGTCCCCGCCTTTTTCCGGCCTGGGGGGGCCTTCCCACTCGCCGCACTCGCTAGCGGGGGGCGCAGGACGATGCCCTCCAGGACGGAGAACCGCGGCTGGAAGGCAGCCATCTCCTGCCGCACCAGGTCCAGCACCTGGCCCTCCTGCGGCACGGGCTGGCCGTCCTCCCTGCGCCCCCTTGTGGCGCCCCCTGTGAGCCGGATCCCCGGAGCCTGGCCAGGTCTGCTCGAAGCCCCGTGTTCTCCCTCTGGAGACGCTCCGTGGCGGCAGCCAGGCGGGCGACCTCCACCCGCAGCGTGGACAGCTCGTCCGCCGGAGGCCCACCTCGGTTAGCCTCCGCTGCCACCAGGATGGAGGCCAGCGCCGCGCTTATGGCCTTGTTTTTAGAGGAAAGTTTCCTCTTCAAGGCCACATCGCGGATAGCTGCCTCCACCACCTCCGCAAATCCGGCCCTCCGAATTCGCTCCTATTCGGAGTCATACGGCTCATCGCCGGAAGACTCCGAGCCAGGAGCTCCGCGACCGCCATCTCTGGGGGGTCGTCCAGCATTGGCGAGCTCCTCGGCTCGCTGGCCAGCCTCCTTGCAGGCAGGAACCCTACCCTTGCCTCCCTCTCGGCCCTTACCCCGCCTGCTGGTGGGGATTTTCCGAGCCGAGGCCACCTCCTCGCTGCAGGACGACCCCCGGTCGTCCTCTGGTCTGGGCCGCTTGCGGATGGACCTGGAGTCCTCCGCAGCAGCCCTCGCCCCCTCGGGTTCAGAGCTCGCCGAGCTAACCGTCACCAGGTCGTCGGAGTCCAACTCGGACTCCGACTCTGCACCCTCGCGACGCTCAAGCGAGCCCCACCTCCAATATAACGCGCCTCTTCCCGCGCTCTGCCCGACCGACGCTTTGTCGGGCGAGCTAAAATCGAACCCGATCATGTCCTCAAAGGACGGCTTGGATCGGGGGCCTCCTCGGCCACTGTTGCCCTTGGCAAGCGGAATGTGGACAACACTGTTGCCCCCCCCCAGAATACGAGGGGCTTGACGCACGAGGCGTGGCGGATTCCCGAACTGCTGTGCAGTCCGGACCGCCCTGGGGTACAATATCTCTTGCAGTACTGTCCATGGGTTTCCTTTTTCAGGGTGCGGTCCCTATCTCCCCTCCTCTGTCCCTCTCTCTCACTGCTTGCTCGCTGCCCTCACAGTCACGTCTGATGATCAGACGCGTACCAGAGAGCAGCGAGCAAGCCAATGAGACGCACACCGTACGAGGACCCGAACACTGCTCAAGTCTCCGAACGGTGTGCCCCTCTTGTGTCTCTCTTGGTCTGGTCTCTCACTTGGGACCTTCCGGCATGAGTGGCTCTAAAAGTCTCTGAAGTTTATTATAAAACCATTTACATTGGCATTTAAACGAGCCACCAATTTTCCTTGAGCTTGGTTTTAGGAAAAATTTTGTGTTCGTTCCTTGCACGTTCTTCTCCTTAGAGATATCCACTCTTTGGGACGTGCAATTAGCTTTATGCTTTAGACTGACTTACCTTGGTAATACAAAAATGCTTGAAATAAATGCTTTGACTTTGATCAACATTATATAATACTAACTGTTATATTAATATTAAACTGATGGTAGATTTCTAAATTAAAAGTGATGTTATTAAATAAAGATAACCCAGATATTATATATTACCCAGAATTTAATAACATCGCCCATATTATTAAATTCTGGGTAATATGATTGCATCTTGCACAAATGTTAATAGGTATTAATATTATACCTAAATGCAATATTCCTAACAATTTTCAGGTTTAAATAAATAAGTTTGGAAATAGCCAAAGGAAGCGATGATGTTTTGCGTAATGCATTCCGCTCGTTCGTGAATGCATTAGGTACACATAGAAGTTTTATTTTTTCAGTAACACTTCGCCCGCGACTTCGTACGCGCAAACCCTGTTTTTTCCCGTATTTATATAGGCTATTCCCGTTCCCGTATAGCCTATAACCTTCCTCATGAATGTGGCTTTGATATACAATACGAATTTTCCAAATCCGACAGGTAGTTCCAGAGATTAGCGCGTACAAACAAACAGGCATGCTCTTCGAGTACCAGTCAACCAAGGATGGTAAGGAGATAACTTGGCAGGTACATTGTTCAATCAGATGCAAGAGCAAAAAAGGATAAGGCGTGCTCAAACACTACTAACATTCAAAAATATCGTAAGGCCATTTCCATTCGTTATATTTTTTATGTTTATTAGTATTGTATATATTTTTTAATATGATTATAATAATAGTAAGTAGCAAAATAATAAGTAATATTATTTTTGATGTTTTTACACTTATAGCCTTAAATCTATAAACCCTTTTGCTCAGTCCATCCAAAGGTAATTCTTCAAAATTGCTCTAAGCGACAAGACCGAACAATTACGCTTGTTTTTACAAAATGTTGTCTTTTGCTGTGTATTGGGGCGTATAATAAAGTATTTTACAAAAAATATTAAACAATAAAGGTTATTCTATAGACATTTATGTACATATATCCTACTCCTATTAACTACCTACGTGACCTAACAAACATGAAATCCGTACGTGCATTTACATTTTATTAATACCTAAAATTAATTAAAAAAACGTACTTAAAACATAATTTCTTAATCTTTTGTTGTACTTAGTTTTAAACTTGTTTTGTGGTAACTTACAATTTAAAGAGATAACTTGGCAGGTACATTGTTCAATCAGATGCAAGAGCAAAAAAGGATAAGGCGTGCTCAAACACTACTAACATTCAAAAATATCGTAAGGCCATTTCCATTCGTTATATTTTTTATGTTTATTAGTATTGTATATATTTTTTAATATGATTATAATAATAGTAAGTAGCAAAATAATAAGTAATATTATTTTTGATGTTTTTACACTTATAGCCTTAAATCTATAAACCCTTTTGCTCAGTCCATCCAAAGGTAATTCTTCAAAATTGCTCTAAGCGACAAGACCGAACAATTACGCTTGTTTTTACAAAATGTTGTCTTTTGCTGTGTATTGGGGCGTATAATAAAGTATTTTACAAAAAATATTAAACAATAAAGGTTATTCTATAGACATTTATGTACATATATCCTACTCCTATTAACTACCTACGTGACCTAGCATTAAAATCGGTAATGCACAGCTAATCAAATCATACAGTGCGCTATTTTTAGTCATGAAGAATATACGTATAAGATCAGGTAAGTACCTAATACAAGGCAACCAAGGAGGCTGTATGTATACGCAATCTAGGTCCCCAAAGAATCATTTAAATAAATCGGTTCTTCCTGCTCCAGCTCTAAGCCCAACTGTACCTACTCTTGTACAGTTCTTGTTCAGTCCAACAGCGCTAATTACTCTTATTGAGTGTCATAAACTAACTATTGTTAGTTATCTAGTTTTGTTTCTTACTAATAACAACCTGAGATAATAGTAAATATCCATAAAATTGATGGACGTCAGTAGTAATAATACATACAAATTGACAAGAGGCTCTTGGCAAAGTGCCATTTTATTAGCGAATGCAATAATATCAAAATGCCAAAATGTAAGGAATTGATCACGTGAAATTTCGACACAGTTTGTCAATCCCAAACATTCTGACGTTTTGAATGTCGCTTTCGCCTCGCTACCGCTGACAGAATGTCACTGTTCTCTAGAACCTACCCATTCCACGAATGTTTTTTTTAATAAAAAGTCAGAATGAATAACTGAGATGCGACTTTTGCGAACGTTGCCAAAAAATGTAGAATTAGGTCTCTGGTTGACAATACCAAAAAAAAAGAAGAGAAAACATAAGATACTCAATAATTACTTTATTTACAGTTATTAAAAAACAACAGGTAACAAAAGTATGGCAGTAAGAATCAAATAATAAAGAGCTGCTTGTTGCCTTAAACGTTATCGAAGTCAGTAGATATAGCAGCTGATGAAGAACTGATTAATTCTCATTCAGTTGGTCAATCAATTCTTTATCAACGCGTCGTCGTTGTTAGATTATCTCCTCGCGGAGAGCTGGGGCACGGAGGGTCCCTCCGCGTGGAAGCCGGACTCGTCAGCGTAGTAGCTGATGCTCTCTTGCACACCCTCGGGATTGACGTAACCGTAAGAGCCGCGGACGACGACGACCTTTTGGGGAATCTTGTCTTCATCCAGAATTTCCTTCACTTCACCTACCTCTGAGCGGGAGCTGCCATCACCGGCTTCATATCTGTTGATATTACACATGATAATAACATTTTCTGTTTAGAAGAAGTCTGTGGAGTCGCTTTAGTAAGTAGAACATGCCAACATACCTAATATTTGGAAAGAAAAAACAAGTAAGTAATGTATTTTAATATTACACTCTCGAAACTGTTGATTATATTTATGCAGATTACATACTTGATGCACTATGCCGTTGTGGAAAGTTATCAAGTACTAAAAGTACCTAGTATACAAAATAAGCAATTTCTTACCCAAAGTTGTATCCGCCATCGGCCAGATGTTCGAAGTTGGACTTGAGGATCGGTACTGGCTCCACCTCAACGGGGACGGCCGCGGCGACGGCCACGAGGGCGAGGGCGACAATAATCATCTGCACCATACAACACATACATGAAAAGTTATTGCCAAGTTAGAGGTTTTTTAAAATCTTTGTATAATATTGTTAGTCGTTCTACTAACAATACTATACAAAGATTTTTAAAAATCTCACAGGATTTTACTTTAAATTGTAAGTTACCACAAAACAAGTTTAAAACTAAGTACAACAAAAGATTAAGAAATTATGTTTTAAGTACGTTTTTTTAATTAATTTTAGGTATTAATAAAATGTAAATGCACGTACGGATTTCATGTTTGTTAGGTTTTGTTCGGTGGCTGCTGTGCGACTGATGCTAGATCGATCGCAGAATAAGCTTTTATACATTTCTCCAGCTTCTAACGTTACGTCTAACGTACGATGTCGTTACTCCGGATTCGATATTTGATAGCATATATGTGTGATATTTTTGTTTTATTTTAAAGTTAAAATAATAATTTATCTTTTTAACCTAAGGAAACTAAAAACAACATGAATATTCAATGAATTTGTGTAAATGGGACATCGGGCGGACACGCGTTTTGATTGGGGAAAATTAGTACTCAAATGTATCTAAAGGTAATTATGGATTGATGAGAAAATTAAATGAGATCATGCAATACGAAATCTATACTAACACTAATGAATTTGTTTGTTGGTTTGAACGCGCTAATCTCTGGAACTACCAGTCGGATTTGGAAAATTCTTTTTCTATATGATAGCCACATGTATGAGGAAGGCTATAAATTATCTAGCATTACGCTAAAGCTCTTGGTTACCCTTAAATATTGATATTTGTAAAGTAAGTTGGAAGAAAAAGCGCTATCGAAATGATCCTTGGTCTTCCTTCAGATGCTATATCCTTGACTTTGCACCTAGCTCCTGCTTAGATTCCCGTTCTTTTTGCGGAATTGTGTTTTCGCCATACTAACCTAGGTTTCCCGGCGCTGTGCGCGAACTGAAATCCTTCCTGGTCGGTTTTTTTACCACTGTGCAAACAGCCTTTATTTACTTGGCCAGTTATTTACTTGGAGAGCGCTCCAAGTAAATAACTGGAGCTCAGGACCTCCAAACAAGAAATTTCCAAATCAGTCGTTATTACGTGTGATATTTTACTGTTTTGACAAGAACTCGTACATATTATTTTCAAAACAATATTTTACTTGGAGTAGATGTTTGGGTCATTATACAATCTACTAATATGCATTCAATAGTATAATTATGTTAGTTTGTTCACGTCATGTGACAATAGACATTTTCAGCCGGCCACGTCATCCTGGATTGCGAGGCCGTGGCTTCTCAACCTGCACAAATAACTAACACCTAACTTACCTAATTTTGTTTTTTTTTTATTTGCGTCATGCTTGGTGCAAATAAACTCTTTCTTTCTTTTCTTTTAAATCCTCGGAATAATGAGGTCTGTAAAGCCCCCAAGAAGCTTCTTCGCTACTGGGCAGAGCCAGGCAGCCAGCTAGCCCCCACGCAGAGCGGGTCGTAAGGACACTGTGGATAACTGGGTCTCTAATCTACTCTTCTTTCATTTTCTTTCTCTCTCATTATCAATTTGTGATGTCTCCACATTAAAATTAATTTTATTTACCTAGTTTGAAATCAAATTCTACTAAGAAATAGAAGATGGAAAATGGCAATACCTACTTCTATTTTTGACCACGTAGTGACATGAATCTTAATAGGAATTCAAATAAATGAAGAGCCTTCCCACACAGCATTTGATCGCAGAGTCAAAATGAATGAATGTGTGAGATCGGAGTAGCTAACGGGCAAGCAAACCGTTCAACCCTGCCTAAACTTTCATTCAGTGATACTTTACATTCTCACCGACATAATTGAATACATGAAGATTGCCTATTACCTACAGGCATAGGCTTTTTAAAAATGCAAGAGAGTCATGACACAGTAGATCAGGATCAGGAAGTGCCTCTACGGTTGCTCGCTACGAAGCTACGGCGGCGGCGTAGCGATTCATCGTAGCAATGTAAGCCCAGGTCATATAATTACCCATTATCTTGTTAGGATAGGTTTATCGACCGATATCAGTGAAGTTATGTGTGAGGTCTCTAATTTGACGAGTCATTTGATGACATGCACACACGTTCGAGATCCAGTCGCTTGCCATGCAGACAGTGTTTGACCTTGACCGTTAACCGTCGCGCGCTCATACTGATGCATTATGTACCTACGCTTCAATTCTTTTTTTTTTGCTAAGAAGCTTCGGATTATTATTATTATATATTTTCAATCTGAGGGCCCGTAAAATACAGTATTAAGCCCCTGAAACAGCGAGACGAGACCGCGGCAGACCACGAAGGAGATGGCGCGACGACCCGGATGTCTTCCTTACTATTTGGTTTGATGAGGCACAACACCGTGAGCATTGGAAGTAATAGAGGGAGGCCTTTGCCCAGCAGTGGGACAGTACGAGCTAGTAATAATAATAATTTTCAATGATCGAAACCCATAGTGTTAGTAACTTACATTATAAATATGATTGTATAAAACAAAGTCGAGTTTGTTCGAACACTTATAACTCGAGAACTGCTGGACCGATTTTCATGGTTTTTGATTTTTGGATTTGTCTCCGCATCGAATAGCAGAATAAATATTAAAACCAATGAAAATTTACTAAAAAAATATTTAAAAAAAAACATTTTTCCAAAATGTTAGGTGTAGACTAGGTGTAGGCTAGGTACCCAGTTGACGGGAACGAAGCCGCGGGGGACCGCTAGTTAGTGCATAAATAAAAAAACAAATTCAGTTTGAGAAGCATTTTGCACAGAATATGAACAAGTTTCTTACTAGGTCATCTTCTTCACAAAATTCCTCAGAAAAGGGGAAAACACACTGTTTTTAGAATGCTATTTTCTTGCGCACGATTGCGTGGCAGCCGTCAGTACGATTCTGTGTAAACATCTCTGACAGAACCGGGGCAGTCTCAAGAGCATTCTAAAAATATTGTTATACAGGACCCGCAGAACATCTAGCGACCTTTTGGTGTAGCTGATTCATAGACTTTCTGCGTACAAACCCTGACAATACGCCTTGAATAGTGTTATTTTAACCTGGTTTGCACAGCGGGAGAATCAACGAGCCAACATATTACCGCGGCCGGCACTTTACTTAACGGCACGTGATTAGTTTGGTTCACATACCAAAATTGCAGAACTTTAAGAACTTCCGCCGTTACATTCCTGTCCCCTAACTTCTTCCAGAGCACATCATATAACACAAAAGCAAAAGCTCTAAAAAGATCCAGGAAACCGGCTACACCGACGTTTTACGATCTGTATAATATTGGACTATATTCTTGAGATAAGTCTGCTCTGAGATAATCTCAAGAATATAGTCCAATATTATACAGCCTGTTTCCTGAATCTTTTTGTGCAATCCTAAGGGATTGCACTTCCAAGATTGAAACCCAAACTGTGAATCGTGCAAGTACAAATATTTTTCCAAGCACAAATCAAGCATACTGTCCAATATTTTAGTAACAATGGTCGTATCGCAAGAGAGGTCGGCCGTTAATTTCCTTTGTCCGAGATATCCCCTGTCCTATTTTTGACTATCGGTACCACAATAGTTTTCATTAGTTCTGCCAGTAGATATCAGTGACTAATGTACATTGAATAAAACAAAGACAGGACTCTCGGCAGGTGAACACAATCGGGTATTTCATTGTATTGTAAAATTACTTTAGTTTCAGTAGTCGAAACTAAAGTAATTTTTCAAAACACTTACTAGAAAAATTAATCGTAACTTGGGGTAAGTTACGAGTAAGTTTTCAAGTAAGTAAGTGCTTGTAAAATTACTCTGGTTTCTGTAGTCAGTGGCAATAAAAGGAAACACAAATGAAGTGTATTTTGCACTACTACGGTAAAGTATACAGCATACATATTTAATTGATTATATTAATAATATCACGAGAATCGCAAAGGCACACGAAAATATTAAGTCCTTACCTATGAAATTGGCGTTTTGTCGTACTGGCCACTTTGATCTCAAATATCTCCTCTTTGGTTTGGAATTCCAATTTTAAATTTATACAGCTATTTACTCATGCTTTTGTGTTTGGAAAACCGTAATTCATTTGTTTTTTCCTCTTTTGGTTTTTTCTTTGCGCCAGTCAGTTTACAAAATGGAAATCAACTTACAAATACACTTTTCATTCTCCAAAAGAAATTAATTCGGATCATTGTTAACATAGAACCAACCGATAGCTGTAAACCTTTTTATATAAAATATCAAATACTCACCTTACCATCTATCTATATCCTAGAAATATGCAAGTTTGTTAGAAAATACAAGAACTTTTTCACAACCCGCGGTGATAAACATAACGACCGATCTGTCAGATATAAAAACATGTTAATGCCACCCTCTTCGCGTATGAAATTACATTCCAGTAGTCCCTACGTAATGTCAATAAAAATATTTAATAAACTACCAGATGCAATAAAAAACGAAACTAGCGATACAATTTTTACAAATAAGCTTAAACAATTATTAATTAAAAAAGCATACTACACAATAAACGAATACATACATGACAAAAATATTAATTTCACACAAACAGACACCATACATTGTTAGTTGTTTAAAATTCCATTATTTCAATATTGTATTATTATTAAAAAATATGTTAAAGTTTATTTTAATCTTACCACAAAAAAAACCAATTGTTATGCTAAAAGTGTTAATATTGTTAAGTTAATATCAAATAATTAATCTTTAAATAAAGGCTATAATTAAGTTAATTAATAAAAGAGGAAATCTTTTAAAATTGTTAACTAATATATAGGACATGCTTTAAAATTGTTAACGAATGTATTAATTTTATACTTTTTGCTGTGCCCTACAGGGTCCGTAATTGGTTCCTAGCTTTTAAGCTCATTATAAGACCTTCACATATTACATTATGGAATGCAAATAAGGATGAATATGAATATGAATATGAAATCTTGAAATATCGCGTTATTTACGAGTACGAGTTCCATCGGGGATACATACGCAAGATCAACAGTCATAATATCAACAGTTAAAACATCAACACCGTAAGACCAACGATTCAAAATCTCAACACTTCAGAATCTCAACAGCTTAGTAAGTCAACAGTTCAGAAGATCAAAGTTTAAAATCCCAACTTTGAAAGTACCTATTAGGTCAATACTAGCAAGTCGGAGCCCCGCTTCGCGGGCCTCAAGGGTTTGAAAAAAAATAACCACGAAGGGTATGGCGGGGTCAGTTCGCTCGCTTCGCTCGCTCACTAGACCCCGCCATCCCCTTCTAACCTAACCTGTCCGAGTCGGGGTGCCCCATGTCCTGACTGACAGTCACGACTGAAAGATAACTATGGGATTTACTTATAGTAAACCATGTATACCTAACATTAATTAGTATTGACCTAATAGGTACTTTCAAAGTTGGGATTTTAAACTTTGATCTTCTGAACTGTTGACTTACTAAGCTGTTGAGATTCTGAAGTGTTGAGATTTTGAATCGTTGGTCTTACGGTGTTGATGTTTTAACTGTTGATATTATGACTGTTGATCTTGCGTATGCCTCCGGTTCCATCGTGGCACCTGTGCTGCAGAAACGGCTCGAAGGATTAATGATGTGTATGGCGACGGTGTCGCAAAAGAAAACACAGTGCGTTTTTGGTTCCAACGTTTCGTTGCAGAACAAGCCCCGTGGACGGCCGGACACCAAAGTTGATAATGAAGAATTGAAGGCTATTGTGGAAGCGGATCCATCGCAAACCGAGTCCGAGTCGTCCGAGTTAGCTGCAGGCTGCGGTGTTAGTGATAAAACTGTTTTAATTCACTTCAAGCAAATTGGGAAGCTGAAAAAGCTTGAAAGGTGGGTACCTCATGAATTAAGTGCAGTAAACCAACAAACGCGCCTCGACTGCTGCGTTACATTACTCAACCAGCACAATAATGAAGGGATTTTAAATCGAATCATTACCTGTGATGAAAAGTGGATCCTGTTCAATAATCGGAAACGCTCATCGCAATGGCTGAACCCTGGTGAACCAGCCAAACCCTGCCCAAGCAAAAATTGACTCAAAAAAAATACTTGTGAGCGTTTGGTGGACTAGTGCCGGTGCCGTTCACTACAGCTTTCTTAAATCTAGCCAGACGATTACGGCGGATGTCTATTGTAACTGCAAACCATGATGGAAAAGCTAGCTGCTAAACAGCCGAGGCTGGTCAATCGCTCTAGGCCACTGCTGCTTCAGGACAACGCTAGACCACACACTGCACAGCAGACGGCTACCAAATTAGAGGAGCTTCAATTGGAATGTCTAAGACATCCACCGTACTCCCCGGATCTTGCTCCAACAGATTACCATTTTTTTCGAAATTTGGATAACTTCTTGCAAGGGAAAAAAATCAACTCCGATGGGGCAGTCCAAAGCGCCTTCAAAGATTTTTTGGTGATTTGGTGTGGGTGGGGAGGGGCGCAGCAGGGCCGCGCCACGCGCGGTGCGTTTCGTGTGAGCGCGCACACAGGAATTTTATTTTAGCGCACGTATTTTCCCAAAATTACCAAATATGTAAGTCTCAATTCAGCGCCGCGCCCGCCGCCCGCGCCCCCTTGGTCCTTGCGCCCTAGGTCGGTGTCAAAAAACGAAGAAACAACAAAAAACACCGTCTTCCGAAATTATAGTTCTTATTTTATACTTTGCAGTGTTTTTTGTTTTGAAGACGGTTGTATTTTTTTGTAAAAAGTTTTTTAATTGGATAAAAGACATAATCAATAAATATATATAACGAGAATAAATAGAGAGTGCTAATTTTGTGAGTTTGTGTATATGTTGATTGTTGAGGGTAATCTCCAAAACCAAACGGTGTATCAATGTTGAAGAAAAAAAATCATATACCTTTTGAAATGTATCAAATTTAGGTACCTTGCAGTACCTAATGATTTCATCATTTAACAGATGGAAAAAGTCTACATGGCCATGGGCTCTATTTAAAAAATCAACCAGGAAAAGCCAAGACTGGCCGCTAGGTTACATAAAAAATATAAACAGTTAAGCTAAAATGTTCCACAGGAATAATTGTCTAAAAGAAAAACTGGTCAGTAGATCAACTGCAAATATTTTATAGTATGGCGTAGATTTTTTGCGAAGAGGTCGGCGGTCATCGGATGGACATCGGTGGCCTTAGTGCGAGTTTTTTAACGTTCTCGATTGCGTTTGCGTAAACATCAATTTGTATTGAAACTGCATGCGCCGTTTGGTGACACTCACGGAAAACCTTTTTTCTCTATACAGTTCGATATAGGCGAAATCTGACCAAATAGTCTATATGAAAACTGCATACCTATGCGCAATAACAGAAAAACTTTGTTTCCAATATAGCAGTGAGTTCCCAGACGTTGAATACAAAATACAACTTACCTACTTGTTGCGTGAGTGACCAAGAATAATACTATCTATTATAGAGGTATGGTAAAGAATATGTAAAAATAAGACGGCCAAAGTGGTGATATAGCCTACATTTAACTTCATATTATTGACCAAAACCACATAGTATCTATGTACCTACTGCATTTTTATAGTTTCAAGGATTTTCCCCTAAAACAAATACCTATTTATTGAAAATAAAAACAGCACATGACTTCAATTGAACTTTAATTACAATGTAAATCACGTCATTAAAACACAACAAATAATATAAAACGTACAAAAAATATGGCAGTAAGCGTCAAGTAACCATGAGCAACAAGAAGTAAGCGCGACTGATATTCCGCGCCACAGTCCTGCCTCATGGTAACCGTTCTGTTCATTCGTTAAACGTTATCAGATTCTCACATGGTAGCTGATGAATAACCAATTGATTTTAATCAATTGACCATTCATGTGCGTGTCGTCGTTGTTAGCTTATCTCCTCGCGTTGGCCTTGGGCACGGAGGGTCCCTCCGCGTGGAAGCCGGTCTCGTCAGCGTAGTAGTTGATGTTCTCTTGCCCACCCTCGGGATTGACGTAACCGTAAGAGCCGCGGACGACGACGACGGCGTGGGGCTTGTTGTCCTCATCCAAAACTTCCTTCACCTGGCCTTCCTCTTGGCGAACGGTGCCATCATCTGCTTCAAATCTGTTGATATTACACAGGTTGATAACATTGTTTGGGGGAAATCATTGGACTCACTTGTATTATGTAGGTAGAACTAGGTAATACTCTCGAAACTGTCGATAATTTCCGAAGGGGAAATTATCACTATGGTTGGTGCCGGATAAATTCGCAATAAAGGTCATTGACGTTTCCCTTATATCTCTTCATAGGTACCCGAAAAATAAATTGTGATTGGTTTTTCATTACTAGAAAATGTAAAGGATCTCCATAGATGTAGATTCAGGACAGCTTTATGTCTTTTTTTCTGATTTTGAAATTAAGAATGTCAAAAAATGTAGGTGGGTCAATGGCCGCTATTGCAAGCTTATTTGGCGCCAACTATAGAATACAAATGGTGGTTGAAAAAAATTACCCAAAGTCGTATGAACCCTCGGGGTTCTGGTTAAAGCTTGACTTGATGAGCTGTACGGGCTTCACCTCAACGGGGACGGCCGCGGCGACAGCCACAAGGGCGAGGGCAACAACGATCATCTGCAAACCAAACAACAATTTACATTAAAAGATGCACCTTATGGCAATGATTTGTATAAATAAACAGAAATAAGACAGTTGAATAAGTCAAAAAAACACAGTTGTTAAGTATATTGTTACAAATTAAACTCGAATAGGCATGAAATAACAAATGATGTAAATTAGCTTATCATTCAAAGCCTTCTGAGACGAACGTTGCCACTGCATCAGATCGTCGCTTCCAAATAAATAAACGGCCATGGGATATTTATTTAAAAAACGTCAATTTTCAGCCAAAGGAAGTGGTGAAATTTAGGTTGCAATAAAATCTATCTTTACAGATCTCCAGTACATACTAACAAGATAAAAGCTTGCAATTATAATTAATCGATGTGGATTGTAAATATGCAAAAAACAATCTAAGTATTGTTCTACGTACCGATTTCATTTTGGCAAGTTTGGTTTGGTTCGGTGGCTGATGAGCGACTGATGCTGCAGCAGATGCGACATAATCTTTTATACATTTCTTAGGCTTGCAACGTAATGCCAAATGACGGCAAACATTCGATGTCGATATTCCGGATTCGGTCATCAATGTTCATAGGTGCAATGTGCTTGGCACACACACATACCTACAGTACTCTTAGAGTATATTTGAGCATATTATACTGGTGTGTACCTACCTCACACGCGACACGCCTAGTAAACGTGACAAAGATTTAAGTACCTACCTATTCTAAACAGATAGTGGTTGCTAGAACCAGTGACATTTTAAAAACCAATAGTTGTGCTGCAATTCAGTGACGAATCCAGGATCGTCGTTTAGGGGAGTTGACACCGCTGAAAGTAGGTTTTAGCAAAGTAAAAACTAAAAAGCACATAAGACAACACACAACAGCAACTGTAATAATGCAACAGTTAATTTGCTTAAGCATTACATAACAAGCCTCCTTAAATTACTTTTCGTTTATTTTACAATGATTTTGTTAGGTTAGTCTACAACTTTCTAAGATATGTCTGACTTTGGGGAGGGACATTAGCCCCTTAGCCCACACACTCCTGGATCTGCCAGTGTTGCGGTTCATAAATACAGTGTGGTTTTCGTCAGGAGTAGAACCTACGTCGGTTGGTCCTAGGTACTTCCGCACAAATAGGATTTTAACACGTAAGTATGTACTTACCTATGATTCTTGTCGTGAGGAAATCCTTATGAATTAACAAATCGGGAAGTAAGTACCTGACTCTTTGAAAATAAAGGTTGAAACAGACGGGAGTGATATGAAAATTCGAATGCCGTTATTGCGAACTGTCGGTACTACCACTCGTAAAGTTTTTCGAAAAAGCGTGCGTCGCAATAACGGCATTCAAATCTTCATATCACTCCCGAAACAGACACAATATGTAGATACACCTACCACAGGATTGTTCTGTTAAAGTGAGTAAGGAGTAGGTACCTACCTATTTGAATGCAAAGTTCCTAGTAGGTAGATACAAATAGTAATAATCATACCCACACATACACATTCTATAATTCTATAATATGTTATTTGAAGGTCTTGTAATGACAGAACTACAGAAGGATCACACGAGTTCGCCAAACAGTTGCAACACGTGTGTACGTACACTCAAGTGCCTATTACCAAAACTACACAGCAACGCAAGAGCACATTACCTACCGCCCGCCGCCGTTTTTCTATAGTTTTATTATTTCTAGAAATTTAATTAATACAAACATTTACAACGTAATCCTTATGAATACTAAATTAGTTTAGGTAAACTTTGGACTTTAGATATGTTTAAGTAGACGTACCTACACTTATTTCGTCTGGAAAAAGAAAGTTTATATGAAGGCAAGGTGATGTTATAAAATATTTTTCACTTCAGTAGCTCAAACATGCACCTAGGTTTTGCTGCCTGAAATCAGAGAGCAAAATGCGATATTGCTCACTGAGTGAGAGTTTTTTTTTTCAGGAAGCCGCGAATATCTTATTCAGCCTTGGGTAAAATCATACAATTCGAAACATTCACACTCTATCTCTTTCCCGCCATTAGAAAGAGAGAGAGACAAAGACCAGCCCTTTCGAAGTTCCGATTTTGAATTCGACCTCAAAGACAAACACGTTTGGAATTTCGTACTAACTAAAGAAATTTTTCAAAAAGATAAGTATGTCTTTTAATGTAGTTTATTGAATTTTGAACTTATTGTTTTATTTAAACGAAAATAAGTATTTACTGCAAATAAAACTGATATTTAACCTGTAAATATTTATTTCTAGTTTCAATAATGTTACGTAATATATTTTTCAACACATTTGCTCAAAAAATGCATTTACGAAGCCTGTATGCATAGTTCGAAAGTTAAAAATTATGCACCACACAATAGAGCGTGCGGCAAAGTAGGTACTCTCACCTAAGTACATATTTTACCGCAAACTCCGTTGTATAGCGCCGTGCGTATTCTTTACGGTTTTTTTATAATTTCCATAAAAATTAATAAGAATTCCACCAAGGAGTTTCACATCACGAGAATAAATAAGCTGAATGATCGAACCTCCTTGGAAGCGCTTTTGCTGTATACGTTTGTCTCATTTTAATATTATAGAGAAAATGAGAGAAGATAAATAAAAAAAATAAAGTATGTGGTTCTAATTTTCACCACGCGCATGTGGCGCCCTTTGCAAATTCGCGCCATTTTCATATTAGAAACGTCAAAGATTGTTGCGACTTTCCGACTGATTGCTAGAAACAAAAAGTTTGTTTCATTACTTATTGTAATGTTTTCTCGCAAATGTGTCGAAAAACGTTGTATGACACACGTGCGGATTTGGTTTTTACAAACTCGTGACTATGGTAAGCCCTCGACTTCGTCTCGTGCTTACATTCGTCTACTCGTTTGTAAAAACCAACTTACCGCACTAATATCATAAATAACTATTTCAACACATTTGTTCAAAAAATGCATTTACGAAGCCTGTATGCATCGTTCGAAAGTTAAAAATTATGCACCACACAATGGAGCGTGCGGCAAAGTAGGTACTCTCACTTAAGTACATATTTTACCGCCAACTCCGTTGTATAGCGCCGTGCGTATTCTTTACGGTTTTTTTTTAATTTCCATAAAAAATAATAAGAAATCCACCAAGGAGTTTCACATCACGAGAATAAATAAGCTGAATGATCGAACCTCCTTGGAAGCGCTTTTGCTGTATACGTTTGTCTCATTTTAATATTATAGAGAAAATGAGAGAAGATAAATAAAAAAAATAAAGTATGTGGTTCTAATTTTCACCACGCGCATGTGGCGCCCTTTGCAAATTCGCGCCATTTTCATATTAGAAACGTCAAAGATTGTTGCGACTTTCCGACTGATTGCTAGAAACAAAAAGTTTGTTTCATTACTTATTGTAATGTTTTCTCGCAAATGTGTCGAAAAACGTTGTATGACACACGTGCGGATTTGGTTTTTACAAACTCGTGACTATGGTAAGCCCTCGACTTCGTCTCGTGCTTACATTCGTCTACTCGTTTGTAAAAACCAACTTACCGCACTAATATCATAAATAACTATTTCAACACATTTGCTCAAAAAATGCATTTACGAAGCCTGTATGCATAGTTCGAAAGTTAAAAATTATGCACCACACAATGGAACGTGCGGCAAAATATGTACTCTCGCCTAAGTATATATTTTACCGCAAACTCCGTTGTATAGCGCCGTGCGTATTCTTTACGGTTTTTTTTTTAATTTCCATAAAAATCAATAAGAATTCCACCAAGGAGTTTCACATCACGAGAATAAATAAGCTGAATGATCGAACCTCCTTGGAAGCGCTTTTGCTGTACGTTTGTCTCATTTTAATATTATAGAGAAAATGAGAGAAGATAAATAAAATTAGGTAATGAAATACGTGGTTCTAATTTTCACCACGCGCATGTGGCGCCCTTTGCAAATTCGCGCCATTTTCATATATATTAGAAACGTCAAAGATTGTTGCGACTTTCCGACTGATTTCTAAAGACAAAAAGTTTGTTTAATTACTTATTGTACTGTTATCTCGCAAATGTGTCGAAAAACGTTGTATGACACACGTGCGGATTTGGTTTTTACAAACTCGTGACTATGGTAAGCCCTCGACTTCGTCTCGTGCTTACATTCGTCTACTCGTTTGTAAAAACCAACTTACCGCACTAATATCATAAATAACTATTGAATAATGAAATACCATAGGTGCTATTTCCGAACACGTTTTTCTTTTTTTAAAAAGAGCGGGAATAAAATTTCGTGGCTGGCGTAAAGAGTTGAATAAGTTAAAAAATATTAAAATAATCGTAAAATACATTAATCATTTAAACATTTTTCATTTCATATTTAGATTAATTTAGATAACTCACGTTTTTACTAAATATCATTTCATCAACATATTTCGCAACACTGATCATGACGTTATTGTTTTGCATAATTTTATTGAACTACCTCCCTTAGACTACTATTGCACTGGCGTTAACTTAACAAAAACGTTATCTTATGTACCTATAGGTATGGTTTCAATTTCCATTTTGGGTTAAATAACTTGGCTCGCGAGGTTATATGCAAACGTGATTTTTTTGCTCGATATTGACAACGGCAACAGGTAGACGCTTGAAATACCTATTCACAGAATATTTAGTTAGGTATATATTCACTTTAAAAATAAATAATTAAATTAAAATAAAACAAATATTTAAGGGGGGCTCCCATACAACGTAACGTCCCAACAAACGTGATTTATTTGCCGTTTTTTATGGTTCACTAATGTTTCACCAAAACTCCATTGACTCATTTTACAACCTACGTTGCGTATACTATTTACTTTGCTAACAACTTATTCCGCAAATGTTTTATTTTAAAAACACTCGTTTTACAAACATTTATTTGGCAAACGCTTCTTTTTACAAATACATCGGATCGGATGATATTTACCATTATAATAATAATAATTTTATAATAAAAATTTATTCAAATAAAAACGTTTACAAAAAATAATAAGTCAACAGTACCTAATAATATTTTTCATACAATTATAGTGCCTAAAAATAAACTAAAACTAAAATATTAATAGTACCTATAGGTGCAAGTAATGAGGGTTCATTGAACCCTCATCATCATTATCCTAATTGATATTTACCATTTATACATTTTTCATTTCATATTTAGATTCATTTAGATAACTCACGTTTTTACTAAATATCATTTTATCAACACATTTCGCAACAGTGATCATGTTGCATAATTTCAATGTTTTTTTGGGGATTTTAGTCAACAAAGACGTGTAAAGCAAGAATATTAGTGGGAAGTACAATCCCCGTATACGCTTAAGTGTTGCACTGGCGTTAACTTAACAAACTCGTAATGTTATGTATATGGTTGCAATTCCCATTTGGGTGAAATAATTTACAGGCAAGCATTTTTTTTATTACTCTTTTTTAAGATTATGTTTAGGAATTGCATAGTTTTCCACAACATGCAAACAAGCATACTCCATGCATGCAGCAAGCAAGCAGCAAGCATGCAGCAGGCGTGCAGCACACCTTTCATGCTGCACAAGCGAGCATGCAACATGCAAGCAAGCATGCAGCATGCAAGCTAGCTTGCAACATGCAGCAGGCATGGATTCTGTCACGGCACCGGCGCTGCGGGGCTCCGGCGGTCCCACGCGAGTTTATCGTCGCAGATGGTTTTAACACTTACCATGGGCGGGCGATAAAGCCACCTGCTCCTCAACTCGCGGTCCGCCTTGCCTCTCCGCGCCTAATCCTATCTAAACATTAAATTAATTTAATGTTTAAATAGGATTAGGTAAGCTTAGTTTCTTCCATAATGGAGAATCAAAAAACTAACGATTTTATTATTAGGTAGATATCTATTTCATGTAGACAGTAGGTATCACGGATTATCCCAGCCGTTTTTTTTAAATCAAACTACAGCTCTGTATATATTAAAGACAAGACAATCATTTAATTTCAAGTAAGTATGAAAGAAGAAAACAATTTATCTACCTCACAACTAAAAGCAGTAGCAGAGCGCATTTGGTGGCCCCGGCCTCTGTACGAGGTGTACCTAGGCGCTTTGGCGCTTTACTTTATGTAGGTAATTTATTTTCGTGAGCACCGCTCTCACAACAAAACGGTAAAGGAAAGCGTTGTGACCAAACTGGTGTCCTAGAACAAAAATTTCGCAGTCATGTGACATCCACCAAACCACACTGGGCCCGCATAGTGAGTTTCAGCCCAGACCCTGTCACAGAGACGAGGCATGTCCTAGCAGTGGGCACATTAAAGGCCGATTATGCTTAGATATACATATCAAAAATAATAGGTACCTACTATATCAGAAATCGGTAACTGACAAAGGTTAAAACAAATCAGCAAAAAAATACAAAACAAAAGACGACCTGAGAGGTTTCCAGCAAATTAATACCTAAGTATTCAAAAGGTCAACCGATAAAAATGGCGGGAGTCTAGAAACGTATTATTAGCTAGTCTGAAACAGGTGTAAATAGGCTAAAACTTGTCCTGCCTGCAGCTATGCACAACACGAAAAAAAGTGATGTGCTCTTAACCTTTCCAGAGGTCGGATCCATACTTTATATTATCATGAAATTATAATTCAAGGTCGGTTTGTTTTTTACGACACAAGTAGTAGGATGTGTATATTGCGGCTGTTTTATTAACCTCTAATTAAACAACAAGGCCTCCGTGCCATGTGCCATCAACAATATCTTTGGTGGACTTAGGAGACAAATATTATTACTATTTCTTATTTATAGACTATACCTAGTACTTTTTAGGGTTCCGTACCCAAAAGCCAACGGAACCCTATTACTAAGCCTCCGCTGTCTGTCCGTTCGTCCGTCTGTCTGTCAGCGGGCTATGTCTCATGAACCGTAATAGATAGACAATAGAGTGTATGTTTCTGTTGCCGCTATAACGCCTTTGTACAGTGTTTTACTGGTGCATAAAGTTTTACTAAATAAATAAATATAGGTTAGGTATAACAACAAATAATAAAAATAATTTAAAATTAAAGGGTTACGTATTTTTTTCGGATTATGGTATGGAACCCTTCGTGTGCGAGTCCGACTTGCACTTTTCCGGTTTTTATTGTAGGTACCTACTTATACTTACCCCATATAATAAGTTACAGAAGAGATAGACGAGGGAAACATTACATAGAGTCCAATACAATGGATAGGTACACCTATGTTATAAAACTATGGAAGTTGTCTCACATATATAAAGTAATTTACCTTGTCGACAGTGAATACTGCTAAGTTCACACCAGTGTTTGATTGGAAGTCCCTTGCGTTATGCCATTTTAAAGAAATGGTTTACGATATTTCAAAAGTGTAGGTTCCTTCCCAACCTACAAAAAATATTTTAAAAAACTATAGGTAAGGACATTAGGCACCTACTTTTCTACCTGCAGTTGGTACTTACTAAGTACCTACTGTGTACCTTAAATTTAAACTATAATTATCATTTTGGGTATGTCTTTGACTTGAATGTACCCTGGCGATTGGAGATTTCATGCTCACTCAAGTCTAGCTGATGCGTTGGATCATTTGGCTCCCTTAAAAATGGTTGAGCCGAATGGTGCTGGCGTATGCGTCATGTTCGTGAACGGGCGCCGTCAGCTGGGACTGGTCATCTCTCAGCTGCCATGGTTTATTTTAATTATTTCTTTAAATTGTTTCCTTTTACTCCGGAAGCTTTAATCCTGCACGTCTTTCACATCGTTCTCATATACTCGTATAAAATGTATAATTTCAACACCAATGATTTAACCATAATTTTGTTTTTTTTTTATTATTATTATTGATAGCACGCGCTTGACCACTATCTCACCTGGTGGTAAGCGACGATGTGGCCGAAGATGGAGCACGCTTGCCTAGAAGTAACCTATTCACTCTTGACTTAGGTAAAGAATTGTAACAATATATTATTTTTAAAAGAGTGTCCGTGGAGTTTCTTGCACGTACCTACTTCTCCATAGAGATCTACGCTTTGGAATGCCAGAGATTATGTAGAGTCCGTCCGACGAAAGAAGTCCCGTGGAAATAAATGGAACTAACAAGATTTGTTATAGGATAGCGTACAGTTGCATAGAAACTAGCGCTGCGGTTGCAGAACTTCTTTCGTTGAACGGACTCTAGCAGGTTAAAGTTGTCAATATTATACAGGTCAGCGGGAAATGCTCATGGTACAAAAAAAAACCTGTCAGGTTAAAATGCTGTGGTGAACTGCCTTGCACTTGGCAAGTATTTTAAAAGTTTATGGTAGGCCCAGGGGTGTCCGTTTCGATGGCGCGGCCACTACGTTTTTTTTTTTAAAAAAATTATCCCACGATTTTGTAAAAATTTGTAAAAGTAGACTCCCAAAACCGTAAATTTGTCAAAGCTATGGTTAAAAAGTTATAAGGGTTTGAACGTGGCCGCACCATTGAAACGCTCCGAACCGCGCGGCCACGGAGATCTTTAAAACTAAGCATTGCAGAGACCTGAAATTTTGGTAAGTAACAGATTGAATTTGTAAAAAATTTGTAAAAATATAGAAAAAAATCCTGGGCTTATATTTTAGGAGCTGGAAACACATTTTCGCCGATATCTCGCTGAAAAAGCAACGCAGACGTCTGAAGTATTTTGTAAAACCCAGATTTGAATTTGTCAAAACTAGTAAAAATAAAACAAAAAATCCTAGGTTTATATTTCAGGAGCTATAAGACTAATACGCCATGGCCGCGCCGTTGAAACGGTGAAAAACACGTTTTCGCCGATATCTCGCTGAAAAAGCATCGCAGAGGTCTGAAGTTTTTTGTAAAACCTAGATCTGAATTTGTCAAAACAGGAAAAAATGCACAAAAAAAACCATTTACATTTCAGGAGCTGTAGAACGGAATCTTAAATACGTCTTGAATATGACGATAGGGTGACCATGGCTTATTGTTTACAGAAATCTTTTCACCTATTTTATTAGATATTGTATCACCACTCCGGCCCAACATGTGAAAATTCCCTAATATAAAGTAAATCTTATGTATATGTAAATAAACATTAAATTCGCGATTAATTCGCGACACACCGGTGTGTCGCCGGGGCCGGACAGGTTAAGGCGCTGTGACCAGCAAAAGCTCGGTCACTCTCGGACTGTGTAGAAAAGAAAGCGACTAATTGCCAAATATGAAGCATTTTATCGATTTCCTCAAAACTAAGTTGATCTATTAAAAATCTAAAACAACAAAGTTTTGCATTACGATTCGATTCATTATTTGGAATATTTTTTATCGGCATAAGTAGGCTAGTAATATGGGATTTTTTTTCTAAGGTCTTTGTTTTTCAACATGTTTTGAAAACAACAGTGTTCTTTGAAATATAATTAAAATTAACATATCAATATTTTTTCTGCAGCTTGAAACTAAACAGGTTTGGCTAAAATTGCGTGAGGAAACCAGCAATTTTCTAGTTTTTGCTGTTCACAGCGCCTTGAGGATTCTAAATGAAATAAAAATTAATGCCATTTAAAACACCAACAAGTACTACGTACGAATTAACTGAAAGTAAAACGACGACTAATCGAGAAAAAGCTTTTGGCGGGGGAAGACGGGATGCGCCGGCGGGATATCTCTTTTTGGACGGCTACGAACTACGGAGAACGAGTCTGTACCTCACGCACCGTGCGCCTGCATTGCGACCCGACACCCCATCACCAAACATGGCAGGGTCGCCATGTAAGGTTGGGTATTGGAGAAGAGTAAAACGCTCTGAGTGGTCGTTGATAACTCACTCATTTATTAATAAGGATTGGTATTTAAGTACACGAGTAACATACATAGATATATGCAAACTAAGAACATAGATTATACACTACATTAGTTAGAAATCCAGCCTTCGTCTCCGTCACTCGCGCGTTTCGTTCGCTCCTTTTCTCCTGCTATTCAATGTTAGAATACATGATTTAATTACGGGGATTATTTCTGGCAGAATTTTATCTTAGTCTTATTCATCAAATTATGCTATTTTATACTCATTACTATTATTTATACTCATACGCTATGCAAAGTTATCTGTTATGGTTTTCGCACGTCTACTCAAAGCCAGTATTTTCAGCTAGCAAACAACGATTTTTAAACAAGTAAACATGGTTTTGTATACTAACGTTTCACTTTTATTTCATTTACAATCCTTAAGATATAATTTCTAGTAAAATAGTTGAAAAGTTTTCTATAAACAATAAGCCATGGTCACCCTATCGTCATATTCAAGACGTATTTAAAATTCCGTTCTACAGCTCCTGAAATGGGTTTTTTGTGCATTTTTACATGTTTTGACAAATTCAGATCTAGGTTTTACAAAAAACTTCAGACCTCTGCGATGCTTTTTCAGTGAGATATCGGCGATTACGTATTATTTCACCGTTTCAATGGCGCGGCCATGGCGTATTAGTCTTATAGCTCTGAAATATAAACCTAGGATTTTTTGTTTTATTTTTACTAGTTTTGACAAATTCAAATCCAGGTTTTACAAAAAACTTCAGACGTCTGCGTTGCTTTTTCAGCGAGATATTGGCGAAAATGTGTTTTTCACCGTTTCAATGGCGCGGCCATGGCGTATTAGTCTTATAGCTCCTAAAATATAAACCTAGGATTTTTTGTTTTATTTTTACTAGTTTTGACAAATTCAAATCTGGGTTTTACAAAATACTTCAGACGTTTGCGTTGCTTTTTCAGCGAGATATCGGCGAAAATGTGTTTTTCACCGTTTCAATTGCGCGGCCATGGCGTATTAGTCTCACAGCTCCTAAAATATAATCCCAGGATTTTTTTCTATATTTTTACAATTTTTTTTACAAATTCAATCTGTTACTTACCAAAATTTCAGGTCTCTGCAATGCTTAGTTTTAAAGATCTCCGTGGCGGCGCGGTTCGGAGCGTTTCAATGGCGCGGCCACGTTCAAACCCTTATAACTTTTTAACCATAGCTTTGACAAATTTATGGTTTTGGGAGTCTACTTTTACAAATTTTTACAAAATCGTGGCATAATTTAAAAAAAAAAAACAACGTGGCCGCGCCATCGAAACGGACACGGCCCAGGGAGCTGTCAACCCAAAACAAACAAGGTGGATTGACAGCTCACTTCATGCTAACTCCACCTAAGTTTACACGGTGTGATATTGACAGAGTAGACCGGCTGTACCTACTACCTAGTCTCACTTATCCGGCACTTCAGTGGGTACCTACTTCAGCACATCCAACAATCCAGCATCCTCTACTCGCACCTATCACACCGCTTCCTATATATTTCCTTAGATATTAAATAAGCACATTCTCCATTATTTACTTACTTTTATTCGTTTTGTTTTTTTTTTTTCTAAGCAATCCAGTTATCCGAACATTCCAATATCCGGCACCCTGTATTTTTGTTCTCAACTCTTTTTGGTACCCTACCCACCTACTGCAATCTGCCTATAGTTAGGGATAATTAGACGTTTTGCAAAGTGTTTTAGTTTGTTCAAACCGTACCATGACGTGCTAAAACGTGAGTCGCTCGAGCGAGAAAGAGGGATGGAGCTATATAGGGTGTATAGCTCCATCCCTCATTCTCGCTCAAACGACTCACGCTTTAACACGTCATGGTAGGGCCGCAGGCCAAATCTTGAAAGCTGAATTAAAACCACACCCTCATAACCAACATACTTAGTTGAATCTTTTTCACGTTTGATTCAATTCCGACGAAAATTAACCTAATTTTGCATCCATTACTTCGTCCTCCTCCAACCAAGAAACTCCTCAACAGTCACCAGGCAGACAAATTTCGTGTCAGACACGAAATTTGTATTATTTTTAGGTCGTTAAACTATAAGCTTGTTTTTAAATAAATAGGTAGGACTTACGACTCATATGAGACAATGTAAACGCGCCTTTGTAAACGTCGAGTCTGGTTTAGGCGATCAGTCGGAATTGAGGAGGATTAGCTACCAAAAACCGGTAAGGAATACTTACCTACATTATAAAATGTGTTAAAAAAGATTAGGTAATGCATTACGTCAGTGTTAAATTATTTAATAATAATGTTAATATACATTACAATAAGGCTTAAATAATTAGCTATTTATTGCGTTATTTGAGAAAAAATATGCTTAACCTAAGTACTTAATAATGATGATGTAGTCAATGGTATTTTTTGTTTTAGTAGGATGCCTAATATCTGGAAGTAGGTAGAGATACTAAACTGCCCTGGTAGAAAGCCACACACTGGCTCAAGTGCCACCTACTTTCTATCCAGGAAATATGAACGCGTTTCCTGTAGTTTGGTTGATAGGATATCCGTGACTACGGCGCGACCCCGAACCCCAATCGCTTCCATATTTGATAAATAATTAGTAGGTACTCAATTGGTATTACTTGGTACTCGAACAACAAAATTGGTACCTCAATAGTTTTCGAGAAAATAGACTGAAGGTGGTAGTCACGCTCCTTTCAACAGGACCACCATGAGCGCAGAAAAAACCGCTATTCTAATTAGGTATGCAAATAATAAGTAGGTACCCTTAAATGTGGTTCATTTCGTAAAACAATTGAACTGAAACATTTGTATTTACAGAGAAATCAACGATGATAACTTTCGTGCGGTCGTTCAGCAGAATCACGATTTTGAATGTCGATTCCTAATTTCAGGAGCTTGTCGCTTTCCTCGAACCTACATAGAAAATTAGTACCCTGATAAATAGAATTAGTACCCCGAATTCAAAGTTAGTGCTCCAATAGTTTACGAGATATACCATGGCATTGGTGGGGTGGCGGTAGTCACAGTGTTAAATTTTCGTTCCAAGATATCCCTATTAAAAACTCTGTAATTTGTGCCCAAATTTATACAAAAAATAGTACTACTAATGAAGTCATAGTGATCAAAAATTCATATTCCTAAGTGTTGTATTTTAAGAGAAATCAGCTTTCATTACTTTTCCATACTAAATCTCCGCGTATAACCCGACCAAATTAAGTTGTCAATGGTTTCTTTTTTAAAATAAATTGGTCATTGTTTTTTCTTCATATTTACCTAGGTACACAGTTTGTTTACTATTCCGACATCAATACATTTATGTGCACGAGTTTACATCTTCTAAACAGCTCAAAACTATAAAAAACTTAATTTAGTCGGGTTATACGCGGAGATTTAGTATGAAAAGTAATTAAGGCTGATTTCTCTTAAAATACAACACTTTGGAATATGAATTTTTGGACACCAAGTTCAAAGCCGAGTTCCTCGAAAACTACTGAGGTACCTTCCAATTTTGTTGTTCGAGTAGGTACCAATTAGTACCAATTGAGTACTAATTATTTACCAGATATGGAAGCGATTGGGGTTTGGGGTCCCGCCGTAGTCACGGACATGTTGGTAGGACAACTCTAAACCACAGTCGTAAGTATCTGTCACACATTCGAGCCAATCCACGCAATGCTTGAACTTTGAACTTGAAGTGGACTTCTGCGAAAATCGAAGGTTAGATCATCTGCAAAAACTAGGCAAGTAGGTATATTTTTCGTGCACCTAAACGTATTCGTGTATGAGATACGAAATAATGTCCATGTATAAGGCAATATCTCTGTAATACTCTGTTGCATCATCTATCAAAAACCTTGTTTGCCGTTACTGGGGATTTTAAGTTTTTGCGTCATGAACTTGATTGCGACACTATAAGAACCTACTTGTCTGTATTGTGGTCATCGAACAGGCGTATGTAATCGACAACTTGTAAATGATTTACTCAGATTCATAAATTCATTCTTATTGAATCGGCGCCCAGTGTTAACTATTTGACTTGCTGTCACAAACGCGATCCTATAGCATTTGCGCTATCGACTGCCGAGCATGGATTCAAGGTTCGTTGGGCTAAGACGTGTAGTTTCTATTTGGAATTTCTTAGTAGCAGCGCGGAATCTCGATTTTTTCGCGATTCATAAAAATAAGCTTTAACATAATGTATAGGTATGTTATACCTACATAGGTACTGTATGTAAACTCCTATACAGCTTTATCTCAGCTCTCCCTTCGGAAATACAAGCGCAGTGTTGTGAACGAAGGTACGCACGATAACCTAAGTGTTTTATACGTAACGCTTTTTTACATCATGTATTTAACTCGCTTTCAGGTTCCCATGAGTCAAGAAAAAAGCCGAAATCGGGGGCATTAATTATAAGAATTGTCCGGTTGGAAAAAATATTATTAGGTTTTAATAGCGCCAAGGAAAGGGAGATAGTCAAATGGACAAGATATAAAACAATCATTTATTTTCAAATAAGTGTTTAATAAATTAAAAGTAACGATGGACTTGTACAAAATCACCAAGTCAATCGCATTACATGATCAGTTTTCCTTTTAGATGACTTTATAAAGCCGAGGAACTGTAGTTCAGCCACTGCACGAGTGAATCTTAATCTGGAACAAAAAAAGACAAAAGTAATTTTACAACTTTATTGGGTGGAACAAAAACAAAAATGATGGCACAGTAAATAATAGCATGTACCTACTTGTAAAGATCACACAGTCCATTTATATTTGTTTAATAATAATAGGACCATTTTATCAAGCAGCAAATACATTTATAAACGGCTATGATAAAACAATTATGTAATTAATATATTCTGTGACGAAATCGAGACTGGTTTTTGTGAATATAGACGATGGCGCCTAGATCAAAATTAAGAGAATATTCATCACAATGTTCATAAGAAACTTTAACGCATGATTAATGTCTTGTTTTAGGAAAAGAATACCTACAGTCTAGTGGTTGCAAGCGCTGCTGCCCACAGTGTGAGGTTTAGGTTCGATTCCCAGGTCGGCCAGGTCGGGCCGAGAATAACATAAAAAGAAAAATATTTCTTTCTTTTTTTTCTTTTATATTCATATTTAATATTATTGGGTCTTTCCTTTTGAATTTTTTCATTAGGAGCCTTGATTTTGAATTTGCGACCGGTTGGCAAACGCCTTCTATGACACATGGTACATAACATAACTAAAGCCAAATGTGGATAATTTTATACAATATTATGACGGCGCATCGACTAGCGCCATCTATGAAATTACTTTCGAACAAGACTGACAGCGGTTGGTCCAGCAGAGCGTTGATTGGTTGACGGCGTATCGACTAGCGCCATCTATCGAATTACTACCGAACAAGACTGACAACGGTCGGTCTAGCGGAGCGTCGATTGGTTGGTGGCCATGTTGAGACGGGGATTCTCGTCTGGCAACGGCGACCGTTCACCATGAATACGACGAATCGCTAATATTCGGTGTAATCGTTTAATGTTTCGTGATTAGTTTGATTCATTGTTACTCGTAATTCTACTAAGATGTTAATGTTATAATTATTTGGAGGACCAATTATAAGAAATTGATTGTGTG
The DNA here is from genome assembly GCA_947386135.1 of Melanchra persicariae. Classification (NCBI taxonomy): domain Eukaryota; kingdom Metazoa; phylum Arthropoda; class Insecta; order Lepidoptera; family Noctuidae; genus Melanchra; species Melanchra persicariae. The sequence goes on along the minus strand of OX376650.1, from coordinate 11,591,434 downwards.
ACATCTTACAAGACTTTGATTAAAACTACGCCCATATTATACCCGCGCCAACCCTTTGGCTGATCCTGAAGACATTTCTGATACTCTTATACATATATATCATTATCCACATTTGGATTTGCCTCTACCTCTCCCCCAAGTGCTCGTTCATACAGAGGTCTGTTTTACAGATCCGCTTTATCGTATACGTTGTTATCTGGCGATGACGATGATGTTATGTAGTTGTATGAGCGAGTTCACACATATGACAGTGTTCCAGATTCGACCGATCGACAAAATATACAGCAGTCCGTTTTAAAGGTCCGTTTTATCGTGTACGTTTTTATTCGGCAATGGTGTATGTAGTTGTATGAGAGAGTTCACATATAAAAAAACGGTACTGTTAATACGGTGTGAACATCACTTCCAGTGGCGACGAGACCGTTAAAAATAGTACTGTAAATGCGGTGTGAATATCACCTCCAGTGGCGACAAGTCCGTTTAAAACGGTACTATAAATGCGGTGTGAACTTCACCTCCAGTAGGAGCGAATCCGTTAAAATCGATACTGTAAATGCGGCGTGAACATCACCTCTAGTAGCGACGAGTCCGTTAAAAACGGGACTGTAAATGCGGTGTGACTGTGAACATCACCTCCAGTAGCGACGGATCCGTAAAAACGAGCCTGGAAATACAGATGTTCTGTATGAACGAGCCCTAACCCTTCGGGGAATACAGACGCGATATAAGTAGGACATGTTATTAGATACCTAGTCTGATAGCATAATAACAACTCTATAGATGCACGATGCAGATATAGACCTATCTTTTTCTAGCCTATTTATTGCATCTATACTATTTGCTAAAAAAATTGCTTTGTTTTTTAAATCAGCACTTTGGAGTTATGGGCACAATTTTGACACTTACTGAGTATTAGGATCCTGGTGTCGTTGCTCGTCATCTTCATCCGGGCGCAGAACCGCTGCGAACGCTTGCAGCCAGTCATACAAGTTGATATGCTTGCCGCACTCGCGATGTAGCTTGTACGCCAGGCAGACGTCCGGCAATGTATCTATGACGCTATCCGATGATGGCAGGTGACAACAGGAACACTGCGAGCGAAACAAAAGAAAATTAGAAAGGGATACTTTTAAATGCTTCAGAAAAGGGTGGAGTTCTGTTACGTTCTAAATGCAACTTCTTTTAACCATATCATTTGCATGAATGGAGAAAAGGAGATTTTGTGTGTCTAAATGCTGACATCAAAACAGTTTAAGTATATACGAAGGAAACACCCAAATCATCATTATATCAGTCAATTTCCGTCCACTGCTGAACGTAAACCTCCCCCAAAGAGCGCCAACCATCCCGGTCTTGAGCAGTCTGCATCCATCCGCTGCCAGCCACCTTCTTCAAATCATCGATCCATCGTGCCACAGGGCGTCCCACACTACGTTTTCCCATACGCGGTCTCCACTCCTAACACATGTCTGCTCCATCGACCGTCTGTCCGTCTACAGACATGGCCGGCCCACTTCCACTTCAGCATGCTGATTTTTACCGCAATGTCGGTGACTTTAATTCTCTGGCGAATGACTTCGTTTCGAATTCTATCCACCAGAGAAACCCCGAGCATTGCTCTCTCCATTACACGCTGAGCAACCTTGAATTTGTGGACCAGACCTATGGTGAGTGTCCGCGTTTCGGCTCCGTAAGTCATTACGGGTAGGAGGCACTGGTTATAGACCCTGGTCTTAAGGGATTGTGGGATCGACGATTCATCACCTCGACGTAGCGGCAGTCGATGTGACATCGCTGCATGGCCTCCGGACAGCCCAGATCTCGACGGTGTCAGGCTCTCACGCCCTACCTGCCTCGTCACTATCGAGGCCATCCGGCCAGTGCTCGACCTGTGGCTCGGGAGAAGGCACGGCTCCCTGTTGTTTCGTGCGACACTGGTCCTCACGGGGCATGGTTGCTTCAGGAGGTTCCTGTGTCGCATAGGCAGGGAGCCGGACGCTCGGTGTCACCACTGCGTCGACTGTCGGGAGGACACAACGCGGCATACGCTAGCAGAGTGTGCCGCGCCGTGCCCTCGTCTCTGTGGTAGGCAGTGACCTCTCGCTGCCGGCTGTAGTCCGTTCTATGGTCGGCGGTGAGGAGTCCTGGGACGCGGTGGTCTCCTTCTGCGAAACTGTTATCACGCAGAAGGAGGCTGCGGAAAGGGAGAGGGAGATGTCGAGTGCTCTCCCGGCCCGCAGCAGGCGCACCAGGCGTCGGAGGATACGCTGCCCTCCTTCTGCCACCCGTTAAAAAAAAAAGGTCTCGACGGTGTCGAAAGCTTTCTAGTAGTCCGCATACGTAAGGCTGACATACAGAGGCTGATGGTATTCCTCGGTTTTGAATTATTTGCCTAGGGTGTGTATATGGTCCACGGTGCATGTAGCCTTTTCGAAACCCGGCTTCCTCCGGCCGACGATGAACGGTCCAGTTTTCAGTATTTCGAGTAAACTGCTCAAAATTTGGATTCTGATTATGATTCAATTAGTGTATTATGGGATATTAGTGACAGAAACGAATCGCTGCAAAACCGACCCCACTAAGTCTTGTCTGCCCTACCCCTAAAGTGTAATTTAAGCCTACGTAGGCGCGTAGGGGCAAGGCGGGCCGCAAAGTAAGCCGAAGCTGCGGTGGTGAGCGTTAAAACCATCTGCGACGATGAGCTCGCGTGGGACCGCCGCAGCCCCGCAGCGCCGGAGCTGTGGCAGAAACCTGCCTGCTGCTGTGTTACATGTTGCATGCTTGCTCCTTGCTTGCCAGCTGCAATTCGTATTTGAGACTGACGGAATAAAGTTTTTCGTATATAAGGTCCCATTAAAATAGGTGGACAAACTTTTAGGAATCATTCAGACCACCAAAATAAGGACAATGGTAAAAAAAAATGTAAGAAAATCGCATTAGATACCTACAATTAAAATAATCAGCGAACAAAAATACACTTATAAATGTTGGTTACCCAATGCATAAACACATCCCTTGATACTACAAATGTGCAGGCGCACGTGACCACGTCACCGCATACCTACCCCTATTGGATGGATGGAGTTTATTCTAGAGTGCCAGGTATTTATTATTTTAGGTCAAAATAAAATCATTTTAATCAGTGTTTTTTTTTTGCTTGGATATCTTTGGTTAGACCTACTGAGCGCTGTGGTAAAATTTGTCCACCTATTTTAATTGGACCCTATATAGTGTAAGTCCCCTTTTTTATGAATGGGAAATCATCAAATGACCTCTTCCGCTCTGGGAGTATCAGACTCTTACTGGCTAAAACCCAGTTGTGCTCTTCCTAGGGAGTATCAGACTCTTACTGACTAAAACCCAGTTGTGCTCTTCCTAGGGCCCTTTGCGTTCCAGGGCCGCGGTAACTCTTTCGAACAAAATCCGCAACATAGTGTACCCCCTGTCGAGCAAATTGTGTTTATTTGTCTTGCTATTTAGTTTTACAAGACGTTTTTATTTCGGAATTCTTATTAATCGGTACATTAATAATCGGAATTCGTATTATTGGTGTTTCTTAAGTCGGAATTTTTGTTATTCGATCTTTTGAAACTCGGTATTTTGATAATAATAATAATAATAAACGTTAGGAATTTTGAAATTTCAGAATTATAAAATAGGATGAATGATAAATCGGAGTTCTGATATTAGGAATTTTGACCATTAGGAATTATGAAAATCGGTATTTTGAAATTCGTAATCGTCGAAAAACTTTTTCGTATTTATGTAGTGTACCCATCCATATACAAGCATACAGACACAATATAGGAACTTTAATTAAAATAGCTTTATAGACAAGTAGCTATACGTTTAACGACTTATTTTTGACAAAACAACAAACGAATGAACAAAAATCGAAAACGTCAGTAGCCAGTCTATCTCATATCTATTATTCTATGAGCGGCACAGCCTCCCCGTCTCAATGCTAATGCACGACTGTCGCCTGCGCCCGCACAGAGACCCGCTGAGCTTTCCAAATTAGGAGTCTCAATATTTAACAGAAAGTAAGAAATAGAATATAATAAAAGCAACCTACAAAATAAAATCGACACAAAGTTTAAAGAACAAGCCTTACTTGTAAGTAATGCACAGGATTGCTGAGCGCAGTGTGGACGGCCCCTCTCGGCGAACCGACGATGTGCTTCCTCACATTAGTCACGTCGCTGAAGAACATCACTTCGTGGAACGCTTGCGCATGCGCCGGCTGCAGACCCTTACTGAACACGTCCTCCAGGTAACTCACGAAGCGAGACCGAACCATCTCGAACTCAGACTGGATGCGGTCTACTCTTGTTGCTTTTAGTAATTTCTAGAACAACATTGTAATAAAATGTAATTTTTGTCTATTTGTTGATACCTACTGTTGGATCCCAACACTATGCGCTATGTCACTATGCACACATTACTAGCGCGTCTCTACGCGCATCGCTGCGCTCGCGTCCAGGTAGTAGTCATTTTTTGCTTGAATGTTACACACAGGTCACAGTGACAAAAGGATCAAAAAAACCTTTCTAGTGTAAATTTACCATACATAATATATTGTACTCCTGAGTCCGTTTAATTTATGTAAACGCAATCTATTAAAGTATTCGTTCTGAATTCATGAATTTCAACCTACTTTCCCACACCTACATGCAGCTGCATTCATTAGGTGCAGACGGCCTGTAGTACCTACGACATATTGGTGGAGCGCACAAACTAAAATGATAACAGCCACTACTGTAGATCTCAAGGAATTAAAAGACCTCTGTATATGGGCTAAGTAGTTTAAGCTTTTAAATTATATAAATCTTACCTCCTTCAACTTGTATCTATTTCCAGGTACATTTTCATCAGTATTTTCAGTCTCTGGTAAATCATTTGTACTAACAGTTGTATCAGTATTGGCATGCTCTATTTGTCTCAAAAATGTTAATAAATGCACTCTCAAAGACTTGGTAAAGTTTTCTCCAAGATCATCATTTAGAAGTATATTATTGAGATTATTTTTCGATGGCGATGACCTAAGGGGCCTGACTGGTGAAACGGCTTGTAAGTATGAGTTGACTATCTTCAAAGCACTTTTGATACTTTCAACCAACTTCATTTGCGACTGAAATTTTAATAGCTGCATGCAATCTTTGAATGGTGGTGTGTCTGTTACACATTCTAAGGCGCACTTGGTATAGATTTCTCGGACCTGCAATTAAATTATAAACATTAATAGCAGTTACTTATATAAGCATAAATCTTTAGTAAGATATTTAGTGTTACAATTTAATTTTAAAACGTAACAAACCAGCCAATAATCCAGAACAGAAGATATATTTTGCTCAGATAGTTTTTGCAAGTTCCTAGTTATTATTATGCCATGGTGCATAATAATAACTACGAACTAACAATATGTGATCACCAAGATAACTGAGCTGTGGTGGACTCAATATATTGACACCATTCATATCAATAATTAGGTTTAATAGTACTTAGCAGCAGGGCTCGGAACCGGTTTAGAAATACCGGTTAATATTGTTGAAAAAACCGTTATAATACCGTTCATCGATTAACCGGTTAATTACAAAAACGGTTTCAACACAACCTTAATAATTTTGGTTACCGGTTAATGCAGAGAATAGAATTTGAAAACTCACGCTAACCTGAATAAACCGGTTTTACTCAGACGCAACCCTGCCGCTGCCATTTGTCACATTCTCGCGCGCTTACTTTTGTGCGTGTTTGTTTTCTTTCGTCGTTTGCCGAATCGCCGCTGATACAAATGTCGTGCGGCCGCTATTTAATTCGTGTTTTATATAACATACACATTATACTAACATTAACCATGGGAAGAAAGAAGAAGAATAGGTAATAGTTATTTATGATATTTGTGCGGTAAGTTGGTTTTTACAAACGAGTAGACGAATGTAAGCCAGAGACGAAGTCAAGGGCTTATCATAGTCACGAGTTTGTAAAAACCAATTTCTGCACGTATGTCATACAACGTTTTTCTATACATTTGCGAGAGAAAAGTACAATAGGTAATGAAACCATCTTTTTTTATAGATATCAGTCGGAAAGTCGCAACAATCTTTGACGTTTCTAATTTAATATGAAAATGGCGCGAATTTGTAAACAATTGCGTAGTGAAAATTAGAAGTACATCTTTAATTTATTTATTTTTATTATTCTTCTCTCATTTTTTCTTTAGTATTAAAGTGAGACAAACGTATTGAGCAAAAGCACTTCTAAAGAGGTTCGATCATTCAGCTTATTTATTCTAGGATTGTGAAACTTCTTGGTGATATTCTTATTTATTTTTTATGGATATTAAAAAGCTGTAAAGTATACCTAAGTACATATTTTACCGCACATTGCTTAGTGTGTAAATTTTAACTTTCGAACAATGTATATAGGCTTCGTAAATGCATTTTTTATTAATTATTATTAAAAGATTTTATTTAACTTGACTTGTATGTATGTTTACAAATCTTGCAAGTTTAATTTGACCCACTTCCCGGTATCCGATTGAGCTGAAATTTTGCATGCTGGTCCAGAACCGATGACAATGCATGTTAATCATAAACGTGATCTGATGATGCTGCAACTATGGAACTCCTCAATATTCAACTGCTGGGACCTAAAATTTTGAATACGCATTCGTTTATGATAGGCAGTTGGTAGGCCCACCATGAAATAGATGCCACGTCCAGGGTTGTCTTCGAACTATGAAACTCCTCAATATTCAATTGCTGGGACTTGACATTTTGTATACGCATTCGTTTATGATAGGCAGTTGGTAGGCCCACCATGAAATAGATGCCACATCCAGGGGTAATAGTTTTCCCCGTTCCTTAAGTTTTTCTGTTGAAGGACTCTCCGTTTTATAGATGGACTTTCGTATTGATGGATAACTATCGATTGAAACTAAAAAATATAAAATAAAATAAAGATAATTTAAAAAAAAAAAAGCTTTTATTTTAGTGCCCTAAAAAGATCAAAATAAAATTTCGAATCACATTAACCACATTAATTTTTATGACTTTACATAATTGAAATTATAATAAAAGCTTGTCGCGATGCCTAGAAGAAATCTCCACATATTCAGTCAGATGAAATTTAAATTAAGAAACATTTTGACAGATCAACTAGGTACTGCAGTAAATTTCAAACCCGATAAATCCTATGTGTGCAAAAAAGTTATTCAAGGTTAAAGTTCCACATTTTAAGCATTCACGGCCCTTTTATTTAATTACAAACATTATGAATTGCTAACAAGTTTAGTAGGTGCCTACCTAATTATAAAATTTTAATTACAAATTGAAATTATCGCGACAAGCTTTTATTATAATTTCAATTCTGTAAAGTCATAAATGAATGTGGTTAATGTCAAAAAAATCAAAGTGTTTGATGGAAGGCTGTAACCAATACATCAAGAAAGTTTTAATGTTTATCAAATATTGCAGGTATGGTAGAATTAACTTAACAAATTGAAGTAATTTTCACTAGTTTAGTATGTATTTAGTGTTACGATACGAAAGACTTGTAAAGTGCGGTGATGCTAACCAGGCGCCGTATGTCGGCAGAATAGGTACATAACAAGATATCAATTTGCGAGTAGAAACTATCGTTATGTTAACGTTAATCAAGTCGTAGTTTCGTGGCAGATTACAATATTACGGAAATGTTCGGGGAGGACATCCACAGGGAAGCACATTTCGAACTCAAGAAATGGTCATATCTCTCTACCGCTCTTCTTAAAGCGCTAGGGGATGTTACTAAGACCGAAGACACAATTAAGCTGGAAGACAACATCGAGATAGAACGATTCCTCGGTCTAATATACGGAAGACTCGCTTGCATTCAATTTGAATCTGTTATCGTATACCCCAGAGCAGCTTACAGAACGACACACCTACTAAGAGAGAAGCTCTTAGAATAGTAATTTCCCTATTTGATCCATTGGGACTTGTATCACCAGTAACCATCACGGCTAAACAAATACTTCAAGAAGTTTGGCGACGTGGAACAGCACTTGACGCACGCCTATGCGCGACACAAATACACGAGTGAACGCCAGTGTGCATTCTGGACCGACAACAGAACCACGCTTTCATGGATCAGAAACAGTTCCAGATCCTACAAACCGTATGTCGCTCATCGCATAGCGGCAATCGAACAACATAGCTCCACCAACGAATGGCACTGGCTCCCAACCAAATTGAACCCAGCAGACGACGCAACAAGAGAGGTACCAGAGAACTACAGTCAAGAGCATCGCAGGATCAACGGTCCAGAATTCCTTCTGGGTCCCCCGGAAACGTGGCCAGCTGACGAGAAGAATCATGTCATAATCACAGAAGAAGAGATAACCTTTAGCTTGATTGAAGAAGACAAGAACGAACAGATCAAAGAAGCTATACCAGACGTAAACAGATTCTCACCCTGGGTAAGGTACCTACGAGTAACAGCACGAGTTCTACAGTTCCTGCAACTCCGTCGCCAATCAGGACAGAACATCAATTACAAAAGAACCATAAAGATTGAACTGATTGGAAAAAGAACAAACAGACATTGCCAACCAAAACACAAGAGAAAGCGAAAAAATCTCCCTTCCTGTCGCTTAGCACACCACCAGAGACCATTCACCTTCGGCGGTTTAGATTACTTCGGGCCGTTGACCATCACATCGGGACTAAGTCACCAAAAAAGATATGTCGCCTTATTCACAGTCATGCCTCACGACGCGAGCCATTCATCTTGATCTTGTGACATCGCTCAATACAGATTCGGCAGTCATGGCATTGCGACGTATGATAGCGCGCCGAGGATGCCCAGTGCAACTGTGGTGCGATAACGGGACGAACTCTCACGGCGCCGAGAAGGAGCTACGAACCGCCATCTTCGCAGTTACAGCAGAAACTTTGAGAAAGATGATCGACTGGTGATTCATCCCACCAGGTGCACCTTTCATGGGAGGCGCCTGGGAACCCATGGTGAGATCCGTGAAGACAGCACTCGCCACCACTTTGAACGAGCGATTCCCGAGCGAAGAAGTGCTCCACACGTTACTCATCTAAGCCGAACACACCGTGAACAGCCGTCCACTTACCCACGTGTCTGTTAAATTTGAAGTTCCTGAAGCCTAGACACGAGGAGGTCCAGGTTACATCGCGGCACCAGGAGAATTCAATGACAGCGACCTGCATCTACGAGCCAGTTGGCGCGCGGCTCAGAGACTCGACGATATACTTTGGGCCAGATGGCTTAAAGAACACCTTCCAGAACTACAAAACCGCAGAGAGCCGCACACCAAAGGCAATAACCAAGGTCGGCGATCTAGTACTCATCGTAGACGGCAACCTCCCATGGAACATGTGGAACAGAGGACGCATCTGTGCTACTTTCCCCGGCCCAGATGGAGTTGTGCGCACGGTGGACGTGAGCACGAAAGGAGGAACACTGCGACGTCCAGTGAAGAAGATAGTAGTGCTACCCATCGGGAGCGGCGATCCTGCACCATCTCTCAATCAACCGCGACGTCAGCGGCGGACGTCGAACGGCGGCAGAGAGAGACAGCCCTATCATCATTGCAATGATCAATCATGAACAATTATTAGTGTAAATAATAACCTGTAGTTATAAGTTTGAATATTGTGAATCTTTGTTGTTGCTGCCTTGCTGCTACTTCAAACCATGTGATTGTATTAAAGACCTAGAACATTTTGAGCATTCGGTTCAGTTCAGATCATCACGTTATTATGTAAGTCAGTGAATAGTTTCAAGTGAACAAGAGTTATATTGCACAAAGTGAGTGTCCTCCAACAGCGGCGGCCTTTACCGTTGCGAGGCCCCGGGCGAAGACCTTCGCGAGGCCCTTTTAAATTTAGGTAAGGAATATGAATCGAAAGTAGGTATTTCTGATTATGATTGCGGCTTTTCCGAGTAAAATTTTAAGTAGAATCATAATGAGCTACGAAATAACTCATTAGTTAATTAGTTGTGGAGGTCTGGTAGGCAGCCGCTCCACGTAAATTACTGGAATTCAGCTAAAGTCGGTTTGGCCGACCCCAATATCTAGTTGGGAAAAAAGAAATGATGAATACGAAATAACTCATTTCATTGTTAAACTCGAGTTGCGCGAGGTTGCAAGGTTGCAAGAGCGAGGCCCCGGGCGGTGGCCCTGCTCGCCACCCCCTAAGGCCCAACCCAGCACACATACAGTAGTAGTATCAAACTCCTAACAATATTGAAGAGTTCCACTGTCTATCTCTGAAAATATTCATCAGATCCTAATGATAACCTTCCTTGAAAAATATGCGTTTGAATAACGAAAACCCCATCCAATTCGGATCAGTAGTGTTCGAGAAAATCGCGGACAAACAAGGTACACACATAGGTACGGGTCGAATACAGGACCTCCTTTTTTGAACTTCGTTAATCAGTACAGTCTATTGTTACTGCACCTGAATCAACTACATTTCTGTAACGCTTCTTTAATGATATCAAAGACTGAGAATCTTCATTATCTAGAACACAAGGTAGATTGTACAAAGTTGATTTCATAGTACGAATACGAATTAAATGTTATGTTTAACTTGCACTGTTTTTTTACCTACCATTCTCTATATTAGAATCAGAAATTGTATCCTCTTCAGCTTCTGTAAAAAAATGGTTGACTATCCGGTAAGTCTTTCATTTGATAATAATATTTTTTTTTTTTACGTAAGTCAATCACAATGTACACCTTATATAACAACGCAATTCATGAAATTCAAATGTTTTGTTACACACACGTCTCACAGAACGTACTCCGCCAGCAACGTGGTCGAATACAATAAGTTTTTGAGTGCCTATTCGTTGCCGTAGAGCGAGAGCGTTGTTATTGTAGGTGTAAGAGAGATGGAGTCGTAGGTAGAACTCGTTTATACCGTCGAAACTCAAATTAACCGGTTAATTTCGCTCAACAGAATCGGAATTTGTGAAAAAACGGTTATTCCATTAACCGGTTAAAATATCGGTAACCGAAACCTAAACCGCAATCGTTTCTGGTTCGAGGTCAATGACCAAAACCGGTTTGGAAAATTAACCGGTTTCCGAGCCCTGCTTAGCAGTACCTATTCTAAGTCATTTTTTACAATCTTGATTCAAATCATGCCACGACCAAATTGCGTCAACGCACGCTTGCGGCTTTTTCAATGCGATTTTCGACAGGCGCTTTCGAGTATAACATATTATCTTGAGAACTGTCAAAAATGTTTTACACATGTAAAGGATCAGATACTCACAGATTTACCAAGCAAATTCTTTGGCAAGTCTTTCACGAATACACATAACAGTTTCAAACACATATAAAAGCTGTACAAATAATCGTGAAGTCTATTCATCTTCTTATAAAGGGCCTCTCTGAAGAAATTGTCATCATTGAACAGACTGATCTTTGTTCTACATTCTTGTTGTTCTAAGAACGGCCTGAATGACATCAACTGTCTTATGCTCTCGAGATCATCGGCACTTAGCTCCATTATGACTTCTTCAAGTTTATCTCGGTCACAGCATAGTGACTTTACGTTGTCTCCATAGAAATGATCCATCATACAATACTGGAACACAGACATAAAATTATGTATTTACATACATAAGAAATACAAGTTGCTTGATAATTGAGCTGAAGTATTTTACTGACCTTACTACAAGTGTCAGCATGAAATGAAAGACATTTTAAGATATAAATTAGTATCTTCCGCAAGTACCATAGAATTCAATCAGAAAAGAAATCAAATAAATTAATGTCAATTACCTTAATACTTTGAATGAGACCTGTTACAGAAAAATCGTAGAAAAGGAAGACATCCGTCAACAGCTCAAACGCCTTGCCTGACAAATGAAATGGACTTGTGTGTGTTAAGAATATATCCTCCAACACCTGAAAATTAGATACAATCCGAATGTTAATATCACATGGTGACTTTACCTCGAAATATTCGTGACACTTTAGGGCACCATATTCCTAACATTTTTTGTTTGTTAAAGTGTCCTCTACCCATGTTAGGTTGTCCAAAACACTAACAACTGATCACAAATCTTGCTTTGAGATTAACAGCTGATTACTTACATAATTTTAACCTTTCAGAAACTCTTCTAATCATTTTTTTTTTTAATTTTTAAAACAAACCGCGATTCATACATATTCTTCTAATTCAGCATCTTCTATTCAAATATTTTAATTTACTAAATATGATTAGTATAGCGAGAATTAGCATTTTGGGTGGTATTATATCCTGAAGCAGGAGTGGATGCGTCGGGAACAGTCCATGTTCATAGCTGAACCTGGACTGTTCCCGACTCCTCGTCGACAAGTTGGGACCGCGTACAGCTCTAAAACGTGGTGGAACAGCTGCGGACAGCGCGGAACAGCGCGGAACAGCGCTGTACGCGGATGGTTCTGATGAACTCTATTTATACGTAGCATTCGCATGGTAAAAACATATTTGTCCTCATAAATTATACCATTTGCCGCGAAAACTGAATAGACGCGGAAAGCTGAAAGGATGCATACAAAATCGTTGTTTTTATGGACAAAAGCTGAACAGAGCTGAATCGCTGATAGATGAAACTTAAGGGAACTTAACAGAAATTACAATAAAAACCCTTCTTACAACCAACTCACTTGATTCATATAAACAGGTGATGCATGTGAATGGAACACTTTGATCAGAAGCTTGGATGAGACATGGTAAGGAAACGACTTGTGAAGCGCTGACACCGATGTCGCCACTCCGAACACGAATACTATGGGCACTGTTGATACATATGAACTGGAAAATAAAAAGACGATGATTATTTTTTTTTCAGCTTGACCTAATTTTACGAGAAAGAATAATACTTATATTGCATGTGAAAATTGTATTTAAAACGCTTATAAAAAGATGGCATAAACTTGTCTTCAAGAATGGACTTCGATTGTCGAACAACTGAGGTTTTCTCTCACTTGCCTGTCCACCGATCAGCGAACTAGTGACAATTAAAACTACTTACTGGTAACAGGTATCAATTAATTATGTAGTTTGTTCACTAGAATATACTAAGACCTCGTTAACAAAGACGTGGGGCGTCGCACGGTGCGTTCAGCGACGCGGCCCGCACTAAATCAAACATATGGCGTTGTATGAGAGCGTTTACGGAGAAGCGATTTTACACGCGTTTGCTTGAGATGCAGGCGGAGCCCGCGGATGGCATCGCCGTGTTGTACGCGGCTGGGCCCGCTACTCTTCACGCCCCGCATCTTCATAAACAACATCGTACATTGCCCTAATTATGTTTGTGTTTGCGCGTGTAATGATGCTGGCCGCTGCATGCGACGCCTGTCTGTAAAAGGAAAAAACGTCCAACGCACCGCGAGACGCCACGCCGCACGCGACGCGCGACGCGCCGCGTTTCCGTAAACGAGGCCTAAGGCCGGAAACAGTGCTCCACCGACTGTCGGTGCATACGTCAGTCGCGCTTGTCAGTTATATGAAAATCATAAATCGTTACAGTGCTGGACTGACCGTACGCACGCGTATATTGATAAGCACGACGTACGAGGACCGTCGGTCGAGCGCGTCCGCGCATGCGTACCGTCGGTCGACCGACGCGCTATGAAAACAAATGAACGCGTTCTGTGCTGCACCGATCGGTGGACCGAACCGCACGGATGTGTGTATCATCATAAAAAAGCGACTTTATACTGAACATGTCCCAATATAATCGACATCGAACGCCTAATCACTGAAGTTTCAAATCACCTTTTGATCGACATTCTGAAGTAATTAAATCGTCCGCTGCTTATTATACGATAATGTATTGTCGCATAGATTTAACACCATGCAAGTCAAAGCTAGCAACTTTACACGAGAGCGAACAAACTGTAAAATGAAAAAAAACTTAATATTTTATCGATAAAGTTAAAATTCATAATTATTATAATAGGTTGCAACCGAGGAAGGCCTTAAAAACGATGTCGTGACGATTTGGACTCATTCGTGGCGGACTGGCCGTAGAAAACAACAAATAAAGTTAGCTGGAAAAATATAGGGGAAGGGGACAATACGCAAACTAAGAAAAAAAAGAAATAGGTACGTATTTCTAAGGAAAACTTTCTGCTGTCTTTCTAAGTTTGATCACAATTCAGGATAGCCATGCTGTCTTTCTAAGTTTGATCATAATTCAGGTACTTGGTTGCGAATTTCCTGCCAGGGTTGCGAATTTTGTTCGAAAGTTACCGCGGCCCTGGAACGCAAAGGGCACTAGGAGGAGCACGGATGAGTTCTAGTCAGTAAGAGTCTGACACTCCTCCAGCTCCACCCAGAGCCCCTTCCGCTCTGGGTGGAGCTGGAGGGAGTGTCATTTGATGATTTCCCATCCATAAAATAAAACAAAAGTATAGCCAAGTAGGTATTTCTAAATATTGCAGAATATTCATTCTTTATTTGAGCTTGTGAGCCTTCGTTCTAGAGGAACTCGTGGCTTAATAATTACAGCCGCACGGGACCGAATATTCACAAACACATGGATGGCCCCCAGCTGGCAAGCAGGAATAAAATGCCACCCGGTGGCAACTGGGAAGCTATTGCCCCCACTTCAATGTGCTGTACATTGCGGCGTTGATCGCCAACCCTGTCACAAAGATCGCTGTCTGTCTTACGGCTGCGATGAGGAGGTTGGTGCTCAAACTTCCAAAGTGGTTTTATTGGTAGATAAGTAATATTATTACGGACATACAAACAAAAATTTTTTGATCGTATTGCTTTTAATCACTTATTAATCATAAAAACCTGGTGTAAAATCGTATCACAGATATCAAAGTATTAACATTATTATAGTAAATACCTAACAAAAGCTAGTGACAGTCACAGATAACACTGGTCTGCAAAATACAACTTTTTTTTTTCGTTAAGTATACTTATAAAATTTTAAGAACAAGTAGGTAAAGGTAATTTTATTGTTAAACGTAATTATATTAAATATGTCGTTTGATTTTCTGTGACTAGGTTTTCTGGGTATGAAGTAAATACTTTGATTATCTGTGATACAAATTTACACCAGGGTTTTATGATTAACAAGTGATTAAAAGCAATACGATCAAGAAAATTGTGTTTGTATGTCCTTAATAATATCACACTACTAATAAAACTACTTTGGAAAAGTATGACCGCCAACCTCCTCATCGCAGCCTTAAGACAGACAGCGAGGGGTTTGGAAATCCACGCCGCAATGTACAGCGATTTGAAGTGGGGACTATAGCTTCCCAGTCTCCAACCAGTGGCAACTGGGAATTTTATTCCCGACTGACACCTGGGGGCAATCCATGTGGGACTGGGAATATTCGCACGGGACGATCTTAAGGATAAGCGACACCTGTCGAAGTTGGTTCGTTAATAGGTGACCATCCAGGACATACCGAGACTCCTCCGTGCCTCTGCAAGCACGTTAAACTGTTGGTCCCGCCTGCCATTCAAACATCTTGGCTGTCGTTAGAAACCAGAAAATCTGACATAAGTATTGTATTACCCAATTTTTGCGTTGTGGAGGTAAGAGTGGCAGTCATTCCATGTAAAATACTGGTACTCAGCTACATCCGGTCAGACTGGAAGTGGGGCCCGATATAGTTGGGAAAAGGAATTTTTTTTTTTGTAAAAACGTTTTTTATTTATTTTTCATTTTTTTGTGTTGGCCCCTAATAATTCCAACCAGTCCATATCTATTCTTTATTGTCTATCTCCGAAGTTTTTCATCAAATCTTGACGAAATTTAAATGGATTTTTCGGAAAAAAACCTCTTTCGTACAAAAAACTGTTTGCTAATCTGTCTATATAATATATGACGGAGTTATGCCCGAACATATGTACATAAAAAATATATATAAAAACATCCGAATTGATAACCTTCCTTATTGAAGTTATTTAAAAATAATATTAAGTTGCCTTGAATAACAATGGATGTGATGATGTAACCTTCATTTAAACAGCTTACCTCACAATCATTACAAAGTCTTGTAAAACATTACAGTTAAAGCTCTCAAAATCAGGAATAATAATAACTAATGTTCTTTTGGCTGAGGTTGACTTCTTCTTCATTGGTGATGACATGCTCTTAGATTGATACCAATTTTTAAGGGTTTTCATTGTACATTGATTTTTTTTTAATTTCATTGTTTGACTGATGATGCCATCTGATTCCTCATCACAATCCTGAAAACAAAACAGTTTAATTTTATTATAATTTCGAAATAAATAAAATAACACTTTGGTAAACTTTCATGTAAAAACTAACCAATATTTGATTTCCGTGTATTAACTGCCAAACAGCATTTTCAACTAAGTGTTTAACGGTGGGAGCATCTTGTGAATTTACTAATGCCACATGTGGAGTAACTTCATTTCTGAAACATTACAAAAATATTTTAACATTTTGAAAGGTTTTAATGCAGAAAGTATTATTTTGTACAGCCATATTCTTAAAAACTTTATGAACATTACTTAGCAAAAATAGTGAAAAAATTTTAATTTAGAATCTCTTAAACAGTATTACATCTAAGTAATGGTTAAAAAGTTTTTATGAATAAGGGTGATAGTATTTCTGGATATTGAGGGAAGAATTTGAAGTAAGAGTATACCCAACATTTTATTTACCTAGGCAGAAGAAACTTCAAATTGGACCCAATGCATAATGACCAGCACATCACAATCAGGTTTATTTAAGCTCTTCTTGTTCTTCATTTCAAGTCAATAGCTAACTTATTAAATATTTCAGCCCAGAGGTGGCCATGTTAATTATTATTTTGTGACTTTAGTTCTGATGACTTTAATTAATTAGTAATAAATAAATCCGATGTTCTACATACATGCATTTATGTAGAACATTGCATATAACACTTTATAACACCTTTTACAATAGGGGAAAGTAGAAACTACAGAATGCCACCTTCTACAACCATAACATACTCCTTTTGGTTTGTTTACATTCATTCATCTGGTCCAAGAACAATGTTGAAATTACCTACCTGATATTATCAATAAGGGATGTAAATTGGGACACATGGTCTGGCTGACTGACTCCAGTCAAAAGAGTGGCACTCGGAATGATTCCCTCCAAAGTAGACAACTCACTGATTCCATTGTTCCTAATGTAGTTAACAATATCATTCAACAGCAGACTGTATGTATTTCGATGAAGATCCTGAAAAGCACAGTGAAATATTATGATTTATTTATATCAATAGGCTATTGGAGTATTCATCATAACTTTAATTTCATTTCTAGGAAAAATTTAATGTTAGATGTTTTATAGTAACAGACCAGGTTGTAAAAGACAAATAGCAAAAAGCCTCAACTATATTAATGTTCACAGATATGAAATATGATTATTACATTTGATTTCAGGTAACACATTAATATGAACTTGGATGAAATGCAACTTGCCTTTAATTGATTTTCAATGGACTTCCAATTCTGTTTATATGTTTCATACCAAGGTTCTTTCTTAAATATCTTTTCAAACAATACTTTTCCACCTTTCTTCTTATTAGCCTTTCCCTTTTTAAACCCATTTGTGAACAAGAAAACACCCTGAAAATTAAGTTTTATTTCGTCAAAATGAAGTAAGTACTGGTAATCATATGGATTGTTATTAAGGTAGGTATACCTGAAAAAATTGCCAACTCGAACAAGGTTATTATGTTTTGTGTTAAGGGGTTATTACACTATTCAATTTGTAGGAAATCTAACTAGGAAATCGGAAGATGTAATCGTAGTAGAACAGATTGGATTCGATTTAGTCTAAATCGGATCCAAACTTCTGTTTTTTTAAACATGCAATCCAGTACGTTATTACTTCATAAATGCATGGCCTGTACGATTTAGGATCCAATTTAGTGTAATGTGATCACTATCTAACAAATAACTGTTCCTAGTTAGATTTCCTAAAAATTGAATAGTGTAATAACCCCTTTACTGTAGTTAATCCTATGTGAAACCCTGATAGTTTTTTATAAAACAGCTTTTCCTTGACTATTGGAGTTTGTTTAATTTGTGGATTGTTTTTAAAACTATTGACTCTGTTATTTAATTTACCAAAATTGTAAGTAGAACCTTTTTGCCGTGTCTATTGGAAGTAGATTACACGCTCAAAAAAATATCTAAGTATCTATATTTAAAAAAAAAATCCCTGCTTCCCTTAGTCACGCCATAACTTGGGAACGACTTTATGTACCGATTTCATTCATTTTTTTTTAAGTTTTCTCATAATTTGAAGAAGAAAAGTAAAGAAAATTGCGCAGAAAATATTCATAAGGGAACGGGAAAAAACGGGAGATGCGCGTATGAAGTCGCGAGCAAAAGCTAGTAAGAAAATAGAACACAAGTGTAATAATAAGTTTACTTCAGTAAGTAGTGAGTAGGTTTATGAGCGTAAAAATTACAGTCATCTGATTTGAGTTTTTAATCAATATTTTAGAAAACGCTTTGGAGAATAAAAGTCATTGATTGGCAAAAGTTTACAGGTATGCATTATTAATTAACGAAAACAATAATTTACCTTAGAAACCGACACTGTTGACTCCATTATTCGATACCGCGAAACGCGGGCAAACTGTCACTCACTGGGTCAATGACATTATTGTATTGACATTAGACATTGTTTCTTTTTTTCTTTTTTTTCCCCGAAGGGAAGACTAGTTTTTTGACCATATATATTTTATATTTTTTGTTTTGTATTAGAAAGCGGGTGTAATACATTCTAATGTTTGCTGGAGTATTTCGCAGCAAACATATCGAGTCAGCCTTCTCGGCAAGCTTCGCTGTGTTAGTCATACTACAACAAAATTCGCAGCTCCACTTTACAAAGATCGCGTCTGTTTCAATGATTTCACATATTGGCCAGTTGCGTAGACACTTGAGACATAATTTTATTTTGATTAATTTAATTTTTCTTAATTCCTATGTTCAGGCTCGTTTTGCCGCCATTACAGGGGGTCGAGTCTGCTATTGCAATCGTGTCTCAATAACCGGTCAATGATCGATTTTTGACGTATAACGTCAAACTTATGACACATTTCCCATACAAAAACTGTCAAAGTTGTCAAATATTCGATCAATGACCGGTCATTGAGACACGGTTGCAATAGCAGACTCGAGCCCCTGGTAAGTCAAAATAGGGTTACCAGTAGCAGATAATAATTTCATAACTTAAACTGCAATTTTTATTGACTTTATTCAACCGCCTCTACTGTGACAATAGACAAATAAACGGAAATATTTGTTTTTGGTGTATCCAAAAAACCCGTGTCTAAAATCACCCAAGAAGACGAGACATATCTAAACACGCAACATTTCCGCCGGAAAATGTTGGCAAAGTGAACAAGAAGGATAGGTGTATTATCATCAGACTCCAAAAGGCCACGTTGGATTATCGTCCACACGGGTGGTGCTACGGGTTTCATGCACCCAATGCTCAACTGATCTTCAGATCTCAGTCACAAGCGGCCGACTATCACGACGATATGAATAAAAAGAATTTTAATAAGTGGCTTAGTGAAAAGCTGAAGCCACTTATAAGCAACTAACTAATCATAATCACCCTTACTTTGAGGTAGGTTATTATAGGGTAATGTGGAAACACTGGAAAACATTGCTGCCAACATAACGCCATAGGTAATATTCGGTGAAACGCACTCTACGTCCTTTTTATTATTGTTTTGCGGTCATTTTTTAAAGCGGGTGTAATACAATATTTGAGCATGCATTATGCGGCGTTCAAGATAGCAAATTCGACGAAAAATGCCAGAATTGTGTGAAAAATTATTGGACTTTGCACCACGTTAATACGCCTTCGCACAAGGCCATTATTGTGAACGAATTTTTGACCAAAAACATCAACAAATACCATCGAGCAACCTTAATCACCAGTTATGGCTCCAGCCGACTTTTTTCTTTTTCCTAACTCAAATTAGGTACCACTTCGTAGCACCCGTTTTCATTTTGTAAAAGATTTAAAAGAGAATTCGCGGCGATAACAGGAGGCCTACCACAACCTCTTAAAACAATATTATTTTAATATTACTTTGTAATTTCTGTTGTTGCATTTTCAACTCTCGGCGCTGATCCGAGCGTTGAAAATTAATGTATGATCGCATGTATATATGTATCAATGCAATGTAAACTGCGCATCTACACTACGTGCATACGACCGATTATGACTTATGCGTGTGCTGTGTTCGCACACACAAAGCCAAAGCAAATCCACAGGATGCAAGTAATCCAAAACAGATTTCTCCGAAAAGCCACGGGCGTCCCGTGGTATGTACGGAACGAACGACTTCATGTCGACCTTAAAATCCCGACCCTAAAACAGTTTATGAAACGCCTTACAAAGCGTTTCTTCGAATCCGCTGAAAAGCACCAAAACCCTTTGATTTCAAAGGCAACCCAGTACACTCCCTCTCGCATTAGTAAGATTCGCCGTCCTCGGCATACACTCGTCGAATCCGACGACGAGATCACAAAGATACAGGAAAGCTGTAGGGAAACCAGCACCCTTAGAATAAACAGATACAGACCGCGTTCCGTATACCGACCTCGCCGCCGAGGTCCGTCGCGACGACCCACTCAAAACCCTCCCCGACTTTTGCAAACGAGCCAGCCCGCGCCGCTGAGCCTTTAGCTTTAATAACCCCTAAATAATAAAACGACCCAGCCTGATTGTCCCTTGCTGTCCCAAACTGACGCCGCTAAGCCGAGGTCGTATTCCACAGGGAATGCCCTTAGTGAGCGGTCAGTAGTGTTTTTAGCTTGTAGCTAGTTTTGTTGCCTTGGCTGGGGGCTTTAAATTCATTTGAAGCCACCACAGGTTAGTCCGGTTAAGCAGTTAATATCCCACGTGTGTTAACTTGCTAGTGGTCATACCTAAAAAAAAAAAAAAAAAAAAAAAACGCACCCCCAACACTCACAGGAAGACCAGGCTTAACATCAAGCTTTTTTGTCGCCTTCCAGAACTTCTGAAAGTTGTTGCTCTTATGGTGAGAAGTAATAATATCTAGCTTGATCTGTTCTTGATGATTCTGGCACCACTTTAATTTGCTTTTAAATATTTTACGAGTAAGACACATGTCGTCATAAATATCACCCGAAGATGGTTTGTTATGCCATAACCATAGCTGATACTTAAGCCTGGCCTTCGCGTGGGCATCTCGTACGTGCTTATTCCACCCGACAACACGGCCACCATGTCTGTTTGACCGTGTTTCCCCTTTGCTTTGAATAGCGGCTTCCGACAAAATCGACACAATATTGGCATACATGTGGTCAAGAATCTGCCTATGCACAATATTATCACAATGTTTATTACTGCACAAACCAAACTCTTGAGGGTAGTCAATCAACCTTAATTTAGTATTACAGATATCATTGTACACATTGATTTGATCACTGTCCCTTTCCCCCCAAACAACTTTGTTACCAGACGTGTTTGTAGCTACAGTCTTTGGTTTAATTTTGTCCAATCTACACTCAACAAATAAAGGAAAGTGATCAGACCAAAACACATCGTGAACCACACCTATATCAGTAACCGTTAGCCAAGCCGATTGTGAGACAACACAGTGATCAAGCCATCGCCTACTACCGTGCGCGTCACTGATAAAGGTATAACTATTTGACCTTAAACCTAATTTGTCAATGTCTGCACCAAAGACTACAATAGTATACTGGCTATAGACAGGCAACTCTACCTTATTTTTTAATACTAGGAAGTGGTCGAACTCAGCGCCATCTAGTTTTTAGTTAAGGGAACTAATTTATATAAGTAAATGTATAGGTTGGTAGGTGTATAGCTGCTGTCTGATCCTTTATGATATTAGGTAGAGAGATGAGTGTATCCGCTATCCATAAGTACTACATAAAGGAAAAAAAACCACATAACTGAATATTAAACCATTTTATTTAGAAAAACATCACACATTTTACAATAAAATTTTATGTTCGCCTTTTTCGTCCCTTATGATTAGGATAGTGTCGATTAACCTTTTCTTTCATTGAATCGTTAATATTCCAAAAGGTTATTTGGCCAGTGAGAACATTATTGATATCTTTGCACCAGTTGTTTACAACAACAACACACACAACACAACACAACACTTTGTAATTTGAATTGTAATGCGGCTCAACAACATGGAGAAACGAAAGCTCAACTCAACCTGCAGATGCACTAGCGAAACAACAAAAACTCTATTGCAAAAGGAAAATAAATGCGCACGAGTAGTTACACTCTAACGCAGCCATTTGCAATTCAAGTGTGGCCATTCAAAAACAAACTTATGCACGTTTAAATACCAAAATATAACTTCTTCACTAGCTCATAATAAAAACCTAATTATGTACTAATTCATATATTCTATTATTTTTATATAAGAAGTTCATGAAATTATATTAGTTTTCTTGATTAATGTTATAAAGTAACTCCCAGAAAAAAAAAATATATTTAACCGTAGCAACACCGCAATTTGTTTCCCTTAACTAAAAACTAGATGGCGCTGTTTTCAATAAAAAAAAATTGTTCTAAGTTGCCATAGCATGGTCTGCACAGATCCACTTTTGATCGTTACAGAAAACCAAAAGTTCATTGCAAAATAACTCACCGGGGTGGGCATTGAAATCACCGAGTATGTAAACAGTTTCAATGTTAGTGGTTTCAATAATCGCACTCATTTCACTCAAGCAATCGGTGAATTCCACTAAGTTCTCACTTGAGTCTGTCGGCATGTATATACACTAAATACAAGCATAGTCCTATCTCCGATCGACACTTTTACAGCAGTCAAACGCGCACTAACACAGATGATTACAGACACGGATTTGAACACTCGCTTACGCCACAAGATCGCAACACCTCCATACGGCCGCCCTCTAAGAATTTCAGCCGATGTATCGACGGCTGACTTTCCTGTGTATTCAAAATCCTCATGCAATTGGCCCAGGTAAGGTATATCATGGGGAAGCAGCCATGTTTCCTGAAGGGCTACTAAGTCGGCTGACTGGCACAGAAGTTTAACTGCATCGGCAGACCGTTTCACCGATTTGCAATTAAAACTTACAAATCGACTAGTTTCACATTTACTGTTATCCATGTTAGTTTGTTTTTGTCAATGTTTGCTTGAATACGCCAGTCTTCGACTTATAAGTTTCACTCACAAAACGTCGAAAAGTAATACCGTCGGGCCAGAACTTATCATCAAGAAACAACTTCTTTAAGCACGACAAATAAATATTTTTTGTAAAAAGTGTTGTTTTATTAGTCTTTTTAGAAATTAAAAATATTCGTTTTCAATTTTTTTTGTACATCCTCGCAATTGTACTAACAAAATATGGATGTTTTTATTCCGAAATAAATGATTATTATTATTAAATCCAAGAGTTGATAAGACATCTGCGTAAAAAATACCTTAAAAGAAAGGGTAATTACTAAGCATGTTTTTAAAAAGGTTTAAACAACAAAGGCATTATTTATTTTTATGATGCCAAACAAAACATTTTCTTATTTTTTTTTGAGAAATAATTAGTCTAGCCACACTTTTATTTTATTAGCCACGTGATCAAACTTCTCATTTTATAACTAAGCAACGGGAAAATGTGATAGCCTCTAATAAACTAATTCGTCTTTTTTACAACGCCAACTAAATATTCTAAGGAAAACGTCAAGTAAAGATCAACAATTATATTAACTTGTCTTTTTATTTATACATTGCCACCTAATTACTAACTCAGCCACGGAATTTATATCTCATCACCATTTTACAGGGAGTTCGGGATTTGGGGCACCCCGACTCGGACAGGTTAGGTTAGAAGGGGATGGCGGGGTCAAGTGAGCGAGCGAAGCGAGCGAACAGACCCCGCCATCCCCTTCGTGGTTATTTTTTTTATGATACTAATGAAATAAAAGCTAATAGTAATTTAGAAGGCAATGTAGATTTTTAGAGGCAAATAATGCTATTAAAAAGATGTCAGTTTATTTAGCACCCTTTTTTTAAATTTGATTATGCATGGAATATTTGTCTGATGACTAAGATGCTTAGAAATAATTTTATTTGAGTAATAATCACACACATATAAATAAAGAAATAAATAAAATAATAATTAATAAGACAACAACTTATACTGGAAACTATTAGCAATTAATTGAAAAAAACAAAATGGGTTTTATTGTTAAAACCTTAGTTTCAATTAAAAAAAAATTGAGTAGGTAGACTTCGTCTCTACCCTAATAGGTATGTTCTTAATGGTCTAAGCTATCACCCCTTTGCACCCATTTCAGACAACCCGTATACAATTATGTATGTATTGTGTAAAAGTAGCGGGGAAAGGTCAATAATACACAAAATGTTAGTTATTCTTCCAAAATTTATCGTCCTCAAAGTTTGCTTCTTCAGAAATGATGCACTTACGCCAACGAATAATCCAATCATCGAAACGCTTTTTCCGGAATTGAGTTCCTGGGGGCCTACCACAACCTCTTAAAACAATATTACTTTAATATTACTTTGCGTTCCGCTCTGTTGGATTTTCAACGCTCGGATCAGCGCCGAGAATTGAAAATGCAACAACAGAAATTACAAAGTAATATTAAAATAATATTGTTTTAAGAGGTTGTGGTAGGCCTCCTGTTATCGCCGCGAATTCTCTTTTAAATCTTTTACAAAATGAAAACGGGTGCTACGAAGTGGTACCTAATTTGAGTTAGGAAAAAGAAAAAAGTCGGCTGGAGCCATAACTGGTGATTAAGGTTGCTCGATGGTATTTGTTGATGTTTTTGGTCAAAAATTCGTTCACAATAATGGCCTTGTGCGAAGGCGTATTAACGTGGTGCAAAGTCCAATAATTTTTCACACAATTCTGGCATTTTTCGTCGAATTTGCTATCTTGAACGCCGCATAATGCATGCTCAAATATTGTATTACACCCGCTTTAAAAAATGACCGCAAAACAATAATAAAAAGGACGTAGAGTGCGTTTCACCGAATATTACCTATGGCGTTATGTTGGCAGCAATGTTTTCCAGTGTTTCCACATTACCCTATAATAACCTACCTCAAAGTAAGGGTGATTATGATTAGTTAGTTGCTTATAAGTGGCTTCAGCTTTTCACTAAGCCACTTATTAAAATTCTTTTTATTCATATCGTCGTGATAGTCGGCCGCTTGTGACTGAGATCTGAAGATCAGTTGAGCATTGGGTGCATGAAACCCGTAGCACCACCCGTGTGGACGATAATCCAACGTGGCCTTTTGGAGTCTGATGATAATACACCTATCCTTCTTGTTCACTTTGCCAACATTTTCCGGCGGAAATGTTGCGTGTTTAGATATGTCTCGTCTTCTTGGGTGATTTTAGACACGGGTTTTTTGGATATGAAGCGGTAATGGGGTTGCAATAAATAAGCAAACGCAACAGCTTACAGAATGAAAGAAGTATAATGTCAAGATTAAAGTTCACAGTATACACAGTCACAGATAGAAAGTTAGAAGGCGAAATGAAGAGCACAGAAAGACAGAAAGAAAGCGATAGGCACAGTTCAGCACTAAGTAGAAAGTCAAAGCACAAGTCTATTTAAAGCACTGTTTAAAAGTTTATACGCTAACAAGGTTTGGTATTGTCGAATGCTAAACCGGCGGCGACGAGCGACAGCGACGTGCGCATGCGTCTCATATGGCTTCTCGACTGAGGAGTGCGGCGCGCTGCGCGAGTGTGAAAAAGATGGAACGACACGGCGCTCGCGCACGCTGAGGTAACCGGTCCGCATTCCACAAAACGACATAAAAAATATCTACTAACAAAATTATCTGTTTGTACTGATGTCTTAATTTTTAATTTATGCTATACAGAAAGTTATACAATACTAGGTTTTATTAATTAAGTTTTTAGTTGTATAAAATTAGATTTAAGTGTATATAGTGTATAGGTATATAATGTATAAATTAAGTGTAAATATTACTTTTTGTTGTTTTTGTTTATAAAATACTGACTTATTTTACTAAACATAACTTTTAATTTAAATAAATAATATTTTAAATAAGTAGCTACGCTACACCACCCCCCTCCAGAGACCGTCCTACGGGCGATAATAGTTTGGGAATTTCACTCTGCGGCCTGAACGAGTTTTTCTGACCATGCTCTCTCCGGCGTCAGGTAAGTCATCGTGACTTGTATTCTGAGTGGGAGTGTGAGTGGAATTTTGAGGTGAGTTTGTTATTGGGGTGTGTGTGTGAGTAGTAGTGTGAGGTAGTGGGGATTGACTTGGGTGTGTTGTGGTGTCTGGATCACGCAGTATGTAGGCAGGTTTTATTCTGTCGATCGATACAGTGACCATCTTACCTTTCACCATTAGCTTGAATGCTTTGTCCCCTCGTTGTATGACCTCGTAAGGACCAGTGTAGGCAGGCTTTAACGATCCGGCTACAGTGTTATCACGAAGGAAGACGTGTGTAGATGTGGCCAAATCCTTAAAAACGAAGGGTGAGCGACGTCCGCCATGACGTGACGCTGGAGTAGGTTGCAAATTATTTGCGAAACTCCGTAGGCGCGCGATGTAACTGGTGACGTCTGGGTCTCCTTGGTCCTCTGGGCTGAGAAAGTCTCCCGGTAAACGTAGTGATTCACCATACACCAGTTCAGCTGGCGTTGACTTAAGGTCCTCTTTAAAGGCACTACGTACACCTAATAATACAAGGGGAAGGGACGCGACCCAGCTGCTATCAGCGTGACAGGTTATGGCGGCTTTAAGCTGCCGATGAAACCTCTCCACGAGTCCATTAGAGGCTGGATGATAGGCCGTCGTCCTTTTATGTTGAAAGCCAGCTATTTGCGATAAGTGGCAAAACAAGGCTGATTAAAATTGTGCCCCACGGTCTGTAACGACGTTCGTGGGGCAGCCAAAACGGGATATCCACCCGCTAAGGAGGGCTTTTGCTACCGTCTCGGCTGTAATATCCTGAATGGGTATTGCCTCAGGCCATCGAGTAAAGCGATCGATTGCTGTGAGGCAATACCGGTATCCCTGCGACAGTGGTAGGGGGCCGACAAGGTCAATATGTAAGTCCCTAAACCTAGCGCGTGGAAGCTTGTACGTGCCCAACGGTGCTGATACATGCCTATAAACCTTTGCACGCTGACATGCTAGGCAAGTACGCGCCCATTCCCTACAATCCTTCCTGATCCCAGGCCATACATAGCGGTCTGTGATCAGTTGGATACTGGCATTGGCGCCAGGATGGCTGAGGGAGTGAAGGCTCTCAAACACCTGTCGACGTAACTCCTTCGTCACATATGGTCGAGGCGTAGTACCACTTACATCGCAAAACAGCTTTGAGTGTGTGCCAGGTAATTTAATCTTCTCCAAGTGTAGGGAGTTGCTGCCATCCAGCAGTTGTTTTAGTTCAGGGTCGGTGTTTTGTGCAGTAGCTAGTTTTTGCAGATCGAGAGGTAAAACGATCTCATCGATACGGGATAAAGTATCAGCTACCACATTATCCTTCCCTGAAATATGCCGGATGTCAGTACAAAACTGTGAGATAAAGTCCAGGTAACGAAATTGCCTGGGAGAGCAGTTCTCTTTCCTAGAATGAAATGCGAATGTAAGTGGCTTGTGATCAGTATATATCACAAAGTCACGTGCCTCGATCATATGACGGAAGTGTTTGACCGCCTCATAGATCGCCAAGAGCTCACGATCATATGGGGAATATTTGGTCTGCGAGGGACTTAGCTTGCGTGAAAAAAACGCAAGAGGTTGCCACGTATTGTCCTTTAACTGCTGCAGAACGCCACCCATAGCTACGTCCGAAGCGTCGGTAACGAGAGCAAGTTTTGCTTCGCAGTCTGGGTGAGCGAGCATGGCAGCTTGAGACAGACCCTGTTTGCACGCCTCGAAGGCTGTCTGTTCTCGTGGCGTGAAATTCACGGGATGGGAACCCTTCACGGAACCTGTCAAAAGAGCGTTCAACGGTGTTTGGTGTGTGGCAGCGTCGGGAATGAACCTGCGGTAAAAATTAATCATTCCGAGGAACCTGCGCAACTCTCTTACCGTTTTTGGAACGGGGAAATTGTTGATGGCCACCACTTTGTCTGGCAAGGGCTTGGTGCCATTCACCGAGATGCTGTAACCAAGAAATGTTACTTCCGCCGCTCCAAACACGCACTTTGCCGTATTAATGACCACACCATACTCCGCCAACCTGTTGAAAATTTGGTTAAGGTGGTCAAGGTGGGTCGCCTGGTCTTTTGAAAATACCAAAATGTCATCGACGTAGGGGTAGGCAAAATCCAGGCCGCGCAGCATTTCGTCGACGAAGCGTTGGAACGTCTGTCCGGCATTACGAAGTCCAAACGTCATGAATGGGAATTCGTATAAGCCGAACGGCGTTGTGATAGCGGTCTTCTCGATGTCGCTGGGATTGACACGAATTTGGTTATATGCCTTCACCAAGTCTATTGTCGAGAAGACGGAGCATCCTGCAAGGTTGTGGGAAAAGTCCTGGATATGGCGAATGGGGTACCTGTCTGGGACCGTCCTGGCGTTAAGCATCCGGTAATCACCACACGGGCGCCAGCTGTGGTCCCGCTTAAGAGCGAGGTGAAGCGGAGAGGCCCATGGTGATTCTGATGGTCGACACGTACCTATCTGTAACATGGCCTCAAACTCAGCTTTAGCAACCTTTAACCTATCCGGTGCTAATATGCGTGGTGTGCTAGATACTGGTGGTCCAGGTGTAGTGCGTATGTGGTGCATTATGTTATGTTTAGGTGTACGGTGCATACCTGAGGGTCGAGTGATGTCAGGGTATTTTGCTAGTATAGCATGGTACACAGAATCATTTTTGTCACCCGACGTTACCTTCACCGAAGAAACATCGTCAGAAAAACTCGCGACCGAAGCCGCGGTAGTGAGCATAGTATTGCTGTCTATTAAACATTTGTTACGGACATCAACAATTAAATTATAATGCGATAAAAAGTCTACACCTATTATGGCCCGCGTTACGTCCGCTATAATAAATCGCCAAGCGAAGTCGCGTAACTAAATGAGCATATCCATAAGTATTTATAACAGTCCCATTTGCGGCAAACAGTTGATAGTTCGTTTGGCTTTGTTTACCTTTCTTTAATGTTCGAGGAAAAACACAAATATCACTGCCAGTATCTATTAAAAACTGCACTTTTGTCCGTTGGTCAGTTATAAACAAGCGACCAGGATTTGGGCAGGCGTCGGTCGCCATCACGGACTGCCCTATTCTTTTCCCTTTGACTTATAGTCACACGGTTTTATGCACCTACTTGCTTTCTCACCAAACTTCGCGTGGTACCAACACAATGGGTATTTCCGGTAGTTGGACTGGGAACGGCTCGAACGGGAATTGCTGCGATCACGACTTTCGGATCTGAATCTCCGTGACTTCGACCGTGACATCCTGTCTAACTTGGTCGTCAGCTTCTGCACCTGGCGTGTGAGTTCCGCTACTTGACAGCTTAACTCTGGAGAAGCGCCTGATGATGTAGCTGCCGCTACGTGCGGGGTGGGGGCTGCGATGTCGTGGATGCGGTCAGCCAGCTCTGCGACCTCGTCCAGAGTAGCCCTCGACTGCGAGGCTACAATGGTCTGGATATTATTCGGCAGGCGGCTGGACCACATGGTCCGCAGAAAGTCTTCCGGGACGTCGGGTCCTGCTAGATGCTGGATATGGCGTAAGAATTGGGAGGGCTTCCGATCGCCCAGTTCCTCACGCGTGACCAGCTGCAGGATCTTCTTCTCCTTGGACGCAGATAGTCGCCTAATGAGTTCCGACTTCAGTCGCTCGTACTTATTGGGTGCTGGGGGTCCAGCTATGATGTCCTCCACCTCCGATGCATAAATGGGATCTAGCTGCCCCATAGCATGATGGAATTTGGTGCTATCAGCTGTAATATTGGCCAGAAAAAATTGGCTCTCAAGCTGGTAAAACCACAAAGCTGGTTTCTCCGGGTAAAATGGAGGTACACGTATGCCAACTCGCTGGATATCCTGCGATGAACTAGGTGGCACGTTGCCGCCGCCATTTTGTGTGTCTTTCGGCTCGGTCATGTTTCGTGTTCGTCGGGGTCACCAATGAAGCGGTAATGGGGTTGCAATAAATAAGCAAACGCAACAGCTTACAGAATGAAAGAAGTATAATGTCAAGATTAAAGTTCACAGTATACACAGTCACAGATAGAAAGTTAGAAGGCGAAATGAAGAGCACAGAAAGACAGAAAGAAAGCGATAGGCACAGTTCAGCACTAAGTAGAAAGTCAAAGCACAAGTCTATTTAAAGCACTGTTTAAAAGTTTATACGCTAACAAGGTTTGGTATTGTCGAATGCTAAACCGGCGGCGACGAGCGACAGCGACGTGCGCATGCGTCTCATATGGCTTCTCGACTGAGGAGTGCGGCGCGCTGCGCGAGTGTGAAAAAGATGGAACGACACGGCGCTCGCGCACGCTGAGGTAACCGGTCCGCATTCCACAAAACGACATAAAAAATATCTACTAACAAAATTATCTGTTTGTACTGATGTCTTAATTTTTAATTTATGCTATACAGAAAGTTATACAATACTAGGTTTTATTAATTAAGTTTTTAGTTGTATAAAATTAGATTTAAGTGTATATAGTGTATAGGTATATAATGTATAAATTAAGTGTAAATATTACTTTTTGTTGTTTTTGTTTATAAAATACTGACTTATTTTACTAAACATAACTTTTAATTTAAATAAATAATATTTTAAATAAGTAGCTACGCTACAGATACACCAAAAACAAATATTTCCGTTTATTTGTCTATTGTCACAGTAGAGGCGGTTGAATAAAGTCAATAAAAATTGCAGTTTAAGTTATGAAATTATTATCTGCTACTGGTAACCCTATTTTGACTTACCAGGGGCTCGAGTCTGCTATTGCAACCGTGTCTCAATGACCGGTCATTGATCGAATATTTGACAACTTTGACAGTTTTTGTATGGGAAATGTGTCATAAGTTTGACGTTATACGTCAAAAATCGATCATTGACCGGTTATTGAGACACGATTGCAATAGCAGACTCGACCCCCTGTAATGGCGGCAAAACGAGCCTGAACATAGGAATTAAGAAAAATTAAATTAATCAAAATAAAATTATGTCTCAAGTGTCTACGCAACTGGCCAATATGTGAAATCATTGAAACAGACGCGATCTTTGTAAAGTGGAGCTGCGAATTTTGTTGTAGTATGACTAACACAGCGAAGCTTGCCGAGAAGGCTGACTCGATATGTTTGCTGCGAAATACTCCAGCAAACATTAGAATGTATTACACCCGCTTTCTAATACAAAACAAAAAATATAAAATATATATGGTCAAAAAACTAGTCTTCCCTTCGGGGAAAAAAAAGAAAAAAAGAAACAATGTCTAATGTCAATACAATAATGTCATTGACCCAGTGAGTGACAGTTTGCCCGCGTTTCGCGGTATCGAATAATGGAGTCAACAGTGTCGGTTTCTAAGGTAAATTATTGTTTTCGTTAATTAATAATGCATACCTGTAAACTTTTGCCAATCAATGACTTTTATTCTCCAAAGCGTTTTCTAAAATATTGATTAAAAACTCAAATCAGATGACTGTAATTTTTACGCTCATAAACCTACTCACTACTTACTGAAGTAAACTTATTATTACACTTGTGTTCTATTTTCTTACTAGCTTTTGCTCGCGACTTCATACGCGCATCTCCCGTTTTTTCCCGTTCCCTTATGAATATTTTCTGCGCAATTTTCTTTACTTTTCTTCTTCAAATTATGAGAAAACTTAAAAAAAAATGAATGAAATCGGTACATAAAGTCGTTCCCAAGTTATGGCGTGACTAAGGGAAGCAAACACTTAGGCACCTCGATGTAACGACAGTCGATCTGGCACCGTTGGAGAGACTGCAGCACAGCCCAAGTCTCGATCGAATCGAAGGCTCTTAGTCCACAAACGCTAGGCAGAGGGGCAGATTATACTCTTCGGTCTTCTGTATAACCTGCCGCAGCATATGGCACTGGTCTAGGCGCCCAGTTTTGGAAGAGGGGCTCGTTTGAGCGTCGTGCTGGTGCGGGGTTAGACTCTGACGACTCTGCATCTGGCATCAGCTCAGCGAGCTCTCGTCGTTAGGGAGTAGGGGCTGCTGTGGAGAACTCCGGGCTCTTCCGTAGGCGGCCCAGACTAGAGGATGACCAGGGTTCGTTCTCAAACGAAAAGTTCGCCTCTGGACCGAAAAATCCCCACCAGTAGGCGAGGTAAGGGCCGAGAAGGAAGCAAGTGGAGGGTGCTCGCCTCCCAGGAGACAACCTACCGAGCCGCTAAGCTTGCCGAGGAGCGACCGGTCGAAGTGCTATCCCTTCGGCTTCTTCCGGCAGTGAGCCGGATACTGCTAGTGGTTCCGATAAGGAGCGTAAGGTCAGGTTTGCGGAGGTCGCGGAGGCTGCGGTCCACAATGTGGCCTTGAAGAGGACGCAGGCCTCTAAAAACAAGGCAAACAACTCCCGACCGACCCTACTTCATTCTGACGGCTGAGGCTAATTGTGGTGGACCTCCGTCGGACGAAATGTCCAAGCTGCGGGCAGAGGTCACCCGCTTGGTGGTTGCCACGTAGCTTCTCCAAAATGAGAACGCGAAACTCCGAGCAGACCTGGCCGGGCTCCAAGAAGCTGGCTTACAAGGGGCCCCGAATGCGGACGATGGCCGAGTGTCAAGGCGACGTCCTGATCACACGGGCATGCGAACCGTTGTGGTGAGCTGCCCCTTGTCGGTGGCTAAGATAATATTGGAGGGCCGAAGGCTCCTGGTGGGTTGGGTTTCTGCGCAGGTCAAACTGCTGGAATCCAGACCTCTGAGGTGCTTCCTCTGTCAAGTGTGTAACCATGTAGAAAGCCTGCGGACCGCCATCCGCAGGCATCAATAGCTGGCGAGCAATGAGTAGCTCGCCATACGATCAGAACAGGCCCAAGTCGACTGCGCGTTGTGTTCCATGCGCACCGGAAAGAGCTGTTAGCAAAGACGACGGGGCCTGCTAGGGCCAGAGCCTGCCAGGGTTGCAGAATTTGTTCGAAAAAATTACAGCGGCCCTGCACGATTCGCTGCGCCCGAACGCAAAGGGCAATAGAAGGAATACGAACGGGTTCCTGTAAGAGTCTGATACTTCCGCTCCACCCAGAGTGGAAGAAGTCATTTGATGATTATCAATCCTTAAAAAAAAATCTACTGCCGATACTATATGATTAACCGTTGAAGCACTGACATGTCAAAATTCCAAATTATGTAATAAATCTTACGTAATAGTAATAATAAACAATTAAATCGCGAAAATCTCGCGGCTCACCGGTGTGCAGACAGTGCTTGAGCGGTATTAAACTGTTTTTTTTTTATAATATCCGCCACCTTGACAAATATGTATTCATCAGATAGTCTAGTAAGTCTATGAATTCTTTATATGTAATAAATGTTTTAGTATAATAATAATAACGGCTGGGCGACGTTCGGGAAGTTGTGCGATATCTTCTCGTCTCACATACCACAGTGTCTCAAGACGAAAGTCTATGACCAGTGCGTGTTGCCAGTGATGACCTATGGACTCGAAACGTGTTCGCTCACAATGGGCCTCATCAGAAGGCTTAAAGTCACCCAAAGGGCAATGGAGAGGGCAATGCTCGGAGTTTCCTTGCGTGATCGAATCAGTAGTGATGATATCCGCAAGAGAACCAAGGTTAAAGTTTTGGAGTGGCGACCGCGTACCGGAAGACGCAGCGTTGGAAGGCCTCCCACAAGGTGGACCGATGACCTGGTGAGGGTCGCGGGTAACCGATGGATGCAAAACGCACAGGACCGGTTGTTGTGGTGACACTTGTGGGCGGCCTATGTTCAGCAGTGGACGTCTTTCGACTGATATGATGATGATGATGATGATGAAAAATAATAATAATCATTTACTTCCGACTTGGTCCATATTTGTTAGTAACAATATACTTAAAAACTAATGTTAGTATTACAGCTACCACACTGCGACATGAAGCCTCACCCACCTTTGCAGCATGAGGGACTCCCACCTATCTGCAAAAACACTCAGTATCGTATATTATTATTATTTATTTATTATATACTTTATTGTACACCTCACATCAATCACAGGTACAACGGTATTCAACGGGAATATATGTTTTAGGATATTCCCGTTGTCCCCATAGGAAAATCTCCGTTAAAGGGTACAAAGAAAATTTAATAAAATAATTAAAATTACTGTCCGTTGTTCCCCTTAATTTATTGTAATAATTAAATATACTTTTCAAATTATGTTGATGCAAGAGCGAGCGATGGGAGCTCGGGACTTGGGGCACCCCGACTCGGAGAGGTTAGGTTAGAAGGGGATGGCGAGGTCAAGTGAGCGAGCGAAGCGAGCAAACAAACTCCGCCATCACCTTTGTGGTTATTTTTTTGAAACTACCCAGAAATATGATTTACTTCCCGTTTTCCCCGTTAGCCAAATGTATGTTACGGAGACAACGGGAAGTAAATTTAATCACGTCCCGCTGTCCCCGTGACGGGGATACGGCATACGGGGACAACGGGATTAAAGGTATGTTTTCATAAAACTCATTCCAAATATGGCAATTATTCCAAGTTGACCGTTTTTTGTGCATTAGCTAGCAACAAAATGCAATTGTAATGCATTAATGCTAATAGCAGCTCAGGATAAGGCTGCGTTTCCTAATAGTACAGAAAGACGGAAGACGGTCAACAAAATGTCTGTTTATACGTATGACTGCAGTTAATTTAGAAGTCTTGTTCATAGAAGTTGATCATGTTAAACAAAGCACTCATATCTGACATTAGATGTCACCTGGAAAGACTCGTCTGCAAGTGCAAGATATACGAAAACTGACCAATAAGTTGAGAGTTGAAGTGAATTTGCGAATATGATTAGACTTGCAATTTCTTGTACTTGTTACTACGCGTTAATGCGTACCTACAAGGTCAAAGTTTGACGTGCTACGTTTCCCCATGCAAAAATACTCGCAGAAATTTTGCATGACTTTAAATAAAGTAGCCTATGAAACTGCACGTAACTGTGTTTTAATAAACCCCCACTATGATTGTGATTTCGAAAGTATGTACTAATAAAATCTTTGTTAGTAGTAGTGTACGTTAATATAAATGAATATACTAGGTATAGTTATTATAGGACTTTCAGCTAATAAAAACCAACAAAAAAAGAAACCATAGTCATTATCTTGATGTAATTGTTAAATCCATAAACTTTGCTATAAATTATGACTCTAAACAAAACAAAATAGGTAGGTAGGTAACATTTTTTCGATACACATTTTGTAGAACAAGATGATTTTTGATAGAGTTATTTAAATTCTGACTAAACCTATATTGTGATAAAATGTGCTCAATTCGGTCCAATCTGACAAATGGGTTTGAAACAACAGGGCCGCATTAGGAAGATAATATCAATCTTTAATTGTTTAAAAAAATCTTTACGATTTGCTTGGATGTGTTTAATTTTCTTGCAATTAAGTGAGACATGGTCCATAAATTAAAGTTAACCTAAATTTATTTGAGTTACATTTTTGACTGAGCCGCTATTTCAAAAAAACAGGTATTAATATCTTCCGTTAACAGAAATTGTTTAATTTTGTTGCCTAGAGTACTAAGGTATTTAATTAAATAAGTTTATGAAAAAAAATCGGAGTTAATATTTTTGCTTGAAGTACAATTCAAAAATTTAGTTTTTTTTATTTTTTCGAAAATCCCGAGGTTGAAAATGTTTAATTTTGAAGAAAAGAATTAGCTTTACCTATTCTCGACATATTGTAACTAACATTTTCGAGTTAATATTTTTTTCCGAGTTTTTATTAAAATAAACGCGTTTTTGTTTTTTTTTACTGTGATCCGGTTCTGGAAAATGTTTAATTTTTTGTTACTATTACAAGAGCTAAGGTCAAATACACGATTCAAGAAAAAAATCAGGGTTAGGAATTTTTGCAAGGTTCAAAGCTAATTTGACTGGACAGGTTAAAACTGTGACAAACGATCACATAACTATGCAATTATGAGTATGAAAACGCTTCTGTCATTAGTTTTTTAATTCTACCTCCGTGTGAGGAGAGAGAACATAATATTATACTTCTGTCTGTCGAGCAAATGGTGTTTATTTGTCTTGCTATTCAGTTTTACAAGGCGTTTTTATTTCGGAATTATTAATCGGTACTTTCATCATCATCATAATATCAGGCGAAAGACGTCTATTGCTGGACATAGGCCTCCCCCAAGTTTCGCCACAACAACCAGTCCTGTGCGTCTCGAATACATCGGCTACCAGCGACTCTCACCAGGTCATCGGTCCATCTTGTTCGGGCTTTCAACGCTGCGTCTTCCGGTACGCGGTCGCCACTCCAGAACTTTTCGGCCTCAACCTCGACCATCTGTTCTGCGAATAATGAGCCCTGCCCACTGCCACTTCAGTTTGGCGATCCTTCGGCTCATGTCGGTAACCTTGGTTCTCTTGCGGATATCATCGTTCATGATTCTATCACCCAAGAAAACTCCGAGCATTGCCCTCTCCATTGCCCTTTGGGTGACTTTAAACCTTCTGATGAGGCCCATTGTGAGCGACCAGGTTTCGGTTCCATAAGTCATCATCACTGGCAATACGCACTGGTCATAGACTTTCGTCTTGAGACAATGTGGTATATGAGACGAGAAGATATCACGCAACTTCCCGAACGCCGCCCAGCCAAGTCGGATTCGACGGTTGAGCTCTTCCTCGAAGTTTGTTACCTGACTGGACCGTTTGTCCCAGGTAGACGTAGTCGTCTACAACTTCGAGTGTAGAGCCTCCGATCTTGATAGGAGTGGGTGCTACATGGGTATTTACCATGTTCATGGTTTTGTCCATGTTCATTTTAAGACCCACTCTTTCGGAAGCTCTACTGAGGTCATCGAGCATTGTACTGAGGTCCTCCATAGTCTCAGCCATGACGACTTCGGCAAATCGAAGGTGAGTGATGTACTCGCCATTGACATAATGCCTAGCCTGCTCCTGTACAAAACCTTGAAGATATCCTCCACTGCGGCCGTGAACAGTTTCGGAGAATTTACGTTTCTCTGCCTCACACCCTGCTGCAAGAGGATAGGTTTCGTAAACTGATCCTGAAGTCGGACTGACATAGTGGCGTTTTCGTACAAACACTTAAGCACCTCGATGTACCGATAGTCGATCTAGCACCGTTGGAGAGACTACAGCACAGCCCAAGTCTCGATCGAATCGAAGGCTTTCTTGTAGTCTACAAACGCTAGGCAAAGGGGCAGATAATACTCCTCGGTCTTCTCATCGACACTTTAATTGTTTTTTTGATAAACATTGCGGAATGGAAAAAACATGTTTCGAATTATCATTATGACGGAATTTTTGTTATTCGATCTATTGAAACTTGGTATTTTGAGAATAGTAAAAACATTAGGAATATTGAAATCTCGGAATTATAAAAATAGGATGAATGATAAATCGGAGTTGTTATAATATTAGGAATTTTAAACCATTCGGTATTTTGACATTCGTATTTGTGACTGATGGAATGAACTTTTTCGTATTTATGTAGTGTACCCGTAAGGTATCACCCCCCTTCAGGCTTTGCACCCGTCCCTGTACCTACATTATTTAGATTGACAGTCAGCGAAATTTGCCGCGAACCCTTCGCGGCAAATTTCGCTGACTGTCAATCTGAATCAGACTTGATTTATTTGCTCGCTAATAGGTAACTACTCCAACAAACATTCAATGTGTTACATCTGCAAAACAAAGCGTTTTTATAATATATGAAACAACTTAGGACTTGACTTAAAAGCCTCAGTGGCCAGATTATTGAATTTCAAAAAAAAAAAGAAAAGAGGAAAGAAGTTTAAGAAGTTGTAGCGGGAAGGAGAAGAGGAGAGAGGAGAAGGAGGCTAGAAGGAGTTTTTGGCGGGATTTTAACGAGTGAAGTTTAATGGCTGTTTTTTATTCCCAGTGGATATTGTGGTGTAAAATTGGTGTAGTTTTATGTGATATGTCTCAAGTGTCTACGCAACTGGCCAATATGTGAAATCATTGAAATAGACGCGATCTCGGTAAAGTGGAGCTGTGAATTTTATTGTAGTATGGCCAAGAAGGCTTGATATATTTGCTCCCAAATAGCAATTCTCCAGCAAACAGAATGTACTACACCCGCTTTCTATTCTAATGCAAAACAAAAAATATAAAAGAACGTAAGACTAGGCAATATGGTCAAAAGACTATTAGCCTTCCCTTCGGAGTAAATTTAAAAAAAAGGTAGCGGGAAAGGGCAGAAAATTAAACGCCGACATAATTTTTTGTAACAGAAACATGATTTTATTGTTATTACCGAAGTTTTCTTTGAAATGGCTGATATCGAATTGATCTTACAATTTTATACATCTACATTACACAATTATAATAATAATGCATGAAGGCAAATGCCTGTTTCACAGCTGGCGGTTCGGAGAAAACACGTTCTTTGCAGAACATAACGAACGGCTGACTGGATGTGAAACATTACCTATTACTTAATCAAGATCACGTCAAGATCGAAAAGTTTACGAAAATGCCAAGTGCCAACTCGTGCATTGGTGTTAAGCTATTTCAGGGATTTAAAGAAATATGAGTTCAGTTTACCGTATGCTTAAGCCTAACTAAAGTTGAAAGCTGAATTCTGAAGTAGATTGGTATAACCTACATAGAGCGGTTTCTACCATACTGTTATTTTCTGAGTAGGTAATGCCTAATATCCGATGATTTCAAATACGTTTTCAATTGTAGTGAAGCAAGAACCCACCAGAAGAATCTATTCCATACGTACGATTTCGCGATAGAAATATAGGGAGGAATGTGTAATGTAGCCAGGGCTGTTGCAATAAGATGGACCGAAAAATGCTGCCTCTAGCCAGTTTTGATTCTTCGTTTAGTACGGTGATGTTACAGAATACTGACAAGTAGATAAATACCTACTTATTAAGTTATTTGTCAATTCATAAAATTAACATTCCAGGAAGCTTGTGTGCCTAAATCTATTAAAACTGAGTGCAAAAAATACTTAAATACTAAATTGAAACTATTACAATACGTAGGTATCCACTTTCGCAGATTCATTTCTTATTTAACAATACATTATTAAATCTACTCTTATTTACATTAACACATCTCTCGAAAGTTCGTAAGTAGGTAGGTACTAAAAATATTTTTTACTTTCAACCCTTACATCGTTTAATAAAAAAATATACTTCAGAAGGCCTCGAGTCCGTCATTAATTTTAATACATATATTTTGCAACTATCTTTAAAACTAAGTGATCACTGCGTTGGTGAGCGCGGTGGTAGTGCGGACTCCTCACATGGCGAGTGACGTTCTTCTTCAGTGCTGAACTTGTACTCTCGTTCGCTTTGTGGGTGTTCCTGCCCGGGGGGCGTGGCTCGGCCTTCGCCAGCCGTTGCAGCTTCGAGCGTAGGCCC
This sequence comes from Melanchra persicariae, assembly GCA_947386135.1. Classification (NCBI taxonomy): domain Eukaryota; kingdom Metazoa; phylum Arthropoda; class Insecta; order Lepidoptera; family Noctuidae; genus Melanchra; species Melanchra persicariae. The sequence goes on along the minus strand of OX376650.1, from coordinate 11,551,801 downwards.
CGTAGGCCCGAATGACATCCCTTCTGCGCCATATGACACTTCTCCAGTCCCGACGTACTCAGAGGGCTGATAGCCGTAACTATTTAAACTGAAAAAAAAAATCTACTGTTTGAATTTGTTCCAGATGGATATGGTCAAGGTATGCAAATGAAAAAAACAATAATAATTTGAGCTCATAACTAAGCAGAAAAGAATTATGCATACCTGTTTGGCCAATATGATATATCTTCAATGGCATGATGAGCATACGGTGCGTAAGCATGTTGATAGTACGGCGAATGATGTTGCGTTGGAGTTTCGTACTGTAGCGGGTAAAGTGGCGCGGGGGCTGATGATGGCGCTGAGGTGCTTGTCGGCGGCGCGGGTGCATACTCCAGGGGAGCTGGGTAGGCGTGTGGGGGGGTTCGGTACGGAGCAGGAGAGGTGTTGGGCTGCGGTGAGCTGCCGCCTTGCGCTGAGTTCCAGTACCCACTGCTGCTCACCCATGTGTAACTGCCGCTGCCGTTCGTCGCTGTAGTCGTACGTTCTGGATTGCTATAGGAGGCTATGGAATGGAGGTAGATATTAAAATTATGTAAATATATGCATACGTAGTTCCCCATCATACATAGTACTTAGGCCCATATTCCACTACTGTTTGAAGGACCTTCTCAAATCAAGCGCCATGATAACGAACAAATTCATTCAATTAATGATATTATTGACATCATATCCTGAGAATATGAACTATCTGGTACATCGGAAACCAACTCTATGAGGGTTCAAAAAATCGACGAAACACTTCGAGAAAAGGTAGGTAGTGCCCTTGCGCTTCGCTTGGCTCGCCTTGGCGGATAATAAATAACAAGATAGGTAACTATACCAAATTTTCAATTTGATAATTCGAAATGGCGTTGAGTTGGATGGAAAATAATCTCGTTCGAGCTCTTTTGCAGAATTTGGTGCTCGATCAACAGAGATAAGATATTGGAAGCATATTTAAGCAAAAATTAAATAAGCCCATGTAAATTGATTTAAATACCTTCCAGAAGAGTCGAGTCTGTCGATATAACATAGGTAATTACATATGTTCTCTATTGACGTCGTGTGGACTCTAGTCTTTAGTCTAGTATTTGGAAGCACAATTTATTCATTGCTTTACTTACAAGGTGGTGACAATGTTCGTGGTCGTGAGGGTGGCCGCGGGGGGTACGGCGCAGGTCTTCTGGAGGCTGCGTTGCTACCTCCATACAATGACTGCGACGTCACGAACCATCCACCGACTGCAAATTTAACAGCAGTTTCTATTTTTTTATTTTTCACAGCAATGAGTGTGTAGACATTATTAACGTCCCATAATTTAATTAAAAGAAAGAAAAATTGTTCGCTACGGTATTGATTTAGAACTGATTTTCCAAATTAAAACAGATCGTGCAAAGTGAATTCGGTAGCGCCCCGCCTCGGGCAGTTTAGTTATTTATTAACCATTCATAGAAGATTATTAGGCGGCTTGCTAGTAGAGTTATAGTGCTTTTCTCAAGAAAATAAGGAGACTGATCAGGGGCCCTACCATGACGTGTTAAAGCGTGAGTCGTTCGAGCGAGAAGGAGGGATGGAACTATACAGGGTGTATAGCTCCGTCCCATTTTCTCGCTCGAACGACTCGCGCATTTAGACGTCATGGTAGGGCCGCAGGCCACCGCTGCAAGCCATGGCGATCTAGGCCATATGGTAAATTCGCTATAACATTATAGTCTATGAGATCCGCTACGAAATGAATTTCTGGTTACTTATAAGATGTTAAGTTGGTGACGTAAGGTCAGCGACATACATAGGTAAGTCCGTGTACCGATCCATCATATCAAAAGAGATTTAGAATGCTAACGAAAGATAAAATATTATGTGTTTGTATCAATTCAAGTGGAGATGATAATTACTTCATAAACTAGCATTATAATCAATTCAAAATAGGAATAAGATTGTACAGACCTTCCAATGCGGATTTTGTTCGAGTCACCGCGTCCCTGGAACGCAAAGGGCACTAGGAGGTCTGACACTCCCTCCCGCTCCACCCAGAGCGGAAGGAGTTATTTGTTGGTTTTAAACCATCCATAAAAAAGACCTTCCAATATTAAAAAAAAATCATTGAAGACGGTGTCCCTAACTGTATCTCGAACTATCCTAACTAATATTATAAATGCGAGAGTGAGTTTGTTTGTTTGATACCTACATTTTGAAGACGGTTATGAGGGTGATTCTATTCTACAGCCAAAAAATTGTGCATTGATTTTTTGTGTGAATAGGTAATTTTTTATTCTTTGATATTATTCTTAGCTTTGGCGATAGAAATCGACACAATATAATTCGTTATTGATTACACTTTCACAGAATCACACTTCACACCATCATTAATGGAATTTATAAGTCGCTTATTTGTATACAAATAACTCACATTGCGGATATTGATGTGGCGAAGAACTCTGTTGGGGATAATGCGTGCCCACAAAATCTCTTTGATAATAACCCTCAGGTCTTTCCTTGGCGTCTAAGAAGGCTTTCGCAAACGGGTTGTATTTGATCTTCAGTGACGTCACCTCTTCGTTCTGGTAAGCTGTGACAGCTATGAACTGCGTCTCGGGGAATGGGTAAGTCATGATACGTCGAAGGTCAGTACCCACTTTTACCAAGTGTACCCGAGGCTCGTATTTGTGCAAGCTATTTAACATTATCTGAAATCAAAAATATTTGAATTAACATGCATCAAATTGAAATAGCCCTGTGAATTTTCCCTGCAGGGTTTGACACTCTTCATAGAGAGTGCGAACTCGAAACCACTTCTGCTTGAATGATACGAACATAATTATAAACTACATCATCGAATCTATATTTATTCTGCAGAGCCATATACTATAATCTGGGTCGGCGCGATTCTCTAAGAGAACTGTTTAAGGATATTAACATAATGACGGTACCTTGTCAATACATACGAAACATTACGCAACGTGTAACAGAATAAACGCAATACCAATATCGCAATATCATTGTACCTACACTCAAGCGAAATCGCGAAAAAAAAAATCAGCTGTTCAGACCTGCATTTTGTCGAGATAAGTGCACGGAAATGTTTGGGGCAGTGGATTTTCTTTTCGAGATTTCAGCTTCAATTGAACAATAGTTGATGTTATTAAAGTTAAGCTTTCCCAAAGAAACAGGGCTTTTCATTATAGGCAATATGTGGATTCTGCCGAATTGTACCTACAATTCGGCAGAATCCACATATTGCAGGTGAACATTCAACAGAAAGTTGCCACGCGTCTTTCAAATGCTTATTGTATTAAATGCAGTACAATGAGATGTGTACATCATTACTGTTAGCATAACGACCACAGGGGCATCAGCTTATTTTTAAGATATGTGTAATGTAAACATAGCGCAGAGACAATAATTATTACAAAATGATAGTGCGTACAGACCCCCGCTAAACAGTTGGTAAAGCTACAGATTTCACACCGAGCCGTCAACGTATGGATCTAGATGTATCAGATGTTTGCTTTCATATTCATTCGCACCACATACAACCGTGAGAACTGCCTTCTACGAACTAGCGGTAGCCACGAAACTGAAGCACACTCACACCTTGCCATCAAGAGCTTTCTGTTATAAAATTAGTATTCCGACTATACTGTGAACTAATTATTATGCTCGGTCAGGCACATAATCTGACGTGGATCCCGCTATAAATATTGAATCTGTAATTTGTGTTTATCCTGCTCGAGACTCATTTTAACTCATTTATGCCTATGAGAAACAATGTAAATTCTTGCAGTAAACTCTACAAAGTATCTCGTAAACGGACGTCTGATTCGCAAATGTGTTATTCTTTATGCAGTAGGTAGGTATATATTATTGAGCTATTACAATACAATGTTCATGTTCGTTGACCTATCTCACTCATTTCTTGAATCACTGCAGGATATTCATCTTCACAATTTTAGAGAAACATTAAAATCGGTCAATAAGTTAAGTTATATTGTAAGTATATACTTTACCTGTCCATTTCCATTAGTTTTATTTGTAAGTTTTACTTTAGCAAAAGATATTGGTTCTTTCATCCAATGCGCTCCGAAGTTGGGGCTCTCAGGATGAATATAAATTGCGTTAGATGGTGGGACTTCCGCCTTTCCGCCGGGCACCTATGAAAACACAATCAATAATTTATAACCCTGGCTAATAATATGAACATACTAAGTGCTTCAAGGAATGCGTTTAACTTAATTATTATTATTACGAAACTGCATGAAAAACATTGATAACAGTTTCCAATATTCCCATATTTGGTAACACATACCCATTCTCCATTTACGTATTTCCAGCGATGCGAGTCCACTTGCACAAATTCTAAGAGCACGGTGTACATCGCCGTTGGGTCCAAGCCACTGGCAGTTACTTTGACTACGGGGAACATTCGTCTGGAACAAAACAAAAATCCTGAATACACAAGCTTTAATGAATTTATGACGTTCCTTGCTTTTTAGACTCAAGGGTTGGCTCTAAGTTCGAACGTAGATAAACGATATCAGCCAGATAACATCGAAAATGGCTTTTTTTTTGTTCTTATCTCAAGCCGGATACTACCGCGGACAGGTAGTTCCCAAATAATTGTGTTCTGGTAGGTAAAACAAGTCAAAAATATACTCTGCAGGGTCAAACGGTCTGCCAGGGTTCAGGATTCTGTTCGAAAGAGTTACAGTGGCCCTGGAAAGCAAAGGGCACTAAGAGGAGCACGGATGGGTTTTCAGTCAGTAAGAGTCTGACACTCCCTTCCGCTCCGTCCAGAGCGGGAGGAGTCATTTGATGATTTCCCATCCATAAAAAAGGGTCAAACGGTAGACTCTTCAACGATATCCTTATACGCTAAAAGATATGTCGGGTCAGTCAGGTGCATTTCTTTAGATTATTTGAAACAAAAACACGATAACCAATCATCATTAACATTGATATCTAAATCTGGACGGGGTCACAACCTTCACGCGTTCAAAACTAATATAAGTAGGTAGTCTTTTAAAAATGGATAACTAAAATTTATATTTTTTTTTTTCGTTTCGCTTAGCTCTATGTTTAAATGGTTTAAAACTTAAAAACAACACAGCAAATAAACAACAAAATAATTTAGTTCTTATAGCCACGTTACTGTGGAACAAAACGTCACTTCGTCAAGGGTAAGGGTTCCGTCATTGCTCATCGGCATCGGGCGGTATCATTTAGCCACCCAGCGTTAATGAGTAAGACCTACCACGTTAATAGCTGAAAACTAGCCGCCGGTCGGCGAGCGTTTAGCACTGGCAAAATGTGACCCTGTAAGTACCTACACCATCATTGCGTTCTGAACGTTTCGCTCTGACTAGTATTGCCGAGACAGTTAAAAAAGAAATATAGTGAAGTCGATTTCGGCAACGGTTTTGGTACAAACGACACGCAGAAAAAAAAGCAGCTATTATTTTAATAGTTGCATGGAGGTAGCCCTTTAGTCTTTAACCTAGCAATGAAGGGTCTGATCTGATGTCGTTTGCTAGACTTCTGTGTTCCGAATCTCAAACGCCATGGCTAAAAGGAACCTGGAAAATTATAATTATTAATCCGGAAAAACGATGGCCAAGAAAGATATCATCGCTGATATTCGCAATAGCCATGTTCATAGCCACGAGCCCTGCATTAAATTGCTCTAATATAGTTATAACGAAAACGTTGTTTACTTTTTGAACAGTTGTTTATTAATAACACTATGCTGCTAATGCGTTGCAAATCGTACCTATATATTTTAAAGCTATTATTTATTTCTTAGTTCGCACTTCCATAAAATACATAACCAAGTATAGATTCCAATGTGGTCGATTGAAAAGCAAGCATAATGTATGGCTTCATGCAGTTTTTAGAAGTCATCCAACAAATTGAATTCCGTACATCCGTAAGAAACGGAACCCTTATACATAGAATCACTCGGGTGTCCGAATCTACTGGACGAATCTACTGGACCGATTTTGTTGAAAGGGGATATATTATATAACCTTTATAGCATGGCACGGCGCGCAATTAAATATATGGGTCGAGGACACTTAAACAAAGAAAACATATTTATAACATGGTGCCCTAAAGTGTCACATTACCGAGATATTAGGAGGTAAAGTTGCCAAGTCAGAACAAAAACAAACATTAAAAATAAAATAATTACGTGCTTATATGTTGTAGATTGTATTCAAATAATAGCTCCCGGTACACGGGTGTTAAAATAACATGTTTAAAAAAAAATCATTCGTAACCCTTTGCACGCGAGTCCGAATCTCACTTATGGATATTTATCAAAACGTAAGCTCTCGAGTCTCTCGACATGATTGCCCAAGCAATATTTGGATTTTGTCACCAGTATGAATTTCCAAGGTCAACGATTTATGATAAGTCTTAAATTAAACCCATTAATCCATAGACACATATCAACAGCTGTTTCAAAAAGATGATAAAGATATCCTTTTAAATATCTTTATTTAATCATCTTTTGGAAACAAAAGAAACTGAGTAATATGTAGGTACAGATATGCCTAGGTACACACACATAACACCACTGAAAAGGTTATTTACAAATAAGTACATAAAAACTTATTTACAAATAAGTACCTACAAAAAACTTATTTACAAATAGGTACCTACAAAAAACTTATTTACAAATAAGTACAAAAAAACTTATTAGTTATTATTGGCGATGCAAAGATTCTAACTAGCGCCGCTAGTGTCAAAATTGTGAAGCTGTCTGAACGACACTTTCGACAGCGTTGCCAACGTGTGGGGAATTCCCCAAACTGCAGGGAATCTCAAGTTAGGGAATGTGACTTAGATTTTCGGGGAATGTTATAAATTGGTGTTGGCAGCACTGCAAGTGTCATTCTTAGGCAACTTCTAAATTTCGCCGCTAGAGGTGCGCGCGTAATCCTTGCATCGCCAATATGCTATCTAGTAGAAAATAATATGTATGAATGTACAAGCGGAGTAAAAAGGGGGATGGGAAGAACTCATAGAGCATCGAAAAATTCTTCCAAATCGCTGTCAATGGGAAAAGTGCCCGCGAACACTGGCCGCATTGCCACGTTGAATGGCAATGCTGATTCGTTGGCCAAAGAAAAGGCCAGCCCTCTGGTCACGTGATGAGTCGACTAACTGAAAACTCGATCAGCACTCGGGCCCCATGGCCCTAGTGTTTCAACCCCAAACGTTTCAAATACATAATTACCAATAAGGTTGTTGTATTTGCGCCGTTTGCCCCAGCACAACCCCCCGTACTAGGAAAATGGGATGGCGCAAAGGTGTCGACACATGTTACATCCCACACCAAAGGCCTACCCAGCTTCCAAGGCACTATGGTCTTCCCATCTGACCTCTTCCCATCGTCTCGAGCCCGACGGATGATGACATTAATGCTGGCGTGCCGTACTATCCGACCAACGCTTTTACTGCGGGGATAGGTCATGGTGTCCGAGGCAGTCCACTGCTTCACCATATTGGCAGCGATGTACAGCTCCACTGGGAGCACATGTAGGGAGTAAACATGTAGCGATCCGGAAGGTGTTGTCACTCAGCATAGTATCTAATATATTATATGTTGAGTGCCGGTAATGCCTGTGGCCAGAGGCCCGACTCCCATTCGCCCACAGCCAGCAGCCGGGCCCGGTGGGCAGTGTTGGCTGGGCCGAAATGGGACCTGGAACCGGTCCGGGCAAGAGAAATGAACTTTTAGTACCGGATTAAGCCAGCGCGGGGTCTAGGGCTACCTTTTTTGGGAGAAATATAGTATTTTTCGTAAATCATTGCAAAAATGAAGTACTTTTTCCTAAAGCATAGGTGCGGCTTGCTGAGAGAATACCGAAAACATATTTGAAAACTTTCAGATACGAGCCCTGTAGTGAGAGGCCCACTTTTTGAATAAAAAGGGCACTTTTTAACGTGATATTCAGATCCATTCATTTTCATTTGATCGGATGCGGCTTCACGCAAAATCACATAAATAGACAAATCTGACGAAGAAATGGTGGGCCCAAATATGACGACTTTGAAAACTCCGATTAGGACAATTTTTTAGATTCCGAAACTCTAATGGAAAAACGGATCCCTTGAAATTACGAAGAGAATTGCCCTGATCTTTAACTTTAGATACATCATCTTTATAACTCTTACCTTCCATTCTTAGTGACGATCATTTCATTGGTGAGCGTCTGGAAACGCACCCACAATTCTCTGTCGTCGAGGGCCACGTTGACTTCTCTTTCGCGACCGCTGCGAGAGCTGCCACCGCCCACCGTCGGCTCCACAGCGCTCAGGATGTGCGATGCTGCCATCCTGTTAACGAAACATTGTTGTTTATTATCATAGCATAAAACATAATTAAAAAAATGTAGGTGTACTATACAGGTTGTTCCAGAAAGGTGTGGTCATATTTAAGAGGTTGGGTAGCTGATATACATTACGGAAAAAATGTGAAAACATGTTTTTTTTTTTTTAATCCGACCAGATGAAAAGACTAAAAACTTCCGAAGAAGTAACTTTTCAAGCAGTAGGTATGATGCAGTTGGTGACATCAAAACTGTGATTAAACTAATAAGTAAATGCCACCACTTGTAACAAACTGCTTAAAAAATAATTTCTTTCTCGCTTTTTCTTTTAATCTTTTTCGCTTTTTCACCTACTATTTTAACCGATTTCCTTCAAAAAGGAGGAGTTTTATGTTCGACTGCATATATTTTTATTTGTATGTTCACCGATTTCTCCGCCAATTGTGGACTTATTTTTTTTTTATTCAAATTCGTATACTCCTGAGGTGTTCCAATTGTCACCAAGTCAGAATCTGATGATGGGATCCACGGGAAATCGAGGGCAACCCTTAAATTTTAAAGGCACATAGGTACAATGTTTTTCATATACTTTATAATGTAATTCAGATATTTGTGTAGAATATACGTAATACCAGAGTTTTTGTGACTACAACTGGATGGTATACATATCTGGACGACATGTGGTTTCAGCAAGACGGCGCGGCGCCACCTGCCCCACCACCCATGAAACAATCGATTTATTGCAGCAACGATTTCCGAACCAAATCATCTCACGAAATTCAGATGTCAACTGGCTACCAAGATCATGCGATTTAATGCCGTGCGATTTCTTTCTTTGGGGTTTTGTGAAATCTCGAGTTTGTGCGAATAAACCAGAAACAATTTTTAGCATGAGATACAGTCAAAAAGTCATACAAAATTACATGAAAAGAGCCGTGGGAGCCATTTGCCGGATATTTCATTCCATACATAATCGGAACATATGTCTTCTTTATAAACCCTACTAATATTATAAAGAATACCAATACCATCAACGGTACTGGTTTTTCTCATGCATCAAGATAAAAATTATATTACAATTATTTTCTTTATTTTTGAAGTCATTCTGCAATTAGAATGCCAATTTTGTATAGGGGTTTATTTTGTAAACTTAATAAGTTTCTTCTTTTTTCTTTTGATAAAATGAATTACCTACTGCCGGCTATTCTTACGTTAAAGTGTTGCCATAATCAAAATAAGTAAATATATTGACAACTCTAATCGATTTTTTTTGTATACGATTACAAATTAATATAAATGTAAAGTCATTGGAAAGGTAAATCGCGGGGTTTTTGAGAGATGGAGATGATACTACTGTGGTGTGAAATAATTAGTATTTGACACACACAGTAGTCGTATTATTTTGCTTTCAAAACTTTTTAAAGCACACTTCACTCACTCACTCACTGCACTTTGTTAGCTAACGATACATATGAGTGATTGCATAGATTGTTTTTTAATTATCTTGCTTCGGTTTGATATAAATCGAACCTTTTTAATAAATTAATGATTATAGAACTAAATCAGTCATTTGAAATAATTGTGTCGAGTGTATTTATTCGATTAATCAATTTTCATTTAAAATCTAAAGTGACAACATTGGTGTTGGTGTCTCAAATTGAATTGTCATTGTCAAAAAGTCCAATGTCAATTGCGCGTGGTGCATGCTAAGTTTGTTCATAGCGATTTAAATATTACAGTTTTTTTTGTGTTGATCGAGTCCTACTCTCCACAGTAATTGTGATATCCCTAAGGCTACCCACTGACCTAACTATTTGTTTATTTCTTGTTTTCAATCACTATCGCTTACTTTAATGTGAAATTGTGAATCTTACGCCAGGACGTTTTTACGCCAGGAAGTTTTCACTTTGTTTGAAGTTGTGTGTGATTCGTATTTTGTTGTACTGTTTTAACAGGAAATATAAAGGCAAGGTACTGATTTATTTAAGTCTCTATCCCATCAGATATGCTAAATAATCTGCTCTCCAAACTACGACCTATAAAGTTACTTCTATACACAACGGATATTTCTATTTTGAGGTTAAGTTACGTTTTCTAAAAAAACTTGGAAATGCGAGTTTTGATTCCAAAATGGGAATTGTAGATGGTTATTTCGTTAATTTATAAACCATCTAAAACAACTTTGGAATTGACGCAACTCTGTACCGTGGTCCATATTGTCGTGGTCATTCTCCTTTCACAACTTACTCAAAAAATACGTGTTTTTTTTTAAACGCAATAGTGCACTTATATTGAGACATCATAATACAATAGTTCGAATTTCAATTATCGAACAGTTGCCCACCGGCCACAACAACCGTCCGGTCGGAAGATACTCCCTTTTCAATGGAGGTTTGCGGGACTTTACTCTCTGTTCCGCATACCTCTATATCACCACCCTATCGTTATGGGGATTGAATCGTAAATCGTAAAACTATCCATTATTTGTAGTTAGTGTTTAGGATTAATTGTTCGAGTTTAAGTTTATAGGTCACTCTTATGATCCGCAGCAATGATCACACGGTTTTGAAAGCGTTTACACGCCACGCAAGTCGGTGTATTTAAGTCGTCCTTATACTGGCAATCTTTTGTTTCGTGTGCCTCCGAACAATCAGCACATGTAGGTTATTTATTAACCGAACTGTTGACAATGTAGGCGCCGAACTACTTCAACATCATCAATAAAACGGCAGGTAACCCGTAACGACTACCAAAGATCTACAAATAACAGCCGGGACCCGCGACCTAACCTGCTTTCCGAAGCAAAAAAGAGTCTCGGTATGTCAGTATGTTAAGATGGTCACCCATCCACATGCAAACCTCGACAAGCGTTGTTTAACTTTGAAGATCGACCCGTGCGGCTGATATTATTCAGTCACGAGCAACGGGGTCGGCTGCCAGCAACGGGTTCGCGTTACTGCAAAAACCTCGTGCTTTTATGCCACGAGCTTATTTCCCACCGGCGGCGGCGGAGGCGCGGCGCGCAGCCGTCCGCTCGCGGCTCCTAGATTCCCCTCCCTACAAACAAGTCAACCTACTGACCATAGACTCCAATTGTCCATAGCGTCGACGGAAGCATGAACATATTATGATTCAAGAATCTAGCTGGCGACGACGAAGACCATCTTTTTGTTGTTGTGGTTCGTTACACGCCCAGATGGGAGAGTGTTAAGGGACACACGTGGCTAATTTGTAGGGATCAAGAAGCGCCTGCGGACTTAAAAATAAGATGGCCAAGGGTGCTATGTCCGCAGCCGCCCCAAGATTCGGCCCGTATAACTTATGTTATTCGGGCCATGGGAAGGTATTGGAGGGAGTGTCCATAGACAATTAGTTTTATATTGATTGAAACCAAATCGCCATTTTAATCACTGTGACAAGATCTAATTTAGAAACATTTATAAACCAATTCTATGTTTAATTGGGCTCAATAAATTCATTTAGGTACTCCTTAATTTCTTACGACGCAAACGCCATCTCTTAGCTTTACGTTGAGATACGAGATATGTCAATACTGACAAGTCGCTAGCCGTCAACAATTACAATTTTGCAACGTCACACTCCTCTCTCGATGACTTTATCGATTTTCAAAATTTTGTCGATCCAAAGATCCGAAAAAAAAATTCTCATTTTTCTAATTATCTATCCTAATATAATAGTCAAAACTTAAATTCAAATCGGTCAAATACAATTTTGATTTCTATACTGTCCATCAAGCTTAATTTTACAGCCATTTTTTTTAAAGCAGTATTAATTGAATACAAAGTTGTGATTTGACTTCGGTAAATAAAATTTTACCTTCAAGCAACGTCCTACCAGTTACACACAACTCGGACGTTGCCATAAAACAAACATTGTTTTAAATTAAGAAACATGTATCAAATCAATTACGAGCCAAACATTGCCAAGCTACTCTATTACAACATCAATGTTGTGTGCTGACAAACAAATTGGTAACTTAGATTTTATGTAAGCAGTAGGTATTATAGCTAACAAAATAATATTGAATTTCTAAGATGCTGAAGTATAATATCGATATCGATTAGATTACTGAATGCCGTTCAAATTAAAGTCGCACATCTCAGGACTCAGGCACCCTGCCAGGGTCGCGGATTTTGTTCGAAAGAGTTACAGCGGCCCTGGAACGCAAAAGGCACTAGAAAGAGCATGGGTGGGTTTTAGACAGTAAAATTCTGACACTCCCTGCCGCTCCACCCAGAGCGGAAGGGGTCATTTGATTTCCCAACCTTAAAAAAAAAAAAAGAACTCGTGCACAGTTCCGCACGATCCATCTCAAAAATCTTGTGGAAATGTAGGGAAATTAGAAGTGTTTTCGACATTTTGCGACTATTGTAGAGCCGCAAACACGAATGCTCCTTAAAAATACGAGAATTGCCCCTCCGATGTCAAACCAATCGGCTCTCTATCACGCTACATCTTAGGACATGGGCCTTGTTATAATTTCCTGACATTGTTATAGTAGATTTTTGGAAGAAGGCCTCTTCTACAGGTGCGAGCATGAATGGTGATCCTAGCAGCATTATTTTATAATCGCCGTCCTGTGTTTAGCAATTATGGTGACACGTGACACTTGATTAACGCGGGATGGCAATTAAGGTCCGAGGGAACATACTCCAGGGATAAAATTACCCTTTGTCCTAAACCAGGTCATTTTCCGTACGTGTGCCAAGTTTCATTACAATCCGTTTAACGGTTTTGATGTGAAAAACTGAAAACGTAACAGACTCACAGGCACCATTTGCATTTATAGAACCTATGGAAGTCTGGATATAATTCCAGGTTATGTAATGTAACGCACGATGTTATCATTCCTCGATGACAGTGATATTATTGATTGATCATTTTTGAATTAAATTTATTATTTATAATTTTTTAATCAGATTAAGAGCGTTAAAACTCAATAAAATGTTGAAAATGACCAAAATGCTTAAAAATCTTCCGTTTGCGAGAAAGAAAATGTAGTTGCAGCATCACCCGTGCTTGGTGTCGCAGGTCGATTCTTGGCCACCGTAGGCGCGGGCCTGCGCACGGCGAGTATTGGGTGACTCGCCGATCAAAATCAGGCCCGGGTCGACGACGACGGCGCGTTGTGTTCCACGCGCGCCTCAAAAACATGTCAGCATAATAGACGGGGCCAGGTAGGGCCAGAGCCTGCCAGGATTACGGAATTTGTTCGAAAGTCACCGCGACCCTGGAATGGAAAGGGCGTTAAGAGGAACACGGATGGGTTTTAGTCAGTAAGAGTCTGACCCTCCCCCCCGCATCACCCGCGCCGTTTCCTATGGGCATGTACATAATGTGCGTGTAGTGAAGGTATGTGTTTGTTTTATAACTTTACAGATTTTTGACGAAATGATATGCAAAATCCTTGAATTGAAAACTTTGTTGTCAAAAACAAAATGTTACAACACAATATTTACTTTATTCTGGCACTTCAAAGTATTGGTTCAATGCGTCTTATTTTTATTGATGACCAAACATCTTTGGACAATATATTATTTAAAGCTAGAGGCCTTAGACAAGTGACATTCTGTCAGCGGTAGCGTGGCGACCGCTATTGACAAAACGTCAAAAATCTATAGACATTTGATTGGGGATTGACAAACGCTGTAGAAATGTCACGTTCCTAATCCCCTGAAGCATTTCAACACTCTCATTTGATGATAGAACGGCCCTTTTGCCTCTGGTTACTTGTTAAAAACTCAAAATATTAGAGCTTAATATTTAAGTACCTACTTTATAAAATATGTAAATAATATACATTCACGTTCAATGCAGCATACTTTTATTGATGTACCTCTACGCACTTATCTCAGAGCCTGGTTACTAAAAGTTATAAGTTAAATATACTTAGGCAATGTACCTAAAATTCTTGAAACTCGTGTCCAAACGGAAGGCTTCACGCAATCCATCGGCCGCCATCGCCAGTGGCAAATAAGCCGTATATTTTATTGTAAGTTTGTCTCGAGCACGAATGCACGATCTTCCAATGTTTATTGTACCTATTATCACCGGCTACGTCGGTTCAACGTCCCAATCCTTCTGACACGGTATTTTTGACAAATTCAGGTTCTCGTTATGTAGCTAGAATTTTACACTTTTGTGCTTAAAATGCCATATTACTTGTAAATTGTGTGATTTTAACACGCTTTTATTTCTTTTAACGAGAGTTTCGATTTCTAAATTGGAGTTTGAGAAAGTCGTGTTCAGGTTAATGAGATTGGGGTTATTAGTTGAACCGTCACTTACTTGACAATTTCTCGTGATGAGTCGCAGAAAGATATAATGGAAAAAATATGTTTTCAAGTGATGATTCCTAGGACTCTGTAGCTTCTTTATTTATTTGTAGTACATACGGATAGCCGGATTAGACGGATTACGTGTACGTAAGTACATGTAATCCGTCTAAAGCATAACACCGCATCTGAGGGCCAGTTCTACTATTTTTAAGCAACTTTCGCATTTGCATCTGTCGCAAACTGTCAAAAAAGCCTCAATACTACAAATACTACATTTTTGACAGATCGCAACTGACATATGAATGCGAAAGTTGCTTAGAAAATAGTAGAATTGGCCCTCTGGATTTGTTTATAATAATCATAAATCGCTACTGCTAATAAGCTACTGGTCCATGAAGGAGCTATTTAAGGGCATTTTGCCCATGTCACTGAAACGTAAGCTGATGGATATGTGTATTCTCCCCATCTTGACCTATGGTGCACAGACTTGGTCTTTGACTAACATCCAAAAGTCCAAACTCAAGGTTTGCCAACGTGCTATGGAGCGCAGTATACTAAATTAACAGAACACGTTCGAAACACTACACTGCGCTCCAAAACGAAAATCATTGATGTGGCTCGAAAGGCTGCCCAACTTAAATGGGACTGGGCAGGACATGTCTGCCGTATGCCGGACAATCTGTGGGCCCGTAAATTAAAGGATTGGTGCCCTGAAACAGTGAGACGAGGCCGACCACGAAGGAGATGGCGGGTTGACCTGGCTGTCTTCCTTACGAATTGGAATGATGAAGCACAACACCGTGAGCATTGGAAGGAATGGAGGGAGGCCTTTGCCCAGCAGTGGGACAGTACGGGCTAGTAATAATAATAAAATAATCATAAATCGGAAAACACGTAAAGCCGTTGGTCCCGGCGGCATTTGTAGATCTTTGGCAGTCGTAACGGATTGTCAGAAGCCAGAAAATCTGACTCCAGTCTTGCCAAGAAGTACCGTGTAACCCAGTTAATGGGTTGTGGAGGTCTGGCAGGCAGCCGCTCTACGTAAAATACTGTTATTAAACTGAATCCGGTTTGACTAGAAGCCGACCCTTATAAAGTTGGGAAAAGGCTAGGCAGATGAATAATAAATCAGTGGCCCTCAAGAAGACTGACAGGAAATTTTTCTCGGCGATTTTTCTTCAATTAATTTAAACGATAAATCGAACGAAATGAATGTAAACCCAAAAACTATCGAAAAAAAATTATAACATAACAATAGAACCCTAACCCTTGAAGACATGGCGAAGAAACAATGACCAATACGATATGCTGACGAGAAGCCGGGAACGTCACCTGGCCACCCAACACAACACATATACCACCTTCGGACTCGTCGCTCAGCTCCGCCTAGCCAGAACCCAGCTCTACCGTGAGTGCTGTGACACCGGCGTGCCAGTTGTGTCGAGTTCGAGCGACGAGTACTTCTCACCGCCCACGACGCCACCACCTGCACGTCAACGAAAAGGACCTCGGTGGCCGGACGGTTTAGGATAGGATCTGCAGGCCTTCCAGCCACTGGGTCCCAGCAGCTCCCGACGCAAGTATGCAGCGCATGCGATGGACGCAAACCATCAGTGAAAATGTCATGCGCTCTTACTATGGGGCTACTGAGGGGGGAGCTAACCTGACTGCGTACCGTGGTCGGATGCTCTCTCTGTTTCAGGTACTTGAACCAGCTGTCACGTTTCGGCCCCATGACTGTCGGATCAGGTGCGCGTCTTCCAGCGTAACAGTATGGGGGATGAGAGTGTGCTTGATCGCCCCGAACTGAAATGAGTAACCGTGTAATTACCCCGTAGACTGTGGCACCACCACAGTTCACCCAAATTCCCAGCCAAGCTGACGAGTAGAGTAATGACAGGGTTACGAACGTAAGTACCCAGTGCAGTGATGAATTGAGGAATGCATTAGAGAGTGCGTTTCTTTATGTACTCCAAGATCGCCTCTACCTTCGTGGTGTACAGCGGCGACACGTACAGCTGCGTCGGGAATAGCAGGACGAAGCAACATGTTTGGTTCGGTCAATGCGGTACCGCACTAATTGCGACAAATAGGCTTCTTCTTCTTCTTCACCACACGAATGAAACCTTTTGTGTTTTATGTACATGGATTCGCCAGAGATCAACTGAACTCCATAACAACGAATGGTAACGGGCCACAGACTGTAGGCAGTCAAAAATGACAATGCCAAGTCTACAACAAAACGACTACTCAGCCTAAGTAGAAATGACCTCAGAACAATAATAGGGACAATAACGGGCCATTGCACCCTAAACAAACATCTCTATAACATAAACGCCACGGAAAGCCCACTCTGCAGGGGCTGTTTTGACGCCGAAGAATCAGCCGCCCACGTCATCCTGGAATGCGAGGCCTTGGCTACCCAACTTGAACAAATCCTCGGAACGGTGAGGTCGCTCCGCGAAGCCCGTAAAGCTCCCAGGAAACTTCTGTGCTTCTGGGCGGAGCTAGGCTGGCTAACTTAGCCAGGACACCTACGCACAACGGACCGAATGAGAGTCTAAGTGCGGATAAGGGAGTCCCTACTCTACTAGGTACTCTACTCTACATGTGTTTTATGTATTAAAATAACAGTAGTTCGTCACAACATAAGTCGTAACATAATTGACTAAACAATGACCGCAGCCAGTACCGATTCCATTAACTGCAACTTCTCGAAAACCCCATGAATTTCATCACGTGCAGCATGTTCAGTTCTTAAATAAGGTATCCATGCACACACGAATGGTTAATAACTATTTCTAAATAATAATAATAAAAGACTTTGTAGTAAATGTGGTAATCCTAAATATTCATTGGTATTTAAACAAACATCAAAGTTTACGTTGGCTGTAAAGCGCTGGGAGTAATCCCGCTTGAATATCTTTGAAGTCTTTGTAACAATGCATCTTTCAAAAATTTATCTTTTGGATACATACACATTTGATTTACTGTATGGTTTATATTTTAGAAAAGACTCTGTATTTTGAATTATGTGTGAAATACAGTATGCTTAAGTTTTAAATTTTTTAGATATACTTTGTTTATTTCCATAACAAACTGCATTTTGTGTGAAAGGCCAAATGTGATTTTCTTGAATTGGTGTATTTTATTAACTTCAAAATCAAGTTCGCACGTAGTTATTGCCCAAGTAGGTTCAGTACTACATCACATACAGTCATTAAAATTAAGTCCATCGTTCAACGCTCTTGTACAGGCCCGCAACACCCTACCACAATAACCGCGAGGAGGTTCTACAAAAGTATAATTACCTATCTTTTTTTATGGATGGAAAATCATCAAATGGCTGCTTCCGCTCTGGGCAGAGTGGAAGGGAGTGTTAGACTCTTACTGACTACAACCCATCCGTGTTCCTCCAATGGCCCTTTGCGTTCCAAGGCCGCGGTGACTCTTTCGAACAAATCCCGCAGCCCTGGCAGGCACCGGCCCTAGCGGGCCCAAGTATATTGGAATGGAGTCATTAAAAGCTCGTATAAAACAACCAATCAATGTGATTTTGTAATCATGAACCAACATTTTGCAAGTAAGTACTCGAGTTTTCGACTTTTCGTGTCCAGCGTAATCCCTGAATCTAATCTCTGAACAAAAGACATCAACGCGCGTCCCAAATATTACGATAATTTTTTATATAAGAACGTTGTTTTTTTCTGTATTTTTTATTATGTATCGAAATAAATAAACGTTATGTTAAACTGTACAACAATAACAGTAATGCGACACTGAATTAGTTTGAAAACATCGAAACGAAGCGCAGTAAAAATATTTGAATTGCTGTGAATTTAATTTCAAGAAATACAAAGTAAAGATCTACTGTTGTCTATCGCTTTTTCTTCACTTTCTGGAACTACAAGCTTAAATACGTAAGTAAAGATGTCCTAACATCTATCTTATATTATACTTAGGTGTTTAGGTATAATGTTAATCTGAAAGTGTAAATCTTGTTTTTTATTTAATAACACAATATTCTAACTCTGTGTAGCTATAGTAGTATTTAAATTATTTGACACAAAAAGCAAAGAACACCTTATTAAAATATTATTAAAATGTTTTAACTATAAAAACATTGTATTGTATTTTTTTAAGTTTTAGTTTTTATTTACATTATTATATTATGTTTTGTTTTATGCCTGTGTATACTTAAGTTTATACACGTACAGTACACACAGTATAGTTTGGATGTCGGTGTTTTTGGTTGTTTCCTCGTATTTTGACACCGACTGCCGAAATTAAAGTTAATTATTTCGAACTTTGTAGTGTTTTTTTTTTATTTGGAAGTATGTATTTTTTTGTAAAAAAAAGTTTTTTATCTACACTCACAATGTAATGTTCCAAATATGAGTTCAAAAATGAATGCATAAACACGTACTTTTTTTTTCGTGGATAGGTAAAATTTAAATAAAAACCATTATTGTTCAACGTTTAATTTTTATAGCACACTTTTACTTTTTAATTTATTAGCGCGGGCTCATTGACTTAAAGTGATCGCTTCAAGGCTTCAAATTTTCTTACGTTTTTTGCAATTTGTATTATGTAAGTAAATATGTATTAATAGAATTACAATCATTAAAATCATCAATACAACACTTTCAGTTACAATTGATGTGAAATTGATTGACAAATGTCATGAAATCATAACATTTGTCAATCAATTTAAATTTCGCGGGTTACCTCGAAGCGCTCACCTTAAGTCAATGAGCCAGTACCTCGGAGGTGGACCGCAGTGACCATTGCTTCCGCTCTGTGGTCAGCCCGGTCACAGGGCCGGCTCGTGCATCGCCGCACCGCACTGCTTCGCATGTGCAAACCGGCCGATCACTGGGCTGGGGGCAAAGCCTGCGTTGCATTCGCCAGGGCCGGGGCCAAGAGGAAACACTCCTCCACCGCCGCCGCCGCCGCCGCTTCCGCCGCAGCCGCCGCCACCGTCGCCACCGCTGCCACTGCTCGGGAGGGGGCTGAAATGGAGTGCCAATAACGGCCCCATTTTGCCTCCTCCAGACGAACGTAAGTCACTGCGCCTCTCAGGAACTGATGTTCCTGAGCATGGCGCAGTGATTGACGCCTGCGGACGGCGAGCAATGGGTAGCTCGCTCTCCGATCAGAACAGGCCCGAGTCGCGTTTCGTTCCACGCGCGTCGAAAAGAGCAGTCAGCAACGGAGACGGGGCCCGCCAGGGCCAGAGCCTGTCAGAGTCGCGGAATATGTTTGAAAGAGTTACCGCGGCCCTGGAAAGTAAAAGGCTAGTGCCTTTTTCTTTCCAGGGCCGCGGTAACTCGTGGAACATGGATGGGTTTTAGTCAGTAAAAGTCTGACACTCCCTGCCGCTCCACCCAGAGTGGAAGGGGTAATTTACTCATTTGATGATTTCCCATCCTTAAAAAAAAAAAAGTCAATGAGCCATTTTTTATCATTGTCTATGGATGCGCGCACTGCGCAGTCATTCGAATGACGCAATGAGAATATCCCCCATATTGGAATAAACTATTTTTCCACTTATTTTATTTCAACTGTATGAGTGAAGGTAAAATAGTGTATGCAACGGCATATAATTAGGTATCAAAACACTCGTGTGATGCTATTATCACAGTCGGCTACGCCTCGTGTGATAAACTCACACTTGTGTTTTAATAACCCCTTTTAAATGATCGTTGCATAAAATACTATTATTTTTCACTTTTTAGTGGTACCCCAGACCTAAGAACACCACAAGAAAGTCACATGAAAGCGAAATACGCAATTTCGTTTACTTGGATGACATAATATACCATAACTTCTGAACTGATTTTGATACAGTCGAAAAGTAAATCCTTTCACATAAAAAATAATTATTCTAGTCGGTTCAGAAATGACAGAGTTGATAACATAAAAAAATACAACCGAATTGCAAACCTCCTCCTTTTTTTGAAGTCGATTATTTTTTAATTTTTTTTTTCGTATGTTTATTATCACCCATTAACCCGAACATGTATTAAAAAAATTCGTAAATAGTTCCAAGCGCAGAATCAGAATAACTTTTAAACCCACTTGTTCGGTTCTAGGATGTAGGTGCAAGATATTAGGTGAAAACAAATAAAATTGGAACCGGCCAGACTTGAAGGCAGACCCTTGAGTTTATATGGACGATAGACAACTTCAATCGTTTCTGATCAAAGTGATTCTTATTCCCTCAGACCAACAAAAAAAGGTAGACGGCGCACTGCGAACATCAAAGATGAAGCCATCTTTTTATCTATGTGTGTCTCGAAGGGTTGCCATTTTTTATTTTTTTTCCCTATAACTTGGGAAACAATACTTTATGGGTAAGCTAATGTTGTGCAAGTCAGCAAAAGTAAGATATTGTTGAGTATGGTATTGTAACTTAATTTTTTAGAAAGATCTATACCTAAAAAACAAATTTTTACATCACAAATACCTACATTCAATTAAGTAAGTTAAGTTATAAAAGGTTGTCGAAGCGTAACAAGCGTAAGTCATTATGTAAATTGTTTTAAAATAAAATAGGTAATTATATCTTTAATCAACTTTAATAAATTAAAAAAGACCACCATAACAATAGAACAATGACGTGTAAATGTTATGTTTATCATGCTTACAAAAGAAATATTATTTATCATGAACAAATAAAGTCTTTTTCAACACATTTGCTCAAAAAAATGCATTTACGAAGACTGTATACATTATTCGAAAGTTAAATCTAACGCACCATACAATGGAATGTGCGGTAAAATAGGTACTCTCACCTAAGTACATATTTTACCACCTACTCCGTTGAATAGCGCCGTACGTATCCTTTACAGTCTTTTTTTAAATTTATTTAAAGGAGTTTAAATAAGTACTAGAATAAAATATAAGCTCAATGATTGAACCTACTTGGAAGCGCTTTTGCACAATACGTTCGTCTCAATTTAATACTAAAGAGAAAATAAGACGAAAGATGTAGTTCCATTTGCAAATTCGCGCTATTTTCATATTACAAACGTCAAAGATTGTTGCGACTTTCCGACTATCAAAAAACAAAAAGTTTTTTTCAATACCTATTGTACTGTTTTCTCGCAAATGTGTTGAAAAACTTCAAATCTAAAATATTTTATACATTAAAAAAAAAGAAAATGGGAATATAACTCGAAGAAAGAAATCATATATTGTTTAATCGAATGGGGAAATATTAAATCGTATTATGGCAACCCTCACACTTAATGTCACTGCTTTCGTTTGTTGACGTTTTTGTTCCAAGTAACCTAAAATTCATAGTGAATTTATAATAAAAACGATGTTATTTCAAGTACTTACAAGTGAAAAGTAATTCCGTGAGACTTATTATGTGTTTTGCTATTGTTTTTACAAATTGTTACTACACAGGAAGGCATAATTATAGTTTTCTATAAATGTTTTCTAGACGACGGCTCGTGACGTACTAAGAGCGATGAGCATGGTTTTAGTGTAGGTGTGTGAGTGAGCTTGTGTATTTACTTGAAGGAGCACGGTTTGGTGTCTTCACTTTTGATGTTCGCGGTGCGCTGTCTACCTTTTTTTGTTGGTCTGAGCTTATTCCTTAACAGCGACGTAAATTCTCAATCGTGTTAAGTGTTTTTTTTTACTGTGGTAGCGATATTAGGCCCTATTTGCGTTTTATTTCACTTAAATTCGATTAAAATTTTTCACTAAAAAAGTCAGGATGAGCTACAGTCTGTCTGTAGGCACCTCCCTTTGCCAGACAATATAGTGACCCCTTTTTCAGTTCTTTAAGATTCATATTCTCACAAGTTAAATTTACAATATTTTTCTTCTCGGCTACTTAGGGTCAGTTAAAGAAGCAACTTTATATTATAGAAGGTCATTCAGTTCCGTGGACAAAACAATTATTTGATAATGATTATGCAGGAGGATTGTCTCCACTCGAGGAAATTCTGCAGGAGTCACGGTTACAGAATTCAGTTTAGGTGAATTAATGAAAACGTTGAAAATCCATCAACGTAAGCTAAACATAAGCTTATTTGTAAATGATACCAATCACTAATTTAAAGTATTACCTTAGTCGTATGATTTAAATTCAATTTTAAAAGAACAATAATAAGGTACTGCTTTAAATGGTAAAAAGTACTAACGTAGTCTAGGTTATTAACTCGGACAGTAAGCTACAAAATAGTTTTGCAAATATTGAAAGACCTTTTCTTGTTGCCGAAGTTAAAGCAGACGCAAAACTTTATTGAAAATTATATATTTATCATCATAAAAGCTCGGCGAGGGAGAAAGAACTCGTAATTTGTTTTTACGTCCACATCAGAGAATAGATCCGAAGGTTCGGATCGTATTCCTACAACATTTAAGCATTAAACAACAAGAAAGCAACGTACAGGTATGTATGAAGGCGAAGTAATTACAGCGTTAGCCCACTCGACTGCAGCGTCATTATTCATCGTTTTACGACTCCATGAGTTATAAATATTAAACTTAGTCGTATAGATGTACTGCGAACATTTTCTTTTTAATGGCGAGGTTAAATAATATGATGCGCGATGCGAATGTCGGCCCCGGTTTCAGCTCCGAGCTCATAGAGCCGCAACAAACTGTGCGCCCGGAGCGTGCCGGACAATGTGAATAGTTATCGCCTTTTAATTACGTGTAATAATAACGTTTTTATCTGCCTGCGTGGACTCATCCCTCGCGCCTCACGCTTCACCTCGACACCGAGCGGCGGCGGCGCGGGCGCGTGCACTGGAATGTCGCTTAATCGCGTCGCAGCGCCGACGTTTTACAGATCCTATAAAATATCAAAGATAACAACGAGTGGCTCTGAAGACTGTTTCGAAAGGAACCAGGGTCCAGTGATTGGACGTTTATGGCATTCGCTTCGATAAATGTAGGTACGTATTATGTGTGCGGGCGATGCCGCGGCGCAATTGTCCCGCGCCGAGCCGAGCACCTCGACCGAACTCCGCAGAGGTGCTAATTATCAAATGCAAGACCGACCAAACCGATATTGAAACCATTGAAACAATACATCTCGTGTTGTCTTTTCCAATTTCAAAGTTTGCGGAATGGCTGTGTAATGAAGGCCGAGAAGGCTATGCAAATGGAACGATGCCGAAAACTCAAGTAAGTATTTTAATGGTCTTGCGTCATCCGTGTTTCAAACTTGAATTTTCATTATCACTTTACGTGTATACCTACCACCACCAGCCTTGATATGTTAATCAAACAATAGACTAAAATCAAATAACCGCAACACATGATCAATAAGATTCGACCTTACGAATAAAATATATTTTTCTACTGTTGACCAACTGTTGACACAATATTCTATTAGTTTGAAGACGGACCTACCTGATTTGCGCAGACACACGTCTATGTACATAAATACATAATACGTAGGCATGATATAGTGGGTATCCACATAAGATTTGTATGTACCTACACAATCTAATTTAATAGTTGAGTACGTTCTCTGTTCTAGGTATTTCCTAATTATAAACATTTTGGATCGACAAATGTCACATAACAAATACAATCTTGTCATCTCGTATTAAAACCGAAGCCAAAGACTGGAATAAGTTTCACATTTCAAAAATAACTGAACTCTTCTAAATTAAGTATCCGTAGCTAATGGCGAAAACTCGAACAATTTCGTCCTAAGTAAGACCAACCTCTAACCGGCAACCAACCAACCAACCGACCCCTCTCCAACCTGGGTGTAACTACACAACCATTTTACCTCTACTTGGGGAGTTTGGGACTATACCGATGAAAGGAAGGTAGGTGTACTTAGATTTAAAAAAAAATATGATTAGGGGTAGAACTTCCCATACATGTACCTAAGTCGGAGATGCTAAAATAAACTTTAGTACACATAAGAAATTGAAATTTTAGCCATTATTTCAGAGTAGATATTGTTAGATCACACGAATAAAATATTGAGGTGTTTATTTGTAACTCGTTTGGTTTATGCGCTCACTAAAGTTAAAACAAGTTACTATTTATTCTTTTATTTCATTATAACATTGATAACACACAAATACAACATCACGCCAGGTATGCTTCGGATTATGCAAAGCTATACCCGCGGATAGATAGTATATGCTTCGTTAACGTATTGTTTCGTATGGTGACGGTCGTAAAAAATAGCCACCACCAGCACCACCCATCACTTCCCGTGGGTGTCGTAAAAGGCGACTAAGGGACTCACCAGAGAATGTGCAGTAGCATTCTCTGTGGGTACATTGCTACAGCTACACTGCGATCGCCAACCCGCCTGCCAAGCGTGGCGATTATGGCAAACCATTTGGGGGAGGCCTGTGTCCAACAGTGGACGTCTATCGGCTGATATGATGATGATGATACCTGCTATACTATATAACTACGCACACTCGTCGCCGTCTGTACAGAACCCATCACTGTGCGAAGTCCAAAATATAACACGAACACGCACAGATTTTTTAAATGCAGTTTTATCTACCTCTTGCCACCATCAAAATGCATACCTAGACACTGTCTGACTGAATGACGTAGCCATCTCTAGTCTTTATTAGCCCTCCTAAGTTCCTTTGAGTTTTTAGTATCTAATTCAACCCTCAGGCGCGAGGCGGTAAAATAGAGGATGATAAATTGTATGGAAATGCACCTGTAACTAGACTTTACTTGAAAAATATAAAACACGTGTAACTCACGTGTACTCCTGAAGAATTTAAGAACATTCCAGTTCAGTATAAAATTAGTCATTTTTAAGCAAACTCGGGGAAAATTTGTAATCAGTTACAAATTTGTAACGTCTTTTTGGATGTTCGATAACATTCCCCTAAAGAAATGGATGGGGGATGAAAGTTTTTAATTTGAAAGTTAACAACGAATCTATGACGTAAAGATAAAACTAAATTGTTTTGCAAATGTAGGTATTTAGTCGTCGAATAAGTTGAACACTCCGTTTGATTTCTTAATGAAAGCTAGTTTTACAACATTTTGATTTATTTCGTTTATTATATTTGCCATTTGACTAAAATTTTATTTGTTTAAGGCCATCGTTTTGCGGCAGAACAAGTTTACACAGACTATGTATTTATTTTTATTGAGTTATATTATAAGTAATACATCTAAATTTCAAATTAACTATAAAAACTTTTGAGTGATATAGAACTTATATACCGAGTATTAACGTCACAATGTTAACCCCCGTCTGTTTGTCTGTAAAATACGCGACGTCTTCTCTCGACTCATAGGAAATTACTAACTTTGTTGTCTTTTATTTGTATTCAGTGTAAATATTCAAATTCGGAAGCTGATAACCACAATCAAACTTTTTTTCGGGCTACATTTCAATTAAATTTTATTCCTCAATTCTGTGGTTGTCATAAAACTTTAAAGTTTGACGAGTAAAGCCCATTGAGGAACTCCGAATTGATATTAATTCAAATAACTCGGGTTAAAAAGTCAGGGTTTTATGCGCGCTGTAAAAGTTTATTGTAGGGCTTTGTGGCGAGCCGGACGCGCCGATAGGCCTCGCGTTCGATGACGGAACCTCCGCCGCCGCCGCGCGCCGTCTGCCGCCGCCTTTGTGCCTGCGCCCGCGCCGAGCCGGCTACAATACCGCACGCGTCTTCACTCTATAAATCCCGGCATCAGGTGCTACCTAACGCCGCATAGTGCACCTTTTATTGCTGCAACTAAAACCCAAACTGGAGACGAGCGCTACACGGCGAGATGGCAATGTGTGTAATTAAATTGCGACTTCTCTAGCCATAAAATAAGAGAGCAAGAAATTGCCTGGGTGATATAAATTGATGCGTCTTATTACAAAACTTTATTATGCACGTCAACACCCTTTATGCCAGTTTGCGCTTTGCTAATGTGGAGTTTTTATAGATCTAGGTAATCCAAATCTGGTATCATAAATTAATATGACTTTACAGATTAATTCAACCAGAAACAACTATAGTGTAAATATATAAATGTATACCTACCTAATTACTCAAAACAATCAAAATGATACTTATTAATACATAACCGTAAAAGCATAGCATACACTCAGGCCAGTTTGTCGAAATAATATTGCAAAATGAATGTAACCAATTGTCAAAAGTGTGTTGGCTGCTGAGATTAGGAAGTTCAAGTTTGTGACGTCGATAATGACTTCCCAGGAACCTTTTACACCTTGTAGGTTCGTCATCCGTAGGTTAACGGACCATTACCGTAGAGTGGAGAGCAGTTAATAGTAACCTTAATGCCTTCATCCTCAAAGTAACCAATGTGAAGAGGAATGTTATTATTACACGTGATTACGAATACTTTGTTACAGATACTAGTTTTAAGTTATTTTTCCACATCTTAACTAGAATGACTGCATTGCATTTCAGTGTTTAGTAGCATTGATCTGTACCTACATGACAAGCAAGACTGTTCCTTTTTTTTAATTATTACTAGTTTTGATACAGGACTTGACTTTAATAAAATATACTATAAAATGCTCACTCTTCTTACCCTTAGGTACCTTATAATCTACTTATAAAGCTAGATAGAAAAGTTCCAAAAGAAGTTTCTTGTTGTTGCAGCTCTACTTTGAGATGCGCGTTTATGTAATGATTACTTTATGCACACAAAAGTACACAGGAAGATACACGATACCTAAATGCCTAAGCCATTTCCTGCCAACCGATATTTGGATGCTGCAGAGACAAATAGATAACGGTACATAGGTACAATACCTTCACCGCGGCCCTGGAACGCAAATGGCATTTGGGGGAACACTGATGGATTTTACTCAGTAAGAGTCTGTCACTCCCCTCCGCTCCGCCCAGAGCGAAAGGAGTCATTAAAATGATTTCCCAACCTTAAAAAAAGGTGTAATACCTTATAAGAGAAAAAAGGCGATTGATATTTATTTTAAAAAGTGCAAAGTTAAACAAATAAATATTACATAAGTAATTATTATTATTTATGTAAATTAATAAACAAAATACACGAATAGCCACAGCGCGGCCCTGGAACGCAAAGGGCATTAGGAGGAACACGGATGGGTTTTAGTTAGTAAGAGTCTGACACTCCCTCCCGCTCCCAGAGCGGAAGGAGTCATTTGATGATTTTCCACCCTAAAAAAAAAAGAATATTTGGCCGAAGATAGGGAATGCCTATACCCAGCAATGGTGGCATTCAATCAGAGGTTCAATTATACCATTTTTGAAGCAACTTCACATAGTTCACGTTTGTATCTCAGTCGCAATCTGTCAAAAACCCTTTTAATTCTCCTACATTTTGACAGATTGTGACTGAGATCATAATGTGAACGTTGCCTAAATATTAATATGTAGAATTAGCTCTCTTTTTTGTGGGAAATTATCAAATGACTCCTTCCGCTTTGGGTGGACAGTTACTAAACCCATCCGTGCTCGTCCTAATGCCCTTTGCGTTCCAGGGCCACGGTGACTTTCGAACAAAATCCGCAACCCTGGCATGAGAAATACCCCCGGGATCCACCTTTTTAGTCATTTTCTTCCTAGACAGCCTAAAATCTCGGGGATCACCACAAATGCGTAACTATTTTAGTGGCAAGGTTATGATGTCTTTTGCACCCGTGTTTACAGTTCACGTCAAATAACTTTGCCCCTCTGAAGTTAGCCATTTGCAAAGATCGCGCAGGTGCAGTCACGTAGACGGGAGCAAGCGGGACGCAAGCATGCATCGAACATAAACGAGCGACTGAGACATAAAATCTCGCCGCCATAATCCCCGCCCCCATGTCTCTTGCGCATGCGCAGTTGCAGTTTGTTCGTAATTTTGACTAATACGCAGGCACTCGTAGCCAACTTCAGAGGGGCACAGTTATTTGACGCGAACTGTGCAACGATAACCATATACCCTTGCAACCTGTACACACACTGGAACGCGCGCTGCCTACCTGTAGAAACCTAGGCCAGAGTTTCAGGAACGAGACATATTGCAAAATTAAAGTAACAAATTGTTAGCTACTATAATTAGTCCCAGCAGTGGGACACAATGGTAGGTTAGCAAAAAAGACTCAATAGCCACTATTAGCCCACTGCACAGCTTTATAGCGTCTGTGACGCGAAAAACAAAACATTATAAATTGTGACGCGTGAATGATAATTTATGTTCAGAAACTGGAGATAACTTAGCTCAGCATCAGTTTCAGTAGTAATACTGTGCAGCTCTTTGAGAAGCAGCTTTCTAGTTCAAATGGTATGGGCACATGGCATCTATTTAAAAGATCTACGACTGTTTATTCAATAATGTAATTACACAACACAGTGATAGTTTTGCTTGGAAGTGTTGAAGAAGACAAGAAGCGAAGAACCCAATAGCCGTACGGAAAATCGACAGGCGATATGGGCATGGGGACAATAAAGTCAAAACATCCTTTTACTTTTAGTGCCGCTGACTGCGGCACCTTTGGGTATCTAGCGATCGAACACTGTCGTAAACATTTTATCATACGGCTAGTGTTTACCCGTCTAAGAGCCAAAATAGCTGCGTCTTAGTTTACGCACCTTAAAAATCAGGCTCACCAGACACAACGGTTTTGGTTACTGTTTGAAAGACTAGATTTCTGATTCACAATCCACTCTCTTCGAAACAGGTTAGTGCACTTCACAAGAAAGACTAATCAAGTCAGGAGATCTGCTTAAAATTTGTCTTCAGTTAATAAATATGATGCTGTCATTTACTAGAGTCCATGTTTGTAATACATACAATCATTACGGCAATGAACTTAGGTAGCAGGTGTCTACAATTATAATTACAACAATAAATAGGTATTGAATACACCCACAAAATGTCCTTAACAATCTGGGCATCGAACTGGCAAACAAATCATGCGATGGATCCTTCAGGTTCAACCCTTACCTAAAAAGGTAAAACACGATTAAGACGAACCAACATTTTCGTTTCGCAGAAAAATATGAATCATTTTTCTTCCAGTTGTTTAAAATTTCTCGAAATAATTTTTTTTAAACAATATTTTCACTTACCTTTCGTCGCCTGTTGCTTTTTCCTCAATTGCGACGGTTCATAAAACACATTTAAAACAATAAAGTATCTTTTTTACCACTCCAGTTCACAATCCACGTTTTTCACATTTACTCATACAAAATACATTGTAATCAGAGCTCTTTTTTCTGGCACTAAATTATTTAAGCAATGAAAGTCAATAAAACGGATTTTTCAGTAATGACGATGCTGAAAATTAGTTCCTATATTTGTCACAAATCACAAATCAGTGGTGGCGTGCCAACTGCATGAGCAACTACCGCAAACTCGACCGCACTACACTTCATTAGCGCGTATACAGCACAACATACCCACTACAATTTTAACACACCACTCAATATGCACTCATAAAACCTCGCTGTAGAACATCTTTTTCTGTAAAAGGTTTAGATATTCTGCTATAAGATGACAGGCGAGAAAACACTTTACTTCCATTACAATAGAGTTTCATATCACCTTGTGTTGGTTAAGATGAGGCCAACAGGCTAACTGCGCGAAGCCCCGCCCCTGATGTATTGACAAACAAAGCTATTGGCGGCGAGGTGAGCGCGCTAGCGAGGCAATCCTGCGCAACATTGAGGCGGTCACTTAGATAACACTTGTATTTCCATAAATTTTACCTCCAATTACTTTTATGAAATATATTTTAAATTTGAATCTTGTGAAGTCTTACAAAAAAGACTTTAAAGCCTCTACCGTATCTATATTCAGTAGGTACTATTCACTACTTTGAGATCAGAAAGCTTTTTTTACGCATAAATGATTAAATAGAAACCCTTCCTACTGCGGTGCTTTAAGACTTTCCTTTCCTTTAATCCTTTAGGATCAGAAATAGCACTTTTATAAATGACAAGCAATCAAAGAGATTCCCCAAAACGCAGCCACTATAGTAAAGAACTGCCGCCAACTTAGAGAAGTCTACACGTTCTAAGTCCAAGTAAGCCTATCTTAACTTTTCTAAACTTTAATTGGTACGGGAACTGCAAATGCGAATGAAATATCAACGGTAGGTACAGTAGAAATCGACATTCGTGCTGCTTTGTCAGAGAAGTATGGATCGGTCGAATGTGAGATGATTTTAAGATCGAAATAGGTACACTTTATAGCGCACCAACACAAATTGCTAACAATTACTCATAAAGCAAAAGCTCACCTATAAGGTAAGTGGGAATGAAACAGACACATAGCAAATCTTGAATCGAACAATATGTTCGGCTATAGAAATCTACTAGCTGTGCCCGCGACTTCGTTCGCGCATGCTTTTCGTATTTAGGAAGATATTTAGTACACAAACTCACTAAATGTATATAGATACTCATCGTGATTTTGACATGACTTACAAAATTACGAAGAACGAACGAATATTAACTCTAAAAACATTTCTTCGTAAACAATATTACTTGTTATGTGATATTCATCAGTACGTATAAACAGGCTTTGCGCGCTGCTTACTTGCGACAAAGCGACATACAGCCTGACCGTGCGAGATAGAGGACTACCGCAGATCCACACCAACACGACTAATAGTTTGTCCCTGAGCTTGATTAATGGTCATGCCGAAACTATCAGAAGATAAGTCTCCGCAGAGGACATGGTGCAGTATACGGTGGAGGTCTGCCCTGCTTGGGCGGAGCATCACCGTGTCCTCGTCGAGGCGATCGGCTGCGGCGTCCTGGTTTACTCCATGGTCCGGAAAAGAATATAAGAATGAATGACAGCACGATTTGATAGTTATTCCTAGTTCGGGACCAATCGTAAGTCCGTAGGTGATACGGAGTAGAAAACGCCAAACACTAAGGCCGAAACTACAGACTTCGGGCTTAAGAGAGTAGACCCCCCTCAGCCGCCGCAACAGAAAAAGACAACCCAGGCGTTGCGTCGGAAGTCGCAAGGCAATTCCCAGCCACCCTAAGCGCGGGCCCGCAGATGGCGAGCGTAGGTTGGCTCACTGTCCGAACACTAAGTACTGTTGCGGAATTTGTTCGAAAAGTCACCACGGCCCTGGAACGTTAAAGG
Organism: Melanchra persicariae; assembly: GCA_947386135.1. NCBI lineage: Eukaryota > Metazoa > Arthropoda > Insecta > Lepidoptera > Noctuidae > Melanchra > Melanchra persicariae. Next base: position 11,520,084 of record OX376650.1, on the reverse strand, counting down.
CATAAGGAGGAATACGGACGTGTTTTAGTCAGTAAGAGTTTGACACTCTCTTCCGCTCCACGCAGAGCAGAAGAAGTCATTTGATGTTTTCCCATCCATAAAAAAACCCACAACGGATAGAGTAGAGTAGAGACTCCGTTGTCCTGGCTAAGTTTGCAAGCCTAGCTCCGCCCAAATGTACAAAAGCCACCAGTGTGCTTCACAGGTTGAGCGGAGAGACGACCGATAATACTCAAGCCGCAAGGGAGTGATAATCTGAGATAAAAGTCAGCTCAATCACTTAGCACTCACAAACCTATATTTACCACCTGTATATGTACATTATGGATTGCAATAAACGATTTGATTTGAAACCTGCACCTCACCGTTCCGAGGATTTTTTCACGTCGGAAAGTCATGGCCGGGATGACGTAGCCGGCGTCGAAACAACCTCCGCAAATTGAGCTGTCTGTAGTGCATAAGTTAAAAAAATTTAAGGGCAATGATCCGTAATAATAATCCCTATTATTACGGAGGCAATTTTTACTTAAGCTGAGAAGTCAATTACTTAGTTACATTTATAGACTTGTCATTGCCATTTTTCACTTTTTTCACCATTTGTTGTCATGAAGTTCAGTTGTTCTCTGGCAAATTCATGCACGAAACTGTGAGAAAGAAAGAAAGAAGGAGGAGCGGGTACGGGTCCAGCACTACCATCTCGAAACCTATCGTCGCGAGTTCTTCTGTGGCGTCATTGCCCAGGGATCCACAGTTTCCCTTGAAGCTCTGTAGTGTGAAACCCGCTACTGGTAATTTCTGGCCCTAGGCTGGTCACGACGAATCACCAGCTGACTGGGAATTGAACAGTTTTGTTTCAAAATAAACAGAAAATAATTAGGAATGAGGGAGATCCTGGGAAAGAAATTCAAGAGGTGAAAGGCTCACCGAGCCGAAGTTCCAAAGTCTTGAGCATCGAAGCCGAGTTTTTTGCCTGTCGGTTTTGTATCGGTTGCGTTTTGGGGAGTGAGCGACGGAATTGCATAGTTTAATTCCGCCAAGCTCGTTCCATCATCGGACCACAAGACGTACGGCGGTACACCACCGGTACACGGTGGACCTCACACCCACATGAACAAAATATTTTGGAAACACATGGCGTGGAATTCCCTGACTGAGTCCGTGTTTCCGGATAGTTACAGCCTGGGAGTCTTATCAAGAGTGAATAGGTTACTTATAGGCAAGCGTGCTCCATCTTCGATCACATCATCGTTTGCCATCAGGTGAGATAGTGGTCAAACGCGTTCCTATCAAAAGTAAAAAAAAAATCAGTAAAGCATTTTTTTTTTTTGCATCAAATGCGTAACGCCTGGGTAAGTATCAAAAGAATCTTTAACTAAAAAATACTTTTTGGTGTAATTCTCGTGCTGTTGATGGTAAGTACAGTTTCGCTCAATAGATGGCATTGCAAGTGTCATTAAAGATACTTACCCCTACTTACTATGCATGTAGATAATAAGTTTATTTCTTCTAGATTGCCATAATCCTATCAGGTTTATGTGAATGTTTTCTACATTAGTTTTGTATTTTTTATCGCGATGCAAACGAAACAGAATACATATAAACAGAAAATAGGTTCTGATTGTCTTTCTAAAAAGATATGCAAAATACAGCAATAACATATTATTAATATTTGAAATTATTAGGTTTGGTAGGAATAAAAAAATAAGGAAATAAATAAGATAAAAATAATTACAAAATTTGTGGGATTTGAACCCACACCTAGTCTTTCGAGAGGCAGGCTCTAAACCAACGGACTATGAGATCTGTTGACAATTGATTAAAATAGCCGATAGCTTAGCTCCCTGAAAGAGTTCCACATCAGGTGCTCTAGACCTTCATTTTTTTTATATCGACAGACAGTACTCATCATATTGACCAACTATTCCTTAAGCGGTATATTAATATCTCTTATAGATTAGCCGGGCTGCTAAGGTTCCACGTCTTGTATTCAGATCTTCAAAATAAATTATAGCCTATATGTTGGCGAGGACTAATAGCTATACAACAAAAAAAGTTTCATTAAAATCCGTCCAGTGGTTTTTGCGTGAAAGACGAACAACAGACAGACAGACAGACAGACAGACAAAAAAAGAAAAAAAAATATTTTTGGCTTCTACTGTTTGTATAAAGTCCCCCTGGAGTATTTTTTTTAGTTTATATTCAATGTACAGAATTGACCTCTTCTACAGTTTTATTATATGTATAGATGAAGGTCAAAAGGCCCAGAAGAAATGCATGTTGGAGAAGACAGGGCTTGAACCTGCTCAAAAATAAAAGAGTTGTAAGAAGAAATAAATGCTTTTGCCGATTGGAAACCTCCTGCAGTCGTACACCAAGGCGACATAATTATGTAGATCTTTATAGAATTTTCTTGGGGTCGGCTGCCAGTCAAACCGAATTCAGCTGAATACCAGTATTATACATGCAGCGGCTGCCTACCTGACCTCCACAACCCAAGTTACGGCTCAACGTGTTTTCCGAGACACGGAGGAATCTCGGTATGTTAAAATGGTCACCCATCAACAGACCGACCCTAGCAAGCGTAGCTTAACCTTGAAGATCGACCCATGCGGCTGTTATTATTTAGCTTAACTTCATACATCCAAATGCTAAAAATGACTTCATCCACTTGGACTAGCAGCTCTTTGATAGCGCAGCGTTACTTATTAGTACTAATACGTTACTATTAAACATAAGCAGACACCGTGGAGACAACATACAAACAAGTATAATAATTAATTAAGTCGCATGCATGTTCGTTAATTAACATCAGATTTGCGCTAAGTGGTTTCTTCAATTGATTTAACTCCGCTGACTGAACAAGTATGTACCTACCCAAAGAAGAACAGCCTCTTGCCTAATTATAAAAAGGTTATAAAAATCTCAGCTATTACATATTAGGCACGTACTAAAGTAATTACACATAATTGATTGACATGGTAAATTCTCAATTTATAAGGTCAAGGTGTCAAGGTGACTGATAAACAGACTGTTTATCAGTCACCTTGAGCCTTAGCTCCAAAGCAAAGACTTCCGTTCGTCGACGAATTCGTTCTGTAAGCTTAAATTTCTGGTCAGATTAGTTTTTCTTTTGGCTGACCAGTAAGTAACAACAGCTAAGATATGGGATGTTACAGCAGATTTTATTCACATAATCTGGCACATATTTGGGGTAATTACCAAACGTACCAAAAAATAATATTAATGTCGTTTTACAAATTCTGCCAAGGTTGCAGAATTGTTCGAAAGAAGACGAAAGAAGTGCGAGCCTGGAACGCAAAGGGCCTTTGGAGGAACACGTGTGGGTTTTAGTCAGTAGGTAAGAGTCTGACACTCCCTTCCGCGCCCAGAGCGGGAGGAGTCATTTAATGATTCCCATCCAAAAAAAGGATTTATAAATTCTGTGCACCAATAAAGAAATTCCCATCAATCAGATTGTGTGTTAGGTCATTAGATGTTGTGTAGTTTAACTATATTGTTACCCCATATACTTATCAACTGAATGAAGAAGTAATAATCATTAATTCATTATAATCATTATATTCTATTCCTACTTTATGTTATAAGTAATTGAAGAAAATATTTTTATTTATTAGGTAAATCAAAAATTTATCTATTGAATGTATTGATTTATCAATAAAAAAAAACACACTACAAGGTTTTGCGATACGCAAAAGCTCTAGAGTGACTAAATCAAACAATAAAGTTCATTGTTTGATTTTTATTTGGGAAAAAAAAATAATTCCATGAAAACCCATCGGTAAAACCCATATAACTCATCGTTGTAATTTGAATATAGATTTGAAATAACATTCTAATTTACCTCTTGGTAATATATACGAGTAGGTGAGCGTACCTATACCATGCATGATAAACGCAGTCTGTAATTTTCGTGCTTTCTGGCTTGCTCATCATTACAAAAAGTAGAATAGCCCACTTTCGTAGTTGTGAAAACTTTCGCATCGCGGTTTGAATTAGATCTAGATTTTGACTTTCATATTTGCAACTTTTATAATAGCTTACCTGCATTCTACCGAAGATCCTAAATTTTAAAAATAAGATAAAGCCATTTGAACATTCCTTTATTCATCGAATCATCAGCAGCTATTTCATAACCCTAAAATACCGATCGATGAAATTTAAAACAGCTTTCACAAGCTACACGAGTTGCACGTCATATGTACCCGGATAAACGAACCTCCCGCGAGGAACTGCTGTAGACACCTAGTCAGCATTCCAATGCATCGGGCCCGCCTCACCCAGTTACGGTCTGTCGGCCGACCAAGTGCTAATTGGAAAAGGAAACCTCAAACAACGAGCCAGCTCAATGCTCTCCACAGAAATGTTTCATTTTTAAACATCTCAGTGACCGTTAACCGATAGATAGGTACACTCATTGCACTTCTCAGAGGTTGGTCGATGACCAATGCTCATGCATGAGATCTAGGTTAGTTTGAAACATGAATGTATTTTTACACGACTGCGTAAAAAAGGAGTGGTATCGTTAGAAGCTTTGCGTTATCCCGGGTATATATATAACACAGGCTAGCGGTCATTTAAAAAAAAACAAAGAATGAAATAAAATGAACACTTAAATTGAAAACTAAAAAAATACCAACAAGCATTCTGCATTTTGGCCGGAATTCTTGTTTTTTATTTTTTTTTAGTTTATTTTTAGACACAACAGACATGTTTTTTAAATTTATTTCTTATTTAACTGTCTACCTATCACATACCTACCCAGGTGTGCCTATGATACCAATATAGCCTGACTTAAATATAATTCAATACTAATTAAATTATGTAGGTAAGTGTTTCCATGTGTGTAGAGTAGCTCAGTCCTAATCTGCTTGTCTAGTCTTGAATCAATTTGACCAGTGAAATTCCAATTTTGCAATGAAACATTTCCTTTTTTTCTTTAGCACTTTCTTTTCAGTAGGATGTAACGTATATTTTTATATGCATGTAAATACGGGATATGTATGTATTATGTCTACTCTAAAAACTCGTCTCAAAAACTGGCCGTGCCTCGTTAGTTTTAACCCCGTCCCTTCTTAGAAACTACTGAACCGAAATTCTCTGGTTCGTTTGTTTACACAGCAATACAAAGTGGACATTTTCCATACAAATTAGTGGCAGATAGAACAAAAATTACCACACAAGCTATGATTGGTGACTTAGGAATAGGTAGAATAGGTAATAGATTCATGGATTATTTGGAAAGAGTGAGTGATACGCAGTAGCGAGTGGTAAATTAGCACGAAAGTTATTTAGAACTACTAATAAAGTTTTTCAGTTTTCGTAGCTAGTGCTACGAGATAGTTGACAACGTAGTAGCATTTACTTCTTTCAATTAGGTACCTATAGAAGATAATGACGAATAAAAACTTTAATCGTAATGCGAATATTGATGAATTTGAAAAAACCTCAATACCTAACTTCCTAATGTGATTGACTATTGCTAAATGTTTTAGATATTGATATTTTACATATGACTACGCGACTGTTACTAGACCACAATGATCATAAATATTGTAAGTTATAATGAGTAGTAAACAAACATGATTAGGTACAGGAGGATACAAGAGGAGATCTGTAGGAGTAGCTTGGACGTCGCACGCGCACACCATCGCTGCGCCCGCGCCGCTGCACGTAAGCTCAGGCGATGTTTATTCGGAGCCCCATGCTAACTCCGCCGTTTAAACACTACGTGCTAGCAGGGCATGAATTAACTTTTCATATAAATAAAATTCACGCTACTCTAACCTCCTGAAATTAACACCTTGGCGTAAATAGTATTTAGTCTGGTCACCTCGTGCTATGTGAAGCCTGTCTACTGAATGGCCGTGTCGTTTATGGTTCACAAGATTACGTTGGCGGTCGTGGTTAATTGCCAGCAAATACGTATAAGACCAATTAGACACCTATTCGACAAGCGTAGCTGTGACCGCGCGAGCCACTTTATTATTTTGTTATCGTTCTGTATCGTTATCGTTTTTTAAATTAATTAATAAGATAAGCTTGCTTTTTAATTTATTGTTAATAGTGCATAAACAATTATAAGTCCATCACAGCTAAGCTTTCGGATATATGTAGACAAGGAACATATTTTGTTGTCAAACTTGGCAATAGTCTTATTGAATACCTTTTTCGCTGTTTTCAGACACTGCCAGGAACATACCTTCTGTGTTGACTAAGTATTTCTAATACTTTCTAGGATTTCTAGTAGTCCTATCATATCCATTTCCATTAGTACCTACAAAAAAAAAATTTCAGAGATTCCCTGGTTTCGGCCAAAACTAAAGAGAATCCAGGGAAAGTGTTCGTGCGATTTTCGTAATACATTTTTCAGAGAAACTGCCTGGAATCAGGATATTTGCCCGTTTTAATTCCCTTGGGAAATAGGTACTGGCGTGATGATTGTGATGAAGCGAGGGGAATATTAACGCAAACAAAACCGATATCCGTTATAGTAAATAACTGAATCTCTTCGGTTATATAAATACGAATAATACGATCTGAAAACATATAAAATATTTTTTTATATTTGCTCGTTTAACTCAGAAACACCTAATATTTTAATGTCATTTAAAGCGTTAACAAAACGCTAAACATAGCAGTTTCGGACTGTCATGATAGAAAATCAACATTTACATACCTCCATTTTGAATTCTCAACTTCCCAGATGTGTCTACATACAATACTTACATAGATACTTACAGTCAATACTTAGGGTTCCGTAGCCCCACCAACCGTGTCTCCACGTTGCCGTCGTGGTGGGGCTTGCGTGTCTCAATGATCTTGGGGGCTTTGCCGGTAGAGCCACTCATGCCGGAAGGTCCCAAGTGAGAGACCAGACCAAGAGAGACACAAGAGGGGCACATCGTTCGGAGACTTGAGCAGTGTTCGGGTCCTCGGACGGTGTGCGTCTCATCGGCTTGCTCGCTGCTCTCTGGTACGCGTCTGATCATCAGACGTGACTGTGAGGGCAGCGAGCAAGCACTGAGAGAGAAGGGGAGAAAGGGACCGCACCCTTAAAAAGGACAATCATGGACAGGCCTGGTAAACAGATATTACCCCAGGGCGGTACGGACTGCACAGCGGTCCGAGAATCCGCCACGCCTCGTGCGTCAAGCCCCTCGTATTCTGGGGGGGGCAACAGGGCTGTCCACCAACCGTTTGCCGATGGCAACAAGGGCCGAGGAGGCCCCCGATCCGAATTATCCGAGGAGGACCCGATCGGTAATAGTTTTGGCTCGCCCGACAGAGTGTCGGTCGGGCGGAGCGCGGCAAGAGGCGCGCTATATTGGAGGAGGGGCTCGCCTGAGCGTCACCTGGGTGCAGAGTCGGAGTCCGAGTTGGACTCCGACGACCTGGTGACTATTAGCTCGGCGAGCCCTGTACCCGAGGGGGTGGGGGCTGCTGCGGAGGACTCCAGGTCCTTCCGCAAGCGGCCCAGATCAGAGGAGGACCAGGGGTCGTCCGGCACCGAAGAGGTGGCCTCGGCCCGTAAAATCCCCACCAGCAGGCGGGGTACGGGCCGCGAGGGAGGCAAGGGCAGAGTCCTTGCCTCCAAGGATGCTGGACGACCCCCCGAAGATGGCGGTCGTGCGGGTCTTGGCTCGGAGTCCTCCGGCGGTGAGCCGGATGACTCCGGACAGGAGCGGGTTCGGAGGGCCGGGTTTGCGGAGGTGGTGGAGGCCGCGATCCGCGATGTGGCCTTGAAAAGGAAGTTATCTTCCAAAAACAAGGCCATAAGCGCGGCGCTGGCCTCCATCCTGGCGGCAGCGGAGGCTAACCGAGGTGGGCCTCCAGCGGACGAGCTGTCCAAGCTGCGGGCGGAGGTCTCCCGCTTGGCTGCCGCCACCGAGCGTCTCCAGAGGGAGAACGCGGGGCTCCGAGCAGACCTGGCCAGGCTCCAGGGAGCCGGCCCACAGGGGGCGCCTAAAGGGGGGCGCAAGGAGGACAGCCAGCCCGTGCCGCAGGAGGGGCAGGTGCTGGACCTTGTGCGGCAGGAGATGGCTGCCTTCCAGGCGCGGTTCTCCGTCCTGGAGGGCATCGTCCTGCGCCCCCCGTTAGCGGCGAGTGGGAAGGCTCCAGGCCGGAAGGCGGCGTCGTATGCGGCCGCCGTGGCTGCCACACCGGGGTCGTCCGGCCAGGACAAAGGGTCCGGGCCGGCACCCGCGAAGCCGGTGTCGGGAAAACCGGACCCGGCCCCGGGAAGGAAGAGGAAGGGTGGGGCGGCTGCGCGGACGGCGAAGGCTCCTGCGCCAGCCGTGCAGCAGCTCCCCCCGGCTTCCTCGCCTTCTGAACCTCCCCCGGCTCAAGCCGAATGGCAAGTGGCCGGGGAGAAGAAGAAGGCGGGTAAGGCAGCCAGGGCGGCAAAGAGGCGGGAGAGAAGGCGGCGGCAGCGAGCACGAGGCGTCGCGGTTGCGCTCCGCGCCCCGAAGACCGCGGCTGTAGTTTTAACGCTGCAGCCGGACGCGGTCAAGAGGGGCGTGACGTATGCCAACACGCTCACCAAGGCCAAGGAGGCCATCAACCTCGGTGAGCTTGGCATCGTCGGGGGTCTCCGGCTCAGGGTCACCATGACCGGGGCCAGGATGCTCGAGATCCCTGGAGCAGGCAGCGGTCCGGCCGCGGACGCTCTAGCCGAAAGGCTTAGGGCGTCCCTGGGCGCGGATGACGTCCGAGTGTCCAGGCCCACGAAGTGCATAGATATGCGCATCTTGGGCCTGGACGACTCCGTCACGGAGGAGGAGGTGTTGGCCGCCGTCGTCAGGACGGGGGGGTGCTCTGCAGAGGAGGTGAAGGCGGGCACCATCCGTCCTGACAACACGGGCATGCGAACCGTAGTGGTGAGCTGCCCCGTGTCGGCGGCCAAGAAAATCTCAGAGGGCCGAAGGCTCTTGGTGGGCTGGGTCTCCGCGCAGGTGAAACTGCTGGAGCCCAGACCTCTGAGGTGCTTCCGTTGCCAAGTTGGCAACCATGTCGGAGCACTCTGCACCTCGGAGGTGGACCGCAGTGACCACTGCTTCCGCTGTGGTCAGCCCGGTCACAGGGCCGGCTCGTGTGACGCCGCGCCGCACTGCTTCGCATGTGCGGCAGCTGGCAAGCCGGCCGATCACTGGGCTGGGGGCAAAGCCTGCGGTCCACCCGCCAGGGCCGGGACGAGGAAGAAACCCTCCTCCACCGCCGCCGCCGCCGCCGTCGCTTCCGCCGCAGCCGCCGCCACCGTCGCCGCCGCTGCAACTGCTCGGGAGGGGGCGAGAATGGAGTGCCAGTAATGGCCCCATTTCGCCTCCTCCAGACGTACGTCAGTCGCTGCGCCTCTCAGGAACTGACGCTCCTGGGCAAGGCGCAGTGACTGACGCCTGCGGACAGCGAGCAATGGGTAGCTCGCTGTCCGATCAGGTCAGGCCAGAGTCGACGGCGCGTTCACTCCAAACGCGCCGTCAGCAACGAGCAGTCAGCAACGGAGACGGGGCCCGCCAGGGCCAGAGCCTGCCAGGGTTGCGGAATTGTTCGAAAGAGTTACCGCGGCCCTGGGATGAAAGGCACTAGGAGGACTAAGGGTGGGTTTTAGTCAGTAAAAGTCTGACACTCCCTGCCGCTCCACCCAGAGCGGGAGGGGTCATTTGATGATTTCCCATCCTATAAAAAAAAAAAAAAAAAAAAAGGGTTCCGTAGAAAATGCTTTCAAGACCACAACATGATTTGTTTAGAGACAATGAGTATATGGGAGAGCAGTGATAGCACTTTAGAAAGTTTGGATTCAGTTTTATCCATAGAAATATTGTGCCAGGATTTGAAATGTCCACAAAACAATATCCTTATGTACGTAGAAACAAGTTACAACTCACGCACATATATAGTTAGTTATTAGCTCCTAGAAATAAGAATTACTAAAACCAAACAACACATTTGTGGTAACTTATTATCGAGTCAATTGGAATACGTACAGGCCCTCCTAAGAAAACGCCATTCGCTAAGTTTATTGAACCAAACACGTCGCTCTCACTGTCTCAGATTTTCTGTTAGCTCTACCTACTGCCTGCCTCCACTTTACGATTCCGTGCGTAAACTTACAAACACCGTCGCGGCAAGTATCCGCCATACTCGTCCACTTTAGTGTTTGTTCATGGTGACATGAAACGTGTTCGATAATTATTGGAAGGATCAATAACGCTACGCCAACTATTCGTCTCTCGGTCAACATGTTTTATGAGCGACGCGCCGGACCGTCGCGGTCGGACGCTGGACCGTTTCTATTTGGATGTTAATTTCAAACTTAGTTTATTTTAACTAACTCAATAATACTGACGTGAAGGCACGTTAAAGTTATCGGGTAATTGTAAAAGTTAAGTTGAAAATTTTATGAACTTCAGTTCTGCTTCTAACCACGGACTTCTGTTTGAAAATCTCAAGTTGCATATTAAGTAGGTATTTATTATCTATTAGGTAAATAAATACTTATTACATAGTTATAACTTTCTTTTGTTTAGGCGCCCTAACTGGCCGAAAATTTGGATGGGCAAACCCATGTATAGTGGAAAAAAGCGGAAAATATTCGACCGCGATTTTGCGGCCCGATTTTGACGAAAACTAAAACATTTAAAAAACACACATACTGTACCTCATTAGTACACCATTCATTAGTGTCTCAAAAGAGGATCAAATTCTGGGAAGTATTGATGTATGGAAACTATTCATTTTTTATTTTTCGTTCGTTATTCAAGAGGAATTTTGATTTTTCAATAATCCATCGGTGCAGTTTTAGCATCAAAATCGGACTCGAGACTCGTTTAAGTATTTTTCATACATGGAAAAATTCACCCCCTAGGTATACGTAGATATTTTAAAAGATAAAAGTAGGTAATTTTTCTGTAAGGGCTCGTGACTAAACAGTAATTAATTAAGTACAGCCGCGATTTAACGGTCGATCGAAGGTTAAACTACGGATGTCGAGGACGGTCCGGCCAAGGATCGGTAACCAATTGGTCCTCCAATATTCTACTACGTATTGAGTTTGAGACCCTGTCAGTGCCTCGGAAATTATGTTGAGCCATTGGTCCCGGTTGTCATTTGTAGGTCTTAGATAGTTGTTACAGGTAGTCAGAAGCCAGAAAGTCTGACAACCAGACTTACCAGTTATTGTGTTACACAGTAACTGGGTCGCGGAGCCCATAGGTCAGATAGATAAGTCAAAGTCAAAGCATTTATTTCAATATAAATCATTTACAGGTACTTTTGAATTGTCAGAGTCAGCCGGTCAAAAACATGAAGGTATTTGCACGTTCCAAAGCGTAGATCTCTATGGAGAAGAACGTGCAAGAATCTCCACGGACACTCTTTTAAACCATTTTATGATTTACAATAATCCTGGTTACATTATCTTTGTTGCTTCTACATGTGAGAACAATGTAAAGAAAGAGAAAAAAAAAGAATTCTAAGCATCAAATAAGCATAAAATATTGAAATAAGCCAGCGACAGCTAAGAGATGACCAGTCTCTATTGATGGCGACCGTTCACGAACATGACGCGTGCATCAGCACCATTCAGCTCAACCATTTTGAAGGGAACTGAATGATCCGATACACGCGCCACCATCAGCGAGACATTCGAGTGAGCATGACAAACCCTCAACTGCCCCTGCTCATTCATGTCAAACACTCACATTTACAGGATTAGAAAATAAAAAAATGCTTCTACTATATAAAACTATGAATATCAATTGGTAAGGACAGAATTAGAAAAATAAAAGTTTACCTATTCCAAATATTAGGTATGTAAGAAATGTTTTTTTTTTATTTGTTTGTTTTATTACAATCTAGCCTAATAAGGCTAATATAATAAGAAATGTGGAATAAGTAGGTATTCGTAGGTAGGTAGACGTAAAAAAAGGGTGAGCATCTCTTCCAAATATAAAATCCTAACTAGTGGAACCAAGCGGCTGAGGCTGTGGAGCAGGACCGGCATTTAGCCAAGCATTTTTATCAAGGATGTAATCGTCCAGTTTATAATATGCCTGTCTACATAGTGTGCGTTTCAGGCAGGTTTTCAATTTTATCTCAGTTCGAGAATTTCAAGTGGTATTTTATTATAAAATTTAACACAGTACCCCATAAAAGAAGTGTGTACTTGAGTCAATCTGAATTGGGTTGATCTAATTTATACCTATACCATGTTAAACAATGGTAGATATTCAACTGCATCCGGTTACATAAATCTAAACTTAAAACCTATCTATAGTTTGGAAAATGGAGACGCTAACTATACCGTGACCTGTCTGACCTGTGTCTATGCGGTATACCTACCCACAAGAAAACCAAATCAATGTTTGAGTAGGTACCTACGTAGGTACTAACACACCTAGACAAGTACCTACCTATTTAACTCCTATCTAATAAACGTTAGGTTCATATTTTGCCATCAAAACTAATGGGACATGTAGCCCTTTACTACCTCGCCGGCTAAAACATAATTTTATTATAGTAAAAAATCATCGTGGGAGGTATTATGCAAATTATTTTACCTGTAACCCTAGGAGCATCCAAGACAAATAGAAATATGCCTTATCCTGGTTTGCTTAGGTTTACGATGCGTGTGTAAAACGCGATTATATTCTTTGACCATTCTCTGCCGAATGACCAAAGCGTCTAGCTACAAAATGCCGACTCGCCATGTTTAAATAATTACGAATTAAATAATCACCTGCCTGCGGTTTGCTAGACGTTTTCAAAGTGAAATTCAAATCTGAAATAGGAAGGGGAGTTCTTTGTCGTTTTTGTGAAGAGAACCTACTTTATGTGATCGACGAGTAGGTAGGTACTTATGTTTCGGAATTCAATTAATTCAAGAAGTCATCTTTAATTCTTTACCTAGTTACAGAAGTTGTGAGTCGATGAATTAAACCTGACGTCATGTTGTAGTACTTACCTACTTAGTTAATTCTAAAAGAGATATATATTATATAGTTTGAAGAAGGTAGAGCCCTCTATCTACCTTCGTCAGACTTTATATCTCTTTTGAGAAAACTTGACGTTTTTCAGTATTTTCTGGGCGCCGCCGGCGCCGACGGCATTGAGCCGCCGCCGCGCCGCCGGGCGTCTGCGACGTCACAGCCCAAGATAGGTGAAGTGCCCACAAATTCTCAAAGCGCTCATATTTCTCAGAATCAATTTACGACCATTATATGTCTTTTTCTTCAGAAATATTTATGGCATCACGATTTTATTTCGACTCTGATTGAAGTTCCGATAGCGAAACGGAAGATGAAGTTGAATCAGAATCTATGTCAAAGGGCGGAGGCATACGCAAGATCAACAGTCATAATATCAACAGTTAAAACATCAACACCGTAAGACCAACGATTCAAAATCTCAACACTTCAGATTCTCAACAGCTTAGTAAGTCAACAGTTCAGAAGATCAAAGTTTAAAATCCCAACTTTGAAAGTACCTATTAGGTCAATACTAGCAAGTCGGAGCCCCGCTTCGCGGGGATCAAGGGTTTGAAAAAAAATAACCACGAAGGGTATGGCGGGGTAAGTTCGCTCGCTTCGCTCGCTCACTAGACCCCGCCATCCCCTTCTAACCTAACCTGTCCGAGTCGGGGTGCCCCATGTCAAAGTTGGGATTTTAAACTTTGATCTTCTGAACTGTTGACTTACTAAGCTGTTGAGATTCTGAAGTGTTGAGATTTTGAATCGTTGGTCTTACGGTGTTGATGTTTTAACTGTTGATATTATGACTGTTGATCTTGCGTATGCCTCCGATGTCAAAGTACCCAACTGTAGTTAATTTAATAAATTTCGTTTTTATTCATAAACAATTAATAAAAACTTAACTTGAAATAATATTATATACCTATATTTTAAAACGTAAGTAGGTACCATAGATATAATAAACAATATATGTACCTGCCCAAGAAACTAAAGCTTCTGTGACCGAAGCGTTTTATCACCAAACAGTGATATAGTAGGGGTAGTATTTAAACGAGTGACTGTAAATTAAAGTTTTAAGTGACAAAAATAATTAATTTACGTTATAGTATTACAAAGTGAGCGACTGACTACGAGTGACGAGAAATCAACAGAAAAGCAACTTACAAACATTAATTTGAGTTACTTAAAATACAAAATGAGAAGCTTCATAATATTTGAGCGACCTATTATTTGTTTGAGTGTCAACGTTACGTCCTGCATTTTTTTCAATATTTAGCAAATGATATTTCTGGGTGGTGTGAAAAAAATGTACCTATACCAAACCACATTTTCTCAATAAATGTACCGAAGTAAAAATAATCACTTCGGTACATTTATTGTGAAACTGTACCTACCTATCTAAAATTATATTTATAGTACAGAATCGTACCATGCACATTTAGCAACAATTCATGGGAAAAACATTTTAAAATGCAAAGCATTTTATTTAATAAACATACTTTTGTGTAAAAAAGTGATGATTTGACTACCCATCTGTAAACACGTCCGAATCCTTCATTGCGTTCGAGATTCAATATGACGCTCGTAACACAAGACACTGCTTTATCCCCTGGGTGCATAATCTACTATTAGTCCTAAACTGACACGATTTTCTTTTCGATTATTGAGTAAGTAGGTACCTACCTAAAATTTGATGAATTTCGAAATAAATAGAAAAATAATAAGAATATTAATATTATTATTCTTAAAAACCGGTCCTTATTAGTTATTAATTATTTAAGAATTTGCGATCTTGGGTTACAAAGGGATATTGGTTTAATTAAATAGAGCATTTAGTCGACAGTAAAGACACTAATAATTATTTACCTGTATAATTATATTAATTATAAACCTGTGTATCAGATTTGAACATATACAACAGTCCGAATATCAACTATCGAGCAGTTGCCCACCAGACACAACAATCGTCTGGTCGGAGGATCCATCCTTTTCAATGGAGGTATGCGGGACTTTACTCTCTGTACTGGCTTAACTCTACAATCTTTTAGTAAGATTAGTGACCGGTATAATTATTTTAATACTAGAAATAGGAACAAATTAGATCAACCCCTATTCAGAGTGGCTAAAGTAGGTATACACTTCTTTTATGGGGTATAGGTACTGTGTTAAATTTTATAATAACAATATACCGGAAACTAAACCTATATAGCTAACCTAACAATATATAGGAAATTCTCGAACTGAGTGAGAGAAAATTTAAATCATGCATAAATAAAACGCACACTATGTACACAAGCATTATAAACCAGAAGATTATATACTTGATAAAAATGCTTGGCTAAATGCCGGTCCTGCTCCTAATGCTGAGCCGCTTGGTTCCACTAGTTAAGTTTTTATATTTGGAAGAGATGCCTTCAAAAAGGAGGCGGTTATTATGTTCATCTGTTCCTATGTATTTTTTTTAATTAGGTATTTTCACCGGTTTCTCCGGCAATTGTGGACCAAATTGTCAAAATTATTTTTTTTCGTATGCGTCCTGAGGTGGTCCCATTGTCACCAAGTTAGAATCTGATGATGGAATCCCAGGGAAATCGAGGGCAACGCTCAAATTTTATAGGCACATACAATGTTTTTCATCCATTCTAACGCAATTCAGATAAGACAAGTGTACCTGATAGTCATCATCTTATGTTGCTGAGCTGATGATGGAAGGTTAGGAAAAAAAATCAGCTGTTTAGTACATTTTGTGGAATTATACGCACAGAAATGTATGGAGCCGTCGATTTCAGTGTTGGCCCCATAGTAAAAGTTGTTCACAATGACCCCCTTTTTTTTTTTTTTTTTTTATTGGATGGGAAATCATCAAATGACCCCTCCCGCTCTGGGTGGAGCGGCAGGGAGTGTCAGACTTCTACTGACTAAAACCCACCCATGCTCCTCTTAGTGCCTTTTACGTTCCAGGGCCGCGGTAACTCTTTCGAACAAATCCGCAACCCTGGTAGGCTCTGGCCCATGCTGACGACTGCTGGCTTGGCGCGCGTAGAACACAGCGCGCCGTCAACCCGGGCCTGTTCTGATCGGACGGCGAGCTACCCATTGCTCGCCGTCCACAGGCATCAGTCACTGCGCCATGCTCAGGAGCATCAGTTCCTGGGCGGCGCAGTGGCTGATGTTCAACAGGAGGGGGTGAAATGGGGCCATTCCTGGCACTCCATTTCAGCCCCCTCCGGAGCCCGTTGTAGGGGCTCTACTGCGGCTGTTGCAGTAGCAGCAGCCGCAGTGGAACCGGCTATGGCGGCGGAGGAAGCGGCGGCGGTGGCGGAGGGCTTTCTCCTATTTCCGGCTTTGGCGGGTGGGGCGCAGGCCGTAGGGCCTGCGCCCCACCCGCCAGCCGCCACCCGCAAAGCCGGAAATAGCGGACCACTGGGCTGGGGGTAGCCCCAGCCCAGTGGTCGGCCGGCTTGCCAGCTGCCGCACAGACTACGCAGTGCGGCGCGGCGTCGCAGGAGCCGGCCCTGTGACCGGGCTGACCGCAGCGGAAACATAGACCGCTGCGGTCCACCTCCGAGGTGCATTGAGCTCCTACATGGTGGCCCACCTGGCACCGGAAGCACCTCAGAGGTCGGGGTTCCAGCAGTTTGATCTGCGCGGAAACCCAACCCACCAAAAACCTACGGCCCTCCGAGATGGTCTTGGCCGCCGACACGGGACAGCTCACCACAATGGTGCGCATGCCCGTGTTGTCAGGACGTAGGGTGCCCGCCTTCACCTCCTCTGCTGAGCACCCCCCCCGTCCTAACGACGGCGGCCACCACCTCCGCCTCCGTGACGGAGTCGTCCAGGCAGACACTCGGGCATCGTCCGCGCTTAGGGACGCCCTAAGCCTTTCGGCTAGAGCGTCCGCGGTTGGGCCGCTGGCTGCCCCGGGGATCTCCAGCATCCGGGCCCCAGTCATGATGACCCGGAGCCGGAGGCCCCCTACGATGCCTAGCTCACCAAGGTTCACCGCCTCCTTCGCCTTGGTGAGCACGTCCGCGTACGTCACGCCCCTCTTCGCCGCGTCCGGCTGCAGTGTAAGGACTACAGCCGCGGTTTTCGGGGGGCGGAGCGCAGCCGCGACGCTTCGCGCCTTCTGCCGCCGCTTCCTCTCTCGCCTCTTGGCCGCCCTGGCTGCCTTGCCTGCCTTCTTCTTCTCCCCGGCCACTTGCCATTCGGCTTGAGCCGGGGGGGGATCTGAAGGCGAGGAAGCCGGGGGGAGCTGCTGCACAGACGGCGCAGGAGCCTTCGCCGTCCGCGCAGCAACCCCACCCCTCCTCTTCCTTCTCGGGGCCGGGTCCGGTATTCCCGGCACCGGCTTCGCGGGTGCCGGCCCGGACCCTTTGTCCTGGCCGGACGACCCCGGTGTGGCAGCCACGGCGGCCGCGTACGACGCCGCCTTTTTCTTGCCTGGGGGGGCCTTCCCACTCGCCGCCGCATTCGCTAGCGGGGGGCGCAGGACGATACCCTCCAGGACGGAGAACCGCGCCTGGAAGGCAGCCAACTCCTGCCGCACCAGGTCCAGCACCTGGCCCTCTTGCGGCACGGGCCGGCCGTCCTCCCTGCGCCCCCATTGCGGCGCCCCCTGTGGGCCGGCTCCCCGGAGCCTGGCCAGGTCTGCGCGGAGCCCCTTGTTCTCCTTTCGGAGACGCTCCGTGGCGGCAGCCAAGCGGGCGACCTCCGCCCGCAGCTCCGACATCTCGTCCGGCGGAGGCCCACCTTTGGTAGCCTCCGCTGCCGCCAGAATGGAGGCCATCGCCTCGCTTATGGCCTTGTTCTTAGAGGAAAGCTTCCTCTTCAAAGCCACATCGCGAAGCGCGGCCTCCACCACCTCCGCAAACCCGGCCCTCCGAACCCGCTCCTGTCCGGAGTCATCCGGCTCACCGCCGGAGGACTCCGAACCAGAAGCCCCGCGACCGCCCTCTACGGGGGGTCGTCCGTCAGCGACGAGCTCCTCGGTTCGCTGGCCAGCCACCTTGGAGGCGGGCAATCTCCCCTTGCCTCCCTCTCGGCCCTTGCCCCGCCTGCTGGTGGGGATCTTGCGAGCCGAGGCAACCTCCTCGCTGCCGGACGACCCCCGGTCTTCCTCTGTTCTGGGCCGCTTGCGGAAGGACCTGGAGTCCTCCGCAGCAGCCCCCGCCCCCTCGGGTCCAGAGCTCGCCGAGCTAATTGTCACCAGGTCGTCGGAGTCCAACTCGGACTCCGACTCTGCACCCGGGTGACGCTCAGGCGAGCCCCTCCTCTAATATAGCGCGCCTCTTGCCGCGCTCCGCCCGACCGACGCTTTGTCGGGCGAGCCAAAGTCAAACCCGATCATGTCCTCAAAGGACGGCTTGGATCGGGGGCCTCCTCGGCCACTGATGCCCTTGGCATGCGGAATGTGGACAGCACTGTTGCCCCCCCCAGAATACGAGGGGCTTGACGCACGAGGCGTGGCGGATTCCCGAACTGCTGTGCAGTCCGGACCGCCCTGGGGTACAATATCTCTTGCAGTACTGTCCATGGGTTTCCTTTTTGAGGGTGCGGTCCCTTTCTCCCCTCCTCTCTCCCTCTCTCTCACTGCTTGCTCGCTGCCCTCACAGTCACGTCTGATGATCAGACGCGTACCAGAGAGCAGCGAGCAAGCCAATGAGACGCACACCGTCCGAGGACCCGAACACTGCTCAAGTCTCCGAACGGTGTGCCCCTCTTGTGTCTCTCTTGGTCTGGTCTCTCACTTGGGACCTTCCGGCATGAGTGGCTCTACCGGCAAAGCCCCCAAGATCATTGAGACACGCAAGCCCCACCACGACGGCAACGTGGAGACACGGTTGGTGGGGTCACAATGACCCCTTAAGTGGCATTGCGTTTATTTTGCTATACGTTGTCTAAAGAAGAAGAATTTTTTTATTTTATAATCCTGTACCTATATGTGAGGACCATGGAGCCTATTATCTTAATAGATAGTTTCCTTGTTTGACATGAATGAGCAGGGGCAGTTGAGTCGTGATCACTCGAATGTGGTGGCGCGCGTATCGTATCATTCAGTTCCCGTCAAAATGGTTGAGCTGAATGGTGCTGATTCACACGTCATGTTCGTCACGGCTTATTTTAATATTTTGATATTTAGTATAGTTTTTCTTTCTTTACATTGTTCTTACATATAGAAGCAACAAGGATAACGTAACCAGGTTTTTTGTAAAACATAAAATGGTTTATAAGAGTGTGCGTGGAGTTTCTTTCACGTTCTTCTCCATACCTAGAGATCTACGCTTGGGAACATGCTAATAGCTTCATGTTTTTGACTGACTGACTTTGACAATTCAAAAGTAGGTAGGTAGGTACCCTGTAAATGGTTTAACTACCTATATTCTGTACCTAATCTATATCTACAACGTGTAACAGAATAAACACGATACCTCATAAGGGGTCATTGTACTCATCATTATCAACAACTTTTGCTATGGGGCCAACACTGAAATCGCGAAAAAAAAATCATTTGCTCCATACCTACATTTCCTCACGCGTAACTCGACAAAATGTAGGGGAGAGGGGGTACAGTGGATCACTTTTTTATAAGCGGTTTAAATCAGTGAATAAACAATAAATTGAATAAAAAAAACAGGTTGAATAATAGAACGGGATGTTGGCTAACGGATTATATTTTAACTTTAGCAATAACATCAATAGTTTTCTGGCAATACACGTTTTTTTTAAAGCTGGGAAATAATCCACTGTACCCCACATCTGGGTTACACTGGATCTTCATGTGGGGTACTGTGGTCGACTGTGGATCAATACATGGAATTACCATGCTTTTTTTAATGGGTTACAGTGAACTGTTTCAAAATAAACATGAAATAAAATGTTCGGTTATTTTTTCTCAGAGCAGCTTTTGGAATTCCTCGGAAATCGCAAGGGCTCAAGAAAGTTATTGATTTAGTGCTTGAACTCTGGACTAAAGAAGTAGACGGAGATGGAGACGGATTAATATCAGTACATACAGTGGGTTGCAGTCCACTGTTTCCCAGAGTGAAACACTCCACTGTACCCCGACATGCCGTATTAGAAAATGAAACACATTTTTACAATTAATTTAACTTAAACGACAAACGCATCACTTTGTTATGAGAGCTTATTAATTCATTATTTAGGAAATCTAATCATCATCATCTTCCTGCCCCTATCCCATGTTACTTGGGGTCACGCAAAACGTTTTTTTCTTCCATTCTGTCCTATCAGCCGTCACACTATCACTAACTCCCTTTTCTTTCATATCGCTCCTCACACAATCCATGTATCTTTTCTTTGACCTCCCTCTTCCTCTCCATCCATCCACATTTATATTCATAACCCTTTTAGTTACATGCGTTACATTCCTCCTCTTCAAATGACCATACCAGGACAAGCGGTTACCTTTCAACTTTTCTGTCACTGGCGCCACTTTTAAACTACCTCTAATGTACTCATTTCTCACTTTATCCATTCTCGTTACTCCACACATCCATCTCAACATTCTCATCCCCGCTACATGCAATCTATTTTCATCCGTCTTTTTCATAGCCCAACATTCTGATCGATACAGTACGACAGGTCTTATCACGGACTTAATGATTTTCCCCTTCAACTTGAGGGACATCCGTGGGTCACAAGTTGTTCCAGTGACCTGTCGCCATTTTATCCACCCTGAGTTGATCCGGTGCGTTACGTCTTGGTCTACATCGCCATCCCCCTGGACAAGCGACACGAGGTACTGAAAGTAGAAGCAGAGTGGTATAGGCGTTCCGGTGAGGGCTATAGGCATAGGACTGGAGAGTCCGCCAAAATCGCAGAACAGGTATTCTGTTTTGGTTCTGCTCAATTTCTGGCCAACACTCTCTAGTCGCTACCACCACGTCTCCAATCTGCTCTGGACCTCGAGGCCGCTTTCAGCAACCAGCACAATGTCATGAGCAAACAGCATACACCAGGGAGCCTCCTAGATGTCCAACGTCAGAGCCTCCATTATCATCAGGAAGAGGTAAGGGCTAAGAGCCGACCCTTGGTGTAAACCGACTGCCACACTGAAGCTGTCAGTGGTGCCCACTGCAGACCGGACTTGGGTACTGCATCGACTGTACATCGCTCGGATCAACTGCACATACTTCCCAGGCACACCTTTCTCCTTAAGGGCCCACAAAACCTCACGAGGCACCCGGTCATATGCCTTTTCGAGGTCAACGAACACCATGTGCAAGTTTTTGTGCACAGCTCTGTATTTCTCGCACAGCTGACGGATAGCGAAAATGTCCGTTGTACTCGTCCAGGCATAAAATCGAACTGGTTCTGTGAGGTTTCACTCTCTTCTCTCAGCCGCCTTTCAATGACTTTTCCCCAAGCTTTCAAACTATGTGACATTAGCTTTATTCCTCTATAGTTGTTGCACTCCAGCACATCACCTTTGTTCTTGAAGATGGGCACCAAGGAACTGTTACACCACTCATCAGGTTTTGCTTCTTCCAGCAGCAACTTATTGAAGAATAAAGCTATATAACCACGTCCATCCATCTATCCGTAATGACTTCCATACTTCAATTGGTATTCCGTCTGGACCTGCCTTACCATTCTTCATTCCATTCACTGCTATTGTCACTTCATCCACACTGACCATTCTTCATAAGAAATCTAATCATATTAACACAATATCAAATAGTTTTTAGTGTAGAGCATTCGATGAATACCAGTAAAAATAGATTTAGTAATTATGGGAGGCGAAATGGCGTCTTCACGCGCTTCCACAGCGAGAGCGTCAAGGGCACTGGTGGTCGCGAAGGAGAACTATCAGAGTGCCCGTTTCATCGTTGTGCGGTGTGTGTGTAACCGACAGATAGGGAGATATAGACATGGATTCACTGTGCCCACTGTACTCCCTGAACAGCAGTATTTTTTTCGCGATTGAAATAAAAAGTCGCCTGCGGTAGGCGACTTTTTATTTTACCTTGCATTATGGTAGCATAAAAATGTTATGGGATGTTGCTGTTTGTGCTAAAGTCTGTCAAGCGGGTCTTGTCCCATAAAAAAGGTGGCAAATTCAAAAATCTTACAGGTGTCAAAACTGATATAGTACGCTGAAAACTTGGATGTTACTTGAGTTTTTGTAGATAAAAAAATTATTTGGGATAAATAAATTAAAAAAGTGCATTTCAATTTAAGTATTTCATAAAAAAAAATCACAGAAAACGTGGACACCAGTTAATTTACCAGAAGGGAAAACTGTGATTCCCTGCAAATGGGTTTACAAAACTAAGTTGGACAGAAATGGTTCAGTAGCCCGTTACAAAGCTAGACTCGTAATCAAAGGATACAAGTAAGTCAAGGGCATTGATTACCATGAAGTATATGCACCTGTAGTCCATTATTGTTCCATGCCTTTGGCATTAAGCCACGGATTAATTCTGGTCTTTTGCGCACCGAGTCAAAATGCATCTGAATCTGAAAAATATCCGGAAAATAACACTCTTTCTATTACGTAAAAAAGATATATATTTGTAGCAATACGATGGGATTGACATCGTCACTATGTGTACAAAAATCCCTTAAATAAATGAAGACCAAAAAAAAAGAAAAAAAAAGATATCGTAATTTTTGCAACACACTGCTTCAAAATATTAAATGTACGTATGAATCAAATGAATTCTCCAAAGCTAAAAATGATTCAAAAGCTACCTGGAAACTAATTAACTCAATGGCTGATAAAAGGCGCCACGCCCAGGTACCCGTAGAACTTCTTGAGCTGTCGAGTAACGAAATCACTTCTGCTAATAGTGTAAATAAGTATTTTGTAAATATTGGAAGAGACTTAGCCTCTGCAGTCGATAATAACAGCAATAAAGAAAAATCAAGTACCCCGCTCCAAACAACTCAGTCACCCAGTGACTCTATGGGCATCATTCCAGTTACTAATGAGCAAATTGAAACCATCATCATGTCCCTGAAAAATGATTGCGCCACTGGTTGGGACAATATACCATCAAAAGTTATTGAACTCTCAAGTAAAGTCCTACAATAGTTCCACCAATAGCTCACATATGTAATCTCTCTATAGCCTCAGGTATATTTCCAAAGGCTTTAAAGAAAGCACTTGTTACACCTGCAGTGCGATTCTGCAGTGCGATTCTGTAAACATGTCGTAGTGAACACTTGGGCGGGGCGCACGACGGGTGAGTTGTCAAACCATACAAATAAGATGGAATGACAGCGCTCTTGTCGTTCACTCCGCCTAGGTGAACACCGTGAGATGTCGACAGAATCGACCAGCTGTAAACATGTCGAAGTGAAAACTTGGGCGAAGTGAACGACAAGTTAGCTGTCAAACCATACAAACAAGATGGAATGACAGCTCTATTGTCGTTCACTCCGCCTAGGTGTTCACCGTGAGAGGTCGACAGAATCGACCGGCAGTATATAAGAGTGGGAATAGAGACCTAGTAAATAACTACAGGCCCATTTCGGTTCTGACGTCAATGTCTAAAATTTTAGAACGCATCCTAAATAATTGCTTAAGAGTTATTTAGATAAAACAAAAATCATCTCGGCCAATCAATTCGGCTTTAGAAATGGTCTGTGGTGGTATGGAGGACGCTGTAGCTAACTTATGTAACAATATAATTCGCAAGCTGGATAAGAAGCAGAAATGCTTTGGCATCTTTTTGGATTTGTCTAAAGCCTTCGATACGGTCTCTATTCCCACACTTATTACTAAAATGGAATGTATCGGTATACGTGGTCAAGTTTTAAACATTTTTAAAGACTGGAGAATGGAGAATCGGCACCGTAGTAAGCGATGAAGAAAAAATTGCGAGTGCGATTGAGTATACTGGGTCCAACGATGTTTTTAATATACATAAATGACTTGTGTAGTCTCAAAATATCACATTGTGATATGACTACTTACGCAGATGATACCGTTATAATAACACATGGAGCAGACTGGAATTCTAAAGAGCATGCCGAAAATGGACTGCGTACAATTAAGAAATGGCTAACCGATGACTTACTTACTTTAAATATAGAAAACTCTAAATTTATCCGTTTTCATTTACTAAATTCTCCAGTTCCACCCGAGTCTACTAACTTATTGAAACTTCATACATGTGCCGAGCCTACGGGCTACGACTGTTTGTCCTTAATGCGAGTGACCAGCATCAAATACCTTGGAATAATGTTAGAAGAGCGACTTGATTGGCGTCCACAGGTGATTGCTCTTACTAGCCGAATTCGAAGGCTTATGTATATTTTTAAGAAGCTCAGATCTACTGCAGATAAATCTACAATCTACATGGTATATACTGCCCTCTGACAATCTGTACTAACCTACTGCATACCTATATGGCCACCCCATATACTATGCAGTAGGTTAGTACCTACACATTCCACATGTCGACATCCTCGTGTGCTAAGTCAAGATACTTTATAAGATATTTAATTGGACTAGCTGTAAAATATAGACTTAAAATACACCAGATGGACGCTGTTATGTTACAGCTTTTTTACAAGGTGATATCGATGAAGAGATTTATATGTCTTTACCACCTGGCTATGAAGAAGAAAAAATTGTGTGTAAATTAAATAAATCTATATACGGATTAAAACAAGCTTGCAGACGGTGGAATCAGAAATTAAATACTGCACTGATAGAAACTGGAATGACTAGATCAAAGATAGATCCATGCGTATATTAACGCATCATTGATGAAAACGATATTCTTCTTATAGCAGTACGTAATTATATGTTGATGATCTGTTATACTTATATAATAATGAAAAAACGTCTCAAATGATGAAAGAGAAGTTAAAAGAATGTTTAGTATGAAGGATCTAGGAAGAGCAGACAATTGCATTGGTTTTAAAATTGCCGAAATTTTGACAAAGGGAATTTATCGACCGAAGCACGAAAGTTTCACCACAGTAATGGGTTTAATCTAAAAGCGTCTGCGTCCAGGAGAGGATGATGTTGGAAGAGTGAACGCCTACGCTTAGGTTAATAGCAAATACACCGTTGTACATAATTTATAAAGAGAAGGCTTCATCTGTCAATGAGTCGTCCATACATTATAATCGCTCAAGAAAAGTTGACGTAGGTAGTATACCTACCAAACGAAATTAAAAGTTGCCAAAATGAAAAAATAGGATGTTGCTACCTTTGCTTTCATGACTCATGTGTTTGCAAACAGCTGTCACTGGCTGCTTGAAAATACAAATAACTCGCCTTCACTTATACAATCAGCAGGAGGCAGCACTTGCTGCCATCAGGCTAATGCATCTAGGCATATGGGGCAAGGACCATACTAGCACCTACGCTGGCTACACTGAATGTAGGTATGTATAGCCAGTCCCCCAGAAGCTGATTTCTTAAAATACACAAGACGTAGGAATATGAATTTATGGTCTTCTTTAGGAATACCTACTTATAACGCGTAAATCTGCCGTCACACCGGTGTGACGGCGGAGCTTGACCGGTTAAAACGGCAACATTTTATTTGAAACGTTTTACATCGGTTGTTTTACATTTAAATGTGGCAGTCAACTGGTTAAAGGGGACAAAGGGAATTTAATAAAATAATTAAAATTACTTCCCGTTGTCCCCGTTAATGTATTGTAACATAATACTATCCAAATTATGTTGGTGCAAGAGCGAGCGAAGCGAGCCCGGACTTGGGGCACCCCGACTCGGACAGGTTAGGCTAGAAGGGGATGGCAGGGTCAATTGAGCGAGCGAAGCCAGCGAACAGATCCCGCCATCAACTTCGTGGTTACTATTTTTTAAACCACCAAGAAATAGGAGCCCCGCTTAGCCTCCGTCAACTACACTTTGGTATTACTTCGGTGGAAAGAGAACACCCTCCCGCCCCTGCCTCCCTATTTAGGCGATTTTTCTCAGAAATGAACTGTCCGATGTCCCCGTTGCCCAAATGTACATAAGGGGGACACCGGTAAGGAATTATATGACGTTATCTTGTGACGGGGACATAGATTACGGGGACAACGGGAATACAGGCTTCAGAGTCCCGACTGTGAAGAGACAGTGTCGGGTTCCATTGATTTACGTCTTAGAGTAGTGACATTGACCTTCCCTTAATCTCCATGCTAACTAATTTGAAACACACACTTTCATATGATGAAACACTAACTTATACAAGCACATTCATGTGAAAATCCTCATTCTAACTACGAGTCGCTTTACTGTGTGAGATCCAATACGAACTTGGCACGCCTAAGGAGAAGAATTGGCGATTCCGTGTTGAAAGATGAAAAAAGTAAAAGGCTTCTTAATAGTAATGCATATATTTTGTTTTATTATAACATGAAAAAAAAAATTATGTGACAACTTGCATAATTGAATTGAGTCCGAGGACATTAACCCACTACTCCTACGAGCATATATCGAACACAACAATTTGCCCTGGGGGCACAACACAACATTCGTTACATATATTACATTCCTTTACAAAACATAGCATAGGAGTAGTATTGCTAGACCCCGAGTGTGATATATCAAATAGCTTACAATCTTTATCTCCTTCTCCTTTACTAACTTTACTCACAAGTGAATTTTATACACAGCCTTATGATAAATAAAACCCACTGCCGCAAAATTTAAGCCCGGATATATTCCCAAAATTGATTTTTAATCAGAACTAGTTATTACTATCCTAATCGAAAGTTACAACGCCGTCGTCACATCTCATCACCTTATTAACATCTTCGATAATCATGAATACAAT
The DNA here is from genome assembly GCA_947386135.1 of Melanchra persicariae. NCBI lineage: Eukaryota > Metazoa > Arthropoda > Insecta > Lepidoptera > Noctuidae > Melanchra > Melanchra persicariae. The sequence continues at coordinate 11,493,320 of OX376650.1, read as the reverse complement.
CATACTCCATAATCTTGTTCATTACCAATTTGATTAGTAAATGAATCACGACCGAGCAGAAATAAGAATGTAATTCTAGGAGCGTGCCAAACCGACAGGGCAGTGAGCAGAGTGCACAGTAGGTTTACATAAGATTAAACAATAGCATTGCCAAAATCAGTCGCGGTTCTATTTGTCTGCACTTCAAAAACAGATCGAATGAGGGATAGCCTGCCGCCGAAACTTCACGACTGCACTCGACAGTTATTTTAGAATCTTACACATCGAATGCACACATCGACGTAAGGGCAAATTCACAGAATTCCAATATAATTTAATTCGATGATGCGGCTACAACACACTATACATATCGTGAAGACATAGTAAACGTCATTTGACCTAGTTCTTCGTAGTTTCAAATACATACATAAACTGGAACAAGGTTTCAGGACAATACTGTGCCTACGCGAGCCGGTGAAGTGCTCTCACGTCGCTGTGTTCGAGGGACTGCGGCCGACTTAGTCCTTGGAAGACGTGTCCATGGGGCTGGCGGGCTGCAGCAGGGCTGCGCCGGGCGGCGGCGCGCTGGGCGGCGCTGCGGGCGGCGCCAGCGGCACGGGCGGCGCCAGCGGGGGCTCCAGCGGGCCCGGCCGCAGCCCCGCGCCGGAGGGGATCGCTGGCTTCACGAACCTGTCGCTTGTGCGACGTGTCTATTGACCGAACAAAACCATTTTATTATTTGAAAAATTTAATGATGAAGTATTGCCTGATAGTATGTAAAATCCAAAATCATTCTTTAGTAAAAATCTGTTGCTTTAAAGTCATTAGGAATGTTCTTAGCTCAAAACACCATTAATTTGACTTACCTGAGAGTTAAGATGCAGTGAAGGCCGAGACAGTGGCATCCCGGCTGCGTTAGGCAACAATGGGGACGCGTATGGTGAGAGAGGCCGCGAGCCGCCTGGTGACGACACGCTCCGCGATCGTGCCTGCAGGTTCAGTATTACACAACCTTTACACGAGTTACAGCTTTACTTGTCTAGTAATGCTAAGCATTTTATGGATCTTTTGATTAAATAAAATCGCTCGCTAAACATCAAAGGCTCGCGTTGTAATGGAGCCTCTTATTTGATAGTTCTTTCTCATCAGCAGCGGCACTTCATTACGTAATAAATTAACGTATTTCCTTCATTTCGTCTTTTATTCTTTGAATTTATGATAATGAACAGAAAAATACATGGTATAGCAACTCACACTCAAAGCTTCGTTGAACTGCCTCTCTTCCTCCATCTCGAGCGAAGACTCACTCTCGGACAGATGCCTGCACAGCGCCTCTCGCCGCTCCACCTCCTGCTGCAGTTTCCGCTGCAGGCGAACATTCTCCTCCCGAATGTGCTTCTCTTCGAGCGCGAAGCGATGCATCTTCTCCTTGTTCTCGTTTTGAGAGACTGCCAGCTGATTTCTGTTGCAAATTATTTTGTGTTACATTATGATTTATTAAACAAAATATTTTCTTTCTTGATCTATAATATCATGTCAATGCTAATTTGTCTGTCTAATTATGTAATGAAATTATTTTAGAGTACACTTTATGTGTCCTGTATATCATTAACTATTAGTGCTACAATATTGATGATATGGAAATATTTTTATGAGTGCATTTTTTTGATAATTATGAAGTTACCATCATAAATTATGATAGATCCAGAGCCATTCCTAAAGCTTTGACTAAATTATTAGCATCTGCAAACACAAAACATGACTGAGCAATAGCAAAGTTAGTGTGTCAAGGCCTTGTATAGTAACTTACATACTCAGTCCAGTATTATTTATTATTACTGAGTCCAGGAAATGCATTAATATAAGCGTAAAATGCATAGTTCATGTTAGTGGACCCGAAATTTTATGCACAAACAACACATGCCTGTCACTGTCCAAAAGTATGTAACAATTATGTATTTCAAATAAATTAATTTAAGTTATTTACTCACCTTAACTTTACAACCTCAGATCGCAGGGTCTGAATGTGATTGCTTAAATTGGATGCTGTATCACCATTACTAATGTCCCTAGCAAGAAAAAACTCCATTAATAATAAAACAATGAAAATATAGCAAGATGCATGAAGAATTATTTAAAAATAAGTGAGTACCATGCCTTAAAACTATTTATCATGCATATTAGGAAGTATGATATAATTTCAGGACTGGATTCTGTGAAATTAATGCATTGTAATTCTGAAATTAATTTATTTTACTAAAGGAGTTTCAAATTACTATGCCCCTGAGTAAAATTGGAATTGTGTTATGTTTTGCACCCCAAAAATGTAAGAACACATTAGAAGAGTAAATAAACAAAGTTCAAACAACACAATGAACAATAAATTTTAAGATTTTCACCTAGGACTAGCTGGGTCGGACACTGGCTGGTCAAGCCTAATCTGCAGTGATCTCTTCTCTGCCTCCAACTTGTCCATTCGCTTCCACAGCCTGTTCACTAAAGCTTCCTGCTCCTGTTCCAGTGTGTTTTCAAGTTCCACCTGCAATTAATAATTTTATCCTTCATCAGCAATACAAATCTTTACATTAAGATCACCAATAAATTCTGTAAAAATTAAGTTATGTTTATATGGAATCCTGAGATATTAGTACACAACACAATCCTGAAATCCTAGGCTAAAAAAAGGAACCAGGAACAAAACATCTGCATAACATTTGCTGAGATGATGTATTCTGTTTTTATGACCTGGGGGCCTAGACAAGAAACTTTTCTGTAGCCTTGTTGACAAAATGTATGGGAATGATATTAGGTGATGACGTTTCCTTTCCACACTTCATGTCATTCCCATACATTTTGTCCTCAGCGTCTGATGTTGTACTTCTTTATACATACACAAAAATTTACACTTGCACTTCCTTCTTGGTGCTCTTACCCAAATAATGAAAAGACCCAAACAATGAGATGCAAAATATGTCAAATCACCAGCCTTACCTTTTCCCTGCGAAGCCTTTCTAAATTCATTTGCTTGGCAAGTGTCTCAGCTTCAAGTTTTTCTATCTTTCTCATCAATTTGTTCACCAGACATTCTTGTTCTTGCTCTAGAGTTTGCTCCAACCGGCATTTCTCTTGGCGTAACTGAAACACAATTCATTGGCATTCTTTAAATAAAATAAGTCTCAAATTTTTTTTTAATTCTGCACCCAGGTACAAGGTGTAAGAAACAGGTGTAAAAAGTATACTTTTATCCAGTATACAAGGTTTTTTTTATTACTTACTTGTTGTTTTAATAAAAATGATTGTCTTATTTTATTTTTCCTATACATTGTTTTCCCATTAAAACTCATTCTAGACATAATTGCTTAATTATTTAATAATAAGCACACAACCACAATATCACAAAGATAAGATACATGGTACTCACATATTTGTAAATATTTGAGTACCATTACCACTTATTAAGAAAATGGAAATGTTTACCTCTGCTGGTAATACTTTGATCCTATAAGTAGTATACTCTAGGTGCATCAACCTCACATATATTAAAATTACTTTTTGTACTCAAAATATTGTAAAACATTGATTTGAAAAGAGTAACTATGGAGTTTCTTGTCCGTTCTTCTCCAAAAGAAACCCTTGCGAACGGACAGTAGTCACTTTATATTATTTTAAATGTAAATGATGACGTTCAAAAGTGCCATTTAATGGCCTAATTGAAATAAACGTATTGACTTTGATCATTATTAACAAATTTTTATTATATTTACAAGCTATTCGTAACCAAACAACACATTATTATGTAATATTAAGCATTTGTCTCTAAACATAACAAATATTAGAATGATTTGGCGGCATACTGATTTTTACACCACTAAATCATTCAAATATTTTTTTTTATGTTTTGAGCCCATTAAAATAACCAATTTCTGTATGATGAAACCAAGGACATCTTATAATTTTTACTCGACTATGGCGAAGCAAAAATCAGGTTTACGAATTTTACTAGTATGTACCTATGTATGTTCATCTGTCCTGTCTTATTATCTCTCTTATAACTAACTTCATAAAAATAGCCCCAATCTGCAAGGGAATTATTGGTAAAACTTATAATCCAGTTAATTTAATTAATGATTTTGGTACCTGATTTAGTTTTCTGGAGAGATCATTAGTAAGACATTCTTCTTCCCTTTCATAATGATGTGCCAGTGTTTCTTTTTCTTTCTTTAGAGCTTGAATTTTTTTCAATAATGTGTTTGAAATATATTCTTCTTCTTGCTCAGCCTTGGCTTGCTGTGAGTAGATATTGATAAATTATCAAAATATAATTATTATTTGTGATTAAAGATTTTTAAAGTAGTTTTATAAAAATACCGAAACTTCATTGACTTACAATTGATACCGATGCTTGTCTCAAGGCACGATTCTCTTCCTGAAGGGCCTTCACCCTAAGCTTGTAAGTGTCTAGCTCCACTTTGAGAACCCTGTAAAGCACATCATCGTTTCATTAGAATCATTAGCTAAACATTTTTTTTACATCATATATTAAATCCGCCCCTAAGACGACCCACTGACCATTTTATTCTATAGAAAGTTATTATTGAGCAGACAAGAAAAAAAAACATGACATGCATGTAATTCATTAAAATCTTCCACTAATATTATATGATAGGTATGTATGATGTTAAAATATATTCCACAAAACCACATTTTGGTAAAACACAATAGAAAAAGATGTACAAACTTCAGTCAGTTAGAATCTCATGAGAATCTGATATATTTACGATAAAACATAGGTACCTATTCTGTTGTTGAAGAGATTCAATTCTTTTCTGTAGCTGATCACGAGAAACTGTGCTTGGAGGCAACATAGCTCCGCCATCTAACGAGCTGGAGTCGCTTTCAGACGCTGAATCAGCCATCTTATTACCTACAATGAATGTGTCTAATTAAAAGAAAATAAATATCAAGAATATAAACTTTTTACGTGTTTTATCTGCAGTGTACCTGGCGAAATCACTGTATCATCCATTTGCACGAGTGATGAGGACGACAACAAAATGTCATAAACGTTGAAATTTACTACGGGCTTCCGATTTTATACAAAGACAATATTTTTTAAATGATTTCCATTAAATTATTCAAGAAAAAACCAAAGGAAAACGAATTAAAGTGCAATGTAATAAATTAAAACACACGAAAACCGTCTCGTTATTGCAGGCTCAACTAGAGATGCGCATAGACTATTAAACTATTTTGTTTTTAAAAACAGATAAAACATTTTCTCAGAAGTTACGGTTTTCTGCTTTCAATTTTGATTTTGTCGGAGCAGGTGAAGAATGCTGTTTTCTGGTAGCAATGAATTTCAAATATGAGGTTTCGCTTCTATGCAGTTTGTACTTGGATGGAACCTTTTGAGCAATGCATTTTTGTTGGAAATTATTCTTACGAGAATACTCAGCACATTTAATGTTACGTTTTAAAGAGTGGTAACCCCAATCGAAAAAAAAAAACATTTATAAAAAAGTGACACACACGCCATAATGTAAATTGCTTCTCGATTTGGCGTTTGAGTTAAAAAATTAACATTTTGATGTTAAAAAATCGTATATAATGTATAAATAAGACATCTAAAATGTCCTTAGTAAATATTGGTAAGAAGTAAATCTATTGTCTAGATGTAATCTGTGTTAAACATTCTCCTTTAAAGTATTTAGGTTGGATCAAAGGAATCGAAGCCATTTCGTTCTTTTCGTGTAAACGGTATTGAAGTTAAATTTCTTATTGTTCCCTAAGTTGAAGTTGCAAGTGGTGATGTTTATAAGATAGACAAAAAGTTTAATTGAAAAGGTGATGACTGAGTCGTCGCCATAGTTGAGGTGTTGGTGCGATTTCAGAAGTCATTGCTGCTGTTATTGCACCGTATGTAGTGTTCAGGGAGTATGGCATAATAACTGTCATCGAGAAATAGGTGTCCCTCGCAATGTAATGTCTCTTACTTCAATATCTAGTGTTAATCATGAAAATTACGAGTGTATTGTAGTTAATATTGCAGATTAAAGCTAGCCACTGAGTTTTTTTTTCCCAAGCATACTTGTAAACAAATCCTACAGTGCATGTTGTAATGTCTTGAGAAACTGATGAATCCTAATTTCTCTGCAAGTTTTAAACTATAAGGTGATATGTTCATCTAATTGATATTTTAGACAGTTATATGTGAGGTATGCAGTATTATTTTAGTTTTTGGTCATGAAAAGTACATCTTATGATACTATTGTTGTTAAATATCACTTCAGTGATAAAGTATTGAACAACAATTTAAAAAATATTTTTAATTAGAAATCACTGGGCATTGAATCTTTCTTTTTAAAATTAACAATAATTGTTTGGCTCACTGTCTGGTTATTTATTGATTTACTTTCAGAATTTATCTTGTGTTTGTAATTTTAGTATGGTTTTTGTATCATATATTTTATCACAAATGAGCAGAACCTGACATTACTAAATTCTGGTTTCTGAATTGAGTATTTGGAGTTAGAAACATGACAAACCTTAGTTTACTAGTGTTTGAAAAATGAAAATTATGGACAAAAGCTCTCTTCATCTCCTTGGGTCCCCAATCTTTGAAAATTTGTTTCTAAATTTTTTTGAATAAAAATCTAAAATTTTAATGATGTTTCGGAAAGATTGTTCCAAATTAACATGCATTCAGCCATCACCCTAATTCGTATTGCTGTTTGGGCCCAAAATTCATATATTTCCATTGTGCTTCCCATTTATGGAAGCCCTCCCCCCCCCCCTTTTGGAGAAAATGAACCAAATTATCAAGCATACACATCCTTTAATTTTAAATGTGTCCATATATGACCAAGCTTGAGCGCAAGCAACTCTTCCCATCCGTATGGGCCGCCTTGGTGTCTGCAAAATTACCAGTAATAGTTTACCGGCTTTTATGTCCTTGGTTCACGGCACTGATAAATTAATCAGGAATATTATAGCTTCCACACCGGTTGATATTGATGTGCCGTGCTTCAACGAGGCTGTGGAGGCCTGGGAATTCGCTAGCCCAAATTCAAATCTGCCTGACCACCCTTCATCCCAGAGACGGTGGGATGTGCCGCTCTGCCTGCGCCTGCTGCTTCATGCACTACCGTCGTCAAACATTGGCACCTGGTTTGACGATACTACTTTCCACCTCGGTGCTTGCCTGCGTCTTGACACTCCTTGTTGTTCTCCTCATCGCTGCCACTGTGGCCAAGTTGTCAACAGCCTCGGACACCATGGCCTGTCATGCAGCTGTAGCGCGGCACGCGAATATTAACGACTAGCACTTCGCCCGCGACTTCGTCCGCGCGGATTTAGTAGGTACTCCACAAACTTCAACACCCCTCTACCCCCTTTTAAAGGTTAGTTTTGGAAAATTAAGCACAACGATTTTATTAATTATTTAGCCATTTCTGCTTATTCTGTGGTCTCAGGAGGCCCTAGACAATGTGCCATTCAATTAGCGAATGCGACTGTCGAAATGCCAAAATTTAGGAATTTTATCACGTGCCATTTCGATAGCATCTCTCAATCCCATACATTTTTGACGTATTGACAATCGCCTTCGCCACGCTACCGTTGACAGAATCTCACTTGTCTCGAGCCCAGGATCATCGCAACTGTTCACCTCGTTCTGCCCGTCAGGGGTTGATTATGCAAAAATTGTTATCTGTTTCAATAATCCCACATTTAGTTGGTTCATAGCATTCCGACGAAAATTGAAGCAAGCAATTATGTCCTCCCTTAGAAACTTTATCACCCCATACTATGTCCAAACATTTGTTATTCTTATTTTTTATCGAAATCATTTAATGCCGTGTTTCAACTTCATCGGACCAAGCTTATGATAAGATTCTCCCCAGTTCGCTCAAGCCGCGACATTTTTCTTACTATGTCATGTTTATAACCGACGTAACTTTTAAACGAAAATTCCGAATTGAATAATTTAAAGTGTAAATTACACGCGCATAATCAAACCAAAAATTTAAATGGATAAGGATTAATATCATCAATACCAAATCACCATTATTCCATTCAACCTGGGTTTTGATTGAATAATTTGATCAAAAAGCGGTCATGGTGACATGGTATCGCGGCCTTTTTTGTAGATATTGATGTCCTCTATAAAACTGTAGTATGTAATAGTTTCCGAAGCGTACGCGATATAAAGATATTTTTTTGGTATTTTTTTTCACACCATGGGTTACATAATCGAAGTTATCATACGGATCCCTAACTGTTTTGAAAATATTCTATCGCTTATGTTCATCAGGGATAATATAGGATTCTAATGGTGAAATATTTTTTCAAATCGGGAGACAAATACAACAAATCAAAAACCATGAAAATCGGTCATCCGAAGAGCTCTTGTCACCGTCGGCGTTCCGGCTGTATTAGAACCCAATGGCCTGGCACGCGACGATGGCAAGAGACCAGACGGCATGTCGGAAATATGGAAATAATCCATGGAAGATGGGTAGGCCATTACTGTGGGACTTTACTTGTGTCGATAATCTTGCACCATCCCATCTTCATAGCTCTTCGTGCTGTGCTGGTGCTCCCGCTGCGGCCGCGGAGAACCTCAAGCGGCGGAAATGTAACAACCTCGTTGGTAGTTATATTTTCGAGCCGTTTGGGGTTGTAACTCTCGGGTCGTGGGGTCCGAGTGCTCATAACTTATTTAAAGATCTCGCAGAGATGCTTAGTTGACACTTCGCGTGACCCAAGGAAGGGCTAGCTTTTACCTTAGACAAATGATAAGCATTGCCATACAACGTGGCAATGCCGCCAGACTTTTTTTTCTCAATAATTTAGGATTAACTTAGTTTTTATTTTGGTGGTTTCGGTGGAGGATATCTGTGGACGCCCTCTGCCCCATCTAGGGGTCATAGGACATTAAGTCGTTAGTTTTTATTTTTAGTGTATATAGTTAAATAATTATATAAGTATATGGTTTTTAAAAGGTATATTTTTTTAAGTATTCTGAAATTAAAATTAACATTTTTGGTTGGCATTCTTTATGCTTCAAAGGATAGATTCTAAGTTGTCTAGTGGATATTGATGAAATATCATGTTGAAGTTATAAAAAGTGGTCCACAAAAGGACATCATATAATATTTATATTCAAAATTTGTTGTTAGGATCGGAAATTCATTATTTATCATGGTATAAAACAACTAGGTCCATTTAGTATGCAGTGAGTTTCAATGTTTCTGACGATTCAACTTACTGGGAATAGGGAATATGCATCCAGTTCTAGTAAACAATTATAAAATATTTTTTAAAATACCCTCAGCGATGAATTTATAAAGCTTCAAAGATTACAATTAGAAAGGAAAGTCAGACTAACTCTGACATCAAATACCATGAAACCTATACAGCTGTCATAGAAAACGGCGTTTTCGCGAGAGGGACATAATAATATATATATAATATTTGTTTAAAACAGTTACATATATCTCATTTGTTTTTTGGTCAATTTTGATTCTATTTTGACTGTTTGTAAATTATATTTTTGTATATTTCTAGATAAACTGTTTAGTAAATATATATTTTTTTCATGCATATTCCCTATTTAGGCATAAACTGCTTCAGAATTACGTAATTTTCCTCACATAACAACTTGGATATAGTGACTGGAATGCAGATATTCATTAAAAATTGCACTAGACATGGCCCATTGTAGGTCCTGTTGGTTTGTTATGCAGGTAACAATGAACTTGTTTAACCAACTTAATTGTTGTTGTAGTACAAAAGTTATATTTTTTTATTTTATTTCTGGCTCATTGAGAGCAAATATTTTCAGTTCCTTCTGTAGTTTTTAATTTTTTAGATTCACACTTAAATAAGTGCTTTTATATTGGAAATATCTAACTTGTGTATTATATTCTTCTAGGCTAAGCACTTGCAATGGCTCAATATTACCAGATAGTTGGACAAGGACAACAATTGACTCTTGAAGATTTACAAAGATATTGTCCAAACCTTTGCTTGGATAGAATAATAGTGAATCAAGATGACCAGCAATACGCACAGCAGCAGGCAAGAGAAAACTTAAAATTAAATATTATATCTCAAATTTTTATTATTGTTTTAAAAGATCTAGATATTTCAATATGATAAACCGTCACCCAACATAGGTACCATGCTGAATGACGGTACTTTCCGGATCGCTACGTGACTGCGTCTGGGTGCTCCTAGCGGAGCTCCACATCGTTGTCAATGCGGTGAAGCAGTCGACCGCCTCGGACACCATGGCCTGTCCTACAGTAGGAGCGCTGGTCGGTTAGCGCGGCACGCCAGCATTAATGACATCATCCGTCGGACTCTTGTCACCGGGGTGCCAGCTGTTTTAGAACGTAATGGCTTGGCACGCGACGATGGGAAGAAGCCAGATGGGATGACAATAATGCCTTGGAAGGTGGGTAGGCCTTTGGTGTGGGATGCAACATGTGTCGACACCCTTGCGCCATCCCATCTTCTTAGCACGGCGGGCTGCGCTGGGGCGGCTGCTGCAGGTGCAGAAAATCTCAAATGGCGCAAATATAACAACCTTATTGGGAGTTATATATTTGAGCCGTTTGGGGTTGAAACTTTAGGCCCATGGGGTCCCAGTGCTCACCGAGTCTTTCGGGACATCAGCAAACAACTTGTCGACTGTTCACGTGACCAGAGGGCTGGGCTTTGGCCAAAGAATCAGCATTGCCATTCAACGCGGCAATGCTGCCAGTGTTCTGGGCACTTTTGTCATTGACAGCGATGTGGATGAAATTTTTGATGCCCAATGATCTTGTTTTTATACACGTTTGTACATAATTTGGCAATTTTAGTCTAGTTTGTTTATAGTTAGGTTTAGTGGATATAAATAGTTAAGTTTATAGACACACTTAAATAAAATGTGAGGTGTACAATAAAAAAACATATGATAAACATCTAACAAATTGTTTGCATTTTTTCAACAAATTAAATTGTTTATTTCTTTGGTAAAGGTGGTGGTACAGCAAGCAGATCCACAGAATGATATTATAGTAAGTGAAGGAGTGCAGTCTCAGCTGGTTGTGAGTGATGGCTTGCAGTACCAACCCCAGTATATCATCCGACATGAAGCCGCTCCACCCCCACCACCTACGCATGCTGACTTTCAACAACAACAACAACAGCAGCAGCAGCAGCAACAACAACAACAACAGCAGCAACAACAACAGCAGCAGGCATTACGTAGGCACCAAGTGGGTATTGTTCCAATAACCATAGCTGTCAAATAAACACAATAATGTTTGATTCTTAGGAATCTATAAACAAAGGTCTATAAAATTTTGGGCAATACAATGTCAACTAAAATGTATGTGATGAAAATTTATTTAGTTCTTATCAAGTGTGGCATAAGTTATGGTGTGGAATTTATTTGTAGGTTTACTACACATCTGATTTACCTGTGGATGCTCAGGTTGTGTTACAACAGGCCCAACAGATCATTGATGCATCTTTGATGCAACAGGCATCTCCACAACGACCCCAACATGTATGTCTCCTGACTAGATACTTGTGTATTACATTAATTATGCACTAAAAAACTTGTAAAAAACCTTGGTATAATATGCTTAGCATGTTAACTTTTTCATTTGGTTAAATGATTTTCTTTCATTTGGTTAGCAGTGCATACAATTTCAACAGAATTATGTTTTTATTGTAATAATTTAACTATGGTTTATATTACTTATGGAGATAAATCATAAAGATTAACATAGTATTTTAAGTTAAACTGTCAATATCCTTGTCAATCCTCTATTCTTGTTAGATCAAAGCATCTAGCAGTAACTCTTTTGGCCTATCTTACCACATGGAGAGAAAAAGCTATTCATTCTTTCAATATATTTAATCTTTTCTGCTATTTTCCAATACATTAATAGTGGTGCAAGGGTTTAACATTCCTAATGCAAATGCAACATTATTGTAACAAATTAACAGGGATTTTTATTTAAGCTTCTTTGGTGGAGAGGTAGGGACGGTAATTGAAAAGATAGGAGGGACTAGTTAATGATTTTCTGTTTTATTCCAATGCCACTTAAAATTAGGAAACTTTTATTTTTTCATTATTCTTTCTTTATACTTACAATTAAATTAGTAGATAATTATTATTTTAGGAATTAATTGTGGATGTGGTTATTTAGATGTAAATTATTAATTTCTAATTCTGACTAAACAATAAATTCTATGCTTCTTGATAATGGATGTTGCATCTTATATTTTAGGCTAAAATATAAGATGCAGATAATAGGGCATAAGATCTGTTCATTTTCATTTCATACAATAGATTGTTGCATTATTTGTAAAAAATAATAATTCAGTTCTGCTGTTGCATAATCATTGTCTTCTCTGCATCTTCATGTAAGTTTTATGCCGCAACATAGTACAGAGACATATTTGTAACAATTTTGGACAATTTGGAGAGTTGGTGTTTAAAATAGTTTCAGTCGCGTATCTATAACGTACAAAATGGGAAATGGGAGCACAGTACTATAATAGTTGTACATAATATATCATCCTGTAACAATTATGAAACCGTTCAGGTACTGTTGATGCAGTCTACAGGGTGCAAATTTAGTTGTTCTAACTCTTGAATGATTCATGCTTGTGCTAACGGTCCATATTTCCGTAGACACTAAAGCATGAATTACTTAGCCCTGGTTTTTGAAAGTCTGTTCAATTCAAGCTGTTTTCCCAATTTTATTTCTGGGAATTAATCACAACACGTGGACTGGACTACATATGAACTGCACGCCAGCTGCAAAGCGACTGTTTCAGACCGACTGAGCAGTCAGCATGCAGTTGCCGTGCCATTCTAATGACAGTCTGTTGGCAGTTTCGATGTATTTTATGTCTGCACAAAGATTACATCCAAACTACAGCTTTACAGTTAGCATGCAGTCCATCTGTTTATACCCTAACGACTTGAGTGGTCTTTCAGAAAATGGGTGTTAGACCCTTAAATGTGGGTTCACATGTTGTCAATGTCGATGTGATCTAAAGCTTGTTGTTGACGTCAGCAGCTAGTGAGTCCGGCACACGTGCTGTCGCAGCCAACTGTGATACACCCCGCGCAGCCGCCGCCGCCGCAGCCACCACCTCCGCCTCTTCCGCCGCAACATGCTCCCCAACCGACGGTATGAAACTGGTCCAGTAGCTATATTTATAAGTATTTGTACAAACTATTTAATAAGTGACTATCCATTGTTTTTAGCAAACGCAACAACAGCAACAGTTGTCGCGAGCGTCACCTCAACTCATTCAACACTTCCAACAACAGCACCAACAGCAAATTCATCTGCAGCAGCTACAACAACAACAGTTGCAGCACCAACATCAGCTGCAACAACAACAGCAGCAGGCGCAACACCAACAACACTTGCAGTCACAACAAATACCACACCAGCAGGTTGTTATGCATGCAGCATACATAAATCAAGCTGTAAGTTTGAGGTTTCAATTGGTCGTAGGTGGTGAATTTGTGTTAGGCCAACTTGTTTTACACAGAAGTTACCCGAGCGTAAATATGATCTTTGTTCTGTAAACTCGAAAAACTTGCTATGCTATTTATGGCCGGGTAGGTACAGTAGGGAAGTATTTCTACCGAAACGTTCTTAGAACTAGTTGGGCTAATCCACGACTTTATATGGCGTGACGAATGAATGACCGTTAAGTTAAATAACAGGGTATGCAATCCGTTATCCGTGTGGGTCGCACCCAGGGAGGCGCGCGGCCGCGGCTGCTGAACGCGGGCCTGAGCGGCGCCGGCGTGACGCTGGTGCGGGCGCCCGCGCGGCCCGTGCGCCCGCGCCGCCCGGCCCTGCGCGCCGCCGGCATGCTCGGCGCCATGCAGCCGGTAACTACACACCTACACCACTACACCAAACGATTCGACTTCTTTTCTCCTTTTTGTATTGACGGTACTTCTAAACCATACAATTTGGGCCTAATAAAAAGTTGTCACGCACCGCGCGTTTGAAATCTTGGAATCTAATTAATGATTTAAATTACCGCCACTCGGGATGGCTCTTTTCATCATCATTTTTATCGAGTATTCAGCCTCTTGTCGCCGTGTAATACGCGATGGATTTCTGTCAACTCATCTGATTACAAAATGTGGATGCGAATTAGGTAGAGGCACAAAACAAACTTTTAATAGTGAGACGCAACTATTAAAAATTGTTTTGTGCGTCAATTAATCAAAAGACCTATTAAAATGCAATGCCTAGTTTCCAAGTACGTCAGCCAATTGATACTAAAGAAGAGAAATATCTAAGCTTTTCCCAAAGCTTAGCTATCGTGGGCTATCCTTCAGGAACTGAGCATTTTTTGGGATAAAAAAGTAGCATAATGGCGCTCAGCGATAGTGCAACTTTCAATCAATGAAAGAATGTTTGAGTCGGAGGATTAGGAGCTAACATCCTTCATTAAACCTGTTTATAATATTGCCACGTACTAAGCGTTTACCTCATCTTAGCCAGTCAGCTTAGGCTGTTACTTACTAGGCCCAAATAATAATATACTTAAATGTACAGAAGTACTGTATGTATAAAGAAAAACAAGATTAGCATTTTCACTAAATGCAGATTGCACATTGTAGATCAGTGTAGTTTGCCATAGTTTAATGATGTACAACAGTATTTTACTGCAGCACTCTTGTAATTATTTATTTAATTTAGTTTTTCTCATCGTATCTTCAGCAAAAAATTCATCCAACTAGACACATTCACATTTACTTAATATTTATTTTAAAACAAATGAAGACTGACGATCATGGGATCAAAATTATGTCATGCATGTGTGAGTGCTGTGAAAATTCTGTTACCGTCATTCATAACTGTAAAAATGAAACGTGTTGTAATAACGCGCGTTACTGGCTATATGAGTCCCACACAATCCAACGACAGGGCCAGGCGGTGTCGCCGGGCGTGCCGGGCGTGCCGAGCGTGCCGAGCGTGCCGGGCGTGCCGAGCGTGTCGGGCGTGCCGGGCGCCGCCAGCGGGGCGGGGACGCCGAGCGCGGCGCGCGCGCCCACGCCCCGCGTGCTCAACTCGCAGGCGGCGCACGCGCAGCACCGCCCGCCTCGCCCGCGCACGCCGCTCGCGCACCACTCGCTACAGGTGCCGCATGCTCACTCTCAACCCGACCCTATTTATGTCGGCTGACCGCCCGGTTGGCACGGCCTAACTGACAGTTTGTATTTCAGTGCCGCGGAGTTCTTTGGTTCTATCTTCAATTTTGGTAGTTAGTGCATGCGAGACCTATATTTGTACGCACCCTAGATACATTTCCGATTTTCCAAAGCTTATTCCTAATTTGTGTGTCGTTTTAGCAGCACCAACACGCCCAACAACACCAGCAGCATCAACTCGCACAACACGTATTAGGACAACAAGTTCATCCGCAACAACTGAATCAACTCAAGCTCTCCACTCATCAAGTGAGACAAGTTTATCTTTCTATAAAATCATTATTTGTAATTATTCACTAACTTTACACATCGAAAAGTATCATCTGATACTTTTGATTTACGAAAGGTTTGTTTTATCTTCATTCTATATTTTAATTCCAACCAGCCCTCTCCACTTCTAATAAACCTACTCATCATGCAATATTCTTATCTTTTCCAGCTTCTCAATCAACAAAACCAGACACATGCACAGACTACTCGAATAATAACGCCACAAGGAACAATAGTGACTCAAAACGTACCTACTCAAATGGCCCAACACTCTGCAGTTCCGGCTAATCAGAACAATGGACCTCTACCTCAACAGAGCACTCTCACTACCATTCCGCAGCGATCTTCCCCCCATCCTCAACAAGCGCAGCAGCAAGTTAAAAAGGTCGTAGTTCAACCTAACAACGCCAACGACATGGACGATCTCGAAGAGAGTATTACAGCCGCCATACTTACCAAACACTCGGTCACTGAAAATATGACTCCCTCACCGCAACAGTTCCACACGCCGCCGCCGGCGATGCGGCCCAACCAAGTCGCCGGCAACGTGGCGCAGCAACACCAACAACTGAACTTCAACTCGCAGCACAGCTTCCAGCCACAACAACTGCCTTACGAACAACCCCACGTGCAGCAGCACCCTCAAACACTCACGCAGCTGTTGATGGACCCAGACATGGAGGAGGAACGACAAGTATTAACCCTACATAATGGTCAGAGGATAACTCTCGCCGACTATAAACGGATGCAACAACCACCGCGTACGCCTATACAACAACAACAACAACAACAAGCAAGGTATGTTATGATCATTGTCGACCAGTATAATAATGAAGGTGCAAATATGATATCCACTTAATTGGCTCACCAAACATTATAGCACATTTTATATAATTTACAGAGATGCTGGACGACAAACCTTAGTGAGAAGCAAAGAGCTGCAAAGGCCTGTACAAAGAGTACCGCCGATGCAAGCTCAACAACTGAACTCCATCGTGGCCCCTCAGCATGGTAATTATCTATATAGTCCTAACTTCATATTATAAATGCAAAAGTGAGTGTTTGTTTGTTAGCTCTGCATGTCTTAACGGATTTAAGCCGATCCGTCCGTTTTATACTTATATCCTGAGAGTAATAACTTACTCTTACTTAAGGTAACCCTTGGGATGATTTTCTACTTTGACGCGGGCAGCAGCTAGTTATAATATGAACTGATTAATTGTATTTAGTATTTTACATACCAGCATGCTTTCAAATGGACTTTGACAAAAACGATTATGAGTGCTATGTGGTTTGTATAAAAACATTTAAAAATATGTAAAGGCAGTACTTATAATTTAAATCTGTACTTACATTCCGTACTTAATGTTTGAGGCGCCATTTCCTAATGTGAAGTAGCCCTCTTTTTAGAAAACAACGAAAATATGTCTGGACCTTCAGAGCTACTATCGGAGACGCAATCTGCAAAAATGTTAATATTCCTTCAAAATGGTGAACAGAGGTTGATCACTTTCACACTGCCTAAAGAAAGCTGTACACTTCAAGAAGTTCTTGAACAGGTATGCATTTCTTTCAATGATTTTTCAGTTTTATTAATCAAGGTTTTCCTAGCTCCCATTGATAACTGTAGCTCCAGAATTGCGGAATTTGTTCGAAAGAGTCACCCCAGCCTTGGAACGCAAAGGGTATTAGGAGGAACTC
Source organism: Melanchra persicariae (assembly GCA_947386135.1). NCBI lineage: Eukaryota > Metazoa > Arthropoda > Insecta > Lepidoptera > Noctuidae > Melanchra > Melanchra persicariae. Next base: position 11,476,114 of record OX376650.1, on the reverse strand, counting down.
GGATGGGTTTTAGTCGAGCTCCCATCATCTCATTGATGATTTCCCTTCCTTAAAAAAAAAAAAGCAGTGACCCTAATTTATTATTTCTTTGCATTTGTTACTCACTTTTGAGTAGAACGCAAACGTTACTTGGCGTTTGAATGATGACTTTGGCTTGAACCAAAAATTTTCTGAGTGGCCTCACCCAATGGTCGGACTCAGCATCAGACAGTGCAACTGAAGGGACCAGTGGAAACTGCATGTTAAAATGTTTTAATGTTCAAATTTCTCACTAGTATTATATTTTTTCAGGTTAATGTTCCTTTTTCGGCGGAGACCCATATACAATGTATGCAAAATACTAGCAGTGAGATAGATTACTTTGTCTCTGTGGGCTCAACAACTAGAATCGAGGAGATGTTAGAAAATCACCCGGTTTGTAGATATTACTATGTTATAAGTATTAATCCTCTCATAAACCAATCTAGAATTATAGTGATCTTTTATCAAGTAACAGTGTGAGCACAAAATGGCGACGTTTTAGTATTTAAGTCCATTCTAAGATAGTGTTTTATAAAAAAAGGTATATGGCATACATATTAAACTAATAAGTTTAATACACATCACAACCATCAGCATTGTCTGATTTTAAATGTATGTTTGTCATTGTACGAAAGTAATATTTATTCTTTATAATTGTTGCAGATGTTAGTAGGAGGAGATTTGAGTAGTAGAAATTCCCCCACTATGATGTCACAACCACAGAGTAGTGAAATGTCTACACCTGAAAAATCCCAGTGTCCAGATAATGGTATGTATTTTACTCATTAGACATAAGTTAAATTACAGATACCAAATGCAGATGCGGGTCGCTCATATATGAGCGCCGCTTCTGCATTTGGTATGGGTGCAATTTGTAGCACGTTTTCGTTTGTGCAATTTTCTGCCACTGACACTGTAACTCAATGCCACCATCTGATTTTAATTGATAATAAATTGTAAAGCATAAATAAATAACGTTTAACAAAATCGGGACTTGGGGCACCCTGACTCGGACAGCTTACGTTAGAAGGGCATAGCGAGATCTGAAAGATCCTGCCATCCCCTTTGTGGTTATTTTTTTTAAACCAACCAGATATAGGAGCCGGGTATGAATGAATAGTTTATTTACACGTTTAAAGCTTTAAAATACAGACGGTTACAGTGAGTATTCAGTTACAGTGTTACTTGTCGGGATATTTTCTCCCTATGGGTAACAGTGTGCACAACATGGTGTAACTGAATGTGAACAAACCAGTCTTTGTAGTTTACACTCAGTATCAGATTATGAAATGTAATTATTTTTGCAGTAAACAACAGTCCAGAATCTCCAGGGCCACGCTCTCCGCCGCCTCGACTAGTGGATGGCATGCTAGCTGTTTGTAAATCATGCGGATACACGGGATACGACTTCAGTCGTTGTGAACGGTACATATTTTATATCATCTGAATTTTATAAATTGATCAACTTAGATTGTTGCAGTCTATTTTTAGGGTTCCGTACCTAAAGGGTAAAAATGGGACCCTATAACTAAGACTCCGCTGTCCGTCTGTCTGTCACCAGGCTGTATCTCATGAACCATGATAGCTACACAGTTGAAATTTTCACAGATGATATATTTCTGTTGCCGTTATAACAACAAATACTAAAATCAGAATAAAATCAATATTTAAGTGGGGCTCCCATACAACAAACGTGATTTTTTTTGTAAATAATGGTACGGAACCCTTCGTGCGCGAGTCCGACTCGCACTTGGCCGGTTTTGGGCACTGACCTTGCCCAGGTTATGTCACAGCATCTGATTTTCTGCCTTCTGCATCCAGTCTGCCCCGGCTGTTTAAGGTCATCCGGCCTATTAGCTGCCGAGCGGTTGTCAATTCACTTTTTAAAGAAACTATACTTATAAGTTTCATTATTTTTCCCTAGGTGTAAACGAGTATTTACAGAAGAACCTAAAGGTGTACCAAGTAAAAAAGTAGAACAGAAAAAGAAGGAACCAGAAAAAACAGTATCAGTTATAGAGAAACAGAGGTAAGTACTGATTATATTTTAATGTATTCATTTTCTAATCTCAGGCGGTAACTTAGTAAAAATCCAATCCATGTGAAGTTCGAATTTAAAAATTTTACCTGAGTTTGCCAGGTGGAGCCCTGGAAAAGTAAAAGAAATGCAGATGATAATATTTTTTTCTATAAACTGGACTACCCGCTTTTATCTTGTTACAGCACATGTGGAGAAGGTATTAAATTAAATTTATTAAAGACTACAATGAAGACGCTAAACAATAAAACAGTAAGTATGATCATGTCAAAATATTAATCTAGCAATACCATTTTATAAACACAATACAATTTTGCCTAAACGATTGTCTTCTACAGCCTGTACAAGAAAAGAAGCCGCCTAGAGTAAGAAAGTCACGGGGCAAACAACCAGATCCAGAGCCCGTCATACTAACTTTAAGTTCAGATGAAGAGGACTCAAATAGTTCTATGTTGAGTCAGGTAATTAACTGTAATATTGTAAGTTTCGAAAACTGAATAAACTAAAGTTATTCTAATCACTCTTGAGATAGGCGCATGAGAAAGTCGCAAACCAAATTAGCTGATTGAACTGATTACACTATGAAGGTGCACTAGTCGAACGGCTGTACTGGTTGACGGCCGTGGTTTCATGCGTGCTATCTCAGCCAACGTCATTTTAGCAATAAGAAGCTAGTGCTCACACGAATTCACACCTTCATAACATGTACGATGATTTATAAAGAAAATGAAAAAAAAACCTTCAGTAGTATGAAAAAAGTGCTGAATGTATCTGTTATAAGTAACATTATTTGATTTCTTAAGAATAATCTAGCCCTGTGTGGTGTTATTTAGGTTATTATGCTATTTTCGAACTACATAAGTTATTTATTTACATCCGAAGTTGCGTTAAAATCTCGAAGTTTCGACACTCATAACTTGCACATTAATATTTTTTTACTGTTTTTTTTTCTAATAGGGCTAGATAATCACGAGATATTATATGTCGCAGACAATTACTTTAATCAGCCTTTTCATTGGTGGCCTAGCCTTATATATTTTCAGCGACTTGACATCTTTTGTTCAATATCGTTTAATGACTTGCCCATGTCACTTAGGCCGCTGATTAAACGGCGCAGTTGAATGAAAAGGCTAGGCTTTTAATGAAACAACTGATTAAGCTAGTTCGCTGCGACAATACAAAATATATTTTTTAACGTACACCGTCAATCAGTAGAGTAATCGCCATCAATCCCTTTAAAAAAGTCGTGATGTCATTGATCTCAAACTCAATACTTATCTGTTATTTTATTTCTAGCATGAACATTCAATAAGTATGAAGGAGCCATCCCTAAGTGAAATCGAAGGTGGGACCCCAGACAGCGGCATCGGCGTTGACAACATGGACGGTAAGTTTCCACATTCAAATTTTCTTAGTGACTTTCACATAACTTTGGCTGATGATAATGAGAAAAAAGTTTTGTGCTGCTGCAGAGTACATTTCTGACGAGCTTGCAAGTTGATCTGCTTCTTGTGTTTCTAGTGCTCTTCTAAAACGGGGCAGTACAGTTCGCGCCAAATAACTGTGCCCCTCTGAAGTTAGCCATTTGCAAAGATCGCGCAGGTGCAGTCACGTAGACGGGAGCAAGCGGGACGCAAGCATGCATCGAACGTAAACGAGCGACTGAGACATAAAATCGCGCCGCCATAATCCCCGCCCCGGGCATGCGCAGTTGCAGTTTGTTCGTAATTTTTACTACTACGCAGCCACTCGTAGCCAACTTCAGAGGGGCACAGTTATTTGACGCGAACTGTACACTTGGCTATTAGAAAATAAAACCTCTCGAAAACGTTTATTTATATATGACAAACTAGGTATCTTAATAGCCTGTGTCCGCGAAAGTCAAATATTTATTAGTCACTTACCAAAATTCATCCAAATCAGCCATTGAGACGTGATTGACGAACATCCAAACTTTCACATAATACATTTATGGCGTAACAGAACAAACGCAATACTTACCTGAAAAGGGGTCATTGTACTCATCATTAGGTACAACTTTTACCATGGGACCAATCCCGAAATAAAAAGAATAAAAAACAACAGGCCATTTAAATATTTATTAGTCATGTACCAAAATTCATCCAAATCAATCATTCGTTAGTTGTGTTGTTTGTTATCAATCCAAATCTAAAACCCATTTGTTGGTTTACGTTTTTGTAGAAACCGTAAACCGTAACCGTACCGTATCTTTCTGAAATAACGTCTTACACTGGCAACACTGCTCAGTCAGGCCATCGAGAATACAAAAATATTCTGCACAGAAATGTCATGTCATGACAAAAGATCTCAACATATTTCTTATCTGTGAACATTTTAGACGACATGGGACGCAATGCGTTTTGTTTAGCGTTTGTAATAAAATCTTTGTGATAAAATTACACTGAATTTACAAAATGTTCAAGGATATGTTCAAACGTGACACAGGTACATATCGAAGTATTCGACCTTCAACGTTATTTTTAATAAAAACGGACACCACTTCATAATAAACGGGAACATGCGAATAGACATCGTAATTATATGTCCACTGTGATTTTTGATCAATACTTGTTGTTACTGTTTAATGAACCTTTTTTCTTAATTTCACCATGATGTATCCCGTTCTCTACTATTACGTATTGCCGCCAGAAAAAGCTTTTGTAGGTACTTAGTTAACTACCTCCATTAAACATCTAGGCATGTGTCTTTGGATATTTTGCTATGTTATACTTATTTCTTCGTGCACACTGTTTATATATAAAGTACAGTAGGTACCTAATATTGTTTCATTCAAGAAACCCATATTGTTGGTGATAGAATATCTATTGTATTTTATAATGCATCAAATTCCATGATAAAAAAATAAATTCACATTTTCTTGCACAATGGGTTGTACAAGTGTAAAGGCAACAAGATACTGTCACTGTTTAAAGAAAATAAACGTTTCAGTATGTGCTGTGCTATAGGATCGGCGGCAGACACAAAAGTATCCTTGAGCAAAATCTTCCCAGCTATTCAGCCTCTATCGTCTGGGGGAACCAATTTGATGAATATAAAAACAAATGGTTTCACCCGGACGATAAACGTGACTGTCTTAATGCTATAACAGTTGCTGGCTTGGCCATAACAAGGGAACAAAATAGTTTTCTGTGGGCATGCAGCTTTGTATCAGCAAGTTATAGATGTTAAGATGTAAATTATATTCAGCTTTTAGTGCTGCTTGCAGTGTATTATTGTCAGAGATCGGAATTGGTAGACTATATTTATCTAAAGTTCGAAGAAGTAAGTAACATAGAGTAGATAATACATCCTCTAAAATCCTGGAATCATAAACATGACAATGAGATTATGAAAACAAGAACTGGACCTTAGTATAGTTACAAAAAGTTGTGTCTGTCATAATCGCGGGTGTATGACTTCCAATATAGTTACAAAAAGTTGTGTCTGTCAGAATCGCAGGTGTATGACTTCCAAATAGATCAAAAATAAACTATATAACTGTACATTAAATGTACGTTTTTGTACTACTACTAATAATAATAATAATAACAACGGAACTGAGCGATGAGTTCGGGGGTGGTGAGCGTGCACTTCGTGAAGCTGCTCTTGTTTTCATCATCCAATTAGTCCATCCGTTACTGAACTGGAAATCTCCAGGCCCGGACAGACTGCACATCTTCTGGCTTAAGTGGTATAGCAGCTCACATGCACTCTTGGCATCTCAATTCCAGACATCCTTGAAGTCTGGGTCTGGTTGCTAACACAGTTTCTAACAACTGGCATTACCTACCTGCTCCATAAGACAGGTAGTTCCGCGGAGCCCAAGAATTATAGACCAATTACTTGTTTGTTGACGGTCTATAAAATTCTTACATCCATCCTGTGTAAATAAATGAGCACATTGAGTGTAACTCAATTATGTCCGCCTCTCAGAACGGGTGTAGGAAGGGGTCCCGCGGAACTAAGGAGCTATTCCTCATAGACATGGCCATAAGCCAACAGGTTCGTCGATCCCGCACGGATCTGTAGACATGTTGGATAGATTACAAGAAGGCATATGACTCTGTTCCACATACATGGCTCATGAGGGTGCTGGAGTTGTACAAAATCGATGCAACTCCTTCCTTGAGTCATATATGGAGCAATTGAAAACGGTCCTTCGCTATCCAGGATGTCGACCGATTCAAGGGAATGATGAGCCTGTATAAATTAAACGGGGAATATTTCAGGGCGACAGTTTGAGTCCTCGTTTTGCTTAGCTCTGAATCCTCTTGGCACACTGCTGGAGGATTCAGGCCTAGGCTATCGGTTGAGAAGAGGTGGTCAAGCCATATCTCACCTCCTTTACATGGATGACTTGAAACTCTTTGCCCCAACAATTTGCGACAGATGGAGCTACTAAAGGTAACTGAAACTTTCAGTAGCGCCATCAGGATGGAATTTGGTGTGGACAAATGTGCAGTCATGTAAAGAAAGGGGAGATTATGGAATCTGAGGGAATTCAACTCTCGGATTCCATACAGGTTAGACCCCTTAGCTCGACCAAAATCTAGAAGTATTTGGGTATGTCGGAAGCGTTGGGCATTAATTGTTGCTGACATGAAGCAATCGCTGAAGGAGCGCTTCTTTGGCCGCCTGAAAAAGGATTTAAATAGCCTTTTGTCAGGCGGAAATAAGATGCGCGCCTTCAACGGTTGGGTCATGCTGGCATTAATGTTCTCTTTCGGCATACTCAAATGGACTCAAACCGAACGCGACGCCCTGAATAGGAGAGTCCGTACACTGCTGACCGCAAACCGGATGCATGACCCACGATCGTCGGTAATAAGACTACATCTCGCGGAAGTGTGGAGGTCGAAGCTTTTTAAATGCTAATACTCTCCACAATCGCGAGATGTGCAGTCTCAGAGAATAATTATTTTCTCAAAACCAATGTGGGTATGCACCGAGATGTGGTCGCAGTAGACAAGGGACTCACCCCGTTATCCATGGCTAAAGAGAACTGGCGCAAACCTGTGATAATTACTACAGATGACTACACATAGAGGTATGGAAAGGCAAGGACCTTCACGGGCTCTTTATGGGTCCGACGTAGAATTCCCGGCGTCCGTAGCCTGGCTACGTTTCGGTAATCTATTCGGAGGAACTGAAGGTTTTGTTTGTGCAATTATGGACGAAGTTTTCTTGACGAACAACTACTGGAAGCATATTATGAAGGACGGGACGGTTGACGTGTGTCGGGCATGCCACCGTCCGGGTGAGTTCATCAGACATATTATCTCTGGTTGTTCTTGTTTGGCTAACGGCGAGTACTTGCACAGGTATAACCAAGTGGCCAGGATTATTGACCAGCAACTTGCTTTGAAATACCAACTTGTGGATTCTGAGGTACCGTATTACAAGTATGTGCCCGACCCAGTTCTCGAAAATGAGCATGTCACGTTGTACTGGGATCGGTATAGGTGTATCATCACTGATAGGACTATTGTTGCCAATAAGCCCGACATAGTGGTGATAGACATCGAATATCATTGTGCGGCGCGCTAATCGTAGCGCGCCGCACAATGATAATCGATGTTACCATTCCACATGACCAAAACCTCGTGAAAGCTGTGAAAGAGAAACAAATCAAGTATCTTGACTTAACACACGAAGTTGTCGACATGTGGAATGTGGACTCGACTGTCACTGTGCCGATAGCCGTTACGGCCAATGGCTTGATGGCCAAAAGCTTCGACGACCACCTGTCGAAGCTGGGCCTGATACAGAAGGCTACTCCTCGATACGGCTCGTATAGTGAGGAGGTTCCTTTCTCTGGAGCCCTAACCACCGGTAGCTTAGACCCCGCTCCCGACACCGGCGGACTACTATTTTTTATATTTTAAAATGCTTTTTTGTGCTTTTTATAAAAAAAATAATTAAAAAAGTAATCGATATTATATAAATTGAATAAACGAAATAATAATAAATTTATTTATTCAAGTAACAAGGACTCATTGTGTTAGTAAACTTAAGAACTATGTTAGTTTACTTTATTTTAATTTATTTCATCCCATGAGAGATGGCACTGCAGTGATTGAGATACCTGCAATCGATCCTGCTAGCGATCATTTTCAGGATATTGTTGGAGCTGGCCCGTACCCTGCGCACGAAAGATGCACACTTCATTCGCATCGTTGCGTAAAAGCAATTTATACGTGCGTCCGCGAACATTCCTGAAGCGCTACAAAAACGGGGCAGCCCCACCAATACCCTGAAAGCGTTGTTGAATTGGACACGAAGAGCTAGCACACAGACTACACGTGTAAAACGTTGTGCAATAAGCCCGAAACAGAGTAAGTTTAACTTTAAGTGAGCAGCGTGCAAACCTGTGAGCCAACATGTTCATCCTTACAGACAACGCCCTCCGCTCTCGCTCAATATCGAGTCCGTCGTTGAGGTCAGGGGTTAATATATGACCAAGGTATTTAAATACTCTTTGTAGTGGAATCCCATTGAGTAATACAGGTGGTACATAACCCGGACTAACCCCCAGCCTCAAAGACCATGATCTCCGATTTATTGGAGTTATACACCAAACCATGCGTGCTGGCATACTTCTCACATTTGGCGACCAGCTTTCTGAGACCACAGATTGACGCGCTCAGAAGCACCATATCGTCGTAACTAAAATTAGTATAAATGTACCTGTGTGTATGCGTAGCAAAATTCATTTTAAAGCGAGTCGCCATCCTGATGTCAGGTTGGTGGGTAAATTTTAATTCAATAACCTTTTTCAAATTTGAGATTAGGAATAAAATGTACGTCAAATGTACATATACGAACACTAATAAAAAACTTCTTAAATATTATCAAACCATTTCAATGGATATGGATTAACATCATGATACCAAAATCACCGTTTTTGCATTGCACCCGGGGTTTGATTGAACATATTGAACAAAAAGCGGTGATGGTGACTTAACCATAATAGTTAGATATATGGTATCGCGGACTTTTTTGTAGATATTGATGTCCTCTATAAAACTGTAGTACCTACATCACTTTGCTCTATTGACAACAGTTTCCGCAGCGTACGCGATAAAAGGATTTTTTTAGGTATTTTTTTCACACCTTGGGTTACATTGTCGAAGTTTTCAGACAGATCCCTAACTTTTTGTAAATGTTCTATAGTTTAAGTTCATCAGGAATAATTTAGGATTCTAATGGTGAAATGATTTTTCAAATTGGTCCAGTAGTTTCGGAGCCTATTCATTACAAACAAACAAATCTTTCCTCTTTATAATATTAAAAATGTAGATTTAAATAGAAGTCCAGAAATTTTAATTGTGATTGCTCATTGTATACTTTATGGTCAAATGTTATAAAATTTATTAAATCATGCTATGAATTATTTAATCGTGTTTTGTTTTACAATCTGACAAGAACATAAGACGTACATTTAGTTGCTATTTGATTGATCAAAATAGTTTGATTGGTTTAGAATCAGCCCGTCATTATGACGTCAGGATGGCGGCTCACATGTGTTTTACAATATCAGAGATTGTATATAATATTTAAGAAGTTTTTAAATAGTGTTCGTATATGTACATTTGACGTACATTTTATTCCTAATTTCAAACTTGAAAAAAGTTAATTGAATTAAAATTTACCCGCCAACCCGACATCAGGATGGCGGCTCACTTTAAAATGAATTTTGCTACGCATACACACAGGTACATTTATACTAATTTTAGTACAAAAAACGTACATTTAAATAGTTTAATTTTGATCTATTTGGAGTCATACACCCGCGATTCTGACGGACACCAAAATATTTGAAGAATCATATTCCAATTTTATAGGTATGTAAAACAAAGCTCTCTATTTTGAACAGTTTCGAGTACAGAACTCTAAAAACATAATTAATAACATTCTTCAATGTAATAATTTAGTTCAAATTTCTTAAATCCCAGGATTCAATGGACATGTTTATGATTCCGTAATTTTCGAGGAGGTATTATCAATTCTATGTTAATTACTTCTTCGAACTTTAGGTAAATATACTCTACCTATTCCGATCTCTGGTGATAACATACTCTTAACTTAACTTACAAACAAGAATTCACTGAAAGAACAACAGGATAGAGATTAGAGGATCTGTAGGATTAATAAATTAACTAAGAGAGCCTGATCATCTTAGTTTTAAAATTAATTTTCTTTCAACAGATGGCAGCAGAGAAGAAATCAGTCAAAATGCTTCACAAGTTACATCACTCAACTGTCGAACCATTCGAATTGGGTCATACAGATACACACCAAAAGAAAAGGTACATAATTTTTTAAACTTTAATTGAAATGTTAGATACTTACATGAACTAGTTCAAAATTAAGACGTATCACATTATATTATCAAATCAAAGTTTTGTAGTTTTAAATGTTTTTAACAGACTATTCTAAATACAGGTATAAAACAAATAAAAATGTTTGTATTTTTTTTAACAAAAATAGACTTATTTCTTTAGAGCCACAAAATAACTGTGATGATGAGCTTGATCTTTGTTGATCATTCTTGTGGTGCTCGAATTTTGTGTCACATGTACAAATAAAGATTATTTATATTGAATGTTCAAACAAGTAGCTTAATTTTTAAGGTTTTGAACCTCTGGAAATATGGAACCCTTATAAGATCACTTGGTGGTCTATCACAGCCGGTTTTCTCTGATTCAACTGACTCAGTTGAAATTCAGTTAAAAACACAAAAAATCTAATCCCTTCCCTAGTCACAGAGCATGCTATCCGGATATTATCCGAATTAATCTGGATATGTGTTAAATTTAGTATCGGGATATCATGTATACCTACTAATATCCGGATAATCCGAATACTTAATCCCCCAGTATTTGGGAGTGGTTCTTGATAGCAAAATGCTCTGGAAAAGTCATGTTGACTACAAACTCAATAAAAACACAATTGTACTTTAGCAATGTATAAAATGTTAGGCAAAACATGGGCACTCTCCCCAAAGATTTCGTTGTGGCCACACAGCCGCGATCAGGTCAGTGCTGGCCTATGTTGCTTTAATTTGATGGACAAAGACGGCTCACTCGACCGCCAGAGATCAACGGTTCCAAAGACTAGCCTTCTCCGATTTCACTGACTGCTTGAGAATGCAAATAACTGCCATTCACTGAAGAGCCGGGGAGACGACAAAGCACCCTGCCTCACCCCGCACTCCAACCCATATGATGCCGAGAGCGTATTAGACATTTAATAGTTTGTATGGCTATGATACCAATACTGCAATACACTGAGCAGTTCTTTGGAATACCCCCGACTCCTCAACTTGCTCCAAAGCACGTCGTAAGGAACGAGATCGAAAGCCTAGGAGAGGTCAAGGAAGCAGGCGTACACCGGCTCTTACCTCTTACGGTCAGTGTAGTAAAATTACATGAAAACCTATAAGAAGTCTATGGTTTAAAAGTAACACGTTACAAAAATGAGATTCGTGCGGAACCCTTGTCATGCCGGTTTTTATGTTTAGTATTAATTCAAATACTGGTATTCAGCTGAATTCGGTTCGGAGTGGACTGGAAGCCAACCCCAATAGTTGGGGAAAGGCTAGGCAGAGAATGATATCAACCTGTAAACAACCAATTCGTGAACGTCCGAATCAAAGAAATGTTTTTTTTTTACAGGTATACATATCAGCAAAAGGTATAAAAATTGTTGCACCTTCACTTAAAAATGAATCAAGAGATGTGGCCCTACAAATACAACTTAAAGAAGTCGTCAGAATTCTGGTACATTTTGGTAAAGGGTTACCTGTAATTTTTTTATACACTATGAGCAAATGTGGTGTCTACATTAGGAAAACATTGGATATGATAGAGGATTCAGGTAATTACACACAAACATATTGTTTTAGTTTTTTTTTTATTGTTATTTAAGTAAGTATTACATTTTTCTTATTTTCTTTACAGGTCCTTATTATAATCCTATGTCAAAGATAGATCCTTTCAAAAGAATAACATTGCTACCAGAAACTATATCAGATGAAGCAAAAATGACATTAAAAGTTTTATTTGGTAAAGTAATGGATGAATTGAATGCTCGAGAAGCCAATGATATACTAGTGAGAACCTGCCCTAAAGAAAGCAATAATGTTGCTAGAATGGCAACAAGATTTTCCAGTGCTTCTGTTGCTTCTGGAGCTAAAAGGTTTGTAGAATGCTAAAATGTATTTAAATAAAATACTGTGTCTTGTATTTTTTTGTTTTTAAGGCATCCTTCAGGTTGATTTAAACAATTTTTTTTATTTACAGTTCCAACCCGGCAGAAATAAGGCAAATCCTAATTTATCCACCTGGGAAAGGTGGTATACCTATAAACACTGAAGACTATATGTGCCTAGCCCAAGATCAGTTTCTAAATGATGTCATCATAGATTTTTATTTGAAACATTTAGTTCATGATGTTTTAACACCACGACAGAGAGAAAAGACTCATATATTTAGCACATTTTTCTACAAAAGGCTTACTACTAAACCAAGTAAAGTGAACAAAAGTTCGAATCCGCACGAATGGGATAGTAATTTGACTCCGGCGCAAAAGCGACATGCAAGAGTCAAGACGTGGACCAAAAATGTCAACATTTTTGAAAAAGATTTTATTGTAGTTCCTATTAATGAAAATTGTCACTGGTTTGTTGCTATTATTTGCTATCCTAGCTTAGACGGCTGCCGGAGTACGATAGATAATAGACTTGTTACCCCCCAGGAGATTAAAAGAAAAGGTGAGAGGCAAGATTTTGATATTTAAAACTAATTCTTTTATTTTATAATTTCACAACACATAAGCTTGGAAAACTTTATTCCAATTTCAGAACGTAGATCATCAATGCAAATCGGAAATACTACTATCACACCATTGAATAAACAAGAGCAGCTTACATTAAGTTGTGACTCTGACAACCTTAGTGAACGAGATGAGGCTGAAGCTGAGGTTAGCCTTCATTCAATTAATGACTATTCTGATTTATACTTATAAAAACCAGATACTTGATATCAATACTTATTACAGGAAAGTGATTTGGACATGCAATGTGATTCAGAAGACGAAAACGAAACAGAAAAGAGTCCTGTCGAAAAGAAAATTGAAATCCAACCAACGAGAAAAGCAGAACCTATTAAACAGTATGTATTATCTATCTACACTAACAAACTTCGAAAGCGTTGTAGTTATCATTCCCTGTATTTGCATTTAGTTACCATACCCGTTTTTGGGATGCATGAAGGAGTCTCTTCGTGTAGCTCAATTTGTTCCATCAGGCACTCAACTGAACCGAGCGCTCGCCGCATCTCATCTAGCACTAGGGATGGGCAAGCGAAAAAAATATATCAATATTTTATCCAGTGAAAAATATCGATATATCGCCAGTTAACGTATATATTCATAAATTTTTCAAAAACATTCAAAATTCGTAAAAAGTAACATATAAATATATAAAAAAAATTGTATTTTTTAATGATGCTTGAGTTTGAACAATTTATTTATTACCTGTGTGGTCAAGCAGCAGCGGTCAGCACGCTAGCTAGTAACGTTAAATACATCAAACCAGAGTTGCTGGTTTTTTTTTTTTTAAAAACCATGAATGATTATGGCAACATTATAGAGCAACTGTAATAGTTTGATTTTCTTTCATTCTCAGATCAGCATTGGAAACATCAGTAAATCAGCAAGGAAAAGATTCTATTATTAGGTGTGTTTTAAACACCTAAAGTAACAATTCAATTCCATTTGTTGAATTTTCTAATTCTTATTACCTTTTTTCAATTAATTATAATCAAGAATATTTTTCATTGCAGGCCATGTATACTTATATTTGATTCATTAGCTGGGGCATCAAGATCCAGAGTTGTAGCCACATTACGGGATTACCTCACTTGTGAATATCAAGCTAAAGTATGTATATTTGTCCAACACTAAAACAAGTTAGTAGGATCTATATAGTTTACATCTTTTTCACAATTACTTTGTCTTGCAGGTCTCTCAAAATAAAATTTTCAATAAGGATAACATAAAAGGAAGTTGTCCTAAAATACCTCAACAAAACAATTTTACAGATTGTGGGTTGTACCTGCTGCAATATGTTGAACAATTTTTTAAAGTGAGTATTACAATTGGATTTAAATTTCAAGTAATACAAATTGTATTGATAATATAGTCAAACTAAATGTTTTATTTTCAGGATCCTGTATTAGACTACGCTTTGCCTATAAAACAACTAGCCAGTTGGTTCGACGAAATAGTCGTAACTCGGAAACGTGAAGAGATCTCAAATTTATTAAAAACATTAATGCACAAATATAACCCAGATTCGCATTTGGCTTTGCCTGATATTACATTCCCTACTTTAAATGGTATGTATTGTTTGAGAATTTGATTGTAATATAGGTATTAATTTGAAACTGCAGTAAGAACAATTTTGAAGCCAAGCATTAAATGAGTTAATGCTATTTATATTTTTATTAGGTAAATTAATTGAAACTGAAGAACAACAAGAAGAAGGCTCTGACGGCGACAAAGGCAATTCAAGTAAATCACAAAAATCTGAGACAAAAGAGTCTGAAACACCAACTCTCACATTTGTAAAACAAATGCCAACAGGTGACATAGTAGTGAAGCGAAACTATGCAGACTCTTCCGATACTATTCACTTACGAAAAACTATAAGACTTTCAAGTGATGCAGAAAATCGATCTATGGTCCAAATAAAGCAAGAATTTATCAAGAAAGGTGATAGCGAAAATCAAATCTTGATTCCTATTAAATTACACACACATACAAGTGACTTGGTTAAAGACATTCAAAATACTTTAATAGTTAATAAGAATAATAAAACTTTGGGTGATAAAAAGCATGGTGTACATAATCAAAATGTATCCAATATGAACTGTATTCGACAAAACATTGGTGAAAGTGACAGCCATCATTCATTCCTGAAATCGAGGAGGGTAAACAAACTCGATGATGTGATGAATGAAACAAGTAAAAAATTCAAAAAGAATGAATGTTGATACTTGTTGCCTGTCCATATACCAAGTCTATTAAATTATTTTTAATTTAATGTGTATAGTTGTTTTATGGACTTGTAAATATTAGTAATTAATACTATTAATGTATTTAATACTGTATCTATTTTATAAAGATAACTGTAAAGATTTAAATTTTACTTGTGTATCATATTAGCTTCAACAAAATAAAAAAAATTGACTTATCTTTCGTTTTGTGATTTTTTTTTAAATAAAGTTATAAAATAAGCACTTAGGCAAAAATAAATTAAATGAAATGAATGTTGATGTTTATTAGTATTTCCTCTTGGAGAGCTTGATACCATACCCCCAACGTGAGATGTCTCAAAATATGTAATGTTGCGCTTTTTTATGGATGGAAAATCATCAAATGACTCCTTCCGCTCTAGGCGGAGCGGCGGGAGTGTCAGACCCTTACTGACTAAAATCCATCCGTGCTCCTCCTAGTGCCCTTAGCTTTCCAGCGGCCCTACCATGACGTGTTAAAGCGTGAGTCGTTCGAGCGAGAAGGAAGGATGGAGCTATACACCCATATAGCTCCATCCCTCCTCGCTCGACCGTGGCCGCAGGGCCGCGGTAACTCTCGAACAAAATACGCAACCCTGACAGGCTCTGGCCCTAACAGGCCCCGTCTACTATGCACCTTCCTCATGAATGTGGCTGTCATATACAAAAATAATTTTCCGAATCCGATTTTTGAGAAAACGTCAAGACATTTTTTTATGTGGCACATATTTACCTACAGCAGATTACGCACAATAATACGTTCCACTCGTATCAAGGAGCCACTTTCACGCTGGAATAAAGTACTCTGGAGAATCATGAGCGTGACTACCGCAGGACCACGAACTCTAATCGCTTCCATATTTTGCAAATAATTAGTAGGTACTTTATTTATGTATTGGAATTCCTAATAAATTGTTCTAGTGCTGCTACACTAACAGACAGTCACAACGTTAGTTTAGAACTTTGAAAAAGAAGAGGTAAACAAAAGATAGTTTAAATATGGATTAACAATATTATGTGTGAAAGTGCAATCCTACTAATATTATAAAGGTGAAAGTTTGTATGTTTGTGTAACAATCAGGCAAAAACGGCTGAAGGGATTTGGATGAAATTTGGCACACATGTAGCTCATATCCTGGAATAAAAAATAGGCTACTTTTTATCCCGGTAAGTGGCATGGATTACTGAAGACTGAGGGGGAAGTGGAAACTCAGAGCCGCTGCTGCCTTAGTACTTCAGATTCACAAGTACCAGAAGACCAGAAACATGTCATCGTATTTTTGGGCTGGTATAATTATGTAGGTAGGGTAGGTTAGGGTGGGTGTTTCCTGAATAAAAAAATTACAAAAAAAATCGCTGCTGCCTTAGTACTACAGATTCACAAGTACCAAGAGACCAGAAACATCAAGTACCAGGAGACCAGAAACATATTGAAGTATTTCCGGAACTGGAAATGTGAGCGCTAAATTCACAACTAGGTACCAGGAGACCAGAAATCTGACGAAGTATATAGATGTAGGGTAGGTGTAGAGTAAGTGTAGTGTAGGTGTAGGGTAGATGTTTCCTGAGTAAAAAAATTACAATACAAATCAGGAAATCTTCCTATTTCCGATATTCACGCGGGCGAAGCCGCTGGTAGAAGCTAGTGTAAAATATGGTTAAAATTAATTGTAAACAATGTCATTTAAAAAAAATCAATTTAAAATGTCAAAGATGTAAAACACAACAAAAAGTAAAATAAACAAACACAGTCCAAAAACAAAATGAGTAATTAGAATTTAAAATTAAAATTAGATTTAGCAAACAAAACAAAATTATTATTATTATTACAAAAGAACACAGGAAAGAAAAAAATAAAATAAAACAATAATTAATTAAATCAGATTCAGTGAAATGTGAAATTTTGGTCACTATGACTTCTTTAGGAGTACTAGTTTTTGTATAATTTTGGGAAGAAATTACAGAGTTTTTAACAGGGAAATCTTGAAATGAAAATTTAACTCCGTGACTACCGCAACCCCACCAATGTCATGGTACTTACCTATATCTCGTAAACTACTGGAGTAGAGGATTTTTTTTTGACAAAAATAAGTAGCCTTTTTGACACCCAACCTGTTGTCAAAAATAATATAAATAAATACATGTAAACAACCAAAATTTACCAAAAAAGTCTTTGATTCGGTAGTGTCACACAGGAAAAATAAAATTACCGTTATTTCGTTTCGTTTTTTCGTTAATTCTATTCTTTTCTATTCTATTCGTGAATCGATATAATGCAGTTTTAAGGGACTTCTAAACTTACATTATGACATTTTTTAAGTCAAATAAATTGTTTAGGAACCCATAATAATACAATAAATGATGAAGAATTTTTACTTACCTATGTATAATACTTATAAAATCTGACGCTGTGATATCGATGTTCGTCATTTATGTATTGCCAAAATATTTAGTATGGAATATTTATCTGTGTATATATTATATTTAAAGTAATGTCGCACCGATGACAGCCCCATTTGTTGTCCAGACAATTACTGTCCATTCCAGGTTGCCTGGAAGAGATCGCGGAATGCGATAAGGCCGCCCATTGTACATGTGTTATAGTTAGTACCTACCTAATGTTCATTTTATGTTATTATCGGTGTACAATAAATTATATACCTACTTAATAAATAATAAATAAATAAAATCAAATATTTCAATTGCTTATTTTTTGCGCCAAAAAGAAAACTCACGAAATAACTTACTAGCACGAACTTGGGGAACCCTTTACCTTAATTACTAGCTGTTGCCCGCGACTTCATACGCGCATATCCCGTTGGAATTGCCGTTCCCGTAGGTATTCACGTTTCCGTAAGAATTCCCGTTCCCGAATAGCCGTACAACCTTCGTCATCGCACCGTCGCACGGTGGGTTGATTTATATACGTAGTGGACTTAGGACATTAAAAAAAAAGTCATCTTATTTTTACTGATTAATGATGCAAATTTGTTCTACTATCTAATACAGTAAATTATTGTTCTATGACTTTTTATTTTACGCATTATTTTTAGTAAGTACTACAATTTTTTAAATATTTTTTTGTATAGAAAAAATCATAAAATCTAAAGAATCTCAAAAATCTGAAAACATCTCCAACTGCGATGTATATATTAAAATAGTACTATTTATTAGCTTATTTTTACAACTAGTCAGCTACTGCGCTTTGCTGCGATTTAGGAGAAATTTTTTTTTTTATTTTTTTTCTTATTAAAATCGCATTTAAGTCTACAAAATCTCAAATTTCTTCCAATTGTTGGATAAGTATTTTAATAGTACAATTTATTTGCATCTAATCGTCTACTGTAGTTTACTGTGACTTAGTAGGTAGTTAGACTTTTTTAGATTTTTTTGAACGAAAATATCTTAAAAGTCACCTAAATCTCAGAATACTTAGCAGTGATAATTATTGTATTCTCTATTCCACACCACCCCAGAGGTAGAGAACTAGGCGCGTTTTTTTTATCAGTGGTCTCCCCAATAGGCCTAATCCACGACTACAAATCTGTGTTCTGTATGTGTGAGACTTACAAAGACAAATTCAAAATTCAAATCATTTACCAATATTTTTAGGAGGGGCCTGCACCATGCTCAACACCATGCTCTGACAATAACGGGTCTTCAGTTAAAACCCCTAAATTTTCTTGATCATCATCGTCAACAAATGTATCCTTAACGATCAACAAAGCTGTTGCTTCTTCTGAAAAGGCTTTGTGTTTTCGCACCAGTTTGTGTCGTATCTTTGAAATATGTGGATCAGAGCTGATTAACAAATTGTTCAAAATATCTTCATTAGTAGCTTTTCTACAGAATTTCCTCGAATTATGAGCACGATATCTCCGAAAATCTTTGTTGCGTGCTTCAGCTGCTTCTTCGGATAATTTTCCAATGGGCACTATACCCAAGCTTTCAATAATAGCTGCTCCGTGAGCTAAAACTTTGTGAACACTTGCAGGCATGTAAAACCAATTATATAATTCAATGTATAGTTCCATGGTGGTTTCGGTATAATCTTTAAACTTCAATATATCAATACGGTGACCCGACGAAATTGCTTCTAATATAGTTTTAAATCTTTTTATTAATTCTTCATTTACTCCTGTGATCGAAGCTGCAATATCGGGGTTTTCGAAAAATCTCCTCGCAGTATTCCCATCATTTGTTGTACCATGACCCTGTTTCACAACATCAATTAAAAGTCCTGTTTCGGATTTAAATGCTTCCTGAATATTTCTCTTTTTGCTCTCCATAATAGCTTTACTGTCACCTTTCACCATCCATGTCTTCAAATCTAATCTGTACGCTATATGAAGAATGCATTCCATGAATCGTATCCAGATGTGTAACGACGATAAACCATATTTATATAAATCGACATCAATTTCTTTTGCCAAAACCAAGGACAAATCATTCATTTCCTTTGGAGTAGCTTTACATATGTCACATCTTTGTGTTGATGTATCGCAAAGAACTGCAGTCGCTTTACCATCTATCATGGTTAGTATTAGGTTGTGCGAGATGGTCAAATCATCAACCACTGTCGTAACTAAATTGTTAATCTCTGCCTCAATCGCATTTTTTTCTTGCAAAATGCTGAATTTGTTTTCCTTCATGAATTTAAAAAACAGCGGACGACACCATAATGAGGAATTTGGGGAATCATTTTCCCATATAACTCTGTCACTAGACACTAATTTGATAGGAATCAAACTACCCATAAATACGCTAGAATCGTCAAAGTCTTCATCTTCTTCATTTTCTCTTCCAACTTTCTGCTTATAATTGGCTTGATTCGAAGCTCCGTCAAATCCCCATTTACTAATCAGTGTCAAATCTTTACAAGTTTCACTAATTTCGTTTGACATTATAATTCTCTTCACAGTAATATCCAATAGTGCCTGCAATTCTATCGTAGCCGTTTTATCTGTTACTACAATAGCAGTTTTAGGTGGATAACATTTAATTTTTTCATTTTGCAGTGCGTAGTAAGAGGGATATACGTTGGTACCAGTTACTTCTGCGATACTTTTTCGTAGCGTATTATATTGCCATTTTGACAATTTCAAAGACAAAAACAAGCCTAAAGCTTCATCTGGAGAGAATACTGATTTCTTTTTATTTCCAAAAAGACAATCTTTTACTTTTTGCACGTCCTGTGGATGCTTGAGCAGATGCTGTAATATGTCAGCAACATCTTCCTTTCCTTCTGCTTTTAAGTTAAAAACATGGGCATGTGACAACTCCTCTGAAGCAATAGTTTGCGTAGTAAGTTCCGTACGTCTCTTTTTTTGTTTAGGACCTAATTCTGTAAATGGTTTTCTCGGACTTACTTGAGTTGATGTACCAACAGACACCTTTTCATGAGATGTAGTTGATGTGCTAGGAACTGGATCGTCGTCGTTTTTTGCAAAATCTTTCATAAACTCAGGCCAAACTATCTCCGATGCCAACCAATCACTGTATTTACTTCTAAATGTATGTTCTTTTCGTTTAGCATTTTCCCATTTTTTATAAGTATTATAACAATACTTTGCGCAGAATTCCTTTAGCAAATTATCATTATCTTGATTTAAATCACACAATTTTGACTTGATAGCACTTTAGACTTAGTCTAAAGAAAAAGCGCTATCGAACGGCTTTATCCGCGTGCGCTGCAGTAATGGCTTATTATACGTAAGTAGGTACCGTATATGTTCTACAAAAATATGGGTTTTTAGTAGATCTAAAAAAAAGTCCGCGACAGTATATATAGGTATCTATCTCTTATAAATAAGCCACATCAGGCATTTTAGGTCAAATAATTTATTGAAAAATTAATGGTGGTTTTTGAGCATAATTATTAGGCAGGCATATAAATCCTTACAGCGAAAGTTACTTCATCATCAAGATAATTTTATGAAAATAAACTTTGTCTTTTACAGCATGTTATTTGGACTCACCGTTTAGGAGATAATGTAAAATTAAAATAATTCAACATAACTTTAAATCGAACGCGCGGCCGCCGAAAGAAACGCATCGAGCGTGCGTGCGAGCGACGACGGCGACGCGCGACGCACGGTGGGCTGAAATCGCGAAGTTGGGACTTAAGGATTTTTAAATATATATTTGCATTGTATATACTTATACCATACTTTTATGTTTTGGAACTTTTTTTTTAAAGTAGGTTATTACCCTAAAATTTCAGAGATTTAATTTGTATGAATAAAACAAAGAATTCGATGCATGGTGCATATTATTAGGATTATTATTATTAGTTTGTTGTAAATATTTTGTGCAACTGCATTCCACACCACTCTTTCCACAACACCAAAACCGGTTTTCTTATCAGTAGACGAGTCGTCATTAGTGACGTGCGCCAATCAGAGGGCAGTAAATTTGCAGGTAAAAAATATTTGGGGTAGCAAGTTGAAAACAATGATATCAGTTCGTTGTAACCACCCTTTACATACGGACTACCCGCTCGTTACTTGATTTTTGTTAAAAGTTGATTTTCGAGAATTTTGTGAAAATGTTTAGTGATTTAGTTACTAATGTTGATATGTTTGTGAAATTGAAATCAAGTGGTAGTATTAAGGATCATAACTTTTTATACAGTGCTATCAAGTCAAAATTGTGTGATTTAAATCAAGATAATGATAATTTGCTAAAGGAATTCTGCGCAAAGTATTGTTATAATACTTATAAAAAATGGGAAAATGCTAAACGAAAAGAACATACATTTAGAAGTAAATACAGTGATTGGTTGGCATCGGAGATAGTTTGGCCTGAGTTTATGAAAGATTTTGCAAAAAACGACGACGATCCAGTTCCTAGCACATCAACTACATCTCATGAAAAGGTGTCTGTTGGTACATCAACTCAAGTAAGTCCGAGAAAACCATTTACAGAATTAGGTCCTAAACAAAAAAAGAGACGTACGGAACTTACTACGCAAACTATTGCTTCAGAGGAGTTGTCACATGCCCATGTTTTTAACTTAAAAGCAGAAGGAAAGGAAGATGTTGCTGACATATTACAGCATCTGCTCAAGCATCCACAGGACGTGCAAAAAGTAAAAGATTGTCTTTTTGGAAATAAAAAGAAATCAGTATTCTCTCCAGATGAAGCTTTAGGCTTGTTTCTTTCGGCGGCCGCGCGTTCGATTTAAAGTTATGTTGAATTATTTTAATTTTACATTATCTCCTAAACGGTGAGTCCAAATAACATGCTGTAAAAGACAAAGTTTATTTTCATAAAATTATCTTGATGATGAAGTAACTTTCGCTGTAAGGATTTATATGCCTGCCTAATAATTATGCTCAAAAACCACCATTAATTTTTCAATAAATTATTTGACCTAAAATGCCTGATGTGGCTTATTTATAAGAGATAGATACCTATATATACTGTCGCGGACTTTTTTTTAGATCTACTAAAAACCCATATTTTTGTAGAACATATACGGTACCTACTTACGTATAATAAGCCATTACTGCAGCGCACGCGGATAAAGCCGTTCGATAGCGCTTTTTCTTTAGACTAAGTCTAAAGAAAAAGCCGCCGCCGGTAGCCGCTTTATCCGCGTGCGCTGCAGTAATGGCTAAATATTGATATTTTGTAAAGTAAGTCACTTACTTTACAAAATATCAATATTTAGGCTAACCCAGACCTTTAGTGTAATACTGTAAAGCCTATAGCTTTCCTCATGAATGTGGCTATCACATACAAATAGAATTTTCCAAGTCGGACTGGTAGTTCCAGAGATTTGGAAGTATGTGCAGCGGAAGCACAGACATAGGTAATAAAAACAATAATAAATAAAACTCGTGTAGTGGTTAGGAACGTACTAACGCTTTATTTTAAAAAGTAACTTACAACGGTAGGTAGGTGGCGTTTGCGGACAAAGGCTTCGGATCAACTATACAACTAGATAACGGGTCACGTACAAAATCAAAGCTAAATTCTATCCTCGTGAGTACCCACTACAGCTTTTGTTTACTAGCATTTGTTTATTAGCGAACTCAGAAAATAGTTTTAAAACAGTTTTTAGTTCAACCGAATTACAACCTTGGCACCTAGTAATAAAGTCACATTTCTTCGCAATAATATCCTATACTTACGATTATTCATCACAAAAAACGAGCAAAGCAATCTGTCACTTAGATAGAGTGTGAAATCCACCTTAGACGGCAACAAATACCTAAAGTACATTTTTCCCATTATTGCCTTGCGACCTACATCGTTTTTTAAATATTACAATGCAAATCTACTCTATGCATCTACTGCGCCCTACCATGACGTGTTCAAGCGTGAGTAGTTCGAGCGAGAAGGAGGGATGGAGCTATACACCCTATATAGCTCCATCCCTCCTTCTCGCTCGAACTACTTACGCTTTAACACGTCATGGTAGGGCCGCTGTTCTGTTACACAAAAGTTTGCGCGTGTATTGGCCAAACTTGGCCAAACATTTGTGGCGCTGGTTTTATATCGGTAATATTATTCAAATTTGATATTATTTGTTTGTATAAAGCTGAAATTATAACTTATTCTAAATGTATTACCGAAAATAAGACACTCCAGCCGTTAAATTGCTTATTTATGCAACTTTTGATAACACATTGTGGCATTGTGAAACGCGTTTACATTGGCTGTTTTTCAAGCAAACTAAACAAAAGAACACATCAAGTGAGCTGTTATTTGCCGTGTCGTTATTTTGGCGTCGACCCGATATCTAGTTAGTTGTAATTTGTTGATCGAAGGACAAAGGCATTATTTATATACCGTAAAATGGGGTGAATAGACACAACTTTTAAGTTCGAAGCTGATTTTCTTACATTTTTTCTATCTATGCTGTTATTAAAACATTGTGTAATTGTGAGTCGCGTCGTGATTTACCAAACACTAATGTTTTAAATATGTAAAAATACGTTAATTATTCGTTATTTACGAAAATGTAGGCCGTTTCTATTTACCTGGAAACTGGGGTCAAAAGATACGAAAGAGGGGTGACTAGAAATAAAACGCTAGGGCTGTCAAAACTTGTTTTTATTAAAATTAGGTAAGTAGGGGTTGTACTTACTACTACAAGGTTGTAGTAGTAAGTACAACAGTGGTATGATAGAATATATCGGGATGGAAGAAAAAGAGTGTTGAATCTATTGTGGTGAAGTTTGGGGTGTTTAGGGGGATGTGTTCGAAGATACCTATATCTAAGTAGGTATTTTTATCTTAGGAAATTAGATAGAACCAAGTAAACACGTTTAAAATAATTAAAAAATAACAAAAATAAAAGAATTCTCCAAATTCAAACATAAACAATAAAAAGCTACGAAAAAACGACAGACTTATCGATTTCGAATTTTTTGGCGATGCAGGTCAAGGAATCATTATTTTGGTTATATTCCCGAACAGCCTGCTCAAGCAGTCCCTTAGGATATTTTCTATATCTCTTACCCCGCGGATCTGGTTTGTAAACTCTGGGCATGGTGAGCGCAGCGCAATGTGGTGTACCTGTTTAAAATAAATATCAAGTATTCACTGAAGAAAAGACACAAATGCATCAAATTTCATCAAAATTGGTTCAGCAGTTTAGTAAAACATAACAGACAGGCAGCCAAAAAGATAAATATATATATTTATATTATTAGTATGATTATTTTTCTAAGTGACAACCGATTGACAACCCTAAAAATCGTGTTTCTTTTAACCCCTGTTTCGTTGCTATTAACCCCTCACTCGTATCCATTCACCCCGAATTCAAGAAAAACTTGAAGCATCCTGATTTTACTTGAAATAAGAAAGATACATTTGAATATTGCCACTCACCTTTCTATCCGTAAAAGATGATCAACTTAACTATTCAAAAAAACAAATTTGTTAGGAGATAACACTGAAAAACTTAAGTTTAGCAAAAAGTTATAAACAGCCTAAAATCACTCGTACGCACACGTTCACTCCGCTTTTTTGTTTATGTCATTACACTCGACGTAAATTTGTGGGTAGCCAGTATAAAGGCAAAATATTGCCATGTAATAAATAGTGGAAATAAATATTCGCCCATAGCCTATAGACCCACTAGAGACAAGTTTATCAAACTTCCGAGTTTGTTTCTATTCACCCCGCGATTTCTATTCACCCCATTTTACGGTACAGCCATAGATTATAAATAACACCCCCACTTATAAAAGTAAAGACAACCCAAAAATACATAGGTATATCGAATAAGTAAATTAAAAAGAAAATGACTTATTTTAATTGTGACAACCCTTCTTATTCATAAATTTATAATTTTTTATAATGTTTCACATGTCCGCTGGCATTTCAGCAGTAGGTAAATAAGATATTTTAACTTACTTATTTGCTAAACACTCCCTAACAAAATGATGCCTAACATCAATTTGTTTTGTCCTTCTGTGGAACAAAGGATTAGATGCTAACTTCTGTGAACTTTGGTTATCACTTAATAAAGTAACTGGTATATTATCAACTTTATTATTATTAATCTCTGACACTATATTCTTAAGGTAAATGCCTCCTTACGAGCTTCAGAGAGAGCCATACACTCAGCACACTCAGCATATACTCAGCCTCGGTACTAGACAACGCAACTGGTTTTTGTTTTCTACACTCATAAGATATTGTACTTCCAGACATGGTAAAAATGTACCCAGTATTTGACTTTCTGTCTATTTCACATGAGGCCCAATCTGCATCAACATATCCCATTATATCACTATGACCTTTGACATACTTTAATCCATAATGTTTAGTTAAGACCCGTTTTAAATGTTTCCAATGTGTCTGATTAAAACAATTATTATATTGACTAAGGAAACTATGAACTAATACCATAAGCTATATGGTCTAGTTAACACATAAATACAATGCACCTAACATTTGCCCAACCCAACATTAGTAAGAAAATTCTGATGCTCCAAGATCATTGGATTCAATTCCCGCGTGGTCTTTAACGTGTATAAATGAATAGAACATGTGTTTAGTTAGATATCTCTACCTCCAATTTTAACTTTTAGAGACCACGCGAGACCATTATTTTGTTAAGAGCGATGGATCTGTTTAATTATATTATAACATCTGTGGTGCAGAGGGGATTCCTCGTACCATAGATTGCAATATGGGCTATATTGCAATCTATGGTACGGGAATCCCCTCTATACATATGAACTTTTTGCATCTGTGGCGACCATAGGATGTAGCACTGCAGTGTGCGGATATCTACTTACGTTTTCAACTTTAATGCAATCAATAGGACTCAAAGGCTGTCAATGGGTAACGAGAGAATGGCTGGTATGGTATTCCTGGTCTTTAAAAAAAAGAAGAACAATATCAGTAGACCTGAACGAAGTTCTTTGCATATTTAATAACATGGCGAATCGTAGAATTCAGCTGCTAAATATTTTTTATTATTATGTTAATTATTGTAATAAGTCTGCAGAAACAATATAATCTACCTGTATGGTATTTTTGGTCGTACATTCTATTTACTCGTATCACCCCACCCAACAATTATTATTAATTATTACCTCACTCTCACTCAAACGTGGATCTCTACATCCAAATCTGAAAGTTCAACCATCTTGTTCGCTTGTGCTTCATCATTGAGGATTTAATAGTTATTAGATCCATGCTTATGCTCTCTCACATAAATTATTTGCCTGCGAAAAGCTATTGAATGTAGGTACATCAATAACCTAGAGGTCAGTGATACATGGTGATTGATTTGGAGCCCGTGCTTCGAAGGCAATTATGATATTTTTTATACTTCCGCCCTACCTGTAACCTACTTTATGACATGCATGAAGGAGCCTCCTCGTGTAGCGCAATTTGTTCCATCTGACACTCAACTGAACCGAGCGCTCGGCGCATCCTGGACAGTCTCACCTAACACCTTATAAGACTGACCAATCCTTCCCTTGCGGTGGTAGGGCTAACGCCCGCCTGGTTCGCGACCACCTTCTCACCGGACTTCGGCGTCAAGCAGCCTGCTGTGTTTCGTCGACGCGTGGGAGTACCAGTGCCTCAAGGCATCTTCTGGGCACGCTCGCTTCATCATGGGCCTCATCTATCGCTTTCCATCAGGCGTGACCGAGGTCAAGATAAAAAAAAAAAAAAAAAACAATGTTGCCCTACCTCAAATTCGACTCTAGCTACAGCCCTGGATAATTAATACATTCACTGGCTGCTAAAAACTATACCTACGCTTTTATGTAATAATTTAATAAGTGACAATGACGCTAATGCTTTGAGAAGATTAAATTTGAATAATTTGTGAAACAGTTAAATCTGCTAGTCTTGCCCCACCAATCGGGGTAAGACTAACAGTCATTATTTGAACTGAAAACTTATATACACTTAACGGAGTTTCTAAAGAAAAATTGTAATTGTAACATGTAAGTACCTACTCAAATTTACATCAATCATACCATTACAAACAGGGGCATATTTTGAAATTTGGCGCCCCGGGCCAATAAGTTTCGCAAGAAGTCAAGGAAAAAAAAAGGATTTAAATTAAAAAACACGTCTAAGTACAGTTTTTGCGATGGGATGATGGGAGTTTGGTACCCATGTCCAATCAAAATGAATTTACCAGCGTTATATAGTTTCAAGAGTACAAAAAAGTACTATGGCAAAAAACCCGTAAAAACTGTCTGTTTTGAAATATAGTCTTCAGAAAATACTGAAAAATATATTTCAAAACAGACAGTTTGAAATAGAGTTCTAAATTGACAGATTTTGATGATATTTGCACCGATTTTGAGCTTAATAAAACTAGGTTTAGTAGGTATTTTTTTTTGTTAGGGGTGATCATGACAATAAACATACATCATTGATATTGATGCATTATATTGAAGCGAAGGCGGGCATGCTGCGGCGCTTGCGCGTGAGCCTTGCCTGTTGTTCGTTGATAAATGAGAAGTGACTTTCAAAACAGCTTATTTCGCGTTTTTATGCTAATCGGCACTATGAGGAGAGTCCAGTGATAAATTTCTTATTTCTCAGAAAAATGGGCATAAAAAGTGATGTCCGCAACAAAGTAGACTCGAAGAAGCGATCTTGACCCCAAAAAGGCCAGCCACAAGCCCCAATTGTCTCCAGCCCACCGACAAGCGAATATTCCCAGTCACCCCAGTAAATAAGTGGTATTAATAGGGACAAAGGATGATTGTGATATTTAATATACTTGATATAAATTATAAGAATAGCATTATTATAAAATGTGTGAATAATTTTAATCAACATAATCTAATGTAAATTGTATAACTGTAATTTTATTAAATATTTACGTATATTTCTTTTATTTTTTTATTTGTAACCATTTAAATTGCAATTGCTTAACCTTAACTAAGGTCTAAGAACCTAGGTACCTATTGAAATACTATCTTTAAAATTCGTTTAATTTGATTGATTGAATAAGTTAATTTATTACACATTACATTTAATAAGTTTAATGTTATAATTTCATAATTCTCAATTTCATGGAAAAAGTAAAAAAAAAATCTAGTCAATTATCCGATATAAAATTTTAACTAACTACATGCCGCGAGGCGAAAAATTAAACTGACTAAAATTTAATCTGCCCCGTTACGAGCGTCGAACGTCGATTGCTGTATTTTTTCGCCTGGTCAGGATGAATTTGAGCGACCTTATTGGCGATGCAAAGATTATGTGCGCGCCTCTAGGGGCGAAATTGTGAAGTTGCCAACACCAATTTATTGAATTCCCCGAAAATCTAAGTCAAATTCTCTAACTTGAGATCCTCTGCAGTTTGGGGAATTCCCCACACGTTGGCAATGCTGTGCGAAAACTGCTAAAAGTGTCGTTCTTAGACAGCTTTACAATTTTGACACAAGCGACGCTAGTTAGAGTCTTTGCCTCGTCAATAATTACTCTTCATTTTATCCTGCTGTCAGATTGACAGCTGTTAGCTGTTATATTTGCTTGATTCGCGCCCTATGATTGAGGAAACGAATATTTTAAACGAGTAGTTAGTTACTCATCGTGGAATACTATAGTCACAATACTAAGTACGTGGATCATGGATGAAATAATGATGCAAGTTGTTGTAGACGAAAGGGGCAGAATGATTGAAGATTGAAGGACAGCCAACATTGATAAAAACCTATGACTCCGTTCAGAGAACCCTCGTTTCGCTAGTATAATTTTTATCCGGCGAAAACGCCCTCCTGATTTTGATTTAGTCAAAATCAGGAGAGCGAAGAAGGCAACTGAGTGACAGTGACACTGACACCTGACTGACAGCCACAATATAAGTGAATTCAGTGGTTGTGTTGTTCTTAGACTTACTAATATAAATGGTGTTGTTTTCTACCTTTTGTCTGATGTTAAAAGATTGAATTTTTAAATAGAAATAACCATATTCTGATTACACATGGCTTCTAATAACAAAGTAGATATCGGGTTCTTAGAGGAAAAGAACAGTTGGCTGTTGCACCCAAAGTTCTTTCCAAGCAAAGTGGGAGGTAAACCAGCATGGTTAGATCTAAAAGACTTGCCAAGCCCGAACGAACTACTTTGCAAAAAATGCAACGACCCATTGGTGTTCCTCTGTCAGGTATATTTTTAATGTGTTAAGCATTGTCAGTGCAATTTGATACCTACTGTTAAACAAAATAATGTAATATTTATAACCTAAATTACCTCTATAAAATAAAATACCTATTAATTGTCAGTCAGAGGGTTGTTGGTATTAGGTGTAGGTTAAATTATTCTTTGTTTTTTACCACATTTCAGATTTATGCACCATACGAAGACTCGGACACAGCTTTCCACAGGACAATATTTTTATTTGTATGCAGAAATGGATCATGTTGTCAAACAAATGTTTCAGATAACCTCATTGTGTTGCGTTGTCAGCTCCCAAGAAAGAATGATTTTTACTCTTATGAACCCTATGAAGAAATAGAAATTGAAGTAATAAGTTTCCTAAAGAAAAGGCCTGTTTGATCACTGATAGATAACTTTTACATGTAATGTTACTTATCCGCTGATTGAATGATTCATACTCCTATCCTAAGTCAACTTTGCTATCCAGATGTGAGAAACATGGCCTTTTCTTATGTCCATTATTATAATTTCATTAAAATTATTGATGTGCTATATTCATGTGTTTATTTTCTTTGTATTATTGCAGGATTTTCCAATGAATGAGTGGCCCTATTTGTGTAATTTATGTGGCTGCAAAGGTCCTTCACATTGTTCAAAATGTAAGAAGACTTATTATTGCAGTCGTAAACATCAAATTCTAGACTGGCAAAAAGGTCACAAGCAAATGTGTCCAGAGTTACAGGTATGATTTGCTTGGGTTTTTTAATCTATGCATATTATACAATACATAGGTATAGTGCGTTTCAACAAATAGTACCTATGGCGTTATGATGGCACACCCTGTCTGTCAAAGTCATTAGCACGAGAAGACGCTCCTGCAGATTTTGTTTATTTTCATTTGATTTTCGACTGAAATCATCACCCAAAACTTTGAAAAGTGGTGAAAGAATGATGGTGTTAAAGGTGAAGAACTTTTGTGAACGTGAAAAACGCAATGATGCCTCATTAATTCCTTTAAGACGTGTTCAGGCTCGTGTTGCCACCCTTACAGGTAAGTCAAAATAGCATTACCAGTAGCAGATAATAATTTTATAACTTAAACTGCAATTTTCTATTGACTTTATTGGTTTATGTATGATTGTGACAATAAACAAATAAACCGAATATATGTTTTAGGTGTATCCGAAAAAACCGTGTCTAAAATCGCCAAAGAAGGTGAGGTTGCAGCCAGCACGTCGACTAAGGTTTCAACACCTCGCAAAAGCGGTCCCCGGCCTAAAAGAAACAAACTAGATGAAATGAACTGAAGAATGTGAGCACGTGAAAAAAGTGGAAGAAAAATATTATATAGCAGATGGCCCAGTTATTGATAGCGAGATGGAGGATGGAGAGATGGACAGGTTTATTATTGAAGTGGGAGACGATAGTGACACTTCTGATGACGAGGCCGCGAGGATGATATGGAAGATGAAGATGACGACGACTGCTCGGGTATAAGTCCGTTGGATGAGCATAACTACTCTAAACACAAAGTTTTTGTCTGAGCAATATTATAATAAAAATTATTAAATTATGCATTTTATTACTGTGCCGATATATACATATACTTACACCCTTACTTTGAGGTAGGTTATTATAGGTAATGTGTAAACACTGTAAAACATTGCTGCCAACATAACGCCATAGGTAATATTCGGTGAAACCATTGAGATAGAAGGTGAAACGCACTCTGACTGGGAACGATGTATTACCATCATTATACTGTCAAAGAATTATGTCATCCTTCTTTTGCAGACAGCTGATAGCAAACCAAACAATTTTAGAGTTACAGAAGCAGGGAAATCTGTTCTGTTCAAGGAATGGGAACTCATAGTAGATGAAGAAGATAAGGTACTTATTATTTACACATTCAACTTACAACTTGTTCATTCATTTCAATAGTGTAAAATAAAAGTATGTTATAATAATATTTTTAGGAGGATTCTAAAGATGTGGATGTGGGAGAAGAAATGGATAAGCTAAGAAAATTGATGGCAGAGAAGAAAGCTGGTACTTTAAGCAATGTCAGTGAAGATGAATTGGAACAGTATAC
This sequence comes from Melanchra persicariae, assembly GCA_947386135.1. Classification (NCBI taxonomy): domain Eukaryota; kingdom Metazoa; phylum Arthropoda; class Insecta; order Lepidoptera; family Noctuidae; genus Melanchra; species Melanchra persicariae. The sequence continues at coordinate 11,444,259 of OX376650.1, read as the reverse complement.
AAAGACAATGCCTGAAGACAAAGTCTTTAATAAATTCAATAAAAGGGTAGCTCGGCACCCAGACCAAGTGCTGAGATATGAGAGAGGAGGTCAACCACTGTGGATTACTGATAACTCTGGTGACAGTTTTGTGAATGTGCCAAACTGTAAATACTGTAATGGGGAAAGGCAGTTTGAATTCCAAGTAAGTTTTACTTTACATTGACTATTGTTGCACAGTATGTTACTTAATAGCTAAAATTAATGAAGGTCTAGTTAAGTTTTCTTTCTATAAGTTTGTTATAGTTTGAATACCTTATGTGTTTAATAACTACTAAGTTCTGTTTCAGATAATGCCACAACTTCTTAACTTCATTGGTGTTGGTATAGAACTTAATAGCATTGACTGGGGAGTACTTGTAGTGTACACTTGTAAATCAAGTTGTAACCAAGGACCAGCATACAAAGAGGAAGTCATTATAAAACAAGATTTGTCAAATTAAACATTAATATTTACATACTATTAAATAAAGTTAAATCTACATAATAATTATTATTTTTCCTTGATTGGTTTTGCTTTCCCATAATCTTCTGATAAGTAGGTCATTAAGTCATTTAGTCCTGTGAACTCTGTCCTTGATGTAGGTGGGTTATTCTTAGGTAAAACAGGTAACATGTTGCCCACTTTAATTCTAAACTCCTTTAGCTGTAAATATATACAAATATTAAATTGAAATATCAAATTTTTAAAAGTTGAGAAAGAAGGTATTTATTATTAAAGTGTTGGTAAGTAACTAACACTTACATTTTTAGCACCAGATAATTTCCATATCCCGTAGCATAAACATGTAGTGCCTGTTATAGCATAAACAGTGCCCCAGCCGAGAGCCCTTAAAGCAAGAATAGCACCTGCATCTGCTAACTCAGGACTGCCATGTAGACCTTGAAATGAAAAAAATAATGTTTAAGACAAAATAATCATGTTGCTAATCACTGGAAGTAAATTCAAGATGACCATTTTTACCTTTGCTAAAGTATTTAGGATCTGTTTTCTTAGCAGTAGATAGTGTTGCACCGAAGCCTATGAAAGCGGAAATCCCAGCGACTGTCGCCAAAAATGCACCCGCTGTAAATTGTAATTATTATAAATCAAGCGCTTCTTTGAACACACATTAAAACAGCGCCATAATTAAAAAAAAACTTATTCGAACTCACGTCATAGCCCACCATTTTTGTTTGAGTTGATATTAATATTGCAAAATTTTATTACTTTCTTGTTTACAAAAATGAGTGATACAAACTGATGCACACCACCAGATATTTCTAATGCAGCAACAGACTTTTATTAAGTACTAGAATAGTCGAGAAAACAAGATGAAAAGTAAGTACCAAGATTTCATGAAAAAAATAACAAAAGAACCTTGACTAGGACTAGGAGGATTCATAACATGGGTATAGATAGTCTTGTTACAATTGGGTAATAAAACTCATTCGGTACTATTATCACACTCGGCTTCGCCTCGCGTGATAAACCCACATTCGTGTTTTAAATACCCCTTCATAACGCCAGTTGCATAAAATAACTATTATTTAAGCTTGGTGAAAAGCATGTTAAAAAAGGTTATAGTAAAACTATTACGTAAGTTCATTTCAATAAATTGTTGAGTTTTACTTAAATTTTATTCGGTGGAGACGCTCTTCTTTCTCCACAGTGTCCATTGTTTAACATAATATTCTTTATTTGTATTTATTTCTTTTCACCGCGGACTTCGACGCCGACGCGCGCGCTCGCATCCACATCCGAATCTGACATCTGTGATCTGACACATAACAAAATAGAAACACACACACTAAACCATTGAGATAGAAAACAGTTATATGTTTAAGCACTAAAAAACAGTCACAGACAGAGCATCATAATCACAGGCAATTATCCAGTAAGTATATTTAAACTGACCAAACATCAAACACCGCGAGGCGAAAAATTAAACTGACTAAAATTGTATCTGTCCTGTTCACGGGCGTCCACTTTAAGTATATAAGTTTTCGCCTGGCTAGGATGAAATTATGAATTTTGGCGATCTCTCGAATCTCGAATGAAATTCGAACGTCTGTTACGGCTAATATAGCCGTACGTAACAGACGTTCGAATTTCATTCGAGATTCGAGAGATCGCCAAAATTCATAATTTCATCCTAGCCAGGCGAAAACTTATATACTTTCGTATATACGTTCGAATTTGGTACGGCGGACTAACTCCGCCCACAAGATTTGGTACGCTCCCGGACCATATCCGCCCGTGTGTTGAGTGGTCCGCGAAAATTATTATTATTAATTGAGTCCGCCGCGGTCCGCTTGTTTGCACAGCGGATTTGGTCCGCTCCGTACCAAATCTGGACGTGTGTACGCTTGGGCCGTACCAAACTACCACAGACTACCATAAAAAAATAAAAAATGTATTTCTCTTAATAAAATTTAGCCAATCCTCTGCTTTTTTTCCGCTTTTTACGGTGTGGTTGGTACATGGTGGTTGTAATGTTGCTGCTATTGTTGCTTCTACCGCCATAATTTTTGTGTACTTGAAGGCGCACAATTCAGTATAGTATTATATACTCTGTGGCGTGGTGGGCGGAGTTAGTCCGCCGCGTGGTCCGCCGGACCAGATCCCGTCGTGTGTTGCGAGATCGAATTTTGTGGGCGGAGTTAGTCCGCCGTACCAAATCCGAGCGTCTGTTACGGCTAATAAGAACCGCTGTTTTTTTTTCTTGTTATTGATAGGCACGCGCTTGTGATGTCAGCTGTGGTTGCAAGCATGGAATTAGTATATACGAAACTGGTAAAAGGTTTCAATATTGTCTTCCTAATTGAAAGTGATTCCGTTCATTGACTCGACTCCACTCGTTTGCGAAAGAGTATCCAGTTAAAACATTTTTTTTATGTTGCATAAGCAGTCGCTACCCTAATGTTTGATTTCTTATGGAAAAAATATCGCGATTTTGTTTTTTTCTTGGTATTTCAATTTTTAGTCAACTGTTCTTTATCTATCGATTAAAAAAAAACTTTTGAAAAAAAAAAGATAATTGTAATATTTCGGCCTATAATTTGGACACAAAATTATCGACGCAGAGGTATACCTTATCAAGAGGTATTTCGCATCTGGTCGAATCAAAATTAGGGGAAGGTGACATAACCAGAGCAGCCAGGATTCTTTTTAGTAGTGATGTGGTGGCACCGTGTTCTCCAGATACTCTCGCAGCTCTGGAGAGCAAACACCCTGCCCCATCAGATTTTCTTTTCCCGACCCCCCTGATCCGGACATTCACACCCTCACCGTTAAAGGTCGAGAGGTGGTCACAGCCGTATGCTCCTTTCGGAGCGGCTCTGCTGGCGGCCTCGACGGCCTTAGTCTTCAACATCTAAAGACGCCGGGGAAGCTGGTGAGTCACCTCTGAAGGAGCTTACGGCTTTGAATAACCTCATGCTCTCGGGCAAGGTGAACGAGGCCGTCATCGACATCTTATACGGGGCCAATATATGTGCCCTGCGCAAGAGGGATGGCGGCATTCGTCCCATTGCCGTGGGATCTACGTACCGTCGTTTGGCAGCCAAGGTTTGTTGTAAATTTTATAGTGAGGATGTTTCGAAAAAATTTCAGCCCCTGCAGCTAGGTTACGGCTCCAAAGGGGGCTGTGAGGCTGCCGTACACGCACTGTCGACCTATATAAATTCTGATAACGGAGAGGTCATCCTGAAGGTTGACATCAAAAATGCGTTCGTTCAATAGGGACACCTTGCTGGCAGAAATTAAAAAAGAAGTACTACAAATTTTTAGTTTTCTTTGGCAATGTTACAGACATCCATCTATATTACTATATCAGGACAACCTTCTGGTATCCGCTGTTGGCTGTCAACAAGGTGATCCCCTCGGTCCAGTGATCTTTAGCTTAGCCATTCACCCAATCATTCGACAGCTAAATTCCAAATTTAATGTTTGGTATCTAGATGATGGAACCCTAGGAGGTGATGTTGACACAGTTTTAGATGATTTACAAGTTTTAAAAAGTCAACTCCATTCTATAGGACTAAATTTCAATCTTTCGAAGTGTGAATTATTCGTATCTGACAGTACCGACCGACAACTGACACTCCCAAAATTCAACGCTATAGCTCCAGAAATCAAAGTTATTGATAAAAGCTCTCTTCGCCTCCTTGGGTCTCCCAATTTTGAGCAATCCTTTCCCAATTTTGTTAAGGAGAAAATACAAAATTTTAATGACATTTCGGAAAGATTACTCAAAATTAACATGCATTCGGCTATCTATCACCTTAATTCGTTACTGCTGTTTCGGAACTAACTTACTTTCTTCGTGCTTCCCATTTATGGAAGCACCCTCACCATTTGGAAAAAATGAACCAAATCATCCGTCATACACTTACTTCACTTTTAAATGTGGCCACGGACCGAGTTTGGGCATAAGCTACTCTTCCCATCCGTATCTCCCATACGGATGGGAAGAGTCTCGGCGTCCGCAAAATTACTAGTATCAGTTTACCGGCTTTCATATCTTCGGTTCATGGCACTGAGAAATTAGTCAGGAATATCCTAGCTTCCTCACTGACTAGTTTTGATGTGCCTTGCTTCACTGAGGCTACGGATGCCTGGTGACTCGCTTGCCCTAATCTAAATCCACCCGACTAGCGACTACCCATCATTCCAAAGACGGTGGGACGAGCCACTCTGCAGAGAGGTTCAGAATCTTCCTAGTTCTTCGTGCTGCGCTGGCGCTGCCGCTGCGGCTGCGGAGAACCTCAAGCGGCAGAAATGTAATAACCTTGTAGTTATATTTTCGAGCCGTTTGGGGTTGAAACTCTCGGGTAGTGGGGTTCGAGTGCTCATTACTTGTAAAGATCTGTCAGGACGCTTAGTTGACTTTTACCTCGGACAAAGGATAAGCATTGCCATACAACGTGGCAATACTGCCAGACTTTTGGGTACATTACCAGTGCCCTGCGATGCGGAGGAATTTTTGGACGCCACGTTTTAGATTATTTTTAGTTTTGATCGAGTCTATTATTTAAGTGTGTATATAGTTATAGTTGCAATAAATGATATACTTACTACAAAGTATAAAATAACTATAATTTCGGAAGTCGGTATTTTTGGGTTGTATCTTCGTTTTTTGACACCGACTTCCGAAATTGTAGTTTTTTTTATACTTTGTAGTGTTTTTTGTTGCGAAGTCGGTTGTATTTTTTTGTAAAAATGTTTTCTTATTTTATTCTTTTCAGTAAACCCAACGCAAAATGAATCATCAAAATCTTTTCATAAATAAACAATAAAGTTATGCCCGAATAGATAACCCCAAAACCGTGGTTAACTTGTACACATCTGCGTACCCCTTCACAGCGTACCGACGTGATGTTATGTTATGAACTGGTGTACTGTATACAATTGTAGCGGCATTCATGCCGCCACAAAAATCAACGTAGCAGAATCAACATCACAACAAATGAGACTCGCAGCGCCATCTATCTCGACAGCTGCGAACTAACTGACAAAATCCTAAATCGCGATATCAAAGTTTACCGTGCGATTAGAACATATGCAAAGCCCGAATATCAACTCTCGGGCAGTTGCCCACTAGACAAACCAACCGTCTGGTCGGAGGATCCTCCCTTTTCAATGGAAGGTTTGCGGGACTTTACTCTCTGTTCCGCTACCATCTAAACAATAAACAGACATGCGATTTCAGCAATCCCGGCAGATTTGCTATCATTTATTCAAGAGTTCAGTTACCTTTTGCCGAAGTTCTTCATCAGATCTTCACCAAATTGAAAGGGGACCAGTCCGGGATACTCTTCCAAATAATAAAAGAATCATCAAAATCGGTTGACAATTGGCGAAAATATCGCTGAACAAACACAAAAATGAAATATATGTCAAAGGTCATAAATTGTAGCTGTCATTAAATCTGTCAATCATTCTGCCCCTTTCGTTTCCAACAATTTGCATCATTATTTCATCCATGATCCACGCACAATACAATAATATTCCATGATGAGAAACTACTCGTTTAAAATATCCGTATCCATATCAATCATACGGCGCGAATCGAGCAATTATGACAACAAACAGCTGTCATTCTGACAGCTGTATATTTAAATTCATCCTAGCCAGGCGAAAACCTTATACCAGTGGACGTCCGTAAACGGGACGGATAAAATTTTAGTCAGTTTTCATTTTTTACCTTGCGGTGTGCTTGACGTTTAGTCAGTTTAAATTTTATACTGGATAATTGAGATAAACGCATCAAATTCACTTCACTCACTGTCACTGTCACCACAAATATACTGTCACAGTCAGTCGGTCCAAGGTACGAGTACAAGCAAGGCATCAAAATCACGACTCAATGTTTACTTTATAGGTTACCTTGTCATTATCTTCGGAGTTATCATATTATAACACTCACAAAGACGCATAAAAATGAAGAATAAAACAAATATTATAGACTTGTTTGTCGAGGCCAAGTCCAATCAGAGCTATGTTAAAGTTTGTGCACCGATGGTCAGATATAGTAAAGTGCAATTCAGAACTCTTGTTAAAAAGTAAGTTATTTTTTGCAACCTGTTGCAAGCAAGTTAAAAGTACTAGAAATATGCGTACCAATCTAAGTATTTTTGTTTAGATGGTCATCTTATTCTAAGTTATACTAGTAGAAATGCATGTTAGGTTGGTAAATAGGCTGGTCGGTATTTATAATAAAATTATTAAATAGTAATATTTTGTTATTGTTTCAGTTATGGTGTAGACTTATGCTTCTCTCCCATGATATTGGCGGACTCGTTCTGTCAAAACTCAAAGGCCCGTTTTAGTGAGTTTGCAACAACGGTCAATGACACCCCTTTGATTGTGCAGTTTGCAGCTAATAATCGTGATGATTTTGTAGATGCCTCCAAACTGGTTTATGCATATGCAGATGGTGTGGATTTGAACTGTGGTTGCCCACAGAAATGGGCAATGAAGGATGGGTATGGGTGTGCCCTTTTATCAAAACCTGAAATAATACATGATCTAGTAAAAGGTATCAGGAACAGTTTGCCTAGTAACTTTAGTGTGTCTGTCAAAATAAGGATATTGAAAGAATTAAACCGGACCATTGAAATGTGTCAGCAGTTAGAGAAGTGTGGGGTGAGCTTTCTGACAGTTCATGGAAGGACACCAACACAGAAAAGTGGTGAAAAAATAAATGCTGCTGCTTTACATGACGTAGTTGACTCAGTACAAATACCCATTATTGCAAATGGTGGGATCAAGACATTGGAGGATGCAGATGACTTGCACAGACAAGTGAACTGTAGTGGTGTAATGGCTGCCAGTGGCCTTCTCACTAATCCAGGACTGTTCAGTGGAGCATCAAGGACTCCATTAACTTGTGTAAGAATGTGGATGGACATGAAAGATAAAGATAGTGACAAAATTACATTTCAGGTTTATCATCATCATTTAGTTTTTATGTTAGAGAAAGTGTTGACAAAACAAGAAAAACTAGTGTTCAACCATCTAAGTACATTTGAAACTGTTGATAAGTTTTTAAATCAATATTTAATTAACTCTGTAGATTTAGAGTTTAAGTATAATCTAGATGAATTTGTTAATTGTGAATTTGCTGATGAAATAACACTAAAACATTCCAGAAAATGCAGGGGTTGTAGTAAAAGTGTGTGTTATTGCATATGCAATAAATATGATTCCAATACAACAGATGGAAATTATTTTGTATCATGTGTAAAAGATGATTCACTTGGTATGGACCTGAATATTTTTGATGAAACTTGTTAAATAATTTTATTGTGTACTTATTAAAAAAAAATTATAAAAATATTTTATTTTTGATGCACATTTGACTTAGTTTATCTCTAAGTGTTATCAAGACTTACCTATATGTTTTAGGAATTTACCTAGATGATTAATTTAAAAACTAGGTACTCATCTTTAAGCGTGAAGTATTTAAGCGTAAATTATTGGAATAAGGCAACTATACAAACTTATTAAATCAATTTTCTGATCTTCTGTCACCAGTATACTAGAATCACAAATCCACAGGGCAGAGTTGCAGATTCTGTTCGAAAGAGTTACCGCGGCCCTGGAAAGCAAAGGGCACTAGGAGGAGCACGGATGGGTTTTAGTCAGTAAGAGTCTGACACTGCCTTCCACTCCGCCCAGAGCGGGAGGAGTCATGATGATGATTTCCTATCCAAAAAAAAGTCAGAGGCCTATCTTGTCACCAACATCATGCTAATTCTGGTCTCCTCCTAAATAATATAATGATCTTAATACAACGTGTAAGAGAATAAACGCAATACCTCATCAGTAAAAGTTGTTCATAATGATGAATACATCACCATTATGAACAACTTTTACTATCGGACCAACTCCGAAATCGCGAAAAAAAATATCAGCTGTTCAGTACCTACATTTTGTCGAGTTAGTCGCAAATAAATGTATGGGGCTGTCGATTTTTAATGTAATGATGCAATTATATTAATTATATTTGTATGCCACGTAGTGCGGCAGGAGACAGAGACCCATTAACCTTGTAATTGTTCCACCTTTTCACCTGTGTACACAAATAAACGTACTTATTTGATTTGATTTTTTTTTTATTTACATTATTGGTCCCCTAATAAAAGTTGTTTATAATTATGAGTACAATGACCCCTTAAAAAAGGTATTGCGTTTATTCTGTTACACGTTGTATATTTAACAGGAGACCAGAATTAGCATTTTTAGTAAAATTTTATTTTGTGCTTAATTGCAGGTCGAAATAAAGTATGAGACGAGTTAGGAAAGTGACTAAATATATAAAGTGACCTAGGTATTAGTGAATGAGACGTAGGTACTAGGGATGGCGACGAAATAACTAATGTGACGAATTAGCACGACAACCGAAAAATCACAACTGCCAATGATAAAACTTTTTACTATAAGTAATAGGGTATTTAATTGAAATGCATGTTATTAATAATAAACTGAATAAATAATAATAAGTAAAAAAATAATAAATATAATAATAATGAACAACTAAAATAAATATTGATAAATAGAAGAACTTAAATGTGATGTCTGTATTTGATTAAGTTGTTTATAAAAATTTAATGTATTTGGATTAAAGTAAATTTATGAAATTAATTATTTTAAGGAAATAAAGAGGCTATAATAATAATAGGGTATTTAACTAGGTAGAAAAAATACAATTCTATTTAGTCCGTCCGATAGATTTAAAAAAAATATAGTAAGTAGGTAGAGATAGGTGGGGTACATTATTACAAAGGGTAGGTAGGTACATTGTTATAATGCAAGTATCTCCGTTTCTGTCATTCACTTTTATAATGTTGGTATACAGTTTTGACAAGCTCATAGGAAACAGCTCCTGAAACAGTAGCCATTGCCTCAGTTTTATTTAGCTCCAAATTGTCGTTAAATAGACTTTTGTACGACAGTGGCGCGCGAGACACTGACAAGCGCACGTAGTATCATTCCATACGTTCTTAGTGTTTTTCACATATATACCCGCGCTTATTAATTATTAATATTATGGATGATATTTTAAGTGACGAGGATAAAAGTGATGAGGATATTATAAAAGAATGTGAAAGAGAATTACAATGTATGGAAAAGACGAAAAATGATAAAAGACAGAGAGAAAGTGAAAACAGTAGTGAAGAGGCATACATTACTGTGACCAGGAGAAGACCAAAGAGATTAATCAGAAGTAACTCTGCAGATAACAATAGCTATGACAAAAATCAGGAAAACAGAAATGGGAGAAAAATTTTGTTTGCCTTCTTTAAAAATATTATTAAAACAAATGGCTTTGGCAAGACTTTTGAGGGATGAAAATATACTAAATATAAATAAAATTAAATATAAAAGTCCATACAGAGTATTTGTACAATTTGAAAATATAATTCAAGCAGAAAAACTTATTGAAAACCAAAAACTTAAAGATTTAGATAAACGAGCTCAATTCACCGATGAATATAATGTGTCATACGGTGTCATTAAGGGAGTCGATTTAGAAATGGATGAAACTGAATTATTACAAAATTGAACTGCAACATGTGACATATTATCTGCCAAAAGATTGAGAAGAAGAATTAATTCAAATTACGAGTGGGTAGAAAATGAGGCCGTCCGATTAAGTTTTAGAGGTGTAACTTCTCCCTCTTTATTTATTGCTTGTGGGTGTAAATGTGATGTACAAAAATATGTGTTTCCCGTAACACAATGTTCGAGATGCTGGAGATATGGACACACAAAAGTTCTGTACATTAAAAAATAATATTTGTCCTAAATGTGGAGAAGAACACAGTAACTGTGAAACTTTGGAATATAAATGCCTTAATTGCAAAGCCACTCATATGGCACTAAATAAATCCTGTCCATATTTTATTAAGGAAAAAAATATTCGAAGTAGGTATTACAAGTGGACAAAATTTAACTTATAAAAAGCCTTGGAAGTTTATTTAAGAAAAGAAAAGTCAACAGAAAATATAGTGGACCCATCCCTACTCTCTATATTAGAGGAAGAGCCTTTCAACATTGGTAGGTAAATAGTGTTACGTCGGCTCCAACTAATATGAATAGGACATACCTACAGCAATGTACGAACTACGGCCACCGTACATGAGGTGTATAGCAAACAAAAGAAGGATATAAATGTGGAATTCAAAAGAACACAAAATAGGGAAAAGGTGATAAATTCAAAAACAAAAAAATATCGAAAAAGGCAAGGTGATCAACAATACATGGACATAATAGAATTGGAATCAGAAAATGTAGAACAGAGAGTACATACAACAGAAGAAAATACGCTGGAGAATGCAAGGATGAGGAAAGAGAAAATTCGACATTTGGAATTTAATTTTTTAAATCCGGAATATAGTAAAGTCTGACGATAGTTTTGAGAATATATGTAAATCAGTTTTTAAAATTATTGTTCAAGAATGGTTGATAAAAATATTTTCTGCTGTTGAGTAGTTGAGAATTTTTTTAAATTATTTGATGGCTAGAGTTCTTAATATCTTCCAGTGGAACTCACAAAGTCTTAGACCAAAGATAGCAGATCTAGATACATTATCAAAGAAAAAGCCATATTGCTATAGTTTGCGAAACGTGGTTGGTCATGGAATCTGGTCTCCATATTAGTGGGTATGATATATATCAAAATGACAGATTTGACTCCTACGGAGGCGTTGCAATAATTGTTCACAAATCCATAGTCACATGTTTGCTCCATTAGAGGAATAAATACAGCAGTGCGATTCTGTAAACATGTCGAAGTGAACACTTGGACAGGGTGCACGACGGGCGAGTTGTCAAACCATACAAATAATATGGAATGACAGCTGTATTTCGTCGTTCACTCCGCCTAGATGAACACCGTGAGATGTCGACAGAATCGACCGGCAGGTATCGAAGCAATTCATGTTAAATTAATAAACTGTAATCAATTACATAATATTATCTCAATATACTGCCCTTCGTCGGGACGAACATCACAGTCAGATTGGGAAGACATTTTTAGAAAAGCTACAAAAAAAAAAACGTTCATAGCCGGGGACTTTAATTGATCCTATAAAAACGATCAGAGAGGTTTACAGTTGTTTGACGCGGCATTAGAAAAAGGGTTTATATCTTTAAACAATGGACAAGCCACAAGAGTTAAATTAGTAAACAATGTGCTCCAAAACTTGTCTCCCGATATTAGCTACCTTTGCTTCATCAGATGTAGCCATAGATTTTAAATGGGCAGTTATGAATGAAAATGTAGGTAGCGACCACCTCATCATTAAAATTACAATGACTTTGCCAAATTTAATGTAGTAAAAGTCCTAGATGAATTAAAAGTTGGTAAGCAAATGTGTAGGTATTTATTTATGGTGTTTTTTAAATGATAGACGTCTTATGATAAGAAGTAATACACATGGACCTGTTACTCAAATTAGATATACCAATAGAGGTCTTGCTCAAGGTGATCCCATATCGCCATTACTCTTTAATATTACTACATTTAAGTTATGTCACGAGGTAAATAATGTTGCTGTATCTCAATATGCGGACGATTTCGTTTTATATTTTAGTCATAAAAACCTTAGCCACCGTGAATTCCAATTACAAGTTGCTTTAAACAATGTTATAAATAAGTATGTTAGATGATATAGGGATTCAATTTATTATCCTCAAGAAAGTCAAAAATATGTATTTTTAGTAGAGGGCGTAGAAGGAAAGAAGTAAAATTAAAAATTGAAAATAATATTATTCCGACAGAGGTTAACGTTAAATACGAGTACCTAATTAGGATTATGGTTAGATGCATCTTTACGATGGAGTAAACATGTGAATGAGATTTCAAAAAAAACTTTAAAATTCATGAATTTGTTGAAAGTATTAGTAGGTTCTGGTTGGGGCATTCATCCCAAACATTTAAGAACAATATTATATATCATTAATAAGAAGTAGAATCGACTTTGGGTGTTTTCTTTATGATACAAGTGCTAAATATAATATAGTAAAATTAGATCGTAATCAAAATCAAGCCATGCGAGTAATAACAGGTTATATTAAAAGTACACCCATTCACGTTTTGGAGATTGAGTTATGCCTACCACCTCTATTATTGAGAAGATTATATCTTGCTTATAAATACTGTATTAAAAGTATGTCTTGGTCAAATAATATTACAATCAATATTGACAGACCTTAGCTCAGACTGCTATGAAGGATACTGGCAAAGAGTTAAAAAACCTTTATTTATAACGGTGTACAATGAGTGTAAAGAATGTAATATACATGCCTCAGACCACCTTTTTTTTTTTTTTGAGGATGGGAAATCATCAAATGACCCCTCCCGCTCTGGGTGGAGCGGCAGGGAGTGTCAGACTTTTACTGACTAAAACCTACCCTTTGTCCTCCTAGTGCCTTTCCTTCTCAGACCAACAAAAAAAGGTAGACAGCGCACCGCGAACATCAAAAGTGAAGCCACAAAACCGTGCTCCTTCAAGTAAATACACAAGCTCACCCACACACCTACACTAAAACCATGCTCATCGCTCTTAGTACTTCACGAGCCGTCGTCTAGAAAACATTAATAGAAAAATATAATTATGCCTTCCTGTTTAGTAAAAATTTGTAAAAACAATAGCAAATCACATAAAAAGTCTCACGGAATCACTTTTCACTTGTAAGTACTTGAAATAACATCGTTTTTATTATAAATTAACTATGAATTTTAGGTTACTTGGAACAAAAACGTCAACAAACGAAAGCAGTGACATTAAGTGTGAGGGTTGCCATAATACGATTTAATATTTTCCCATTCAAATATATATGATTTCTTTCTTCGAGTTAAATTCCTATTTTCTTTTTTTTAATATATAAAATATTTTAGATTTGAAGTTTTTCAACACATTTGCGAGAAAACAGTACAATAGGTAATGAAAAAAACTTTTAGTTTTTAGATAGTCAGAAAGTCGCAACAATCTTTGACGTTTGTAGTATAGCGCGAATTTGCAAATGGAACTACATCTTTCGTCTCATTTTCTCTTGTATCTTCAAATGTATTGAGCAAAAGCGCTTCCAAGTAGGTTCAATCATTCAGCTTAATATTTTATTCTCGTACTTATTTATACTCCTATAAGAAAATTAAAAAAAAAACTGTAAAGGATACGTAAGGCGCTATTCAACGGAGTATGCGGTAAAATATGTACTAAAGTGAGAGTACCTATTTTACCGCACGTTCCATTGTGTGGTGCGTCATATTTAACTTTCGAATAATATATACAGTCTTCGTAAATGCATTTTTTTGAGCAAATGTGCTGAAAAAGACTATTTGTTCATGATAAATAATATTTATTTTGTAAGCGTGTTAAACATAACATTTACACGTTATTGTTTCGTTTGATATGTTTTATCTTGATATTACCTACTTTTTCTTTAGTCAGTGATTTTGTGATGGTGGTCTTTTTCAATTTATTAAAGTTGATTAAAAATGTAATTACCTATTTTATTTTAAAACAATTTACATAATGACTTACGCTTGTTACGCTTCGACAACCTTTTAAAACTTAACTAGTTTACATAATTGAATGTAGGTATGTGTGATGTAAAAATTTGTTTTTTAGGTATAGATCTTTCTAAAAAACAAGTTACAATACCATACTCCACAATATCTTACTTGTGCTGACTTGCACAATATTAGCTTACCCATAAAATATTATTTCCCAAGTTATAGGGAAAAATAATAAAAAATGGCAACCCATCGAGACACACATAGATAAAAAGATGGCTTCATCTTTGATATTCGCAGTGCGCCGTCTACCTTTTTTTGTTGGTCTGAGCTTTCCTTCCAGGGCCGCGGTAACTCTTTCGAACATATTCCGCAACCCTGGCAGGCTCTGGCCCTAACGGGCCCCAACCCATGCTGACGACTGCTGGTTTGGCGCGCGTAGAACACAGCGCGCCGTCAACCCGGGCCTGTTCTGATCGGACGGCGAGCTACCCATTGCTCGCCGTCCACAGGCATCAGTCACTGCGCCATGCTCAGGAGCATCAGTTCCTGGGCGGCGCAGTTGCTGACGTTCAATAGGAGGGGGTGAAATGGGGCATTACTGGCACTCCATTTCAGCCCCCTCCGGAGCCCTTTGTAGGGGCTCTACTGCGGCTGCTGCAGTAGCAGCAGCCGCAGTGGAACCGGCAATGGCGGCAGAAGAAGCGGCAGCAGTGGCGGCGGTCGCGGCAGAGACGGCGGTGGCGGAGGGCTTCCTCCTGTTTCCGGCTTTGGTGGGTGGGGCACAGGCCCTACCCCCAGCCCAGAGGTCGGCCGGCTTGCCAGCTGCCGCACAGACTACGCAGTGCGGCGCGGCGTCGCAGGAGCCGGCCCTGTGACCGGGCTGACCGCAGCGGAAACATAGACCGCTGCGGGCCACCTCCGAGGTGCATTGAGTTCCTACATGGTGGCCCACCTGGCACCGGAAGCACCTCAGAGGTCGGGGTTCCATCAGTTTGACCTGCGCGGAAACCCAACCCACCAAAAACCTTCGGCCCTCCGAGATGGTCTTGGCCGCCGACACGGGACAGCTCACCACAAAGGTGCGCATGCCCGTGTTGTCAGGACGTAGGGTGCCCGCCATCACCTCCTCTGCTGAGCACCCCCCCGTCCTAACGACCCTCAGACCCCCTTGAAGTATTTAAATTGGATATATGGGTGAGCTATATTAATCTGAAAGTCATCGGCCTTGGTGCTGCGTATTGTGAAATGTCAAATAAAATAACTGCCATGTTCAACATAGAAGCAGCAGTTTCGATTATGACTCTAGAACTCATTGCAATTTCAGAAGCTCAAAATTTTGTAAAAGGTCAAAACGGGAATTTTGTTATAGTGACGGATAGCAGAAGCGCCTTACAGCATTTGACTCGATGCGCCTCTGGTTACAGCAGAGGTGTACCGATAATCTATAGTATTTTAAAAACAATATATGAATTAATCACAAATTGTAATGTAAATCTGAAATTGCAATGGGTTCCATTAAAAGGAAATGAGGAGGCTGACAGGCTAGCTAAACTAGCAGCGATAGATAGTACCTACCTACTCACTTTCCAATTTTGCCACATTATACAGGAATCCTTACTAGATTCAAAAACACATGTTATTTAAAATTTAAAGAATACTTTGATGAAAGGAGTAAAGAAAAGGGTATATGGTTTAAAACTATATATCGAAGAAGAGACAGGGCAGTTATTTTTAAAAAGCGCAGAACCGCTGACCTTATTCTGGTCATCGGTTCTGCAATGGCTACAATTGGTTCTATATCTGAACTGAAGGCAAACTTTAAGAATACTGCAAATAAAAACAAGTAGGTAACACATTTTAAAGTAACAATTCGTTTAATCAAACAAACATAGATTTCACTCACAATGTTTCCTCTCCAAAAATCGGCAGCAAAGTGAGCTCCGCACTCAAGTCACGCCTTTTATAAACTCGTTCGCCCCACCAGAGGCAAACGTCACTCACAAAGTATTTTACCGCCAAATAAACAAATAATGTTCAGAGACTAGGTTTTTAGGTATTACTATTTACAAAAAATTCGAGTTTTTTAAAAATTAATCACAATTAAATTTAAGTAGCATCTAACAGATTTGATTAGTCATGGTCTCGACATTAAATGTCAAAATCATTACCAACCAAATCCGAGGTAATTTATTTACAAACTTAAAACTTCTCTAAATACTGATTAAACATATTTTGAATGAGGTAATTATTTTATAGTGAATCAATTAAATCAAATAGGTAACAGAATTAACTTATAATAATCAGCCAAATAATCTTCGCGGCGACATATACAATGCCAGCCTCCTCGAGTACCTTGGTTTTACAATAGTAAGTTAAATAGACTCTCCATTGTGACATTAAATAGATTACGCTCTGGTTTCATTCTTTAAAGAAGTTTGCTTTTTTAATGAAAAAGATTGATTCCCCAAATTGTGATTTGTGTGATAAGTTAGATGATGTACAACACATTCTTGCAGAGTGTGATAAGTACCGGAATGGGAGGGACGACATTGATGCAAAAAATTAATATAAACAAATACGATCAAGGCGCATTCCTAACCATATTAGCAGAACCAACATCTGACGCAGCAAAATCAATTGTTGAAAATATAATTTCGTAACAGTGACTCTCGCCCTTTCCTTTTCTTTTATAAATTAAGGATGTAATCTAGTTTAGGCTACGTTGGGGCTCTCATGTCCACGGGGACAAATGCCCCTAAATAAATAAAGATTAAAAAAAAAAAAGATTTTTGAATACATAACATAAAAGACTCATTTGGTGGAACTATTAGCAATAGCAGAAGCTATCTCAAACATCGAGTCATTTGAATCAGGAAACTATTTGATTCTGACCGATTCCAGGAGTGCTCAGCAACACCGGGCTCGATGCACCTCCAATTGTCGAGTAGCACCTACCTACACCTATGTAACACAGTGCCCCGTAGGCACTGTGTTGTGGTGTGTGTGTGTGGAGTGAGGCGTTGTGTGTGGTGACTGCAGGTGCATGATGTGTGAGTGTTAGGTGCACTACTGTGTAGCGTGTGTGTGGATTCTTGTGTGGGTAATGTTATTGTGCGAGGAAAGATGTGTATTTTGTGTGTTGTGAGTGCGTTATGTGTGCATGCACTGGATCCATCGGCCAGTTAAACGATTAGGATGGGATGAGAAATAGTTGTTCGATAGCATCATAATCCAGCGATTTCAGCTAATGATGTATCGTTTTTTTTTACAGGACTGTTTAATCGACAGGATTTCGATAAATTTATTATACTGGCAACTTCCGAGAAACAAGAAGTGACACCGTGAACATTTTGTACGGAATCGTATTGTCGGACACCTACTGCGTCGTCTACTATGTTCTAAAACTGTAAGATCGTGATGAAGCTAGGAATGTTTACAGATGGTTGCATTTATCATGAATATTAGCTTTTGCCCGCTACTTCGTGCGCGCATATCCCGTTTTTTTCGGTTCCCCTAGGAATTTCCCGTTCCCGTGCAGAACCAAACGATTAGGGATAGGAGCTACCGTGGCAATTACGTTTTCGCGCTACAATCTATGCTATGTCACAGACAAAACCACGTGCAATAGTTAGTACCTATTTCGATAGCCTACCTATGTGTTATTCTGTTACATAAGCCACAACATTGCCAAGTTTCATCAAAATTCGTTCAGTAGTTTTGGCGTGATTGAGTAACAAACATCCATCCAAACATCCAAACTTTCACATTTTTTATAGTTATAATAGCTGCCGCCCGCGGCTCCGCCCGCGTGAATGTCGATAATTATCCCGAGGGAACATACTCCCGGGATAAAAAGTATCCTATGTGTTATTCCAGACTGTAATCTATACTACTACTATAGTTAGTAGGATAGGATAGTAGGATAATGAGTAGGAAGGAAGGATAGGATAGGATGTAATGTCTTTTTCACACCACCTGATCGAAAACGTCAAATTATATGTCATGCCAACCTAACCTAAAGTGAGTCATTGTTGGCCGGTGGCACAGCCGGGCAATAATGTTGTGCTGGATTTCATTATAACCCGCCGGTCAATAATGTGATTTAAATTTGGAACCTCATCTGTCTGCTAAATTGGCGGTATATTAGGTACTTACAACGCTCTCTGTCTCTGTCTCTCTGTTCCAGAAAGAGGAAAGATATTCTCGATACTCTTACTACTTAGGGATGATATTCTCGAATTTCTACAGAATCATAAGGATTGACCAGGATTGAAGACAATATTATAAGAATAATTGGTAATGTACGGATCATTGTATAAAAGGATAAGAATAACACTTAAAACCCATTTATAGTCGATTTATTAATTTAAAACTATTTTCTCGAGCATCTCTTATGACGTTCTAAATTCAAATTGCATACAGCCAAGCGTCCGAACCCATTCTACCAGCTGATACAAAGCTCTGTATAAAGCTTTGTGTACACAAATTTCTTAAATTGTATTAGGTTGTTAACAATAGGCCTGCACATATTTACAAACCCACAGAGAAGTAAAAAAAAACGAGAATCGAGATGGTCATGACCGCTATGTGGTAGGTATACCGAGTGGAACGCAAAAAAGGCGCGGATATTGCAAATTCTTATGGTATTAAAATAAGTTCTAAATACATATCTCTACTTAGTGTTTGTAAATTTAAAATACTTTGTTTTTCGTATTATGGCTTCTTATTTTCTCACAGGAGGTGTGAAAAGTAGAGTATCCTCCTCGGGGATAAAGGTCTCTTTGCCTTGGGCTAGCTTGAATCCCTCGCTGCATTCAGGATTCTTGTATCAACTCCCTCGCTTCGCTCGTGAGTTAAACTCTAACCTCCCTCGCTACGCTCGGGAGTTAACTCCCGAATCCTTCATTGCGTTCGAGATTCAATATGACGCCCGTGACACAAGACACTGCTTTATCCCCTGGGTGCATAATCTACTATTATCTACACTCACAACGTAATGTTCCAAATATGAGTTCAAAAACGAATACATAAAAACGTACTTTTTTTTCGTGAATAGGTAAAATTAAAAAAAAAAAACCATTACAGTTCAACATTTTCCTTCGATTTTTAAACAACTGCATCATAATAGTAGTTTATGCAACGACCATATAAAAAGGGTTATTAAAACACGAGTGTGGGTTTATCACACGAGGCGTAGCCGAGTGTGATAATAGCATCACACGAGTGTTTTAATACCTAATTATATGCCGTTGCATACACTATTTTATCTTCACTCATACAGTTGAAATAAAATAAGTGGAAAAATAGTTAATCCAAAATGGCGGATATTCTCATTGCGTATTCGAATGACTGCGCAGCGCGCTCAAACATAGGCAAAAATAAAAGCTGGCTCATTGACTTAAGTCAATGAGCCCGCGCCAAAAATTAAAAAGAAAAAGTGTGCTATAGAAATTAAAAAGTTATTTTATGATGCAGTTGTTTAAAAATCGAAGGAAAATGTTGAACTGTAATGGTTTTTTTTTAATTATTTCCTATCCACGAAAAAAAAGTATGTGTTTATGCATTCGTTTTTGAACTCATATTTGGAACATTACATTGTGAGTGTAGATAAAATAACTTTTTAATTTTTATAGCACACTTTTTCTTTTTAATTTTTGGCGCGGGCTCATTGACTTATGTCAATGAGCCAGCTTTTATTTTTGTCTATGTTTGAGCGCGCTGCGCAGTCATTCGAATACGCAATGAGAATATCCGCCATTTTGGATTAACTATTTTTCCACTTATTTTATTTCAACTGTATGAGTGAAGATAAAATAGTGTATGCAACGGCATATAATTAGGTATTAAAACACTCGTGTGATAAACCCACACTCGTGTTTTAATAACCCCTTTTATATGGTCGTTGCATAAACTACTATTATTTTCCAACTGCTATTTCATCAATGAGTTAAGTTAGTAATGTAAACTAACTTAACTATTTATATCTACTAAACCTAACTATAAATACAAACTAGACTTATCATTGCAAAATTATGTACAAACGTGTATAAAAACAAAATAAATCATTGGGCATCAAAAAATTCATCCACATCGCTGTCAATGACAAAAGTGCCCAGAACACTGGCAGCATTGCCGCGTTGAATGGAAATGCTGATTCTTTGGCCAAAGAAAAGCCCAGCCCCCTGGTCACGTGAACAGTCGACAAGTTGTTTGCTGATGTCCCGAAAGACTCGGTGAGCACTCGGACCCCATGGGCCTAAAGTTTCAACCCCAAACGGCTCAAATATATAACTCCCAATAAGGTTGTTATATTTGCGCCGTTTGAAATTTTCTGCACCTGCAGCAGCCGCCCCAGCGCAGCCCGCCGTGCTAAGAAGATGGGATGGCGCAAGGGTGTCGATACATGTTGCATCCCACACCAAAGGCCTACCCACCTTCCAAAACATTATTGTCATCCCATGTGGCCTCTTCCCATCCTCGCGTGCCAAGCCATTAAATTAGGTTCTAAAACAGCTGGCACCCCGGTGACAAGAGTCCGATGGATGATGTCATTAATGCTGGCGTGCCACGCTAACCGACCAGCGCTCCTACTGTAGAACAGGCCATGGTGTCAGAGGCGGTCGACTGCTTCACCGCATTGACAACGATGTGGAGCTCCGCTAGGAGCACCCAGACGCAGACACGTAGCGATCCGGAAAGTACCATCACTCAGCATGGTACCTATGTTGGGTGACGGTAGTGCCTGTAGCCAAAGACTTGACCACACAGCCAGCAGGCGGGCACGCTCCGCAGTATTGGTGGACGTATTTAATTGTGTTATTCCGTACCAACCTGCAGAGCGGCTCGTCCCATTGTCTTTGGGAAAATGGGTTATCGGGCATCGCCGTATTCGGGCAAGCCACTTTCCAGGCGCTCACTGCATCGGTCAAGTACGACGTAAAATTCTTTTGGTCAACTTTTCAGTGCTTTGGACCGTAGACAGGAACGCCGCGGTAGGCTTACACTAGAAATTTTGCGGATGCCGAGCCCACCAAAACGAAGGGGCAGTGTGGCTTGCAGCCACGCTCGACCGAGCGTGAACTACTGGATAGATTGAATTGAAATTCAGCAAAAATGTTCTTTGTAACCCAAGGAAGGCTTTAGGCTACATATTATCACGCCGTATGTTATGGGAGGTAAGCAATATTGATTTTAAAAGGTTCTTGTTCGTAATTGAATGCACAAAATTACATGTTAGTTAGTTACATAACCATTTAGATAATTTTTACACAAAAACCTGATAGGAATTGTTGCTATCTAGAAGAAATCAACTTTTTATCTACATAATTCAGATACCCGTAATGCCATCTGTTGACCGAAAAAGTACTAACTATCAAAAGCATGAGAATTACACCAAAATACATTTTTTAGTTACTAATGATACTTTTAAAACGTCATAAACAGTGATTCTTTTGATACAAAACTTACCGTTATGCATTTGATGCATAACATAAAAAAAGATTGGGTCTGATTGCTCCACTGACGTTATTTTTTTTTTTTTTTGAACGGTTAGGTCTCTCCACTCAGCCTGTAAAGCACCCTGGTTGCTTTTTTTGTTCTGGGTGCTTAGATAGGCCGGCAAACTTAGCCAGGTCACCTACGCACAACGGAGTCCCTACTCTACTCTATCCGTTGCGTTTTTTTTATGGATGGGAAATCATCAAAATGACTTCTTCCGCTCCGGGTAGACTGGAAGGGAGTGTCAGACTCTTACTGACTAAAACCCATCTGTGTTTCTCCTTATGATCTTTGCGTTCCAGGGTCACGGTGACTCTTTCGAACAATTTACGCAACCCTAGCAGGCTCTGGCCCTAACGGGCCCCGTCTACTTAGCTGACATCTCTTGGAGGCGCGCATGGAACACAACGCTTCGTCGACCCGGACCAGTGGCGCTATATAGGGTGTATAGCTCCATCCCTCCTTCTCGCTCGAACGACTCACACTTTAACACGTCATGGTAGGGCCGCTGGTTGTTATCAGGCCGCGAGCCACCCAACGCTTGCCGTCTGCAGGTCCGTGCCTACGGTGGCGGAGCATCGCCCTGCGACTCCTGACACCCGGGGCGTCTTCTTCTGTTTCGGCGGCTAAGGCGTGACGTTTGCCTCTCCTTCACGTGGCCAACCCCTTCCTTTACTAGCATTACTGTTTCGCAAAAGGAGGTGACGGTTTCCCACGCCTCCGCGCTATGGACCATGGAGTGAACCAGAGCCGGTAGCGAGAGGTCGCCGTCGCTGATCGCCTCGACGAGGACACGGCGGTGTTCCGCCCAAGCAGGGCAGACCTTCACCGTTTGCTCCGCCGTGTCCTCTGCGGGGGTTGACTTCTCTTCTGGTTGGTTTTCCCATGGACAACTTTATGTAGCTCTATCGCGTGTTAACAACCTTAGCAAGTTTCATCAACATCGTGTATCATCATCATTATCCACAGTCCAACTTCGCTCACTACTGAGCATAGGCCTCTCTTTTCGTGTGCCAATCCCCACGTTCCTGTGCCAGCCTCATCCAGGTTCTACCCACGATGGCAACAATATCGTCCGCCCATCTCGCCGCCGGTCGACCAATACTTTTTCTTCCAGTCCTCGGACGCCACTCAGTTACTGCCTTACTCCACCTGTCATCACCGCGCCTTGCCAAGTGTCCTGCCCAGCTCCACTATAGTTCTGCAATTCATTTTCCGATGTTGAAAACCTTCGAACGTCTTCGGATCTCGACGACGTACCTCTACCAAGCATGGAACGCTCCATGGCTCTCTGTGCAACTATCAGTCTGTACACAGCCTCCTGCGTGAGCGTCCATGTAAGTAAGTAGGTAAGTCATGGTGGGAAAAGCACACTGGTTATAAAGGCATTGCGGAATTTTGGCAGGCTTCAGAATGTCGTCCATTTTGATAAAAGCGGCCCATCCAAGGTGTGTTCCTCTCGATACCTCCGTTTGTTGATTTTCTTTGTCAATTGAAAGGATATGGGGCAAGCCAAGATAAACATATCGGTTAATCATCTCCAACAATTCATTTCCAGATTTGAATCGCTGAAGGTGTTTGCCATAACCTTCGTCTTGGTCATATTCATCCTAAGACCCAACTTAAAAGAAGCATCTTAAAGATTTTGAAGCATTTTCTGGGGGTCATCGAAGTTCTCAGTGAAAACCACAAAGTCATCTGTAAATCTTAAGTGAGACAGTTGTGCAGAAAATTGACGTTAATATCGCTATAGTCCCAATCTATACCCACATTTTTAACGACATCTTCTAGGACTGCTGTGAGTAGTTTCGATGAAATGAAAGAAGCATTATCATTACAACGTTTCTCACGAAAAATTATTTGAACAGAAGAGGTGATACTCGACGACGCGTTGTGTTCCACGCGTGTCACGAAAAGATGTCAGCATAAAGACGAGGCCCGCTAGGGCCAGTGCCTGTCAGGGTTGCGGAATTTGTTCCAGAGTCACCACGGCCCTGGGACGCAAAGGGCATTAGGAGGAACACAGATGGGTTTTAGTCAGTAAGAGTCTGACACTCCCTTCCATTCCGCCCAGAGCGAAAGGAGTCATTTGATGTTTTCCCATACATAAAAAAGGAGGGAAGTAATGATAGATATTGATTGTTCGCATTAGATATAGGTACGAACACATTGATCTTACCTAGCCACATCATTTTACAATACGTACACGCGAACGAAGTCGCGGGCAACAGCTAGTAATATTAGTAAGTGTATAGATTTGTTGTATCGTTTAGGACATCAGTAAGTTCATACAAGTCTTTAGTTGGATATAAGTTTGGCAACGATAATTATGAATTACCCAGCCTAATTATTAATTTACTAGCACTTCGCCCGCGACTTCATTCGCGCGGATTTAGTAGGTACTCCAACAAACTTCAACGCCCCTCTACCAAGGGAGTAGAGGGGCGTTGAAGTTTGTTGGAGTTTAGTCAAAGGTTAGTTTTGGAAAATTAAGCACAACGATTTTCCTTGCTATTTCTGCTTATTCTGTGGTCTCAGGAGGCCCTAGACAATGTGCCATTCAATTACCGAATGCGACTGTTGAAATGCCAAAATGTAGGAATTTGATCACGTGACATTTCGATAGCATCTGTCAATTCCATAAATTTTTGACGTATTGACAATTACCTTCGCCACGCCACTGTTGACAGAATCTCACTTGTCTCGAGCCCAAGATCAGCGCAACTGTTCACCCCGTTCACCCCGTCAGGGGTTGATTATGCAAAATTTTTAGGTAGGTATATCTGTTTCAATTATTCCACTTTTAGTTTGTTCATAGCATTCCGACGTAAATTGAAGCAAGCAATAATGTCCTCCCCTAAAACTTTATCACCCCTCCTTCACCCCTCTATTTACGGGACCCTATTACTTAGACTCCGCTGTCTGTTTGTCTGTCACCAGGCTGTATCTCATGAACCGTGATAGCTAGACAGTTGAAATTTTCACAGAGTATGTATTTTCTGTTGCCACTATAACAAAAAAATACTAAAACCAGAATAAAATAAATATTTAAGTAGAGCAAACGGCATTTTTTTTTGCCGTTTTTTTATAGATAGGTAATGGTACGGAACCCTTCGTACGCGGTTTTTTATATTGAAATCATTTAAATGCCGTGTTTTAACTTCATCGGACCAAGCATAGGATAAGATTCTACCCAGTTCACTCAAGCCGCGACATTTTTTTTAATAATAAATAATAATAATAATAAATACTTTATTTCAGACCATGGTGTCCATTTTGTTAGTAACAATGTTCTTATAGACTAGTGTTAGTAATACTTAATACTACCCTCAACAAAACAAAAAGAAAGTAAACTCAGCAATCACTACTGCGCCATTCCATGACAAATGGCGCAGCAGTGACCGATGTAACTACAGTCCAGCCGACTAGCGATCATACTAAGGATGCTGTTGGCGCTGCCACGTACTCTACGCACCAGGGATGCGCATCTTTTACGCATCGTAGCGTAAAAGCAGACTGCAGTTCACGCATGTTTTCTCGATCTTTCAAGGGCCTTTGACCTGGTTTCCTATGATATTCTATGGAAAAAGTTAGAAAACACTAATCTACCAATGGAACTCATTAACATCTGCAAGTACTGGTACGGAAATCAGGTCAATGGCGTGCGATGGTCGGGAACCATGTCGCAATCGTACAGGTTGGAGTGCGGGGTGAGGCAGGGGGGATTGTCCTCGCCAACCCTATTCAATCTGTATATGAACGATCTGATTGTGGCACTCAGTAGCACCCGGGTTGGTTGTCACATAGACGGAATTAATGTAAACAACATAAGCTATGCTGATGACATGGTTCTACTGAGTGCATCGGTATGTGGCATTAAGAAATTGCTTACCATATGCGAAAGATATGCGGAGCAGCACGGATTAAAATATAATCCACTCAAAAGTGAAGTCATGGTCTTTGAGGCCAGAGGAAACAGTACAGGTAACGTGTTTCCCAACATAACGCTTAATGGTACAGCCTTGCGTAGGGTGTCTAAGTTTAAGTACTTAGGACATATACTGACCTCTGACCTCAGAGACAATGAGGACATCGAGAGGGAACGGAGGGCGCTGGCGGTGCGGGCGAACATGATAGCTCGCAGGTTTGCACGTTGTTCGACAGAAGTCAAAATTACACTTTTTAGGTCTTATTGTACATCATTATACACGTGCAGCCTGTGGGCCGACTATACTCAAAAGTCTTACAGTGCCCTCCGAGTCCAATTTAATAATGCGTTCAGGGTGCTGATGGGGCTGCGGCGATTCTGTAGTGCATCAGGGATGTTTGCTGAACATCGCGTAGACTGCTTTTACTTAGAGCATATTTATAACCGTCGTATCTTTTGAACGAAAAGTCCGATACCGATAGTACATCACTTTGCTCTATTCACACCTTTCACACCTTGGGTTACACTATCGAAGTTTTCATACAGATCCCTAACTTTGAAAATATTATATAGCCTATATCCATCATGCATAATGTAGGATTTTACTGGTGAAAGAATTTTTCAAATCAGTCCAGTATTGTCGGAGCCTATTCGTTTCAAACAAACAAATCTTTCCATTAAGTATGCCAATATTGCTAATGTGAACTCTACATTTATGGATATTGAGACTGAAAAATTAACCCATCAAAGCAGGTCCGTAGATTATATTGTAGTAGCTACCTACGTAGAATAATTTGTGACGGGTCGATATTTATTTTCCAGATACCAGGGTTCTTTATGTATTAAATCAGGGTAAGGTGCCCAGGTCGAGCGGGTCACTCTCTCAGTAGCCTTTCTAATTTAGATTTTTATCATACCTCGTAGGTACCTACTTGATCAGTCGAAAATTTACAAAATTCCAAGAATCTGTGTAAGTAAGTTATCTTGGGCTTTAATTGCTTAGTTAAGTTACAATTACAAGTTTACGTGTAACACTGAGTGTGTAAACCGCTATTAGAGAGCACATTAAGTAAAACATTACTACACTTATTTAAAGAAATACAGTGAGAACGAGAAGATTAGATGAGCGTGACTTTAAGTTAACATTCTCAAAAATAATTACACCACTTTTAAGTAGTATTCACGTTATACCTAACCAGCTGTAATTGAATCAAAAAACTTTTTTTAATCATCAGCGAATTGAAAACTTGGTTGTAGGTATAGGTCCCTGGTTGCAGAATTTGTTCGAAAGAGTCACCGCAGCCCTGGAACGCAAAGAGCATTTGGAGTAACACGGATGGATTTTATTCAGTAAGAGACTGACACTCCCTTCCGCTCCGCCCAGAGCGGAAGGAGTCATTTGATGATTTTGCATCCTTCAAAAGAAAAGGTATAGGTTCCTAATGCCTGTTTCATTATGTATTTAGGTGTTCATTTCGACGTCTCCTAACGAAACAGAGCTATAGCCCATATGTGGAGTATTTATATGCTAACCCAGGGATTGAACCCAGAACCCTTACGAATGGCTTACGGCCACTAAAACGCTTTTGGGCTTTATTATGTTCCTTCTTCTTTAGGTTTCAAGAGTAGTGTCTGGCGTAGTGACCGTGGTTTGTTATAGATTGATTCATTAATTATGGCTCAGTTTCTCGAGCGAAAATTATCACAAAATTATGACAAATTGTCAAACGCGTGTTCATATTTGACGAGTTTAATTTGTGGTAAGTCGATAGTCTTTTCCAGAAACCGGGGGTACCTAAGCTATGTAGAAAGGTTTATAAATGTACAAATATAACAGCGTGGGTTTAATAAAGGCAGGCCTAGTTATATAAGATTTCTTATGGTAGACATTAGTTAAATGTGCAATAACGGTCATTAACCCACATATATTTAATGACTTTCTTATTATCAAAAACAGAAATAAAGACATAATGCCTGTCCTGATTTGACTTCTATCGTGATCCTTTAGGTTCTCTATAAATGAAAAACGGTACTTAATTTATTTTTCGGGGATCTACGAAAGGATATTAGGGAAAGGTCAATGTACTTTACTGTAAGTTTATCTGGCGCCTATCATAGCTACTTTCGGTGGGCGTTAAAGAAATGTTATGCACTTAATAACACCGCGTAAGTAGATAATAATATAAATAAATGACAAAGTAACAACTAAATCTGTATGATTAATATCTATAACTGTAAGTTCCATGAGTGTACCGCACATTTGCACGAATTAGCATAACGAGTTACAAATAAAACTGAAAAGCTCTTGTTAGAAATGTCCACAAACAAGCATCTAAGTATTTTAGTGAGTAGGCAATCGAATATTTTTGTTGAAAGTCCAATATACGGGTTTTGTTGGCACACGTAAAGTATGGAATAACGCATGCCATTAGAAGTGGTAGTAGTAGGTATATGGTCAGCGCCTCAGCGGTAACACACATTGGCGCATGCGTGTGGTGCCGTCAGTGTGGAGGACTCAGGCGGAGGCATTGGTTCGGTCCCCGGTCGGTGAATTTCCCGCGCTTTTTGAAGAAAATATTTATCTACATAAGTGGAAATAAAATTGTACATGTGGAGACTTTAAATCGTTACAGTAAGTGCAATGAATCTTCTTTTATTATTAAAAAAAAAATAAAATCATAGGTGACGGACTAATTCTACGATATTCGATAACTTTTTCAGTATTTTTTACCTAAAGGAACCTAAAAGAAAGTAATTAACTTTTAGGGTGGTAAAATAACGTATAGCTTTTCAACTGATTGTTTATAAAGGAAAGGATTTTTTAGTCGACACTCCTGAATGCAATCAACGTACCGCTCCTATTATATACGCATAATTATTAAAACCAAGTAAAACTTTGTATTTCATCATTTTAAAGATTTTAACAAAATAAATGCTCCATGATGTTTGAAGACATCCGCTAATTCGCATGTTGCTTTATTCGTGTTTCAATGATAAAGCTATAAATTTCTATTTTTTTACCTTCAATATACTAGTTAAGAAATTTCAGTTTCTTTCTTTTGTTACATGAACTAGGTTCAGGTAATATTTCACAACCTTTTACTCTATTACGTGTCTGTGTCAATTTTGGTAGAATCTAAAAAAGCTCTTCGGCATACTGCCATAGTGAGTATCTAAGTAATTTTCTGTTGCGACCTAGATAATGTGTAAATGTCAAACTTCCAGGACCAACTTTCATCCCCTGTCTGTTAGATCGCGTCAGGAAATAAATTATGCTTCTTGAGTCGACAAGCATTTCGAAGAAGCGCTCTTACCCAAAGACACTAGCGAGCACTTGAGAAAAGTATTCTTCCTAAACAAACGGATTTTGAAAAATCGCCTCCATAAAGTGTTACTACAGTAGCTACTACCTAGGGGACGAAAGTTTGTTTGGAGCAACTTGGTTACGGCAGTGCGTTGTAGTCATAGACAGATGTTTTATTAAGCAGATGTGATAATGTGTGAAAAAAGTCCCTTGAAAGCACAGAGCATTGACGTACCCAACTTTTTTGTCGAAAATATTCTGGAAACTGAATTGGAAAATTTTGTTTTCACATTGTGGGTCTGGTAACATAAAACCAAGCTTGACAATATCCTTTCGCGGCTAGACATTATCGTGGCAACCAATTAGATAGCTTTTTTTTCCTCAGAGAAAGTAAAAAAATATAAGTACTAAACTGAGGCGAGCGATTCGAGATATTTTCGAAGGACCCTATTTTCGCAGTAGATTACAATTGCAAAACTCGCTCAAGACAGAAAAAGCTTGACGGGCTAGTTTAGAAGTGCTAAAGATTGAACATAAATAAATCCATGTTTTCATTTGAGTCCAATAACTTCTATAGTGTTTGCTAACTCAAGTGGGAAGTAAGAACTATAATGTTAGAACTAAAAAACATCTGCCTCAGTCTGTGCTATATTATTACAAAACTACTTTTACTTTTTTTTATCAACTCTTGATTCCAATGGGTTTTGGCACAACCTGCAAACTAAGAAATGTTACTTTGCCCAATTAGATTTGCCACATTGAGCATTAGTGGTTTGGACACTAGATAGTATTTAGATACTATCTAGTGTCCAAACCACCAATGCTTTAATTAGTTCAATCAATCTAAATCAATACCTACAAGAAGAATAAGTTTATTTTTGCGTGTTAATGTGACAGTATATTTTATACTAAGAAAAACTTAAATTGTAGATACTAATTAACCCTAGTTGTTACCTACGACTTCATTGGCATACAAATTTTAAGCAGGGGATCGAAACTTTCTTCTAATACCACGTCGTAACCTATCTAGAAAAGCAGTAGGTACTGTACCCACCCCATTATATTAAACTAGCCTGTTTGCATTTATTGTTTTGTTTAAATTTCATTACCTCGTTAGTTTGATACTTGTGGATTAAAACAGATATTCTTTTCAGTAACTTTAACTTAGCTTGTTTCAGCTGCTTTAAAAATTTTCAGTTACACGTTAACTTTTTTAATGGCTGTTCTTTCTAAAGCGCAAGCGTATCGGTTATGCTAGCATTTACCTTCGAAGAGAAATGATACTCGTTGAGTCGTAGTGTCTGGCTGCTGCATACAGAGAAATGACCACATTGCAAGCCTGAAATATCAGCCATACATATCCGTTAGGTAAACAATAGGCGTCACGACAAGTAGGACAAGAAAGAGGCTTCCAATATTTCATGGATCACGGGCTATTAATCTTAATCTTAAAATACCTTCACGAGTTAATTGATATCGGCAAATCGGTAATTAACGTTACAATACGACAGCATCGATAGCATGTTTATTCTGGTTACTGGAATATGCTGTAGATAATTGATAATGTACTAGAAACTAATCTGACCCTAGCTTTCTATTTTTGGTAGTTAGTAAACTATTTGTATAGAGCTGTCTTAACGCTATTTTAACAGAAGTACTTTATGCGAAGCCTCTCAATCTACGCAGATACTTAGGCCTGTCATTTTTTTGCAAGAACTACTGACTTGCCTATATCTACTCGTTGCGGTTTAAGCCTATGAATACATTCAAGGAGCTTCGCATGAAGTATGTGTTTAGTGTTTAAAGTGAAGCGCTACAGATTTTAACACCTAACCGTGGACTTGATCTTAGTAGCTATGTGATAAATTAAAAACTCAGCAACCTCACACTCACACCTAGTTAATTTGGCATTAAATACTCGGACAATGAGCTTCTTGCACGTTAATTGATTTCGTAAATATACTATGTTTCATACAAAACTTAATAAGCATGTAACGAACACTGCTAATGAATAGATTGAATGAATAGGCTTTTATACAAATAAAACATCGCATACCAATTTCAATTGCTCACTTAAATAACGACGTTTTAGGTTAAGTATAACTGTTTTGAAGGCAGACGTAGGAAGTGTATAGGTTGGCGAGATGATGCTTCCAATTTTCTTCTTGTTTGATTAGACCTATTTGCTCTACACTTTCACGAGTGGTGCTACTTTAAAAACGTTGACCTGGTCGGGTGTGTTTGGTTAATTTAGCCTTTACTGGCGTGTGAGACATCGGGCGTGCATGTCATTGCTACAGCGCACAGCACAGATACCCGGCAGAGGCATCTATTTGCACGATCGGCGAGGAATTAAAAGTGTGCCACAAACATAGCGTGTTTACAGACGTCCGAGTTTGATTCCGTGCTCACCGGATCACTGTTGGAGCCCCAACCAAATTACTAAAGAATTGCGTGAAAGAAATTCAAAAATTATTTCTCTAATCCATTTTGTAACGGTGTATATTCACAGGCTATTATCAAGTTGTGGGTGCTATTGGATTGTTCTATTGTAAATGTTTAAAAATCTACTGTTCATATCACTGCTTTTCTGTAACTTTTTATGTAGGTATACTTCGTTTCTCACATAATATTCGAACCTTCCTAAAATATTTTACCTATTTCTTTTTCTTAGTAAAACGAGGAAATTAGCACTAAACCGCTAGTATTTGTTTGGGAACAAAATATAATTGTTAATGCATTTCTCTTTCATTGATATTTCAGATGTGTGAATGGCTGTCGCACGGGGAGTGGTGCGATGTGAAACTGCTGTGCGGCGGGCGCGCATTCAGCGCACACCGCGCCGTGCTCGCCAGTGTTAGCACTTTTCTCAGAGTAAGTAAACACTTCCCATTGTCGTGCTCCTCAAAGCTTTTATCAACTTAATAGCACAATGACTAATTAGCGACGTTTTCTTACAGCATCTTCTCCTTTCTTGTCCAACAGATGATTCACCGACTTTTATCGTCTTGCCAGATTTTAACCTCGAGGCTATGTCATCTGTGCTGTATTATATTTATAATGGAGAAGTCATTATACAAAAAGATAAAATTGATATGTTTCTAGACATTATAAAAGCTTTACAAATATTTGTCGATAGTCAATATTTGCCGCAACTGTCGCATACATTGAAGTATAATAATTTTGATGATATTTGTCATTTTGAAACGGATTTGTCGAAAAGGAATGTATTTACTTTAGGATTTGAAGGTTGTAGAGATCAGCGATACATAAATATAAAGAAAGGAAAGGAAATCCAGGATGTATTACAGTATTCAGTTAGCAACGCAGATTGCAAAGATAAGCTGGTACGTAGTCAGAATCCAAGTGGAGAGCACAAGTCTTCTTTAGGAAATCTGAAATCACCGTATGGAGACCGACAAAGGAACTCTTTTCTACGTGATTTATTTATCGAGACATATCCTCGAAACGGTAATGTTAACGGTCTGACGGCAGGCGTGCTAGCAATATCAAATGAATGCTATCGTGCTCCGGCATCTGTGCTCTTGACGAATGCAAATGGCAAACATCTCAGCGCCGACGGTTCACTCTTAGAACCATATAAAAAAACGAACGAGCACATCAGTCATTCGCCTACAGTATTTCACCTTCGCAAGCAGCAGCGATGCACTCGAGATGAACCAGATTACGGTGAAACTAACAAAACGTATGACCAATCTTGTCTAAAAGTTTGTTCGGCTGAGAAAAGTAATAAGATACACGCCATTGACACTGACACAAATAACCTACCGATGAATATCTTAATGAACCATGTGCCCATGTCCGCTAATCCTTTACTTCATTTGGGGATCCCTGAACAGATTCTGTCGAGATTTTATGTTCCTTCCTTGGACTTTAGTATCGCACCACCAGTGTTCGATGCGATACAACCGTTGCCAGATCATAGTAATAAATCTGTCATTGGTAATGCAAGTGATGAAAGCAGGAAAGAAATACACGTGACTACATCTGCTAGAGTAACTATTTTGAATCATGTATTAGAGAGTCCGTGGAGTCCTCGTATACCTACCAACTATAAACCATTTCGCAGAAAAACTGAAACTCCTTTGCAATGTTCATCATCCAAACAAAAAGTAAGTACATTATGTATTCGTCGTGTTTTAACAAGGAGTCGGTACATTTACATAAAGACGAGCTTCCGGCCGCGGCTTCGCCCGCGCGGTATGTCGATAAAAAGCCTATGTCCTTTTCCAGGACATGGTCTATCCGTGTGCTAAATTTCATCCAAATCCGTTCAGCCGTTTTAGCGTGAAAGCGTAACAAACAAACAGACAAACTTACTTTCGCATTTATATTATCACTTTATCAGTTAGGATATACAACAATTTTGAATTTTCAGGCTGCAAACGAAAATAAAGTAGTTAATGATAGTAATAACAATGTTCCGAAGCCAAAGCTACCGTCAAATTCGGACGCAGTGAGCGAAACAGCGACTGCCAGTAGTGACTCGGAAACATTGTCAACAGTTGCATGTATACCAAACACCCGGAGAGATGACTTCAAGTGCACTATTTGCAATCAGGTAAATCATAACTATTATTAGGTTAAAGTAAGACAATATTGCAGTAGTTCTCTTGTTTTGGCCTTAATCGACCATGAAGAGAAAAATCCAGGTTTTAAATACCAGTAGCAATATTAGCTGTAAAATAGGAAACAGAACGGTGATGATTCACAACCTTGTGGTGGATCTAGATCCTCGGATTCTGGATTTAGGCCAAACTGCACATACGCACGTAGCACGTTTGAAAAGCGGCGTATATCATAATTATTATGAATGGGTGGATTCGTGCATGAATTGCAGTTAGGTATATTGATATTAAATGTATTGACAATATCTTGAGGGTTGTTTTAAATCAAACACATTGTCTTGAAGCAATACCGATAGCGTTTCCTTAATACCTAGGTTTGCTTTCACCACGCTCGGAGTGGAAATGTTTTACGCTAAAATGCATTTATATTCATGTAGTCGTTTGCATTCGCCGTTGAAATGCTACGTCCACTAAGCTGTTCTTTCTCGGTCTATAGTAAAGTGCCTGAAGTTGGGATGCCTGTATAAACAATATTATTTAGATGCTGTGTATTATTTTATAGTAATTTTATGTTATTTGTTATATGTGAAGTCACGTAACCAACTTGTAATGTTTCTTCGTAAGCACATAAATTCCTATTATTCTAAAGAAAACGGTTTACTTGTACATGCTAAAGTTATGAACTATAACTGTGCTA
Source organism: Melanchra persicariae (assembly GCA_947386135.1). NCBI lineage: Eukaryota > Metazoa > Arthropoda > Insecta > Lepidoptera > Noctuidae > Melanchra > Melanchra persicariae. The sequence continues at coordinate 11,410,193 of OX376650.1, read as the reverse complement.
TAACTTACACATAAGTATAAAAAAATATGGAAGGTGCGTATATCTTCTTCTTTGTAACTGTAAAGTGTAATTTTATCAACGTGATTTAAAAGTGTTGACTGTTGAACTGTCTCAACTAGAACCAAATAATCACGTAGGCACTCAAGTTTCAAGTTCCTTCAAATTTGCAAAGTAAATATCTAATTCGATGACTAGTTTAGTTAGTAAACCAATGTCATGTTACTTTGAGTGATCACGCCCACATATTATCTTTTCAATAGTACAGAAAATAACATTAGTGTCTTCGACCACCTGGTCAAGGAGTCCATTCATCGGTTCTTTATAGTCATCATCATTTTCGTGCCCTATCCCAATTCATTCTCCTCTTCTTCCATACTTTTCCATTCGTGATCATTACAGTAACCCTTTCTAGATTTACAGTAATTGCATCTTGAATGATGATTAATCGTCCTCCAAAATGCACTAATAACAGGTGTTCACTTGCGGCGATTCCCTGGCCGTCCACATGCGGCGGCACTCCACGACGGCGCGGTACTCCTGCGGCGAGTGCGGCAAGACGTTTTCCCAGCTGCGCAACTTTAAGTACCACATGTCCATACACCGCGGCACCCGGGAGTTTGCGGCCACCTGCTCCGTCTGCGGCAAGTACTTCAACGATAGAGGATATCTCAGCAGCCACATGAAGATTCATCGGTGAGAGATTATTGTTACTTCCTCTAATATTACTGCAGCTGCAACTGCAACCTCAATCAGTCATCAATCAGCAAGAAGCAATTTGACTTCAGGTTTAAAAGTGACAAAAGTTACGTCCGGCCGCACTTCGAAATTGCAGATAAATTAACTACGTACTTCGACAATTTTTATCTAGTTAAATGAAGATTCATCAGTTTATACATCCTGCTTTTTGTTTTTAGGAACCGTAAAGAATACAAATGCACACTCTGCCCCAAGTCCTTCAACCAACGCGTTGCATACAACATGCATGTCAGGATCCACACAGGTAAGACCTACGGTCATTTTTGTTACTTGTTCGGTGGATTTGCCACCTATCTTAATATGGGACTATATTTTACGTATATGTTACGTTTGATGTTCCTTATGGCGTGTGCCTACATTTAAGGAAAGAAGAACAAAGATTTGGTGGGTCTTTCTAATCTTCTTACTAACAATTTAATTCAGAAATATACAACATTTTTTTTTCCGTCTAATACCTACTTAGGTTTAATAGCTTAATTATTTGACGAACCAACAAAGGTATGTGACAGTATCCAAATACTATTCAAGTTATTATTTGTTTTAATACTGAGCATCGTCGTCGAGACCAAGTACACATTAAATTAGTTACGTAGTGCTAAGTTTGCACTTTCCCGAACGTGAACGATTTCTAGATCCCTCAAGTAGATCTACAGTTTCTTATTAGAAAGGTTGTCATGTCATACAATTCCAATATGATTAAATTCTTTGTTTATGAATACAAGTTAAATTTTAAAAGATGGAGTCAATATTTGGAATGAGAAATACACCCCATTGCAAAGACTACGGGCATCTGAAGAAAGCTCGAAAGTTACGTTTCAAGGCCGATATCAGTCAATTCAATTTTATGTATTTGTGAATTCAATAAAATCGATGTACTTGTCCAGACACTCCAAACAACAAGAAGTTGTCAGCAATAAAAACAAGAATTTTTTTTTAGTTTTAATAAATAAAAATAGGTACAAAATAATGCTATTAATGAGTGTGACCTCCTCTTGACGTTCTGTTCCCACTTTTCTGCAATGACTCTTTTTAGCTCCCTCATATTTTTTGGAGCAGGTAGCACTAATCTTATCCGTCTCTTTAGGACATCCCAGACATTTTGCTCCATTGGATTAAGGTCTGGACTTCGAGCTGGTATATCTAAACGACGGATTCCAACTTCTTGCATATGCGCTTGCACGTGTCGCCGGAACGGTGAGCGCTAGCATTGTTGTCCATAAAAATGGAATCTTCTCCAAGAGCAGTGCGGATTGTGCATGTGGAATTAGGACTTCCGTTATGTACCGAAGTGCAATATACTTATATAAAATTCTTCCGTTACTGAGTGACTAACAAACAACGCACGCAAACAAAGCTAAAATTTGGCGTGTAGGTTCCTTGGGGAGTGTAGGGGAGCACTAAGAGAGAATTCACCGAAATTTCTACGGGCACGGTGATAAAACGGGATATGCGCGTACGAAGTCGCGGGAAAAAAGCTAGTTTTACCGTACCCTCCGTCGAATTAACTGCCCAAAACATAATGGAGCCTCCGCCATAAGGATTGATTTTTTCAAAACACACGTCTGCATAGCGTTCCCCTGGTCTTCGCAGCACTCGCCGACGTACCACTCAAGCACCGGCAACACACCGGTGTGCGCCGAATTAATCGCGAACACTCCCACAAGCTAACTTCTTCTCCTCTTACTTCTTCAAGGCAAAACTTCTTTAGGTCCACATTTAACACCTCACGATTCGTAACGCCTGACTTACCAAAAACCGTGAAAAATTTGTCATCTCGTGGCTCTGCTCATCGCTTTCTTCCCGATCCTGGTCTTCTTTTGACCAAACCGGTCTCTTGATACCGTTCCCAAGTCCTCTGGACAGTTGAACGCCTCACATTTAGTTGCTGAGACACCTAAGTTTGCGAACAACCTTCTTCAAGTAGCGTTATAATTTTGCCGACCCTTATCGATTTATCGACCATATCAAAAAGAACAATGAAATGAATTAATTATAAATATATAATCCATCAATTATTGAAAAAGTTTTAAAATTTTAGTAATAAGCAAGTAACAGTTTCAGCAATTAGCGCCGTTCATCAAGCAATTTTACACCTATCATTAATTATTATTTTTTTAAATTTGGAACGTTTTTCCAGCCAGGATCCAGGATTAGATCAGATATAGAAAAAAATCTAAAGTGCCCGTGTTTTGCAAAAGGGTTTATATTTTTCTGGTTTGACATTTTATAAAGTTATTGAAGTTGTTGAGTTATAAAAGTCAAGAGGCTTGACTTTTATAAAATTCCATGTTCCTATGTAAATGTGATAAAATACATTCTGTTCTTACATAATACTAGACAAGAAAAAACTTTTTATTCCCCAGAGATCTGAATATGTGATTTGTAATTATCATGGTGCAGAGAACTAAGGACAGTTCATCAAACTTTTCAGTCACGTACAACCTAAGTAGACTTTAAGAGATGATCATTTTTAATTTTCACAATTTTTTCGTCGATTTTAGCAGGTGAGTTTTTTTTCGCCTGCGTTTTGTAAGCAGGTATACCGCAGGGATAAGGGGGGGGGGGGTAGAGTATTGCATGAGTCCATTTTCCTTGATGGCTCTTTCCAACGCAGCAATTTCTTGGTGGAAGCGCTCATCGTGTTCATCACTGTACCTACATTTTCTGCGAAAAGTACATGTATGTGTGCAAAAAGACCCTACCAGACCTCCACAACCCATTAACTGGGTAACACGGTACTTCTTGGCAAGACTGGTGTTAGAGTTTCTGGCTTCTGACAAGCCGTAACGACTGCCAAAGATCTCCAAATGACAGCCGGGACTAACGGCTTAACGTGCTTTCCGAGGCACGGAGGAGTTTCGGTATGTTAAAATGGTCACCCATCCACAGACCAACCTTGACAAGCGTTGCTTATCGTTGAAGATCGGTCTGTGCGGCTGTTATAATTTTGCCTCGAACTCAAAAACAATGATTAAAAAATATAATTTATTGTTGTCTGTACGTGATGAAAGTAAATGTTATTTTTCTGTTATTAGGGATAATATTACCTACAAAAAATCTATTAATCTTTCCCGGGTGAGTGTTGTCTAGTGTTATCCGTTATCTTTATTTGATCGTATTTTCAGGTGTAAAGCCCCACGTGTGCGAGGAGTGTGGAAAGGCGTTCTCCCGCAAGATGTTGCTGAAGCAGCATCAGCGCACGCACTCGGGCGAACGCCCGTATGCGTGCCCGCACTGCGACAAGCGATTCGCCGATCGCTCCAACATGACGCTGCACCTACGGCTACACACAGGTCAGTTGACCAAGTTGTTGCTGAAGCAGCATCAGCGTTCGCATTTGAGCGAGCGTTCGTATGCATGCCCGCACTGCGACAAGCAGTTCGCCGGCCGCTCCAACATTACTCTTTTTATTATTTATTTATTTAAACTTCATGCACAAAGGTACAATGAAGGACTTAATGCTACAAAATAATGTCTTCTCTGGGAGGAGCGGGAATGGAGTGTCACCATCCGTCTGAATCCGAAACAGGTACCTCCCGAAACAATCGTGTCCGGTGAGGTACTGCGTCAGGTGGAAGGTGAGGACACCGTGGCGCCTCTCTAGCCACTTCTTAAAGAGGGAACTTATCGCCACGATAGTGGCGTGCCCGGTTGCGACAGTCACTGTCTCCATACCGCCATGATCTCTTCTCGGAGCTCCGTCCACCGCGATGCAACTTGCCGCGGCAGCGGAGTTTCACCCTGGCTTAGCGCCTCCACGCGCCACGCCGGAGATCGTACGTATCCCTGGGCCAGCCAGATGGCCATGACCCTCTGGGACCCGTTTAGGTGTCTGGCTGGTCGCCTTCTAAAACTACCCCACACCGGGGCCCCATAAAGCTAGGGTTGATAGGTAGTACTAACAGGTCAGTTAAACAAAGAAAGAGGCGATAATACGTGGTATTTTTTACGTTACGTTACATTATTGTTGCTGTGTTAAAGAATCCTGAAGACATCCTAACCTTGATATCCTTTGATCAATATCTTAATAGTAATTGTTTTAAGATTAATTAAACCAATTACTCGGCAAATAAACATTTATGTAATGTACAAATAACTAGGAATATTATTATATGATGCAACTGAGACCTTCGACTTCTTTGTAGTACTCCTACCTATATATGTTTGTCAGTTTGTCATTATGTCCAGTGACATGACCTTGTGCTTGACATTCACGATATAAATGATATTAATTGGATACCGGTATCACGTTCTACACTAGATTGGAAAGTGCATCGCACGAACATTTACTTCGTAACTCGTTTATGACATTTCAATGATAAATTAACTACTAGGTAAAGGTAATCTGCACTATCTAAACTTCTAAACTATAATAATGATATAATTATAGTATTATACAGAGGAAAGATTTATTTATTTGCTTGTTACGATTTGGCTCAAAAACTACTCAACCGATCTTAAAAATTCATTCACCATTGGGTAGCTACATTATTAACTTAAAACATAGGCTATATTTTATTTACGTCAACAATAGAGATCCCTATGAAAACTGCGATAATGTAGCAAAAATTTGCCTAATAAATTCATTTTTTGGTGTGGGCTGAGAAAACTATTGATGATACACATACATAAAAATAATATACGAGTACTACATGATTAAAATACTTGTAAATTATTATTATTACCTATTAAAAGGTCCTCGACGGTAACAATTATTCCGCTTTTTAACCCACTTCTAAAAAAGGAGGAGGTTCTCAATTCGGATGTTTTTATTTTTTTTTATGTTTGTTCGGGCATAACTCCGTCGCTTGCCAACCGATTTAAAAAAAATCTTTTTTTTTTTGGAAAGGGTATACTTTCCAAATGGTCCCATTGTCGAAAAATTTTATCAAAATCGGTTCAGTAGTTTGGTTTTTAAATCCAAATACTTAGCTGGAAAAAATATGTGGAAAAATCATCCATGTACACGAAATTGTATATTTTTGCTTTCCTGTGACTTTCCAGTGGTGTTGTTAGGTGTGGGTACCACTAAAAAGTGAAAAATAAAAAACTTTTTCACAAAAAAAAGAAACCGACTTCCAAAAAACACTACAAAATTCAAAATAACTTTAATTTCGGAAGTCGGTGTCAAATAACGAAGAAGCAACCAAAAACACCGACTTCCGAAATTAAAGTTATTTTGAACTTATTTTGACTTACTTAATATGACTATTACTACTAAAATGCATAAAACACGCTACATTAATAATAGTTAAGTTCTTAAAAAAGGAGGTGCCCTATTTGGGCACGACAACTTTTTTTGTAGGCACTAAATAATATATATATTTTTTAATTTTCTTATGTACGTGGGGAAGATAAGAAAAATCTAAAAAAAAAATGAATTTTATTATTTAGTACAAAAAAGTTAAGTTTCTACGAAATAACACAGGTTATATCATATTTCTAGCATGTTAACATAAGCCTTTTTTCATATTCTATATTTAGCTTATTTCGGAGTCACGGTTCTTATAATTACATTTACAACAAATAAAGGATATTTTCTGTTTTTCAGGAGTAAAGCCATTTTCCTGCACGCTATGCCCGAAGTCTTTCACAAAGAAGCACCACTTGAAGTCGCACCTGAACTTCCACACGGGGTCGAAGCCGTACTCGTGTCCTCGCTGTAAGCTCGCCTTCACCCAGTCCTCCAACATGAGGACGCATCTCAAGAAGTGTCGCGCGCCTGATCCTGTGCCTAGTGAGGCACAACCAGCCGGAGACGTGACGCTGACGTAGTGCAGTGACGAAATCACGAAAATTGTGTCAAATATTAAACATTACTTGCCTGTATTTTCTATCCCAGACACAATATTACATATAATATGCATTTCCACTTTAATAAATTAAGAAAATATAACTTATCTTCCAACATTTTTCTTTCAACTTTTTAATCTTTATTTTCTTGTGTACCTCCCAGAGTCTATGATATATGAAAACTTATAAAACCTATAACTGCGAAAAGCGGAAACAACCGAAATTCTTTGACCAAAAGGCTGACATTAAAAGAGAAAAACGGACTGGCAACTTTTGGCTTGGAAGTCATGCAAGTAAATGTTTACCTGGAGTTCTTTTTAAATACGTTATCATAGGTAGATACTTCAATTTAATGAACTCTTTGCTAGAGAGAGACAGAGAGACAGAACAGTCCTTACGTGAATATGGATAGATATGTTATAAATAGGTTAGAGTCTAATCTATAACTATCTATTAATTTTCACGTGATTACGTAAAAATGAATAGATAGAAATAATAATAATCACTTTATTATCAGGCAACTGAGGCCCATAGATAAAATACAACAACTAAATTAAACAATAATATAATAAACTAATACATAATTATTAATAAAACTTATTACTATACACGTAAAGTTGACGGCGTCGTGTTTCGCTGCGTGGTGTCGCGTAACCCACCTCGGAAACGTCGAAATAGGACACCTTTCGGCCAAAAGTCCTCTTTCAAGAAGGTGTGTAGATGGTGGGTTGGAACTCGTACCACTAACGACGTAAAGTTGATGCTGTGGCGCGACTCCAACCTTTTGACCCTCAGAGTCCAGTTGGTCTTCACTTTCAAATACTGCATGACTTCCTCAATCTTTGTGGAGTAATGCAGATGCGAAATGTACAGCTGCGTCGTGGGCACAGCAGGGCGCAGCAGCATGTTGGGTCCAATCGGTGCGGTACCGCACTGGTTACGAGAACAGGGCTTCTTCTTCTTCTATTCTACTTTAGTGAAAACCTCTTCATCAACTTGGCCGGTTCGTGGCATGGAGCTACAGACCGCAGTCGGGGCTGCTTGAGCCCTCTTTTTTTCCCCTACTTTGGCTTGTCGCTTAGGCTACGACGCATCCGATTTGCCAGTGTTATTACTTATCGTTATGAATTTACGACTGTATCAATCAGATGTATATAGTTTAGATTAATTCCCTAAACTTAATTAATCAATGTAAGTAATGAACACAATTTCAAAGAAAGCTACCAAGTTCAGCGTTAAATAATTAAACTGAAATTGGACCTGCGGCGCTGTATACTTCGACATGCGTTGTAAAGTCCGAGAGTTCTTTATCAACGAGAGTGATAGAAAATGAAAGTCATTCCGACTTACGATATTATATACTAACTCTTTTATGACCAGTTATTTATTATGATGAATGACGTAATTGTCGTTGTTTTATTATGTTTTTTTTAAGTGAAAACTTCTTTAGCGGCTTCTGCACTTTTTGGGATGGGTAAAAAATGTTTAACTCGCGTCAGGACACGTGACCGTCAGGACACGTAACCTGAACGAATATTCGTAAGACGGATAATGTAATATGTAATATAAATTGTCATGTTCGTGTATGATAGCGCAATAAATGAATATTGTAATAAAGCAATTCGTGCGAAATTATTCCCTAATCATTCCAAAATATTCAAAAATTCACAACGTTAATGTTCAAGTTTTCACTTCTGCCGGCACTCCCGGAGTGTAAACCGTTGTTTTTTTTTAATTGTAGCCACGGCTGTCAGCGTGTTTGTTGTTAAGATAGAAATCAAGGAAATATACTTTCTATCTTAAATAAAGATAGCTTATTCATTAAATTCTGGTTGTCAATTTTATTGAAAGGCTGAGGGGGTTTACTCATCATCATCATCATCATCATCATATCGTCGAAAGCTCCAAAACGTTGCCACATCGATTGGCCCTGTGCTTCTCGTGTGATTTCCGGGGTATAAACGCTTAATAAAACCATGATTTATATTTTTACTCCCGTTTTAATGAATTTGGTGTTGTAAAATAATGATTATCGATCAAGGTGTACAAAATTACAGTATGTAGGTAAGTTTCTGCCGCATTAAGTAGGTGTTTACAATATTAGTTATACTCCTTACGAGGTGTATGCGAGTACATTATATTTATTTTATACATAATAGTAGCAAAAGGTATTAAATACATACAGTGATAATATTGCTTACCTTGCAGTACCACAAGTAACGTATTGTACTTACATTATTTATTATGACCATCAATCTCTCTTAAGTGTCAATTTTATACATTATTGAAATATAGTTACAACGACGTAGGTAGTGACTGATATAACATTAAATGTAAATAATTTAAAAATATACCACATTATTTTATAATTCATCGGAATTATTTACAGTGTAATTAGTTGCTAAGTACCTGTTCGCGCTTTAAAAAAGTTATGAAATCAGCCAAAATCCAATAAGAAATAAAATAACATGGTCTATGGTACCTACGTACTGTTCAGCATCATTCTTTAGTTTTGTCTTAGTGCGAGATTTGTGCGATGTTTACTATTTTAATTCCGTACAATTTGGACTCTGTTCGAGGTCTACAACGTGTAACAGAATAAACGCAATGCCTCTTAAGGGCTCATTGTACTCATCTATATGTTTAACTTTTACCATGGTACCAACCACGAAATCGCGAAAAAAAAATCAGCTGTTCAGTACATTTCGTCGAGTTACGCGTTCAGAAATGTATGGAGCAGTCGATTTTTTTTCGCGATTTCAGTGTTGATCCCGTAGTGAAAGTTATTCATAATGATGAGTACAATGACCCCTTAAGAGGTATTGCGTTTATTCTGTAACACGTTGTATAATATTTTCGGTTGTCAAACAAAGGATTTATTTGTAGAAAAAAAATGAGGGACTCAAATTAAGGCTTCAAGAAATTAATGATTGTTAAGTTCTTCGACAGCTTTGTGACACGACGTGAAAGATAAATAAATAAATAAACTATAATTAAAAATCTAACAAAACACTATAACTATAATATTCAATATAAGGAATGGCGAGAAGTCAACGAGTTTATATATGTAACAATATCGTAGTCACCGTGCTGTCTCAAGTCACTCAACAATACTTAATTTCCTTATTCAATAGGTAATTAAAATAATTACATGTTTACGTACATATTTCTACAAAAAGTGTAGATGTTGAGATGATTATCGACATATTATGATGATTTCGACGTTTGAAAGAAATTTAGAAAAGTTATAGCAGTTACAAAATTAATAAAAACTGTCAACTAGTATTTGTGACATTACATTTGCAGCATTTTCCACATAATGCTGTAAATCGATTACTTATTATGGGACCTCTGGTAGGTCCACAATATTAAGAACCCTGTTTTTTACTTGTCTAAGAATGTATAAATAGTTACTTTTTTTATTTAAGTATAATTAGTCATGAATTTAAGTTTTCAAATAAGGGATACACATACAAGACGCATACGGTGTACTACAGTTGATCTCTTTCTATATGTATTAGATAATACTGTACTTCTGAAGGTTTTTTCATCATAAAATCACGTAAGATATTGTTTTTTTTTAAATTAATTACAATTCTTTTAACTTCAAAAAGTTAGCTTATATTAGTAATGTCCTTAACGTTAAGTATCAATAAAAAGTTTATTTTAAAGAGTTACCAATTTTAGACAACGACAAATTAAGACGTGAGAAGAGAGCTAAATAATGGACTTACATATGAATGTATTAAAGATAAAAGAATTGTAACTTTAAACTGTTCTAAGAAAAGTTAACGTCGAAACCAGAGGACATTTTTATATGATTGTAGACATGATATTCTAAGCCATACACAATAGTGGCTTTAGTACAAATTCTTTTGCCCTGTAAACAGTATAAAATATACAGTTAATAAATCTACTAAGGATTGCGTGTAAAAATCTTATTTGTATGAACAATAGAAATATACAAAACGCTATCGTTTGGTTTTACATCACGTATAAGCTGTGGGTACATTATATTACACACAAACTTTACTTCCAAGCCACGTTACACAAGTTACACATAATGTAAACCAATACTTACTTACGTTTAATATTTGCCAAATATTACATTACATTTAATTATCTCAGCCTTTTCGAATAGGAGAATCATAATTACTTGGGAATATAAAATAGTAACTAGTAGACTCGGTGAATTAACATTACAATGTAGTACATGTCCATCGGCGCGCGCGCAGGCGACGCGTGCGATGCGAGCGACACTACTCTACGATGTGAAGCACCATTTGTTCTAGCGTAGGGATAATGTACACAATTTGACAATTTTAATCTAAATAACATTAGAATTACGATGTTGCACATATCATGCGCTTACTTTCCGATTATTCATTAGGAACAACAATTTAAAAATACTATACGCTCATCTCTTTAATTTTAACTTAAATATTAACGTGCTTTTGGCACTTACCGCTAATCAGTTGTTTAATAACGTGTTTCGGACTGATTTGAAATAATTTCACTAAACAGTTTTCACTTTGCTCTTTATTGCTGTTCAGATATTCTTTGGTGAAATTTTATAATAGTAACACTTTTATGTACGTGCTGATGTTTGACACTACTTATATTGAACAACAAAACATTAAAAGGATTATCTTCAATCTCGACAACACTGTTATGGAGATAATTATATCTGAAAGTAGGTACATACATCTGTAATCGCGTAAAAATTAAATAAGTCGATGTCTCAAAATCCTATTTACAATAGAATTCTAATTATTCTTATAATCACGTATTCATAAAATTGAGCATTAGTATAAACAGAGGCTGCTGAAATCTTGGATGTAATATTAAATCCTTAACTAAATATGATACACTTCCCGAAGGGACTAACATTACTCAAGTACTTAGTACTTATTAATATCGCATCGCATTTACAAGTAATAATTCTTACAAATGTACAACTTAAAGTTTATATCGTAATCTCATAGCCACTGCAAGGGACGAAGTCCTCGTCCAAATGTTTTACGAAATACTTTCGTTAGATCACAAGACTGGAATCACAAGGTGCGGCGGGGAAACACGCGTCCGGGAGTGCGTGCTGCGCGGGCGCCTGCGCTGGCGCTCAGGTGCACTCGATGATGAGCGGCTGGCTGGACTCGATGACAGAGGCGCGCTCGGTGGCGCCGTAGTGCTCGTGCTCCAGCGCGCGATAGTGCGGCGCGGGCGCGGAGTGCGCCAGGTGCGGCGTGGTGGAGTGCGCCAGCAGCTCGTGCGCGCGCGCCCCGCCGGCTCCCACCAGCCCCGTCTGTGACGGAGAGTGCACCTCGTATGCCTCGTGCCCCTCTCTTTCGTGGCAGTCTTTGTCGACGGTACCTGCAAAGTGCACGCGAAAATGAAATCGGCCGCGTTCAGCGAGAGCGCAAGTGAAAGTTGCGGTTCACCTACGAAGAGAAAGTGCAGCGCGCTGCAGTTGCTCTCGCGACTGCGCCCGCGTTAATTCTCTTTCGTTTGATTTAATATTGTTTTAAATTAAAATAAATAATATTTATTAATAATATTTTTTTCAAAAGTGTATAAAAGGTCTTTAAAATATTTCTTCTCTTTAATATGTTCAGTGACAAAAGTTAACTTACCGATGCATTCAGTGTTTGCTGCATTCGTTATTGCTAATACTTCTTCAATGTTGTTTGGCTTACAGCTAGTAGTTTTCCAGTGAGTGCGTAGCCCGGAGGCACTGATGTACTTCTTGTCGCATCCTTGGCAAACGTATGGCCTGTCATTCGTATGTAACCTCTTGTGTAGTTTTAAATGTACAAATTGTGTGAACTTCTGCATACACAAATCACATGCGTATGGTTTCTGTCCTGAATGCAGACGTAAATGTGTTTTTAAATTAGATGTTGAAGAGAACCTTTTTTTACAAATATCACATTGGTGCGGTTTCTCCCCGGTATGTACTAAGTGATGTTTCTGTAGATGTGCAAGTTGCGTGAACGATTTACTGCATACATTGCATTTGAAAGGCCGCTCGCCAGAGTGCGTTCTCAAGTGAACCTTCAGATTCGAAAGTTGTCCAAACGTCTTACAGCAAACATTGCACTCGTAGTGCATTTTCCCATCCTTTTTCTTTAGTGGGTAAGGTAGGCTTCTGTAACCCCGTGAGGATTGCGAGCCAGGACTCATCGGAGCCCCCATGAGTCCACACGAGCCATCGGGGCTGACACTGCCGTGTTGAGGAACCATTTGACTGTTCACATTCGTGTTTTGTATTAAACTTAACTGTGAACAATTTTTGAGCGTAATCACACTAGTCGAAGATGGGTAGTGGTGGTTACTTTGAACATTCTGTGATCTCTCGTACTGGTGAGATGATGTCACCGTTGGTGAATAATTACTGGGTGGAGATCCTAGTTGAGTGATTATAGTCGAGTTTGGCGGAGAGTACAAGTTATATGAATAGTTGGGGTAGTGACTTTCGTATCGAGTCTCACGGATTTCCCTTATTTCTCTGATTTCCCGAATTTCTGTTGTATGTGGGATCGTGTGTGGCGGTGACGATGAATATATTGAGGCAGCGCTGGGTGTAGGTAGCTGCTGTGGTAATGGCAGAAGCGACGGCAGAGGGGTCAGGTTAGAGCTAGAGTCCGGGCTGCATGCGTTGCCGTACCTTTGACTCTTCTTATACGAATAAGCCATTTCAGTTGGAGATGAAGGCGGTGGTGTCGCGTTAGGTTGACGGCGATTAGGATCATTATTATTTGTATCGATTCTGTTACCAGTCAAAATTGTTTCCAGTATTCTAGTGTCTGGTGGAGTATATCTCATAAAAGCCGGTTGTGGCGTAGGCGAAATTGCACCGTCTTCATAGTATGGTTTGTTAAGAGGCACCACAGTATTTTGAGATGATTCCAACACTATTACAGTCGATGTCGCTGGATCACGTCTGGGAGGTGACAAGTTTTGTGGACTATTGGGAATTTCTTCCGCTATTACTAATTCCTTTTCACTTTCACAGTCCACATCTTTATGATTTTGATATTGATATGCTCTTGGCATTTTTATTTTCACTTTCCTGTATTCATTGCGATGCATGTCTTGGTCAATTTTTTGTACTATTACTGTCTCTTTGGGTTCATTGGTTTTGTTGGAACAGTCGAGTACATAATTTTCTACATCAGAATCACTTGAATCTTCTGGAGGTGTAAATTCATCGTGATAGCCGTTACTATGGTATCCTTCATCTGATCGCACCGATCCATCATTAGGTGTCAGTTGATGTTCGTAGTGTGGCCCTACACAATGAGTGAGGACTGGAGATTTATTTCCCAACTTTTCTTGATTGCTTTGTGCCATCGGAGATGGTCCACGCATGTCTCTCAAGTTTGGGCACTGAGCTGGTGACCTATTGCTTTGAATTCTTGGATTCTCCAGTTGGTGTATTATCACTTGGGATGTGCTCTCTTTGTGTTGATGGATTATTAAAGTAGGGTTTTCTCTATGCATTTTAACCGGCGAGGGAGAAGGCATTAGGCTGGTCGGCGACAGTGATCTTTGTTCATTGATAATTGAATTTTCTGTTTTGTTATGAATGATGTTGGTAGAAATATCTGCCCTGAGAACCACCCTGTCGTTTTTGTTGATACATCTCGGGTCCTCTCGAAGTATGGTTGTCGAATTTTCATGAAAAGGTTTATCAGTTGCTTCTCGTTTTCGCCGACGGCTTGGGATTTCGGCTTCTAGGAGTTCCTTGGTATTTGTTAAGCCAAGAACATATTTCATGTGATTGAAGGCAATTTCAGGGTGCACTGGTGCAGGTGGCAAGCCATAAGCTTTTTTGATTGTTTCTTCTTTGCCTACAATAAAAATATTTATATTATTAAAACGGTTCTTTGACTAACTTGTTGTAACGTGTCTTTTATATTGAAATGCCGGTAGAATACACAAATACTTACAGATAGAGTAAGTTGCTCTCTCCGGATCGATATCATAGCCCAACCTTGTAGCAAAATCTTTGCAATACCATACCATCAACTCTTCGTTTGGCATAATGTCTCTGAAACGATATAATTGTAAAATTAGTGACTGGAAGTTAAAAATCGAAGTGAAAATGAGTAAATGTACGTGTTGTTGTTGTTGTGAAGTGAACTTACCTGATTGTGTAGAAGTAAATGTGTTCCTGGTGCTGACAAGCCACGAGGTTCATCACGGAGAGAGAGTACGCCGACGCGACGTACCGCATCCAGTTGGCGACGCTCGTGTCCGACCCGTCCAGGTAATAATAGTCACTGTCCTTGAAGATCTGTAATAAATTAACAACAATTATAGCGCTTGCGTTCAGTATACATGTAAACATTATCGAATAAGACAAAGTTCGATTTCGTTACAACGCGACTGATTTGTATGAGTTACTTTGACTAAATGCTTTATTAGTTAGTCTTGTAAAAGTAATTACTTGTTGTTTGTAATCAATTTCTAGCAATACCACTTACGCTCTGAGAATTTTCTCAATTAATTTATAATGCATTCAATTGTTTATTTGCTTATATTATGTATGTTTGAAATCAAACTTATATAATTGAGCAAAACACATGTTATTCGTGCACGTGGCACGTGCAGGATATTTACAGAGCGCGTGCAACTGATAGCGCACGCGCTTGTACTATAGTGTGTAGTGGGGAGTCAAGGACGAGATGCAATGTCACTCGAGAGGTAATGTAGGACGCGGAAGATAACGGGCTTCAACAATGACTTATGTTTGCACAATACTGCTGGGTTCATCTAGTGCTGTGAACAGGGATATCAGCAACATGCATTGTGAAACTTTCATGACATTGACTACTACTAGTAATTTGTATTCAAATATTTGTACTAGCTAGGTTCAGCGTGATGTTAAGCGACCTTTCTAATCAGTTTCTCCATCATTTACACAATATGTCATGAAATATGTTTTTTTTTACATAAAACTTCTTTACAGAAAACATTTTTGGATCCACCACCATTGGTATCGAATTGAAAGCCCAATCTCACCTTAATATTTCCATAAGTATGATGTCTCACAGTTTCCTGTACCTGGCCCAAAGAGAGAGTTCGGTTAATTGAAGAAGAAAATAATAGTGCATTGTAAACAGATAAATTATAAAAATACGCCAGAGTTATTAGTCTAGTAGTTTGCTCAGTTGAGGATAGATTGAATTGCGGTCTAAAGGGTTGTGCTGCTGAATGTACAGGAACAAGCCTCAACCAAATTAAAATAATAGAAGCAAAAGCGGGTTGCGAGTACTGGGTCATAATGATTGGATAATAATGGATCTATAGTTACACTTACCCTCCAATAATATCTCCAAGAGACTTTGTCGTTAGGTTTGTTCGGTGTTCGGGTGCCTTCGAAGGGCCCGAAGCGTGTCCCGCGTGGTATTACACCTATACTCCATACACCCTCAGTCTGGAATAATTTCAATACGTTACGATATGATTCATTGTCGGTTCTCTCGGTTATGATTAAGTTCGACGTTCGACTTCGGCGAAATTTTCCGATAGTATGATATGAAGTTGCAGTGGTTACGTACCGGTGTGTTAGGAGTGGATAATACTGCGGATGGCCTGAGCGCGAGGCTGCGCGGGAGCGTCCTCTCGGCGCGGTTCGGCGTGCCGCGCTCGCTGGGCACGTCAGGCACGATGTACACCGTGAGCCTCTCGAACTCCTCCTCGCGCATGCGCGTCACATCGTATGCGCCCGCGCTGGACACGCCGCTCACCGCATCTGCGCCGCCGGGACTCCCGGTGCGGCCCACCACCGTTGTGCTTGGAACTTCCTCGCTTGTTGACTGTTGACAATACGTTCCACGTTAAGCAAAGTCCCGCTCCGTAACACTTAACTAAGCCTTATTTTCAAAATAAATTCACATTAAAACATTTCTTCAATACCAGAAGAAACTTCCAGCGTAACGTTTTCATTAGACTGACGATTTAGCACTGTTAGTCCGCAAGTCGGTCATTTTCAGACCCCAAAAATATGCAAACAACGTCGTTACTAAATGCATTTTCCCTCTTTACAGCCGTGTGCATTTCCAGCCGTGTCATCTAACTTTGAGTGTTATTTCCTCTAGAAAGAGTTTATTTTCTAAGTGAGAGGTTAGAAGCGACGTTCGATAAAGGGGCGGCGCCACTACTGACCCAGTTTTGTAATAAGTGCGCACTTTCCACTGCGCACCGACACTTCCCCTTTGCCTATTTATATTTTCAACAAAATTTTATTGAATACTTAGATGTTTCGTAGTGGAATCAGCTTTCAGTTACATTAACATGCAACCTAATTTGATGAAAAGGTAACTTACCAGTCTCATTTTGATAGATTTCTGTGGGTCCTTCAAATTTGTATTCTCATAATTACTTTCTGCGTATTGAAGTAAATTGTACCTGGAACAAAATAAAAGCATTTGTAGTTATAATTTGAAACGAAAATTTTACTTGAAAAACTTCAAGTATGTTTTTGAGTTGATGAACAAGTAATAAGAAAATCTTTGTCAATTTGTAAAGATTTGTATACACTCCTTTCCTGAAGAAATTAAATATCATTCATTGTAAAATTTTCAAAAAGAAAAAACAAAGATTATTATGCAGGAATATGTATGCTTTACAATATTCTACAAATATGTAAAGATAAATATGTTTTTTTCTGTAATTTGTTTTGTAAATAGAAACTATATAGAAAACCACCACAAGACTTTTGATATGTTTTAAAGAAATTCCCAATTTTTTTAAATAAAATGCTAATCCCTTTTGAAATACTGAATGTGCAAGAGCGTCGAAACAGTTTTTGATGTAATTACAAAATATGAATGAGAATCAAAATCAACGATGTCAAAATTGAACTATTGGTATTTATCAATTACGATGGCAACGGTAAAGCAGATTAGTTTAAATATACAATGAATACCAAAATGATAGCGTTTTCCTCTCTTGACGGTAGATGCATTGAATATTTGCCAAGTTGGCACTACTCATGTGCAATACGGAACAGGGAATTGGTCACGAAATCGAAATTCTTTGTATTATTAACAATCATTAGGTTCAAAATGAACCTGTAAGTATATTACAGCTTAAATTACACAATACAACCAGATTGTATGAAAGAAACGACTTACTATGGTTTTGGTAGTTTATTAGAGCTGGGTTAGTTTTGTTTCAATGATAAAACAATAATGTTAAAAAACAAGTACTTAGTTACGTAATAGCGTCTTAAAAACAAGCGTGAGTCGCAGTGAAGTGGTTTAAGTATGAGCAAGTTCGTAAAAGAATGCATTCCCGTGTTGGTGCAGTGAGGCAACATTGAAGTTCAACATTTCATTGCATAATTGCGGAAGCGAGGCGGCTCGCGGCCGACGACTCCTCTCGATGAGAACGAAAATTTTGTTTTCCAAACCGGCCCCATTTGACATTCAAATTGTTGCGCAAGCGCCAGCCGAGCACCGTATTGTAAACACTATGCGCTGCATTGCTTTTATGCATGAGTTTTGTAACCAGTGTGGTGCATCACTAAGTATGTATTGTACTTATGTACATAAGTTAATATATGGTTTAATTTAATATCTAATGCCTAGAACAAAAATATTTGAGGAAACGATTCGATACAGAAACATGATCAATTTAAATCAACTGACTATATAAAAACATCAATTTATCCTTGCTCTTTCTTGAATGACGTTAAATGAAAGTAATTATGAGGTAATTAGCCATTCACTTTCTCTGATTTGGCCTGAAATCTGAATAGTATTAGTGGTAACGCACAAATGGTATAATGTATGTTTGTATGCAGGTAGTTAATTCTTGCGTAAGGGCTGATGTTTACACAAAAACGTGGTGGTGGGGGAATCGTGCGAAGAAGTGGGGGGCTTTGCACGTGATCGTCTGTGCAGGTTGCGCAATGCGTCCGCGCAATGTCACACTTCGCACGCAACCCGACCCAGCAACCACTTCTTGGTACTTGTACTTCTCGTGATAACACACCTAGGAACTAGATTCGATTTTGTTCTATATATAAACATAATGTAATTATCTGTTTTTCACTGAATAGGAAAGTGCACTTAAGCCGTTCAGTGAAAGTTATAGAGGTAGATAGTGTATTTGTCTCATTTTGGTACATATCTGACTAAAGTGACATTATTTTATCAACTTAACCCAAGGTGAATATAATTAATGGATTAAATAAATGGGTAAATTGTTTTTCCATATAAATTTAAGTATTGAAAGAGAAATCAGTTTTCCCGAACACGTTTTCCCTTTCTGTATAATTAATTCATTTGGCATACCTACTTGACTGAAAATAATCAGCTTTACATAAAAGCATTGTGGATAGTAGTGTAGATTGAACTTAAATCACGATTTTTCACAAAACTTTATGCGTTAAGGATGAAATATCTATTTTACGAAAACTGAAAACTCAATCAGCGTTTACGATAAAAAATGTCATTTTATGGCGATACCGGCCTGAACGTAAATCACGATGTTTCGCATTAGTAATGGATGAAAAGTATCCACTCGTCCCGATCGCGCACATTGCTTTGCTATCGCAGTAGCGCACAGCCGCGCATCGCCGCGCGCGCACCAGGAAGCAACCTTGCGCATGCGCATGATGCGCTCGCTCTTGAACTTGCCCTTTACGCTCGCATATTGCGACCACGCTAGGGCTGCCAGCGTTTACTTTTTATTGGTTTAGTTATGAAATGAGTTCAGTGGAAGTACTTGCACTTCTTTTGTTTTTGATTTTATTTGTAAAAAATACGCAGAATTAAGTGTAAATACGAATTACCCAGCACTTTGATTTTTTGTTTCGACAATTTAAATTGATTTATATTTTTATTACATATAATAACTCGAAGTCATAAAAATAAATGGTGCATACTCGTAAGTGAACTTTATTTTTACACTGATTAAAGATTAGTAGGTTTGATTGGTAGGTATCTAAATGATTTGTTGTCAGTATTGTTTCATTTCTAGTTTTTAATATCTGTTGTTTTTATTGAATTCTAATATACATATATTTTGCTTTAATTTAATTGTTCATCCAAATGGACATTTAATAATATTCTGTGTGTGCAATTTAATAATAAAATTGTGACTCTCTGTACGCGTTGGTACTTACTGTAAGTGCAGATAGGTAATTGAAATTAAATTTAAAAAAAGCATTGGAAGTAATTTATCGCAGGATCTTGGTAGAAATACATAATATATATTCAGTGACTGTTTACTATTGTTGCTAACAAGGACTAATAAAAAAAAATGTTTTAGGGATGAACATTGTTTTAAAGTTTGCCTAAAACTCTTTACATAGTATTATAACTATTTAACTTGACTTGACGTTTTAGGCATTTAAAGTCAAAGTAGTAGGGAAAATGATAAAATACAATTTTCGCCTCTATGTGTGCAATATGGTTAAATATAAGTAGATTCAGCAGAGATTTAAATGATAATGATATTTATTTTGTAAGTAGGTTGAAAATAACAACACTTCAATATTTTTTGGTCATTTTAAACTAAATAAGGCCTAGTCTAAAACATACAGTACACAAAAGAGCAAAGCATACTTAAAAAAAAGGAAGCATAATCTATGGTGCTAAAGTCAAGTTTACTGGAATTATTGAAACAAGAGTTTTATGGCTAGTAAGAAATTAATAATATTTACCAATGTCTGCAGATGCTTGAAATATTATGTAAGATTTTAAGAGTACGGAACCCTACCGGGCCGCGATGCGCGTTGGTGCTGAACGTTATTATTCAGTGATTAATACGATTATGATGAATCGATTGTTTTGATCTATTCGGACTCTACAAGGTCTCTTTATCTATATTCTCATTTCCCGATTGAGTTTGTAACGATGACAAGTACGCAAGCGAAGTACTTCAGAAACGCGGAAGTTATTAAATTAGTTCGTTTGCCGTTATTGATTAACACTTTTTCCCGATAGATTAGATAATTTATTATAAAATTACGAAAGTAATGCACATAGTGTAGGTTGTTTTCGATTTCTATGAAAGAAAATGTTATGTCGAAACCAAGAGCGCTTGGTAGCGGATTGAAAAGTGTCACTAATAAGAGTGATGTTGTAAAATAGCGACGATGACTGCAACACATATGCTACATAGCCATGCGAGAGTGCAACGGGAACACTAACCTTGCACGCTAATAATACATTTAATACGTAGATATTTCCACCACACATAGACGCGACTACCTATCGGCTAGATAAAACAAGTATATGTTAGGCATAGGGATATTATGCAAATGCGGAATTGAATGCACTCAAAAGATGAACGTTCTCAGGCAATTTTATCATTTCGACTTTTAAGACGTTTTTTTCTGTAATTATTAGCCTTTAAAACCCTTTTTTAATTAGATAAGTATTATACGTATTATTGATAAGTATGTATTAGTGATAAGTATTACTGTACTATCGACCGAGTTAACCGATATAAGTCTGAGATTCTTCGATATTCAGGTTCTTGAAATTACTTTTCACAACTTCCGGCACCAATCAATTTGATCACCATCAACTTTTTTGACTTCACAAAACTTTTAAAGTTAACTGGGTTAAATAGGAGACTTCACAGAAATGGAATATAGAAATACTTACAATCATAAATATTCATCGTTCATGACTTTCTTGAGATACTGTTCATAGTTTACGCGTTTAATGTTATTACTACCGCGAATAAACAAAGAATATTATCGTCTCTGGAGCATAAATGTGTGATGATGGCAGGCTAGCGCGCGAGGTGCAGCGACTTGAGGTACTCGAGTAGGATACGCAGCGCCAACAGAGGGACGAGGGGCCGCAGCCGGCGCGCCGCTCGCATGTCGGGCTCGGCCCGGGCCGCTAGGACGGCGCGCGAGCCGCCGGGAGCTGCCGTGCGAGCCGCCGTGCGAGCCGGCGGAGCGCAGCGCGCATTATGCAACCGGAGGCCGCTTGCCGCTGTGCCGCTGCCGACCTGCCTCACCGCCGCGTCTAGCCACCGAGCCCGTGCACTAACCCGCCGGCCGCGCCGCTATCCACCGACCTAGATGCACTTTTACGACGCCGAGAATGCAATCGACACACATATTCGCGTCTCGTTCCGATAAACGCATCGACGACGAAAGCGGCCTGTGACGGAGAATGCGAACGAATTTGACAGCAAATGCAGTGAGTACGTCACGTTCGCGCCTCCTATTCTCTTATTAGAGGAGAGCGGGACGGCACAGCGCATTGCGACCGCGGACTGCATTCAAGTTCATTACTTCCGTAGTGTGGCGGCCGCGGCGCGCGCCGTGACCGTGCTCTCGATCCCACGAGCGCAGCCGATCTAGCGAGCGGCGCCGCGGGAAATGCTAGCTGTATGCCACTAACACTACTATACCAATATTGCTATAAAGCGAAAAGTAGGAATACGTCTAAAAAATAAAATCTGAGATCATAAAAAAATAGAACAAAATCTACTATCACATAATGGTCGGATAAAAGTTTAGCATCACTCAGGAAATACCTACATCACTGACATGAGAACTGATTTCAACGTATGAACCAATAAATATTGAACAACTCTGCAAAACAATCTATCAATGCGTTAATTCATAATCACAGCGCATAGAGCGCTAATTAATACAACTTGGAAACAACGTGGTCGCGGGTGTCGTGAGAACGGCAGCGAAAGCCATGCAGGGCGGGCGGCGGCCGGAGCCTCCCCGGAACACGCTTTCACTCTCACGGGTCGTCGACACAGCCTGCACAGGCACCCTTACCTCTGATTCTCGATTGCACTCCCAAAAAAAAACCGCTGTTTTGATTGACGAGTTTTTTAAAGTTTGAAGTTGAAGAAAAGAGTTCGGATTTTCTTTTAGATTTAAAAAAATCGTCGCATTTTCGAGTATGAAGTTCGTGGTAAGGGTGCATCTCACTCTCTGGCTCCACCACGCCGCACCCTGCCACCTACCATTATCCAATATTGATTTAACTATTTACAGCCTGTAATCTATTAACAGCTGCAACTGCTCGGTATAAAGGAGTGACTGTCGTCGTTGTCGACACTCAAACGCTGCCTTTTCAATTGGTTTGAATGAATCGCGGCGTGCATTGAGCATTGTACATTTTCAGTCGTGTCTGAAAATACGAATATAATATATTATTTTCGTTATGTTCTTCGTGGAATCCGGAAGCTTGTCTAAACTTTATTTCTATACTGCGGCGAGTCTTCTGTTTATTAGATCTTGAAAGATACTTAGATAATGTACTACATAATTTGGGAAGTTTTATTGCTCAGTTAAAAGTAAATAAGACTTTACCACGGTAAGTGTTCAAAAAGGTTTTTTTACACTCGAACGTAATTTAAAGCAGCCTTTATTACGAGTATACAATGGCACCCTTCCAGCCGCTATATTTACTTGTATATGCGCCCTTTACTACCGCGACCTACGATAATGTCTGGCAACTTCCGATCTTTCGTGATCTACCCCATAACGCTACGTTTTTCAGGCTCAGTGGATCAGTGCACGTCTGAGTATACATTCTACACGCACTCGTCACAACCTCTATCGATTTAGACTAGACGATTCTAGCGTGTTATGGTGTCGGGATGTGGGTGTAGTGTACACAGATAGATATAGGTTTTATGTGAACTTAGTGTAACTTGTTTTGTAGGTTCATTGAATACTCAATTCATATACTTGTAGAACGTTAATTTCATAGATGCCTATATGGTGCCTACTCTTAATAAATGATTAAGAGTTGGTAGAGTTAGTCTTGTATAGTGGTATAATACGTATTTTTAATTAATAAGTTTGAATTTTTTTTACTGCTTATTTGTTTTATTCTTAACAAAAAAAAATGGTATTTTAAATCTTTTTTCACCGTATTTAGAAAAACCTGTTAAAACATAATTTGTCACGTCTCCTAAGCCCAACAGAAACCCATGGGACAAATCGTTCATTTAAAAAACGAAATTATCCGATTGTCGGTCAATTAGAGCGTGAAAAGCGAAGCGCATCAAAGAAAATGCAGTTTTCCAGCAGCGGCGGAGGCTTGAGCGGTATCAAAACACTGAATCTTCCGGGGTTAATGGCCGCGCGCCTCGGGCCCCGTCCCACTCCGAGCACCCGCCGCGCTGCCGCGCGCCCGCGCGAGCGAGACGCCGCGTCGCACCCGCGCGAATAAATCGCACGCTGCGTTCGTGTGCGCCGGGAAATGCGTTTTCTGTACTAGTATTGGGCACACGGTCGTTGACATCACATCACAAATTTTCTTTAGGCTTGTAATAGAAACGGGTTTTTGTTACGTAACTCCGTAAAAGGGTTTTATGTTTTGAGATAAGGAAGTGTTTTGGTTGCATGGTTAATTGGTTTTCTCGTGAATGCATCCTCTGTAATTAATCAAGCAGGAACCTAAACTGAGAAAAACTTATTGTTATGTCGCTCTTCAGTTCTTACCTGCTTATGAAGACATTCTCTTCATATGAAATGCAGCAGATGTCGTTTCTTCTTATTGGATTTAATACTTGTGAAATTCAAATAAGTATGTATACTTATTTTAATATTTCAATTAATCATGCAGTTTCGTAATAAAAGGACTAATTAAAAGTATAAATAAAATCGAATTTTTTCATTGATGTTTGTCTAATTGGTAAATTATTCTGTGTTTATATTATGGAGAATGGGGATAGAGCAGGAACATAACACGTTTCCTCTAACTATAAGTTATGCTTACGTATATGATTAACGGCCCCGTGCATCCTGAATTGTTGTGTTTGATGTTTAGCAGTTATCCCTGGGGTTGGCGTGGTAGAAAATATTTAGCTGATAGAAGATTGTTATTTTTGTTAGATATTGAAACCTGTTCATATACCCAGAGAGGTATATAATTCTTGAATGTGTAAGTAACATTGGATCTTATGACAACTTGATAGATTTACATGAAAAGACTTCAAAGTCTAATCAGAGTGTTTGAATTGAGTGTACAGTTTCATTCTCCAATAAGTAACGACACTTTTTATCGCGGTAGATAAGAATATCTACCACGATAATAGTGTCGTTCCTTGTCGCTTCCATAGTAGCGATAAAAGTTTTGATGGTAAAGCACTATTGATCCTATTTAGTATAATGTATAGGGCTTGTCTATATCTGTGCAAGTGGTGGTGCCCGCAGTGCAAACTCGATTTCCCCCTTCTTAGGGTAGGCTTCAATACTCATTCATGCGTTTTTCCCGCTCTGGCTGGGAGCGGGCGCATAGCGCGCTCCCGCTCGCCGCGCTTCCGCGTTGGTACCGCTACATACGCGCATGCACTAGACCTAGCTCAATGCAGCGAATTTTGCGTAGGGTCGTTGTCCTCTCGTACATCTCTATCAGCATAGCTATATGTAACTAAATGTCCCGATAAGTCTGGCTAAATTTCTAATCCCCCGACACACGCTGCCGCCTCCCTTCTTCTTTGAAGTTTTTACGATTTGTGAATAATTTTCACTTTTAGCGCAATTTCCTTTGTCGGCCTATAAGAGCGATTGTTCATTGCAGTAATGAAGGTCGTTGAGATAGGAAAGGTATTTAAGAAACAACGCACTGCCGAGTTTTATGGCCAGTTACGTCAGTAATATAATAGACCGCACTAAAAAGTGCCTTTTGCACAAATTGCACTTCTTGCTTTTAGCAAATTGAATAGTGTGCGTTTTTTAAGAAAACACGAAATGGCAATAACAATGCGTCTGTGTCATTAAAAAAACCCAAGTCTAGGAAGGACGAGAAACAGTTTGAACAATAATATTCGTAATAAATAAAGCTGTGTTTTTTATTTACGTTTTGACAAATGGATTTTCCAAGGTTAGACTGAGGGGTAAATTTTTACCAGCAATAACAATTGTCTGCAACAGTAGACTGCTTAATTACATTATTTTATGGTTTGAATAAATTATAGTTTTCGGAATGAACGGTAACATAAATTTGTTAATTTTAAATGGGAATGAGTTTCTTGCAAAGTTGCGCTGGAGTCAATTATTTATTTGCAACAATGCGCGAAATAATAATGAGGTACCTAGATGAATCGGTGCTGCGAGGTGTTGAAGTACTAGACTAGAATGTGGCTAGGGTCAAAAGCCGCGCAGTATGTCAGCGTTTAGTATTCCGTGAGCCCGAGCTCGGGCCGGCTAACGGGACTGCTCGACCGTCTACTCAGGCCTTTACTTTCATCGATCGAACAAACCGCATCGACGGTTTACTTTCCTTTGTTAGTTTTGGGTTCTGCAGACTACCAAATATACATACTTCATTTTATGTCATGTAAATCGTTATGTAGACTACATTAACCACAAATTGTAATAATTTATAAAAATCAAATAAAATGGCTCTTAAAACGGGATTTTTAATAGGGACACGTTATAAAGAGATTATCTATGGTGACTACCTACGGAAAAAAAAACGAAAGGGACGTCAAGTGTATGGTTAAATCGCAGGTAGGCCGCATCCGGAAAAAAATAAGAAGGGACCACAGAACCTTTCTATAGGGAAATACCGTTAGATCTGCTTGAGATGCATCCGAATATGAAATATGATCATCTATTTATTGTTGCTCCGTGTTCAGTTCACCTGCAGAATTGTTTGCTAAAATGTTAGAGATGTCCTGTTATTTGCTTTTCTTAGATACTAACAAAGTTTACGGCTACAGTGATTCATAGATTGTGAATCAACACGCATAGGAATATACCGCTAAGCAAAAACAATGTGCTGATCAACAGGACTCGGATTACAGAAGTGCATATGTATGCAGTTGTGTTATCCTAGTTTCCTAGAATGTAGAGGCAAAATGTATAAAGTGGGTGGTAAAGTGTGAGAATAAGTAGAAAACTGATATGGGAAAGAAGATATAAACCCTGCCATATAGATGTTTATCTCTATACATAAATGGAAAAAGCTAAGTAAATGACTAATTTGTTGTCTTGGACGCAGGCGATGGACACGTAATCTGTTACTCTTGCATTCTTAACGATACCTTGTCGATAACGGAAACTGTCTCTATTACAATGTTTCTGACCGTCTACGTACATATACGTAATACATAGTTCGATAAACATGTACATACATATGCAGTGGCAATCCGTCACAGTATAAGATTTAACACATGATTCGATTCATGCAGCACCTATTGCATCCCACTACCGTTAGGTCACGTCATTAAAAAATAAAAAAGGAGGGTGAAATCAGAGCCCGGTGGGACGCAGCGTCGCCTGTAGGATCAATTCCGCCGAGGTGTAAAGATAAACATTCTCTTGATGAAAATATTAACTGAGTGGTTCAGTTTCCATTTCAGAGTAAATGCTAACTAGTTGCCCTTTTGTGGGGCTTTTTTAATTTTAATTGTAGTATTTTAAACGATTTCGTAACAGTTGCTAGTAGGTACTTATCTTGTAACGAATGAGAATGCGGGCTGGTACGGAAAAGTCTTGCCTTTGCAAACATATCTCTAGGGAAATCTATCGAAGTGTAAATCGATCCGTTTTATACGTTTCTGAATAGCCTTTTGACGTGGAATGTGGGTACCTTATCTGACTCATTTTGTGAATAATTGCAATGCTTTTAATTTTCGATGTATAACCCGAACATTTGATGACGAATTATAGATGAGCATGTGCTGTGTAAGTATATTTGCTACGAATTATGGTGCGGTAACCGTTGCTTGGCCGCCACCGGAAGGCTGCTGGCATACATATTGTAGCTACTGTATGCATGTGGGACACACTGTCATCGATATTTTTATAAACACGTGCTATTGCACTTCCTGCAACTTTACTTTCATAACTTATACGGAATAATAAATAGTTTATTACGTTAAGCGTTGGGAACACTTGCATTGCTTTGCATTGCACCAGGATTTAAATAAAGGCAAAGCTCACCTGTTTTGCATGTACATTTGTACGTTGATATCTCTTTTTCTCGGTAGTTAAAGTGGCTCGTTTCTATTGGCTTACTTTGATGTTAGGAACAAGTGAATCATCTTGTATTCAGGCGTTTGACAAATGAAGATTTTCTTAGCAAGTAAAACGGGTGGATTTAATTATTTTATAGATAGAAGGTTAATTTAGCAATTACATAAATCTGAGTCATGATTTAAAGCCGAAAGTGGTATTGACAGAATTAGGTATTAAATGCAAACGTTTGACCATAACAAAGAACAATAAAAAGGCATTGTGTGTTGACGTAATCGGGTTCCCCTATGCTTAATAAAAACAAACAAATCGCTATTGAAAGTTAAGGTCACATGTTGAAGGGACGAGTCAGTCGAGCGAGAAAAAGGTTATTACTTATTACATAATGGGTGCGTGTGCGCCCAGGGCACGATACGGAGGTACCGTTGCTCGAACAGGTTCCACGCATTACAGCGCCCTCCTGCCTCACCCTCCCGCCGCCCGGCCGCGCCCTCCCGGCGCCCGCGCACTCCCCGCCGGCCACGCGCGCGCTGCACTCAACATTTACTTTCTACCCATCAAGGACCTTCCTGGCTCACCCATGTCAACATTAACTAAATCGAAATGATGGCGGTGACCTCGCAGCCTCGAGTTTGCTGCGTGTCCTGTTTATCCTGTTTTAGAACTAATAATAAGTTATCTACATATTTTTAGAATACATTATCAAACTTTCCCTTCTCACACCCTGTCCAAAATTTATTTTAGCTGTCCTTGTATAGTTGCTCTGAAATCAATGACGCCTACTTTAATAATAATTACAAGATACTGTAATCACATGAAAATGAAAGATTGCATAAATAAATGAAGATCAAGAACGTAAGAATTATGCAATTCTCGTAATCCAGAATATGTTCTATTTTTCAGGAGTAGAGCAGCGTCATCGTTTCACAAAAATATGTCATCGCGGCGTAGAGATATTTTTCCGAACCTTCATTGTTTATGTAATTAGGTTCAACTCCTTTATATAAAATGAAGAAATTATTAACATATACTTCCGTCACGAATTTTCTGTCTAAATCTTAACTGTATATATCTTTAGAATTATTGTCAAATCAAAGTTAACTTTATGTTCAGCAGTGTAAACATAAAAATCGCATGAGCGAAAGCGTCAAGAAGTGGGGCTGAGTCGCAAGCGCGCGGTTCAATGACCGAGTTTTCACGGGTTTGACAGCCTTCTGTTATATCATCGGTCGTTGTCATTGTCATTGCCGAAACCGCGGCGGGCGGCGCGCATGCTAATTTGTAACTTTTGCGCTTGCTTTTGAGACCACTTTTGCTTGTCGTTGTTTTTATTTAAATTATTATTTTTTCGCTTCCATCTACATAAGTGTGCGTGCTTCATGTATTACGCTAATACTTATTTATGTACATGGCTGCGATAATTTGTTCTTTCATTCAATACATATGCTTGAAATAAAATAAGTTCGATGCATTCTTGTTTTGAAGGTCAAGTGGGATGAAGATGATATAATATAATGCAATTATTATGACTTAGTTATAGAATGTGATTCAGTCCTTTCATAATAGCAACATAAGGTATTTTATACCTAGTTAATTATGTGAACTAGAATTACATAGGTACACCTATGAGGTTACTGGTTTAGATATTGTGAAAAAAATATGTTTGTAGATTTTCATTTCTTTTTTTTTTACAATTTATAGTACCTACACACATTTAATAAAAAGATAAGAAGAATATCAGAAAAGTAGGTACAAAGGTGATGCTTATTTCTAAAGAAACCTCTTCCAGCATACCTACGAAAGGAAAGTCGAGTAGAATTTCTTTTAATTTTACGTTTTAGAAAATGATGCATGTATTATATTTGGGTACGATTCGTATTTTGCCATAGAACTGGACATCGACAAATATCAACACATCCTACATAGGCTTACAGCATCGCAGTCAATAAACCGTCAAATCAATCGGCTGCATTACATAAATCGCTGCAAGGATTACGTAATTTCGGCGTAGGAGTCGCCACGTCACGTGTGGTCGGTGTTCGCCTTGAGTTTGAACTTCACAAGTTCAAGGCTTTGTTTTTGCGCAGCCAACAGCGAGGCAACAACAATACCTGGCCATGTGTGCGTGATCCCCGCATGTTATGATTTCTGTAATTGCCGCCCAAAAAACATGGACAACTCCTCTTGAAAATTGATGCGGCCATCAAGGATTTATTCATCTTTGTTTAATGGTTTCCAGGTTTTCAGGATAACAAAGACTTCAGGAATAAATTGCGTTGATGCAGTTTGGTGTTATTTCGTTTAATACCATTCGAACCATTTCATAACTAAACCCAAAAAATAAGATTATTTATCAATGGTGCCAATTTATCTACGTGGGTTAATTTAACTAATGTTAGTAGCGATAGAAATGAGTAAGTTAGTTTAGTATTATAAATTCAAGTTTCAAATTTATAGATCAAAAGAGTATTTTTGATTTTCTTAATTTCATGACATTGTAATTTTAAATTGAATTATTTATTTTGTCAAGTTTGAATTGCATAATTCTTGCTAAGTTAACGATGACTGCCAGTATGCCAGTTAGAATATTAGTTTACAAGGTTACTATAATTAACCACTAATTACACAAACAAAGCCTCCAAAATATTAATTTATAATCAGTAGCGCTAGTAACTAAGACGCGCGTTGATGTCTTTTGATCGCGCGAAGAAATTCGTTAGTAACTTGATTAGTTATGATTACAAATAACTTAAGTCTATGTTAATTTTTAACTTATAATTAAATGTTTGTGTACGAACCATTAGGCTTACAGTCCTGATGTGATGAAGAATTAGAAGAAAATCCAAATTGTAAAATCCTAATGGGAAATGTTTGTTTATGTTTTCACTAACACTTAAAAATAAATCCACACCTCACATAAAACCGTCACTTAATAATAAAGAAATTTATAAAAATAAGTCTTATCTTGAGATCTATGTTGCTTTCAGTCTAGTTATAAATGCAAAACGTCACTGAGTATCGTAATATTAGAGGGTCATGTTGGAGCGTACTGCGACGCGGCGTGGCGCACCGACACCTCCGGATAACTGATAAAATATAGCTCGGTTCATGGTCGGAGACGTCCTTCCTGCGCGACTACCCGTGTACAGCGTCCGCCCGCCTCGGTACCTGCGCCCGCGCAACGCTGCTCTTCCGCACTCGCCGCGCGCGCGGGTGAATGAACTGCTGCGCAAGAGCGAGACGGAACACCATGCCGCACCTCCTCCCGCGCACTCCACACCCCCTCGCACACCAATGCCATGGTCGAAGCTGACAGTGAATCTTACTCCTGTATCGAAAAGATAATCTAGTACAAGTGTAAAAAAAATTTTTTAGCCTGGTTAACACTTCGATTTCGCTGAAACTGAAATCAGTTCAGAGCGCTCACCAACTTGGCCAATATTGGCCACCGCAAGTGCTAATTAAATTCTGTTCTCATATGAGTGCAAGAATTCAAGAAGTCAGTTGTATGATCATCAACTCTGTTCTCGTTAAACGTGAACTCTTTAAAAAATTAGAAAATGTGAAGTATTAACCACAAAGCCATATGCAAGGTATATATGTTATAAGGTACTGGCCTGTTGGTCTAGTGGTTAGTGACCCTGACTGCAAAGCCGGAGGTCGTGGGTTCGATTCCCACCCAGGACAAACTTTGTGTGATGAGCATTATTGTTTGTTCTGTGTCTGGGTGTAATTTATCTATAATATGTATGTATTTATAAATTATATAAGTATGTATATCAGTTGTCTGGTTACCATAACACAAGCTCTGCTTAGCTTGGGATCAGATGGCCGTGTGTGAGTTGTCCCAAGATATTATTATTATTATTATATTATATTTTCTGAATCAGAAATGATTGGAAAGCTTACTAAGATGCACATTATCATCTGCCTAGCCTTTTCCCAACTATATTGGGGTCGGCTCCCAGTCAAACCGGATTCAGCTGAATACCAGTATTATATGTGGAGCGGCTGCCTACCAGACCTCCATAACCCATTAACAAAGATGCACATGAAAAAACGAAAAAATTCGGAGATAGAGTAAGATTGAAATTTACTATGAAAAATGGGGTTATTATGACTCGGCTGCATTCAGATTCTACCAACAGAGACTCAAAATTTCAGTATACGATGAATATTATTTCTTTGATGGCTAACATGAATTTCCCCTCAACCTACGCAAAACGAATAACTTAAAATATTCACAGCCATAAGTGTCATAACATTTAAGCATGCAATAATTCAGGCGAAAGGAAACAGGTACACAATCTAGATTTAAGAAGTAAAACACTCACATCCAACACAGGTTTGTTACTCAAGCTGATCTAGTGTCAACGACAGGGCACACACGATCTGAGGGTGTGGGGTGTGGCAGTCATCTCACGTCCAGAGAACTGCTGTGACATTTGTCACTTCTCGTTGGAATCATTCATGCTACCTGTGGAAAAAATTGTAGCATCATCACTGTAATGTGTGGTGATTTAACATTTTAATTTACAACTATTTCCAATGACACCTTGTTTGCCAGTTAGAACCTAAAAAAAATAGATCGAAGGACATGTGTTTTATAACTGCAAAATCGTCTCTTATCATCTTTATCAGACCACATATTCCTCGACACCGTTTTTAGTGCAATACGTTTTGAAGAGGGTGAAGCGATTCAGTCACAAGAATATGTTTATAAGAATCTACTTGAGTTTCTTATTTATCGACCTATCTTCTACCTAAAAACTAGATAATGAAAAATCTTTCATAATCTTTTACCTTTAATTTCACATCTGCCATGTGTATAATAGACAAATACGCGGTCACAATTACCTGTAGGCTGATGACATCATACTGCCAAAAATTCTGCACGACGCCAAATATGGTACCATTCCTTTTATTTATTGGTGTAAAACATAAAAGCATTTGGTACAATAACATGAAATGGTAATAAAGCAAATTACTACAGAATAATTACTTTATGATTATTAATGATGCACTTGACCCTGAATTAAAATCAATAAGGCATAATAAGCTTGGTCCCGTATTGTAGAGCTTTATATCATTGGAAAAATGCTAAAAGCTACATAGCGTGTGTGATATCAATTATATTTACATTTATTATCACATTATTTATATTTTTTTACAAAAAAATATTTTGGATGTTAACACATTCTTTCATTGCGTGAAATAGTATGATTATTGAGTAAATCTTCTTCATGAATATGATCCTAGAAACCTTTCAAATAAAATATGCAACAGAATGTTTCAGCCATTTCGAGTTTAACTTCGCCGTTGTCATGAATCTAGATCTCCCTGTCCGGCCCCGGTGACACACCGCTGTGTCGCGAATTAATCGCGAATTTAATGTTTATTTACATATTACATAAGATTTATTTTAATTTAGGGAATTTTCACATGTTGGGTCTGAGCGGTTAACCTCTTCTCCTTGGTTAGTGTGGACAGAGCAAACTCTAGACTAGAATTGCTGTTCACCATGCGCGTTATTTAATCGTGTCGATAATAAGTGTTTAATTTCATTCAAGCATGTGAGATTCAGCTTTTTCGCGTGCTTTTCCCCTTAAATAAAAACCTCGAGAGAAAGCGTCAGCCTGATGATGAGCAACGATGTTATATAAATTCGTGTGAAATTACAAGGATCATCACGGCGGCGGCGCGGTGGATCGTCCGAGGCTGCTGGAGGTAGTCGAGCGGTAAAGAGCAACGATCTCTACACGGATTCTCTAGTTTACAACAATTTCATACCTTTTTTTGTTAGAGCATCTTTCGGATAATTATATCTTCAGGTTCTGAGACCTTATTAGGTAATCATAAGGCGTCATTTAGAATTTCGACCGGTGTCAAAGTTTGAATCTGTGATGAATTCGTCTCTATTTGAAAACAAACTTATTAGTTGAAAACAAATTAGTTCAAGGGAGATTCAAACTTTTACAAAATAGCACAATTGAAAATGGTTATGATGATTTAGGACTTAAATAGATTTACTTGCCTTTGTCGGACTATAGATAAATTACTAACGAAATGAACTAATCTGTGGCCCGGCTGTCAACTTGACTGACATTAAAAACTTTCTGACTCTGATTTCCACCTAGCAGCTGCCGCCGCGCCGGGACCTACTCCTATAATTACGTTTGAAATAATCATTCAAAAACAATTAACGCAAAAAGCCTTAGTCAAATCAGAAGTCTATTAGCATAAACCTTCAGTTGCCATAATATCAGACACAATAAAGTAAACGATGGCGTCACATTACTCCGGTGTCGCGACCGTCGAGAGGGCGCTGTAAGTGTTTAACACTTTGAATAATGGTTTTGTTAGTCAACAGCACAAAGTCCGTAGTGTTTTTAATCTTTAGATCATCAATGAAACTGGTGGTGAAATAAAAATGATCGTTGTGGAAACATAAACTTTTGTGGCTTAGTCTACCATGTATGTAGTATATTAAAGGATAAAACACTTACAAATGGTAGGTTGGTAAAAGCCAGGTCGTTTATTTTTCTTTAGTGAGCAAAGCTGTTAGCAGCACTGACCGCCTGGCAGGGCTCCAAGCCACGTGTAACAGTTACTGCTAGGATAAAGATTAAATGGTTATAGCCTAGTTACAGGTACATACATAACCAGTCTTGACCGATACACAATTCAAAAAAACAATGAGGGAATTATTTAGATCAATCTATGAAAAATTGAGCCAGGAAGAATGGAAGGAAGAAGGGAGGCCTTTGCCCTGCAGTGGGACGGAATAGGCTAAAAATAAATAAATATGAAAAATTAAATATTATTTTTCTATGAAACCGCGAATAAGTTAGGCAGTTACTTTTCATCAACATACTTGTTTGCAGTTTGGTGCGTAATTGATGCGTATGAATGTGAATTAACACTAGGTCTCGAATCAAAGCGAAGCCTCCAAGATTCTTGCACAGTTGTCTTGTTGTCTTCTTCAACACATGAGCTGACTTTGCGTACTTTGCATCTACCTAGTGCATTTTGTCCCACTGCTGGGCAAAGGCCTCCTTCTCCCTTTTCCACAAAACTCTGTCTTTGCTATGTCGGGCCAGTCCTTTCGGTAGGAGTCGAGCTCGTCCCGCCATCGTCGCCTCGGTCTGCCGGGATGTCTTTTGGCATTTAATGACATTCGGTGGTTTTTTTTGCCCATTTCTCGACTGACATGTGGCAGACATGTCCTGCGAAATACACAGACGCATACATATGTATATGGAGTATCTACTAGAGTAAACACCTAGAAAGTCAACAGAAAAAATAGTCTTAAGTTGTCTGTTTTCCGAGCAGTAAATATTACGCCTGACCCTTTTTTTAATTTCCGCAGACAAAAATACAGTATCGCACATATGCATCAACAATAAAATGTTGCATATGCCTTCCGCCGCACAGCTATCAGGCGCAATCAAAGAAACGACAAAGAGGTAAATGCTTGAATTTATGAAATGGGATTTTACAGTTACGTAAGGCCCATTACAGAAATTTGGAACATCTGAACAATAAAAAAATCCACATTATGTATGCTCAATCGCAGCGTTAATCGCAGGCTTCGATCAAAAGATTTGCTCTACCTGCCGAACCCTTAAGTTTTTTTAAAGGGTGGCCGTTATAATGGCAGTGTCAAAAAAATCTAACGGTCCCTTTCCACCCAAACACACATTGCAATGAAAAAAACACAATGACATAGAAACGTTTATGTTTCCTGTGACAAAAATACTTGCAATTTGAGAAATGTAAAAAAAGTGTTTCGTATTCATCTTGTTTTACTTAAAAAGTGTTGGTTTCTTGGGAGACTTTTTTGAAAGTGATTGATTGGTGTCCTTCGTTTTCCATGTTGCAAAAAATTAAGGTTAGTTATTTTTGACATACTTGCGGCTCCATCAAAAAACCTTTTTAGTTTCATTTAAATAACTTAAAGATAACAATAAAGCGTGCGGCCGCTGTTCGGTTTTGTCTAGGCGGCTTTTTCCGAGTCAGATTAAATTAAGCTCTCTTTTGGGAAAGGATTAAAGGTGGAATTAATAGTAGCAGTTTTATAACCCGCATCTTTGCTTGTTATTTATGAAAAAAAAGTAAAGAAAGAGTTTTATTACGCAGTAGCCGCTCGTAAAAGAAAGGGGTGCGCCCTCGATTCGTGTCATTGTTTAGCTACTGACCACCCTGAGGGCGGAGAATCTACTTGTAAATCGTCAGATGACTTTCTCTTTGATTTATTATGCTACGACAGTAGCTGTTCAACACAAAAGTCCTTATTGTTCTAATGCGACTAATTGTTACACTTTTTGTGTTGAAATCTCTAAAGAGAAGTCATTGACATAATAGATATTTGTATAAAACTCGAATAAAATTAGCATTTCTATTCTTTGTTCTGGACAAGAACTTGATAAACAACTAGGAACGTAATTAAAATTCCGAATCGCATTTAACTTTAACGAACACCGAGCTATACGATTCCTTGTGTGTTATGTAAAAACCTGACTAAAGTACCTAACAAAGTGTATAATAGACGGTATTAGGAAAAAAAGAAGTGAACGCCCAAACTGGCCAGTTCGAGGCTCCCCTCCACCGGCCGGCAGGACGCGATCAGCGATTTGGGAGCAATGTCCTCGACCTTGAAAATAGATGAACTTATGTAACCGCCGCCGCTCGAGGGCACATAGCCTCCTCCACCAAATATTCCTTGAGTTTTTGCACGTCCCGCCAGATTATAACAACCTATGCATAAAAACTTTTCAATCCTAATAATTATGATGCTTTACTTCCAGACTTATGGCATACTACGTTATTGGTATATCTTGACTTTTGGCGATTAATTTAGGACCATGCTTTTGGTTTTCTTGGAGTTCACTTTTGAGTTTTTGTTTGCATATTTACTGAATAATCTGCCACGTCACTTTCCTACGACATAGCCAAATTTCAGATTCAGGTTTTTGCTAACCAGATGAAAATTTAAGCGAATTCATGTTCAACGATAATGTTGGAGCTAAGAGCCACGTGGTTTTGCCGCGTGAGCCTGTGGGCTAATCGTTTCAAATATATTAAATTGAAACAGACTCGAATCATCATCATCATAAAGAATACCTAGGAAGGTATTTTTTAAGGAAAAACAACATTCAAAGGATCTTTTGATGTACTCCCTGCAAGAGAGAGCAGGTTATATGATCATATAAACTTGATTGAAATCGAAATAGCCTCTACTTTGAAGAACACCAAAAATGAAAACCATATAATTGTATGCAGTTGTGTCATTTATATTTGTTGATGAAGTCGGAAGACTGAAGAACTTTTACGAACTAACTTGCATGTTTGGTTTGGTTGCCATGGCGCATGGCGTCATCGTTCCTTACATATTAAGCTGATGTTTGTTTATTTATTCACTAAATAAAAATTACACAGAAGTTTGTTTATTAGGAAACACTTAACTAACTACCTAAATACACTAAAAATAAAAACAAAAAGTCCTAACTAAGTAAACCCTAAAAAACCCTAAAATATGGCGTCAAAAAATTGATCCGTGTCGCTATCGACTGGAAGTGTGGCCAAAAAACTGGCGGCATTGCCACGTTTGTATGGCAATGCTTATCCTTTGTCTAAGGTAAAACCCAGCCCTTGGGTTACGCGAGGTGTCAACTAAGCGTCTTGAGAGATCTTTAAACAATTTATGAGCACTCGGACCCCACGACCCGAGAGTTTCAACCCCAAACGGCTCGAAAATATCTACCAACGAGGTTGTTATATTTCCGCCGCTTGAGGTTCTCCGCAGCCGCAGTGGCAGCATCAGCACAGCACGAAGAGTTAGAAAGATGGGATGGCGCAAGAGTATCGACACAAGCATCGTCCCACAATAATGGCCTACCCATCTTCCATGGAAATAACGACATGCCGTCCGGTCTCTTGCCATCGTTGCGTGGCAGGCCGTTGGGAAAAATAAGTGAAATAACTTGATAGTTGTCTGAAGGTAAAATGATTTTTTTTTTCGTTAGTCATTAATATGAAATTTTTTCGTAGCCTATTCGCTAATTAATCAAACTTTATGTTAATTGAAAACTCAAAGAAAAAAAAACAGCAAAAAGTGATTGACTGAGCCTTAGAGTAGAATAATTTATTAATTCACTTATGTTTATGACTTCTATCAGGTTACTTTAATAAGGTCTAGATTGATACCTCTTCTGCTTGCTCTTATAACTGCTCGGTTAATCACAGTATCTCAATAACCACGAGGAAGATAAGTACCTCCAATAAAGAACATTTTTGAAAAAATAAGCACCTAATTGGGTTCTGTGTCGTTCAAAATTATTATGGTCATTTTGCTCGCTGTTATTAACAGTCCTTCTTTGTATTTGTGTAACCAGGGATAAATAAGCACAATGAGTAATAAAATAATAAATGTTTTAGAACCACTATTAACTGTTATTAGATATTATTTTGGTGTTGTTGTTATTATATTTTTCGTTCACCGTTGAGAGAACCTTAAAGTTTACGAGAATAAATAAACTGTAAGCTTTTGAACATTCAACGTTCAAATATAATAATACAGACCACAGTCGAAACGTCTTGGAGCTGGAGCTCAAGATTTTTATCAGAATATTAAGACTGCATTGTCTATGACTCATTTTAGCGTTCAAAGTAGGTAAATACTCACTTTATGCTCGTCTTTGTTCCTGAAATAACTATACGTGCTTAAAGATGTTTTGTGTAGAAGTATTTTTCGATACGTGATACTAGCTTCCGCCAGCGGGTTGTCGGAAATTATCCCAAGGGAACATATGTGGGTACTCCCGGGAAAAATTAACCGATGTGCTATTCTATATTAAAGACTATAATCTATCTCTGTGTCAGACTAAAATCAATTTCATCCAGATCAGTCCAGCCCTTCTGGCCTGATTGAGTTACCATCCAAACTATCGCATTTATAAGAGTAGTAAGATTTTTATTGTTATTGTTATTTAGAAGTTAAAATTGAAAGACTCAAAGTGAGTACCTACATTTTGTAACTCATTAAAAGCTATGAAAAGTGTGGCTAAAGAAGAGGTTTCAAGTTTTGGTACAGCAAGATAGAATAGCATTTATAATGTTATGTTTTGAAAATTTTGCAATAAATCATATAAAATTAATTTTTAATACATCATCATCGCTATGGTTTTAATGAATATTTAACTTTTTCACTTACTTAACAGTTCTCAGCATAATACATTTCGTTACTTCAAATATTAATTACATAATTGAAAAGAAAATTCATAAAACAGGTTCAAAGACTTTTCCTATGATAAAGGCTGTATAAACAGACGTACTTTTATTACCACATACATATAACACATGCTCATAGCTTATACCTAAAGTGAAGTCAAGTTGCTAGTCAAGGTGATGTCATAACCAAAAGCAAGAATGCACAAAAAAGCCATTGTGTAAAGAGTCGTGAGACTAGCTAGCTCAAGTCCACGAGCGTTGAACTCTTTTGAGCGCCGAACAGAGTCAATGCCTGCTATTAGCCAATTTATATGACGAACTAACGACGTTTGAATTGCTTTTACGAACTCCACATAACATCCTACAGTGAATGCGAGCGGATGTTTTTGACAACCCACTCGTACTGCCAATCTGCCATTAAACAAACTTCTTCAAAGGGAGCACAAAGAGTTCGAGTTATTTTCCACACTTGAAGCCAATCTGTTATGTATTGTTTCAAGATAACGTGCATGTAACCCGCATAAGTAGAGGTTTTTGACACTTGCGACAAAGACCGTGAAAAATAATGGCATGTTTAAACACAAATAACGTGTGTTTTTGTATGTACTGTGGAAATTAGTATTGATTTTTCAGTGAGCACAGTTGTTACATACACATAAGTACACACTCGTGCCATTGTCTATTGAAAACAACCAATTTATTTAAATTCTTTATTCTGCAACACAGTAACAGTTTTATTTGGTTGAAAACTAATAAATTGATTTAAAATTCAATAATGCGCCATTCCATATACATATTTAGCGATCTTTCTTGTTGCACGTTATATTATGTCATAACATGTTGCTATGACAAAGAAATATTCACACTTGGTGTTTTTTGCAGAGGTGAAGTTATATTGTAAAACATTTCACTTTTGGGATAGTTGCGTAAAAAGGAGTATTTGTTTTCTGAAATGTCTTTTTGATATAGGTAGGCAATAAGGCGATCTACTGGACTACTGGAACAATAAATTTATGTCAAGTTTATTTGTGGTAGACTGCTCATTATTTAGTAGAATGTGTTGGTGAAAAATGTACTTACAAAAATTTTGTATAGTATGCTTAGGCAGTAAAGAAACGTTTTCTCTAAGCATTGAATATCTGACACCATGGGCAAAGGTTGTTTAAACAGAGTACCAATTCTACTTATTTTCAAGCAATGTTCGCGTTTGCATCTCAATCGCAAATTGTCTAAAATTTATGAAAATTAAGGCTTTTTTGACATATTTCGATTGACATGCGTCAGGAAAATTGGCCCTTAGGTGTTGGAGCTAAAAAGAAAACGTTTTTTACAAAAAATAAAACCGACTTCCAAATAAAAACCACTACAAAGTACATAACTTTAATTTTGGAAGTCAATGTTTTTGGTGTGGTTTTTAATTTTTTGGATACCGAATTCTAAAATTGAAAATACGTTGTACTTTGTAGTGTTTGTTATTTAGAAGTCGGTTACTTATATATTTTTTTTCACTTTTTAGTGCTGGGAAGCCTACAAACAAAAAAAATAAGTTGGTTAAAAATTAAATCATTTAAACATGACCCGGAGGAGCAATTCTCGTATTTTTTGGGAACTGTGTTATTGTAATCTAAATCAATCTAATAATGACTGTCATTCGGAGCAACTTTCCAGGTTAAGCAACGCTAGTTGAGGGCGGTACCTACATCTATTAGATACATAAGACTCTTCCATGGCTTTTCCGAGCCACGTTAAGTCATTGGTCTCAGCAGTCCTCTGAACATCTGTGACAGTCATTACGTGTAGTCAGAATCCTGAAAATCTGTCTTGTCAACGGGTATGGT
Organism: Melanchra persicariae; assembly: GCA_947386135.1. Classification (NCBI taxonomy): domain Eukaryota; kingdom Metazoa; phylum Arthropoda; class Insecta; order Lepidoptera; family Noctuidae; genus Melanchra; species Melanchra persicariae. Next base: position 11,369,642 of record OX376650.1, on the reverse strand, counting down.
ATTACTCTGTTATTGGGTTGCGGAGATCTGCGGGTCAATTCTACTAATTCAACAATGTTCGCATTCGCATGTCAGTCGCGAACTGTCAAAAAAACCTTAATTTTCATTCATTTTGACAGTTTGCGATTGAGATGCGAATGCGATTGTTGCTTGAAAATTAGTAGAATTGGCACTTAGATAGGCAGTTGCTTCATGTAGACTAGTTGGGATAAGGCTGGGCTGATTGATCACATCCTAACCTTGTTTAAATTTTCTTGTATTTGAACGTTCTGTTTTTACGAATAAGTTAATTTCAACATCATGCCACCATGCAACCTGACTTGAAAAACATTCACCGCTGGACATAGGCCAAGCAGTTACTACAGCCAACAAAATTACTCCTTCACAAAAAATCGTCCTTCATGGGTCCCAACTAGGGTACTAAAAATGAAATAGAAATTTCATTGAATTCTAAATGTACAACCATTCTGACTAGCCTTTTTCCAACTATGACCCCAAGGTCGGTTTCCAGTCTAGAACCTATTGCAAATAACCCTTCCTTTTGGATTTACCGTAGTCGGGTAAAAAAGACGTCGTATATGTTATCTATGAATCTAGCGGAAGTAGGCAGCTATTGTGTGCTTGTCAAAATAAGTATATTTAGTTGTAAAGTTTAAATTTGTATTATAGACACGTTTGTGTTTTTTTTACAATACATTGAATGGTGTCCCCCTTTGTGATGCCGACCAAAACTGAAGTGAAAATCGAAGTTTTTTAACAAGGGTAGTTCTAGCTGTACCTATTTAGGGTATTTAGTCTGAACGGCCCAAACCGAATGATTGATGAATGATTTTTGGTTACGGTCGAATGGCCCGCGGTATATTCGCTTTGGGCCGTTCAGACTAAATATTTATTAGCTAGTCTAGATTATGGTCATGTGCGCAAAATTTCTTCTAATTCCGTTCAGCCGTTTAGTTAACGGTATTTGATTAATAAACATTCAACATCTAAATACCCAAATATCTAAATATACAGGCTTTCGCTTTTATAATAGGTATGTATTAGTGGGAGAGGATGTAATTGGTGGGATGGATGTAGACAATGTACTAACATATAAATAAATATATAATTAAAAATTTTTGACCATGTCGGACGTATCGGGGCCAAACTAGCATCGCACCCTCCGGGTAGTAAGCAGTTTTGGTCCCTGTCGAAAGCGGTTGAAACGAATTTCTGTCGACCCACTTTGCTTCCAATGCTGAAACCTGATGGTTCGCTTGCTCACTATGCAAGAGAGAAAGCAAATTTATTTGCAACTCTCTTTGCAAGCAACTCGCGTCTGGACGCTGGCTCCAAGCAACCACCAACTTTACCTCGCTGTGACTCTACGATGCAGAAGATCGCAGTTCACATTAAAGAGGTCAGAAGAGTATTGTGCAGTCTAGACGTGAATAAGGCCAGCGGACCTGACGGCATTCCAGCGAGAGTGTTGAGGCAATGTGCACCTGAACTGTCTCCTGTTTTGACACGCCTGTACCGCCTCTTTCTCTTGAAAAAAGAACGGTGTCGAAATCATGGAAGCTTGCGAATGTGCAACTGGTGCCCAAAAAGGGAGATCGTGCTGACCCTGCACATTACCGTCCGATCGCCATTACCACCATCCTATGCAAGGTTATGGAAAGGGTTCTGAACAGTAAGCTGCTGATCTACCTTGAAGACAATGATCTCCTCAGTGACCGTCAAAATGGCTTTCGCCGGGGACGGTCAACTGGCGATCTTCTTGTGTATGTCACGCACTGCTGGGACGAAGCCATCGAGAGACACGGCGAAGCACTTGCCGTGTCGCTCGATATCTCGAAGGCTTTTGACGCTGACAAATTTGTCCTTAAGCGTTGTCTCCCAGTGGGGTGATGACAATCTGGTCACTTTTAACGCTACCAAAACACAGGCGTGTCTTTTTACCGCAAAAAGTAGTCGTTTTGACCAAGCTCCTACTTTTCGGAGTGCATCTGTTCCTGTGACTGATCGGCTCGAGCTCCTAGGCATTGTGTTGACATCCAGTCTCAACTTCGGCGCCACCATCGAGTATAAAGCCCAAATTGCGGCCAAAAAGCTGGGCATCCTAAATAGGGTGAAGCGATACTTCAGGCCTGGACAGCTTTTAACCCTTTACAAAGCACAAGTCCGATCCTGCATGGAGTATTGTAGCCACCTTTGGGATGGCTCAGCTAAGTATCAGCTTGCCGCGCTTGACTCGGTGGAACGCAGAGCTAAGAGGCTTATCGGTGACGTAAGACTGGTGGATGCCATGCTACATAGCTTGGCTCATCGCCGTAAGGTTGCCTGCTTATCGGTCTTCTACAGATTGTACTTCGGTGAGTGTGCCCAAGAACTCCACGATCTCATCCCACCGGCCCCTTCTACCATCGGACATCCAGGCGCACTGACTGCATCTTACCATCCCTACCTTGTAGCTATTCCATCAATTCGCACTAAGCGTTTCCAAACGTCTTTTATAATGCGCACAACAAAAGAGTGGAACTCTCGGCCTGCGTCTGTGTTTCCAAATGCTTACAACCCTAATCTCTTCAAAGTTAGAGTGAGCAGGCTCCTTCTGGGTAAGCTCGCTCCATCGTAGACTTTGTCTCTGGCATCTCTGATATTGACTAGAGAGACTACTAGAAAAAAAAATACACACGAGTATCCTCAAAATAATCCAAAACTTCCTACACAGAATCATCCATCATACTCTAATAGACCTACAAATTTTCAGATAAATTAAAGCATGACATTGGTTTTAAACATAACTTTGTATAGGTATGCAGTTTGTAATGAGAAATACATTTAAAATTTATTTATTTATTTAAAAATATATAGTACATAGATGAACAAATAAAAAGAACAAGATCATTGTCGAACTTCTAGCATTATTTAAACAAGCTGCATAGTGCGGTTTCGCCGATGCATGGATCCAGCTATCGACACATCACATTGGTTTCGACGGATGAATTAATGTAGGAGTCCTATTCCATGCCAAGATTTTTATTTCAAGCCGGTTCTGGGAGGAGATCCGGGATCGATCATAACCAATTTATGGCAATCCAACATAGTCACCCCACCGCAAGAAAAACAAAAGCGAATAGTATTATTTAATTGGGATGCATGAAGGAGCCTCCTCGTGTAGCGCAATTTGTTCCATCAGACACTCAACTGGACCGAGCGCTCGGCGCATCCTGGACAGTCTCACCTAACACCTTATAAGACTGGTCAATCCTTCCCTTGCGGTGGTAGGACACCGGAGTTCGGCGTCAAGCAGCCTGTTGTGTTTCGTCGACGCGTGGGAGTACCAGTGCCTCAAGGCATCTTCTGGGCACGGTCGCTTTATCATGGACCTCATCTATCGCTTTCCATCAGGCGTGATCGAGGTCAAGACCTATCCCATTCATAAATAAAAAAATAAAAAAAATTAAGTTACGATTATGTCCTTAATAACCTTAGGTACTAAGATAAATTAGCAGAATATTATTTTTGTCGATGAACATTGACAAATCGACAGTCATTATATGTCATTTCAGACACCTCCTTGTCAGGATATTTAAAAACTTTCATACAAAAAAATACAACCGACTTTCAAATAAAAACAACATTACAAAGTAGAAGTTGGTTGGTAAAAAGAGTTTTTTTTTATTTTTTTGTTGTGATATTTCACAACTAAATTGACAATATTTTCATAGTGATTCGAGTGTTTGCTCTATTTGCTGTTAAGGAGTTACTTTGTGTGCCTTCGCAGTCCAAGTCCAGACCAGCCCATAGTTAAATATTTAAGTACTTTGCTTTAGGATTGACATAAACCTAACAATATGTCACTTTACTAGATTTTGTTGATTTTAAGTTGAGGAAGTCACTAGTTTATTTATATTTGAAGTTCAACGTCCAATGCAAATAGCTATAACTATACCCAACGCAAAAATAATCATCAAGATAGGTTTATAAACAATAAAGTTATGCCCAAATAGATAACTCAAGTTGACTTGTATGCATCTGCGTACCCATTCACAGCGTTTCGGCGTAATGTTATGCTATGAACTGGTGTAGGTAAACAATAAACACACAAGAAACAAACAATAAATAAACAGATTTCAGCAATCCCGGGAGATTTGCTATCATTTATGATATTATGATGAGTTCCGTTGATTACCTCCGAAGTTCTACATCAGATTTACATCAGCTGCTTAGCCTTTTCGGCCTTTTCGGCCCTCAGTTATACCGGATTCAGCTGAATACCAGTAGTTTACGTGGAGCGGCTGCCTGTCAGACAACCCATTAACTGGGTAACACGGTACTTTTTAGCAAGACTGGTGTCAGATTTTCTGGCTTCTGATAATCCGTAATGACGGCCAAAGATCTCCAAATGACAGCCGGGACCAACGGCTTAACGTGCTTTCCGAGCCACGGAGGAAAATGGGACCAGTCCGGGAAAATTCTCTTTCAAACAAAAAATAATCACCCAAATCGGGTGACAATTGGCAAAAATATCGCTAAACAAACATTTTTCCTGGGATCTCATCATCAGATCCTGACTTACACCTTCCATCATCAGCTCAGCAATATGAGATGATGATTACCAAGCCCGAATATATTTGAATTACGTTTGAATATTTATAAAAAACATTGTGTGTGCCTAAAAAAATGAGGGTTGCCCTCGATATCCCTAGGATCCCATCATCAGATTCTGATTTGGTGACAGTGCAACCGCCTCAGGAGTATAGGCTTTCAAATAAATATAAAGAATTTTGAAAATCGGTCCGCAATTGGTGGAGTTCAGAAATCGGTGAACATACATAAAAAAAACATACATACAGTCGAACATAAATAACATCGTCCTTTTGAAGTCGGTTAAAACTGATAAGTTCATGATATTTCATCACCATTTCATTTTCATTATTATTTAATTTATTTTTGACATTGATTTTTAAATTTCTTTTTTTTCGTATGTTTTTATTTACTTTTTGAATGTGACATTATTGACCTTTTTATACTTTGTTACTTATTGAATTTTATATTTCTTATTCTTCTGGATTGATTTTTTAAAATGGATTTTGGATTATTATTGCTTTGTTATTATGTGACATTATTGACTTGCTTGAATTATTACTTATCGAATTTTTATCTTTGACATTTTTTTCTAAATTGTTCTTTGTTACTGCTTACTTACGTGTTATTATTGTTTTTTTATTATTATTATTTATTACTAAAAAAATTATACTTGATATTATATTTTGATTTGATATTGTATTTGTCTCTATTTTCAATTATTAATTTCGACACAATGTACATTGTTAAGAAATAAACGACTTATGACTTATGACTTACCAGCCAAATATATATGTATTAAAAAATTTGTACAGCCATTTCCGTTTAAATTGTTTCGGCGCAATTTTGCAAAATTTTACTGTGCTCTCAGGTTGTCAAAATTCGCAGAATTTTCAGAGATGGATTGATAATATGATATAATTAATCTGATTTATAATCTTGAAACCGCTTGCATCTTCTTACATCCAGGCCCAAGATTATATGAAAGCGGCCCCATCTCCTTTTATACCTTTTCATCAGTAATAGTTTTTCATCATTTTATTTTTATCTTAATGGTCTTCTTAAGTATGAAATAATAATAATAATAATAATTTTATTTGACAAAAAGTACACTATTACAGGTGACACTAATTTAGGAAACAAAATGACATGGTACAAAAACATGATCAATGACTCCCATGCTAGGAAAACCTGTGTTATGGGAGTCATCCATCCGAAAAGTCATCTAACCATTATTTTACTCATATATGGTCTCCTTTCAACTGGTACTCATTTAGACTTTTTCACTAAATAACTTAAATTGAAATGACACAAATGTATATGGGTAAAAACCTAATTTTTTTAGTAGTCTTCTTGATATGTCAGCTACAATTTGTGCACACTAAGATTTCCGTTTTAAAAATCTAGAATTTTCGAAGTCTTTTTTGCAGTCAGTTTTGCGTGTATCTAAGTGACTTAACACTTCTTCAATGCTTGTTTGGCCTACATATAGATATGTTAATAGCAAAGTTAACAAGACTGAACTAAGTGGATTGAAGATTACAGTTTGAAGAATATGGCGCGGTTTATTAATCTATGTATCATGTATTTGTATAAGTATTTTAACTTCTCGTTCACAACATATTTTGCTGTCGTAGTCTTCAAACATTGTCATAAAATTAAAACAGAAGCTTGTATATACAAGCTTCTGTTCAAAATTGTATAGTAAAAAAAAAAAAAAAAAAAAAAAAAAAAAAAAAAAAATTGTAAAGCAAATTTAATAACACATCTTTTTTGAAAATGAAGGTAAGCGTAAACTAACGTAGCTTTGACTCAATTAACGCCCATTCGCCCAGAAAACATGCCAGTTTCATACGCACAAAATGGGAATAAGAAGACTCGACTTCTGAGGGTTCCTCTCTCGTATTTTTAAGGAACATTCGCATTCGCATCGAAGTCGCAAACTGTCCAAAACGCGGTGTTTTTGACAGTTTGCGACTTCGATGCAATTTTAGAATCGACTCTAAAGCTGCTGATAAACACTGTGACAACAAACAATCTCATCGTGTAAATGGCCACTTTATTCTCTTTTTTAAATATTGACGAACTTTCAGTTCCATAGTTTTCTTTCATAATTTCAGCATCACATTTTATTCTGATGATGTAGATTAAAAAGATGAAAGTATTATGTGACTGGCTATGTGTTGCGAGCGCACGTAGAGGCTCGAGGTCAACGTTTTTCGACTCAAGATTAATGTCTTGATAAAAACTAAGTGGATCAAACAGCGCTACGTAATTGTCTTGTTATGATGTTGCATTTGCAAAATGATGTTCTTGAGGATATTTGTGCGTTAGATGTTTAAACCCTTTTATTTTGTTTCAGATTAGATCTCAAGGCAAACTGCGCCATTATGAGCTGCCCGTGAGTCCGACGATGCATGTCTAAGGTAGATTGCTTCTGTTTTTGTTTGGCTTAAATATAAGCACATAATACTAAAAACACATGTTGTCATTTTGTCTCACGTCAATTACACGTAGCTTTTAGGGTTGTGACTTTTTGTTTAGAGTTATATCAGTTGATGATTCGTCTTTATAATAAAATGTTGAGACGAAGTTTATGTAAATCAAGTTCTTTCTTTATAATCTAGGTTGTAGTTTTCTGAAACCAATAGAACGAAAAGAAAGAAAGAAAAAGTATTTCATTGCCACAAAATAACATACATACATTAGTGGATCCTGCACTAAAACCCAAACGATAGTGCTAGTAGTTCTTAAATTATGTAAGTAAAGATAAGTTAAAATTAAATAAGAAAAAAAAAACAAAATAATGTTAAAGTTAAAAACAAGTTCAATAAATATTCAAAGTCAACACCAGAGGAGAATGGGGACTATTCGCAATACAAAGTAGATCCGATGTCATGATGTCATAGATCGTTCTCGGTAATCTGGTCAAAGCAACCAGACAATACAGCGCTGGACGTACGATTCGCGCATACAATTAAGCTGCGACCCTCTTTGTATAGTTTTCAATAAAAAATGTAGAGTGTGTCGAATCAGCGAGTGCATGTGACTATTGACGGGTAAGATATGCAGTAATGATGATTAATATTACCGGGAAAGTAATTGCATTAATTATTTATTATTTTTAGAATACTGATCATAATTTTGAATTTAATGGAACCTGCACTTTATCTAGGTAATGGAGTTAGATCCGTAGCTAATTTTGGTCGTAGGTATTTAACATACTTTTCATTGAAATTGGGAATTAGGTATTTTACGGCTAACAATCATTTTGGTAATTGCATAAGTACGACTCTGTAAAATTATGCTTTTCTTCTGATACTAAATAAATCAAAGTTGAGAAGATACAGTATGCATTGGTACAATATGTCCATGTATCGACCAAAACTCGTACGTAAGACCGTCGCAACGATAGTTGCATTAAAATAATTGCAAGAAAATGTCGGGCGAGGTATTGCCTAGTTTTCTATGCGTCGAAGTTGAACGCACGGCGGCGGCGGCGGCGGCGGCAGCGGCGGTGTGCGTCGAGTCAAGGTAAGTGTGCCGACGGCCGGGTATGACCTAGTGCGGCTCCCCACCCTGCTCAGTTCTGCACTCGCGAAAGTTCAACGAACCTCCAGCAGAATTCTTACAGGCATACGCGACGGTTACATTACCGGAAAGCAGTTGCAATCACCTACATGTCCGCAGCATCGGCAACGCTGCACACAATAGGGTTTGACTCTGTCTTGAGGCTAAGGCACACGAAATCGCGGTCAAATTTTCGCTGGGCATAGTTGGATAATGCGGATTCTGGTTTGTCTGCATAATATGAATATGATTAAGTTGTTAAATAATACGGTGGTTGAAAATATTTGAGTTCGAAAATATTTTACCAATACTTTAACATTGACACGATTTTCCTTTACGTTTATTTTACCAAAAATACACATATATATCAGGTCATCATAAAATATATGACAAAGAATAATGTATCAAAGCCCAATAGAACAACTTTATAAGGCACGTGAGCTGTATTTCAAACAATAAAGCTGAAAAAGCTTATATTTTCTTTTAGTTGCAAACTCTATTACCTATTTCACGGATCAAAATTATTATAGCTCGCTTGCCTATTGCCCACACAATAAGCGTACAAGATTGACCTTTGCTTGGAGCTTGCACTTGGCAAATAGTACTGTGCTAGAACAAGTTTCCTTAAGTTAGATAAACCAATGACTCGCAGTAAACAGCATGAGTAAGAGTGAAGGAAAGGCTTTAGCAGAAATTCACAGCAGAAATATGTTAATTTGGCTTCTTATGTCACCGAGCGGCGAGTTTCGTGAATCATGCGCTCACCACACGTATTATACATACACCGTTATTACTTTCTACGAAGCTGATGAATTTTCCCAATTTCCTGTTTCATGCTCGAGTTTTATTGGTAGCAGTTCTCATAATTAAATCATTTTTTAGTACTGAATGAATGTTTTGTTTTTTTTTCGTCACGGGACCTAAAGCTGGCTGGATACAATAATTTTCTAGAAAATTCATTTGGTTCGGTTGTCGCTTGAAAACTCTTACAATTTTACTTCCAAATTAAAATGTAGGAAGGAAAAGTCTTATCTATAAATATAATAAGTGTGTAGATATATATTTATATATGATGTTAGTATGAGGCTTGCAGTGGAGAGTGTCGTGGTTGGTCCGGCAGTTCGCGCTGTAACGGCGCGATCGGGGCCGATGAACGCCGCTGGCCTTATTCCGGCAAACTATCGCAAGCGAGAAACGCGACGTGTACTTTCATTGTCACCTCGCTGTAGTCGCTGCCTCGCTGTACGCACACCGCTCAACATCAACCAGCCTCTATCAGTCAAGGTTGCACTGATAAAAAACATGATAAACTTGTTAAGGACTAATTAACGTCACGTAAAATTTGACGTAGAGCTGTCTAGACGTAGCCAAGCGTTTCAATATTAAATAACTAGTAAATAACACTTCCTCGCCTAGTCGCATAGAGAGATCGCTTTCTTAATGTTCCTAGGTAAATAACCTGTCGCTCCTTTGGTGTGATTTGAGTCATTGGCAGTGTAAATGGTAAGTAGGTACGTATGAATACAGACGTTATCGGAGCAGGAGATCTGTCTGGAGAGGTCAGCTACGGTATACGATTGTACGTTTCGGCGCGAGGCGGCGCGCGGCGGTGGCGGCGGTAACAATGGCGCAACAGTCGCGCGGCTACGTCACTCAGTGTCAAGTGCATCGAGCTCAGATAACGCTTTGATCTAGAATATAATTTACTAAAAATGTGGGGATTTTGCCCGATACATATAGCTATCATATTCATCACACATCCCAAGTCACAGTACCTTAGTGAAGTGTTTCCAGAAATACATGCACCATTATTCATTACAAGCATGGTGATTATTTCCTTGGGACGAACATCCTTCAGGGTATAACGTTACATCTCAAAAGTCACCACAATGCTGAATGGTAATACCGAGTAAATGCTGAAGATATCTGTAATAGTGCTACAGGCGCTACCGTATTGGATTTACGCTGATAATGACCTGCTCTACATTAGTTGGCATTGATGTCAGTGTTGATGTTTACATTTTGCTGACGATTATCGGATTCGGTTTTTCTGTCTCTGTCACGGGTTTTACGTTGTTTGTTCAGGACGTGTTCTGAAATAGGGGTGACATTAGCGTGGTCACATTATTATCGATAATATACTATAAGCAGGATATCCAGTGATTTAAAATTTGGCACCCTCGGCTTATAAGGTTCCCGGTCCATTAAGGAAACGATCTTAGCCACCATGGAAGTGGTAGTGATCAACAGATTTTACTACAAGAATCTAGTGACCCAGTAAGTCCCTATGCAAGAACGAGTTCAGGCCGATTGTGAACATGAAGATGAAATTTTTAACGTGGCAATGCGGCCAGTGTTCTGGGCACTTTTCCCGTTGACAGCGATGTGGTCGAATTTTTCGATGCCCTGTGAGTTCTTCTCCTCCCCCCTTTTTTACTCCACTTGTACATTTATACATATATTCAACTAGCTTGTATATATTATTTAATAAGGTCTTGTTATTACAGATTAAATTAGGTTTTATTTTTAACGTAAATCCAGAAATAAGAGTTACTTTGTCGACTTATGCTCAGGATTAGGCCTCAGATATAATAGATTTATATATTTAGTGGGACTCACTGAGCTTCATTGTCTTTGCACCTTTTCTCGTTGATTGCCAGCGCAGTAACTGCATTTGCAGTGATAGGTATCACATTGTATTAAAAGCCGCCCAAAGCACATCGGACTTGCGTGCAAAGGTTTCCAAACGAAAAATTTCACTGGGGTACAAATTTTTTTTTTTTTGTATTAGGTACTTTTTTTGACATATTTGATTTTGTTTTGACTCCCCTATAGTAGAAAACAAGTAAAGAAAACAATTGGGACATCCAGTTTTTTTTGTGACAGCTACTTAATTTTTCATGAAAAATGTTCATGCTCAATTTTTTCAATTAATTCTTTCAATCATACTTTAAAATATATGTTTTTTTAAGCCACGTGTTATGATTTTCTGAAGTATTTAGCTTAAAACTGGTCCCTTACACCAACTAAAACTGCCAACATACGAGGTCTCCATTTGGACTGGTACGGTTTTTCAATGCTTGCAATGACCTGATGGAGCCTTTATATTGTCGACGCTAATGGCTCCCAAGGTTTTCGGGAAGGAAGTCAAGCCGTGAGTGTCGCAAGTGTATTTTGAGTAAAACTATTATAACCCAAAGCTTTACATATTTTATAAAGCTTGCTGAAATTGGACCGTATGTAGGTACTATAGTATTAGCGAAAGTTTTCGGTAAATCATGAAGTGACTGTCACAAAAAATCTGTGGTGATAGAGTAGAGTCGGCCATTTTCCTCACTCTCCCATTCAGTCCGTTGTGCCTCGGGTATCCTGGCTAAGTTAGCCAGCCTAGCTCCGCCCAGAAGCACAGACATTTCCTGGAGCGCGGATGACGTCCGAGTGTCCAGGCCCACGAAGTGCATAAACATGCGCATTTTGGGCCTGGACGACTCCGTCACGAAGGAGGAGGTGTTGGCCGCCTTCATCAGGACGGGGGGGTGCTCTGCAGAGGAGGTGAAGGCGGGCACCATCCGTTCTGACAACACGGGCATGCGAACCGTTGTGGTGAGCTGCCCCGTGTCGGCGGCCAAGAAAATCTCGGAGGGCCGAAGGCTCTTGGTGAGCTGGGTTTCCACGCAGGGCCGCTGGCAAGCCGGCCGATCACTGGGCTGGTGGCAAAGCCTGCGCTCCACCCGCCAGGGCCGGGGCAAAGAGGAAACCCTCCTCCACCGCCGCCGCCGCCGCCGTCGCTTCCGCCGCAGCCGCCGCTACCGTCGCCACCGCTGCCATTTTGCCTCCTCCAGATGTACGTTAGCCACTGCGCCTCTCAGGAACTGATGCTCCTGAGCAAGGCGCAGTGATTGACGCCTGCGGACAGCGAGCAAGGGGTAGCTCGCTGTCCGATCAGAACAGGCCCGAGTCGACGGCACGTTCCACACCAAGTGCGCCGGAAAGAGCAGTCAGCAATGGAGACGGGGCCCGCCAGGGCCAGAGCCTGCCAGGGTAGCGGAATATGTTCGAAAGAGTTACCGCGGCCCTGGAAAGTAAAAGGTACTAGGAGGAGCATGGGTGGGTTTTAGTCAGTAAAAGTCTGACACTCCCTGCCATCGTCAAATGATCCCTGCGATCATCAAATGAAAAAAAAGGTGGTTCTTTTGTCACCAAGTCAGTATGAGGATGGCATCCCAGGGAAATCGAGGGCAACCCTCAAATTTTATAGGCACATACAATGTTTTTCATATAGGTACATTCTAACGCAAATCAGATAATTAGTGCTTGCTAATCATCATCTCATATTGCTGAGTTGATGATGGAAGGTATAAGTCAGGATCTGTTGGGATCCCAGGAAAAATGTTTGTTCAGCGATATTTTCGCCAGTTGTCAACCGTTTGAATGAATCTTTTTGTATGGACGAGTATTTGGTGAAGATTTTATGTAGAACCTCGGAGGTCGTACCTCCGAAGTTCTTGTGTGTTGTATCACCACTAAAAAGTGAAACATAAAATTTTTTACAAAAAATAAAATCGACAAAAAAAACAACTACAAAGTGTAACATAACTTTAATTTCGGAAGTCGATGTGAAAAAAATAACAAAAAACACCAAACAATTTTTTTTTTACGGTTAACAATCAAGCGTATTATAATGATCAATCTATTGTCAGCGCTGCGACTAATGATTACAAATAGCTCTCTATGGACTAGACTAGTGTGGTTGGGTGAAGGTGTAGTTAATTTTGACTATTTTTGACACATCCAATATGAGTTCAAGGTAAAAAAAAATAGTTAGGTAAATTTTTTTCATCATCCAAATCAAGTTTCTGAAGACGGTTTCAAATTCTTATCTTATCCTTCTCTTCTTCGCATTCACATTGGTAGCACATTTATCTAGTAAGGGATTATGTTGCTGGGGTAGGGACCAAAGAAAGAAAGAAAGAAGAATCGTAGGTGCCTTCTTACAATGTACCTACCTACATATATATATATTTGCACTATGAAAGCGTGCCACAAGCTTTGCATTTTCCCCGAAAGTTTGCCACTTTCTCGATATTTCTCAGTTTCCATATTGAATTGGTATTTGAAGAAAAACGAACTGTATCAATTGTGGGAAATGGGTTGTTGAAGTAATCTAGTTATACTCTAGGTGCTAATGCTGATGATCATGTTCTAACAGACAACTATTATTTATGTGCAAGGCATCACCTTGTTGCTAAGTGAGCCTTAGAGTCGGGTTAATGCGTCTTAATTAGATATTATAGGCACAGACTGTTGGTGATAATGTTCGGTGCTAAATTACTAACTACATACTGTTGTTCTAGCACGAAGATAATGTGTGTGTAGGTACAGTCATAATTCTTGTTCAGAACAAGTCTTTTGACCGTTAAAATGTGAAGGATTTTCCTCGATGTGCATAAGCAGTCATCGAGGAAAATCCTTACAACATTTGTAGGAGTTATTGATATAGCTGGGGCAAGTAAAATAAGTGGTTAGTAGTGGTGTGGGTTTATTGTATGCTAAAAATATTAATGTATTAATTTTAGATTTTTTTGTATTAATTTTAGGTAATATTTTAGATTTTTTTTATTTAAGTGGATAGAGTAATAGTAAGTTGAGAATCTTAATGCTAGTAGTTAATGAATTATTACTGTATAGGTAATAATCCTTTTAAATGGTTTACAGTTAGATATCGGATTTAAAATATTGTAATATTTTAAAACTTTTTATTTAAATTCTAAACTGTTTTTCATTTAGAAATAGATTAACTCACAATATTAACACAATTACGAGTATATCATTGAAACATTAACGATGATAATGATTCTGTAGATGATACAAGTATTAGGTAGCTATATTTTCTTATAATCTGTTTAAAGCTGGCCTTGTTTCTCACAAGCCTATATAAAATTAACACGTTTTTCCATTTCTCTCTAAGTTCGTGTTGGTGAGTGAAAACCGCACGGCCGCGCGGACGTCATTCCACTTTTCCGAGGCGTCGTCGGTGATTTATAAGGCAACCGGTGTTATTTGAGCTCCATCATTGAAGCGGGTTTTCCTTTTGTAATGTGGTTGTGTGGGAGTGCAAGGGGCCGCGGGGGCTCTAATGACGCTGGCTAGTCTCGACGTATCCGCAGAAGCGAGCGACGACGCGCCGCCGATGCATTTCGCCGCTGCAGTGTGCAGTAGGTAAGTGTGTCAATGCACTCTAATCCCCCCCATCCTTCTCTCTGCAATCACTCATGACAAGTTCAACTCGTCTAGTCTCCCTGAGCCCTATGTGGAACAAACTTACCTCGCAAAAACTCTTGCTACTCTCAGGTATTAATGCACTAATGATTGATAATAGACATTGTTTTCTGAATAAACTTCTCAAATGTAACTCATAAAATGGTATCATAATTTGAAAAAAAGAGAAGGTTTCTCTTCAAAATAACAAAACACGTTTCTGTAGAGGTATGTCAAATCCTTAGATTCTGTGTGAAGAAAAACCACTTGATATTATGTAAGTCATAGAAAGTGTGACACTTTATTTTCTTGTAAACTCAACAGTCATTTTCCTACAAAGTAGGTAAGTACCTACAGTGAAAATGGTAAAACAAGACTATTTTAGTACCTGCCAATTATTTAACTTGTTTGGCAGAAATAGTTTGCATTTTGCTCAAAATCTTGAAACTTTTGAAAATGTTTCGAAGAAAGTTGGAAAACTGTGTAAAACTAGTTTTCTGTGCTCATATTTATGATCGTAAGTTGTAACAATAAGAGAAAATTAATTAACAAAGAGTTGCAAATAAAGTAGTTAAGTGATAGGCGTCAGACATTGGGAGACGCAATAAACGGGTTCGTTAGCCTGTCTCGTTTTCATTAGCGTGCGCCAGCCAGTACGCCACGGACGCTGGTTACGACTGAAAAACTTTCATGTTACATCGCACACGTCTTTATCAGCCATCTACCGAATGCATACTTGGAATGAGATCAATATTTTAGAAATTCTTGGGACGACCAGAACTATTTTGTGGTATTTTATGGCTGCATCGAATTCTGTAAGTGCAGTGCACTCTCTACATGGCTTTATAAGATGAATATCATCTCTGAAATCAGTCTATGTCTACAAATTCACTAACCTACTTAACTACTTAATATTTTGTATGCAATGCTTTGGTGGTAATGGGACGAAGCCCACTTTTCGCTCAATGCTCGATAAAGTTTCAGTGTAGCATAAAAATTACATTAAATTTTAACAAGGCTTAGGTATCTCATTTGTGTTCACACCGTTGTAAATCATGGTGTTGAGGGTTCCACGGGCAGGTGGGTGCGAGCGCGGTGCGCCGAGTTTCCTATCCGTATCTAGGCGAGTGACAGTAGCGGCTTGCGAAAGTGCACATAATTGGATCGGCGCTTTAGAAAGGGGGTTATGAGTTTGTAAGTGCAACGAACTCGCATGCATTTC
Source organism: Melanchra persicariae (assembly GCA_947386135.1). Lineage (NCBI taxonomy): Eukaryota > Metazoa > Arthropoda > Insecta > Lepidoptera > Noctuidae > Melanchra > Melanchra persicariae. The sequence continues at coordinate 11,354,020 of OX376650.1, read as the reverse complement.
ATCGGGAAGATGCAGTTCAGTCAGCGTGCGTGGAAAGCGCGCGCTTCCAGGAACCCGCGCTCGTCGCCGCGGCGATGCGCACTCGCGCTCTCCCCTACGCTCCATAAGGCGAAAAGTGAAAATAATTATACTAAGCACCAACACCTCTCAATACATGCTTAGATACGTCCTCTTTTCGCGCTCTCATATACTTAAATTGTTATCTCATCTTAGATTATCCAAGCACACATGACTTATCAAAATATGTGAGCGTTATCTATGTCTATGCCAAATAAGTAGAACACATTGTGGACCTTGTGTAAAAGCCACATCACCTGGCGCACATTGTTGTTCTACGTCGGATATTAAAAAAAAAACGTCAGCTATTATAATGATTATGCAACTGTTAAACAAACGCGATGTAACGGGGCCAAAGGGTTACGCGAACATATGGCCTGGTGCCGGATATGGGTTAAGTAATCACAGGCGTTTTTTTGTTTCCTCTCTATTAAACCCCTTTCTTTTGTTAATGCCATAACTGTACAGTTTAACAAAAAGTCAGCGTTTGCACGTATGGGCGGTATGTTAATTGATTCGGTTAGAATTGATGCTATCCCAGTTTGGTCGTGCTAATGTCATTTTTTGCTCATCACTACAAATCAACAGATGCTTTCTTTGTTAATTATATAATTTACTTTCATGATGAACGAAATATTTTCATCTGTTGAAAGTTTATAAATATGTATTTTGGTTATATCTAAACGAGTGATTCGATAAAGATCTGGAACATTCACATACTCCATTAAACAATACCTACCAGATCCATGCAAAAAAAAAAAACAGAATTATTTTAGATGTTTGAAATTATCTGTTGGATAAATTAATTATCCAGAATGTATCCGCGTTTATAAATAATTCGATGCTTGCCTGTGGCTTTCCCGGCGTCAAAGTTGGAAATGTTCAAAGGAACGCAGTACTTGGCATAACAAGGGTCCTATATATGTCCTGATTCTGGTCCAATCCGTTCAGCCGTCGAGGAGAGATTGATTTACAAACATCCAAAATACAAACTTTCGCCTTTACAACATTAGTAGGATAGGATTAATCGTGGACTTAGTTACACTGCGTGACTAAACTCTGTCTGTGTGTAAAATAAAATTAGAACTTCTGTCAGTTTTTCTCATAATAACATCAAAAGTGTTACGCAGTGCAATAAATTATAAAAAATCTTTTCAGTTTTTATTCTTTTGTGTTAGCCTGAATTGTCCTATTCCTGGGCAAAGTATTATGCCATTCTGTTTTTGTCGATGTCGTGTTTAATTTAAAATCCTTAGAGGAATCCATTTTAGGCATCTGGCTGTGTCAGGCTGGTCTCCAGCCATCATGTAACGGAGTTTAAAATTATATTTACCTGCATCTGGATGTCTACATCGCTTGTAAACAGATGCAGTTGAACACCGTTATTTTACCCTATTGATAAATCGATCTATAAGTTTCCGAGACGAAGAAAGTATCGGATGTTTTTATTATTTGTGCATCAATCACAGTTAAAAGTTTAAAAATAGCATTTTATTAACTATCATTTGTTTAGTCAAAATAATAATCAAACACATAACAAACTTAATATTCAAACCACAACGTTTGAATATTATGTTTGTTATTATATTTTACGAGTATATCTCCTTAACCACAAATACTACCTGAGTATCGAACATAAACAAAAAGTGTACGTGGTCCAAAGATTGGTATTTAAACCTCAAATTGGTCACAGACCGGAGGAAAAATTACCGGCCATATATCTTCCTAATCTTTTGTACTTAAGGGTCCGTTGGTTCTGAGAAACAGTTATTACTATAGATCCCGGTTCACAAGAGGAACTGTTACTTTGTAGCGGGCACTGCATGACGGCAAAAGTGCATTTTTGTTGGAAATGCAGGCGTGTGACGTCACAGAGAGTACGTCACACGCGGGGCTGGCTCCCGTTACTCGCACAAAGGGCTCGTAAACAAAGGACCTCTAGTTTGACCACAAAGTAGCTGCTCACTGCACATTGTTTTGAGCGTAAAGCTATAAATCAATCGGTAACGGGAAATCTTGTTTGTTTGTTAACATTCAAATATAACAGACTGGTTTGTATCGATGTTAAATAAGTAGATACTACAACTTATGTCACATTATTAATTAACAAGGTTTGATTATTTGATTGCAATCAAGATTGAATGAGGACTATCGTGCAAGAACACATGATACTTTTGTTAATCAGAAATACCGACTGGTATTAATAGTATTAATTACAGCTTTAAAGACAGTTTTACAAAGCTTTCTCGGGCACAAAGAATCAAACCATAATATCATAATTAAAATGAACCGAGAAATGTCAGAGAGGCGTCATTAAAAGTGAACGCATGCCGATGCAGGGCCGAGGTTGAAAAAAAGTAAAAAGAAGGTATGAGTCCCGTTAGAGGCCGGTATCCCGCGGCATGCGGCAGTGGATGCACCGATAGATAGGTCGGAGCTCGCTGCGCTTCGAGTTATTACCTGATTGCTTACCACCTTTTATTACGTAATGAAATATACAGTAACATCGTCGACGCGTGCTCAGATTTTGTTGATAGAATGTATTACATTATGTGAGCTTAAAACAAAGAGTAGTCGAATTTTTGCTTAACTTTTTGTTCAAGAAAAACGTTTCTTCTTCACGTAACGTAGGTCCATATCCAGCGTGTGAATGCTTCAAAATGTGAATGCAGTCCTGAAGACCTGTAGAAAACCTAAGACCACCACTGGAACCGCCGATGCCTCTGCCTCTCTGAGCTGCTACACCAATGGAGTCGTTTTTAATAAGCCTATGTCACTTTTAAGCTATAAATATCAAAGGTATCAAATGTTGCAAGAAACAATGTGTTAAATTTGCAGACAAGTGAAAACTTAGCAGGCCAAAAGAAAATGTTGTGGCTGCAGATCAGGTAAAAAAACAAGAAAGACCAGAGACCGGAGGTCTATAGTTATTAAATAGGCACAAGAAATGAATATTGTTAGCACTATATAATAGGTCTTTACCTATGAAATTGCCGTTTTGTATGAAAAAATTTAAACGATTTTTTTTCATATATTTTTTATTTGTATTAATCGAAGTAATCACCCATGCAATCAATGCATCTTTGCCAACGCAGTGGCAGTTTATTGATGCCCTTCTTAAAGAAATCAGCTGGACGGGAGGCAACAAATTCTTCAAAGGCATTTTGTACTGCCTCTCGGGTATTGAATTTTTTTCCCGTCAAGAAGTTATCCAAATTCTGGAAAAAGTAGTAGTCTGTAGGCGCAAGGTCTGGTGAGTAGGGCGGATGACGGAGAGCTTCCAACCCCAGTTCTTGCAACTTGGAGACCGTCTGCTGTGCAGTATGAGGTCGCGCGTTGTCGTGCAGGAGCAGCGGAGACGAGCGATTGACCAATGCTGGTTTGAGATGTGCCAGCTTCTCCATCATTGTGTTCAGTTCTTCACAGTACACATCGGCAGTAATGCTCACCCCGTTTGGTAAGAAGCTGTGATGAATCACACCGGCGCTAGACCACCAAACAGTGACCATCACTTTTCTAGGGGTAAGTTTTCGCTTAGGGCATTGTTTAGGTGCTGAACCAGGATCCAACCAACTTGCTGAGCGCTTGCGGTTATCAAACAGAATCCATTTTTCATCGCAGGTAACAATGCGGTTCAAAATTCCTTCATTTGTGTGTCAGTTGAGCAGTGCAAGGCACGTCTCGACGCGTACTTCGCGCTGGCGATCATTGAGTTGTGCCAATTTGACGCAAATGGACCAATATTGTTTTGACGCTAACGTCGAAAGCTGCTGCTAATTCAGCCGTAGATTGTGTATCATCGAATCAGCTTCCACAATCTCCTTTAATTCGTCATTGTCGACCAAAGTCTTCGGACGACCGCGAGGTTCATTTTTCAGGTCGAAATTTCCAGAACGTAAGCGAGGAAACCAATAACAGGTGTTGCGTTGGTTTGTAGTGTTAGCTCCGTAAACGTCGTTGATGTTGCGTGCCGCTTGTGCCGCGTTGCTGCCACGACGGTACTCATATTCCATAATTACTCGAATTTTTAACGTATCCATGATGACGAAAAAGATTGAAATGCGATGAAAATGTAACACTGATCAATAAACAAATGACTACTTTTGGAAAAAAAAAAACGTGTTTTTAAAATAAAATTAATTTGAAATTCTTAGCCAAACAAAAATTATTTTGATTTGAAACGGCCAGTACTGCAGAACGGCAATTTCATAGGTAAAGACCTAATATTAAATTAATAGGTAGATTAATGACACTGATCTTAACTTTCTCCTGATTACTACTTTATTGAATTTGTCATTTAATCGTAGCGTGAGTCAGAATTAAGTGATATCCTTATGACAAAAATATCGGTAGCTTCGGCATTTTTTAAATCTGAAATGACAGCTTCTCTTGATCTAAGTACTCGCGTTAGACCTTGACGATGTTCCTCTATTTGTGTCAATCTTTGACCTGTTTCAGTGCGCTGAAGTTATTGGTGTCTATATTGATTAGCTTGGTTAGACGTCTTACAAGGTCTTTCAAATCTTAACCGGTTCTGTTACCACTTTTTTTCAGGTTGGTGACTGGCATTTTCAACGAAAACCCCGAAATGTTGCAGCAACTTCTGAAAACAGAAGAGTCTTTTTTATGGTCTAGAGTGGCAAATAAGCAGGCGGCCCATTGCCTCTCGTCTGTGACATTGCAGTGGTCCATAGGCGGCAGAGACCACTTACCACAGGTCCGCCTATGGACGACTGCAATGTCATGATGTCAAATGCCACAGGTGCGTATACTTATATATACGTAATGCGTTAGTGCTAGATGCACTTGTCGAGTTGTCCCACGAAGGCAAAACTGACCAGCCTTGTGAAATTATTGTCACTTAAACAATGATTTTATCTACATTTTATTTCTTTGGGAAAATAAATCCAAAAATAAAAACGCTGCCGCGTTACCAATATGTAAATTTGCTGCTGATTTTATTTATTGATTCAATGCAGTATGATTTCTTATTTTTATTTCAAATTATTAAATTACCGTACAATCGTCCAGTTATTAAGTAGACATGCAGGTGTAAAAGACACTTCATCACGGAGGTAGGTAGTAGTACACATTAATGGTGCGCGCAAGCAACACTTAAATAGATAATCACACCCACACAATTCATTTCCTCAGTCATAATTACACCTTTATGATTAAAGTAAACATAAAATCATAATCAATGTTTCATCTTTACGAACAAGTATAAAAAAGCCTTACAATTTAAGTTGCACTTAAAGTACCTGCCTAAATGGAATTCTGAAGTATACAGTGTTCATTAAATTCCAATTTGAGTAGAGGGACTAAGTGGTCGGGTGGCAACGGCCTGTTTATGTGGGATACCACTGACGCGCTTCCTGGACAACCTTCGATTATATTTAAGGAAACCTCATCGGACCATAACCGGACGAAAGATTATCATGATCTGATTTAGTCCTTTATGTGCTCACATTTATATTAATTATAACATAGATCATGTATGCGCCCATTTATAATATTTCTGTCAGAAACTGGAACATATAAATCTCTCAATATTGTGGAAATGGCAGCGTAGGCAAGACACATTTGTCCATCATCATATAAGTTTATGAAGGAAATAATTTTGACGTTTTCTTAGGTTTCCTATTGGATAACCTAAGTCGTGACTCGTAATGTTATATGTAGAGGTGGAATATTTAGATAAATATTAAAAAAAAGTTTTTGATTTTCGCGTCTGTATGAGTGACAGCTTACGTCACAATGGGTTCGGGTGCGGTTTTCACTATTATTTATTCTGGAAGGTTGATGTGTTTAATTCATTAACATACTTAACACTTATATATAGCAAATAAATCACAAAATTCTGTCTGACATCTCGTCGTCATCCGCATCCGTGCAAAGCAGAGGCAGGCGGATCGCTATTACTAGTAACAGAAACATAAAAAGAATGGGTTCTTCATATCTCTCAGATACAAAAATATCATAATTTGGACTAAAGGATAAGATAAATTCTTATCTGCACATTTTTTGTCGGAGCTTCCGACAAAAGATGTGCAGATACAACGCTTTGCATTCATAATGGATGCAGATCTAGAAAAAGTTATAACACTTATTTAATTTGATTGAAAATCTATATCGATTTAAAAACAGAAAAAAATTGTGACTAAATGTTTAACATTGAGCTTGATGTTGATGTATTTATTCCAAATAGAATAGGTCCAGTTTAGCGTGAGGTAACAATTTGTAGGTTATTGGCTCACAGTCTGAATTCTTATAGGTCTAATAAGTTTCGATGCTACTGGCCTAACCAAACAAGTCGAGAAATAGATCAGCGCAGTGCTTTCACCTGCCAGATATTTTCAGCCATCAGCAATTAATAGTGTGCGAAGCAATGTAAAGAAAAGTCATAGACGTAGTATAAATTAATTATTTTTCTAGAAAAGTGGCGCACAATAATTCTCGTGGGCGGCGTGCGCGACGCGCGGCGCTGGCGTCGCTGCGCGAGCGCATTGCTAGTAGGAAAGTTGTTTATGACGTCGGAAAGTGTCACGTTGAACCATGGTGAACCGCGACCGGTGTCTTCCGCGGTGCCTGGCCTACTCACCAAATTGTCATTCTATCAATCCGTCACCATGACTTTATCTTCGCCATCTGAAGGGTACATTTGCAGAGCTCCACGACGTGTCGAGTTCTTACCGTTGAACGATATTACCCGTCACATTCACCGTAACTCTTCTTTGTCCTAATGAGATTTGGCAAATGTGCTGGCACTGTTTCGTGTCTTCGTTTCGAGTTCGTAAAGCTTAGTCTTATGCCACTTATTACAGCATCACCTAGATAACGCTCGAATACAATTAGGATTCATAGTCAATGTCCATCAGAATTATAGTTTACTGTCGCATAATGTAATTATGCATGTCATGTATATATTTCAAAAAGGGTTGATTTACAAGAAATAGGTTTGCAAAATGTATGTTTTTAAATAGGGTTTGTAAAGAGTCCTTTACACTGTACTTCTTTGAATAAAATGAAAAGCTTACCCATCACAATTGTAATACTTACTTTTTTTTTATCGTGAAACTAAGTATACATAAATAAAAACTTATTATAATACATTTTTCTCTTTAGAAAATAATATTCTAAGTATAATATTTTAGTATAGTCATAATGTTACAAAAGTGTGGGCCGTGATAGTTTAGTTGTAAGTGTTGGAGCACTGCCGCGGCAGGCGTGACGCGAATCATCGACCTCTCTCGCCATTTGTAATGTTCGGTGGCGAAAGAGGTCATTGACAAGGCCTAGCTCGCACCATCATTAAAGCATTTGAATCAACAATGCTTATTCAATGCTCTGTTCCCACTACATCAGTTTTCTTTCTAATGAAGAGTAATGGAAATATAATACGTGTTAATGAAATCCTTCTTAGGATGTTTTTGCGTTACATCCGGTTTTTGCAAAAATGACAACTATACTACTATCCATTGTCATAATGTTGGTATTGTTCTTTAAATGAGAAGGGTGTAATTCATATCCTGAATTTTTCATAAATATTTGGATTTCTTTCTAACACGATCCTGATTGACGTTGCCTAAGAAATATGAGTTTGGCTGACATGTTCTCGAGGCATTGAATTTTTTGTGTGTGTTTGAACAATGACTTGTATAGCTAGTCGTGATCTAAGTTGGTGGAATGGGAGGCTTCGCTCGCAGAGGGTGAGGGGGGGGGGGAGGCGGCACGCACACTACGCCAACGAAACGAAAATTTGTGAGGTGAACGAACGCAAGTGGCCGCGCAACCAAACGTCAGGTTGATTCACTTTTCATCTACGCTCGCTCTGTTATGGATATTGTTAACTTCTTTATTTTTGAGATAATGAAAACTCACTTTTTACATCTGGGCTGTTTTAATTTGATTTTTTATTTTGACGCATTGCCGCACTTTATCTCTATAGCTTTGGTGAGCTTACCTGTGATTTGTTTATGATTAATGAGGAACGCCTTGTGTGATTTAAGTCAAATTAATTGTCGATTCAGGCGTTAGTAAGATAAAAGAATAAAGAATTTACAGTTCCCAGACTGTATTACCCCATAATCAGAAATAAGATAAATAGCATTTAAAAAGGATTTTTATTAGTAATTTCAGTAGAATGAAAAATGTTCAATTTTGTTAGTAGTCACTTGTCACTCTTCCTAGCAGAGACGTATGCCTGCTATGTATGTGTAGCAGCAGACTGCAAAACTGAGACAAGCTGTTGATAAATGTATCATATTCATGTAGCTGCACAAGCAGGGAGTATTCCAGTTATCCATGTTTAAAATCGAACAAAATCCGGGTACGGAACCAGAAAATTTGCGATCTTTGTAGGTTCTTAAGGAAAAGGTAAAAAGGTGATGGTTTATATAATGTTAATTGTACATAATTCATCCTGTAATCTCAAAACTCGCACTGGATATACATTTAACATTTTGTAATAACGCGCAAAGTATGAGTTTTTACTTTTATCGAGCATGTGAGTGGCGGTCATCGACCCTGCGGTGTCCGCGTTTGGCGGGAATCTACAGTTCGCGAGCGCGCACTTTTCTGTCGAACGAATAAGCCACGTGACCACACCAGATGACGACTTTAATCAGGACCACTTACCTGGGTTTTTACTTCTTCACATGAGTGATTCATTGTTAAAAACAATGACACAGGGACTTTTACATTTCACTGAAAAATAACCATGACTGTTAAATAAATGCATTTATTCTAATATAAAAGACATAGAATATAATAAACAAAATACATAAAATTGCAAATTGTTCTACAATTAAGTAAATTCAATTTAGATAATCGTTTTATAACAGCAGATGCAAACAAATAATGACTATTCAAGCATTAATTATGCATGTATATCTTGATTAGCGTTAATAATACATTATATAAAAGCAAAGATAACATAAAACGTGTTATAAAAATATGAACAGTGTGAGAAAACTGCTAAGTACGTAGCAGATAGCAGTTAATGTCGAGGTGAAGTCAATGACTGCAGAATCATAGAATGAGCAAGGAAGTGGCGTATATTAATACTCTTATTAATTATGAGTGATAGCAACATTTAACTGTTGTGGCAATGAGGCATGCGCGCGCGCAGGGCGGATTGCGCCGCGCACGTTGATGTCGTTTGTTCTAACGCTTGCCTCGGCGCAAATTATGAGACTCGCGTCTTTGTTTAAGAACCATTTTTCATGTTACTCATAACTTATTACAATAGATTTACCTACACTATTGAAAGGCTTACAACATTTTGAGGTTAATGATTCAAAAAATCTATTTCAAATCTACATTAATGAATAGTAAGACGAGCAGTCAATCATTTATCATAATCAAACCATCAATACGGAAGTTAGTAACATGATGTGAAGCATGGCTGAACTACAGTAAGAGCTTATCAGTAGGCTTGGTGGATATAATACTGTATATAATTACTGTGTTTAGCTGGATACAGTCTCTTGGAGACATTAGAGAAACATGTTATGGTGTGGGATGAAGCTATAAATAAAAGTAATCTACAGGTGACTGTGTAAGATTTATAGGTTCATCCATTACGGATATTAATTCACTTCACTTTGCAGGGTGAGCTACATTTTAAATAGGTATTAATAAAAAGAACAATGACCCTGGCATTAATTCTGCGGAGGTGCCTCTATTTTACCACTATCTATATTAATGGTGTTCGTATGCCCAAGGGATTTTTTCAACGGATGGGCAGCAGCATGACGTTCTATACGCTAAAAAGTTCACGTCAAGCTGAAATCACGATAAAGAAAGAAGCCATTTTTTATTCATTTTAATTGCCATCGCCATTATAATCACCTGTTTTATACGGGTGGTCTTATTTTTACTGTAAACTGATCGATATTTATGAAAAGCAGTTCCTACAAATAACATTTTAATTTCCCGCCGGAATAACACAGGATCAAGAAAAGTGTTCTGTCTTGACTTCTTTGTCACAAGAACCAAGGGAATTAACCTCTAACTTTTCCAAGACGACTTTCTTCGAGGAAAACAACGCATGCCATAGTTTGGAAGATTTTTGTTTTAACTGAAAAGTACCAAAAATACAGACAGTGTTGGTTGTTTAAAGTGGGCGAATTTGGTAGAACATTGCATTTTCATCTGATATGATCTTCAAGCTGGACACATGATCGACTGCCTGTACACAACTACACATATATTTGACATGTTTAGCGCAATTTAATTAATCATGTTTTCACCTATTCCTTTCTTTAACATTGTGTTTGTTGCTATTATGTTGCGTCTATTTCGAATTATCGTTTCCTATTCTATATTATTCAGTCAATTTTCTTCTTCATAATAAAGTGATTAGCAAATGCAACTTGACGTTACATAATTTTTATTTAATTGATAGGCTGTATCGCTGTGGCGGTGTGCTCCGGCGCAGCAAAAAGCGAAGTTTCCGCATTGCGGGCGCAGATCGCCGCCCGCGCCACTGCAGCCTGCAGGGAGAGGGAACATTTCCGCGCCGCCTGCAACACGAGCGGAGGGAAACCTCAACATTTTGTGTTCCCAACAAAGAATGCATTCCCTATTGTATTATCCAAACAATTTTAGAAAATCTTACATTCAGTATGTAGGGTTATTGCTAGCTGATGTTTTTTGTTAATCCTCAGAACCCAATCTTTACAGTTTAATCTACTTTACATATCTGTACTGTTTGTTTGTTTAAATGTTTGTAAAATATCTCTGGGCGTACTGATCCGATTCAAACAATCCGATTTAATATAAATCACTGCTAGATGTTTAATTTTTATCAAACCTCTATGCACGGTTCTTGTGGGAAAGGCTACGGAAGCGTAGATGTGAAAAATGCTAGTTACTTATGTATTGTATCAGCGCAAAATTGGTAGATGTAGGTAGGGACCCTGCTCTTTTTTTGCCCTACCCTAGTAACTTCTAAGTATCATGTCTGTGTACTATATATGATGTTTGTAAACTCTATCATCTGATAAGATTGCAAAAAAATCATGAAAACCTTAAGTTCATCATAAGTATTTAATTTATGCGTGTTGTGTTGCATGCACAATACAAGTGGAATTGTAACAAGCGTAGCGCGTAAAAGATAACTTCCAATTGTCTGTTATTAGATGCTTCCTCAGCTATTTATCGATAAAATAAAATAAAACACATAATTAAAAAATACAATTCAACATAAAAACATGGTGGTAAATAAATTAAGAAACAAAAATTGTAGTGTCGGTTTTATTTTTTAGTTAATTTGGTATTATCGAACCAGACAAGCAGGACCATTAATAACTGTTACTGAATTATTGAAGCTGAAAACATATTTCCATGCAGCACGAATTTATGATGAACTAGTAATGAGCTGACACGGTGATAAAATAGCGGTATATGTACTGAAAAAAGACAATTTTGAAAACTCGTTTGCAAACCGCAGGAACGTTTTAGTTCTCGGTAAACCTATAAATAGCGTTCGATTTTACGACACGTGTGGTTGACGTGAATAACAATAAAGTGCATTGCGTGGCGGCGGTGGTGCCGCAGGTTGCCGACGCCTGTCGCCAGCGCCGGCTAGCGGTTCGCAAGGTTTAGGTTCACTCGGGTTCATTGCCATAGTTTTGTAACCCTTCTTGTGTAACTCGCTCTCGGACCTTCGCACGCACCTCTCACTTGGACTCATTATTGCACTTATTTACTTTTCTCGAAATGCCCATTCTATACCCCGCTCTAACGTGGCGCTCTGTCGTTTAACGTTTTACGGTTCAATCTCAATGTTAAATAATATAATTAGTAAGCCGAGTAAGACGTGTGACAGAACAATTCAATCTGTAGGCCGTGACGTGGGTGTTTGATTAATCGCGTGGGTTTGGTCACCATTTGTTTAATTATAGGCCTCCATTTATTGTGAGCTATTATTCATATTTTGCAACATTCATTATATTTAAGTACAGTTACTTCGACGTTACAGAATACACAGACAAATTGACGTTGCCACTTAAAAATAAGTGACATCACAATTATACGGTTCTTGACCTTTTGACTGTTTAATAAATTTCTGATATTACATTTTTATAAAATCTACATCATAATACAGGTAAATATTGACATTAGAACAATATGCATATTTAACACAAATCCTTGCATTTATTAGCCGGTCTTTGACTTCAAGGGATTCAATAACATTCGTCACGTGAAACTATTACAGTGTCAATATAAGCGTGATCAGTGATGTATGATGTATTATTATATCAGCGTGGTTGTTTGAACGTGATGGTGTTCCATGGTGTGGGTATGGGTATAATGTACATGCGGAATGTTTAATTGAGCAGTCGTGTAGGCTGCGGTTCCGCGTCTAGCGGCCGTCGACCCCGCAGCCTTTCGAGAGTATCGAACCGCATGGATTACGTCACCGCGCAAGCCTCCCCCCCATGCCTGATCACCGCGCCGCGACGCCTAGTGCCAACTGACGAACGAGCCATGGAATATTCCTACACTTCTCTATTGCCCAAAAAAAATGTTCGTTAAACTTTTTGCCGAAGGTCCCAAGTTCAAAATCGATAGCTCAAATTCAAGGTTGACTTTTTTATGCTGTAGAGATTTAAACCTATCAGGTATTTTTTGCGTTTAGAAATTAATAAGATTCAATATAAGTTTTTTTGGAAGTTTTTTTGTCGAAGAACGCAATTAAGCTCGGACAGACAATGTTTTCGTAGCAAGGTAATGAACGCGCTACGCCGTAGTCGTTCAAACTCACGCAATAAAGCTGTAGCGCTCTCAAACATTTTGGGCACAAAGTTTGGCGCTTGAACTTTCGTTGGTTACGCTCACTCAGTCGATAAGGTAAACATCATCCAGTCAGCGGCAGTCATCGACCCCGGCCGCTCGCAAGGCCACTCGCTTACACAACTCGCCACTAAATTTTTATTGACTTACTTCTTTTGGACCCCTTTAATTATTTTAACTTAACCGATCTAATCGACTTTTGTGCGCACTGCATAATATAATTGACTTGACAAGTGCGTAAAGCGATGATAAATTATGCAAATGATGTTGAAAGATATAACTGTTCGAGTAACTGAACTTAACATTCTCCTTACAGAACCATTTTATTTTGAAAAGCTCTTTGTTTTGAGCGAACTCATACTAAACAACGACGTTGTTCTGAATACAGTGAACTCGAGCGATCGCTCGTGTAAGCGGTGCCGCGGCCGCAGCGCGAGCAAGCAACAAAAGTACTTTCGGCCGAGTAACGGGACCGCGCGGAGAAATGCTCTACGAAATCGAAACACGCGGTCCCGTTAGACGGCCCTCGCCCTAAGAGCCTGCTGGGATAATCTTGGTACATCACAGCCGACGATCCGCCGTTACCTCGTATTAGTGCTCGTAATTTCCGCTGTACTGGTTTAGTGCATAGTTTTCGTGGTTGGCAGTAATTTTGCCAAGTAGTCGAAGTCAGTTTAAGATGAGACTAGACTCCCGTTGTTATATACGTGAGGCAAATTGATAACAATCATGAGCATTGTTAATTTATTACATACAGCCATCCTTACAAAATCACAAACATTTACCGTTACTTTGAAAGTTTGCGAAGAACCTGAAATGTTTTGTCATGTAATACAGCATTTCTAAACAACCTTTTTACGCATCCATTTACAGTACTAAAGTTAATAAGATTCGCCTGACATAATTGGTACATTCAACTTCAATTAAAGCATGTTACAAGAAAGTATTCTGAAATCATAAAAAAACTCAAATAACTTCCAATCGTGAACTCTACATGGATGGCCGAACGGAACTCTCTATGTCGCCATCTAGTGGCATTTATAGAGACTACTAGTCGACTCTACCTCTATGTAGAGTCGAGTAATCGTAAAGTCGTGAGTCGTGCCTTGTGGTAAAGCTGCTCTAGTATATTCGAATACACAGTAGCTCAGCAGTTCTAGTGATATCCGACAGGTGGCGGCACTTCAAGATTTTATAAAAAAATATTGCCAATTGTATTATAAATTTATTGAATAGGTATAATAAAACTGGTCGTCATAAAATAAATAAAGCGATCAAATCTTGATGTTTTCTTATCTGTGTTGTGTAAACATGTTAAATAATAGTAACATACAATATATAATTTCTTCATTAAAACAGGTGCACGTGTGTTTATCGAAGCTTTGGTAATAAACTGCAACTGTGAAACAAGCAGGTAGTACCTACAGTATCCCGTTGTTCGGATGCACCATGATGCATGAACTTAGGATGACATTGATAAGACGTTTTTGTTATGTTGAAAACGAGTCCTACATAACTATTCTTCCACAGTTACAGCATCATTGATATGAAGCAATGCACACTACTGTTTTGATCGTATTTTGTTCTGAAACTTAGTAAATTCTCTACTCGTCTCAAGGTAGGTCCTTGAGACGAGTATCTTATTTTTGTATTAATAATCCACCAAAGGAAGGAAAAATAGGGGAAATAATTCGTGTATAAGCGAATTTTGGCATAGTTGTAGGGAATGGTTAAACAATATACTAAGAGAGCCCGCAGACACAATGGTGAGTACGACTAAATTGTGTCCTTTAATAATTTAATCGTCCAACTCTTTGATTGTGAATAATCGGGAGGGAATCTTGATTCTGATACGATTGGTATCCAATTTATTAGTTGGACGATTTAGTTGTACAAGAAGTGCGGGCTAGCGTATGTCACTTGGTATACTCTTCGATTTAGTCGGGTAACTTATAATTGTAAATCTGCGGCCTCTCTAAAAGTACTAGAGGGTGGGGGTGAAGCTATCGGGTGGAAGGGGGTGTTAAGGTCCCTTTTTTAGTTTTTCGTAAATAACTCGTAATCGGTGGCCCATAGTAAAAATGTTCTTCTACATAAAATTATCTACAAAAAGATATGTTTACTTATTCCCCAGGATCAATATTTAATGAGAAATGGAGGTAAGTAGATGGACAATAAATAGTATTTTCTTTAAGAATGGCACGTATGATCATAAAAACAAAATTCCTAATTATATTCCAAAACTAAAATATCATCCTCATCATCGTCATCGTCGACGGTAACTTCGATGGGGGCTCCGTTAGTGCATGAGCCGGAGCATACACCGCGGACACTGGAGCCGCATTGCACGCCACACCCAGTCGTGTATCGGCAAAATTTGGTGTTGAGAATGGAGCCAGGTGCCACTGGGTCGTTGGTTTTCACTGTTTTTAGCATGCCATCGTCCCTTCTGGCCCATCCACGTTGTTAAAAACAGAAAACTTGACTTGACTTGATTCGATAACTTGAGTGATTAAAGATACCTGTAGGTATACTCTGAACGAGTGCTACTTCAAAGCTCCTTTGGTAGGAGGAAGAGTGGCCAGATCTGATTTCAGCTTCATCGATGCTCTCAAAAAAGCTGAGTAGCGGTTTTTATTGAAATTTTGTTCCAAGGCAAGCGATTGATAAATCGCCAGAATACTCTCAGGCTCACTGAAAAAGACTGTCATTTTTTAGATCAGGTCTAGTTTAACTGTGAACAGCTTAGCAATTCCCAGTTTGCTCTTTCCATGTGAACAAAAACTCTGGAGAAACTGAAAAAACTGTGGAGAAGGAGAATTGTCTTGGCAATGGAAGCTCTTGAAGTTGTCGCACTGAAAATAATTTGGTCTCCTCTTCCCACGCCCTGGTTTCATAAAGAACAGCATTAGTGGTGGAGCTAATCCTATGGGGAGGACTATCAAGTCGACATCCTCCCCAACTATAACAACGGTTGGATGTACGGCAGTCTTATCCAACCCGTCACGTCAACGATGATGATTATGTTTTAGTTTTAGAAGATAATTAGAAATTTTGTTTTTAGGATTATACGTGCCATTCTTAAAGCAAGTGTATTTTTGTATTGTCCATCTTCTTACTTCTATATCTCTCTCATCTCATTAAATATTGATTCTAGCGAAAACGTGTACAGGATCTTTTTGTAGATAATTTTATGTATAGATTACTAATGTAGAAGAACATTTTTTTGCTATAGGTCACCGTTTACGAGTTATTAACAAAAAACTAAAAAGGGACCTTCACCTACACACCCCTCCACCCGATAGCTTCACCCCCACCCTCCAGTACTTTTAGTATGTTGTATGAAACACCATTCCCTACAACTATGCCAAAATTCGCTTATACACGAATTATTTCCCCTATTTGGCAATTTTTGGACTTCGCTTGGTGGACTATATTATGATTAAGGTTCGGTAGGTGAGGCGCGTGGGCCTTTTAAAGCTTTCCTCCAACCGCTACCACTCATATTCAGCACTTCGTCGCGTATATAAGATTCCCAAACAAGCTGTCCATCTTTTGTTGTCATGCTTTCGGCTCATAAAACTCATAAAGAATTATACAAATTGACGACTACGTATGAAGAAGCAATTGCCATTCTTTCTTGACAATAGTGTTGTACTGCTGCAGCTATAATTTATCGAGGCTATATACAACGAGTAACAGAAAGAATAAACGCAATACATCTTAAGGTGTCATTGTACTCATCATTATGAACAACTTTCACTATGGGACCAACACTGAAATCGCGAAAAAAAATGACTGCCCCATACATTTATGTGTGCGCAACTCGAAAAAATGTACTGCACAGCTGATCTTTTTTTTTCGCGATTTCGTGTTTGGTCCCATAGTAAAAGTGGTTCATTATGATGTGTAGAATGACCCCTTAAGATGTATTGCGTTTATTCTGTTACACGTTGTATATAACTTTAGATCTACAAAGGGGTTGGAACTTTACGGAGGCAGGTTCATTAGGTACATCTGGCTATTTTAACCCTCGCATTCAATGATTTTGATTCTGGTAAAACAAATAACTGGCCTCTATCTTTTTTCTATAGATTTTCTTGTGTCCAGATTACTCGTGTATGGTTCTTTTGCACTTTGTAGTATTTTTATTGGAAAGTCGGTTAGTTGTTACACTACAACTACATAACCTACCAATTTGAAAAATCCACCACAGTTAGTTCATAACCGCATTCGTAATCTTAATCCTGAAAATACGGTAGAATAATTATTGTTGTGCGTTGAGGAGTTGCATTTTTTGTTTTTTCATCATCAGACCCATGGAGATGGTCAATGATAGAGTGGATTTGCAACGTTTATGTTCCTAACAAATATTTTTAAACACGGTTCAATAGTGAAATTCTTCAACGGATGGTTATTTAACCATATTTACTCTTCAGCTACTCAACCAATCATCTGTTCCACACCATATTTAAATGGGACAAACTGGAACACATTTCCAATAAATCTTTCAATCTGACGCTTCTCAGAAACCCTCCGAATGATTTTGAATTAATGATTTTTAAAAAAATTAATTGATCATTAACTTTTTTCTCAATGGAGAGTTTGTTTGGTTCATAGTTTCATGCAAACGTAGGCCTTAAGTAGCACTCCACCCAGAGCGGGAGGGGTCATTTGATGATTTCCCATCCTCAAAAAAAAAAAAGACCTTAAGTAGCACCACTTTGACTGATCTGTCACCGTTTCCTTTTTACAGTTCTTGAACGGTTGATTGGCCGTCACTTAAGGCTTGTATTCATGCACAATCATATTTATACTGTAATTCATGCCAATGACCTTGTGCATTTGGGCGGAGCTAACTACCGCTCTCCGCGCCACTCCGCTACCCGCATGCATCCAACAGAACGATGCGCTGCGGCCCGCGCCGCCACGCGCGTCGTCGCGCCTAGTCCCGTCACAGAGTATCGAAATCACAGAAGGTCAAATCATCGTGAAAGTTAAATTCATTTTTTATGTGTACCGCACATAAAGTGGTCTAATTTTGTTTTTATTTACTATCTATTGAAATGGATGTACTTTTCGGGCTACAGTTACGAATAAATTTGTCAAACGCTTCGAGGCGGCGGGTAGTAACTATAGGTACCTTTACTATATATCAGCCTGGCTTGAAACATGAAGTACAGAACTTGTGAACTAAATTATCTATATAAATAAATAAAAATGAACGGCCAAATCTCCTGCTAAGCGCAAGACTCGAGAACGGTCGGACCAATTTCGGCTAATATTTTTATCAAATTTTTGTTAAAGTCTGAAGGTTTCTAGGTAGGTCAGGTAGATAGCTAGGTAGGTAGTATATAAGTAATTAGCACTAGTGTAGGTATGTCATTTTATTTGTTATATTTTTTAAAACCAATAGATAAAAACTAAAATTCACTGAAATTTAACTTCCTTTCACCGAGTATTTTCATTCTTTTGGCTGGTTGAACTTCTTCATCTTCACTTATTTCTCCGTGTTCCCATATATTTACTTTTGAAAATTTCGATAGCCAGACAAAATCTTGTTCTATGTTTTCTTTTTTTTCTTCTTCGTTCTTGTTTTGTTCATTTTTCTCTTCAACCTTTTTTTCTTTGCTTATTACTATTTCCTTCTCTTTGATATTTTTTTCTTGCTCTTGTACATCGTCTTCTTGTAATTCATTTTTTGTTGGTTTATATAATTTTGTTTCCCTTTTTGGGTAATTTCTTTTTATTAGCGCTTTCTTCCACCGCTTTTTCTATATAAAAGGGTCTCTAATTTTAATTTTTCTCTTGTATCTTGGATCAATAAGTTTCGGTAATATGCAATCCAAATAAAAGCTAGTTAATTTATTTTCCATTGAGACTTTCCAGAACTTGTCATCTTTTTCTATAATATCGATTTTCATAGGAATACATCTTACCCAGCCATATTCCAAAAAGGCATCTTGTTCTTTTGGTTATGTGAAGCTGACCCTGAATTTGGTAATACCAATTATGATTGGTATCGATAATAATCGTACCAGTTTTATAAAAGGGTTATTTTTTTTAGTAAACTTCGGTAAGCTTCGGTAAACTCAGTTGGTGAGCTGCAACAGGCCATTTAATTTCTACCACTTTGTTCTCCTTCAAATTCAAATTCAAATTATTTATTTCAAATAAACCATTCACAGGCACTTTTGAATTGTCAAGGTCGGTCATTCAAAAAGATGAAGCTATTTGCACGTTCCAAAGCGTAGATCTCTATGGAGAAGAACGTGCAAGAAACTCCACGGACACTCTTTTAAATTATTTTTCTTTACAATTTTATGGTTACATCATTCCTGTTGAAATTATACAAACATATATGTGAGAACGATGTAAAAAGAAATGCACGTTAAAGTATCCGGAGTAAAAAAATAAAAATCAACAACAAATTAAAATAACAAATCATTAAAATAAACCGTGGCAGCCGAGAGATGACCAGTCCAAACTGACGGCGTCCGTTCACGAACATGACGCACGCGCTAGCACCATTCGGCTCAACCATATTTAAGGGAGCCAAATGACCCAACACATGCGCCACCATCAGGTAGACTTTTGAGTGAGCATGACACTCCCAACCGCCAGGGCAGTCAAGTCAATTAAAAAATAAATAAAAGTAGTATAAGGTTCACAGTACTCACACATGTGCTGTTAATTAATGAATTTATACAATGCTCATTACATTGAGTCTATACAATGAAAATATAATGTTTTACAGTCTTCAACGGGTCCAAAAATATTTATAAATGCCAAAAGATTAGTTTGTGCGGCCTAGTAACTGTGGAGCTGGACCGGCATTGAGCCAAGCATTATTATCTTCAATATAATCCCCCAACTTATAATATGCTTTCTTGCATAGTGTGCGTTTGATACAAGATTTAAATTTTGATTCATTCAGTTCTAATATATTAGGATGTATTTTATTATAACATTTTAAACAGTACCCCATGAAAGATGAGGCTACTTTAGCTAGTCTGAAACTTGGTTGAACTAGTTGATCCCTATTTCTAGTAATATAATTATGTCTGTCGCCTCGTCTACTAAAAAGATGGAGATTCTTTCTAACGTACATAATGTTTTCATATATATATTGACAGGGTACCGTCATGATGTTAATATCCTTAAACAGTTCCCTTAGAGAATCACGTCGGCGGAGATTGTATATCGCTCTTATAGCTCTTTTCTGCAGAATAAAAATAGACTCGATATCTGCAGCCCGTCCCCATAGTAAAATACCATAAGACATGATACTATGAAAGTAACTAAAATATACTAATCTCGCGGTATCAATCCGTAAATTGGCGGATTTTTCTAACAGCATATGCCGCTGAACTTAGCCGTCCTGCAAGAGATGTTAAATGAGGACCCCATTGTAGCCTAGAGTCAACCGTAATCCCCAGGAAAACTGTTCTATCGACGAATTCCAGTTTCTCCTTGTTCAACACTATGTGACAATCACTACTATTGACATTTGGTAAGGAAAATCTTATGCACTTAGTTTTTTTCCCATTTAAAACTAAATTATTAGCAGTGAACCAATTTTGGACCTGCAGAAGGGCGTTATTTACGTCCTCAAGATTATTACTACGTCTGTTTATCTTAAAAATCAAAGAAGTATCGTCGGCAAACAAGACCATGTTTAGTTGGTTTTGCAATAAATGGGGTAAATCATTGATATAAACTAGAAATAAGAAAGGACCTAAAATCGATCCCTGCGGGACGCCCATTTTCACGTTTAATCCCGACGAATTAACACCGTTTATTTGGACTAATTGCTGTCTATCATTCAAATAAGTTAGCTAAGTTTAACGCTGTTTTGCCTAGTCCGTAATGCTCGAGCTTCATGAGTAATGTTTCGTGATTTACACAATCAAACGCCTTAGATAGGTCGCAGAAGATGCCTATGGCGTCTTGCGCCTCTTCCCACGCATTAAAGATATGTTTTAGTAAGGTGACACCGGCGTCAGTTGTACAACGTCCTTTGGTAAAACAATACTGTTTATCGTGTAAGATGTTATTTGTGTTAAAATGATTAAGCATTTGATTAAGCATTACCTTTTCGAATACCTTGCTAAATACTGGCAATACGGACACCGGTCTATAGTTATTTGTGTCTTTACTGTCCCCGGATTTAAAAAGTGGTATAACTTTACTGTATTTGATCAGATCCGGAAATACTCCTTGATCCACAAATAAATTAAATATTAAAGCTAAATACGGCGCTATAGTCTCAATAATTGAGGTACATACTTTGACAGACAATACTCACAGGTCTTTTGTCAATTTAATCTTGATTTGTTTAAAAACCTTGAGTACTGTTATGGGGTTTATATGTTTAAACTCAAATTTAGTTGGGCAGGCTGACACGTTGGCCTGTAATAAATCAAAAGCCAGCGAAGGCGAGGAGTTTAAGGCTTCAGTTGTTTCAATAGGGATACTGGTAAAGAAATTTACAAATTCTTGAGCAACTTTCTTGTTATCGCTAATAAGACCATGAGGAGTCTCCAATGTGTAATCAGTATTATGTCTTTTGTTCCGCTTTGTTTCATTATTAATTGACACATATATACCGTCAGGAATAGCGCCTAAATATGGCAATTAGTCGTCAATAAATAAACCACATGGTTGTATTTGTATAACTAAACCAGTGTCTTTTGAAATTTGCTCAAGAGTAATTTTATAATTTCCAGTTCCATGTTTTATTGATTTAACGTGATTAATCCGCCCATGTACCACTATGTACATAAAGTTTAAATAAATTAATTAATTAATGCTTTCGTTATATAGTAAATATTTTACTAGGTTATTACAACTGATATTTGAACGCCTCTTTATAATGCGACCGAAGTTAGAGGCGGTTAATAGTCTCCTTCCCATTTCCAGCCATTCACTGCTTATACTCTGTGAAATAGTTTGTTTTTCAATTTTTCCTCTTTATTCTTTGCTTTTCTTTAAATTATTGATGAAAGTAATTTTTTCTTTCTCAATTATTTCTGGAACTATATCCTCTCTAGCAAAATTTTTAATATCTTCCCCTTTCGCTAAATAACAATCTATTCCTTTTTCTCATGGATTTTGTTTTAAAGTATTTATTTTAGACTAAAAGTCATTGCGCAGACATGGTCCTTCTGTGATCATTCACTACTCTATGACACACAAGCATTATACCTACGACTTTGTTTGAATATAGGTATTTTATAAACAGTATCTATCTACTTTTATGAAAAGTAGATAGATACTGTTCTAGATAGATACTGTTCCAGAAAAAAACCGATCAAGTGCGAGTCGGACTCGCGCACGGAGGGTTCCGTCTTCCGTACTATTATCTATAAAAAACGGCAAAAAAATCACGTTTGTTGTATGGGAGCCCCACTTAAATATGTATTTTATTCAGTTTTTAGTATTTGTTATTATAGCGGCAACAGAAATACATCTTCAGTGAAAAGGACATGGCTAAATGGAGAATGGACGATTGCCCTTAGAATGTATAAACATGGTACCTAGCAATATGTAATGCTGAATAGCTGATTATTAGTATTTCTTTTAAAAAATGTTTCAGGAACTGTTTATATCTTTGCAATCCTGAAAATAAAATCATGTTACTCCTACGTCAATACGTATCGAAAAAACTTCAAACAAACGGCATTGCTATGAATTTTTGCGTAGGCGTTTGAATGTATCTGCAATTTTATTGATAAATTGTATATTGATATAGCGAGCGACCCACCCCGATTTCGCACGGTGAAACTTACTTATCTAACCTACTTGAGTAAATATCTACAAAGGGGTAATTGCACCAGAAAACATGATACAACTTCATTTCTGCAATCCGCGAAAATACGCTCCCGCTCGCGCTAAATATTAAACTCTCGTAAAGCCTTACTACTTATCCAAATGAGTTGAAATAAAGACAGTTTTCACAGACAATTTAAATAATGGTTAAACATATTTGTAAAGATAAGGATTAATATTAACTGACCCAAACAAACTAAAGATTATTGAATTTCAGGTAAGTAAACAATTCTGCAGTAGGTATGTACTTTATCAAATATTACTCACGTTTTAAGCTGCACACGCAAGAAAAGCCCTCAGGATTTTTCTGACTTGATTTACATTCAATAATACCTACACGAATGTACACCTAAACCTTCCGGAAGAACCAATCTACCTCATAAGCAGTGACAACCCCATCAAAATCTCTTTCTACATTCGTACAGACATACAAACGCGCCAGGGGGACTTAGTTACCTAGTATGTGTTGATTGATAAATCCAGCTTTAACAAGATAACGAACGCACTGCGTAACCAAGGAAATAAAAGATTACCTATTGAAATAAAACAGCAAAAATACGATTTATTTATTTATTCAATATTCTGTGTGTCTTACAAGAACAAATTATCAAAAAATGAAGCTGATAATGTGTTCTGCAGTGCGATTCTGTAAACATGTCGAAGTGACACTCGGGCGGGGTGCACAACGGGTCAGTTGTCAAACCATACAAATAAGATGGAATGACAGCTCTGCAGTGCGATTCAGCCGGTCGATTCTGTCGACATCTCACGGTGTAACCCTAGGCGGAGTGAACGACAATAGAGCTGTCATTCCATCTTATTTGTATGGTTTGACAACAACAACATCGTGCACCCCGCCCAAGTGTTCACTTCGACATGCTTACAGAATCACACTACTGCAGTGCGATTCTGTAAACATGTCGAAGTGAACACTTGGGCAGGGCGCACGACAGGTGAGTTGTCAAACCATACAAATAAAATGGAATGACAGCTCTATTGTCGTTCACTCCCCCTAGGTGAACACCCTGAGATGTCGACAGAATCGACCGGCAGTTGTCGTTCACTCCGCCAAGTCAGGGCCAGAGCCTGCCTGAGTTGCGGATTTTGTTCGAAAGAGTTACCGCGGCCCTGGAACGCAAAAGGCACTAGGAGGAGCACGGATGGGTTTTAGTCGGTAAGAGTCTGACACTCCCTTCCGCTCCACCCAGAACGGAAGGGGTCATTTGATGATTACCCATCCTTAAAAAAGGGGACATAAATGAAAGTGTACAGAATTATCGAGAATGTCTCAAAATAGTTTTTTAGACCGTTCCAAATTTAAGTGTAGTTTTTATAAAAACTGAGGAGCTAGTGTGTGTGTATTCCCAGCGGAAAAAGGTCGATTTTCTTAATTTCAGTTAAGCAGATATTTAGTGTATGACGTCGTGTAAATGTGTATGGTAAGTACGAATTTGTGCATCCAACCATTGGGGAGTTATTCAACAAAAACTGTTTCCGCTGGAACTACGTCATCCCAGCGGCACTTTTTTTTTCCTATGGACGTACAAGAAAAAAAATACATGCAATAATTAGTGTGTGACGAGAGGTAAATGTGTATGTTTAAATGAAATTTGTGTGTCTTAAAACTTCAAAGATATTCAAGTTTCCGCTGCGCTGACGTTTGGCTATTTGATGGAAATCATATAAATCGGTTTAGTGCAGAGTTGATTTTATGCACGTTGCTATGAATTTGTGTATAATGTTTGTGAAAACAGATTTTGAAAAAAGCATACCGTTTAGGAGATATACACGTAAAGGTGAAATATGGTTATTAGGTCTTAGTACTTAAAATAGGAACTTTAGAGCCTAACTTTTAACGTTCATTTGTATCTTTTATGGGTCTACAACGTCTTGCCAAGTTTCATTTATGTGCGCTTAGTAATTAATGAGCAATAGCATAATTTACTACGAATGGACCACTATATTTTATGACATACGATTGTAGGACTTTTTAATGGAAAAGCAAAATAAAACATATTCCACTATTTAGTGTATTAATTCAACTATTCATATGTAAAATTTCAGCTCATTACGCTCAATTATTAAAGAGATATAATAAAAATACCAAAACAACCGAATTACATGGATAAACCGACCAAGTTTGAATGGCTACAAAAAAGCGGCCGTGCAGTACATAGAGCTAACGTTCTAGAATTTCCAGTATAGTATCGTTATCGTGTTTAATAGATTCGTACAGGCGCGTACACAATCGTTTCGCAGAAAATAAAACAACTGCATTAACTTTGTACTCTTAAAATTATTTATTAGTTACTGACTATTATTAGTATTTTGTTCGTAGTGAACGGACGTATCGAACAATATTAATATAAACAAATAATCACTTGCGAAATTGTGACCTAGTTTTTGTAAATAGCCGGTAGTAACGCAAACTGACTCATCCTTTTGTTTTATGTATTGTGGTTTTACGAAGATGATCAGTGATTAACAAGCGAATTATCTGTTACACAATGGGGGATAGTCCCTTCAGCCCGAGAAGTAGGTGTGCTCGCTCCCCGCCGCCTACACCCGCACGCACAGCCGCACCCGCTCCTGCCCCTCAAGCACCGAGCCAAAGGCACGATGGTTTAGAAGGAATATCGACACCAGAAATCCAGAACTGGATGACGACCATTGAACAGAGCCTTCACGAGGTATGTACTATTGCAGCAGAAGGTAAACTGAACTCGGACACACAAAAAATGCGCATCAATGCCTTATGCCGGAAGGTTGGACATGGAACATCGCAGATGGCCGTACAGTACCAGTCCATCAAATCTAAAGCCCTTCAATCTCACAATGCCGTGAAAGCTCTTGAAAGCCAACGCTACCTTTCGCAGCAACTTAAGGAGCTCAAGATGACAGTCGGAGACTCATTAAAGCCTGCCCTGGGAACTTCCTTTTCTGATATGGTGAAAAAAGGTGCCAATAATTTTATCCAGCCGTCAAACGTAAGTTCTGTGGCCATTTATCCGCAAGATAAAATGAGGACCAGTGATGAGACAAAGTCTCTCGTCCAAAAAATCATCTGCCCAGAACAGATGAAGCTTCATGTTAGAGGCCTGCGCAAGACCAAAAATGGTGGTGTTATTATCAGCACCGAGACGAAAGACGATATCGAGAAGCTGAGAAAATCGGAGCAGCTAACAAAGTCAGGCCTAACTGTCGACGAGCCTTATAAAAGGAAGCCAAGAGTTGTAATCATAGGAGTGCCGTCATCCATGTCAGAAAATGAGGTTTTCGCGTGTTTGTACCACCAAAATCTTGCCGAGAAGCTACAGGACTGCAGCCTTGAAACGTTCTTGACCTCAATTAGGTTAAGTCATAAATCAGGTAAGAAAGACGCTGAGAACTGCAACTACGTAGTGGAAGTATCGGCAGTCATACGCAAAGCCCTGATGTCAAAAGAACGTGTATTTGTGAATTGGTCATCACGCCCTGTGAGAGACTTTACATTGGTCACACGATGCTATAAGTGTCAGCAGTATGGTCATGATGCCAAGTTTTGTCGGCAGACGTCCTATTCCTGCGGTCACTGTGGCGAACAAGGTCACTCAATCAAAGAATGTCCTAAGCAGGCAGATGAGTCAAAATGCGCTACTTGCTTTCATTTCAAAAAGCCAGACAAGCACAACACAGGCGCTGCTGACTGCCCGGCGAAAATAATGGCCGAAAAGAGATACATAAATTCCATCGATTATGCTGGCGCCTGAGAGCGCCGTTAATAAGCTACTAATTTAGACCAATTAAGTTTTTGTTGTTCAATTTTTATATTTGTATTTTAGTACCATAGTATGATAAACACCATACTTAACGAATTAGATGATTTCTCTGCATCTGAGTCAAAAGTTTGTGAAGCTGAAAATTGCAAACCATATCTTTCCCGATACAAAACTCCTTTGACTGTACCAACTCAAAATATTCGCAGTATTTTTAAGAATTTTGATAGTTTTTGCACCTTTCAACAACGGTTAAACATAAATTGTGACGTTATTGTTTTAACCGAATGCTGGCTTGCCAAGCAATATAACATACCACTAATTCCGGGTTATAATATGTACAAAATTAATAGGAATTACAATCAAAATGATGGGGTGGAGTTTATGTAAGGAATCATCTGAAGGTTTCTGTTGAGGAACCTAATATGCAAGACTGCAACAGTTTGGTAGAGAAGATTGGATCAAACTTTGCAATATTAGCATTATATCGACCTCCCTCCTTTAAAAGTATTAGTAATTTTACTGAATCACTGAATGATGTCTTGCAGAATCTGTCATCCATCAAAAACACGATTGTAATTGGAGATATTAATATCAATATTCTCCCAGGAAGTACTGATACATCAGCTCAGGACTACCTCAACCTATTTGCATATCATGGCCTACTGGGACGCACACAGCTTTCCTACACATCATAGTGGCTCCTGCTTGGATCATGTCATGTTAAAATCAAATTACCCCTCACTTGCACTTGTTGTTAACTCGACAATAACCGATCACAATGCTGCCCTACTAACCCTAGATTGTAACATGCCTAAGCAAAACAATCGCACAATTACTAAATTGAATATAAATAAACTTGAAGAAGATTTGCGCGTCATCAACTTTGACCCAGTCTATAATTCCGCTGACCCGCAGTTTTGTATGTTGTATATAATAGAAAATGTACGACATGCAATTCAGAAAAATACGGTTACATCGCATTTGAGCAATAAAAATTCGTAACATAAAACCTTGGATCACGACAGGTCTTATCCGCTGTATGAAGCATAGAGATAAACTGCACATGAAAGCTAAATCTCACCCTGATAATGTTATGTTGCAACTGTCATACAAAAGATATCGTAATTTTTGTAATGATCTACTCAAAAAACTTAAGAGCAACTACGATAAAACTGCTTTAGAAAAGGCTGGAAGAAATAGTAAAAAGATCTGGAAATGTATTAAAAATATAACTTATGCCTCGAAACAAAATGAGTCATCTTCAGGTTTATTACAAGCGCACTCGTCACAGCTGAAATCTGCTAACATAGCTAATAATTTCTTTGTAAATGTTTTTTTTTTTTTTTATCTTTATTTATTTAGAGGCTTTTGGTTATTTCAAATTCAAATTCAAATTCAAATTATTTATTTCAAATAAACCATTCACAGGCACTTTTGAATTGTCAAGGTCGGTCAGTCAAAAAGATGAAGCTATTTGCACGTTCCAAAGCGTAGATCTCTATGGAGAAGAACGTGCAAGAAACTCCACGGACACTGTTTTAAATTATTTTTCTTTACAATTTTATGGTTACATCATTCCTGTTGAAATTATACAAACATATATGTGAGAACGATGTAAAAAGAAATGCACGTTAAAGTATCCGGAGTAAAAAAATAAAAATCAACAACAAATTAAAATAACAAATCATTAAAATAAACCGTGGCAGCCGAGAGATGACCAGTCCAAACTGACGGCGTCCGTTCACGAACATGACGCACGCGCTAGCACCATTCGGCTCAACCATATTTAAGGGAGCCAAATGACCCAACACATGCGCCACCATCAGGTAGACTTTTGAGTGAGCATGACACTCCCAACCGCCAGGGCAGTCAAGTCAATTAAAAAATAAATAAAAGTAGTATAAGGTTCACAGTACTCACACATGTGCCGTTAATTAATGAATTTATACAATGCTAATTACATTGAGTCTATACAATGAAAATATAATGTTTTACAGTCTTCAACGGGTCCAACAATATTTATAAATGCCAAAAGATTAGTTTGTGCGGCCTAGTAACTGTGGAGCTGGACCGGCATTGAGCCAAGCATTATTATCTTCAATATAATCCCCACACACATAACCATGTTTCACATAACCATGTCAGCCCCATCATAACTCATAACATTACTTAAATATATTTTAACGAACTAAGAGACAAGAGACACTCTATTAGCTAAATAGTTGCATACAAAATTATAAATTTTCATTGCTTCTGCACTAGAGGGCTTAGACAAAAAACATTGAACAGCACCTAAATCTAACTTATTTATTTTTAACTCTGCCAATAAGGTATCTCTTTCTCTGCGATTACGGACACATTCCACCAACGAGTGATGGACATCCTCCACAGACTCGCAGTATTGACAATTTGGACTACTCACTTTTTTCATTAGGAAGCCAAACTTGTTGAGTGGCATGTGTCCGGTCCTTAACCTATGTGCCATTACAATATATTTGTGACTGATTTTCATATCGGCAAACCAGGGAATACGTGGAGGTTCGCATTGCACTGTTTTATACCAAACACCTTTTTCGAGAGATTTTTTATCAAAGTATTCTTTCCAAATGTTATAACAATTTAGTTTATATTTACTTAATAATTCAGAATAGTGGCATTTAACATCAATAGGTATTCCTTCTAAAGCTGATTTTTTCGCGAGTAAATCAACCTCCTCGTTTCCCGGTAAGCCAACATGAGATGGAACCCACTGCAATCTCAGATCTCTATTGCTGCAATTGAACTCATGAATTTGACTAAGAATGGCATAAGCTTTCGAAACACCTCTGCCACCAGAGGCGCATCGAGCAATATGCTGCAAGGCACTCTTGCTGTCTGTGAGTATAACTACCTTATCTAAAACTTTGTTCTTAGCGTATATCAGAGCTTCTGAAATTGCAGTAAGTTCCACTGTCATTATAGTTATATTCCTATTATTAACCTTAAAACAACCTCTAATTTTATCTCCGGGGTGATAGAAGGCTGCCCCTAGCCCACCAGCACTCTTTGAACCGTCAGTTTATATTCTATGCCAATTATCATATTTATTGCGTAATTCACATAAAATTTCATTTTTCAAAATATTATAATTGTAATTATGTTTACTACCTTTAATCGATTCTAGATCACACTTGATAACATTATTTATATGGATGTTAGTAACCCAAGTATTCAATGTAAACATTTCAAGTGGATAACTGGATGATATATCTTCTTCTTGAGTTTTTTCTAATGTTGAAACTAATAGAGGAATTTTCTTTTTTTGCCAAAATCTTTTGGTACGAAGAGCGCTAAGTTCTTTTAAAAGACTAGTAGTAGTATTATTTGACCACGATTGTATTTTTAAGGTGTACTTAATAGCTAAAAACTCTCTCCTAATAAATAGAGGAGGGATACATAACTCACATTCCATTGTGTGAATGGGTGTACTTCTAATAAACCCACCAACAATTCTTAAACTCTGATTTTGGACTTTATCTAACCTGTAAGTGTGCGAATTGGCGCTATTGTCATATAAAAAACTACCGTAATCTATCCTGCTCCTAATTAACGCAATATACAATCGTCTAATATGTTTCGGATGAATTCCCCATGATGGTCCAGACAATACTTTTAATAAATTTAGATACTTTTGTGTTTCTTGACAAGTTTCCTTTATATGTCTTCCCCATCGTAATTGCCTGTCAAGCCACATGCCTAAATATTTGATATTTTCAGTAAAAGTAAGAGGTAGACTACCAATAAATAAATTAATTGATTGTGTTCTAAATCCCCTGCTAAATAAACAGTAGACTTAGAAGTAGATAACTGCAGGCCGATTTCTTGTAACAACCCTACCATGGTGTTTAGCGCCCTTTGCATGTTGATAATGCTATCGTTTACTTGAGATTGACTAATAAAAAAAACAAAGTCATCTGTATACTGAGATATTAATACGTTATTGATGTTGTGGGTAATCTTAGAGGTAACAATATTAAACAGTAGAGGGGACAACGGGTCCCCTTGAGCTATACCTCTATGCGTCCATCGACAAACAATGTCGTGGGTATTGTCCCCTATTATTATAAGACGCCTATCACTAAGAAACATCCATACATATTTAGATATTTTAGAGCCCGCGTTAATATCTTCCAAAGTGTTAATAATTTTACTAACTATGACATTATTATAAGCATTATCTAAGTCGAGGAAACATGCCAAGGTCGAGATGTTTTTAGAAAAACTTATTTGTATATGACAAATTAACCTTACTAACGCATCTAAACTTGAATGAGCCCGTCTAAAACCTGTAGTTTCGGAGGATAACATTTTTTCTTTCTCAACGAACCACTCTAAACGCTTATTAATCATTGTGTGGAGAATTTTGCAAACACAGGACATGAGAGCAATTGGTCTTATCTTAGTAGCTACATTTTCATTACTAACCTTAGGAATAGGAATAATTTTTATCTGTCTCCATTGTAAGGGGATGTAACCGTATGAAAAAATTAGGTTATAAGTATCCAATAAGTAAAACTTAACAATTGTTGGTAAGTTATACAACATTGAGTAAGTTATAAGATCTTCACCAGGGGCGGTGTTTTTTTTCTTAAAACATCTCTGCATTTCTTCATAACTGAAATCTGCCTCCAGAGATGTATTCATCGAATTGATGGCAGGCATCGGGGGAAGTACAGAGTCAGGTGCCAAGTTGCACAATAGTTCCTCTTTTTGTTGGTCTGTAGGTTGAAATGGTTCTTTTTTATAGCCCTTAATCCATCGCATTCGATTCCACATCTCTGTAGCTGTAGTTGTCTCGTCAACACTGTTGCAATAACCACTCCAACTCTGTTGCCTAGCCTGCTGTAAGGCTTTTTTTGTATCAGCAATACATTTTTCAAGAATTGAGAGGTTTAAAGGGGTAGGATTGCGTCTAAATTGTTTGAGCATTAATCTTCTCTGAGCAACAGATTTAGACAGGTTAGGGTTCCAATATGGTTTTGGTCTAAATTTGCTAGTAGGATCGGTACATATTTTAATCAGTGGAATACTCTTATTAGCAGCGGCATTAATTTGATCAATTAAAAAATTATATCTTTCTTGAATATTATTTGTTACTACTATGGACCCGAAGGCTACGGCAAGACACTCATTATACAGCTCCCAATTGACTAACTTATAATTACGCCCCCTAAATGGCCTGCAATTACTGTAAAAATTTAAACTTAATTTTATTATTAAGTGATCGCTTCCTAATGTTTCATTTGTTACATCCCACTTAAAGTTAACAGCGATGTCCGATGACACAAATGTTACATCAGGAGACGATTCCTGTAGTATACCACTCACCAATCTTATTCTTGTAGGGCGGCCATTGTTCAGAGAAATAAAGCCATTCTCAATCGCTGAATCCAAGATTTGTATCCCTCTTGTGTCGTTTTTAAATAACCAATTTGTGTGGTGAGCATTAAAGTCGCCAGCTATCAATGTTTTTTTTAAATTTAAACTAAAAAGACTATCCCAGTCGGACGAGGTAGTGCGTGTACTTGATGGGCAATATATCGATATGACATTCTCCAAATTAGAGCAATTTAGCATTTTTATATGTAACATCTCAATTCCTACATTACCCAATCTAATTACAGATGACTGTACCCTAAGCGACTTGTGAATTACTATGGCAACCCCACCGTACGCATCCTCTCTGTCCTTTCTGTATACATGGTAGCCATTAATGTTAAATTCTTTTTCTCTCTCTAGCCACGTTTCACTAAGAATGGCCAAGTGAATTTTCTCTTGAATTAATAAGCTTTCAAACTCTAAACGCTTAGGCCTAATACTCTGTGAGTTCCATTGGAGTATATTTAACTCATTCACTTTAGCGTTACTGGTCATTATTAAACATATCCCAAATTATCTTAAACCACTCTAATTCTTTAAACATCTTCATGAAATACTTTTTACACTCTTCTACAATACTTTCTAAAATTACAATGATTTTTTCTTTCCTGTTTGTCCTCGACAACACAATATCTTTTATTTTTCCAATTATACTTTTATTTCTAAATCTTTCTCTATTTTCTGTTTCTTCCTCGTTTCCTACTATTAAGTTTTGACTTTCTTCCGCGACTCTGTTAGATTCCGCATCAACTTGCATCTGTGTTTCACTCAGCTTTTCGATATTTCTTTTGTTATTGTTTTTCCTTATTACTTCCGAACTGACTTTACTATTTGTTAATAATGCTTCCTTATATGTTGGCTTATTATTCGATGGCTCTTTGTTTAGTTGTTCATTTATGAGTATCTCAACAATTGAATTTGGTGTGTTATTAATTGAAATGGAGTTTATTTCTACAGTCCTGTCGTTGTTGTCATATTTTTGTAAGTATATATTTAATGCTGTTTTATATGTACAGTTTCTTTGGGACATGAGTAAACGAATTTGTTTTTCTTTAAGGAATAAAGGGCAATTTTTGCTGAGTGACATATGTTCTCCTTTGCAATTGATGCAATAATATTCAGTTGCTTCGCAGTTGTTGTGCTGACCTCCACATTTCGGACAAATGATTTTCTTTGTAGGACACTGTCTGATAAGATGACCATACTTCCAGCAACCCGAGCACTGCGATACAGGAAATACATAGGGCTCGACCTTAAACCTACACCCGTAACTGTAAACGTACGGGGGCAAAGTTGGGCCCTTGAAACACACACGGATAGTTTCGCTGTTTATCCATTTCCCTTCTGTGTAACGTTTCATTCTTTTTACCGAAACTATTTCATAATCACTGCTAAATTCTTTTACCAATTCCTCTTCTTCCACATCTAAATCAATATTTTTAACAACCCCATGAGACATGCTGGTATGTTGTGTTGATTGGCATCTATAACCTAGCTCATTCATTCTTGTACATAGCTTCTTAGCTTCTTCTTCGTTACTAAATTGTAAAATCACTCTATAGGGATTTTTATATTTGATTGCGATGATGCTTCCAATATTTTCTTTTCTTAATAACTTTGCCAGTCCCATTTGTTTTGGCAAGACTTCTTTTGATGTCATACATATTTCGTATTTCTCTTCCGCGAAAAGAAGATTCTCCTTTTCTAAACTAATTTCACTCTCTTTATTTTTAGATATACTTCTATTTAATCGTTTCGGCTTTCTTCTAATAGTTGTAAACTCGTCCTCTTCCTCTTCATTTCCATTTTCATCACTGTCTGGTCTCACTCGTTTTTCGGGTCCAGTACGTAGTAATATCGGACTAGATGAGCGTTTATCACTAGTCTGCTGATCCATTTCCTCAATATCTTCATCACTATTTACACTCAAACAAGGTTCTTCGTCACTTTTACTCATAAATAATTAATTAAAATTACGGAGGGTAGATGTAAAAAACTACTCTTAGCATTGGAACATATAATTAAGTAAGCGTGCGCTCAGACCGGTATGCCGCACGCGACTGATTTTTGTAAATGTTGGAAAGTGTTTGGCAGAAAGAAATCAGGGTCAATCGCCCTATCTAACGAGCAGTCCTATTATGGGCAGCTCCACTTTATCATCCTTTACACTGCTAGATACTGACGAGTAGTAGAAAGTATAATCATGACTTTGAAAGACGACTGTGCAGTTGGCTGGGATAACATATCAAATAAAATTATTAAACAGTTCAGGAATATTTTAGTACCACCACTGGTTTATATTTTTCGCATGTGTCTATCTTTGGGTATTTTTCCGGAGTGCCTCAAAAAAGCAGTTGTTGTCCCTATTTATAAATCAGGCACTAAAGATCAAGTAACCAATTACAGACCTATTTCTTTACTGCCTTCTATATCTAAAATATTGGAAAAAATTATAAACAAAAGGTTGTTCAAATATCTGGAGGACAAATCTATTTTGTCAGAACGACAATTTGGTTTTAGATCTAAACATTCAACTGCCGACGCCGTCCATCATCTGACTGACTATCTGGCTCAAGAACTTGATAAGGGTAACCATACAGTAGGAATTTTCCTGGACCTCGCTAAAGCTTTTGACACAGTTTCCATTCCTATTCTGTTGCGCAAACTTGAGACAGTGGGCATAAGAGGCATTCAGCTAAAACTCTTCAAAAGCTACTTAGAAGACCGTACCCAGTGCGTGAAGATTGGCAGTGTCCTCAGCGCAGACCAAAAAAACACGTCTTTTGGTGTTCCCCAAGGAAGTATTTTAGGGCCCACTTTATTTCTGATTTACATAAATGACCTTTGTAATCTAAAGCTAAAGCATGGCACAATAATATCTTACGCCGATGACACTGCTCTTCTTTTTTCGGCTGAATCGGAACATGAAGTCTACAAGCTAGCGCAAGAAAGCTTCAGTATTGTAAATAAATGGCTTCAGCATAACTCACTAACGCTAAATTCACTTAAGACTCATTATATAAAGTTTTCGATGCGCAAACAAACTTCTTATATTCCTTCAACGTTGTATGCTCATTGTTGTACAGTCCCTGCAGATTGCCCGTTTGTGTGTCCCAATATTAATAAGACTAACAAAATAAAATACTTGGGTGTAATAATTGATGAAACACTAACCTTCAAACCACATATGGAAGCATTAAATAACAGAATTCGTAAGCTGATATTCGTGTTCAAAAAGCTACGATATATTGCCGACCCAATTATAATTAGGCAAGTATACTTTGCTCTATGTCAGTCAATTTTGACGTACTGCATTACCTCGGGGGCTGGAGCAGGTAAAACTTTATTACTACCTATCGAAAGAGCTCAAAGAGCGATTCTCAAGGTGTCTACTTGCCGCCCTTTCCTCTTTCCCACTAACCAGCTATATAAATCTTGTGAAGTACTAACAGTTCGACAGTTATTCATAATGAGCATTGTACTAAAACAACACGCAGCTCTTCGCTACAGCACTGAACTTACAAAAAAGAGCAAAAAGACATAGTTTGCCCCACAAAAAGTACAAAACATGCTTTCACAGCCAAATTTTACGTTTTCCTTGGACCACTACTCTATAACAGATTAAATGCAAAAGCAAGCATCTATTCGCTAAGTTTTAGAAATTGTAAGAAAACTCTCAAGGTCGCTCTTCAAAGTTTGTCTTATGAAGATACAGAGAAGTTGTTAGCTGTATTGAAATAAAGATAGTACCTACCTAGTGTTATACTTATTTTTAATTAAATAGCTAAGTTACTATACTAAGATTTTAGAAGTATGTTTAGAATTTATTTTTATTTTTTTACCATTTACACCATTTTTTCACATACCTTTATAATGACTATTTTACTTTTATTTTTTACCGTGATTTTTTTTCGTAATGTTTACCTCATCTCGCCTGAAACACAGGATCTCCTAGTTCAGGCACATTGTCACTTGTGAACTTGACATAGATTTAAGCAAAAATGTATTTACTGTTTTACCACATAACTTGAATAAATATTTATTTATTATTATTTATTATTAAAATTAAAAAACATTATTAACAAAGTAATAATAACATCAAATGAAATCAAATTATTGTTAGATTTATTGTGCCGCTAACAACGCCACCACACATTGATATAAAGAATCAGTCTTTTATTAATAAGAAATACGTTGCCTACTGTAAAAGCTCAAATACTTATGTATAGGTAAATCTTAGGTATTAAGTACCTACTAGTAAATTTTCGGAAGTTGGTCTTCTCGTTCGAGCTTTTACAGCAACAAATAAGTATGTCTTACAATCACAGAATCACAGATCAGTACTAAGTAATTGACTCAATTTGAAAGTAGGTTTATAGTGTAGTGCAGTACCGACCTACTTACCTACGTTCTAGCGTATATTCTTACGGGAACATGAATACCTACGGGAACGGGAATTCCACCGGGAAAAAACGGGATATGCGCGTACGAAGTCGCGGGCAACAGCTTGTATTATATAAAAATGCGGGCGGGGCTTGACTGTTGTTCTGTGTTTCGCGCTTGCAATGCCTGACAGGTTAAAAATAAGTAGGTACCTACGTAATATTATTGCGGGATTATACCTATTAATTGTGGTTTGAATAAATGCAAACAAGAACAAACGAAATTCTCGTCTCACACTTCAAAGTACCTACCTAGAAAATAAAAGGTACCTACCTAGACATATTATTCTTAGAAACAAGTTCGAATAAGAGACTGCAACTTTTGAACAGCTGAACCAAATTTCATCAAATAACTATAGGTATTTACATGGCTGTCATAAACACTGTATGCACTGGAATCTGTACATAGCAGATTTAGACAACTTTTAGGCTTTCGGCGTCGTCGAGATGTAAGTAACAAAATACAGTTGTCACTTGAACCTATATACCTACCTTCCAACAGATAACATTTTCATGAGGTATTTTATTAGGAAGTACTTACCTTGTTTATCTTTTAATCATTCTCACTACTGGCTCAATAAGTATGTCACAGTCACTTACAATATGTCAATAACCGATTCCAATAGGTACACAATATTACGTTGCGGCAAAATAAACAGCGCATACGCACGTTGTCCTTGGGTGCACATTTGTGAGTTGACTGATAAAGCGCGCTGAGAAGACACATAACTACTACCCGTACGCGTTAACTTGGCACCTGGCTCGACACATTTCGAATGACGTTTTAATTAAAATTGAACAATTCAATTTCGATGTACCTAAATAATATAATCGCAATGGTAACAGTGATGCCAAGTAAAGCGTTTCGAAACGTATCGAGCCAGGTCAAGAATTGTGTTCCGACCTGTACTAGTCCTATAATCGTAAAACACTGGAAATTCTAGAACGTTAGCTCTATGTACTGCATGGCCGCTTTTTTGTAGCCATTCAAACTTGGTCGGTTTATCCATGTAATTCGGTTGTTTTGGTATTTTTATTATATCTCTTTAATAATTGAGCGTAATGAGCTGAAATTTTACATATGAATAGTTGAATTAATACACTAAATAGTGGAATATGTTTTATTTTGCTTTTCCATTAAAAAGTCCTACAATCGGATGTCATAAAATATAGTGGTCCATTCGTAGTAAATTATGCTATTGCTCATTAATTACTAAGCGCACATAAATGAAACTTGCCAAGACGTTGTAGACCCTTACAAGATACAAATAAACGTTAAAAGTTAGGCTCTAAAGTTCCTACTTTAAGTACTAAGACCTAATAACCATATTTCACCTTTACGTGTATATCTCCTTAACGGTATGCTTATTTCAAAATCTGTTTTCACAAACATTATACACAAATTCATAGCAACGTGCATAAAAAAAATCAACTCTGCACTAAACCGATTTATATGATTTCCATTAAATAGCCAAACGTCAGCGCAGCGGAAACTTGAATATCTTCGAAGTTTTAAGACACACAAATTTCATTTAAACATACACATTTACCTCTCGTCACACACTAATTATTGCATGTATTTTTTTTCTTGTACGTCCATAGGAAAAAAAAGGGCCGCTGGGATGACGTAGTTCCAGCGGAAACAGTTTTTGTTGAATAACTCCCCAATGGTTGGATGCACAAATTCGTACTTACCATACACATTTACACGACGTCATACACTAAATATCTGCTTAACTGAAATTAAGAAAATCGACCTTTTTCCGCTGGGAATACACACACGGAGCTAGTGGCTAAATAATAACAGCCGCACGGTGCGATGTTATGCTTGCCGAGGTCGGTTCGTAGATGGGTGACCGTGCCGATATAGATACCGATTTTTTCCGTGCCTCGGAAGGCACGTTAAGCCGTTAGACTCTGCTGTCATTTGAACATCTTTGATAGTCGTTACGGGTAGGCAGAAGACAAACTCTGACACCAGTCTTGCTAAGGGCTATCGTATTTTCCAGTTACTATGTTGTGAAGGTCAGATAGTCTCTCCATGTAAAATACAGGCCTGTATTCAACTGTATCATGTTAGAATGGCAGCCCATGATAGTTGGGAAAAGGCTAAGCAGATTGATTTTCAGAATTCCGTCTTTATTATTTCATTAAAAATAAAAATAAATCATACTTAGTATTCATAAAATAATTTGGATTGAAAGTAATCCACTACAAACAACCTTGACCTCTGACTTTGCTTCAGAGTTGCGACGTGGCCGAACAGGAAATTATGTGCTCATCTATTTTTAAAAATCGTGGCTTGGAAAGAATCAATTTGCAGAGTAAATAATAATATCTTAAAATCTAATGGGTGGAAAGAGGAGGAGAGGAATGAGAGTTAAAAATTGAAGTGAGTCAGACCAGGCCAGCAAAGAAACAAACGAGCAGTCAGAATATTATATGTCTACTAGTTATAGTAGCCTATAACCGGCTCCAGGGTCCCATCTATCATGATTTATCTCGGTACCAAAAATCATCAAACGTAAATCTATATATATAAAAATGAAACCCTTTTTCCTTGGTCACGGCATCACGCGTGAATGGCTGGACCGATTTCACTAATTCTTTTTTTGTTGTGTTTGTTATTGTCAGGAGAAGGTTCTTATGAAAAAAAAATAATAAAAAAAATTGTGCGGAAAATTAGAAAATTTAAGAATCCTTAGGTAGGTGTAGAGTAGGTGTAGGGTAGGTGTAGGGTAGGTGTAGGGTAGGTGTAGGGTAGGTGTAGGGTAGGTGTAGGGTAGGTGTAGGGTAGGTGTAGGGTAGGTGTAGGGTAGGAGTAGGGTAGGTGTAGGGTAGGAGTAGGGTAGGTGTAGGGTAGGTGTAGGGTAGGTGTAGGGTAGGTGTAGGGTAGGTGTAGGGTAGGTGTAGGGTAGGTGTAGGGTAGGTGTAGGGTAGGTGTAGGGTAGGTGTAGGGTAGGTGTAGGGTACGTGTAGGATAGGTGTAGGGTAGGTGTAGGGTAGGTGTAGGGTAGGTAGGTAGCCAGTTGACGGGAGCGAACCCGCGGGGGACAGCTAGTTACAAATAAATAACAAAAACTTCCGTATTAGTAATATTGGTTAGGATAATATGCATTTACTTCCATTAATAAGGCAACTGTCGGAAAATTGGATTCGGAAATTGGAATCCAACTGAAATATTTTGAAACGATCGACCACAATTAAGTATAAATCTTTCGATCAAACATGCTTTACTTTTTAACATAATGATGATTCGCGGATAGGTACTATCAGCAGTCTGTAAATACTAAATGTCTCATCGTTATTTATTTATTATATACTTTATTGTACACCTCATAACAATTACATGGAAAAACGGTAATAAAAACAAGTGTACAATGGGCGGTCTTATCGCACAGGGCAATCTCTTACAGATAACCTTTGGATGCACTGAACGAAAGAAGTTAGATTAAGTTCGGTCAGTGTACAAACATCATAAATAATATTAATTAGACATAATAATATAAAATAAATACACACAATACTAAATAATATACTAATAAATATAAGCCTTAACTCAGCCTCAGATAAAAGAAAATGAGACAGCAAAACTAATGTGGCAGATTCCAGTTTAGACAGATGTCATATTAACACACAATAAACCAGATATAATTTATGTAAACAACAACAAATTGAGCAAATACCACTACTTAAAACAGAAATTACACGATTATGGAACACACCTACAGAAATGATACCGGTAGTAATAGGAGCGACAGGAATAGTAGCAAAGAGCATACATAGATACTGTGATAAATAAGATGCAGGCATAAACATCCATATTATACAGAAACAAGCAGCAATTCATAAAGTTACCATCTTAAGCAAAGTACTGGGGAACACAGTATTTGTAACCACTTAGCAGGGGAATCGAACCTCCTTTTCCCTGAGGGTCTCAGGGCGGGAGCAAGGAACAATCACCGGGAGCATCCCGAGTGGAAAAACTTTTTTAACAAAATAATACTAAAAAATATCAATATACAATTGGGAAATGAGAAGAAAAATTATAGTGAGAGGTATTGCTCCTTCACTATTTTTTAAAAAGTTGGGAGCGTTTGAGCCCGCCTCACACCGCCTCTGGGTAATGAATTCCACGAACGAGCTGGTTGAATAGTGAAAGATTTGTCAAAGTAGGATGTGGAATGCCAACGAATACTTAATGACTTACTGCATAATAAAGAGTTATTTTAAACTGAATCTCATTAATATATATTAATACTATTTTTCAATAGCCAAACCGGATTATTGAGATCGTCCGACATGACTGTTGACATTATACTGGAGCGCCGGGACTTGTATAAAAGATGACATCGTGATAGATCAGATCAGTTGCTCATCAGCCGCCGAACAAAAACCAAGTAGTAAACTATTTCAAAATGAAATCGGTAAGTACGTTCTTTTGTGTGTTCCCTAACGATTGTGTTTCTCATAACTTGATCTCTTGGGATCAAATCAAATACGTTTATTTTTGTACACAGGAGAAAAAGGTGGAACAATTACAAGGTTAATTAAATTATTGTCTAAAGCTTCTTATCATTTGTATACAGATGTTCCTTATCACCCTCGCCCTCGTGGCCGTCGCCGCAGCCGTCCCTGTTGATGACGCGTCAGCAAGGACTGTCACCGAGATCTTCGAGAAGCAGCCCGATGGTTCATACAAAAATGAGTAATAAATTGTTTGTTTTTATATTATTCTTCTGATTTTAGTAATCTAGTGATAACTTATCACTACAGAACATAGCAGGAATTTAGTAATTTGTATGTTATCAACAGTTTCGAGAGTGCTGTTTAATTATTCTTTTCTAAATATTATGTTGGTGTGTGCGAGTCTACAGACTTCACCTAACCAGAGAATGTTAATAATACGTAACGTGTAATATCAACAGATTTGAAACCGAAAACGGCATCAAGTTCGAACAGATTGGAGTCCTGAAGGAAGTTGTGGACGCCGAGAACAAGCCTCAAACCGTCCTCGACGTCAGTGGCTCGTACTCTTACCGTAACTCCGAGGGTGTGCAAGAGTACATCAGTTACTTTGCTGACGAGAATGGCTACCGCGCGCAAGGACCCTCCATCCCCAAGTCTCCACAGTAGATAAACTAACAATGACTGCTCGCTCATTAACAACCGATTCATTACAATGTGAATTAATCAGTTGTTCATGCTCATCCTGACTGAATGTTTGTTTTGGAAGTACACCTAAAACGATTTATGCATAGACGTATTCAGTAGCGTATATGATAAGTTATATAGTCATACGTACTTACGTTTTTGTACAAGTTGTTTTGTTTTAACAATAGCCATGATGTAAATAAAATTTAGTTGAAGTTATTTGCTTTGTAATTTCGAAAACTATCACAATCCTTTAACCTTTCGCAGTTGATGACAAGAATGCAAGTTTTAGCACCGACATTAATATTCTTTGCTCAGTTATAAAGGTCAAAGTTTT
Organism: Melanchra persicariae; assembly: GCA_947386135.1. Taxonomy (NCBI): domain Eukaryota; kingdom Metazoa; phylum Arthropoda; class Insecta; order Lepidoptera; family Noctuidae; genus Melanchra; species Melanchra persicariae. The sequence goes on along the minus strand of OX376650.1, from coordinate 11,312,222 downwards.
TTTAGAATGCGTGATTGTTGATTTTTCTTTAAACTTCATTTGGCCCGTGCCCAGAGGCCAAAATGTGTCTAATGTGTGTACGAAGCCACGCGTGGCTAATTCGTACACACATAAAACTTTTCTATTTTCTATTTTTTTCGCCCCTTTGGAATTAATTTTCAAAATATATTTTATTACTTATCCCTTGTAATGTAAACATCATAAAGGGCACCTTGGTTAAACATTTGAGCTTTGTAGGTTCAAGGATTTATCCTGGGCGTTAATAAACCAGTGAGTGAACCAATTACAGTTTAAGAGCGGATTTCACCAATGAAACTGAACGCGATCAGTACATTTAAACTGCGTTCAAGAGCTATCAGCTTCAATATTCCATAGAAAAATAGTGACACTGACAATTCATAAACGTGGTTTTTACGCTGATCGCGAACCGTTTGGCTTGGTAAAAATGGTCCTAAGTCAAATTGGTTGGTGCAACAACTGATTGGTGTCGATGGCTAAATCAGAAACTATGACGAATACCGAATAATACTTTAAGGAGTTTTGGGCCCCATTTTAATGAAAACTAAAACTGCGTGGTTGGATTTTTGTGTCTATATGACTATTATAAAATATTATCCAAAAGTGTCGCTAATATTATGGATAAAATTTTGTAATAAAAAAGGAAAGAGCACGTTTTCAACGAAATGATTTTAACTACTACTTAACTTCTTGTTTAAACCATAAGTACCAAAACTGATTATTTTTTTAAAAATACGATTATTGCGACTCTTTTTCTGAAATGTCGATGTCTCTGGAAATAACTTTAAGTATAATATATTTATACATAAAATACCTACCTGTATTTGGTCAGTGACAGTTTTCAGACATTATAATTCTTGTGATATTAGTTTATTCATGTTACATTTATTTATTTAAACTTTATGTAAAATTGGTACATGGGTGAACTTAATGCAACAAGGCATTCTCTACCAGTTAGGTATATTACTAGTGTTGTGGTCGTTGAGCTGAAGTAATATCACTGCGTTATGTTCGTGAAGTCCGCCTTCAGTTGGAATTGGTCATCAGTTCATCACTTAGCCACAATATAAATATGGACAGTAGGGAAACTGCCTACAAACGCTCGAAACGGCACACTCAAACAAACATGCACACCGACGAGACTCCTAAGGTGACTTCGCGGGACTCGCAGTAGCAAGTGCCGCGTCAAGACGAGTGGTCACGTTTAACTTTTTATTTTTGAAAATGCCAGGAAAGTATTGCGTAGTATACGGCTGTTTGAACTCGGCTTCATCAAAACCGGAGCTATTGTATTTTAAACTTCCTGCCGATATTGAAAGGTAAGAATGATTTCTAGTTATTGTTATTTAATCGTTATCGAATTACGTATAAGTCCGTGTGATCGATCATAATGAATTCGTGAACTTACTTCTAAATCATGAATGCGGCGGTTTTGAGGGTATTTAAAGCTGATAGTGCAATAGTGATAGTGGTAACAAAAAGTACATCCAAGATGGCGACTGCAATAGCTATTCTTTATCAATATTTTCGTCATGGGTGTCATTTTCATGGTTTTCGAGGGTGTTGAAGCCGATAGTGCTGTCAAAATGTGAATCCAAGATGGCGGCTGCAATTGGTATCAATTTTTTCGTCATGGGTGTCGTTTTCATGGTTTTCGAGGGTGTTGAAGCCGATATTGCTGTCAAAACGTGAATCCAAGATGGCGGCTGCAAAAGGTACCTATCAATTTTTTCGTCATGGGTGGTGTATTTTTTTATGTAAGTTATGGGTTTTTTAATTACTAGATATCACACGCATTTTCGGATTGAAACGCGGTACGGTTCGTAGCCGCTCATGAGCCCAGACCGCGCGCCACCTGCGCTGAGGCGTCTACCGTGCGCCCACTCCGACGAGCGCCCGAAACCTTTTCATCCAACCGCGGCTCGCGTGCGCTCCCGCTAAAACTTGTAAAAGGTTCCGCCGTAATGACAAAATTAAAGATCTTTAGTTCTACAAGTTGTTGTGTGTTAATATTAAATTGATTTACGTGTTTAAACTATCGTCTTTTGCTGAGGTTAACCGACGCCATGAGATTACCTATTTAAATTATGTTTGTAAGCTATTTATTCAAATTCGATTGATTGATAATTACAGAACAACAATGTAAAAAAAAAATATATCAAAAACATTAAAAGTGACACCCCTATATTGCTTCAATGGAGCGTAGGTAATTATGTTATGAACTAGGCTTAGTTTCCCTACTGTCCATATTTATACTGTGACTTAGCTGTCACGGCCGGCAGGGTTTTCATGTCTTTTGTACTAGTGTTATCTGTGAGTGTTCTATACATACATAATCATATTGTTACGCGCCAGAATTAATGCCGGGTACATAACGATATTTAGTTACTACTGGCGCCATCTAGGATCGAGTAGCAGAACTAGTAGAGTCAAGATCCTTCTAGTCTTTTCTATGCTAGAACATTCTAGAGTTTTCGACATCTGGTTAGTCGGGACCGGTGTGTACGCGAACTTTCTAGATGTTTCTATAATGGATGGTTCTGGAATTATCTGCCGACCTATTTATGGCCCGCATAGCCCGCGACTGAGTCTATCAGTATTGGATTTGCGATACAATCGATAATTTCGAGAGCGATCTTCCACTGCGAATTAAAATGATGAGTAATGCAATTGTGTTATATAATTAGTGAGTTTTAAAGTTGTAATTACTGTAATTAGTGTTGATTAATTTTATTTATTTATTTAAACTCTATGTACAATAGTGGTACTTGGGCGGACTTAATGCAACAAGGCATTCTCTACCAGTCAACCTATGGGTTAAAAAGACTACACTGTGGTAGGTGTACAACAAATAAGTAAGATTTTTAAGTGAAGAATAGAATGGGCTGTTTTTATTGTCATGAACCCTAAGCTCGTAACAATATTTACTACCTACTAGCGTGTATACGTGTATCTGAAAACAACGGTTTAGTTCGTATAACAAACATTTTCACTTTAACACTTCATATTTGGCTGGGGGAACCCCCATTATATTAGAAAGACCTATGGAAGGTATCCAAAATATCTGGGGTCACAGTAGTGCCTCCGACAGGACGAGCCAAGCGAAGCGCAAGGGCACTACCTACCTTTTCTCGAAAAGCTTCATCGTTTTTTTGAACCCTCATAACTTGGGTTTGGATTATAACAGATAAACAAAATTCTCCGAATATGATGTCAATAGTAGACTAGACTAGACTTATTGAACATGTAAAGTTTCAATTGCATATCTCTAATACTTGAGATTTTTCATGTGAAATGCCCCGATTTCGTCACCGACTCACTCTGATGATTTTCAAAATACTTAGGGTACTTCCTGAAGTCCTAGAAAGCTGAAATTTGGTATGTAAGCTAGTATTAGTTCACAAATAATTAAAAAAATTCTAAAACTTGGAACTTTTAACGCCAAACCTCTTACACTAGGGGATGAAAGTTTGTATAAGACTTCCGCAAATGATGCTAGAGGTCTGAAACTTGATATAGGGCCTCCTTGTTATAAGTAAGCACCTTACAAAAAGAAGTGAAATTCCACCAGGCACGTTTTCATGTAAAATGTTGCCAAGACGAGACCAGGCTCGCACTGTCAAAAAGTTATCAGATCTCATGTAGGGCCAAGCTTCTAACTCTACACGCCCTAACTCTACAAACCCTAACTTCACAAACTCTACACCTTAGTCAAAATTTGTGGCTTGGCCGTTTCGTTACTATAAGAACTATTGTATAACAGAAAAATAATAAACAGTGAATAAATTTTGACTCAGGAGTTTGTGAAGTTAGGGTTTGTTGAGTTAGGGCGTATGGAGTTCCAGCGCGGATGCAGCCGGGACACGGCCCTGCACACTCTCGAGCAGTGCCCTGCCTGGGAGACGCAGCGTCGAGTTCTGGCGGCAGAAATTAGGGAAGATCTGTCCCTGCTGGCCTTTGTTAGAGGTATGATCGGCAGTGAAAGGGTATGGGAGGCAGTTGCGTCATTTTACGAGGACGTAACCTCGCAGAAGGAAACCGCGGAGCGGGTCAGGAAGGACTCTCTTGCTGTCCCGATTCGTCGCAGGAGGGTAGGACGGCGCAGGCGGCGAAATGCCGACTTGATACCGCCATAAGAGGGGCCAGCGGACGATAGATTGGGGACTCTATCGTACACGCTGCACGGTCCTTAGAGTTGTGGTGATATCCCAGTGCACCCGGATATTGCTGAAAAGATGAGGTAGCCCAGACTCGGGCAAAGAAGAGGGAGCCCAGAAGTGGGCCACGCTGGGTGGGTCGCGAATGTCATGCGTAGCAGTTCTCGCGACCCACCCATCAAGGTGAAAGTAGGTGCACAGCCGAAGTTTTTAGTGCGTGCAAGCCCTACATAACCACGTCATCTCCCCGGACGACGTGGCATGCATTAGGCATTTTCTTCGCCAAAAAAAAATGGGCGTGTGGATTTAGTACTTTGGCTCTACATGAGATTTGATAACTTTTTGACAGTGCGATCCATATGGTCTCGTCTTGGCAACATTCTACATGAAAATGTTTTTGGTGGATACATTATTCAAGATGTTACTTTACAACTTCACGTTCACGTACTCTAATGCCAAATTAACTATGGATAGACGGTTGGACTTGGCCAAACTATAGGTACTTAAGGGATATGTTTTACTTAGGAACCCCAAAAAGAGGATTAGATCAAGATATGATTTGGAAATATGTTGTCTTCCACCACAAGTTTGCTATATGATTTATAACTCCATGGTGAAACTTCATTTGGACTACCTAATTATAATATCTTGGGACAACTCACACACGGCCATCTGATCCCAAGCTAAGCAGAGCTTGTGTTATGGTAACCAGACAACTGATATACATACTTATATAATTTATAAATACATACATATTATAGATAAATTACACCCAGACACAGAACAAACAATAATGCTCATCACACAAAGTTTGTCCTGGGTGGGAATCGAACCCACGACCTCCGGCTTTGCAGTCAGGGTCACTAACCACTAGACCAACAGGCCAGTCAAATTGAAGTGTATAGCTGTACTTATAATTCCAACCTGCAAATGCAAACAGCTCAAACTAAAATTAATTAAAGTTCTTTTTAAATACAACTACCGAACACCTACACTAAAACTTTACAATGACACTAAGCTCGTGAATATTTCACAGATATAGGTAGGTCTAATACTTGTATACTTTTTTACATAAAATTTGAAAAAAAAACAAACACACACAAATAACTCTTACAAAACAATAAAAATAAAAAAACAGATACAGAACCAGACAAGCAAATGACATAGCGTTTGCGGGCGCCTTGAACAAACTACGGCACGAATACTATTATGTATGAAGAAGCACCGCTTTACAACAAATTGCCTCGTAATGTAAAAGATCAAAAATCCATACTTTAAAAAAATCTCATAAGAAGAAACACATTTTAGCGGATTTAAAAATTTAAGCTATCTTCGGGTCTCTACCTACTAATCTAGCCTATTTGTTTGGTTGTGTAACTGTCGCGTCACTTAATGTATCCTAATCTACACATCTTCTATCTATACTTCTATACTAATATTATAAAGAGGAAAGATTTGTTTGTTTGTTTGTTTGTTTGAAATGAATAGGCTCCGAAACTACTGGACCGATTTGAAAAATTCTTTCACCAGTAGAATTGTACATTATCGATGATGGACATAGGCTATAGAATATTTTCAAAAAAGTTAGGGATCCGTATGAAAACTTCGATAATGTAACCCAAGGTGTGAGAAAAAATCCTTATATCGCGTACGCTGCGGAATCTATTGACAATAGAGCAAAGTGATGTACTACAGTTTTATACAGGTCATCAATTTCTACAAAAGAGTCCGCGGTACTATATGTCTAACTATTATGGATAAGTCATCATGACCGCTTTTTGTTCAAATTATTCAAGCAAATCCTTGGTGATTTGAAAAAATGGTGATTTCGATATCATGATATCAATCCTTATCCATTTAAATGGTTTGATAATTAAGGTTGATTATGTCCGTGTAAATTACACTTTAAATTATTCAAATCGGACCTTTCGTTCAAAAGTTACGACGGTAATAACATGCTCGGAGTCAGAAAAATGTCGCGGCTTGAGCGAACTGGGAAGAATCATAACAATGCTTGGTCCGATGAAGTTGAAAATGATTTCGTTAAAACATAAGAATAACAAATGTTTGGATTTTTCGCAAATAAACTACATACCTACATAATAAAGGGTGAAGCAGGGGTGATTAAGTTTTTAGGGGAGGACATTATTGCTTGCTTTAATTTACGTCGGGATGCTATGAACAAACTAAAAATGGGATTATTGAAACAGATCTACCTAACAATTTTTGCATAATCAACTCCTGACGGGGTGAACGGGGTGAACAGTTGCGCTGAACCTGAGACCAGAAGAGAGAGAATAAGTAGAAATGGCTAAGTAATTAATGAAAATCGTTGTGCTTAATTTTCCAAAACTAACCTTTATATGGGTAAAGGGGGCGTTGAAGTTTGTGGAGTACCTACTAAATCCGCGCGGACGAAGTCGCGGGTGAAGTGCTAGTACATATAATAAAACAGTAACGAAAGAAAAACTGTACATTGAGAATTTCCGAGAAAAAATAAGTGGCTTTTGTTAGAAAAACGTAACTGATGACAAAAAGTGACTTTTTAGAATTTTTGTCTGTTCGTCTGTTTGTATGTGTGTATGGTACGGCTTCACGCCAAAACTACTGGATAGATTGAATTGAAATTCAGCAAAAATGTTCTTTGTAAACCAAGGAAGACTTTAGGCTACATATTATCACGCCGTATGTTATGGGAGGTAAGCAATATTGATTTTAAAAGGTTTTTGTTCGTAATTGAATGCACAAAATAATTGAATGCACAAAATGACATGTTAGTTAGTTACAAAACCATTTAGATAATTTTTACACATAAACCTGATAGGAATTGTAGCAATCTAGAAGAAATCAACTTATTATCTACATAATTCAGATACCCGTAATGCCATCTGTTGACCGAAAAAAGTACTAACTATCAAAAGCATGAGAATTACACCAAATATATTATTTAGTTACTAATGGTACTTTTAAAACGTCATAAACAGTGATTCTTTTGATACAAAACTAACCGTTATGCATTTGATGCATTACATAAAAAAATATTTGGTCTGATTGCTCCACTGACGTTATTTTAATTTTTTTTTGAACGGTTAAGTCTCTCCACTCAACCTGTAAAGCACCCTGGTTGCTTCTGTACACTTGGACGGAGCTAGGCCGGCAAACTTAGCCAGGAAACCTACTCACAACGGAGTTCATACTCTACTCTATCCGTTGCGGGTTTTTTTTTTATGGATGGGAAATCATCAAAATGACTTCTTCCGCTCTGGGTAGACTGGAAGGGAGTGTCAGACTCTTACTGACTAAAACCCATCCGTGCTCCTCCTAGTGCCCTTTGCGTTCCAGGGCCGCGGTGACTCTTTCGTACAAAATCCGCAACCCTAGCAGGCTCTGGCCCTAACGGGCCCCGTCTACTTAGCATCTCTTGGAGGCGCGCATGAAACACAACGCTTCGTCGACCCGGACCAGTGGCGCTATATAGGGTGTATAGCTCCATCCCTCCTTCTCGCTCGAACGACTCACGCTTTAACACGTCATGGTAGGGCCGCTGGTTGTTATCGGGCCGCGAGCCACCCAACGCTCGCCGTCCTCAGGCCCGTGCCTACGGTGACCGAGAATCGCCCTGCGACTCCTGACGCCCGGGGCGTCTTCTTCTGTTTCGGCGGCTAAGGTGTGACGTTTGCCTCTCCTTCACGCGGCCCGCCCCTTCCTTTACTAGCATTACTGTTTCGCAAAAGGAGGTGACGGCTTTCCACGCCTCCGCGCTCTGGACCCTGGAGTGAACCAGAGCCGGTAGCGAGAGGTCACCGTCGCTGATCGCCTCGACGAGGACACGGTGGTGCTCCGCCCAAGCAGGGCAGACCTTCACCGTATGCTCCGCCGTGTCCTCTGCGGAGGCTGACTTCTCTTCTGGTTGGTTTTCCCATGGACAACTTTATGTAGCTCTATCGCGTGTTAACAAACTTAGCAAGTTTCATCAACATCGTGTATCATCATCATTATCCTCAGTCCAACTTCGCTCAATGCTGAGCATAGGCCTCTCTTTTCGTGTGCCAATCCCCACGTTCCTGTGCCAGCCTCATCCAGGTTCTACCCACGATGGCAACAATATCGTCCGCCCATCTCGCCGCTGGTCGACCAATACTTTTTCTTCCAGTCCTCGGACGCCACTCAGTCACTGCCTTACTCCACCTATCATCACCGCGCCTTGCCAAGTGTCCTGCCCAGCTCCACTTTAGTTCTACAATTCGTTTTCCGATGTTGAAAACCTTCGTACGTCTTCGGATCTCGACGACGTAGGTACGTCGTCGAGATCCGAAGACGTACGGAGGACGAAGGAGGAAGTAGAGGTCTACCAAGCATGGAACGCTCCATGGCTCTCTGTGCAACTATCAGTCTGTAAACAGCCTCCTGCGTGAGCGTCCATGTAAGTAAGTAAGGCATGGTGGGAAAAGCACACTGGTTATAAAGGCGGGAATTCAGACATTGCGGAATTTTGGCAGGCTTCAGAATGTCATCCATTTTGATAAAAGCGGCCCATCCAAGGTGTGTTCCTCTCAATACCTCAGTTTGTTGATTTTCTTTGCCAATTGAAAGGATATGGCCAAGATAAACATGTCGGTTAATCATCTCCAACAATTCATTTACAGATTTGAATCTTGGAAATAAGTTTTTTCTCCTATTTAAGTGAATGTAATTCTTTTTGAGAAATAAAGTTCTTAAACCATAAATATTGGTTAGCATAATCCAATGGCTGTACATTAGTGTACATTGCTGTACATAATTGTGGAAGAAGAGTTATATTTGTTCCCACCGAGGGTGTCCCCATCCCCACGTTGCCTTCGTGGTGGGGCTTGTGTGTCTCAATGATCTTGTGAGCTTTGCCGATAGAGTTACGCGCCGGAAAGAGCAGTCAGCAAACGAGACGGGGCCCGCCAGAGCCAGAGCCTGCCAGGGTCGCGGGATATGTTCAAAAGAGTTACCGCGGCCCTGGAACGCAAGGGCAATGGAAGGAACACGTATGGGTTTTAGTCAGTAAGAGTCTGACACTCCCTTTTGCTCCATCCAGAGCGGAAGAAGTCATTTGATGATTTCCCATCCTTAAAAATAAAAATATATTTGTGTAAAATGTGTTTTCGTGTTATGTGAGGCGTGGATAAGTTCCGTATATATTATCTACAATTAATTACATTTATCTATTGAATGCTGTGCTGTGCAGCTGTGCTGTTGTGTGTGTTGTCTGTGTGTCTGATTCATAAGTGACCACGACTGCTCTGTCAAGAGCGAAGTGAAGAATAAAAAGATTAAATGCTTTACGTAGTAAAATTTTTCACTGGTATTCGTTCTTTAGTGAAAGATGGGTCAGTAGGTCGATTATTTGAAATTTTATACCTAAACTATAAAGTAAACGTTAAAAATAAATAAATTTATGAGTGTGTTATGTCGCCACTTGCAACCACCCATATTCTGTTATGTCGCCACTTGCGACCACCCAAAATGACTAACGCCGCATTCCGCTGTGCACCGTGAGATTCGCCTTCTCAGCAATCTGACGGCGTGGGATCGAAGACTTGCAATGGCAGCGATTTGTGTTAATTTAGTGTTAAGTGATTCACTCTTGTTTCTGACATCGAACAATTGTCGCGCATCTTAGATTTACCGATCTAATTGTAATAATTGCATTAATTATATTCATTAAGTAAATTATATCGGTTTTATTTGTATCCTCGACCGCAGCCGAACGTAATTGGCGCAGTCGGTAGGATACTCGCGGTCGGTTTCGCGTAAAAAGGAAGATTTCCGTAATCGTAAAGCCGCCCGTGCGGCTATCCAGTCGCTCCAGAGTATCCTGAATCTACACGTCGTGCTGTATCGAGGAATCCAGACATCGATTACGCAAAGGGGCTGATATAATGTTCATGTAAGTACATTAGATTATTTCTAGTGACCGCTTTCTCCTAGCCTGTACTAATATAATTTTCCAAAAGTTTCTTTCCACGAAAATCCAGGAATACTAGGGTAGTTAGAAGTAGAGACTTAGTAATAGATTCTAAAAGAGATATTAATTTAGATACTTTATACGAGGACACAGAATCGTTTTCTGGGAAAATGTCTTTGGATTTAGATACCGTTTTTAAAGCATTACGTTTGGTACCCGACTTTGACGGGAACCCGAACGTGCTGACTAGGTTTATTCAATTGTGTGATCATTTAGTTAGAGAATATTATAATGTTCAAGGTGGTTCTGAATTAGTTAACTCTGCACTCATTAATGGTACCTATATTAAATAAAATTGTAGGGTCTGCTGCTCGCTTAATCAATTCAAATGGTATAGCAACTGATTGGAATGGCATCCGTAAGGCATTAATAAATAATTTTGCTGACCAGAGGGATGAGACCGCTCTTTATAGCGATTTATCTCTTTTAACACAGGGCTCTAGCACTCCACAAGAGTTCTACGAACGTTGTCAGAATCTTTTTAGTACAATTATGACGTATGTTTCTTTACACGACATTTTACAAACCACTGTAGATGCTAAAAGGGATTTATATAAGAAATTAACGCTCCAGGCGTTCGTGCGTGGATTAAAAGATCCTTTAGGATCACGCGTGCGTTGTATGCGCCCTCAAAATATAGAACAAGCACTAGAATTTGTTCATGAAGAAACTAATACCATGTATCTGCAAAATCGTAACGACCGTTTGCCTGATAAAATAATTAATAGCAATAACCAACCCGGTAATCATTTTAGAATGCCCTCTCAGCCATTTAATATACCTGATCCAAGGCTTAATAATTATAGCATGCCAGGACCTGCACGATTCCAATTTCCAGTTCAACAACCTCCTCAGGGGAAACCGATTTATTTTCAATCTCGCCAGTTTGGTCCGACCCGAACTCAGCAAGTGTTCAGGGCACCCCCACCAAATTATAACCGTCAGAATAACCCAGTTCAAGTAGTTCAGCAGGATTCTCCTAACCAGCCTAGCGGGTCAGCGCAACCAAGCCCAATGAGTGGGGTTAGTCATTTCGTGAACAGACAATTACCACCTACTAACGCTTTATCTAGGCATGATTGGTACAAATCAGGCAATCCTCCTCCCAATAATTACTTCAAAACTCGGGAGATGCATTTTAGTGATTGTTTTATGGATCCTTCGTTTAATGATTTCATTACCGAATATGACGGAACTTATTACCATTATTATGAGTATCCAGAAAATGTGTACTATGAATATCAACCATCCCCTCAGGAATATGTAGAACATCCCCAGCAGTCCGGAAGCATAAAAGAGGACGCCAAAGAATCCAAGCAGCCGGATTTTCAGAAAACTCAGAAATCCGACAAATTAAAATAGAAATAAATCTCCAAACTCAACGGTATCTTCCATACGTTCAAATTGCGTCACCTCCACTTAAACTTTTAATAGATACAGGTGCAAATCAGTCATTCCTGTGTCCTAATGCTGTTGAAAAATACTTCAGTGATTTTCCATTAAATTATTCTCCATTCGAAGTGCATAGTGTTCACGCTAAAACTAGAAACGACTATTCAATTACTTTACCAATTTTTAATGAATTTAATGATTCAAGCACAGTTTCATTTGATATCTATAAGTTCCACGATTTCTTTGATGGACTTATTGGTACCGATTTGCTAGAACAATGGGAAGCTACAATAGATTATAAAAATAAGTTATTTACAACTAAGTTCGCTTCAAACCCTATTAGAATCTATGATTCACGTAATACTAATTTATATGAGAATATTATTCCGGCAGGTACATCTAAGTTACTAAAGATTCCGATTAACGTTCGCGATGGAGACGCTTATATTCCTGAACAATCTATTTCAAACTGTATCGTACGTGAATGCCTCACTACGGTTAAGCAGAATAGGGGTTTATTAGAAGTACAGAATCCTAGTAGAAATGACATAATCTTTTCAATGGATCGTGCAATGCCTGCAGAAGTTCATAATGTCGAGTGCACGCGCACTAAACAACAAAAGGAACGCGCAAAAGACGTGATATCGCGCCTTCGTACTGACCATTTAAATGAAGAAGAACGCATTAATCTTGAATCGTTGTGCTCGCAATATGCAGACGTTTTTTATATTGAAGGTGAACAATTAACATTCACAAATAAAATTAAACATTCAGTTAAAACCACAGATGAGGCTCCAGTCTATACAAAGAGTTATAGATATCCATATATTCATAGACAGGAAGTACAAGATCAGATAGGTAAAATGTTAGACCAAGGTATAATTAGGCCTTCCAATTCTGCTTGGAGTTCTCCTATTTGGGTCGTAGCTAAAAAAGCTGATGCATCAGGAAAGGCGAAGTGGCGTATTGTAGTAGATTTCAGGAAACTTAATGAGAAAACCATAGATGACAAATACCCTATCCCCAATATAACTGATGTCTTAGACAAATTAGGTAACTGCCAGTATTTTACTACACTAGACCTAGCTAGTGGATTTTACCAGGTAGAGATGGACCCCAAGGATATCACAAAAACAGCATTTAATGTAGAACATGGGCATTTCGAGTTTCTGAGAATGCCCATGGGACTTAAAAATAGTCCATCCACCTTTCAAAGAGTAATGGACAACGTGTTGCGCGAACTCCAAAATACTATTTGTCTAGTATATCTAGATGACATAATAGTTTTTAGTACATCATTGCAAGAGCACATAGTTAACCTAGAAAAAGTTTTTAAAAGATTACGCGAGTCTAATTTTAAAATACAAATGGATAAATCTGAGTTCCTTAAATTGGAAACAGCATATCTAGGGCATATTATAGGCAAAGATGGAATAAAACCTAACCCAGACAAAATCTCAGCAATACAAAATTACCCTTTACCAAAAACCCCTACCGAAATTAAAAGGTTTTTAGGACTTCTTGGTTATTATAGAAAATTTATCCCTGATTTTGCTAAAATAACCAAACCCTTGACTCAAAGCTTAAAGAAAGGCTCCAAAATTACACTTGATCAAAATTATGTCGAATGCTTTGAAAAATGTAAGACCCTTCTGGTCAATGATCCCATTCTTCAATACCCTGATTTTAAAAAAGAATTTATTCTCACCACGGACGCTTCAAATTTGGCAATTGGAGCAGTACTTTCACAAGGCACTATTGGATCTGATAAACCAATAGCTTATGCCTCGCGCACGCTAAACTCTAGTGAAATAAACTATAGCACTATTGAAAAAGAATTATTGGCTATAGTCTGGGCAACCAAATATTTTAGGCCATATTTATTCGGACGTAAATTTAAAATAGTGACTGACCATCGCCCTTTGCAATGGGTGATGAATATTAAAGAACCGAATTCCCGTTTAACCCGTTGGAGATTACGGTTAAGCGAATTTGAGTTCACAGTTGTCTATAAGCAAGGAAAACATAATACTAATGCAGATGCTTTGTCACGAATAGAAATTCATAATGAAGAAGCTAGTTCGATAGTAGTTAACACTTCACAAGGTGCACCTTCAGACTCAGATTCTAGAACTGAAAGCGCGGACTCTAGGACTTTAAGCGCCCATAGTGATTTAGAAAGTCCTATATTAGAAATCCCTATTTCCGACGACCCCCTTAATAAGTTTAATAAGCAAATATATCTTAATGTTGTTGGAGACATAAAAAGTAGGCCTAGTGTTTCTAAACCATTCGAAACACATACTAAAACTGTAATACAAATTTCAAAATCTAATTTAGAACAAGACGTTATTAGCGCTATTAAAGAACACGTTAATCCAAAAGTAAAAACAGGTGTGTTTATTAATCCTACATTAGAAATGTATAATATAATACCTATCATTCAAAAATATTTTAAGAACTCTGCAATGAAATTAGTACTTACCAAAACTGAAGTAGAAAATGTTAAAGATTATCTTAAGCAACAAGAAATTATAAAGAAATATCATGAAGGTAAAACCAATCATAGAGGCATTAACGAGTGTTATCTAGCATTATCACGTAGATGCTATTGGCCAAATATGAAAGAGCATGTAACGAAGTATATCAATGAATGTCAAACATGCGGGCAAGCTAAATATGATCGCAATCCAGTTAGACCAAAGTTACAAATTGTACCTCCACCTACAAAGCCTTTTGAGGTTGTACATTTAGATCTGCTTAGTATTGAAACGAATAAGTATCTTATAATAGTAGATGCATTCTCTAAGTATGGTCAAGCATACTTCTTGAAAGATGCTACAGCTATTAGTGTCGTTCAAGCTTTGCTAAAGTTTTCCACTCATCACGGAGTGCCTTTAACTATTGTAACAGACAATGGTCCGGAATTCAACAATCAAATATTTTCTGAATTTACTAGATTGCACAAGGTACAACATCATAAAACCTGTCCTAATACACCCAATGAAAATGGAATGGTAGAACGGCTAAATTCTACTCTGTTAGAACATTTGCGTATATTAAAATTAGAACAGCGAGGAGAATCAATTACTAATCTTATAACTTATGCTATATTGGCATATAATAGCTCAATACATAGTTTTACAAAATGTAGGCCTATCGATATAATTACTGGTCATTTTGATCCCCGGGATCCTTTAGATATGAACCTATCGGAACATCTCTTACAACAATATATCCAGGAACACCGTAGACGAATGTCAAAAGTATACGATATTCTCAACGACACTTCACTTCATCGTCGCACTGAAATTATCGAAAACATTAATAAGAATCGTGAATCTGAAAAAGATTACGATCCGGAGCAACAAGTTTTTATTAGGAATCCTTTATGCCACAGGCAAAAGTTAGCAGCTCGATATACTCATGATACGGTATTAGCGGATTTGCCTATTCATATCTATACCAAAAAGAAAAGAGGCACCGTACCTAAATCGCGCCTAAAACGGGTGCCTAATAGTGCTCGTTTGTTACAGGACACTGCAAATACTACTCGTCCTGACCTTGGCCCTGGCCCGAGCAGACGAGATAACGCTAGACAGTCTTAAAGATGGACCAGGTATTTTGCCCTTCAACCTAGGATCCACAAGAGTCATTTCACATTTCCACTCCTTTCTCCAGATTATAAACCTTGATGATATGCGCAATAGTTTAGAAACAGTTAACGAGCAATTGCAAAATCTTACGCCACAATTGAGTAATATATCACGATCTCTCTATGAACCCCACGTTAGCTATCTAGGTACTAAATTAGAAGAAATATCGGGACAGTTAGAAACACTTGAGGTAAAGCGTGTCAAAAGAGGTCTCATAGATGGTCTTGGTTCAGTAATAAAGAGCATTTCGGGTAATTTAGATTATACTGATGCATTAAAATACGATAATGCCATTACAATCTTAAAACAAAATGAAAATAATTTAGTTGCTGAAATTAATCACCAAATTAGTTTAAGAAAGCAGTGGGTTTCGCGTAGCTCAAATGTTACAGATAAAATAGTAGAAAACCAAGGTAAAATCGAGAAAATCATCAACTCTATTTTAGCTAGCAATGTTAGACATGAAACAGATACCATTAAATATGCTCATTTGGCACAGTTACTTATGATATTAGGAGACAACATAGATAATCTGTCTAAAGAACTTGACAAATTACAAAATTTATTAGCATTTATTAGGGCTAGAAGTATTCATAATTCTATATTGAACTATGCTATGTTTAAGGATATGATGAATAGATTAGGCATGTTATATAGTAAGGATCAACTTCTAGATATTAGTTTTAGAGAATACTTTGATATAATTAGACTAGGATATTATTATAATGGGAATAAAATAGTGATAGTTGTAAAATTTCCGATACTTTATCCTACTAACTTTATCCTATATAAACTATCCCTGGCCCCTAATTATGACAATAAGGTCCTGATTCCAACTTATCCTTTCATAGCGGTTCACGAAAAAGATCTATTGTACATGGAGACAGAATGTCCGAAGTATAGCCACGGTCACCTTTGCGAGGACAACTTAAGTCACCACCATGGCAAACAATCAGACTGTATCCAGCAGCTTATATTACACCAGAAAATTAATGAGTCCTGTCAATTCACATCTGTCATCTTGTCTTCTGAAGCTATGGAGCAGCTAGACGACCAACACTACATTGTAAGCTTTCCTAGACCTACGAAAGTTCGGTTAACTTGTTCTGAAGATAACTACAGAATGCTGAAAGGGAGCTACTTATCCATCATACCCAAAGGATGCGTGCTAAGAACTACATCATTTACTGCAAGCAATCGTCATGATCAAACCAAGGGAAAGATATTGAAAATCATGGACTTACCAATTATAAAGGAAAATTCGCATAATGTACCAATGAAAACTATAAAACTAGATACCACTGACCTTGGCAGTCTACATTCAAGTAACTCTGAAATCGCTCTACAAGAACCTGTAACGCTAAAGTCGCTGAACACTGAAGCCATATACCACACTACTATACCGGTATACATACTATTATCCGGTGCATGTGTACTCATTATCATCATTATACTTCGACGCCGTAGATTGAAGCAACTACAGAAAGCCACAGATGGAATCGATATCAAAGCTAAGGATAAGGAGGCCTGCAACCCTGAGATTGAACCAGCTTCGCCATCGACACTATTTTCGACTAGAGTTTTCAAATAGTTGCCGATCTCGTGGAGGGAGATGTTATGTCGCCACTTGCGACCACCCATATTCTGTTATGTCGCCACTTGCGACCACCCAAAATGACTAACGCCGCATTCCGCTGTGCACCGTGAGATTCGCCTTCTCAGCAATCTGACGGCGTGGGATCGAAGACTTGCAATGGCAGCGATTTGTGTTAATTTAGTGTTAAGTGATTCACTCTTGTTTCTGACATCGAACAATTGTCGCGCATCTTAGATTTACCGATCTAATTGTAATAATTGCATTAATTATATTCATTAAGTAAATTATATCGGTTTTATTTGTATCCTCGACCGCAGCCGAACGTAATTAGTGTTATAACAGTCGTAAACAGTAGGTTGCAATACATTTACTTAATTATTTAATTTCAATGGTCAGCTTGGCACCGAGGCGCCGCTAGTTGAAAATCCAACACTGCACATAATATTGAGATCGTGATCTTGACATTTTCTACTGATTGTTAAAACGGGTATTAGGTAATAACATGAAAGTATTACAAACCTAACTTTGCAAAATAAACGTAAAAATTGTCGCAAGAATCAGACAAGCTCTTCAGTTCCACGCAAAGGTATACCGAGTATGTATGATCAAGTTTACTAGGTCTATTCCTCTATCGCCTCAAAAATATTGACAATTACAATTGCATAAGTCTACTTTATTTAGAAAACGCCGAAACTTATCGACGCCAAATAAGTTAACTACCCATTGATTAAGAAACGAATCCCACTCAGTCGTAAAAATATTGGTCAGACCTTGATACAGACTGTGTCCAATATGTCTCAATTATTATTGAATGCATTATTTAATGTTGGTGGGTGTGCGACTTAGTTGTCATTAAATGGAGAGGATAAAAAAAACGATAATTGCAGAAACGTTAGGAAAATTAATAAAGTAAGTAACATTTTATAGGTACAAACAAAAGAACAACAAATCATTTTTCATTTATTTTAGTTAAATAGTAAAAAGTCCTAAATATACACTAAGTTTGATCATACGCACGTAGAAAAAAACGTCATTATGTAGTAGCTAACAATCATCAATAACATATTACATTAGGGTACATACATTGAGTAGCGTAGTTCGTAAAAAGCGATCGTTTTTTTATCATTTTTGTTCTTTATTTAAAAAATAAGCGAATTGATTGGCTGCGCGGGTCTGCGAGCGAGCTCGCGTCGCGCGCAGCGTCCCTCCACCAACCGACCAATAGCAGCAGAGGACCTCGCGAGGGTGCTCGCCCTTTATCATTATACAAAAAATCATTTTGTTCTTCAATGCCAAATTTTGGCTACGAAGCAAATTGACAGGATTAATCGATATTTTTGTTGCAATTTTATACTATTTGTACGGCTAGTCTATTTATTAATCAAGAAACCTTCCAGTCGCTTTAATCACAATCTAATCTGTTAGTCGCGAACGACTACTTGCTTAGTAACTGAGTGAATTTCAACAGGTCCTATAAAATCTTCATTTCCGTGTATTTTTTTATCTTAAGGTTTTTTTTAAAAAAAAAACGCTTTTATTTAAGTTTTTGATAATGTATTGTATTCTTGCTCAATGTCTAGCAGATAACTTAAAAAACTAACGAGATAAACAGGATTAAAAATTCCGTGCCACGGCGATGAAACATGCGTGCACGGCAATGAAACAAGCGTCCACGGCAATGAAAAAACTGTGCCATGGTAATGAAATAATCAATCCATGGAAATGAAAAAATATTATATCTCTCCGGGAGGGAAAGGCAAACCCAGACAAATTGTGTATGGGAGTAAGATTTGGATAGATATTACAAAAGGAAGAATGGGAGTATGTATAAGAATAAAGGCTGTAGTATTAAAATCTCTAAGTAGTGTTGCGAGTGTAGTTCAACAGTCTTTCTTTACTTATTGTACTCTCATTCTTCTTTTGTAATATTTCCTCGCCCAAATTTTACTCCCATACAAGTGTTGGAATCAAGACCTTATCCTCCTACAATATTGCGAAGTCATTGCACTTCGAGGAATAACTACTCCTGCAGCCTTCTATTTAAGATATCGTTCTCTTTCTTTTCTTCAAAAATTAAGAAGCGACCCTGTATTAAGAGAGGAGTATCTCTTAATACAGGGTCGCTTCTTAACTTTTGACGTCGCTTTTCTTCCGCCAATCTTTTCCTCTCCTTTCTCTCCTCTTTAGATAATTTTGGTTTAGGCATCTTGGCATCCTAAAAATAAACAATCCATTATTAAAATTAGACTGTAGTATGTGGAGGTGCGTGCGTGTGTGAGGGTGTATTATACGTGTGATAGACAAATGTTACATCATTTTGTTAGGTTACCATGAAAAAATCTTTTTGTAGTTGACTGTACAGTAAAAATTTATCAAGTCTATCCTTAAATGTTTTATCGCATTGCAGAGAGAGTTAACTTGACGAGTCCTGTAATGTCAGTAATCGGTATTACCTGTATAACAGATACAAGTTGATAAAGATATTTTCTTTGCCTAATCATACCATGGCGATGAAAACACAAGTCACGGAAATGAAATACCTGGCCACGGCAATGAAAATAAATTGTTTTACAAGGCATGGCAATGAATTTTTTTTCATTGCCATGTCTTTTTTTTCATTGCCATAGAAAATTTCGCCCACAAAAACCACGGCAATGAAAGCACGGCGATGAAAATCAAGGCAAAAAATATAAATAACAAAAAATCTATTAACTGTTTGAAGAAATAAACACTTCACAAATAAACATAAAAGAAATGGCGTTCTATCGAATGCTTACTCAAGAAGACAAACTTAATTTAAAATGAGGTTATACCTATCCACGGCGATGAAAGAAAAAATGTCCAGTAACATAAAAATTGAATAACTTACATTATAGCTCGAAAACGCAGGCACGTGTGCACGTCCTTCCACGTCGAGCACTTAGGCAGCACTAATACGAAACGTTTAGCGCACCGCGGGGGGGACGCAAGTCATTAGGTAAAACAATATCCTTAAACATGATTAGGACACGGCGATGAACGGTAGTTCTGGGACAAATGATTTTTTATTAACCATTTGTTGTATTGTTTAAATATTTGAATAAATGTATTCCGTAACAATACTTTAAATATTCATGTATCAAATAAAACAAGGATTTAATATAAATAACCAATAGATTTTTATCAATGAGGAATAATACACAACAAGGTGACGTGTGGACAAACACGGCAATGAAATATTTCGAGGTTTAATTAATTATTTTGGAGTATCCATTAATCCTATTAATTAAATATTTAGTGCTACACGTAGATTTATATTTCACCTAACCGGAAAAAAATGTTAGAACATTATAACTTTGTTTTTTAGTACCAATTTCATTGATGCCACGCAATTTTTGGTCCCGGGAAATTCACTCAACTATGTAAGTAGATGGAAGCTTCGGAAAATGTATTCGAGAAAATTAGTCTCACGAATCTCGTCATTTGTTAATGTCTAAAGATAGCTAAAGTTTAGAAAGGAATGCATCCTTTTGATCTTTATTTTGATAAATGAATTTATGAACACCATTGAATGCAAACATCTGGTAGTAGCACAGTGTACATTTTGATTCAGAACAACGAAATAAGAGCAAAGGAAATTTTGAAATACTAGCTACCACCAGTGGCTCCGCCCGCATGGAATTAGTGCTTTGCTCCCAAAAAATAATAGGGTACGTTTTATTTTAATATATAATTTATTCTATATTACACTACGGGCTTATAATAATAATAATAATAATAATACTGTAAAGCTTCATCAAAATCCTTTCAGTGGTTTTTATATGAAAGAGCAACAAATATCCATTCATCCATCCTTACACACTTTAAAGTTTTAGGACAGCTTTGCGCTATGGAATGCTTCAAATTCAACAATTAAATAAAACTATATCCAATTCTATTTTTTAATTAACAAGAAATTAAAGAAAAACAACCCTATTATAACTCTACAAGCATATTTTCTTAAAATTTCTGATAACTTTATTTTGTACAACAACCACTCAAATGACGCTATTGAAAAATACGAAAACACCCTAAGTATAATCAAATATTAGTACTAAACCTACCAATAAACAAACTCACCATGACTTTAACATGTCACATTTTGATTTAGTCATTGTTCGCTTGAGTTTGTTTCGCGAGTATGTAAACTGTGGAAGTGAGGATGATTGAGCGAATGAAATGAATGGAAGAAGCGAATATTGTATGTGTGGGCAAAAAGTTGTTAGAACGAGGGTGCACACCCCCACAGCTCTGAGGGATGAAGTGCTTCGAATGTGACTCAACGAGATGATGACTAGACGAAACTTTTATATAAAAAAAATATTTATTGGAAATTACATGGCTGATGGCGTTATTTTCTGAAATACAATTATTTAATTAGTATGAGGTAGTTTTTGCTGGCCAATGAACGTTATTTTTAGCTTGCATAGGGGGTTCAAATCACCAAATTCTTGTTAGCTACAAAATATATTGTCGTTTTTTTTATGTTTTAAACACTGAAATTTGAATGTTTAGGTTACAATTACCTAAAAATAATAATATGTTATGGGGTCATAAAAAGTGTTAAAATATTTAGGTGTGACAATGGATCCCGCACTAGGATATCTGTGTCGCAGGATCGAGAGATATTATGAATTATAAAATGTATGTAAGCAAATGCGACGGTTTAATATAATTCACTAAAATTAAGACGTGTACGATTACGTGATGAGTGTCTATGTGTATGTGAAGAGTGTGTGTATGTCATGCGTTTTGTCATTTGATATTTTTATTTTTTATTATAAATCACTTATTTTACGTTTTATTTTTATTGGGAATGTGAGGACTATGTGGATTACTTTTTCTTTCGAGTAATTTTTGACGTTTGTCTGACAGTTTGAGTGTTTTGTTCAGCCTGCCCAAATGTCCTGTCTTTAGTATTGTTCGTCAAGTCGCGGAGCTCCTTAGTAGTCCTGAGTTGAGCTATACGATAACGGACAAATACTTGCACTGACTGGACAGGTTCACTAAAATCTGTATGATACTTTCCTCAAAAGACCATCTCAGACTATCTCCATGGTTATCACAGGACGTATTGTGATTGTGAGAACTATGTAGGTGGCTTTGTGTCGGATTCATTCCATGATGTCTGGCAGTTTGAGGACTTTATGCGGCCTACCCAAATGTATTGTTTCTTTAAATTTAAGGCTCCTTAAATTTCTAGGTTGAGCTAAACTATAACTGACAAACGATTGCATTGATAGCTCCACTCGAACTTGCGTGGTGCTTTCCTCAAAAGGCCACCTCAGACGTTAACCTACATGGTTTTGATTTGTTTTTTACCATCCATTGTAGGGACTTTAAAAGAGACTATGACCTCTGTGTTTGTTTCGGTGTTTATTCTCAGGGTAGTCAACAAACTATTTTAAAAAAAGATGTGTTTCTTAAATCAGCGGTCGAATCCGACATTTGCTAATTTTAAAATATATCACTTTTTATTGGCATGAGGGGTGGCACGCGACTCAATCCTAGAGAATAGTCCTTCCTTTATTATGAGGGTTTATTCGCAATCCTCAATTTGGTTTTTTGGGACTATTGTGATATTTTTTTTCTATCTTTTTTGTATGGTCAATGAGGGGTCAGTTTTTTAGCTGCACCCCTGCCTCGTTGAGATTGACAGGCAACGGTCACTCGCAAATTGCCATCTGCATTTACGTCAAAATAATAAAAATAATTCGAAGTGATATCAGTGAGGGGGCTTTTTGCAATGATGGAATCGTATTTCAGCAGCAAACGAAGTTAGAATAAACACAAGAGAGGCAATTGTATTGATAACACTTCCTGAAAAATCCTTTGACCACCGTAAGTACATTTGCTTGTTTGTCCACTGGATTATTAATTTAAAATGTTAACTCACTTTGAAAGTTATTTAGCAAGCAAGCCAACTTATATCGGAATCAAAACTTTATTCAATAGCGATTTCACGTTGAAATAGATTTGTTATTTATTTATATTTCTAATTCATTGTATACGGTCTCATTATCGGACACAGTGTGTCCATTGTCCACGCCGACACTCGTCCGATCTCTATTTTTTGTTACATTCACTTTTTCACAGCTAATATTTTTGCATTAATGGATAAAAAACTTCCCCTATTTACAAATAACAGGGACCTTTAATCCGAACGCTTATTAAAAGTAAATATTTCATGAAAAAATATCATGATGGATTTTTATGGCGTTTTTAGTAGTGTGAGTCAGTTTTCATTTTATGGTAAACAAGAAATGATTTGTGTTTATTCATTAATAGAATAGGTTTTTTTTTAAATTATATGATTTTACTTTTGTTGAAAGTGTTAATGGGCCTTTGTTATATTTCTCTCTGTCACTACTACAGAAATTCTTGAATGTCATGGTGATTAGCTCATAATCAAGCTATATAGATGGACTAGACTATCCAGCGAGATGTGTTACACACGTAACCTTCGACGTTCCGAACTTTACATTGTACAGTAATTGCTAAATTGGATTTAATCAAAAATCAAATCGATATCAAAAACGTATTATTTGGACTGCTTTGAGTAAGTTGAAATGAAAAAATAAATAAATTGCAAATGATCGAAATGTGCATATCAAATCGCATAACGCTGCTTTTGGCAAACTCATGATAGAAAAAATTAGAGCATTGACGTACCCGCGCCTACCGTCGCATAGGTCAGGTAATCTTACTGTGTCCCAGTTTTTCTATAACACGAGACATTCCTGTATTGATTGGCATTATAGTAGTCACTGTAAAACCAGAAAACTTTAGATTGCATTTAAATAATTAATAACTTACTCATATTTAGTTTTTCTTAAATGTAAATGTCAATTTTGTAGGAGATTTTACAGAAGTAGAAAGCCTGATTTATTTAACACATTCTGACTAAGATATACCTATTCATGCACAGTTTTAAAGCGCCTGAAGTTATCTATCAAAATTATCGTAGTGAAGAATCCGAGTTTGTGGAAGAAATTTCTCAGGTACAAAAGACTTAAACGCATGTGATGTACTACTTTTTCTCGATCGATTGATTTAGAGAAAAAAAGTTTCAAAACATGTCTCTGATTTATTATAGCATGGTGACCGTAGTTGGCATTGTGTCCACGAGCCTGCTGACCAGCAGATGTGCGGCCGGCTGTTAGTATTCAGTCGTCGCAGTGCGCATGCGTGCCCTCCGCTAACTTTGGCAAATATGGCCGCCGACCAGCACACTTATTTCATTTATTTTATTACAATGATATCCTTAATGATTCATCGGCCAGGATCTATGGTTATCAAAAGTAGAATAATAAATAATCTAACTTTTGAAACTTTCAATTTGATCTTGTCATTAACTAAAATAATAATGCTAATGACTGATTATTCTAATATTTCATTTCATTAATAGAGGTGTTAAGTAAAATAAACAAGGAAACAGAAACGATTTAGGTTCGAAGTTATATACAATAGAATACGTAACAGAACCAACAAGCGAAGCACTTTAGCTAAAATCATTTATTTGCCGGAATGTTTTTTTTACTGAGAAATAATCATCCCTAATAGCAATAAGAAATGGCGTACCTTAAAGTTAGAATTTAAATTGCCTTTGTTTCAGACAAAAGTGAAGATACTGGCCGAGTACAATGTTCAGGTAGTCTATTAAAGAAACCAAAATCATAAACTAAAGCTTTTCCTAGTGATCACACTTTTAAAAGCTGAGATAATAATAAAACTGTAATGTTTTACAGTATTACTGAACAAAATATGTATGAAAACATATAAAAGTTCACAGTTACATTTGTTTTCTTCAAAATACACAACACACTTAGTACAACTGCTGGTTGATTAGCGGAAGACGTTATAATGTTCTATACTTACCACTAGTGAATGGCTGGATACTAAATAATATTAAAATTTTTGCAATTAACCCTGTATTTACTCGTTCCTAGAAATAATTTCATGTGGTTGGTACGCTCGTATCAAGTTACTCAGATTTTGATCACAGTTGGAATAGATTTGTGTTTTAGGCGACAGTATTTTTCATAGCACTAATTCTTAACTTTGGAGCAATATATTTGACTCGTATCAACAAACTGTTACTATTGTATTTACTTGTAGTAAATGTAGGCAGCATCCCCCGTCCATGCGCGTCACCCCAAATCAAAACGCACCACGCAGTCTTTCGGTAATCGCCACGCGGACCACAGCTCGAGCATGTATACCACTCTCGTTTCACAACTACGACACCATAAAAAACCCAATAAATATTTCCTACAATCAATAAATAGGGTGTAAAGAACATCGGCGTGCAATTTCCATATTCTCTTCCCTTTCTTTTGTCGTCAGTAACAAGTGTGGTGTTATTGTGTGTTTTTTATTGAATTATGTGTGACACTATAAAAAGGCCTATGTATCAATATTTTTAAGTAGCAGTGCGTATGTGATACGCTCGTAGGGGTTTCTCTTTAGAGGGGCGGCTCGCGGCGTACATGAAGGGTGAGCTACTTTTATATACCTACTTGCTTGAGAACGATCAGTTTATCGAATCTTAAATTGTGATGCATAAATACGAGCATTTTAACTGAAATGCTCTCTTTTTGTCATTATTTATTTGGACCAGAACAGATGCACAAATACCGATGCCCCAGAAAGTGAATAAACAATACTGATAAAAAGTACATTCTATTACAACGCCTAAAGATAATTCTGCTTATTCTTTTAACACAAAAAAATAGGAACTCTTGTGCATCATAAACGATAAACTATGTATAAAGTGCATTCTGATACATTTTAACCTAAAAGTTGTCAAGACGTAGGTTTGGCGCAATAACCTACTACCTAGATGCATTGCCTACATTGACCTCAAACTAAATAAATATATAAATGCAGAGACGTTATCTGTTTAGTTATTATGATGCCTCATCATTTTAATTATGATACCCAGTATAAGAATTGGGCAGTTTCCACGATTTAAAATATTGTGTCTTTTTGTTATAGACTCGTATACCTAAAACTGATTTTGAATAGCTTGCTGTTTTGTTAAGACTGGGTAAATCCTAATAAGAACAAAGACATGCAAAATTTTTCAAGTAAATGTAGATAAGAGGGCAAAAATTAAACAATATTCTAAGAAATTGTTATCAGCTTTGAGTAAAGTAAACCAATAATCACTTTTTTGTGACATTATTAGACACAATAACCTTTTATCAATTTTGACACCAAGTGGCCATTATATACTTGTACATGACCTTCAATGTTTCTCGTGTTATTATTAAACTTAAGAATATTTTGATTAGGGTAGGTCTGGAGAAGATATTATTAGATCAAAATGGACCATGGGTCATTCTCAGTTAGTATCTAACAAATTTTGGTTGAAAAATGTTTTTAATGTCTGCTGTGTCGGTTCTTAATTGTTTTTTGTTTTGATCGTCTTGTTTCCTTTCGGAATACTTTTATCACTGGATAGTTAGTATTATTTACGAAGTTTGTTCATATTTTACTCACACCTTACCTTACCTTTAATTGTGATTTCTAAAATATGCAAGAGTAACTAATATTAAGATTAGTTCATTGTTACAATTTGCTTGCAGTGTCGGTAATCTAAACGAAGTAGCCGTACCTAGCTGTAAAGTAAAAAGATGGAAAGTTTTGATTGATTTTATTTATCGATAGCATTTATATATTTAATTTGCTCAAAAGTCGATAGGCCGTACTCGCATAAGTAAATACGGACAAACTTATTATTATTTTATATTTTTAGTGTAAGAGTTTCCGTATTTAATTGAAATGTTTCCAAATCCTACTTCTTAAAGTGCCTAATTATTAAAGCATTCCGAAAACTATATAATTAACCAAATTTCATCCTTGAGATTCCAGGGACTTTATATGGTTTAACCAAGATTTATTTTGGCATTTTGAAAAAAACACCTGAATATTCTTAGTAGGTTTAATTAATATTCGTCTAATGTTAATTGACATTTATATTTATTCTTATTGGAAGCTATCAAAAATAGCTACAGACTAATTCAATGATTTTGATTGAATGTTTGCTGAAACGAGTTAAATAAATCCCGAAAGCTCTGCATTGATTCCCATATAATTGTAATTTAAAATCAATCTCACTACTATATAAAGCGAATGTGGATGTTTTTTAACTCAGTCACGCCAGATCGATACTGACTTCGCAGTCTAGAATCGTTCACCGGCTACTTTTTACACAGTCTCGCCAGATATGTGACCTAGCGTGACTGACTTCCCAGTCACGCTTAGGATCACACACAGGCTACTTTTTACTCAGTCACAACAGATGCGTGATCAGGCATGACACACACAGACTACTTTTTATCCGAGAGTTTACTTTAGGTATTTCAGAAGGTTTATGTGAATAGAAAGTAACTTAGAAGAAATACATAATCTACCATCATATTTTGACATGTAGCGTCATAAGCAGTAGGTTCATTGCTCCAATACAAATCAGAAGCAGGAGTACCTACTATATTTATTGTTATTTAAAGCAAAACGTGAAAACATTTGTAAGAGCTAATCTCTTAATTCTTTATCGTACACCATAGCATCTTAACATTTGCAACATGAATTTTTCTGTCTGTATGAAATTGATGGAGAATATTCTTGATACAAAATTAAACTATCACTGAATGACACAGATTCCTTTCCCGGAAAGTGTACGGTTCATGTAAGATAGGTAACATGAGCGGAACCGCGAGAAGAATCGTGCTGTGTATTTTTAAATGAGTCTACCATATTTTACTAAAACGATGTAAGATAAAGGATAAATTAAAACGGCACGGGTCGATCTTGAAGTTAAAGCAACGCTTGCTGAGGCTAGTCCATTGATCTTAACATTCCGAGATTTCTCCGTGCCTCGGAAAGCACTTTAAGTTTTTGGTCTTGGCTGCTAGTTTTAGATCTTTGACAGTCGTTACGGGTAGTCAGAAGCCAAGAAAAGCCAGTTTTGCGGAGGGGTATCGTATTACCCAGTTACTGGGTTGTGGGGGACAAATAGACAGTCGCTCCATGTAACAATCTTGTAATATACAGGTTAGGCAGATTGACTGATTGGTGTAAAATGCATTGCAGAGTGCAGCGTGTGCGCAGCGGCGGCGGCCGCAGCCGCGGCAGCAGCAGCGGCGGCGGCGTCGTGGGCAGCCAACCACGCGGCGGAGATCAGCAAGTCTTCGCCACCCGCCATCCTCGCAAACGGCACCCTCAACGGAACTGCACAGTATAATGGAAACTGTAAGAAAACTCAACGATGAAGTTACAATCGAATAGAATCAAGAGATACTTTGCTTTACCGTTGAATTTGCTATTTCATGATGTGGCTAGATTAAGCTACCATTATGTCAAATGTTTCCGTTCGTCGTTTCATGAAATGGCGAATTCTACGTGGATACAAACAAAACAACTTGTCAAAATATAACTTTGAGCAAAGGCGTTAACGTAGCAGGCATAGTGCCTAATGGCGAGCAATGGTCAAATAAAGAATTCTGTAGGAATATAGTTTAACTAAACGATTTTTTCAATTAACCTACTTTATCAAACTGCACCAGTTAACTTGAAGAGTTGTGTATCTTAGTTTCGTGTATAAAAATATTTCACTTTTATACGCTTTAACAAGCCAACTAGCTAACTCTTGCTCTTTATTGCAACAAGCCAGTTACAAGGCGTGTTGCTTTACCTTTTTTTTTTTAAGGATTGGTAATCATCAAATGATCCCTTCCGCTCTAGCTGGAGCGGCAGGGAGTTTCAGACTTTTACTGACTAAAACCGACCCATGCTCCTCCTAGTGCCTTTTTTTGCATTCCAAGGCCGCGGGAACTCTTTCGAACAAAATCCGCGACTCTGGCAGGCTCTGGCCCTAACAGGCCCCGACTTATGCTGACTGCTGCTGATACAGCACACGTGGAGCACAGCGCGCCGTCGACCCGGGCCTGTTCTGATCGGACGGCGAGCTACCCATTGCTTGCCGTCCTCAGGCATCCGTCACTGCGCCATGCTTAGGAGCATCAGTTCCTGGGCGGCGCAGTGGCTGACGTTCAACAGGAGGGGGCGAAATGGGGCCACTATTGGCACTCCATTTCAACCCCCTCCGGAGCACTTTGTGGGGGCTCGTGTTACTTTAGCTTAGATAATTGCTTTGTAAAGAAAAAACTAAAATACTATTGATTATTTGAGACGGTTATAAAAAAATAAAATATTTATTGTTATTGATACTCTGTTGTAAAAGGTAAAGCACTAATATTTTTTTTAAATATGCGCCTGTAGGAAAATTATTAAAAAAACTTGTCAAACCTAAGCTCTTTAAAAAAATCTTATTGGTTAATATATCATTTGAATA
Source organism: Melanchra persicariae (assembly GCA_947386135.1). NCBI lineage: Eukaryota > Metazoa > Arthropoda > Insecta > Lepidoptera > Noctuidae > Melanchra > Melanchra persicariae. The sequence goes on along the minus strand of OX376650.1, from coordinate 11,283,031 downwards.
GACTCTTACTAGAACACACAACAGTATTCTGATTGATTCTTTTTGTAATCCTCTTTAACTGGGGTAAAATCATAAAAATAACATTTCAAAAGGCCTTATATCGTAGCACATGGACAATGTTTACCGAAATGTTATTTATAACATTTCGGTAAACATTGTCTATGTGCTTTGATTGCTTTTGTAGATCAGTCGGTATATCATCTTATGTTTAAAAAGTTAAAATTAAAAAAAGGGGTTAGGTAAATAACACCATTCTATATTATTTATTGACATTCGTTAAGAGCTGTAGCAGTGACGTAGCAGTGACGTACACATACCTAGCACCACTACGGATTGTTTTGTGCGATTGACATCACGATCTTATAAATGTAAAACATTGTAACCGAAGAACAACACGACCCTTTTTGAAAGCACAATTATGCAAAACTTTTCCGATTCGTAGCAGCGTCGTAGACCCTGCGTAGCACTGAGTGCAATGCAATAAGTTTATTTACAACTTCCAAGCGACTTGTCTTCGAGCGATTAAGCTTATGTTTTACATTTTAGTTTTCTTGAAACAATTCGCTCATCGAAAAAGCAAAGAGTCCCTATCATAGTTTTTCCAATGGTGATTTGACTACTTCACATAGAACAGTCGAAATAATTTTTGAACATTTTGAAACAATTTGTTTGGATCTTGATCAAACCTTTGTGCTAATAATTTAGCTTTTTTAAACATATAATCCCAAACCAACGGAGAAGCAGATTACAAAGTGCATACAATTTGATCCTTTCTAAGAACTAGCTACATGAGTCGTGATCTTTTTTTCATCTCATTTGATCTGTGCAAAGTAACAGCGTAGATAAAATAATACACACTTGCGTTTAGAAAGAGAGTTATTAATTTTCTAGTGCTTTAATTAGAATAGAATCACAATTAACTTAAATTCCTTGAAAGGACTTTTACTTGCTCTAGAAACATTGTAACCTAGAGATGAAAAAAACTTAATAAAAGAACCTGTATTATTAAACTAGCTTGTCTTAGATGCGTTTAGATTGAGTATAAACGCAAAACGAAGATACGAAAGAAACCCGAACCTACCTATTTTATATTTTAGGGTGCCAGTAAGCGCCACCCTTCGTGGGGCACGCCTTTAAAGCCAAATTAACATAACACATTGGGGTCGATTGTGGGCCCTCGTTGCCCCATTGCGTGGCTTTCGTTTTGAAGTTCCTCGTCACCAATACAGATGGCGGTATGATATCGACGATGCCAATGCCATCTGCAGCTATCTTGAACAACTAACAAATTGGGAAGCCTACTATGAAGTATTTTTGTATAGGCGTTTATCAACAGAGGACACTTTCGTGCATGTTTGAACGATGCCTTGATAATTTTCCACATTTTCAATAAATTTAGTTGTATTGATGCTGATAATATTATGCACATCATTTAATTGTACGAAATTATCTGAGAAATGCCTTTTAAAGTTAATATTATTAAATACTTTACGTATTACTTTGATCATCATTCAATAGGCCAAGTGCCCCTAACAAATGCTGGCAGGCACCATTTGAATTATTAATAATTTCCTTCAAGTTTATACATTGTATTTGATTGACCTTTATTGTAGGCAGAACGATCAGAAGTAGCTGACTAGTTATTATTTCAAGGTCGTCAAATATTTCTTTAAACCCTTATGATCTACTAAATGTATTATTCACCTTGTTTTTATCATTTTCGATACAATACGAATCACGTTTCAAAGCAGGGAAGGCTAACAATCGATTAATCAGTCGGTTTTAATTTACATCGCGTCATAGAAATTAAAAAAAAACTTTAACTAGCTTTTGGTTGGGGTGAAAAGATCAGAGAAAGTGAATACGACAATTGGTCGAGTTTCATTATTTCCAAAACGTGTTTTTCTTGTGAGGCGACTATTGTCAAATATTGTTGATGCATAATCATACGTGGATTAGATGAGTTACAATGGGTCCGGTCGCCCAGGTCGTCAGCGTGTGACGGGTCCGAAGGGGACTCCCTCTAACGTTGGGGAGGATACGTTCCAAATTTCGCTATACCTCGTTCTCAACCGAAATTCAGTAAAAGTAAACGTGAAATTGTCACACTTGTAACAATGATAACAAGCTTAGTAATGAATTTAATACGAATTCGGAGGGGATCACGGATTTAAATAATAAAATGAATAGTTATTCATTGATCTGTTTATTCAACTTTCTGACTTTTGTGCGAGCCTGGGATCTTTCTTTAACATTTTCTCCCGTAAGAAGCACTTTCTCAAGGGGTTTGACTGTTATCTAGTTACCTGTTTCTAACTCTTCGATGCAATTTAGCTAAAAGATTTGAAAAAAAAATCTAAATTAGGATGCAATATTTTGAATTTACACAGTTCTCCTTTAACAATCTGTTTTAGTTTTGAAGCTTGATTCTTACGTGTATTATGATCATCATTACAGTGCCAGAATCATCCAGTACCTAATTGAAATAATGACGAAGTACTCGTATTCGAATAGATTTTCAGTAGTTTTTAAAGTATTTTCACAATAATCAAGGCATTCGTATCAACGCCAGTGAACTGAAGACTTAATTAAAAGTGCGCCCTTTAAGAACAAGGCAAAAATATTAAAACTAATATAAAAGATAGAGCGCTCATTCAATAAAACTAATTCCGTTCAGTCTCAGTTCCGACAGGAGCGGGCATCTCGATTTAATGCGTGCCATAAACTTGGACGCGAACTCTGCATTCCGATCAAAGTTGTCTCCCAGAAGCTATGGTGACACACACGTTTTAATACGCGTCAGAATTCTTTTAATATCAACTACTCTACTTTGAGAACTGAGAATACTTTGTGTTTTACCTTAGTGGCCATACCTACAACTGATTCGGTACCTGCCCCTCCATGTTCCAATCGGTGAAGTTTGGCAGTGGGCATTGGTTCAAAAATTATTTGTTAGAAACTATAATTGAGATATTTGTAAAAAAATAAAAAATAAATATTCTGCATAATCACGAAGTAGTATCCTTGTCAGTTAAATTTTTTAAACGATAGCGGAGACATAATATTCCCGTCCCTACTTCATCTTTCTCCAAATGTATTTAATTTAGATCGATGCTGGATAGTGTATTGTTATTTGAGCATAAATCTTTGGCAATGGTTTGAAAACTAGTGGGTACAAACTTCAGCTGAACAGAACATTAAAGATTCAGTACTTCACTAAGCATGGACACCACAAGGAAATCGATTACATTATATTTTTTCATGTTAAACCTTGATAAACATTTCAGTAATGTTATACCTTAACCCTGTCAAAAATGTAATTACTTATAGTAGAAAAGCCAGCAAAAGCTCATTCAATTGATTTTCAGCGCGAACTTTTTATTATCTACTTACACAGGAAATCGCAAGTTTCACTTTACGTAACACAGTTTAATTAAGTACAATCCTGAAAATAGAATTTAACAAAAACCATTTATCGTTGCTGGGTATAAAAACAAAATGATTTGGGAAGTTGGTCATTCCCAAAGATCCCTTTAGCGGTCGGTCGTACGCGGCTTCTATTGAGAATATTTTTTGTTAGGTTTGGAGATGTTGTTGGGTGTTTGTAAGCAATATGTGAGGTAGGTAGTAGAAGCCGTTCACCCTGCAGCGTGCTCGCTGTCGGGAACGTGCTCGCGCTGCGCTCGCCGCCGCCGCCGCCGCGCCAACAAGTGACACAATTTGGGTTGGGGTAAAGCGGCCGGCGCTTTCGGGCAGTGTACACGTTTCGTTAGCTTCTCTATTTTAAAAACTACTTGCTTGACGATATCCGGGAAGGGACGGCCGCATCACCGCGTCGACTCCACACTGTCACTCATTTTCGATGCAGTCGAGCTGCGTACGCGTCGTTGGTCGCTTCGCGCGCACGCGCGTCCGCCTTTATGCACTTAACACATTTTGATAGTTCATAAGTTTTAAACGTGCAAAGGTAAATGAACTTATTATAAACAAAGTGCCTTTTTTCAATCGGAGGATGTATGTTACGAAGAGGTGATATTAGTGTGACAGTTGATAATTTTTAGTTACCATGAGCGGGAGGGAAGGCGGAAATGCAGTTCCCTCTTCAAGTAAGTAGATACTTAACATTATTTTTTTGTAGACTTTAAAGAAATATTTTTTCTTTTGTTTTTCTTGTTTACACCGTTTTAGATAAAACGGAAAATATAGCGGGAACACAGGGAAGTCACGTCAAAAAGCTGTTTCATGTGTTGGAACTTGACATGGCCCTTATCGAACGGATGTGTTGTACGCATTGCCCAGGGAGGCAATCACAAACATTCCATCATTGAAATTATTCAAATTGAGGTTAATAGAGTTTCGTTTTACTGATGTCACACATATGTGTGCCATGTTTACTGGGTATCAAGTTGATCAACAACAAGATATACTAATTATAAATTCGTACTTCCTAATTAGAGAATGTCTTGTATGGCATGACGTCACGTAATAATTAGTATTTTTTGCGATAAAATCATTTGTTTACTCAAAGGACTTCGGTTTTTAAAACATAACAGTTATAAGTTCAATTTGAAATGAATAAAAAATAAAGTGCGTATATTCATGAATGGACGAACCAGCAGTCCTTGTATAACATGAGTATCAAGTATTGAATTGGAAACATGTGACGTGAACATTTTATCAAACAAGGTCTACGCATCGAGCAGTTAATTGTTTACTATTCCTACGATACCGTTTTAGTTGCTCGCATGCGTGCTGCCTGTGACTTGGCGCCGCTGCTGCGCCGTTTTCGACTCTAACAACACTGTAATAAGTTGTATACTACCAAAATACTTTCTATTTATATTTATCTGTGTGAGTGATAAAAGCTTGAATGTGTTTATGTAAGCCGACTGCATTTTAGAAGGACCTTAATCTCTCCCCACTACTGCTGCACTACGTGTTTTTGTCGTCGACATACCAGAGTCGTAGTGACGAACGCACTATCGATATTTTTATGCTGATTAGAATATTGTTTACATTCTTACGCAACAACATTATACGGACCAAGGTGTTGTAGTACATCCTCAATATGCGTAGGTACCTTTTGGGCATGTATCTACTGCGTCGTGCGACGTAGTAGTTCGAAACAGGAAGTTGTTTTGGTTTAGAAAACGTTACAACGTTTCGCTTGATCTGTAAAATTAATTTGTTTGTACAAATCATATACACAAACATGGCGAGAGCATTCTTTCAAACAGGAATTACCATAGAGAGCTATTGAAGTGCCATCTGGAATGTTTAGAAAGTCGATGTAAAGTGAGGTGACGTCCCTACGGCCGCGGCAGGGTCCGACTTCGTAACCAGTCAATTAAATCCGAATGCTGGTACACTCGGCTATCTCTTTCTCTCCTAGTTCAAGATACTCAAGCGCAAGCGCCACTTGACGATGATTCACGTTCGAATTCCATGCCTACGATTGATAACAGCAAAAAGTGGTGAATGGCACAAGTTTTAGGTCATTTCATTTACTTGCTGGACGTGCTTCCCACAGTCATATTGGTATGCATTTTGTTTACTACACGTGTGTCTTGCTCCATTCAAGTATGAGCATTGAACTACGATGAATTCGTATATATTTATACCCTCAATAACCTATGTATAACCTACATCAAGTTTGTGTGAATGAAGCTAAACTATACTATAATTAGAAATGGTTAAAATTTAACAAGAAAAAAAATTAAAACATATATAAACCTTATATTATATCGACATTCGTGATGTAGTGTAGTATCATTTAATTAAAATATCACGGTTTGTTATCGACTGGCGTTTAATTATTGGGAAAAAGACAATTTGTTTAAATAAATTTTATAATAAATAGTAATAAATAAACGTAAGTGTCAGCTTCGTCCCACGCGCGTCAGGCGATGCATCTGATGGCCGATGGGTCGCCCTCGGACTCTCCGCGTGTGATACGAATCATCGCCCGCATCCCGACACAGACATATCACTACATTAAGCATTTAGAACTGGAAGATATTTCGTATATTAAATGGCTATTCAGCCATAAGAAACTCCTCAAACCCCCAACAAAAGCTCTCATCAACTTGCTGCTATGGTTTCAAACTAGTTCCCAGTTCTAGCAGATTTTAAAGCATACTTCCAAAAGATGAGATATTAATGTTCGTTTAGAAATACTATTCAGAAATTGTCAAATACGCAATAGTCATAGAGACTGAGACAACAGATGCGTGGGTCAACACGTGTTCGTTTATTGACTAAATTTTATTTTCATTCATGGAAGTGATCCTTTACCTCGTGACGTCGATTGATGATGATGATGAAAGATTGTTCCCACATGTACTTACCTAAACGATTGTAGATGTTAAAGGTTACCTGATCATCTAGGTCGTATTCAATAAACACTGTTACTCACGCCCACCCTAAGTTAGTCTAACTTACATCGAATTCGTAAAATTGAACAAGGCATAGGGGTGCGTAGAGCAGTAAATGTTCCACTTAAAATATGCGTAGAATTTCCCCTTCCTGCTTTGAAAATACCACGAACTTAAATTTAAATTCCAGTTTAAAAATAGTGCACCTAATCACTTTAGGAACTGACAATAAACCAGAAACATCACGATTTCTGTCTCGTGTTTTGTTATTAACGAGGAGAAGCTAAACATTTTTGTTATATTTAGTACAAACTGGCACATTTTAATCTGCACCATAACAGTTCGTTGCACAATAGTTTGTGGTAATTTGATACGAAGTAGAAGAGGCAAAGTAATGGTTAAATATTTGAAGAGGCGCGTCAGTGTTGCATTAGATGAGTGCCGTGTAACGCATCTGTTGCATAGAAATTCCGGCGCATGTTGAGGTGCAGCGTGGAATGTGCGTAGTTGCGGGCCGAGGTGCGGGCGGCGCGCACCGTGCTGAGTAAACAAAACTACAAAACAGGCACATAGTGGCACAGCAGTCGGATGCGCCGGAGTGCTACCTCACTCGGTACATAGACGAATATAAATAACGTGCTGCTACCGCACTGGCGCAATGAATTGTAATGAGCGAACACTCCGCAACACTTTAATCCTATACGATAACAACTTCTGTATTTCACTTCAGTGAAACCATATGCCAGTTATTTAACAAAAAGAAATCTTTTGTACAGAATTAAAACATCCTAAATACCTACATTTATGATAAAAGTTAATGATGCAACATGCCTAACAGTTTTCTGAATAGTTACTGAAAAATTAGGCATTTGTGTTTGTTAAAGTTTGAACAAGAACAACTGTATTGTGACACTATTTCCGAAATTGGTTTGGATATGGCTTGTGCTGGCACACATGAGAAAAAGACACAAAATATAGAAAAGCTAGTTTGGTTGAATGAATAGAGCCTTAAAAACTTACATAGACGTAAAAGCAAATACTATAACAAAAACGCTAAAAGTATTAAAATCCCCTTTTTTTTTTTTTTTTTTTTTTTTTTTATAGGATGGGAAATCATCAAATGACCCCTCCCGCTCTGGGTGGAGCGGCAGGGAGTGTCAGACTTTTACTGACTAAAACCCACCCTTTAGTCCTCCTAGTGCCTTTCTTCCCAGGGCCGCGGTAACTCTTTCGAACAAATCCGCAACCCTGGTAAAATCCCCTACGGCTCTATTTGCGTAAATGTATTTAATTCCGGGTATGGATTCCAATCAAAAGTGTATTGATCGTTTGGCCGTAAAATCATAACAAATAGATTAATTCATGCACGCTTTGTAGGAATGAAAAAACAACACGGTAAAAGCCAACTCTACGAGCACTTTTACTGATTGAAAGATTTTCAAAAAGTAATTTTTCAAGTTATTAATGAAAATCGTGGGTTCTCTAATGAGTAACTATTAGTTATTGCTCAAAGCCTTTAAGAATTTACCCGTTCCTTATCCAAACACTGACTTCACTTTAATAAATATTTAAATACTAAGAAAACAAGTCTCTGCACAGAAAAAACATATTTTTTGTACTTATGTAAACAGTTAAGATACAAGTTGATTTTGGTATCCATATTAGCTAGGCGTCTGATTGAATTTTCTTATATTTATGAAACACTAGCGACCCGGGCTGGCTTCGCACGGGTGCAATTTAGAGTTGTAATTATATCGTGAAGCCGCTGCGACTGTATTTTTAATGTAGCGTTTTAAATAATAAACTATCTAAAATAATTATAAACTATTTAAATTGTCCAACTTAAAAAAAAACAAAATGTGTACCTATGTAAGTAGCTTAGCGTAGGGATGTTCGCTCACACCGCGGCATTTTTCTTACCTTTAGCATTTTTATACCCGTCGTAACTTTTAAACGAAAAGTTCGATTTGAGTTATTTAAAGAGGAATTTACGTGTTTATAATCAATCTTAATTATTAAACTATTTAGTTAGATAACTGAGGATAAATACCATGATACGAATGTCATTATCATCATCTTTCGATTCCACCACTGTTTTGATTGACATATTTGAATTTAAACTATTGTGACTTGATTATAATAGTTAGATATAAAGCTTCATGGAGTTTGTGGGTATTGATGAGACCTATAAACATGTAGTACATTATTTATATGTATCATCAACAGTTTTCGCAGCGCACGCTAAAGAATGACTTTTAAAGGGAAATTTGTGATACCTTGGGCAACAATCAGCATCATATTTCAGCCAATTTACACAAAACTTTAACAAATTATACACTTAAACCTACCTCATGAACAACCCCCACCCACTGGTAAAAACCGCATGAAAATCCGTTCAGTGGTTTTTGAATTTATCGCGAACAGACAGACGCGGCGGGGGACTTCATTTTGTAAAATGAAGTGATGCTCAAATGGGTCCCACGTTATTTAAAAACAAGTCTAAAAGCTTTCTCATTAATATGGGATAGAGAATAATAAATATTGGGTATGGTGAGCAAGGTGAGGTGGTGAGGTAGTGCGGCGGCGACGAGGCCGGCTAGGTGCAGTGTTACGGCAATGAATGAAAAAGGTACCAGAAACTTAACCTAAATACCGAACATTCTTCCAGTCCCCGCCGCCCGTCGCCGAGCCACGTGTGCGCACACACGCTTTTACCGCTGCCGCCGCCCGAAATAATATGCTTAGCTTACATACCAACACATGGAAATGTATATCGAATTAGCAAACCACCAATAAATTCTCATATAACTAACATTTGAGTAAGCCTCCGCGATACTAACGCTCGATTGATGAGAGAGCGTCGTGAGAACTTTCAGCTTGTTTTATTTAAATGGCGGTTTGTTATGGTCTAGATTGGACTCACATTATACATATTTATAATACTCCACCGCCTATAAAATGCTTTAGCTATTTTGTTTATTATAATTCTAGATAATAAATTGAAGATATTATTTCAATTAAAATAAATTGCGAAGACTTTAGAAATTATAGCCTTGTTTTAAATGATGAATAAAAATACAACTTTGGTATTTAGAGATAAGTCATTCACTACTGAGAAATAAAAAATAATAGGTGCTAATCAGTGTGAGTATGAGAATCGGTGTTTGTCATCTGAAGTATTTCCGGATTTTTCTAATAAACTTGTTAGTCACTACTTGTATTTTTTCAAGGAAGTAACGTTACATTAACGTTAGTCATCGCTACAATTGATGATTTCGATAGGTAATTTACTACCACCATTCAAAGTTGTACTCTCTTTCAATTTAGTTGAAACTTAATATGCTTAAATACATGTGGAATTAATAGGCATAGTGTAAAAGGAGTTGTCTTTTATTTAATTCCGTTCCCACGTTATTTGTTGTCTCGGCGCCCGATAAGGGGAACAGTATACCCTTTCTTCGGCCAGTATACGTTCGTAGGCCCTTATTTATTGCTAATAGATTTCCGAACGTTAAAATGTCTATGCATGCCTTTGAAAGCAAGCGACTACGACCCACTTAATGCAATTTGACTATTAGTGAATTCTTTATGACCTTTCTATTCAATAAAAACATGTTAATGCGGTGCTAGTGTTCTTTATTTTTGTTGAGTTGAAAGAATACAGGAAGAGCATAGTATACCATCCGGATATTATGTTGTAGAACTTTTGGAATGCTACTTTAATGCCACGATTATAATTCCCTGAATTTGGCAACTCAATTTAAATGTTTAATGTTGTTTAAAAATGGTAAAGGAGCAGTACCAGTCAACGATCATTTATCTTATTCGCTGATATTTATTAGATGACATATTATGTAGTGTTGTTTGTATGTATTGTAATTTTCAAAGTACTATTATTTTTGGTGTTTGTATACTGAGAGACCTAAATCTATTTCTGTTCAATCAGTCCATTCAAAAGTTGCCAATAATAAATTTCACACTATTTCAGCAATATTTTCGCTTGTTTTTGTTAATATTTGTCCTGCCTTTAGTATGAGGTGTACAATAAAGCATTAAATAAATAAAGCATGCACCCTCCTGTCGTTAATTCGCTGACAGTACTGTTAATCATTCGTTAATTTAATTAAAGCATGTAAGTAAACGTCTGTTAATATCGGTGCATCGTTAAAGTTATTTACCGGAAACACAGGCTTTATGTGTGAAGGAACCAAGTTGTAAAAAACCTCAATTAGATGGTGGATTCGGTAACAGGTAAAAAGGGGAGCGTTGCGCGGGCGCACAGTTCGGGGCTGTAAGGAGCGGGCGGCGGGTTCGGGCGATGGAGGAGCGATACTCACGAAGTGAACTGTATATTATTTGCAGGTGCAGCGGGCGCGAGCGGCAGCGCCGTCACAGGGGTGGCGCGGCGCGGACGGTGTAAATGGTTCAACGTCGCGAAGGGCTGGGGGTTCATTACCCCTGACGATGGCGGGCAAGATGTTTTTGTGCACCAGGTGATTCTTATCATTTTATTCCACAACGCATGCACGCAACGAACACAATTTCAAAAATTAGATGTAACGCCAAACTTCAGACGCTGGCCTACGTAGTTAATTAAATCGCTCTGTTCTCTTCAATAGTTAAAATAGGAAAATAAATCCGATTAGAAAAAATATTGTGGCGTATCTAGCGGTTGACCCGATAGTGCGCTTATTTGTTTGCTCGGCTTATCAAGGCCGGATGTTTTTTCTATACATTTGCGCCACCAAACTTATACTTCGTTCGACTGCAGCGACGCTAGTTGTAAAACTTATATTAGGTCAAGACTATGTTACTGGATGCCGATAACGTTGATATTTTTTCTCATAAGCGATAAGTAAATTTATAGCCCATTGAAGGGACCCACAGTCAATAATAATAGTTAGCATGAAGTTGTTATTTTTAAACTGAACAAGCGGGCCGCCTCGCAGCACCGCTGTCGTACGCACTCATATTATTACAACTTTGTGTCTGCTCTACCGATATTATTTACTTTTACAATTCTCAATCATTTTTAAACTTGATTTTACACTTCAAGAACATTTTATGAACCAGAGTCCAAGTCTGAATTTGGTTCATGGGTGATATGAATAATGATTTTCCTTATACCCCCTAGTTTCGTTGTCTCAACAGTTCGATGAGTTCCTTGCGTTATGGTCCAGTAACATGTACACTAGCTTTTGTTGCTACTATCAAAGACAATTTATAAAATATTTTCTCGTCTATTTCCAGAGCGTCATCCAGATGCCAGGTTTCCGGTCACTAGGAGACGAGGAAGAGGTGGAGTTCGAGTGCAAGGAGTCTGACAAGGGTCTGGAGGCCACGCGCGTCTGCGGACCCTCATCCGTGGACTGCCAGGGCTCGCACCGGCGCCCGCTCTCCAAGAAACGGTTCAGAAAGATACGGTAATCTTTGCTGAGTAGCGTAGGGGGAAGTATCTCAACGCCTGTTTGAATGGACGATACTTCCACGCTTGCGGTGTGATATTGCTAACATAGACCGGGCCTTACAGAAGAAGCTGCTGTAGGTTGCGTGTTAGGGTTTATACCCTACTAGTCTTGGTACTTAATAATAACAAGGTAAATAGGATCATGCATTAAAGAGCCACCTAAGTAGTGTACCTACTACATAATTATAGTAGGTCTGCCACCTTCTTCAACCCTACACCAAGGCATAGACGCTTTGACATTACGGGTATACAGGAAAACCTTACGTTCTGGGTACTTTACCGCATTTCAGTACTAAATACCTAGTACCTAGATAATCTCGTACTACACTCCTTAGATAGTCTACCGAGGTTAATACGCCGAAAATCCCCTGTTATTTTGTACTGCAATCATGATGACCAAAAAAAGTACACGTGTTGTTTTAGTAGACGAACAAAACGGAGTTCATACCTCTGTTAAGTACTTTAAATATTACTCAGAATATGAAATATCTATTTGGTATGCTTCTACTATGAACTACATGTCAAACGTATAATTAAAAGGCAAAAATTCAGTTATCATACTATTAAACAATTTCATGAAGTACCTAATAGTCAAACGATAACCTATTGAAATTAATATCGAACCATTACGATACTATTTGACTATTTCAATGATATTATAGGTTGGTATTTGCGCTATTTTGTGGTTAACAACCGCCATGTAATTATGTAAGTGTAAAGACATAGGTATGACAAACTGCAATAACTTCAAAAATGCAAATGCACGTATCACATTTCATGTTAATATGAATATCACATTAGAATTATTTTATCTGCTTACTTGTTGCCGAGTCGAACACTTAATCGAGGGTTATCGCATTATCTAACCATGGGAAAATATTGGGCCTACGAAGCTACCCTGCCATATTAACTTTCTTGGAAATACAGTTGAAATCTTTTTTACTACACGACATAGGCAGATGCTAGATAAAATTCTATTTTGAGCAGTGGTAATAGATAAGGATGAATCGTAATGTGTTAATTGTGTTTAAAATTTAATAGAACAGAATTGTTTCTATTATCTACTAGACTTTTTGTTAGTTTTATTAAAAAAAAAAACATTTGTCATGTCGGGGTTGCAGTACGAGGATTGATCAGCCTTACATAATAAGACACATCAACATTCTCTCGCCCATACCACAATAAACATTCTTCATCCACGTCATCTCATTAGCCTCTCTTCTTTCATTTGATTAGTAGATAGTCTTCATTAGTAGTCTCTCTTCTTCTTTTTACTGATATGCTCTCGTTTGACCACAATCTCACCTGATGGAAGGCGATGATGTGTTTGATGATGGAGCACGCTTGCCCAGAACATAAGGCACTCACATTTCCCTTACTCTAATGGCCTTCCAAATTCTAACTCAAACTATCAGTCACCACTTTCATGTCATTTCTTATTTTATCAATTGGCGTAATGCTACACGCCCCTTTAAGCATTCCTACCTCAGCTGCATTCAATTGCCTATCATCTGTCCATTTTGTTGCCCAACAATCTACATAATAAGATTAAAGAAATTCTTGGTGGATTTCTTTAATCTTATTATGTAGATTGTACTAATATCATATTTTTTTAAAAACTGCCTGTCTGTGTGTTTCATACCTTTCCTCATCTTAACGGCTGAACAGATCTAGATGAAACTTAGCACACGGGTAGACCATGTCTAGGAATAGGACATAAACTTTATATCCCAGGATTATGCTCAGAGCTTAGTGCTGTCAGTCTATAAATCCAAAAGCCGCAAAAATGCAAAAGTCTAAATACGGCAGAAAGCAAATCCTTGTTAATACACGTTCACGTTCGTTCGATCACATTCGATAATAACTGATGATTCAGGTAAATATTTGAAATAGTTGAGTCTTAGGACAGCCATTAGGTTGCAAAAATACTGTTCTGCAGTACTGATTTTTTAGGATATTGTTAGGATCATAACCTATAGTGTAATACAAAGTTTGCAGCTTCGAAAGACCTGAATTTCTAAACGTTTACCCTTTTTTTTGGATGGGAAATTATCAAATGACCCCTTCCGCTCTAGGTGGAGCGGGAGGGAGTGTCAGACTCTTACTGACTAAACCCCAACCGTGCTCCTCGTAGTGCCCTTTCGAAACGTTTACCCTACGGAAAACGTTTTAAACACTTTTGAAGTAAACTAAAGCTAGCCCGAGTCCGAAAAATGATCCATTTTTGAAGTGCTGTGCTTCTTCAGATATTGACCATTTTTTTCAAAATATAACAAAAAGAACCTAAATTATTGTTTTAAAAATGAACCTATTTCAACTTTCAGGTTATATAATAAAATACAAAACTTGTAGCATAGGCAAATGTGGTAGGTACTTGATTTGGCTTCTTGTTTTATAGCTAGTTTTATTGTTGCATGTTACATTTCATTCTCAATAATCGAAATAAACTTTGTTTTTGTTTAATTACCTAATTTAATTCCAAACCGTAATGACAACAAAGTTAATGAGGGTTTTTGAAACTGAAAGGGTTTGTTTGGGGTCTATAGTGGTTTGAAAATGTCCTAAACATAATTTTCGGTTCGTTCCAGCTGCTATAACTGCGGTGAGTTCGCCAACCACATAGCGGCTAAGTGCAGCATTGGCCCACAACCAAAGAGATGTCACAACTGCAAGAGCGAGGATCACCTCATCGCTGACTGCCCTGTGAAGGTAAAGATCAAATTTTAGTGGCCCATGACTTTGCCATTTCCACGGCGTGTTTTGCAGCGTAGAGGTCAATGTTGCATGTTTTGGGGCGCAGTGGTCAGGATAGGAGGTCCGAATCTGCACCGAGCTGCCAATGTTTAATTATACATTTGTATTAGCCATACTCAATCTGTGACCTTCGGTTCTTATGTGACCCGCCGAGCTTTTCTATGTGGCCCTATAGCTTAGCATATTAGAGTTCAAAACTACAAGTATTTATCTATCACCCGTTGACGATGTACCTAGAGCCCTAGACTATTCACCTGCTAATAGAACGATAAAGTTGGCCTATGCTATATATCATGTTGCAACTTTACACAAAACTGATAGACTGATTTGGACAGTAAACAATATATTGAGCATTTACTTTTCGGCTCATACCAGGGTAAACCAGCACCAGTTGGCTTCTCTTATTATTTTGATTATTTAATAGAAAACATTAAGCTGTTCTTATTCTTCAACCCTATTGTTCGAGGCACAGCTGTCAGCTAAATTAAAATGTTAAAATTGATGATTGCTTTAACATTTTTTATGTAAGTATAGAGCAAACCATTAAACATCCCATCATTGCCACTGATAAAAATAATACTGAAAACTTCAATCATACATTGAAATTATAGGTGGAGAAGAAGAAAGACGACGCAAGCAAGAGTAGTTCAAGCAGCTCCCAGGAGGGGCAGCAGGACAGCCCGCCTCACTCGTAACTCCGTCACCACACATACTGTATACCGCAACCTGACGACTTTCTAACGGCATTTCTTCGCTCTTATTTTAACTATGTTATAACGTTTTATAAGTTGAAACAAAGCTTATTTCCGTCTAGATACTCCATTCCAAATTAAAACGACTTAATTGAATTTTAACAGGTTTTCCATAAAAAGAAGATATTTTATCAACGAACAGTTGTCATGAAAAACTTGACATTGTAAGAACGCATCTACCTCAATATAGTTACAGATAAACTATACAAATAAGTACAAGACTGATCGGTACAAATCCATAATTCTAGTACAAACTATACAATTTATACTTTTACATAATAATTTTAATGATACCTAGTAATATTACAAGCTAAGTTTGCAAACGTAACGTAAGTACAAATTTATGTGTTCGAGTGACCTTAATTATTTTACGTATATTGGTGTTTATCCAAAGTTAAGTGTGTGTTTATATTATTATTATTTTGTTGCTATATTATATTATGACAAACTTTACGATAATTTTAGCTCATAATCAACGACAAGTTAGAAGTATTATAACTGGCTATGAGATAAAATGAAAATTTTGAGGGTTTTACAATATACGCTTGTCAAAAACAATGAAGAGTAACCAGACAGTTCAAAGATCAAACAAATTAATAATATGTAACAACTATATCGTAACTTAAAGTACAAAAACCTTTAAGGTTAGAATAGATCCTATATGTACGTTGCTGAAATAGAAATAAATGTAAGCCCTTAAATATAATATTAGACGGTTAACTTAGGAAAGAAAATAAATATCAATTTTTGTTTGTAAATTTGTTCAGATACTAAATACAATGTAAACGTTGAAGTTAATGTGCCAAAGTCAAATTAACATTGTTGCAATAATTGTAAAAATATTTTAATTAAGTGTAGATTCAGTACGAATTATATTTCTATAACTTGCCGTAGCATACTAGAGTGCTATTCTTTATACAGACACCAGACAGTACATATATTATGGTTCTACGAATATTTTAGATTAACTTTGCCATGTATAACATTTGCGACTTATGTTTGCTCAAAAGCCTAATCATAATTAAGTAGAACAAGTCGTGAGTAAAGTGTGGGTACTTAATCAATCCTGTAATCCATGTTTAACATTTTTTCACAGTCTGATGATTGTTAGTATTTAATGCAGCTACAAGACCTATTGCCAGCCTCATGTAGGTAGAGCACTAGTACTGTATTTTAACGATAAATAAAGTAAATATTTTCTAGAGAGCTTCTGCGGTAATTTGTAAGTAACAAACAGCTAAATGATGCAGCCAATGTAAGGAAGCTACGAAACTAGATAGAAAACCGGCTAAGTGCGTGTCGGGCCACGCACAGTGTAGGGTTCCGTAGCTACCCGTCACGTAAGCCATGACAAAAAATAGGTAGCTAATTTTGCTGCGACATTACAAAGTTTAGGGGTTACTAAGATTTTTTTACCTAACCCGCTACATTTTACAAGTTGATCGACTATTACTCGTTAATTTGTGAAACCTACTTATCTGTGATAGGTTTCCTTTTAAATTCATTTTATATGCAATAGATTTTTTTTACGTCTCCAAAAACAACCGTTTGAAAATGGTTTTCGTAAAACTTTAATATTTTTAAACGGTCTATCCAACGACATCCCACAACATGGGGTAAACGATAAAAAAAATTCATCGCAACTACGTGTACCTACCCTAAAAAAAATTTTCATGATTTTATTTTACTAATTCGTCGGCGTGATCAATATAATAATTATAACCCATACCAAATTTCAAATTTCAACTTTGTAGCGTTAAGCGTCTCTGAGTTAAACCGCGGACGGACATGGCGAAACTATAAGGGTTCCTTGTTGACTACGGAACCCTAAAAAACATATATTTAACTTTTTCTATAGCGGGAATTAATAGCCACCAATGATCGATTGTTGACACGCATTTAGGTATCCTTAGAATAAATATCAAAATTAAGAATTGTATTTTACTGAATTCGAAATTTTGTTAACTTATTTAGAAAGCATTTTCGATGTACAGGAATGTACTACCCAATACCTTTAATTCTATTAGAACGTAATATTCTTACCGTATTCTATTACTAAGCTTATAAAAATTCATCATTTGAAACAATGAGAACGTTTCTGAATTGTTTTTTTTATTTTTTGCTATTGCAGAATGTTCACCTACCCATCGATGTTAATTTAAGACTTTGTTTTTTACACACAAAATCTTTTAAGGTAGTTTAGATTCAAATAATAAGGAGTAATAATCTACCTCAATATTTATGAATATGACTTAGTTATTGTAGTTAAGATATTCTACTGTATTTGTTTTTAGGTTATAAAACTGACTGTCGTAACGCCAACAAGTTTATTAGGATCATTACTCACAGGCCCACTGGAACTGTCTCTTAAACTTTATTATATACTACAAAATACGGCAAAAAAGTTGCCTAAAGCGATATAAACACAAGCTACAATTGATCTAGTTAAAGAATATTAATGTCTAACGTCCGCTTCCGTTCGATACCAATGAATTTAAGAGTTTTAAGAATCAGAATCTACATAAAACAACATTGTAAACTCAATTAATTTGAGTTGTTTTAATTTTATTATTAATCAAGTCACATTTTAACACATGGTATAGCAGATAATAGCTTAGTTGACGGTGGTGCCTTCGCATTTAATCTTACAATGGATTGCATACATGTTTTATTAGTCCCTCTAAAATTTTGGTAAAAATATATTCAGTTATGTAAAATTTAATAGTCACATATTTTTAAGTCAGTTGTTTAATATATATTTCAGGTACAGTTAACATGAGCAGTCGATAAATGTTTTCAAAGATCTAATTTCTATGCAACAGGTGTAGGTACATATTTAAATTACCAACTCATATTATCTTCACTTAAAAAGAACCCATAACTAATTGTCATCACTTACGTTTGATGTTGACTGTACTTTGTAAAACGTAATGAAAATGAAGGTTATCAAATTCTACAGGCAGTTGTAACACTCGCATGCGTGTTTGACTTGACCTACATATTGCCAATAGCAAGTAAAAAATTAAAATGTATCTTCACTTCATACAATTCACTAAACAAGTAACATAATATTGTGTAGTAAGTTGAGTCATGTGACATGATCACATCGCGGTAGAGGCAGGTCGGTTTAGAGATATTATACACTACGGGTCTTTTTGCATTTCATTTTATATAGCAGTAGTCGTAATGTAGTTTTAATTTATAAGATTTTAATGAAAGACTATTTTGCAAACATCTACCTCATAATTTAATTACGTTAAATAGAGTTTATTGATAAGTTAATTAACATTTATAAATTCTAGCAAATATTTTTTTCCATAATTATATCTTTGCTGAATGCCGAATTTCTTTCTTAGAGTTTAAATTTTGTTTTTTATTATTATTCAAAGAAAATAAATCATAAAAATACGTTGTTGTTTTATTGAATATCCTTTCCGTTTCTTTCATACATGACAAATAATTTTAAGAAGGTCCTAATACAGCAGTATTTCAGAAGCTTTTCTACACAGTCCACGGATTATGACAAGATAATTTGGAATATTTTCACAAAAATCTTTTTAATAATTACATAGTCTACAAACATGGCTTTCAATAAATAAGATTTGCGAAAACTATCTTACAACAACATAAGTTTTCTATTGTCACTGATTTTAGCAATCAGAGAGCTTTTTTTTAAGAATAAAGTCAACTTTTGCAAAAAATCACTTTAGTATAAATTGAAAAATTATGCATGCCTCATTATAACTAAATGAATTAATGTAATGTGAGCCATAGCCGTTATTGCATCTACGTAATGAGTTTCTACACAAAATGACCACGAGTAAGTGATGGTAAGGTCCTTGGAGAGAGATGGAGCGGCGCGGGGGGCGCGCGGGGAGCTGTCGGCGCGGAGCAGAGATGTCACGTTTTTCAGCGAAACCAGGCGAAGATGGGAGCCGGAGGATGCAGTAGTGCGGGGCTCCTCGCCTCCCCCCGCCCCGCCCGCGCCCCGCCGCCCCGGCCCGCGCTCCGCGCTGACGTAACGCTGCCGTGTCCGCCGCCCGCCCTAGTGTGTGCCGCGCCGCGCTCCGACCGGGCCATCACGCACGCCGCGCCCAAGCGACATCAGTGCTAATCACTTGACGTTTCCCGTTTTTGCGCTCTGGTTCTGAGCTTTAAAAGTGAATGAGGTGCATGACGAGGATGTGCATACGCTTATGCACGTCCCCTAGCTTTTACCCTAATTTGTAAATTGCCGTAAACACTCGACACCGCCCTTAAAGGCCGGATGCATCGGTGTCATTCTCAAATGAGTTATCGCGTTGCAAAATCTCGGCTCTTTAATTTTTCTAAGGCGTTTGTTAGTTCATGTTACAGTAAATTGGTTCCTAATTTAAATCATAATTAACTTGAATTTTGTGTTTTAATATGGATTAGGGGGTGAAAACAGTTTCGTAAGTTCGAGCGTGGTAGGGAAATGAAATGCCTAGGAGTATTGATATTATTTTTTGTAACGAAATTCTGTTCGTTCACTTAAAATAATTTGTAGAAATACAGAAACGTAGGCTTGTTTACATAAAAACAAGTATCAAAATTAAGTAAAAAGATCAATTTGATTTCGGACTTTTAGGAGCAAAAGAGATAACTAAACGACATTTCCTTCTAGGTCTCATGATATCCGAAGTTGTGTTACATTAAACAACTAGCGGATAATAATATCGGTCGACTGTGTGTCAGCAGCCATGTGTATCACGTAGACCAGCAGTCGGCTCGCACACAGTATTGATAGTTGGATAATAGTTCCCATTGATATGATTATACGGTAAGTTAGATGTGATCGATCCTGACAAGCGTATGTAGTGTAAACATTAAGCTTTTTAGTGATTAGATGCATCATTTACTGCATTTTATATCTTCGAGCTTCCCAGAACGAGTCATCTGGTGACAGCCTCGTGCATACCATCATCCATCTTCATTGTAGTTTTATTTATTCCAGCAGCATCGATGGCCTTGAATTTATATTAATGTATTCGTTATTTTTACAAATGTAATGCAGCAGTAACTCAACCACTCGATCTGTTACTTCAAGTGGCATACGTTGTGAGTTCGGCGCCTCTACAACGACATTTGGAGTTAAAATGCAGCGGTGAATACGTTGAGAGCATCGAGATCGCTAACATGATATCGATCTGTATATAATTAAAGCAACCATCTATTTACTGCAGAGGGGAGTAGGGGCATCGCTTGTGGTAGCTACTAGGTACGGTTTGAAGTACATCACGACTTGTTGCACTGACGAATGTCACGTTCAGTTCATTGGGCTAATCGATCACTGGTTCATCATCTTTAATGTACCTTGTCATAGTTTACGTCAAGTATTGAACAATTTGGGCTTTTGTCTCGTTTAGATATTAAAAAGTTGACATGACTAATTGTTTTAGATAGAGCTTTTGATAATGCTATTCGTCTTTAAACAAAAACCTTTTATTCCTCGCCACTTGTTGTTAAATAAATCCGACAGATATCGAAAACAACACAACATGGAAATAACGTTACCAAATCATTGTGCAATAGAAACTATATTCAACCCCACTTACGGAATTGGAAGGCAAAAGTCTAGTTCTAGAAGCTTTGGCTGCGCTTTACTCTTGATAATTAGACTTAGAAGCGCTCTGTGGCAACTAAAATGTAAGAACTTACACTAGAAGAGGAAAATTGTCTCCTTGAACAAAAGTTTCACTCAATTTTATAACTTTTGGTAGAGTTTTCAAGTTTGGTCCTGACGATAGATATATTTTAATGCGCCATCTGCCAGTTGACGGTGTAACTGATGTCGTTTTGTTTATGTTTTCGGAGGCAGAGGTCGCTACGAGCAACTCAATGACTCGGTTAATTCATAACTTTGTAAAAGAATGAGAGGCTGGTGAATTGCTTTATATTCGATTTTGTAATATACTTAGGCGGGCTCGCACAACTGCTTATTCAATCTGACTACTACTTAAAATATTTTAAAACATCAGCTGTCTGTCAACTACAACCAAACGATTGGTATAAATAGAAAGTTCTTGTCTTAATTACATTTTACAATTTTTAGCCTTTTTTATAAGAAATCGATGTAATTGTCTGTTAGTTAGGATTTAGACATTTTTGTTAAACCTTTTAGTGAGTTTTATCACGGTTTTCCTAATGATTGCTTAGATTTTGTGTTCATACAACGTGTAACTGAATAAGCGCAATACCTTCAAATGGATCATTGTACTCATAATTATGAACAACTTTTACTGTGGATGTTTGTCCCATAGTAAAAGTTTGGTTTGTTGGCTTTGTCTACCCAGAATAGCCGAACTACAGTTGAAATATCTGAAAAATACACAAAGAAAAATGAAAACATTTCATTTTCTCATACGTATTCAATGCCATCTCTGACACATGCCAGAAGCAAAACACGGTTAAAATGAATTCTAGGCGATATGAAGGTCGCAGGACAGCTGGTGATGGTGATGACAGCCAGTAGTACCATGGTAATGCAGGGAAAGTTGGTAGAAATGTAGAAATAGAGATGACACACAAACAATATATTTAATTTCCGAATTTGCTGGTTTTTATAATGAGAATGGGGCCCTGACGTCTATTAGATATCAACCTGGAAGTTGTATTGACTATAAAAGGTAATATGTAGGTAAAGCCAAACAATAAAACAAGGTTTAACGGAGTTTAAAGGGGAAAAAATCTATAGCAACTGGCCAGTAGTCACTGTAATGAAACTGAAAATACTTATTTAACTCTCATCTGGTTAGCCTAAAAGCCAACAGTAACTTAGATGGAAGATATTTCGAAGATGACCAGAACTAATCAGTCTTCATCAAATTCGGACTTGCACTTCGTTGAAGTAAAGTAAGATTGAGGATCGCAGGTTATTGATGAGTCCCAATTTTAAAAGTGAAGTCTGCTTCCTTTGACTTTAATGTTTCTTTGATTGGCAGATGGTCGTGTGGACAATATGAACTTGCTTTAATATAATAGAATTAAGATTTATCTAACAGGAAGCACTGATGAGAAAAAGGCATGATTTTAAGATGTAGCAAACAGTTGTTGGTAAACAGAATGTACCTAAATAATGATTGCCTGAAGTTAGTATAGTAGTCCAAGCCCTAAGATTTTTATGGATATTACCGACCAGATTTAAGTTTTGTGTAAGTACATATATTTAAACTCCAAGTTCAATACAATTCCTTGTCCGACAGTTCGTCGAGTATTTTAGTACCTACTTGGCAAAAGTGTCAAATTTAAATTCATTAACTGTTTAAAAAAATGCATTAGAGTGTAGCGGCATCGATGCCGCATAAAAACTAACGTAGCGAAATTTTAACCGATATACCACTACGTCAAAGAAATTCTGCATCGCGGTATCAGAGTTTTGCGTGTGATTTGAACATATAGGTACAACAGTCCGAATATCAACTATCGGGCAGTTGCCCAACAGACACAACAATTTGCCATGTGTTATTACTTCTCAGAATTTTATACTTATGAGCGACACTTTTGGGTGGTGTAATAATACAGGTGTGTAATTTTTTCTAAACAACTGGTTCGATTCCTGGCTAAGAATAAGTACCGATTTTTTAAAAATCCAATAATGAAGTTTTACTTTTCATCAAAATCGGGCTCGAGACTCCTTTCAGTGTTTTTCATTATTCCTTATAGTTTCGGATTTGAACATCCACGCACATTAGAGAAAATCACCATGTACCTATACTCGTCTGTCGTAATAATAAATGTTTTAACAAATATAATATTTGGACTTGGCTCGCGAGGTTGTCGACATGTGGGATGTGAATTCGGCAGTCATTGTACCGATAGTCGTGTCAACTAACGGCTTAATAGCCATGAGCCTCGACCAACACCTCAGGAGGCTCTCGTTAGGCAGCTGGATCAAGGGCTTGATTCAGAAAGCAGTACTTCTGGACACGGCTCGCATTGTTAGGAGGTTCCTCTCTCTGGAGCCCGTAGCTAGACCCTGTTCCCGATACCGGTGGGCTACTATTTTTTATGTTTTTAAATATTTTCATAATTTTGTATTTTAATATTTAAAAATGTAATTTATATGTATATACCAAAAATAAAGGAAATGTTTTAATATGTTTAAGTTATTATTAAAATTTTTTTCAAGATTTTTATTTTTAATCATTTAATATTAAGCCGTTTTATCATGGGATAAGAAATTAATTAATTACTTAATCAAAATATTTTTGACTTCCTTTATTTTCACTTTTTTTAAAAATGTAGCCAATAAATTAAACCAATCGATTAAGCGAATTATAAAAACAGAATAACTAAACAATAAAAGTGATTCAGCGTTTTCAACTGTAGATATGTTTTAAAAACTTTTTGAATAATAGGTATTACTGACACTTGTACGACGTTTTTACAACATTATAAAAATAAATTTATTGAATGAATTAATGGGGCGATTTCACGATCGATTATCATATTTTATTAAACAGGCCACAAAGTAGAACTCATGTAAATGTCACATCTAACGTCAAACAAATCATTCGCTTCGTTTGGCTTCCAACTCGCGGTAGTGGATATTTTTTTTTATGTATTTCGTGTGCTTTAATTATTCTGACGGTTATTACTTTGACGAACGACTCACGCATTTCTTACAATGGACTTTGATAGCGTGCCTGCTCGACTTATCTCAGCCTTATTTACCGTATGTCGAAGTAAAACGCAATGAGTGGTCAATGTTATCATTGTATCAACTGCGGCATAGCTACTTGGCGGCTGCGGCGTATTCCTTCTATAGGATTACATCAAATAGAAGAGAAAGGCATTCTTTAAGTTACATATACAGGGTTATTTGTAAAACACTAACAGCCTTTCAGCGGGTTCATGTACTCATGATTATAAACAACTTTTGCTATGAGATCAACCCTGAAAAATTGAAAAAAATATCTATTCTTTGATACATTTTCATCGGGTGAAAATGTGATTGAAACAGCTGATTTATTTTTTGACATTTCAGTTAGTCCCATACTAAAAATTGTTTCTGAATTTTTTCTAATGAGTTTTAAAAATATATAAATCTTATAAATTTTAGTCTACAATAAAATCTGATAATTATTATTTTCTTAAAGTATAAAGTAAGAGCACTGAGAGCTTGTTTGTCAGAATAACTTATTAAGAAGGAGCAAAGTTGTTTTTTAATTAAACGACAGCAAAAAAAGGAAGAGGTTCTCAATTTGGTTGTATTTTTTTAATGTTGTTTTTTTATGTCTGTTACCTCATTATATCTCCGTCATTTATGAACCGATTAGAAAATTCTAGTTTTTGTTTATTTATTTATTTTGTTATATTTGTTCAGTGGGTATCCTTAGGGGTATACAATTGGTCCCATAGAAAAGTCATTAAAATCGGCTCAGAAGTTTGGTTTTTTAATAAAAATTGCTACAAAAACATGTGATCTATGTATACGAAATTGCGTATTCTGCTTTCCTCTGACTTTTCAGTGGTGTTGTTAGGTGTAGGGTACCACTAAAATGTGAGAAATGAAAAACTTTTTCACAAAAAAAAAAAACGATTTTTGGAAGTCATAACACCCTACCTTTTTTCCCCCAGTTGAGTTTTTTAAATGTTCATCATCATCATATCAGCCGAAAGATGTCCACTGCTGGATATAGGCCTCCCCCAAGTGTCGCCACAACAACCGGTCCTGTGCGTCTCGCATCCATCGGTTACCCGCGACCCTCACCAGGTCATCGGTCCACCTTGTGGGAGGCCTTCCAACGCTGCATCTTCCGGTACGCGGTCGCCACTCCAAAACTTTTCGGCCCCATCGACCATCTGTTCTGCGAGCAATGTGCCCACTGGCACTTCAATTTGGCGATCCTTCGGGCTATGTCGGTAACCTTGGTTCTCTTGCGGATATCATCATTCCTGATTCGATCACGCAAGGAAACTCCGAGCATTGCCCTCTCCATTGCCCTTAGGGTGACTTTAAGCCTTCTGATGAGGCCCATTGTGAGCGACCACGTTTCGAGTCCATAGGTCATCACTGGCAACACGCACTGGTCATAGACTTTCGTCTTGAGACACTGTGGTATGTGAGACGAGAAGATACCGCGCAACTTCCCGAACGCCACCCAGCCGAGTCGGATTCGACGGTTGACCTCCTTCTCGAAGTTAGCCCTACCTAGCTGGATCCTTTGTCCCAGGTAGACGTACTCATCAACAACTTCGAGTGCAGAGCCTCCAATCTTGA
Organism: Melanchra persicariae; assembly: GCA_947386135.1. Taxonomy (NCBI): domain Eukaryota; kingdom Metazoa; phylum Arthropoda; class Insecta; order Lepidoptera; family Noctuidae; genus Melanchra; species Melanchra persicariae. The sequence goes on along the minus strand of OX376650.1, from coordinate 11,257,441 downwards.
TAGGAGTGGGTGCTACATGGGTATTTACCATGACCTTGGTTTTGTCCATGTTCATTTTAAGACCCACTCTTTCGGAAGCTCTACTGAGGTCATCGAGCATTGTACTGAGGTCCTCCGTGGTCTCAGCCATGACGACTATATCGTCGGCAAATCGAAGATGAGTGATGTACTCGCCATTGACATTAATGCCTAGCCTTTTCCAGTCCAAAACCTTGAAGACGTCCTCCATTGCGGCCGTGAACAGTTTCGGAGAATTTAAGTCTCCCTGCCTCACACCCCGCTGCAGGAGGATAGGTTCTGATGTCTGATCCTGGAGTCGGACTGACATGGTGGCGTTTTCATACAAACACTTCAGCACCTCGATGTACCGATAGTCGATCTGGCACCGTTGAAGAGACTGCAGCACAGCCCAAGTCTCGATCGAATCGAAGGCTTTCTCGTAGTCCACAAACGCTAAGCAGAGGGGCAGATTATACTCTTCGGTCTTCTGTATAACCTGCCACAGCGTGTGTGATGCGCCTTTTCGGAATCCGGCTTGTTCGGGAGGCTGGAAGTCGTCAAACCTGCGTGCGAGACGGTTTGTGATGACTCTGGAAAACAGCTTGTAGACATGGCTGAGAAGTGAGACGGCCCTGCTTAAGAATTACAGAATTCTTAAGCAGGGCATTATCGCCCTTTTCAAAGAAGAGTACCACCACACCTCTGCTCCACGCTTGTGGCGTTTTCCCCTCGAGTATGACGGAATCGAACAGTTTCTGAAGGGCCTAAAGGACTGGTTTTCCACCCGCCTTCAGGAGTTCAGCCGTAATTCCGTCTTCACCCGACGCCTTGTTGTTTTTAAGCTGCTTCAGAGCCATCCTAATCTCATACAGGCTGACGTCCGGGATGTCTTCGGGATAATGCCGGGTCAATCTAGCTCTTGGGTCGTTCGCTAGATTTGCTGCGGGTTTGGTCATTGACGTGTATAACTGTCCATAGAATGTCTCGATCTCCCTCAGAAGCTCCGATTTGGCGGATATGGTTCTGCCATCGTCGGTGTTCAGTTTTGTGAGCTGGCTCTGCCCAATAGACATATCTCTTGCAAAGACCCTGGAGCCCTTATTCCGCTCTATTGCGTCTTTAATCTTTTCAGTATTAAAGCGGCGGAGGTCGCTTTTCAAGGACTTGGCGATCCGTCTATTGAGCTATTTGCACGCATCGTCTGAAGACTGCAGAATCATCTCCCGCCTCTCCTTCATGAGCTTGAGAGTCGGATCAGAGAGCCTCTTGGTCTTATCTGTACGGCGAGTCTTGAAGAACTTAGACCCGACCGTATGAACAGTTTCCACGAACCCATCGTTGTATTCGTCCACGGAGCTCCATAGGCACTCGAAACGATTTTGAAGTTCGAGCTGAAAGCTTTCGGAGTTTTGGATCTGGATCTGTGCTGGACGGAGCGTAGACTTCATCAGTTGAGACCTTTCCAGCTTGATATTTAGATTCAATGTGCCTCTTACCATGCGGTGATCACTTCCGGTTTTCACCGCGTTGATCACAGAGACATCATTGAATATCTGCTTCTTCGTCGACATGATGAAGTCAAACATGTTTCAAACATTTTAAATGTTCGTATTATCAAAATAAAATAATGCAGTAATCGTTGCTGGCGTCGTCGTCAGGCACAACTTTCTGTGAACTTTACCCCGTCTCCTTTTGTAGTAGTTATTTAGTTTAACCATCATCGTCTCATTTCGGTAATTTTCTAAAAAACACTGTTGAAAGGAGCATCCTTTACTGATCCACACAAGATCCCTTAATCTACTTCGACTAATTAGGTGGAGTCATTTCATTATTCTTCTATGAAGAGCCCACATGCAGACAAGTGCTGCTGTAATTGTGGCTAGTGATCACTACCGTTCTAAGAATTCCATTTTTAGACTTCTTCAAATTAATCTGTGGAACAGGACACTGGTTCTAATGAGACGGAGCCGCAAGCCATGTATCATGATCAGAGATCGGAATAGGTAGACTATATTTATTTAAGTTCGAAGAAGTAGGTGACATAGAGTTGATAATACCTCCTCTAAAATCCTGGAATCATAAACATGACCATTGAATCCTGGGATTTAAGAAATTTGAACTAAATTATTATATTGAAGAATCTTATTATGTTTTTAGAGTTCCGTACTCAAACTGTTAAAATAAAGAGCTTTGTTTTACATACCTATGAAATTGGAATATGATTCTTCAAATATACACTTCTGGACACATCTATTGGCCCACCTTGTATTTTCAGTTTCGTTTGGTCCTAGCTAAAATTTTATATTAGGTCGAGCAAAAAGTTTTTATGCAGTTTTGAACCTGGCACATTCACAATTTCATACAATAGTCTTTTTTTGAATTTCGAACACAGAATTCAAAGAAACAAAAGACAATTTGGAGCCTGTTTGTTGATATCAAACAATCGAATACTAAGAAAACTTGGTTTTATTGGTTTACTTGGATTTAATTCTTGAAAAAGTGATTGATATCTTTAGTTTTGCAACAAACATTACTTATTCTTAACATTAAGGTGAGGTTCTATCAATAATCTATGGATACTTCACCTAAAGTCACCGCCCAAGCTGTGGCACTTATTCAGGCCGGACACAGCCAAAGAAACGTGAGTGCTCAACTTAATTTAAGTCGATCAGCGGTCCGAAATGTTTATCGGAGGTATCTAGAGACTGGCGGCTTTGTTCGTCGCCAAGAAAGGCCACGATCTCGGGTCACAACTAAAAGGCAGGATCGATTCATCGTGACGACCAGCTTGAGAAATCGTCACCTTACCTCCATTGAGATACAAAACCAACTTCGCGACTTCCACGGAGTATCTGTGAGCGCTCGAACTGTTCGGAGAAGGTTAAAAGAACGCGATATGGTACCACACAAGCCAGCTAATGGGCCCAAACTAACGCGAGCCCACCGAACAGCGCGCCTTCATTTCGCACGCAGTCATTTAAATTGGACACAGCAAGATTGGAGCCGTGTACTCTTTTCTGATGAGTCTAAAATTGTGTTACATGGCAATGATGGAAGGAAGAAGGTCTACCGACGTAAGGGAGAGCGTTTCGCACAATGCTGCTTTGAAGAGAGGGTTGCTTATGGCGGTGGCTCATGGACTGTCTGGGGCGGAATATCCGCGAGCGGCAAAACTCAACTTGAGGTTGTTACAGGACCACGGCTGCCAACATTAAATGCTGAAAGGTACATTCGTGAGTGCTTAGAACCTCACGTGGTACCATACGCGGACTATGTGGGCCCAAATTTCCTTTTTATGCATGATAATGCAAGAGCCCATGCGGCCGGCATCGTCAGGGAATATCTTCGGGATGTTAACATCACAGTTATGGACTGGCCAGCCAGAAGCCCAGACATGAACCCCATTGAGCACATGTGGAACGAGCTAAAAAGACGTGTTAGGGCTCGTCAGCCAGTTGCCCAGACGATGCAGTAGTTGAAAACTGCCATAGAAGAGGAATGGGAGATGATCCCTCAAAATTTCATAGAGCGGTTGATAAACTCTATGCCTAATCGTATGAGAGCTGTGGTAGATGCCCATGGAGGCAACACGCGTTATTAAATTAAACCTTTATTTGATAAAACATGTTTTTTATTCAAAAATCAATTGCCTTTAACAAGGCGCATATCCGACTTGTTAGGCGTAGCTCCATGTCGTATGGTATTCTGAATTCAAATTTAAAACAATACGATCGAAAAAGATGGTAAAATGTATCAGGTTTAAAACTGCATCAACAGTTTTTGTTCAATCTAGCAATCATATTTCGGTAGGGGCCATCGAAACCTAAACTCTAAGGTGGGCCAATAGATGTGTCCAGAAGTGTATATTTTTTTGTAACTATACTCAAGTCCAGTTCATGTTTTCATAATCTCGGGCTTTAATTGTCAAGTTTAGTTTGGTTAATATCGGAAATCTTGGTTAAAATCGGAATAGATAGTCTACCTATTCCGATCTCTGATAATGATACAGAAGTGGCAGTTTGGGAAGTACTAAACAATTAATCGAAAGCGATAATTGACCTCCAAATTCAACAGATTGGATAGGTACTATTTTTTTCCATGGAGTTATCTAAAGAATAGTATTGTGATGTATTTTAAATACTAAAAGTAGGATATTTATCATCATGTTAATGGCTTAAATTTAAAAACTAATACGAAAATTTTATAAAAAACATGAACAAAAGGTATCGCATTTTTAGGCAGCAAAAAGGTGAAGATTTGGTAGATGTCCATTACCACACAAAATCGCAAAGCATATACAGGACGATGGTGGCCAAATCCGAAACTCTGAGGAATATCGAAAAACACTGAAATTCGTCTCGAGCTCGATTTTGATGAAAACTAAAACTGGATCGAATCGAACCGATTGATTTTGAAAAAAACACACCCTTTGTACACCATTCGAAAGTAATGCTATTAAGAATCAAATTCGAGGAAGTAATACCACATGCAAACTAAAGGTCATTTTTAACGTTAAACGTATAAAATAACGTTTTTTACTGCAGTATCTCTATGAAAGCTCGACCATGGAGTTTTCAAATTATCGGTTTTAGTTTCCTCATTAAAAAAACGCAACTTATTAAAGTTATTTTAGTTAAAAATTAAAAACAATGAATGAATTACAATAAACACAAAAAAATATTTCAAAAATAAAAACATTTTTTCAGCGTAATTATGGAGAAAATTATTATTATTTTTATTATGAGCCTGTACTGTCCCACTGCAGGACAAAGGCCTCCCTTACTTGCTTCCACTGTTCTCTGTCTTTTGCCACATCTGACCTATCCTTTCGGTAGGAGTCTAATTCATCACGCCATCTCCTCTTGGGCCTACCGCGTCGCCGGTTCCTGTTTGGAACCCAATCAGTTCTGTTGCGACATGCGGCAGATGTGGCCAGCCCAGTTCCATTTTAGATTGGCGGCTGAGTTGCCTACGTCTGCGATTTGTGTTTTGGAACGAAGTATACTGTTTTTGATGTGGTCTTTGATTTTGACTCCAAGAATACTTCGTTCCATTGCTCGCTGGCAGACCCCGAGTGCGGACTTTTGACATTTTGTTAATGACCACGTTTGCGCTCCGTAGGTGAGAGTAGGGAGGACGCACATATTATCCATGAGTTTCTTGTTGAGGGAAAGTGGTAGTGCTCCTTTCATTAGGTGTTTCATCGACCAATAGCTCTTCCAGGCGTTTTCGGTGCGTCGAGCAACTTCTTTATCTTGCCTCGCCTGGAAAGACACTATTTGGTCGAGGTATATGTACTCATGGACATATTCCACCTCCACACCTTCAATGTCTACTTTACGTTTCGCGCTATTCGTCATTAATTTCGTTCTCGTCATATTCATTCTGAGTCCGACCTCGAGGCTGGCGTGGCTCAGTTGTTCGAGTATTAGACTTAACTCAGCCGCTGAGGGAGACAAAAAGGACAATGTCGAGAAAATCCAAATTAGCGAATATTCAAAATAGACTCCAATCCGACAAGCACCGATTCTACATTATCTTAGGCAGCACCCTGCACATCAACATCGACAGCTGATCGGTTGATGCAATGTGTTATTATGTGTTGTAATAAGATATTTTAAAATGTGTTTTTGATGAGATTACATGAAGTATTGCATGAAACTGCACATTATTAGGTATTAACTTGTCACACCCATATTTCAATAAACTTTGTTATGTGATCGTATTATAGACTACTCATAATTCCTTATTGTACACCATAGCAACTTATATATTTTACAGTTCATGTACAAAGGCGAGCTTAACTCAAAGTTGAGTTTTCTCCCAGCAAACCTTTGAGTGGCTACTATTATTTTATAAGTTTTTAGACGATGATTTTAACATCATCTAAAAAAATATAAATTATGGCACGGTACGGTAGTCATGTCCCGATATGGCGTATTAGTATTGACTATGAAAACAATCTTGAAGGTACAGTTAAACTGAAGAATCTCCTTAGAACCCCACACATAATGAGAGATCCCTACTTACTGTAACAGATATCTAGTTAATAGAATATAGGCATTCTACAGTTTTAATACAGCTAATATCAAATACTATTTTGCAAGTTGGCTATAAGTAACTTTTTACACGTAATATTTTTGTCACTTTAAATAAGATTAGGTCGGTGTTTCCTAGCTATTTACCCTGAGAAGAAACACCGAAACAAAAACTCAGAGGTAAGTCTCTTTTAAAATCCATTATATAGGTACTTTATAATGGATTTTAAAAGAGACTGACCTCTGAGTCTTTGTATGTCCCATGTAATGGTGAAATCATATGAGAACCATTACTATATGGTTGGCAGTTGCCAATCATACATCTATCAGACTATACAGACAATCTAGATAGCAATGACAGTAGTATAGTTGTTGTGGAGGCGTTGTTACTTTCGTTGTTGTTACAAGAGTTTAGAGTTGTTACTTTCTCTCCTGGCAATCCTTAACTTAATCAGTGATCACGACAGGTCTCGACTGTGTACGGGCTGTCTATTCTTATGGTTCTATATTATTATTAACCCATGACCATCAGTAATGGAACTTTTTATGTCTTGTGCTGTGTTGTTGTTGGAAATTACTGGAATCGTAACAATTTACACCTAGTAATTTGTTACGATTCCAGTAAATTGAGAGGTGTGAGAATAAGATCAATAGGTAGGTCCAATGCAGTAAACTCGATCCGAGATTCTACATACCTACCTAATTACGAAATCAATGCAGAGAGAGTGCCCTAGAAAATGTTGCAATACCCAGTGAGGTCTAAGATGAGTACATGAGTGAGATGATAGGGACATTGGGGCTTAGTCTTGCGGAAATCGATACTAGTAGCCAGACCTGCAACTCACACATTTATATCTGCTCGTATAAGCGAAGAAATTTGAAAGACTGCCTCGTAAAATGTATCCACCTCTGTCTACGTAGGTATTCATAATATTCGCTCATGTTTTGCAGTATTGCCAATAAAATAAAGTACCTAGTCGTATTTTCAATAAGCATTCACATGACATTATTTTCTCTTAGTGTTGCTAATTTCTTTTTAGGAATTATAAAAATTTTATTTAAGTAAATAATACATATTTCGTTTAATTCAATAATTTCACAACTGTTTTATTATCATAATCACATCAAATCAGACAGACATTACCGGTTTATGATGACTGACTGCAGATCGATAGAGTCTAGGATTAAGACGTCTCGTAACATCTCCCAGTGGTAATTAAGCATTATCTTACATACGAGTACATATTCTTTAAGACCTATTACGAAATAGGTACCTATTGTCTTCCACTGACGTATTTGCTACACAACTAACTGCTGAGGCAAATTTTGTTTGTTGCTTCACATAAGAAGGGCTAATCCAATTCATGCGCCGGCTTTGGTATCCGATGGCCTAGTGTCCAGATTATGAAAGGTCTGTGGGAACTAGGCTGTGTAATGGGTAACACTTTCAGACTTGAAACTCTTTTCTCTTGAACTTCTTTTCACTTTCTGAAAGTGTTACTATTCACCAAAACGCTGTACGGAAATCAGTTGTCATGGTATAAACTATAAACGAAGGCAAATTACAAGCAATTAATCTCCTATCATTCGAACTTTTTTGTTTATTACTTTTTCAATCCGTAAACTAACTACTTGTTATTTCCGGTGTGTTCAAGCGATTTTGCCATTCCTAGTAACTGGAATCATCATTAGTATTAGTGTAATCCGTGGTGCCTATTTAGCCTAGCTCTGTTCTGTCTCCTGCTTGATAAGGAGGCAAGTGGAAATTATTTTTTTTCCTACTCCTAATTTAAATGTCTGTTATGAGTCCGTTCACATGTTGTAGGTTTACCTATCCCAATTTCACAGGGAAACGTACTATTTATTTATTTAAACTTTATGTGCAGAAGTGGTATATTCGATGAGCAAGTACAAAGTGACAAAGGTCGTCCACACCTAAAACTTCTTCTTCGTCTTTTTTGTGAAACGGTCATGTGAGGTATCAAAATAAAGGTCTCGACTCGTCTCGAGGAGATGATTCTAAATGAGTAGGTAAACAATGTAGGAAATAAATGTAATTTTATTTTAAAGCAAACAAGCATATTAAAAATTAGAAGATTTCATTCAGGATAAAATGCTTGGAAATATGCTGGTCCTACTCCATAAGACAATCAAGTGTGTACACTAAATCAAACTGATTGATATATGTATTAGTACTAAAATGTACATTTTTGTGTTTTTTTTTCTATTATTTAACTCACACGCTGTTAAATCAATGTTTGCAAAATTTGTAATTATGTAAGTACCATGACCCTATTTAGAAAATGAATTATTCTACCTCTGCTGGTAGTATTACTTTATTCCAACTAGTACAAATTTATACTCTACATGGGTACCATCCTAACATAAATTAATTAATGGATACTAAATAATTTCAAAACTTTTATTTGAAAAGAGTAACTATGGAGTTTCTTTTCCGTAGTTCTCCATAAGAATCTATCTACCTTTTGCGAATGGTCACTAGACTCACTTTATTTTTAACAGACTTCAAAAAAAAACTAATGTTGTAAATTTTAGTAAAATATTTGAGCCATAGTAACAATAAACTAATTGATTCATGAGCCATTCAGCCGATAATTCGTTCGAAAGCGGCAAAACATTAATGCTTATTTGTTATTATATTCCGCGCATGGTGCACTCAGTTTGTTTTAAAAATTATAGAAACCATGTCAAGATTATAGTCATGCAATTTTGATCATTGTGTTAGATTATTAATTCAATTAACAATTTTTTTGATAAAGCAGTCCGAATCCTGTTTGTAATTACCTGTCGACCAGAATTATTTTCTAACTGAATGGAGTACAGAACAATTTTATTTCAAAAACATATAGGTACTAACTTTTTCGAGTTAGAGAGAGGAGCTAATTTTTAAATTAAAAGCAAAATGGCAATTACCGATTTTTGTAACATGGGCGTGTTTAGTATTTTTGTTAACATGTCCGGTTACCGAAAGTAACCTTGATCAGAGGGCCAATTCTACTAATTTTTAAACAACGATCGCGTTCGCATGTCAGTTGCAATCTTTCAAAAAAACCTTAATTTTCATAGATTTTTCAATATGTGATCTAAGCTATTCAGTGACTAATGATGTTGACGACTTTTGGCACTTCGTACTTGCTCATCGAATATTGCCGCTGACTACTTATATGGATGAACTTAATGCAATACGGCATTTAATATAACCGTATTAACGTATTTCCGCAAAATTTCTAGTGTGAGTTTACCGGCCTTCCTGTCTTCGGTCCACAGTACTGAAGAGTTTTAACACAAGAATTTTAACTCCATCACTGGTAGACTTTGAAGTGCCATGTTTAACCGAAGCAGTGAATGCTTGGAAAATGGCTTGCCCGAATGCGGCGTTGCCCGAGTACCCATCTTCCCAGAGACAGTGGGACGAGCCGCTCTGCAGGTTGGTATGGAATAACCTCTTGAATACGTCAACCAACACTGCTGAGCGAGCCCGCCTGCTGGCTGTGGGTGAATGAGAGTCGGGCCTCTGGCTGCAGGCATTACCGTCACCTAACATAGGGACTATGCTGAGTGACTATATCTTCCGGATCGCTACATGTCTGCGTCTGGGTGCTCCTAGCGGCGCTTCACATCGCTGTCAATGTGGTGAAGCAGTCGTCTGCCTCGGACACCAGGGCTTTTCCTGCAGTAGAAGCGCGGGTCGGATAGCACGGCACGCCAGCATTAATGACATCATCCGTCGGGCTCTTGTCACCGGGTGCCAGCCGTATTATCAACGAATGGCTTGGCGCGAGACGATGGGAAGAGGCCAGATGGGATGACCATAATGCCTTGGAAGTTGGGTAGGCCTTTGGTGTGGGATGCAACATGTTTCGACACCCTTGCGCCATCCCATCTTCTTAGCACGGCGGGTTGTGATGGGGCGGCTGCTGCGGGTGCAGAAAATCTCAAACGGCGCAAATACAACAACCTTATTGGGAATTATGTATTTGAGTCGTTTGGGGCATTTTCGTGAAATCAGCAAGCAGTTAGTCGACTCTTCACGTGACCAGAGGGCTGGCCTTTTCATTGGCCCACGAATCAGCATTGCTATTCAACGTGGCAAAGAAGCCAGTGTTCTGAGCACTTTTCCCGTTGACAGCGATGTGGACGAATTTTTCGATGCCCTGTGAGTTCTTCCCCTTCCCTTTTTACTCCGCTTTTAAATTTTCTACTAGTTTGTATTCAATATCTATAAGTTTTATGTATTAGTGGTAGTTTTAGAAATGATAAATAATTGATGACCGTATTAACTGTATTCTATGAATACTGTAATATGCATATTCTGTGACATGTTGTATGTATCGCTGTTGGTTACGTAAATAAGTAAAAAAATGGTACGAGCTTAAGATGGAGAGAAATTAAGAACATTTCGTGATGATAGTTTTGAGTATGGATAGTTAAAGGGATAGAGGAGGGCCAGCTAAAGGATGGATTGACTGTGTAGAAAATAATAACTTGAAACGAGGCTACTATTGTGATGTCGGTGAATGGAAGATCACAGATGTAGAGAAGACTTCCCCTAATAAATTGGGGAAAGGGCAGTAGATGATGTGTACCTAACTGTGTAGTGTTCATAATAAAGTCATACCTTATTATATACCCATTGTAATGTTATTTAGTTTCGCTTGTTGCCAAAACACTCCCAATCTTGATCGATACAAATGTTGTGGGTTACTGTTTGACATATGAAGTATTATGTAGCCTATCCGTTATCTAAGGTCATGTTAATGGAATTACATACCTTTTCTTTCATGTCTTTTCAAAATTCCGGGATGATTCATTCAACAAAATTAAATAATTCTGTCTTTTCGTCAATATTTTGTACTAAATTCAATCGAATGCTGCAGCTTATCGATTTATTGACTTGAGAAGCAAATGTGGTTTAGTCAAACAAAACAATAAAAAGTACGAAAGCCTATTTGCAAAAGTATGTCTGTTATCTTTTATGTGGGTATGTTACAGATTTTAATGAACTACATGAATGACATTTTCAGAATTGTTTCTATTTTTTACACTCAGTACCTGAAAGTAAGTGTTGTTTGAGAAAACAAGAATTTCAGTTAAAGTAAAGCGTCATAATATACAATAAAATTGTTAGAAGGTCGGAGTGGCCGCGGCATTCACTCATAACTTCATTACACTACATAGCGTTACTTAATGGAGAAGTTGGAAATTACATTTTGCAGGTGTAAGTAGACATTAGTTACATTAACGATTTATATAAAATCGAGTTCATTGTAGTGGGATTAATAACTTACCACGAATGAAAATGGGACCTTTTTATGAAAAAAACTTAAATTAAAAATACACGAAACTTACAACAAACTAAAATATAGCATCAAAAAATTCGTCTTCAATGCTGTCAGCCGGTAATGTGCCCAAGAGACTGGCGGCATTACCACGTTGAATGGCAATGCCTAGTCTCTGCCCATAGTAAAAGCCAGCTCTTGGGTCACAGGAAGTGTCAACTAGCCGTTTCGAAATTTCATTGAAAAGGCTATGAGCACAAGGGCCCCACGGCCCAAGGGTTTCAACCCCAAACGGTTCGAAAATATAGTTACCAATGAGGTTACTATATTTACGCCGCTTGAGGTTTTCCGCAGCCGCAGCGGCAGCGCCAGCACAACACGATGAACTAGGAAGATGGGATGGCGCAAGAGTATCGACACAAGTTGCGCCCCACACTAAAGGCCTACCCATCTTCCATGGAAACAAAGACATTCCGTCAGGTCTTTTGCCATCGTCACGAACCAAGCCATTGGGTTCTAATACGGCTGGAACGCCGACGGTGACGAGAGCTCGTCGGATAATGTCGTTTAAAGTGGATTAGCAAAATTGAGTAGGTTTCATAAAGTTTTTCTGAAATGGTCTGTTTGTTAGTAATGTTTTCATGGTCATTTAAACCCTATACAAAACAGGATAGTTGGCACCTACTTAGGTATCAGTCTGGTCATCGTAAACTTTACATGGGCAGATAAGTTAATTTTCATAAACAATTTTAAAATAAGCAAAGCTCTCTTCCATGGCTCAGCGCAGCACAAAACTTTTCTGTAGCGTTGACGTCAGACGCTGACGACAATGGACATTAGGTGATGACGTTTCCTTTCCACACCTAATTTCATTCCCATAATTTGTTTCTAGGCTGGTATAAGGCTGGTGGGCCTTAGGCTAGAGAAAAGTGAGATTCTTTCAACGGTAGCGTGGCGAAGGCGATTGTCAATACGTCAAAAATGTTTGGGATTGACAGATGTTATCGAAATGTCACGTGGTCAAATCCCTACATTTTGGCATTTCGACAGTCGCATTCGTTAATCGGATGGCACATTGTCTTTGGCCTTTTTACTTATTATTTTTGTCCGAATCGTTGCACAATATTCTACAAAATATACAATATAAAGAATTTAATTTTCTTTTATTGTTTATGGTCTGCAACGACAAGAATAGCAAAGATGCCACGATATTACACTCTTAACAAAAAAAAATATACACGGATGAGCAAACTAAAACGTTACCTATTTGGTGCATTTTGCACAAAATTGTTTTGTGCGAGGAAACCCGTAAATAATTACAAGAACTTAGTTATTTTCTCTATTCATGCACATTCCTGCTTCCATGTACTATGACTACTATGAGAATACGAGAATAATAATTTATATGCAAGTTTTTGTTTTAATTATTTAAAGTCAATATAAATGTTTATGAAATTAATGAACGGAAATGTAAGTCATGGGAGCAAATGAATGTCAAATAAAAGCTGCATGTTATGAATTTAACTTTAATGCAATTAATCTGTGGATCCTCCCACCCTTGCACAAATAGAGGTCTCTGTCTGTCGGCTAGGTATGACAGGCCATCAGCCCATCACGGTCATCTCCTCTTACATCCCTCCTCCTAGCGCCAGCAACACGGCGGCTAACACCTCGGAGATAAAAGATGACCTCATAAAACTTCTCGGTTTGAGTGATTCCGTCATTCTGGCGGGTGACCTCAATGCCAAACACCCCTCGTGTAATAGCCTCACGGCCAACCCCAGGGGGAGAGTCGTTTTCGAACTCTCTGGCCCCCTCAACTTTGATGTCATCGCTCCGATGCATCCCACTCACTACCCTCATGACCCCAACTTTCGTCCTGATGTGCTCGACATTGCCCTCTTAAAGAATGTTAGCCTAAGGCTGCATTCTGTGGAGACAATTGACGAGCTAAATTCGGACCACAGGCCCGTTATTCTGGAGCTTGCCCCCAGATCGGGAACCATGGACCCCACTCAACCCCCTCCTTCCCGAGTGATCACTGACTGGAGAAAAGTAAGCGAAAAGCTGAAAATCACCACGTCACCTCACTTGGATAAGATCCCAGATCTCATCGAGTCTGCCGCCGATACGACGGCTGCGGTCGACTCCTTCACGGAACATGTGCGATCCGTCCTGAGCGAATGCTCAAAGGAGGTCCCGGCGATGAGCGATCATCGCTGGAAACTCCCGGACGAGGTGCGTGCTCTGCTGACGGAGAAGAACGCGGCGGTCCGTGCCTACTCATCCTTTCCCTGCCACAGTAACAAAGTTCACATGCGCTACTTACAGCGTAAAGTAAGTCGCGCCATCGCTGAACTGCGTAGCAGTCGCTGGGAAAAGATGCTTGGCGACCTCGAACCCAATCACCAGGCCTTCTGGGAACTCCAGAGGAAGTTACGCGCCTCTGAGGTTACAACTATGCCTCCCCTCACTCGCCCTGACAATACCATCGCATTTGAAGACGATGAGAAAGCAGAATGCCTGGCCGACAGCCTAGAGACCCAGTGCTCTCCTAGCTCCTACCCGGTTGACCCAGTTCACCTCGCCAAGGTGGACGCTGAGGTCGAACGTAGGACTTCTCTCCCCCCCCGTCGAAGACCCCGAGGACCCCCTCCCCCCCATCACTCCAGATGAGGTGAAGGATATAATCGGGAAACTCAAACCCAGGAAAGCCCCTGGGTCAGACGGTATCACCAACAAGGTGTTCCGTTTTTTCCCAGCTTCCCTTATCATGTTGATGATTGCCATTTTCAACGGCGCTCTGTCCAACAACATGTTCCCACAATCGTGGAAAGAGGCGACCGTTATCGGTATTCCAAAACCGGGAAAGCCAAAGTCCTCCCCTAATAGCTATCGCCCCATCAGTCTGCTCAAGGTCTTAGGTAAAATCTACGAGCGCCTTATTTATAAGCGACTCAGGGACTATGCCGAAGCCAAGGGCCTCCTCCCAAATGAACAGTTTGGCTTTCGAGCTAATCACTCATGTGTCCAACAGGTTTACCGTATCGTTGAACATATCAGCGACCACACTCAACGCGGTTTAAAAACGGGAGCCGTGTTCTTTGATATAGCGAAAGCTTTCGACAAAGTCTGGCACAATGGCTTAATTTATAAGCTATACAAACTCGGCGTGCCTGACCGTCTCGTGCTCATCATACGAGACTATTTGTCGAATCGCACCTTTCGGTATCGTATCGAAGGTGCGCTTTCCTCCCCCCACCCTATCCGAGCCGGCGTCCCTCAAGGCGGTGTGCTCTCACCCTTATTTTTCACGCTGTTCACAAGCGACATTCCCAGAAATGACAAGACGCAGTTAGCTCTTTTTGCCGATGACACGGCCATCTATTGCTCAGGCAGTAGTGAAAAGTCAATAGCCAAAAATCTCCAGAAGGCGGCCATCGACCTAGGCGATTGGTTTAAATTCTGGAGATTTGAAGTTAATCCCGAGAAAAGCCAGGCGGTCTTGTTTTACAAGCAGCGGGCTAGACTCGTTCCCAAACCACCGAGTCCGATCACCATGTTTGGTAAGCAGATCCCGTGGGAAAAGCAAGCCAAATATCTAGGTGTGATACTAGACCACAGACTCACTTTTGCTGAGCACATAAAAACGGTACGTTCGCGCGCCGCTTTTGCTCTAGGTAGACTCCACTCCATGCTGAATGCACGCAGCAAGCTGTCCCTTAAATGTAAACTGCGCATTTACACAACGTGCATTCGCCCGATTATGACTTATGCGTGTGCCACATTCGCACACACAAAGTCAAAGCAAATCCACAGGATGCAAGTAGTCCAAAACCGGTTTCTCCGAAAAGCCACGGGCGCCCCGTGGTTTATTAGGAATGAACGACTTCATGTCGACCTCAAAATCCCGACAATAAAACAATTCATGAAACGTCTTACAAAGCGTTTTATTGAATCAGCTGAGAAACACAGCAACCCTTTGATTTCAAAGGCCTCACAATACACTCCCTCTCGTATTAGCAAGATTCGCCGTCCTCGGCATACACTCGTCGAGTCAGATGACGAGATCACAACGATTCAGGAAAGCTGTAGGGAAACCAGCACTCTTAGAAAAAACAAACACAGACCGCGTTCCGTATTCCGACCTCGCCGCCGAGGTCCGTCGCGACGCCCCATTCAAAACCCTCCCCGACTTTTGCAAACGAGCCAGCCCGCGCCGCTGAGCCTTTAGCTTTAATAACCCCTAAATAATAAAACGACCCAGCCTGATTGTCCCTTGCTGTCCCAAACTGACGCCGCTAAGCCGAGGTCGTATTCCACAGGGAATGCCCTTAGCGAGCGGTCAGTAGTTTAGCTTGTAGCTAGATTTGTTGCCTTGGCTGGGGGCCTTAAATTCTTTTGAGGCCACCACAGGTTAGTCCGGTTAAGCAGTTACTAGCCCTTGCGTGTTAACTTGCTAGTGGTCATACCGAAAAAAAAAAAAAAAAAAAAATGCAATTAATTTTATCTCTTCATTTTAGAGTGATGCACGAAATACTAATGAAGTACGTTTCATATAATCTGTTCAACTAAAATAAAGTTCTCAATTGAGAGATAGCTTTTTAAAATGTAAATATTGACGGTAGTTAGTTGACTTGGTGAGATCCGAGGTCTCTAAAATAATTTAGAATAGAATAGAATAGAAAACATTTACTCGACACAGACACAACACAACACAACAGCAACAAACACATGTTAAAAAAAGAGAACAATAACATAACAACGAGCAAAACAACAATCGGCAATCGGCATCGGGCAATTTCAACGAGTGTTGGGTTATGTACAGGAAGGACATAGTAAAAATCCTGTAGTGTGGTGTGGGTGGCGGCCGGAAAAAGGACTAGAAAAGTTGTTCTAATAATAGTTTAAACCTACGGTATGACTGTTGTGTGCCTGATTTCAACAACATCCAATTTTTCAAGGCAATTTACGATTTACGCAAAAATATAAATCTTATAAAGTAAAAAAAATAGCTGATATCTACGTACTACTAAGTATATTTGATTTGGATGGAATATATCCTCATATACCTCTTTCTGATAGCTCGCTACAATATTGACATGGCTGCACTCAGTGAAACGCACCTTTCCTTTTTTTTCGCATCCGAAAACGAAAAAGAATTAATGGTGCGTGACGTAGACGGTTGGTAGTGACAAAATCCCAAGACAACTAAATCTGTACTGCAAATCAAAAGTATCTCAAATAACCCATCTGACTGCAACTTTTGCCGTGGAATTTTTCTACTCTCTAGCCCCGGTAAAGCGTTTGAGAATGTTTACCTCAACCTCCTTGACATTCGAGTCTATTCTTCCAGAGAAACAATTTTGAGGGAAATGAAAATTTTAGCGCTTAGCGGCTTGTACTGAATTTTACCTGAAACGGTCCAGTAGATTCTAAAAAAGACTTAACAGTGATATATTTGGAAGCGTCTCCGCGTTTTGAGCCCGCACGTTAAAGTGCGCTTTAACGTGCGGGCAATCAAAATGGCAGATTTAATGCGTTAAATCTGCCATTTTGATTTTTTAAGATCTTTATGTACCTACCCAGTGACACTCGCGACATCAATACGAATTTAAAGTCGTATCATTTATCAAAATCAGTTGAGTAGCTACAAGCGGACATAAGAACAAGTGCATTGGTATTAAATACTTGAATATGTAAAATATGTGATCGTATCACGCACTGTAGCTACAACGGAAGTGACGTAGTAATTGTGTCATGTCTACGAAACCGTAGCAGCGGCGTAGCAAATGTCTACGATTGCTACGATCCGATGAGTCACAGTATTTTGGAACAAGTTGATGTGCATCGTACAGTATACTAGCTGAAGGCCCGCGGCTTCGCCCGTGTGAATGTCGAAAATTACCCCAAGGGAACATACTCCAGCCGGATGACCGGAGGGCCGGGTTTGCGGAGGTGGTGGAGGCCGCGCTTTGCGATGTGGCCTTGAAGAGGAAGCTTTCCTCTAAGAACAAGGCCATAAGCGAGGCGATGGCCTCCATTCTGGCGGCAGCGGAGGCTACCAAAGGTGGGCCTCCGCTGGACGAGATGTCCGAGCTGCGGGCGGAGGTCGCCCGCTTGGCTGCCGCCACGGAGCGTCTCCGAAAGGAGAACGAGGGGCTCCGCGCAGACCTGGCCAGGCTCCGGGGAGCCGGCCCACAGGGAGCGCCGCAAGGGGGGCGCAAGAAGGACAGCCAGCCCGTGCCGCAGGAGAGTCAGGTGCTGGACCTCGTGCGGCAGGAGATGGCAGCCTTCCAGGCGCGGTTCTCCGTCCTGGAGGGCATTGTCCTGCGCCCCCCGTTAGCGGTGAGTGGGAAGGCCCCCCAAGGCCAGAAAAAGGCGTCATATGCGGCCGCCGTGGCTGCCACACCGGGGTCGTCCGGCCAGAACAAAAGGTCCGGGCCGGCACCCGCGAAGCCGGTGCCGGGAAAACCGGACCCGGCCCCGGGAAGGAAGAGGAAGGGTAGGGTTGCTGCGCGGACGGCGAAGGCTCCTGCGCCGTCTGAGCAGCAGCTCCCCCCGGCTTCCTCGCCTTCAGCTCCTCCCCCGGCTCAAGCCGAATGGCAAGTGGCCGGGGAGAAGAGGAAGGCGGGAAAGGCAGCCAGGGCGGCCAAGAGGCGGGAGAGGAAGCGGTGGCAGAAGGCGCGAAGCGTCGCGGCTGCGCTGCGCCCCCCGAAAACCGCGGCTGTACTTCTTACGCTGCAGCCGGACGCGGCGAAGACGGGCGTGACGTACGCGGACGTGCTCACCAAGGCGAAGGAGGCAGTAAACCTTGGTGAGCTAGGCATCGTGGGGGGCCTTCGGCTCCGGGTCACCATGACTGGGGCCCGGATGCTGGATCCCCGGGGCAGCCAGCGGCCCAACCGCGGACGCTCTAGCCGAAAGGCTCAGGGCGTCCCTAAGCGCGGACGATGCCCTAGTGTCCAGGCCCACCAAGCGCATCGACATGCGCATCTTGGGCCTGGACGACTCCGTCACGGAGGCGGAGGTGGTGGCCGCCGTCGTTAGGACGGGGGGGTGCTCAGCAGAGGAGGTGAAGGCGGGCACCCTACGTCCTGACAACACGGGCACGCTTGAAATATTCAACTCTCGTTGAATATTTCAAGGAATTGATTTAGACTGCATTGCGAGGCCATTCTCGCAGAACTAACTAATTTCCAAGGAAGAGCTATTGTGATGCAATCGATTTGGTTCCTAATTTTATCTCTCTCTACACCTATTTATGAACGAAGAAACAAAGAAAGATTATGTAATCAAATATGTTTCTACCTGCATGCATGTTACTTACAGGCTTACATACATTGCTTCATGTCTGCATGAAATTAATACAGCGATGGTCTTAAAACTATTCAAAAATAATTGCGGCTCTTGAACCAAAAACATGCCTGTTTTTACCTGTATTCGAAATGATGGCAAAATAAAGTTATTTGCACCCCATTTGGCCAATTTGTTTTACAAATTAAGTGTACAAATAAATATAAATTCAAGTCAAAACAAGTCAAACGTTTGCACAAGCTATAGATAAAACCAGAAATTATCTTAATATTTGTCAGGCCTCGCAGACACTACTGCCGTCTAGCGAGACAAATGACGTTTACACTGCTCACTTGCTGCCTACGAGTTACTTGGCCAAGATAATACAAAGTTGTCTTACAGCTTTTAGTTATCATAGTTAATGTTTGACCTACTCGCGCCTTCGTGTGTATGAGGCGAGTGCCTTGAGTGCTGCCTCACGATATCATGAAAGCAAAGGGGCGTGCCTACTATTATAATGTGTTTAATGCTATTATATATCTACTGTGTTGCTTGCTCTGCTATTAAATCGATGCATTTTCGAAACGAATTAAAGTATTAAGTAAACTCGAAATTACGGATAAGTCCGAAACAAATAGTTACTTTTATAATTGATTTTCAAATTTTTGGTGTAATTTTATTTTTGATGTCATTAAAATAAGGCAATACGAGTACATCAAATACAAAAATAAGGTTACAAAACGCGGACTCTTCTATCAATATATGAACAGAGTAAGTTATCATGCAGTGATGAAAAAAAACCGTACAAAATTATTTTGAAAGCATTTTGAAGCATCTTCTTATGATTTTTCCAGTATCTGTACATTAGAAATTGTAGGCTCAGTAGTAACAGAGACAAAGAGGGGAATGGTAGATTCATCATTTCTCAAATACATTTTTAAACTACTTATTTTAAAAGTACGAAAAAACATATTTGATATCCTCACGAAAAATCTTTTAATAAATGATAATGATAAATTATATTTATTTTGTAAGTAGGTTTTAAATATCACTTTAACACGTCAATATTTCTTGGTCGTTTTAAACTAGATGAGGCCGGTGTTTTCTAACTGACTACCCTGAGAAGAAACACCGAAAAAAACTCAGAGGTCAAATTCTCTTTTGAAGTCCATACAATTGTACTGGTCAAATCATATGACAACCATGTAGGTTGATGTCTGAGGTGGTCTTTTAATGGAAGTAACATACAGATTTGGGTGGACCTGTCCAGACAGTGCAAGCATTTGTCAGCTAACGTGTAGCTCAATCTTAGAACTTTAGGGAGCTCAACGATTTGTTGTCAATACAGTTATGACATTTGGGTAAACTGCATATAGACCTCCGCCAGACTACATGAAATGAACCTCTAACATTACGATCTACGTGGTCCTCACATTCACAATCTATACTATCTATACTTATATACTTATATTATATAATAAAGCTGAAGAGTTTGTGTGTTTATTTGAACGCGCTAATGTCTAGAACTACCAGTCGGATTTGGGTATTTTTTGGCATGATAGCAACATTCATGAGGAAGGCTATAGGCTATATGGGAAATGGGAAATTCTTACGGGAACGGTAAAAACGGGATATGCACGTATGAAGTCTCGGGTAAAAGCTAGTACGTTATATGAGGACCATGCAGATCAGTGTCAGAAATGATCTTTTGAGGAATGAACCTTGCAGATTTGAGTGGATCTGTCCAGTCAATGCAAGCCTTGGTCAGTATTCGAGTAGCTCAACTTACCAATAAGAAGCTCAACGGACTCGACGAACAATGCCAATGAAAGGATATTTAGATAGGCCACAAAATTCTTCAAACTGCACATCGTATTCAAACTAACATCGTTAAAAATACTTGAAGAGACAAATAATAACCTTTAAAAAAGAAGATAATAACCCTTACAGTCCTCATATTCACAATAGTGAATTAAAATAAAATAGAAAATATAATACTTTACAAAGTGAACATTCATGTCAGAAAATAAACAAAAATGTCAATGTGTAAAAATATAAAAGTACGGATAAACGTTAGGCCATGTATATCATAGAAGCAGCTCAATCCCAAGCCTATAGGGCAATGTATTAAACGTGAAGCATTTAATCGAGTAATCATACGTAGAAACATGGCACCAAATTTCGAATCGATCGGACATAAGGAAGTTAGTCAGATCCCCTCATCAACTAGAAAAGAACTGATGATCTTCAAACGGCTGAACAGATTTTCATGAAACATAGCTTAGAACACTCGGGATAAAATTATCTATGACACAAAAAAAACTAAACGAAAATCGGTTCATCCGTTTGGGAGCTACAATACGATACAATACAAGACAGTTACAGAGATACACAGACAGACACGTTAAACTTATACATATTAACACCCCTCTATTTTGCGTCGGGGGTTAAAAATAACAGCTAGTGTAGATGGACAATGCGTAAAATGGACTTAACATTCAAATAATTAACTCATATGGAACTCGTGCGTTAACGACTTATAGGAGCGTTTGCGACATACGCATTTCATACAATCAACTCGTAATTTTTCGAAATGTATGAAACAATTTTTAACTAAACTTCCTACGCTTAAGCAAGAAAACTTTTTAGACCTATGGAAGGTCTAAAAAGTTTTCAGAGAACATTTTCGAAAAATAGTCATCATCATCATCATCATATCAGCTGAAAGACGTCCACTGCTAGACATAGGCCTCCTCCAAATGGGGTGAAAAATAGTGTTACAGCTAAATTCGACCGATTTCTGTAGAAACAGACATTTCTAATGAGCTTTTTTAGGGTTCCGTAGTCAACAAGGAACCCTTATAGTTTCGCCATGTCCGTCTGTCCGTCTGTCTGGCCTTGGTTTAGCTGAGAGACGCTTAGCACTAGAATATTAATCGTGCCGACAAAGTGGTAAAATAAAAATCTTGTTTTTTTTGTGGAAAAATCCATAGGCACTTTAAAACACACGTAAAGTGGCGATAATTTTTTTATCGTCTAGTCCATGGTGTGGGGTGTCGTTGGAGTCGTTTAAAAATATTGTGCAACAAACATTTTTCCATCTAAAATATTAAGCTTTATAGGGCTAATTTTCAACCGACTTCAAAAAAGGGAAGAGGTTCTCAATTCGGTTTTTTTTTGTCTCAATTTTTTTAATGCTTTTTACCGCATTTATGAACCGATTAAAAAAAAAATATATGTGAAAGGAATAGACTCTCCGATTGGTCCCATTTAAATTTCATCAAAATCGGTTCAGCAGTTTGGTTTTTAAATCCAAATAGCTGGAAAAATATGTCATCCAAGTAAACAAAATTGCGTATTTTGCTTTTCTGTGACTTTCCAGTGGTGTTGTTTAGTGTCATTAAAATTAAAAAAAAACTCTTTTACAAAAAAAGTACAACCGACTTCCAAATAAAAAAAAAACTATCATGGCTAAGTAGGCTTACAAGTTAACGAGTAATAGTCCACCAACCTATAAAATCTACTTGGCAATTATGTCGTGCAACTTCGAAACCCTACACTGCGATGGTCCGACACGCACTTGGCAGGTTTTTTGATAACATTAGACCTATGTATCTTGCTGCGTAGGAAGTTTAATTAAAATCTGTTCATACATTTCGAAAAATAAGGGCTTGAAAGTTTGTATGAAATACCGTAAGCCGTAAACGCTCTTAAACCGTTTTTGATACTTTTTTTTTAATAGTCTTTAATATTAATTATGTGTGAGAAAAAAAATAATAATTAACAAATACGATTTTAAGCAATAGGCATAGTTTTTATTAAAAAATGATTATTTTTAAAAAAACATCATTTGCATCAAAGACGAGAGGATTACAAAAAAAACAGTCTTATACAACGCATTTACTTATAACAATATTTTAAACAATAAGAGATACAAATTAAAAACAAACCGGCCAAGTGCGAGTTGGACTCGCGCACGAAGGGTTCAGTACCATTATCTATAAAAAAAAATGGCAAAAAAATTACGTCATGATCCCTGGCAAAACCACCTTTACTGTAAAAAACTTTTTAACAAAGGTCGGTATTTTTTATTTTTCACATTTTAGTGGTACCCCCCACACCTAACAACACCACTGGAAAGTCACAGGAAAACAAAAATTCGCAATTTCGTATACATGGATGATTTTTCCATATATTTTTTCCAGCTTTTTCTAATCGGTTAGCAAGCGACGGAGTTATGCACGAACAAACATAAAAAAACACAAACATCCGAATTGAGAACCTCCTCCTTTTTTAGAAGTCGTTTAACAAATATGAATTAAGAGAATGTAAAATGCAAACAAAAATGTCTATAAAATACTAGTCCTATTAAAAAAAAGTCTATGTTTTTAGTTTCGACGTAAACTTTTATTTAAAGTGGTTGCGCTGCGGAGTAACCACCATGATACCATACTACAACTATGCATATTATAAGCAAATATAAAGTATCAAAAACTAGGCAGAGCCTGTACTATGGCAACCAGACAACTGATTTAAATAAAGAACAAAACGGTGCCTCAAACTTTGTCTTCGAAATAGTCGCAGTGCCTAGATTAAAGTTCTTTGAAAAAAAAACGTTTACGTCAAATATCATACAATATCTTCCAGGCGTTTAGTTTATAAGCATACAAAAAATACAACCGACTTCGAAACAAAAAACACTACAAAGTATAAAATAACTATAATTTCGGAAGTCGGTGTTTTTGGTTGTATCTTCGTTTTTTGATACAGACTTCCGAAATAATAGTTATTTTATACTTTGTAGTGTTGTTTGTTTCGAAGTCGGTTGTATTTATTTGTAAAAAAAAAATATTTTTCACATTTTAGTGGTTAGTTTTAACTCAACCCAACACAAAAAGAATCATCAAAATCGGTTCATAAACAATAATGTTATGCCCGAATAGATAACCCCAAAACCGTGGTTGACTTGTACACATCTGCGTACCTCTTCACAGCGTACCGGCCTGATGTTATGGTATGAACTGGTGTAAACAATAAACAGACATGCGATTTCAGCAATCATTTATTTGTATGGTATGCTATCATTTATTGAAGAGTTCCGTCACCTATCTCCGAAATTCTTAATCAGATATTCACCAAATTGAAATGGGACCAGTCCGGGAAGATACTCTTCCAACAAAAAAAAGAATAATCAAAATCGGTTGACAAATCGGTTGGCGAAAATATCTCTGAACAAATTTCCAAAAAAAATCGGTTCCAGTCAAACCAGTATTTTACGCCGAGTGACAGCCTATTTGACCTCCACACTCCACAGCCCTGTGACTAGATGGGTAACACAGTACTTCTTGGCAAGACTGTTGTCAGATTTTCTGACTGCCAAAGATCTACAAATGACACCCGGGATGAACGGCTTAACGTGCTTTCCGAGGCACGGAGGATTCTCAGTATATTACAATAGACACCCATCTACAGACCGACCTCGGCGAGCGTTGTTTAACCTTGAATATCGACCCGGGCAGATGTTATTATTTGGCCACGAGATTCTTCAAATATCCTGTTTTTGATTATTTTTTTATTAACTGTCATAAATTTAGCATAACGCATTAAGCGGAGGGTAGGTACTATTCAGGGTGACTGATACTTCGGTACATTTATTGAAAGGGGTTGTAATAGAGCTTCATAATAATAGAGCCATGTTAATTCACAGGATATGGAGATTGGTAATTCGGTGCATTCTTAAAGCTAATTTGCAACGATTTTGACTGCGACCACTTGGAGTCGAATTGGCTTATTTCTGAATTATCGAAATTTGTCAGTTTTAGGATTTTTTTTATAAGCTGGGGAAGTTTTAAGGAATTTCAGAACTTTCAAAGCCTAGTTTAGTTTTCAAAAGGGTTACACTTGACAAATGATATTCGAGAGATTTTTTAGTTTATGAGCTACCCAAAAATTTACAATTTAAAATCAAGAGTGGAGATTATCAGCATGATTAGTAGTTTTCGTTTAGATCGTAAAATGAAAAATTTCAAAAATACACGATAACAACCCAATTTGGGCCTTAATTACCGGCGTCAATCTTTGAAAATAAGCTTTAAGAATGCACCGAATTACCAATCTCCATATCCTGTAAATTAACATGGCTCTATTATTATGCAGCCACTAAAACAAGAAAAAAATAGCATAATACATTTTTGTTTACCAAATTATTTAGAAGATTTTTACATTAGCATAAAATTTGAAAATAAATTTTATCCATTCTTAGTAACCATTGTGTTGATTCAGTATTCGGGAAAGTCAATTTAATAAAAATATACTCGCATTCAAGTCTCCATTCAACATTGTTAAATTGTGCGATGAAAGTTATTATGTACGATTGCCAGTGCGTTACATAATAGGCTGTAATTTTTCCTTTCATTTGCGAAATCGACACCTGGGTATGAAAAAATATAATAGTAAAACACTCGGTATGCTTTTAAGAATATAATAATACTAGCTTTTGACCGCGACTCAAAAACAAAAAAAAAAGTTTCAAAGTCAAAGTCAAAGCATTTATTTCAATTAGACCATTTACAGGCACTTTTGAATTGTCAAGGTCGGTCGGTCAAAAAGATGAAGCTATTTGCAAGTTCCAAAGCGTAGATCCCTATGGAGAAGAACGTGCAAGAAACTCCACGGACACTCTTTTAAAAAATAATATTTTGTTACAAAATTATGGTTACATCATTCATATTGAAATAATACATATGTGAGAACAATGTAAAAGACGTGCAGGATAAAAGAGTCCGGAGTAAAAAGAAACAGTTCAAAGAAATAATTAAAATAAACCATGGCAGCCAAGAGATGACCAGTCTCAGCTGACGGCGCCCGTTCACGAACATGACGCATACGCTAGCACCATTCGGCTCAACCATTTTTAAGAGGGCGCCGACCAAACGTCGACCGCGCAGTGGCGCCCTCATCGTTTGTTTGGTTATTTCTTTTATTTTAGAATGAAAATGCAGAAAATATGACATTTAAGTTGTGCTCCACAAGATTATACGTTAATATTATTATAAACGGTAGTTTTAAATTGTTCAGTTTTATTATAATCACTAAAACGGATAAAAGTGGCCACTATTTTCCGTTTTAGTGATTATAATAAAACTGAACAATTTAAAACTACCGTGAGTCAAGCATTTTTATCTTCAATATACTCCCCTAACTTATAATATACTTGCTTACTTATAATATGTTTATGTACCCTTCTCCATATCTCAGGTGTCACATTTTTCAACAATCGACGATGCAGTTTTAGTTTCCACAACACCGGGCCCGAAAATCTACGCCTGCATCATTGGATTTTTCTGAGAAATCTATCAGTTGATATTTTATAATTGAAAATTAAAAATATTTCGTTTAAAAATGAGCTCTTTCGTTTAGTTTGCTATGTGTTATTACTTCCTAGAATTTGATTCTTATTAGCGACAGTTTCGGATGCTGTAATAATACAGGCTATGTTTCTTTTTCAAAATCAAGATTCTTGGCTGGAAAAAACAATTTAAAAAAGATCCAACGGTTCAGTTTTAGTTTTCATCAAAATCGGGCTCGAGACTCCTGTCAGTGTTTTTCGATATTCCTCATAGTTTCGGATTTGGCCATCTCAAACCCAATTTCATGACGATCAGTTCATCCGTTTTAGCGTGAAAGCGTAAAAAACAACAAACAAACAAATTCACTTTCGCATTTATATTGTTATAGTTAGGATAACAAATTTTACATAACCTCAAATCTCCTTTTAGATTCAGATTCAAGAACCTGTGAAGTTGTTGCTATAAATAGTGTGTTTACACAAATTCTTATTGATTATGGATCTGAAACATTGTTTTTTTTTTACATTTTTCTTTCGTTCTCTCTGCACACAAAAATTAGACATTCTATCTGTGGACTTCGTCTTTTGTGTTTTAATAGAATATAATGAACATACTAAGTTTATGATCAATGCAGGAATATAATACTTTTATATCAAATAATATTTTAATATTACAGAGACGTGAAATGCAACGGCCTGATGTGATTATTTTATATTCGTTTTGGTGTCCTTAAACACAAGCCAGCAGCTTAGCTCGGGCACCAGTCTCCCACAATAATAATAAATAATCATAACATATTACATAATGTACCTATTGTATAATATTGAGGTGAGAAATAAAAAACATTATTATTATTCTGATCTAAATATCATGTTTAATTGAGAGTCTTAACAAAATAACCAGCTGTGCACGTACCTGACCTAATTTTGTAAATTTTTGCTATTCTCGCGAAACCATCTCCGATTTTCGTACTTGTACCTAACAGCTGACTATCAAAACTGCCATCAGGTAGTTAGCTGCATGAAATATTGTTACTTTATTAAAGCAATTATACGTTTAATTAGGTCCCTTATTTTTCCACTAAGGTTAATTAAATTTGATGATTTTTGTTTTTTATTTTACTAAACGCTTATTGATAATACAATCTGAAAATAATTAGTACCTACTACTTCATCTTAAGAGCCCATTGATGATACGCCCCTAAATCTGTGTGTATTCATTGTAATAAGATAATAATGCCTACAAAGATAGCGTATCTGCGCATCATGAGCGTCAATTTACATTGACCCCTTTTCTCATTACAAACTTAATGTTACAATATCGAATCTGTATAGTAAGCTGATGAACCGGTTGATGTGATTACTGACTTTATGTAATTTGATGTTAATGTGACATGTCGTGTGCTTCAACGCATATCTAAGTAACAGGGGACAGCTTACTGCTTTATGATTGAAGGTATAACTATGATTTTAAATGTAATAAGTAAAATTGATTAAATAGTCGTGTACTCGGTCGTAGCCTAGAATGAACTATTAAAGCCTTGGTTAGGCTACAGTAAGCATCCAACAGTCATGGACCAAAATCGAATGTTGTCTCGGGGAGAGTGCGCGCGCAACTCCCGCCCCACGCCGCACCGCTCCGAACGTCCATTGATGATCTTCTTAATCTCGATACATGTTATTAATACTATTCGTATGCAAACTCGTATAAGGCGTACATCTCCTCATTTTTTCTCTAAAGATTGATTTTTATTGAGGAAGTGAGCCGAGATAAAGTAAGAAAAATACAGGGGCACATCTGAGCGCTGAGGAGGGCGCTGGCCACCGTGTCGTTTGCTAGGTTTGGGCGTCGCTGCGTCTCGGCTGGCGGCGGCGCGGCGTGCGCACCCCGCTCGCCACGCACGCTTGTATCGCGACCCAGTCTGCTCTGACGTGTAGCCGAGCCGCCGGTCTCGCCTGCCGCACCGTTCGCAAAACGTATCACCGCACATTATATTCTGCGCACTAAGAGATACCCGGAGATAATCGAAAGTGTTAGGTGTTGCCGGTGCTAGTGAGGTCGCGCGTAGGGTAGTAGGGCCGTGGACGGTGCGGCCAGTCCAGGGTCGGGCTGCCGGCACAAAGCGAGCGCCGCACAGCAGCTGGCGGTGTTTACACGCGGCGCCTGCATCCGCCGCCCAGGCCGGCGCCCCCAGCGCCCAGCGCCCGAGCGCCCCAGGCTCCCGTGCGCGTTGTGCGCCCTGTGCGCTCCTCGCTGCAACATACACCACCCCTCATTTACTATTCAGCGCTGTGAATTTTTAACTTTGCGAACGACCGAAGATAGAGGTATTTAAATGCTTATCAAAGCTGACTCTCACACAGAGACCCGCCGTAGTGCACATTAGTGTCACGAGCTCAGAGCATTCGCATCGAAACAGAATTGTCATAGTTCATACGAGTGATTTCACAACTTCGTAAATATGGGTGCTAAAGAAAGCGTGGAGGCTGCTAAATTTTCTTCGCAAAATTGGAACAATTTCGAGGTTCGTAATTACCTTTAAATTGATTTGCACATGGAGTGTTTGTATTCCCCTACCTCCCTCGTGAATGTCTGTATTATGGGGCCTTTTTGCCACTAAAACAATGATAAATTAACGTTATGTGAAATCATATTTAAAATTTCATGCACAGTAACTTTATATCGAGCAATATGCATGTTTACAAGTTATGTTTAAATATCTAATATTAAAAAATAATAACAAGCTAAGTATGTAAGTATACCTAAATATTATATTGTGTGTATAAGTTTATGTATTTAATTACATTTTCGCTATATAATATGTAGTATATGCCCATTTTACTGTAAGTATGCTAGACGATCCTAAATATTTAATTAACGTGTAACACGTAACCTATACGCTGACGGCAGGGAGCGCACCCTGTGCCAGCTGGGGTCACGAGATAGATCTGGCCATCGCGGGTACAATTAACCCAACGTTTATTACCTGATATAATATTATATGTGAACAGTTAGAGATGACTGTATCATATTACATAGTGAGATCTAATTGACACCGTTAGACTAGTATCGTGCTAACTAACGCCTTCAAGCAATACGATCGCCGCATACCATAAATAGTTACAATCGTTTCGGTAGCTAGACCATTTATATTGTACACTTGGTTATAAAATCCAACATTTTATACTACATAGATTACTATAGGCGTTCATAACAAATAGAATCATTGAATATTGACGCTTATATTATCACTTACGAAGGTGAATAATCAGTCAACAAACGCACGACATGAGACTAAACACAAACAGTAGGCAATCAGTTGACGAAATGTTTAATTAATATAAGCAAGTTGTCTACGAGTAGGTGGTATATAGCCAGTTTTAAATAAGAAGCCAAACTAAGCTGACCCACATACAGTCGGTGTAATCTAACATGATTGAAGGCACTGCCGCATCCGCATGTCGTGGAGATCGAAATGCGGCGTTAGAATTTTAATTACCATTTGATAGGATGGAGTTGGACTTGATATCGTTCATATCGATAACCCAGATACCAGATTAAAAAAGTACCTTGTCAATTTAACAAACGAATAGAGGTACAATAAAATTATTTTAGTTCTTTGGTTATCTACAAGTGCCTAGGTGAAAGGTATCTAGGGCAATGATTTTATGAATTCTAATTCATAAATGTTAAATAAAATGTTATTTAATTTATTTCAATTTATTTTAATTTAATTCAATTTATTTTAATTTAATTCAATTTATTTTAATTTAATTCAATTTATTTTAATTTAATTCAATTTATTTAATTTAATTAATTTATTTCAATTTATTTTATTCAAATTTTATCTAATCTTATTTATTTTAATCTATTCTAATTTAATTTAATTTCAATTTATTGTACACAATTTAGGTTTCAATTGTTGTTGTTTTTTTTTCTCAAACTGTGTATTACTTTTCAATTATTAATAATTATGGAATTTTCTGCGCATAATACAGTACACGCTGTGCTTTTCTGTAAGTGATGAGGCGCTTAGATTTAAGTTTGTATCTAATGTATGAGTGATAATGTAATAGTGTACTCATTGTTGAGAAGCCTAAATAAATAAATAAATAAATAAATAAATAAAGAATTTAAAACGAAACGTGTCACTGTATCTTATCATCATCCAGCCAAAAAAGGCTGCTGAACCTTTGCCTTCGTACATAATGTAACTACAAGTAGGTCAGTTAATTAAATTGTCACGAGCTGCCAATACAAGTAATCCAAACTAGCTCATAAGATTTCAAGCATATTTCGGTGGTATCGTATAACACATGGGGAATACAAAGATGCTTGTGAATTTTTACTTGTATGGCTTCAACACCAGCAGTCAACATAATATTCGATGTAAACTGACTTCCAATAGATAATTATTATGAAATATTTTTCAATATTCTACCAAATTTTGTTGACAAAAAAGCTTCAGAATTCCCCAAGCTAGAGTTTTGGAGACCCCTCAATACCACCTGATCCGTATCTAATGAAACTTGCATTTTAGTGAAAAGAGTGATGATCTATATCGGCGTCGGTAGTCGATAGCTTTTACATTATGAACAGGAATGGGATTCAAAAAAAAATATGCAAAACAAAGAGTAACATTTTTATTTTTTTTTTTCATGATGAGGTAGGTAGATGTTCCCGATATCATAAAAAAATGCTTTCCAAGTTAAAATGGCATAATATGAGATGATGCCATCCATGTAAATTGTGTTTAGCTAACTGTTCAAGGCGTGTTATCTGTAGGTGACTTAATATTATGACTCACATGTCCATGTACAACTTGGATAGAACTCAGTGCTGTGTTGATTCAATGACACTTCGATTACAACGTCTTGCGAAAAACTGAGAATTGAATGTCTTTATATTGTCAGTTGTTAGAAGAAATAGTAGGATAAGTGAAGTTAACTGTAGGCAGGTGAAGCCATAGAGTAAGTAATTTTTCTCACATTCGAAATCCCAGTGTGCACAAATATCAAGTGGCGATGCTAAGTGATCGCGCAAATATATTGAATTAATCGAAATGTTATGTTTTGACATTTTGTGGCCAACTTTTAATGTACAATAATATTTTTGTAGTTTGTATTTATATATTTTTTTGTTTTTATGCATGCCTTTCTATATCGCTACACATCCCTTTCCTATATTTTATCATCTAAATTCATGCCTAAATAAGTATAATATAAAATATGTTTCTCCTTATTCCTTAAACCAAATACATCTTAAATATATTTAATAAAATGGGTCTTTGCTGGCTCGTACATTTAATACATTTTACAAGGGAGTAAGTATGCAACAAAAATGTTTGATGTTTGGGGATGAGGGTCGGGTTGAACGTGTCAACACTGTAGTTGTTGGTGACGCTATTCTGTGTGGTGTGTGTAACATAGTGGTAGGTTGTATATGAATGCAAGGAGATTGTGTTGTGGTTGCAGCACGGCGCTGTGAAGCACCCGTACCGCCACGGCACACAGCGCTCGCAGAGCCTGAACCGCGGCCACTCTCTGTCGCGCACCGATGGCACCTGGTGACATCACGGGACCGCGGGTGAGTGCACACTGCACGCTGCACATCCACTCATGTGCAGTACCTATGAGCATTTATTGAAGCGGACTCGACGCCTTTGAAAACTAGTTTATGCTGTTAGAGTTAATAGGCTGACAGACTGACACCTTTAACAGATACGTACCGTTATAGATCTCAATTTATCAGCCTACTCACTCTAGCTCGTAGCACTTTCAATATAAACTGTAAATTCGGATCTCAATTGATACTACAACTGTACAAAAGAGGTTTGTATATAATCCTACTACTACAATTCCATCCTGTCTATGTTGAGGTACTAACTA
This sequence comes from Melanchra persicariae, assembly GCA_947386135.1. Lineage (NCBI taxonomy): Eukaryota > Metazoa > Arthropoda > Insecta > Lepidoptera > Noctuidae > Melanchra > Melanchra persicariae. Next base: position 11,225,570 of record OX376650.1, on the reverse strand, counting down.
CCTCTAATTTCATAAGTCATCTCGGTCTAATAAATTCGAGGTAACGTGTATAAATTCTGTTTCAATTTGTAATTTGTCTTGTAAGCAAGTAAATGCCATGGCATCTACTTACTATGTATAGTATTCATGTCATGCTATCTCATATGATTACTAGCTTAGATATCATACATGAAGGTGGAATAAAGAGTAGTAACGTACTATCGTACCTTGGTATTGCATTAAGACTTATTTTTTGTCGTACAATTTACTGGCTTGGCCATTTTTCTCAATTAGGCAATCAAGGCGAGCCTTGCATTCAAGAACGGTTTCTAATACAGAAACGTACATATTGCTAAACCTTTTGCTATTCGTATAAATATACAATTTAGGCCAGAAGAGTATTTTTGGATGCTTAGTTATTTATTGGGAAAAATAAATAATACTAAATCATCTCCTCATCCTAAATATTGTCTATAGTTATGTGTGTAATCAAAACATTTTTCAACAACAGTAATAAATGATGATGATAATATTGGGCAATGTTCTAAACCTTTGATGGGGATAGTCTGAAAAATCTCTATTTGATTGATATTTGAATATAGAAAATGATATTGTAATATAGGTTATATTTAATTATCTAGTGTATTTGATTCTTCATATTATATTGTTTGTTAATTTTGACTGAATTGTGTCCTTGTCATTTATACACCTACTACCATTTTAAATCCAGATGAAAACTATTTAGCAAAATTTTATAAACTAACACATAATTAAGTTGCAGTACCCAAGTTCGAGATAAGATATTATGTTATGGCGAAAAGCAACAACTCATATTATATGACAAAAGCAATAATAACATTTATGTAAGGTTGCAAGAAAACAAACCTAATCAATCAAAAAGGATTCTCACAGATTGGCATTAAATACTAGTTTCTCAACTTTACTTACAAAATCACTATACCTATATGATTTCACCAATACATGGTGAAACAGGATGCTTAAATATTGTGTGTGTTGGAACACACAGTATGACTGTGTGTTGCAATCAGTCATCAGATATTTTTTTCAGGCATACTCATAAAAAATATGATGCATTTTAATACTTATTAGGTAGGCATACCTTTTTTTTGTAACGAGGTGGAAATTCTCATGGATGGACTCCGTCTTGGGGCGGACAGAAGGGCCTGTCAGTCTTCTACTGACTAAAACCACCTCGTGTTCCCTCGTACACTTGCACCGGAGGCTTAAGTGCTCTCAGTAGGAGCACTTAAAAAATCTTCAACGCAGCATTCGACAGGGTGGAAAAGAAACGCCTTTCCTTGGCAATGATATCAGGGTGAACTAGTCTCCTACAGGAACAGTAAATAGGTTCCTAAAATTGAAATGTGGTACCCATTATAATGCAAACAGCAGCCCTGATAGTCGGAACGGTAATTACTCTAACATTAGAGCATACATCGATATTAACTGCAAATTAGGTTGCAGAGGTCAGGTAGTAGAGTCTGTGCAAAATTTTATGTTTTGCTGGTTCCGACACGTCTAATTAAGGCAGCTGTTGGAATTTATTTATGAGTGTGGTTAATGAGGTGAAATTTCTGTCAATTTGTGTGACTACCGGTTTCAAAAGTAAATACTTTTTCAAAAGTTTTAGGTATATTTAGTGGCTCCGCATATTTTCCACAAATACTTGCACAGCATGTTGAATACCTAGGTACGGGTACAACGTGAACTTTGACCTTTTACATGAAAAGAAAACTAATTTATCATTGGAAAATGATCTAAATTACCTACTTATCTCACTTCATTTCCATTACGCATAAAAAACACCAACGTTAATTTAGTTGGTGACCACTAATATTGTTTTCTTGAACTACTTCCCAAGTTAGAAAAAATCTTCTTAAAACGTTCTCCTATAGCTGCAACGTTGCAGGCAGAGCTACACCAAAATGGCACATGCTAAATGAGCTTCATGCAGTGCTTTCTGTTAAGATCTCACGGGTGAAAATTTAGGTGAAATGACCTGGTGGTTTTACAGTTCACTACATGCTCACTTCGCCTAAGTTTTCACCGAGACATTTGAATAGAATAGTGGAGCTGTATTGTATATTACCTTGCCCTGTTCTTCGTCACGGTGTCCGGTGAGAGAGACTCAGGCAAATTTTCTTTGCACCTTGCACCTTGTAACGAGTATTGGTTTGCAGGCAGCATAGTGCAGTGCGCCGAGTGTGGCACGCGCACGATGGGCAACAAGCTGTCGTCGTGCTCGTGTGCGCCCATCCTGCGCAAGGCGTACCGCTATGAAGACAGCCCGTGGCAGAACTCCAGACGGAGAGATGGACATTTGCTAAGGTGACCAAGAGAAGTTTATTCACTTTTAGAGATAAATTCATAAATCTTTGAGCTAATTAGCACTCAGTAAGTAGATTATTCCATAGAAATTTTGCTAACCATTTGCTCTGTAATGAATGACTGATGATTTAAACAGTTGCATCATTTAAATACAAAAGAAGCTCTACGTGTGACTGAAGGTGCTAAAGATTTGGCATAACGAGGCACTGAAAAGTATTTTTGAAACGCCATAGGTTCAAGCTCAAGTAGTTCAAGTTCAAGGTTAAAGCTAGGCTATTATTATCAGCTAACTAAGCTGACCAATTATTATTAAACAGCTTCGAGATGAAAAAAAGAAGAATATCTTATGGATCATGGTGATTAATAATGGAATTAGCGTTGTTAGTTCAAGTGGAAATGTTAGGTAGATACCATAAGAAAGTTTTTGAATTATTTCTTGCATTTAAAGGTAAAAAAGGTCATGTATTGACACAAACGAAGAGAAATATGAATAGTTTCAAAGTTTATCCATCGTGAATATTAAATGTCAAGACATTTATACCAAGAATTCCAGTTATTTCTACAAAGCAAGTCTGTCGTCTCTTGTACCTTCACAGTGTAAACACAATATATCTCGCGTACTTTATTGGTTGCATCAAAGCAACTCGTTCTAATTTCATCTACTAGCAGGTTTCTAAGTAAACTTTATGCAGCCAAACGGAGCGGCAGAAGTTTTAACGACGTTTTATGTGAATGTTGCGACAGTACTTACATGTTTATTTCAAAGTGAAATGTTTTCTTTTAGTTACCTTCTTTTCTGTTTATTTCATCTTACAATACATCACAAGTATGGCGTCAAAATGAAAAAGTACCTTTAGGTATTCCTAAGATAGACAAACTACGAGACTGAATTGAAAAGTTCGCGGCCTCATATACAGGGTTACTGGTAATTCGACGTATATCCGTCAGGGGCTGATAAGGGGGCCAAAATGCAACAAATTGAACCCCCCATATGTATGGCCGAAATTCAATAGTTTTCGAGATATTTGAATTTTAAGGATTTTTCGAAATTTACCCAAAATTTGACATTTAATTCCAAATAAAAAAACCCACATACCCATTCAAGGGTACCATTAAAAATGATGTTGTAGCTGGCACTTCAATTAAGCTATGGGCATCATTAAAAATACTTAATTTAACAAAATAATTAAAATAATGAGCGAAGTAAGAATTATATCTTACCAATATTTTCATTTTACGCTTTAAAAATGTTGTCTCGTCAAAAAAAATCTATGACATTAATCGTACAAATAACTAAAACAACTTGCCTATTCTGTAGGCTTTCCAAAAAGGTATAAAAGTCAATTTTAAAATACATAATTCGTGGCATGGCATGTGTTTGAACCGGCGCGGGGAGAGAAATCATCTGTGTTCTTAGTTTATCATCCTCGCTAAAACAACCGATTTTACTGGCGAAATTCTTCCTGATGGGGCGAGGTGTGCGGGTACTCCCCTACACGGCGTTTGCTGCGCTCGCATCGCCTTCCTTAGTACAGTTCGCGTCAAATAACTATGCCCCTCTGAAGTTAGCCATTTGCAAAGATCGCGTAGGTGCAGTCACGTAGACGGGAGCAAGCGGGACGCAAGCATGCATCGAACGTAAACGAGCGACTGAGACATAAAATCGCGCCGTCATAATCCCCGCCCGCGCATGTGCAGTTGCAGTTTGTTCGTTTTTTACAGTTCGTGTCAAATAACTGTGCCCCTCTGAAGTTCGCTACGAGTGGCTGCGTAGTAGTCAAAATTATGAACAAACTGCAACTGCGCATGCGCGGGGCGGAGATTATGACGGCGCGATTTTATGTCTCAGTCGCTCGTTTACGTTCGATGCATGCTTGCGTCCCGCTTGCTCCCGTCTACGTGACTGCACCTACGCGATCTTTGCAAATGGCTAACTTCAGAGGGGCATAGTTATTTGACGCGAACTGTACTAAGGAAGGCGATGCGAGCGCAGCAAACGCCGTGTAGGGGAGTACCCGCACACCTCGCCCCATCAGGAAGAATTTCGCCAGTAAAATCGGTTGTTTTAGCGAGGATGATAAACTAAGAACACAGATGATTTCTCTCCCCGCGCCGGTTCAAACACATGCCATGCCACGAATTATGTATTTTAAAATTGACTTTTATACCTTTTTGGAAAGCCTACAGAATAGGCAAGTTGTTTTAGTTATTTGTACGATTAATGTCATAGAATTTTTTTTGACGAGACAACATTTTTGAAGCGTAAAATGAAAATATTGGTAAGATATTATTCTTACTTCGGTCATTATTTTAATTATTTTGTTAAATTAAGTAGTTTTAATTATGCCCATAGCTTAATTGAAGTGCCAGCTACAACATCATTTTTAATGGTACCCTTGAATGGGTATGTGGGTTCTTTTATTTGGAATTAAATGTCAAATTTTGGGTAAATTTCGAAAAACCCTTAAAATTCAAATATCTCGAAAACTATTGAATTTCGGCCATACATATGGGGGGTTCAATTTGTTGCATTTTGGCCCCCTTATCAGCTCTTGACGGATATACGTCGAATTACCAGTAACCCTGTAGACGTGATAAAAATGTTTAATTCGTTCTACTTTCATTATATTCTTCAATTCATTAGTTTTCATTGTGCGAAGTTTCGTCTGATGAGGCAGCGATCTTTACACCATAGAAGTTCAAAATAGCCTATTGTAATACAATCACATCTATTTCAGAGATTCTTTGACTAAAACTCTTGCTCTGGTACCACATGCTTCTCCGTTGTCATATTGTATTTCTATAATCCACAAATGGTTGCAGACTATGGGCAGAGGTGTTCCACGTGTCGGCCAGCGGCGCCGGCACGGTTAAGTGGCAGCAGGTGTCGGAGGACCTGGTGCCAGTCAACATCACCTGCATCCAGGACTCCCCGGAGTGCGTGTTTCACATCACCGCCTACAACTCGCAGGTCGACAAGATCCTCGATGTCAGACTATTGCAACCCGGTGCGTTAACCTTTTCATGATAAATAGACATGATTTTGTAACTACGCACTGATTTAAAAGAGTGCCCATGGAGCTTCTTGCACGTTCTTCTCCATAGACATCTACGCTTTAACAATTCCAAAATGCCTGTGAAGTCAATTTGAAATATGTTTTTAACTTTTAAGACACGGCTTTAAGTAAAATAAAATCTAAAACAGCTGTGATAAGAAAAAGTTTAAAGATAAGCAAAGTTTGCCGAGGTCAGTCCATGGATGAGTTACCACTAATTAAATACCGAGATTCCTCTGTGCCTCAGAGAGCACGTCAAGTCAGCATCGTCAGCTATTGGTCCCGGCAGTCATTTGCAGTCATTACGAGTTTTCAGAAGCCACTGAGAGCCTATCTTGCCAAGGAGAGCCGTGTAACCCAGTCATTGGGTTGTAGAGGTCAGATAGACTCGCTCCAGGTATGATGCTGGTATTCAGCTGCATCCAGTTAGACTGGAAGCCGACCTCAATATATTTAGGAAAAGGCTAGGCAGATTCATTGATTGGTTCAAGATGTAAACTTAGAGGAGCTTGTGGCTAAATAATAACAGCCCCACGGGTCGATCTTCAAGGTTAAGCAACGCTTGCCGGGTTCGGTCTGTGGATGGGTGACCATCTTAACATACCAAGATTCCTCCGTGCCTCGGAAAGCACGTTAAGCGGTTGGTCCTGGCTGTCATTTGCAGATCTTTGGCAGTCGTTGCGGATTGTCAGAAGCCAGAAAATCTGACTCTAGTCTTACGAAGAAGTACCGTGTTACCCCGTTAATGGGTTGTGGAGGTCTGGTATTCAGCTGCTCCACGTAAAATACTGGTATTCAGCTGAATCCAGTTTGACTAGAAGTCGACCCCAATTAAGTTGAGAAAAGGCTAGGCTGATGTTGGTTCAAGATGTAAACTATCTTCAGTATTGACGTTCTTTCAATTATAACAGCCATCTAGAAATAGTCATACTAATGTAACATCGACATAAATGTTTAGACTGATATATTGATACAAATTGTGAGCTACTAATAATATCAGTGTAGGCTGGCCGCCTACTGATTGGTTCGAATGTGAGCTGTGGGACGTTACAGCTCTCTGTCATAAATTTATAATGTTGGCTCTAAGTTATGAATCCATAAATAAATCCTCTGGTAGGGTTAACAAAACAAAACTTAATCTATATGTAGGATACAGGAAGCAATTTTTTTTTTTTTTTTTAATTTAGGAACATCTATCCTAATCAAAACAATGTACAAAGTAATGTTTTTGTAAACAACTTGCACTTTAAGCTATTTTAGTCAACATTTAAAAAAAGCTTCGGTTTTTAATGGTGGAAGTAAAATAAGTAGTTAGGTAATTCCATAGGTACTTGTTGTATGCAATTCATTACTCATTTGGAAATTTGAAGTTATAAATCTTAAAATTCAGAAACATTATAATGCTAATTATAAATCAAAACCCATAGAAAACATGCTACACATTTCGCCCCAAATTCATCCTCACTACAAAACTGTAATACCGTTTGAACACCATATTTATGACTGCCTTACATCATACATTTGGGACGTAAAAAAATAGTTCCCGAAATAAACACTTTTGTAACAAACGTGGAGATCACTGACAGAGCAACACCTACATTTTACTGGGGCAATTCGGCAGATACGGCGGACGCCAGCGGCTCTAACCTAGTTTTAAATTTACACTGGATAGTTAGACGAGCAATCGACCGAATTCACCAGCACGTACTATCGCACATTACTTCCTTCACAGCATTAAAACTGTTGCTGAAGCCGTCAAGAGCCATATGAAAACAACTCTCGACTACATATCTATTGATTGTATTTGCTTACTCTACTTCTGGTGTTGCAACCACTATTTTGTTTACATCCATGCTCAATCCGATTTACATAATGCAACACCAGTTTGGTGTGGAGTCATTTGAATACAACTGAATATACTTCCTTCCGATAGTGATTTTACGTCTTGCAGGTAGAGATATAAAAACGAAACTTTTTATTGTTTAATTTTACGAACAATTTACTGAATTTATCAATATTTTTTTATTCCGAGCCAACATTGGCAATGGCTCTGAAAAAAGTCTGTGCTTATTTGCAAATTTTCAAAATTGTTTTCGCGATAAGACACGATAATTGTGATTTGATATCTTCCATACATATATCTACCAGTCTTCATCTTTAAGAGGTCACCATCCAGCTATATGATGAAGCGAGCTCGATAAACAATATATGGATTGTGTGTAGGAACAATAAATATCCATCGTTTCTTCGGTCTGCCCTAACTTTTAAAACCACTAACATTCATTCTCAAAACTTTCGTCACAACATGATCGATTTATTGTTCAATACATAGTAAAAAGGGGTGTGTAATGTATTTTTAATATAACAACGATTGATATTAGTTTCGTTTATGTAATTTTCATTTTTTCAATCATCTATTGATATAACTTATGATATACATCCTATAGATATAATTTCATTTCATATAAGCTTCAGTGGATATAAACATTAAACTAATGATTAAAAGTTATAATGTTATTGTGTTAGATTTTTTTTGACCTAATGATCATTTTGTATAATTTTATCGAATGTAAATTCGGTTTAAATTAAGATGATCAAGGAAAGTCGACGAGTCCCGCTGTGCGAGACTCCTATTTCTGTCTGCAGGTTTTAAAGTAACCTAACGTAATCACGGGAGCTAAGTTCTTGAACGTTCGTTTCGTATTTTCGTATTTAGTATAACGTTATTTTGATTAAATTATCATCTTGTGTAATTGACATTTCATCTAACTGCTGATCAAAGAGCGACCGCGCCAGCTCGGGAACTTCGGGCACGCCGACACAGATAGGTTAGGTTCGATTAGGATGGCGTTCCCATTCATGTTAGGTTCCTTTAAACCCTGCAGGCAGAAAAAGAAGCCCGACATCTTTTCCTAGACGGTAACTTGGTATAACTACGCAGGACGCATTTACTAATTCCGTGCATGCAAAATTATATCAAATGAAATTATATCGTTCGTTGTTATAATATATTAAAAATAGTCATACCTGACATTACACACCCTGTAAAAAGTATAATAATATATGTCTTCGAGTATATCAATGTGTCACTTTCCAGGCACTCGCATCGGGCAAGCGTCCGAATGCTTCGTGTATTGGAAGGATCCCATGACTAACGACACATGGGGACTGAACTTCACATCTCCCATTGATGCCAAACAATTTCGAGAATGCTGTGTAAGTATCAAACGTGTAAGTTGAAAAAAAGTATGGTCAGGAAATTATGTGGTCTTAAAATTAATACTTACATTACACACATATATACAAATTGAATTGTTAAAAATAATTAAAAACGATAACAGTCAAATATTTCAAGTTCTTTATGAATATTGTCTGTAGAAACTGACAAGCAGACAACATAAATGAACTGTAAAACAAAACACACAAGTGTAGAACTATGTTTACTTGTAATCAATTAAAAATTTTTGTCATTATAGTCACCATCATTCAAATTCTCCCGCAAGGCTTCGTCGAGCTACAGCCTGAAGCTGGAACCGCCGGGCAACAAGCAAAAGTTAAAGGCTAAGAGGAAGCCGCTCTCTACACCTGCCAGCCCCAATCGATCTAGGTAATATTAACGATACAGTCATTTCACTGACAAATAAAAAAATTGTAGTTTCATTTCTGAAAAACACTAGTTTCATTTCTGAAAAAATATAAGCACACTGATATGTTCAGTGCTTAATACATATTGCCTACACCCATCCATGAAAGTATTATGACAACAGTTGCGAGTCAGAGAGAATCTGACATCTATACTGCTCTGTATCTGGGTCACGAAAATCACTGAATTATTGATATTTGGACACGACACACATTCTGGTTAGACTGGACCTGAAGATTGGTATGTATGTATACCAGATTATAAAATATCTTGAGAGATTGTTAGCTCTCGATAAATTGTCAACATTTGGAAAACTTTTTTACGCATCAATATTTGATAGTCTATAATCTCTCGAAGTCATTCCGAGGAATAAAAGTTTAAATAAAACGTTTGGTTTTTATTAAAAATTAAACATAAAATATTTTTAAAGACTTCCTTCACTAGACTAGGCCTGTCCCGCAGGTAGCATATAAGATTTTCTATCGGATTACAAATTATAAACAAGCGTAGAATTACTTAAATAGATACAATGCATCATTTACAAAATGTGTCATACAACACTGTACGTCACTGTTGCATAGGCTTTTACCATGCATGTGTGAGTAATGCACCTTTTTGATTGTAGTCTGACCTACGGCCGCGACGTGCAATGTACTTGCATGTCGCAAGACCAGTACACACGACTCAGGGCACAGGATCCACGTTATCGTGAGTATATTTTTAACCATTCAAATGATATTAGGAAAATCAAATCCGCATAGTAGATTTTGTAACTTTTGAATGATGAAGATTTTTCATGGAAAAGAGAGAGAATCGTGCAGAGTAGCTTCACAAGAGATAATAAATCCTAATCTGATATTCGGCTACGGCTGTAAAACTCAACGTAGATTCAATAAGTCTACACGATATGCTATAGTGCACAAACGTTACCAAACAGAGATGCACCTTCTGTTCCTTTACTATCATACTCTAATGGGATGGAAATCCGACTCGACCGGCAACGGATCAGGAGAGACGAGAACGATGACAACGAGAGATACTTCTCATTACAACTTACCCCTACATTTACTTTTGCATTATAAGAACTGAGAACTAATGATACCATCACGTGACGACCTTCACATCCTTCTGGAGATACATGAAGTATGTAATCGCTCACAGCGGTCACATATTTCCAATTTTGACCACTTAATGATACTATCTGGCATAGGTTCATCGACCCTGCCCCGAACTACGACCCGCGCCATTGAAACAGAGGGAGTTGCCACAGCAGGCACTACCGGACGCTCAGAGAAGGTTGCTGCCGCCACGTCGTCAACTTCACTGTATGACAACGTGTCCAATTCGCAGCCCGCGCCTCCTAAACGTTAGTATATTTTAAAAATACCTGTAATTGCAGTGCATTTCAAATATAAGTTATAAGCCGGATCCGCATGCAAGGAAGAGAGTTCTACGTGTAAGATACACATAGTATAAGGAACCCGTGGATAAAATTTCGAATTGCACGTGGGCGTAGCCATTGGCAAAAGCTAGTTGAACTAAACATTTTAAAAAATGCAGGTTAAAACTACGAGAACAGCTATGTAAGTCAAGCCTTGAAAGTCCACGAAGACAGAGTGAACATTACACCCGTGCTAGAAGAAGCACAACTCTCGTATTAAAACGTTTATGATTTTCTTGTAAAGTCTTATGTTTGCTTGCTTATGTCTGAATGCCCTGCGCCACAAAACTGATTGCACATTCTCTCAATTTCAGCGACAACACGACAAAGTGAAGCAGCACAAGCTGCCACACGACCTGCGAAGTCACAAGAGACGTCTACTATGACTACTAACACTTCCACTGCGCCCAAGACTGTCACTGCTTCAGTGGGAACACATGGCACTAATGTAAGATAAAAATTATTGATACTAAAGCAAGATCTAGTAAAAAAGTATACCTATGTACCTAAATGTGAAAAGTTACTATACTGCTACATATTAGCTTTTAAGAGGAACGAAGTCTGTTGAATGAAAAGCAAACGTAAGCAGCTCTTAATAGGTACAGCATCTAGCAAGAAGAACTTCATGATAACTAAAAAAAGTAAGAACTAAGCGGTAATAAGGAATCAAGGCCGAGTAATCAGGAAGTTTTTTTGCAAAAAAAGGTTAAATACTTAATACTTAGCTACTAATATTTGATGACCTTATTACGGCCTCATAGTTATTTTATAAGGTTTTTGTAGTTTTGATATACAACGTGTAACAGAATAAACGCAATACCTTTTAAGGGGTCATTGTGCGTGATTTTACCATGGGACCAACACTGAAAACGCGAAAAAACATCCACTGCTTCATACATTTCTGTGCGCATACCTCGACAAAATGTACTGAATAGCTGTTTTTTTTTCGCGATTTCTGGTTTGGTCCTAGAGTAAAAGTTGTTCGTAATGATCAGTACAATGACCCAATAAGAGGTATTGCGTTTGTTCTTTTACACGTTGTATAAAAAGGTTTTAGCCTCTAAAGTTCGTTAAAACACCATAAAATTGTACACTCATCACCATAATCCCCTATCATCAGACTAACGAAGAAACTCAAGTGGGCGCCGCGGGTGCAGCAGCCCAAACACAGCACACTCAAGACCTGAAGTCAGAAGGGGTACAGGCTGGCGGGACACTAACGTCTTCCAAGTCCTCGGCCACTTCCACACGCGCCGGCAAGGAACATCTGCAACACATGCCCAAGAGCGTCGACTACGGAGATGGCAATGAATCAGTATGTGTAATCATTTTTATTCCTCTTTTTTAATGGAGAATCATTTTAATGTTTCCTGAAGTATTACATAAAGCGTCTATTTTATGGATAAAGACGCTAAAGCTTGCTTGCTCAAATTAATATTCATACAGGCTTGTTGTTTATTCATCTCGGCGCAATCTGAGAGGGAGACATTAACTACAACTATTTTACCAGGCGTTAATTTTACTGTCCTTTTTTTTTTTTTTTTTTTTTTATTGGATGGGAAATCATCAAATGACCCCTCCCGCTCTGGGTGGAGCGGCAGGGAGTGTCAGACTTCTACTGACTAAAACCCACCCATGCTCCTCTTAGTGCCTTTACGTTCCAGGGCCACGGTAACTCTTTCGAACAAATCCGCAACCCTGGTAGGCTCTGGCCTTAACGGGCCCCAACCCATGCTGACGACTGCTGGCTTGGCGCGCGTAGAACACAGCGCGCCGTCAACCCGGGCCTGTTCTGATCGGACGGCGAGCTACCCATTGCTCGCCGTCCACAGGCATCAGTCACTGCGCCATGCTCAGGAGCATCAGTTCCTGGGCGGCGCAGTGGCTGACGTTCAACAGGAGGGGGTTAAATGGGGCCATTACTGGCACTCCATTTCAGCCCCCTCCGGAGCCCGTTGTAGGGGCTCTACTGCGGCTGTTGCAGTAGCAGCAGCCGCAGTGGAACCGGCTTTGGCGGCGGAGGAAGCGGCGGCGGTGGCGGCGGTCGCGGCAGAGACGGCGGTGGCGGAGGGCATTCTCCGGTTTCCGGCTTTGGCGGGTGGGGCGCAGGCCCTACCCCCAGCCCAGTGGTCGGCCGGCTTGCCAGCTGCCGCACAGACTGCGCAGTGCGGCGCGGCGTCGCAGGAGCCGGCCCTGTGACCGGGCTGACCGCAGCGGAAACATAGACCGCTGCGGTCCACCTCCGAGGTGCATTGTGCTCCTACATGGTGGCCCACCTGGCACCGGTAGCACCTCAGAGGTCGGGGTTCCAGCAGTTTGACCTGCGCGGAAACCCAACCCACCAAAAACCTACGGCCCTCCGAGATGGACTTGGCCGCCGACACGGGACAGCTCACCACGATGGTGCGCATGCCCGTGTTGTCAGGACGTAGGGTGCCCGCCTTCACCTCCTCTGCTGAGCACCCCCCCGTCCTAACGACGGCGGCCACCACCTCCGCCTCCGTGACGGAGTCGTCCAGGCCCAAGATGCGCATGTCGATGCGCTTGGTGGGCCTGGACACTCGGGCATCGTCCGCGCTTAGGGACGCCCTGAGCCTTTCGGCTAGAGCGTCCGCGGTTGGGCCGCTGGCCCGGGGATCTCCAGCATCCGGGCCCCAGTCATGGTGACCCGGAGCCGAAGGCCCCCCACGATGCCCAGCTCACCAAGGTTCACTGCCTCCTTCGCCTTGGTGAGCACATCCGCGTACGTCACGCCCCTCTTCGCCGCGTCCGGCTGCAGCGTCAGAACTACAGCCGCGGTTTTCGGGGGGCGCAGCGCAGCCGCGACGCTTCGCGCCTTCTGCCGCCGCTTCCTCTCCCGCCTCTTGGCCGCCCTGGCTGCCTTTCCCGCCTTCTTCTTCTCCCCGGCAACTTGCCATTCGGCTTGAGCCGGGGGAGGAGCTGAAGGCGAGGAAGCCGGGGGGAGCTGCTGCTCAGACGGCGCAGGAGCCTTCGCCGTCCGCGCAGCAACCCCACCCTTTCTCTTCCTTCCCGGGGCCGGGTCCGGTTTTCCCGGCACCGGCTTCGCGGGTGCCGGCCCGGACCCTTTGTCCTGGCCGGACGACCCCGGTGTGGCAGCCGCGGCGGCCGCGTACGACGCCGCCTTCCGGCCTGGAGCCTTCCCACTCGCCGCTAACGGGGGGCGCAGGACGATGCCCTCCAGGACGGAAAACCGCGCCTGGAAGGCAGCCATCTCCTGCCGCACGAGGTCCAGCACCTGGCCCTCCTGCGGCACGGGCTGGCTGTTCTCCCTGCGTCCCCCTTCAGGCGCCACCTGTGGGCCGGCTCCCTGGAGCCTGGCCAGGTCTGCTCGGAGCCCCGCATTCTCCCTCTGGAGGCGCTCCGTGGCGGCAGCCAAGCGGGCGACCTCCGCCCGCAGCTTGGACATCTCGTCCCGCGGAGGCCCCCCTGGGTTACCCTCCGCTGCCGCCAGAATGGAGGCCATCGCCTCGCTTATGGCCTTGTTCTTAGAGGACAATTTCCTCTTCAAGGCCACATCGCGAAGCGCGGCCTCCACTACCTCCGCAAACCCGGCCCTCCGGACCCGCTCCTGTCCGGAGTCATCCGGCTCACCGCCGAATTTTACTGTCCTTGGGTTAATTAAATGTCAGTATTGTCAAATAAAAAGGTTGATCACTGTGTGCTACATCCTGAGTTATTTTTAACTCCCTAATTTTCCAAGAAGTACCTCCAGTTTTATACACTTGTCAAGCTTGTAGTAATTTATTAAGATACTATTACATTGTTGGATGTTTATACTTAATGAATATTATACCAATGCTAATCTCTTTCGAAACTCTACAGGACTGTGTGAATTTTCAGTCCCGTGAATCGGACAGGCACCACCACAACGTCATCAATAATAATAACACATCGGGTTCGCGACGCACTAAGTCCAAGAGCACAGAAGACATGAATATGGGTGAGTAGTTTTAAATTATTCAAATTTAAAGTCGAAGAAGATCGATATAAATAGGGTAAAATTACCTAGTACCCAATAAGGCAATTCCTTGTGTCACAATATCACGATGACAACCAGAGATGAAAAACGTATGCCACGAAAACTGTTAGCATATTATAGCACATTTTAATGAAAAGATGTAGAAAAGGTTAACACATGTAACGAAATAGGACATTACTATTTACTTCATGCTTTTATTCGAAATCACGAAGGTTTCGCAGTGACTCCATAAATGTCATCATTGCTTTTCTTCAGGTGAGATTGCGGTCAAACGCGAGCTTATCAATAATAAAAAATGTAATCACAAATCATTAGGGCCAGATCTACATCTACATTCAATCATCAATATCAATACAATTAAAATGATTTCTTTACTGAGTGAATGACTGACAGACAACGCACAGCCGAAACTAAAGGTCGTAGAAAGCTAAAATTTGGCATGTAGGTTCCTTAGGGGGTGTAAGGGAGGAGGATTTTCCGAAAATTCTACGGTAACAGGAAAAAAAACCGGCTAAGTGCGAGTCGGACTCGCGCACGAAGGGTTCCGTATCATTATCTATACAAAAAGGGCAAAAAATCAAGTTTGTGGTATGGGAGCCCCACTTAAATATTTATTGTATTCTGTTTTTAGTATTTTTTGTTATAGCAGCAACAGAAATACATCATCTGTGAAAATTTCAACTTTCTAGCTATCACGGTTCATGAGATACAGCCTGGTGACAGACAGACAGACGGACAGCGGTGTCTTAGTAATAGGGTCCCGTTTTTACCCTTTGGATAGGGGGGAACCTTAAAAACGGGATATACGCGCACGAAGTCGCGGGCAAAAGCTAGTGAGTTATTTAACGAGTATTATACTTAACTTTCTTACAATGACCATCTATTTTTCAGACTCAAGCACTCTCAAACGCATGCTGAAACCGATGCCATCAACAGAGAGTCCGGTAACATCGCCGGAGATGGGTCGCCGGCGGTACGGAGGCGCCCCGCCGTGCCCGCCTACCTGCGGGTCGCATGGCCACCGGCAGCCGCCGCACTTGCACCACGGACACTACTCACACATCGTGAACAACAACAGCCGGCAGAGCTCGCAGCGGTACGTACTGTACTGTCTATAGCCACTGACTGAGAGTCTTGTGACGTCATTTTAGTCGCTCGATCACCGGCACAAGCAGATGCACCACAGACACTACTCACGCATAGTCAACAACAAGATTGGGCAGAACGTACTGTTGTGTCTATAGCACCACAAACACTACTTACATATCGTGAACAACAACAGCAGCCAGAGCTCGTAGTGACGTACTGGGTTCAGAGGTTGGTGAGTAAGATGGATAGATATATAAAACATTTGTTTGATCAAACAAAACAATAACAAAAAAAAGGAAATACAAGAAGGAACAATTAAATAATTGAAAAGCTTAGCACCTAAACAAAAAGAATAATCTAAATTATTGCATTATTACTATGAGACATTATGTCAAAGGATAGTGAGGTTTGCGCTTCAAGATTGCACCAAACTGGATTCCAGCCCAGCATGTGTCAGGCATATACATATTATTATATACCTGATGCTGATATTATACTGGATCCCTGCGGTTGCATATGGACGTCGGTTTAAATTTGTGGAAGAAGAGTTATATTTGTGTCTAATGTGTGTTATAGTATGCGCCAGATAAATGAAGAATAACGGTCATTGACCCACCTACATTTATTGACACACTTAATTTCAAAAACAGAAATAATGACATAAAGCTATCCTGAATCGACATCTATTGTGATCCTTACTGTTCTAGTAATGAAAAACGATTCATAATTTACTGTCAGGGGGTACCTACGAAGAGATATTAAGGAAAGGTCAATGACCGTTATTCTTCATTTATCTGGCGCCTACTCTATTTTTATGTGAGGAGTGACAGTGTCATAAATAAGTATACCTGCATTATTTAATTACTTAATTAGTTATTGAATAGTGGTGTAACACGTGAAGAGTTGCACTGATAACAAATCTCAAGGTGAGTATTGCATTTCATACTTGATTCGTATACCTACTTACGTGTGCATATGGTTACGTTTAAAACATGTTCACAATTTAAATAAAAAACAATAGGTTTGTCAAAATAGTCTTATCCAAAAGGTTCATTTTCAAATAATTCAAGCATTACATGCAAGCCACTAATCCTACTTGAGATGGGACGAGATGGTGATGAGTTTATAAAGGTAAATATCAAATTAGGTAAAAATACTGTCAATACAGAACCTGAGAATACGACAAATGTTTTTGACACAGGTTTTAGCTCCACCCTGAAAAAAAAAACATCGGAAAACAGGGAAATGCTTTAAAATCGTTAATGACTATTTGTCAGATCACACTTAGCGAGTGGGATTGGTGACCTCATAAGTGGTAAACTTCCTATTCCGTAAGAATTACTAAGAGGAAGCATTCATGGTCCCATATTATTTCTTCTTTTACATAAATTAGTTATCTTACTTAGGTACTTAAACTTCAAAGCTGTATAATAATTTTTGATTCAGATGACACATCTCTCACTTTCATTGTAGGCTTGGAAGAAGTATAATCCTTAATAAAAATAGGCTGACACGGTCTGCCATTAGTTTGCTCACTGACAATCAACGCAGATCATACAGAGTAAATCCCGTTTGCGATCAGGAGCTCAGAAACATTCTTACAGCCTCTAAAATATGCTCATTACAGCCTCTAATATATCCTTCACTTATTGAATGTCAATCGAAGTCCATCGATACTGCATAGGCGACTAAGGGACCAGAGAATGGGCAGCAGCATTCTCTTTAGGTACAATGCTACAGCTACACTGCGATCGCCAACCCGCCTGCCAAGCATGGCGATTATGGCAAACCCACCACCCATTTGGGGGAGGCCTATGTCCAACAGTGGACGTCAGTCGGCTGATATGATGATTAATCTACAAAAGTTGCAAGCTGACATTATATACATACATTTAAGGAACTGAGACAAGTAGCAGACGGTAAAGTGCCCAAGATGTTGTATTATTAAATACGATCTATCCTGACATATTATTATGCTGGAGGTGCTGATTAGAAAAATCACTGTATTAGGAAGAAGAGGTGTTGACTCGTCTTAACTGTTACACAAATCTACATTCTACCGATAAATACCTCTCTAAAATTCTGACACAACATTCTTTGACCATTTGATCATAACTGGCTGGAGGCTTTATCCAGTATAAAACATGGCTGGATCTAGAATATGTTTTACTTAAAAATTTAAATACTTTTCGAGGACTCAGACTATAAAATAAATTTAAAAAAAAAGATAGATATGTCGAACTGCAATCAATAGTACACTTACCTAATTGTGATTGCTGTTGGGAAAGTAGTCGGATAAGTGTACTACACAAAAACTGAAGAGTCTCATGTCATATAAGTTAGAATTTCAATAAAACTGCTCCTCACCCAAAGAAATTCCAATATGTACCAAAATCATTACAAGTTCACAACATAAGCAACACGCCTAAAACTTGTTTTTTCTTTTAAGATTGCTACGTTTTAATTATTATTATTGCATTGCCTCAAACTATGGTTAATATTTGTAATATTACCATTCTTTTTACATCAAAGAAATACAGTTTGCTCTTGTTTATTCTTACCGATAGCATAGAGATCAACGAATGGAATATGCTGTTCCTCAAAAAGAACTATAATTTACCAGACTTACTAATAACTACATGTTTGTTTCACTCCCACAGTCGCGGTGTCGGAGTGGGTGCAGCACCTAGCGGTTATCCTGGCCGAGGTCTATATTTGGAGTTGGGTGGAGGAGAACGCGACATGTCACCACCATCAGACAATGTGATGTTTGACAATCAATGCTACGCTACCACGCCATCTTCATCAAACGGCAACTCAGACCAAGAGCCTTGCCAACGCCGCGATTCGAGACAGCCGCATCATCATTCGGTGAGTATTGAAAGTAAAAGTTAGGTAAAGTCAAACTAGTTACTAATTTGGTATGCATGCCAAAATATTCACCTTTCTCACACATCCAATAATAGTTATTTGTGCAACAAGAGACCAAAGTCGTTTTTTGCTGCGAGTGATTCAAAGGCACGAGATGCAAAAAACTTTGCTCTCGTGTAACACACATAACTTTTCACTTCAGCAGCAAGAACACTATAGGAAATAAAATAATAAACAGGAATAGATTGAAATAACTATTTATTGTGAATCAAAATAATTAACATTGTTGATAGATGTACCAATTCAATAAAATGGAACATTTTAATAGTTAAAAGTAAAATTACTACAAATTCTGCAAATTAAAAGTAACAGATTTATTATGCAACGTTATAGTTGCATTGAGTTGAGTTTGATTATCTGGGGTGAAGGTTTCTGTTTCGGTGGCGGATTGAGAAGGAACAACGGTGAACGTTGATGACTCTGATCGGCTTTCTGTATAAGTACACGGTGAGACCAAGGATCCGAGGTCGAATTCAGACTTATTGTTTCCACTATACGCTTACAGATTTTCGAATTATTTTCTATTAAGTCTTTAATATAGCCTTCTGCAACCGTATTGGACTTCCACCCGCCGCGCCGTGACTACATGAATTACTCCGGAATCATCCGGAGTCGATCTCACCACTTTAAAACGTCAAGAGCGCCAAGAGCGTTGCCGAAGTTCTCCGAAAGCAGTGACCCGTGTATAGCTGAGGCTCTTCCAGTTTTAAGAAAGTGGCAATTTCTCGCGGTATAGCACCTATTTTATTTACTCCCATAGGCTGTCTTGAGCATTTATTATTATGATATTGTATGAAAAATCGGTCGGTTTTTATATTGACTGGACGTAAATTTTGGTATTTTTCTACAAAAGTTACATATTCTTCGCGTACGACAAAAGACCTGTCAAGGTTCGTCTTCGTATTTTTCAAATTTACTAACAGTAATTTATCTGAATGCTTTTCGATATTATTAACTGTTAGCTCTGTAATTGCTCGTTATTGCGACACGCTTCACTAATTCCTATGATCAGTACAACCTGTAATAAAAATATTACATACTTAATATAAATAATTTAATAAATATTTTAACAGTATTGCTAAGCCAGACTAGGATTCATTGCGCCTTCAAAAATTAGTAGTAGGCAGTAAGTACCTTTATACATAACAGTCTACACACAAATTTTAATAACTAACAACATAGATTCATAGGTACCACTTACTTGAGCGGCAAGAAAATTGCAGTCCGGAGCTTCATTAAAAAAATTTTCTATCTTAAGGGCCGTGAAAATTTTAGATTTTTAGCTTTATGCTGACATTATTTTTAGAAAAGATACGAGTTTTGCGTATGTTTCAATATGCACGTTATGTTTTGTTTTTATATATTTTATGTATTGTTATTATATATATTACATATTTTATATATTGTTTTTATATGCACGTTATGTTTTGCTTTCAACATTGAGTAAATACTCCACATTATAGATGATCGCCTCGTCTGTGATAAATATAAAAAATAAGATAGCAACACCGTCTCCGAAAAACTGCTTGCGCCCTTTGTAAGTCTCTATTCATTGAAGACATAGTATGCTTTCAGATATTTCTCGCGAGACTTCTCAGGTAGGAAACTTAATTCTGCATTAATAACTTGTTGTTTTAACTCTTCCGGTGTTAAAATACTGTTCTCGTCGCTAGTTTCATTCATATTTTACGATTATTTTTTAGTGTTCGGAAATAGCACCCATGATATTTTATTATTCAAAATATATCGTACCATGCACATCTACAACTCTTGGAATCAATTCTTGGGAAAAACATTTTAAGAATGCAAAGCATTTTATTTAATAAACATACTTTTGTGTAAAAAAGTAATGATTTGACTACCCATTTGTAAACGCGTCCTTAAATACAACAATAAGGGCTGGTCTTTGTGTCTCTCTCTTTCTAATGGCGGGAAAGAGACAGAGTGTAAATGTTTCGAATTGTATGATTAACCCAAGGCTGAATAAGATATTCGCGGCTTTCTAAAAAAAAAAAAAAAGTAAAGTTACTCGGTCTCACTCAGTGAGCAATATCCCATTTTGCTCTCTGATTTCAGGCAGCAAAACCTACATGTTTGAGCTACTGAAGTGAAAATAAATATTTTATAATGTGCTTTTTTCTTTTAATTCTTACTTAACATATTAGAATAAAAATTCTACCTGCAATCACAACATATTAAATCGCTGGTTAGACTGAGAGACTAGGGTCAAATCTATTTTCAAATAAAGCAACGGTTACATTCGCATCTCAGTTGCAATCTGTCAAGAAAAGATTTTCTTGACAGATTGCGACTGAAATGCGAATGTGTGAAATGAAAATGTATAAATGTATGAATGATGAAAATGTATGAAAAACCAGATGGTTTTTCATACATTTTTGACATATTGCAATTGAGATGTGAATGCAAACGTTAGGTACTTGAAAATTAGTAGAACTGACACTACTACATATCTACTGATCATCATCATATCAGCATCGTCCACTTCTGGACATAGGCCTCCCCCAAGTGTCGCCACAACAACTGGTCCTGTGCGTCTCGCATCCATCGGCTACCCGCGACCCTTACCAGGTCATCGGCTCACTTCGTGGAAGGCCTTCTAACGCTGCGTCGTACGCGGTCGCCATTCCCGAATTTTTCAGCCCCATTGACCATCTGATTGCCAATTCTATTATTTTTTAAACAACGTTCGCTTCCGCATGTCAGTTGCAATCTGTCAAAATTTTATGGGAATTAAGGCGCATTCGCATAATATGACAGATTGCAACTGACATATTATGCGAATGCGAACGTTTCTTAAAAATTAGTAGAATTGGCCCTCTGTTCTGCCAGCAAGGTGCCCCGCTCACTGCCACTTCAGTTTGGCAATCGGGTTATGTCGCCATTCTTGGTTCTTTAGTGGATATCATCATTCCTGATTTCATCACGCAAGCAAACTCCGAGCATTGCCCTCTCCATTACCTCAACTTTATCTACTGATAAAGTTGTTTAATTTACATGACATGAGGCTCAAGACAAGTGGCATTCTGTCAGCGGCAGAGTGGCTAAGGTGATTGTAAGTAAGAACATCAAAAAGCATGGGATTGACAAACGCTGTCAAAATGTCACGTCATCAGTATCTTACATTTTGGAATTTTGACATTTCGTTAATAGAGTGGTTCTATGTCTAGGGCCTATGTTCTCACTAACTATCGTTTCAGGTGAGGTCAAAAGGACAAAAGTTAAAACACATTGGTGAAATTGTATTTTCAGGTTCCCGACGGTAGTTAACCTTCATATAAATCTGCTTTGAACGCTTCGTCAAATGTACCTCTATCTCTACTTATTATTGATGTCATTAGCGTGGTCGCTTTAAAAAATTTAATTCGACGTCGTTAACTGACTGGTGTTTGCCTCAGAAGCCGTGCTTGTCTCGTCAAGCGTCCCAGTCGAGCGCCACGCCAGCTCCAGGCTCACCCACCTCCCGGCTGCTGCTGGAGTACGAGATGCATCTGAGGAACACTCTCGCCAAGGGCATGGACGCTGAGAGTTACAGTCTGCACACTTTCGAAGCTCTGTTGAGCCAAAGCATGGAAGACCTAGGTAAGTTCCACAACTATCGGGCAGTAGCCCAACAGACACAATATCCAACGACGGGGGATTTCCTCTTTTCTATGGAGGAAGGGGAACTTTATTTCACCCTGTTCTAATACCAATAACAACTTACTGAATTAAATATGTTGTGTTGAATGTTTCTACACGTCCGTCATCTTTATCATCAATGTCGGAAAGAGGCCTCATTTACATTCAACATTTATCAGGATAGGTTGTCAACGCAAATAGGTATTCCAGAAAAATATGAGTTAGTTTTCTATGATCGGGTTTCAGTAAGCATAGATACTCTACTTTATCACGATTAAATACACTTCAAAAGTCCCTATTATCTCTTTTACTTCCACACTTTACCTAGTCAAATCTAACATTCTTATGTTATCGAGTTTTGGGAAAGAAACCTGATTAGGTACATATGGCATATATCAGATTGCTGTGTAATATTTTACCACCCATCCATTCACAACCAGACTTCGCCTTCTACTGGGTATTAAAATTGGTAGGTATCTCATACCCACACGTCTGTGCCTACGTTACCCAGGATCAACATTGAACTTGTTGTCTGCCTATCTAGCCGAAATGTTGGTCTTCTGACCTAACTTTCACCTCCACATTTATTTTATCTTGGCAATCTCTGTTGTTATTAGAAAATTTCAATGTCTTCTTCAGGATATCTTGAGGTTTCCATTCAATGACAAAGACGTTAAGGTTTTCTTTTCATCGTGAAAACATACACTAACGCATGTTTTAATTTTAGAATACAACGACAACGTGTCATCTTCCAATCCACGAAGTCCTTATCCTCCGAGACGACGTAAGTATTTACGAGTAAACATGTATTTTACAATTACTTACAAAACTTTGGCTTATTGACACTTTTAAGATTTTAAAATAAACAGCATGCAGCCAACTTTGATAAATCTAACTTTAATATAAAAAAAAACATTTTGACAACATAAACTGCACACGATAAAACCTTGTTTGAATTTAATTTGAACCCTGTTTTTGTTTTGTTGAGGACCGACACAAGAATCAATTCTACAATCTTTGAGACACCTTAAGGAGGCAGCGTTAAGGGACAGAGGTGATAAAAATTGATTATTTATTGTATGAGTGGTATCATTGCATTAATGTGTATATCTATGCAATATGTACCTATGTTGGAATGTTAATAACTATGTATTCTATTAACCTAACCCGTTAATTCTTTTGTTTGATTTCTTTTTGCCATGAACATTTCATTTTTTTTTTGTAAAAGGAAAAGCATGTTACTCACATACCTATTTTATTCACAAATGTAATAATCCTTTGCCACCTATGGGATAAACCAATCAAAAGTTATTTAAGCGTCCATAAAAATAAATGAGCCATTTAATAATGAAGAAGTAGGCAAATTGGTTGATTTCTCCTCTAGCTATAATTTTCTGAACAACACACGCTGTATCTTAAGCCCTGTATATCACTAATATATTAACGCTATATTATGTAATTTCGTAGATGTTCAAATTTGTTTAGTCAGTTAAACAAAGAGTTACACATCCAGGCAAGTTATGTGAACCACGTACATACATAGTTTGAAAAATAACGTGAGAAGTAAGTGGTCAAGTCCACCTAAGTCTTTGGCACACCCATCTAGTTTGTCTCATAAATTCTCGTAGTAAATAGATACCAACTCCATACTGTAGGTTTTTAAATTCAAATTAGACAACTTAGTGGACAGTTTTGCCTGTATATCCAACTGTTTGGTTGACTGTACATAATCTTAGTAACACCGATCGTAGCATCTACTGACTAAACCTAAACTCAAAGAAAATATTCCAGTTTCATTTAATTACAGTAGATCAATAGGATCACTTAGAAAAAACCTCTGTTTAAGACGATTAAAATTTTATACGAGCTGGTAAACTAATGGTAAACGTGTAAGAATTCTCAGTTTTGTTTTCTGTGCACGGTGGTTAGACAAGTTATTAAGCCAAGGATGTTTTTGTATTTTCTTAATAACACCAGAACAATGTATTCTTTAATATTATTTGGTTTATAATGGCATCAAATAAGCTGGAAGAAATAAAGACATCAAAAACCTATACAACACCAACCTACAATAAATATTTAGCCACATAAAAATAAAAATAAAGCTTATTGCCGTTTACCCCGTTTACCACATTTATCAACAAAAAGTTTTCATCGAATTGGTTGCATGATAAAAAAAAAACATTACTGGTTGCAAAACCAACAAAAATAGTGCAAAAGCCAGAAAAGAAAGAAAAGCGTTTTGTTTTTTATTTCTTTTAAATGGCTGCACGACATATGGAACAGTTTGTTCACTTATGCAAAAGAGGTTTTACATTACCTACATAAGAAAATGGGACATGAACTCGGAGCCATTACTTAAAATTATGATTTATATTCGAATGATGTCTGTGTATATGAGTGATTTAGAGCTATTTAACCGAGAAAAAAGGAGGCGGTTCTCAAGTCAACCCATATTTTTTAACATGTTCTGAGCATTCAAGTTAATCATTGACTATTTTTTTAAGTAACTCAGAGGAGTGACCATTAATATCTATGACTATAAACGTTTATCATCCTTTCTGAGTTATCCTTTGATCTCTGTTTATTTTAAATATTGTGAATTATTAATACTAATTAGTACATCTTAATGTTCGGGAATGAAGCAGCGTCACAGTGCTCGGGAGGAGGCAGCCGGTCATCAACGTTACCGCTGCCACACCGTCTGGGTGTCGAGAGGCAGCACAGTGCAAGATCTGACCGCGACGGATATTACAGGTATCTATTAATTCCTACCTTTGATAGCAAAATAAGCAAGAGTCTTCATATTATATAAAACAAGCACTACATGAGTTCTTATTTCGAAAAGCGTTAGTGAATAATCAGCTATAACTTCTATTTCAATTAGAAAACACACCTCTTGGAAAACCGTAGGGTACCAATATTTATCTATTTAAAAAAAAATCTTCAAATTCAGAAAATATTAATGACCTTAGTATTCAATTTGAAACCGACAAATTATACATTGGAGTGAAAACTCTTTTCTGTTTTAAGCTTCTACCCATGATTGTTACTGGCCATTTAGAACAATTTGATTGCCTTATGAAGAAAAACTTTTCCCGCTACAATTTAGGTCACATTTTTTTTTCTAAGTTCGTTGCTTTCGTTTTCATGATTGACATGAAAACGAAAGCAACGTATAAATTGCAAAGATTTTTAAACTGTGCTATATTTTCAGTGATCGCAATGAGCTGATGCGTGAACGTGAACGGGAGCGAGAGCGGGGTTACTTGAGTGACCACAACTCCAGGTTTGTTGAACTATTACTATCTATGAATAGCATGAGCAGTAGGTACGAGTTGCAGAATATTACAATACTGACCGAGGTTTCTGAAAAAAAAACGAGTTAAACATAAGTCAAGTGACGCGATTGGCTGTTGAAAATCATTCTGCCAATACAACAGCTAGCTAAATATCGCGCGTTTAAATATTTGTGCGGTATTTTTCTTTCGAGAAACGCGGTCTGAAAAATGTAGCTGAGAAAAAACAGAAATATAATAAAAATAGAAGGGCACAAAACAGCAAGTCTAGTAGCTTCCTAATGAATTGTTTTACGAGTTTCAACCACGTGAGCAAAAGCGGAGAGTAGATGGATGCAATATTCGATCTTTGCAATCTGAAAGAGAACCTTATTAAAACAAATATTGGAACTAATAGCACCTAAGGGAATATGTACTCAAGTTTGTTGACAATGCTTTACATTTATTAACTGAAATATATTTTTACAACCTTAGATTAAAGCTCTATTAATTTTATTGTTTTTTTGTCTGTGCGGGTCATAAATACTAATCATGACATAACAATGTCATTAATTGAGTAGAGTTACGAGAACATAATGTAATACGGTGTGAACCGTAAATATGGATATTTCGATCTCAGACTCATCAATCAAATAATAACGGAAATAACAAGTCTCTTGTTTTTGTGTGTTGGTTTAGTGTAAACTGTAAACAATCTTGACTCAGCATGACAAGCTGCTAACTCGTTTTATGAAACGATCAACCATATTCTTAACTAAACAAAAACAAGTTTTAGAACACAAACATCCCTTGACTTTTTATAAAAAATATACTGCCTTGCCTTGCTACCGTTTTTGTTTCAACTTCAGTTAAACATGAAAACCAGGCGTTTTGTCAGCTTTTCCGTTGTTAATATGTTACTGAAAATTAGTTTCGTTTGTTTCAGGGACAGGATCCGAGATCGTGATCAAGGATATCTTAGTGATCACCAATCAAGGTTAGTATTTGTACAGTTTCAATAACTTTGTTACAACATAATGCAGCTTTTGAACCTAACTTAAATTGGTTAGGAATGAGTTCTTTTCTCGAATGATCCTGTAATGGGTAAATTAAATGAGCCGAGTAAGTTAGTCACTTGGGTACAAAATTTTAAGGGTAATTAAGTCTACTTATTAATTAATAAAAATGGAACAATAAGTACAAGCCATAATTTTTTTGTCAATTTCATTATTTGTCATTTGTATTTGTTTCGAATGCTTATAAAAGTTTGGAACTTAATTAAAATGCTTTTATGCTTATATGTTAATAAAATGCTTTGCATTTAAAGATATAGATAGATGTGCATGGTACGATTCTGAACTATAAATACCGAAATAAAAAAGTACCGAAGTAAAAAAAATCACTTCGGTACATTTATTGAGAAAATGTACCTGTCTAAAATTGTATTTAATAGTTGTAATTTAATTTTGTGGTTTTGTGCGTCACATGTGGCAGAATAAACGAGTTTTCTTTCTTTCTTTCTATCAACAGAACACTTAAAAAACATTTTAAGAATGCAAAGTATTTTATTTAATAAACATACCTTTGTGTTAAAAAGTAATGATTTGACTACCCATTTGTAACAGCGCTCTAAAAATTAAGTTCCAAACTTAAAAAAAAAGTCATTGATTTCTGAAAAAATATAATAGTTTCAGAAATCAATTGACTTTTATATCAACCAACAACGGATAATTTTATGTAAAGGTATTATTTATACCTTTACATAAAATTATCCGATACAATAAAGTAAAAAAAATGTACATATGATTTAACACAACATTTTTCGACTACTCAGTAAGGGGTTAGACAGCAATAGTTCAGGCACTGACAGTCTAACTTCTGTGATAATGCCCTGAGGATGTCGTTGAACCTAGCCCGAACGCAAAAAGATTATTGGAAAGGTAATTTAATCAAAACTGTTTTTAACCGACTTCTAAAAAAGGAGGAGGTTCTCAATTCGGATGTTTGTATTTTTTTTTTTTTTTTTTTTTTTTTTTTTATGTTTGTTCGGGCATAACTCTGTCACTTGCTAACCGAATTGAAAAATTCTTTTTTTGTTGGAAAGGGTATATTTCCCAAATGGTCCCATTGAAATTTTATCAAAATCGGATCAGTAGTTTGGTTATTAAATCCAAATAGCTGGAAAAAATATGTGGAAAAATTATCCATGTATACGAAATTGCATATTTTTGCTTTCCTGTGACTTTCCAGTGGTGTTGTTAGGTGTGGGGTACCACTAAAAAGTGAAAAATAAAAAACTTTTTCAAAAAAAAAAGAAACCGACTTCCAAAAAAACTACAAAGTTCAAAATAACTTTAATTTCGGAAGTCGGTGTCAAATAACGAAGAAGCAACCGAAAACACCGACTTCCGAAATTAAAGTTATTTTGAACTTTGTAGTTTTTTTGGAAGTCGGTTTCTTTTTTTTTTGAAAAAGTTTTTTAAGCTATGATTCAAGAAAATCGGTTAGGCCGTTTGCAGATCATCGGCTTGTTTCTAGTTGATGAAGGGATGTGAACAACTTTTATAGGTTTGATCGATCCGAAATTTAGCATTCTGTTACTTCAATGTTATTGCAAGAATTACCTAAAGTCTGCAGAATACCCAACTCCTCATTTCGTTACAGCATCGGTTATCGTGTTTGGGTTCACTCGAATTGTTACTACAAAGTAACAATTCGAGTGAACCCAAACACGATAACCGACAACCACCAACCACCAACCACCAACCACAACCAACTGACCAACTGACAACCTGATACTGCAGCATGACGAATGTGCCGCCATTTGTGCAGTAAAATGTTGGCAACCCCAAAAATATTACAGTTGGATAGCTGATAGCTTAAGGTTAGTAAAAATGAAGAACCACTCGAGGGAGCAGCGGCAGCGGTTCTGTAGAAATATTTTAAAAAAAGCTTATTTTTGGTTTCCAAAGTTCAGAAAATCTATCATTTTAGATTATGCGATTTAACACTATTGGATTTCTGTTTTGGAGTCCTTTGAAATCAAAAGTCTATGCAAACAAGCCCACAACGACCAGTGTATTGAAGGAGGAGATTCAACGCTGAATCAACGATTCACCCACATTTATGCAAAATGATAAAGGAAAATTTCGATTAAATAGTGAATATGATGCAAAGCCTTGGAGACCATTTGCCCTTTGTGCTATTCCATACATAACCTTATTCTGTATAATTTATGATTTAATAAGAACAATACAATATTAAAAAGAAAAACTGTGTTTTCTAGGTAAATCAAATCGTGCTTTAATTTTGGGACCCCCTTTAGTAGTGTAAAAAGCAAATAATAAAATTAAATTAAAAACTTTAAAAACACTCAACAACAAAAAAAACTAAAAATTAAATAAAATGTATTGATCCCTATAGTTTAACATGCTGCGAATATTATGACCCAAGCGTCACCGCGTTGAGGGACCGCTAATAAATAAAATACTTAGTAAATACAAAAATTTGCGGCCTCCCGACACGATACGGATTACTTACTTTCTAGAGTTCTTTTTGTAGGGGCTTTTTAAATTTAATTTTTGCATGGTTGTGTAGAAACAGTCTACTTGTTTGACTCGGCAAATATCCCTAATGCGCTGGCCACAATCGAAGCAGCCTCATCAGCACCCTGGTTACATTGTTATATTGACCAGGCAGGGCATGAAAGTGAAGCCCTTCTTTAGTTTAGGGCGAGGTTCACAAAACTCCATCAATCTTAAACTTAGCCCAAGTTTATCTATTTAAACTTCACGTGATTACTTAGACTAAACTTGCTCTTTGAAATACTGTTAAAGCAATAAGCACCTATAACAATAGTTATAGATATTAAATGCGGAGTTAATTTACAGTTATCAAGCAAAGTTTAAGGTCAGTTCCAGCGAAGTATGTAAAACAGTTGTTATTTTCTATAAATAGAAACACAATAAAACCATGTCCCAAAATAAAATAGAATTTTGTATCTTCACTCTTTACGACGAAATTGTGTTCAAAAGGCGAAATACGCCTTTTGAACACAATTTCGTCCAAAAAACTTTTATCAAAATGACCAGCACGACACTTAGATAAATGACATGCAACTATGTAGATGGCTGCATGCAAATTATCTAATAAGGGATGTAAATTACAAAGTACCAGTAAAAGTTTTATCCCCTAGGACTTATTTTATAGTCCAGGTAAATTACGCCGAAAATTAGGGTAACTTTGCAATAATTCTTAACTCTGTTTTTTGCCGTTAACGTGTATATATATTTACGAGGAGGTATAGGCAGGTAAGTATGGTAAAATTTATCCCGCAAAAAGTTATGACCCGCGTGTTCGTTTTTTTTTAAATAAAACATTTTATGTCAATTATAACTCGTCGAGCTAGAAAATTAACTAGCAGGTTTGTTTGAAGCATTTGTAGAAAATGTCAAGTACAAGTAGGTCGGTAAATAATATTTTTTGATTTTGAACTTCAAGCTAATTACTAACTACTTTTATTTCTTTTCATAAAATTTCTTAATTAAATATCTTAATTCGCAAACCAAGTAAATGAACATTATCTGTTAATGCAAGTTTTTTATTTCAGTTTTTTTCGATAGCGATTCATGAAAAATGTAACTGAATTAAATTGGCTTTTATTTCAATTTAGAAGCCATGTCTAGATTATTTAAAAAAAATTATACACATTGAGATTATTTTCGAAATTTCGTAATAATTTTTAACGACATTCTTTACGGGTAAAATTTTTAATACTGACAACATAAATTAGACATTGTAATAAAATACAGATAACTTTATTTTTCAAGCTTTTATTGAAATAAATTTTATTCGAAAGCCGCGTTTTTGATATTTCAAATTCAGTCATTTGTTTTTAGATAATTAGTGTTTTGTATTTGTGAAATTGTGTTAGTTTTTGGCGCCATGGATAAACTGAAAATTCGTACAGTTTTCGAATTATGAGTTCTTACGTGGAAATACCGCTGCGCAAACAGCACGAAATATTAACGACGTGTACGGGCCTAACACTGCTTGCATAAACACGGACCATTATTGGTTCAATCGTTTTAAATCTGGAAATTTTGAGTTGAAGAACGAGGCTCGCGTTCGGCCGGTAACCATTGTCGACAACGACAAATTGAAGGCTATAGTGGAAGCAGATCTAAGTCAATCTACGGCTGAGCTTGCTGCGGGCCATGGAGTTAGTGTCAAAACAACATTGAAGCACTTGCGTCAAATCGGAAAGATAAAAAAGGTAGATAAGTGGGTGTCACACGAACTAAGCGACTAACAGCGAGACTTACGCGTCAAAGCATGCATAGCACTACTGAATTGGCATAGAAACGAGGGAATTCTAAATTGAATTGTTACCTGCAATAAAAATTGGATCTTTTACGACAACCGTAAGCGTTTTTTAGAAATTATGTATATATGTATATGACGCAATATCAGAATGGGCAGCGGAGCGGTCTTTGTGATAGTCATCCATCATGGGCGTGTTATAGAAGAAACGTTGAAATAATAGCACGTTTGTGATTCATAACAGTCCCTCGTTTCATTCTATTACATTTGTAAACAAAATAAACGGTAAAACACAAGATGAAACTAGATTACGAGCCAATAGGTTAGCACGCGTGCACTTCGTACACTGTCTGTCAAAAGAATGCCAGCTGTCACGGCGTAGACGCAAACTTGCTACCCTATTCGGGGTTACCCGCTCATATTTTATAAATCGCCATTTATATTCGACCAATTGAAATAAATCACCATTTTGAATTTAACAATAATTACTATTCAACCAAATAACACAATCAGTCTCTCATCTTAAATTTTGGATTTACTTTTAATTTAGCTGCGCGCCGTCACGGCCGTCCTGCATCTTTACACGTCCTCGTGTGTATTGCTCTCATCTTCACTATCGACGGTCAAACAGGCTATTGCCACACAGGCTATTGCCACACAGGCTGGTGCCACATAGGCTAGTGCCACACAGGCTTTTGTGACCAATGGTTAATATTAGCAAAGGCCTTCACAGTAAACAAGTAAATCCAGCTGCATAACTCACCTGCGCCGTTATCGGCACATTCTGACTCTACACTATTAGTAGGCCTTCAAACCTATGTACGTTCAACTCCAATGGAACGTAGCAATCTGGCATAGGTCGTATTCGATCATGTGCATACTTATAGGTTCTACTCTATTATTAGAGCCTTCAGTAAATGCCTATCGTCACGTGTTTGTTACTCATGGGGTGCGGTCAGACCCATTGGCACCACCTGAGGTGCGATCAAGAGCTTCGAGTATGAGTAGACAAGCTATTCTTAACAAGATTTCGTTTCATTATCATTATCTTCGACTAAGACATCTAATACACGAAAATACTTGGTGATCGGGAATCTTCCTCAATCTTGCACAATCATGGAGAGTTAAGCGCCTTTAGTCGGTATCTATCTAGGTAAATAACCCTTCGATGATCCTTCGATGATCCTTAAATGGACCGTTTAATTCAAGATTTTACGTACCTAATCTGGTTTCACTCATAATCTTCTAATAACACGAAATCGTTAACGGAAAACTTAATCTTTAGCTGCTTCTGTACAATCAAATTGAGCTTTACCTTATACCACGCATCGTTTTAAACCCTGTAATGAAATCTCAGGGACCTCATCTAATCGACTCCAGTATCTACATAACCAAACATCAATTATGGGTCTCGCAGTTACTTAAATCACACGCTCTACAGATGAAGTCTAACATTTTTGACGCATTATTTGCTGTCGTTGAATTCTACGGCAATTGTCTACAAACTAGTGTTGGTCAGTCAGTTAGCCGTTTGAGAGTTCAAGAGCGGCTGTATATGACCTAATTGAAACAAATGCGGTTTGATTCAAGATTCGTGATTACCAAGTCCAAAAACCGGTAAAAGTCACCAAACTCACAATAATTTGAATAAAGAAAATCAAAGACCAGGTATCTCATCACAGTCAACAGCTATCATATCATAGCTCAACACAACACAATTACTACACTCGCTCTTCCCCATGGGAATAATATCAAGTAAGTTTTATTTTGTACGACAAAGAGCTACCGCAACCCTGTTACAGACTCCTTCGTCTGTATCACTCTGGGATACTGCTACGATACTCTAGTACAGTCACTGACACACAGAACTCAAAACCTGTTCACATAAACTAAATTGCCACTAACTCATCATCTACTTCACAACGTCTATTGGTACTTTGCCTCGGGTGTCTTCTTCCCCATAAAGAGATTTTAAAACAGACCGATAAGCTATGCACATTGGAGCTTCCAAAAAGATACAATGTTTGCGTCAAACGTTCATGTGAAGGAGCTACGTTCACGAATTACTCTACGTTAATCTACGAACATCACGGTCATAACTGCACTGTTCAATTTGAATTAATAAATCTTATTTTAATCTCACCCGTATTAACTCACATACCGGGTAGGCAAACCAGTAGTGAGAATGGAAAAATCTATTTAGAAATTTTAATCACATGATTTCTCTATGCCTGTAAACCTTTAATCATTGTCATTAAAATCAAGTTACTGTTCATGATGGTTTACTTACTATTGAAATAACTAACTGTTGGAAAACGTACGTAAATGTAAACGTATGTAAGGAAAACTGTCGCCGACACGTTAGTACATAAGCCTGGGTCCAATTTTTCACCAAAAAAGTCTAAGTCGGAACATGACCTTGTGGCAACCTTGCCATGCACTATCTCATTCTAAAGTTCGCACTGAACAAAATGTTGAAACTATTACCGCCAATGGGAAAACTAAGTACTCGCTTTGTATTAAGTATGTCAAAATAACCTTGCACTATCAAACTAACCACTGAATACATATGAAGAATTTGGAAACTTTTAAACTCACAATACAAATAAAATGGGAGCGACTCACCCAGTTCCAGACAGCTTTGAACGTTTTTACACCCCGCAGATGTTGACAAGATGCTCGGCTACTGCAGTCTGCAAACTGGTTGCTGACCTTTGGTTTGTCACGCTCAGAACTGCTCAGAAGTTGCAGCTGCTCAGCAGTTATAGCAGCATGCGAACCGCTAGCCTCTTGCTAACTTCATCCACCGTAATACGATATCTGAAAACTGAGAAACACTACGAGAGTACAAGTTCTATCAAAGCTGTGGTTGAAAATAGAGCTTTCAGGTAGTAGTAGCAGTCAATAAATAAAGTCAATAAATCGAAAACTAAACAAAACATTGGCACAAGAAAAGAGGCCCACGCCCAGCAGTGGGCAAAGCCCGGGCAATGGAAGGTAATGATAAATCAAAACATGGCTTTTGCGAATAACACAGTTTTCAGAAAAAGCGTTAGGTGGGTACGGTATTGAGACTATAGCGCTTTATTGTCCCATGGAGGTATTTACGCCACTATAGTCCCAACAACAATAACACTAAACAATCAAGTCTATTACTCAAATAGCGATAGCAAAATAATATCGCTTCATGAGCATTACATAAAGCATCGCTTAACCAGTCAACGTCAAAGCTATCGCGCTTAAACTACTACTACACTAAAGCGATAGCCAACACGACAATAACAACCTCACTTTAGCGTAGAGCAATAAAACGACAAGTCAACTGTCAAATATCGATAGTCGTCAATCATGAGACTGTAACCCTCTGTGAGTCAGTCTCCACAGCATAAAAATGTTCACCCGTAAACAAACAGAAAAATGTTAACTAACTAGCACCTCACCTCCACAGCAATAACTAAACGAAAATGGCTCACCAGATTGTCGTGAATATCCTCACACACTTCTCCTTGACCTGGCCAGTTGCTGTGAAGTTGCTTGCCTCCGTTTTAGACTGGTTTTCCATTGTTCAGGTTGATGAGGGTAGTCGCATAAAACTCGACAAAAAGAAATCTTGACCTAGTAATTTTCCTTGAATTTTTCCTACGTTGAACCCAGATAGGTTATCTACGACAGGCATGAAGGCACGAAGCTTTTCAGCGCCTTACTAATGGTCAAAAATAAGCTGCACTGCACAATACTGCATCCTCGAC
Organism: Melanchra persicariae; assembly: GCA_947386135.1. Classification (NCBI taxonomy): domain Eukaryota; kingdom Metazoa; phylum Arthropoda; class Insecta; order Lepidoptera; family Noctuidae; genus Melanchra; species Melanchra persicariae. The sequence continues at coordinate 11,191,094 of OX376650.1, read as the reverse complement.
GCAACATACCACCGTGATACCGCACTATGATCGGGCGTCAAACTTGGGTTTAACGGATCAAATTTCAGGGCACTTCACGGCACACATTGAGTTTTTAACGTCTGGATTAGCGTACGCGTTTCAAAAAGAACCGCAATTTTCACTATCACTGTCACTATGTGTTTTGCATTTAAAAACGTAACGCCTCGTATTTCACTAGTATTGTCACGAATTTCCTTGTGGGCCATGTGAGTTACATCCCACGCCTGATGACGCAATATCAGAATGGGCAGCGGAGCGGTCTTTGTGATAGTCATCCATCATGGGCGTGTTATAGAAGAAACGTTGAAATAATAGCACGTTTGTGATTCATAACAGTCCCTCGTTTCATTCTATTACATTTGTAAACAAAATAAACGGTAAAACACAAGATGAAACTAGATTACGAGCCAATAGGTTAGCACGCGTGCACTTCGTACGCTGTCTGTCAAAAGAATGCCAGCTGTCACGGCGTAGACGCAAACTTGCTACCCTATTCGGGGTTACCCGCTCATATTTTATAAATCGCCATTTATATTCGACCAATTGAAATAAATCACCATTTTGAATTTAACAATAATTACTATTCAACCAAATAACACAATCAGTCTCTCATCTTAAATCTTGGATTTACTTTTAATTTAGCTGCTTTTATTTATTTTTTTAGTCATATATCTAATACATCTAGATTTATGTAAATATTTAATCGTATCAAGGGAAAAATAAACAATAGGATTCAATTCTTAATAACATTATATTTATCTTTAAGTATATAAAAACTAACTATCGTAGTAGTGTATATAACACAACGTTACGTTATAATATACCAACCATAATGAATAAACAAGTTATTATTATCCGTATATATAATACACCAATCATCATAATAACATTACATAACACTACATAACATTGCACATACTTACATAACACTTACATAACCATAACATTACATTATTCGTAAGTATTTCATAATTAGAATTATAATACACAATATACATCATCATCAACAATAAACCAAAAATAATCAGAATAATCTCATACCTTAGATGTTAACGCCTTGAAAGTCGAAGAGCATCTGAACTGCTCCATTTTTTTTTTAAATATGACCGCTAGCAAGTTAACACACATGGGATATCAACTGCTTAACCGGACTAACCTGTGGTGGCCTCAAATGAATTTAAGGCCCCCAGCCAAGGCAACAAAACTAGCTACACTGCTCCACTGTGGCTCCGCTCTTTTATACCCATTAACAAACAAGCATGATTCACAAGTGACAGTCAACTGTCACTTGTTACAAACACTGATGTTGTGAACTTATTTCAAACACTGATTTGACTCAAGTCAAATCAGTGTTTGAAATAAGTTTGTTAAAAAATCATTTAGTAAATTCATCAATTTATTTTAACAATTGAGTATAACATATTAAACAGTTAATAATCACATTTATAGGTATATGAAGTACTTATTTTTAAATATTAGACACATTATAATTACATTTATATAACACGTTCGTCTCTGTGGGAAGGACCCGGGTACAGCAACTAATCAGTGCGCTAAAAAAAGATTACTCATAGGAAGATGATGGTTACTGTCTTGATGCTTCTTATCGAATGCCATAACAGTGACGGCAGATGTATTTTGCCAAGAATTGCAAACAATGATGGAGAAGCTCGCAATTCAACAACCAAGACTGGTCAATCGCTCTTCCCCATTGCTTCTCCACGACAACGCGCGAGCTCACACTTTACGACAGACCATCGCAAAGCTCCAAGTTTACTTTTAGATTGATTTATATTTTAAAATATTCATACATTTCTCCTTTTTCATATTAAAGGTTAAGCTAAAACTAATAACTAATATTAAAGGTGAAGCTAAAACTTTGTACCCCTTTTTACGAAAATTACGGGGACGGAGGAGGGAAATTTGGCACAGCTAAAGTAAGTACTTAGTATTATAATAATGCTTAAAAAATACATCAATTTAAAAAAATACACACACTATCATGCGTTTGACACACACACACACACACCATCAGCATCACACATACAATGTGTAACGAAATTTGACCATAATTCATTTATGTTTTAAGTAAAGAGCCAACCGCGAAATAGCGAAAAAAAGTAACTGTTGTATATAAATGTATGGGGCAGTCGATATTTCTTTCGCGATTTCGCGGCTGGTCCTATAGTAAAAGTTGTCCATAATTATGAGTAGAATAACTCCTTTTCAGGTTTTGCGTTTATTTGGTTACACGTTGTATACACACGAATATATACCTACTTTTTTGTTTATGGTAGTCTGTGGTAAAACACAAATACCACTTTACTTAAAATTTAAATGAATTATGGTCGAATTTCGACCACTGGGCGACCCCTAGTAGTCATTAGATAACTGTACATCGTCCATTGAACTTAAGCGTAGATATCAAATATGTAGTCTGAAATCATAATTGTTTCAATATTTTGTAGCAGCATCGAAACCTATTAGCAATAATTTATTATTTACAATTAATATGCGGTTATTAGTAATTACATTATATAATAGTCAAACAGAACCTTAATTTGTTAAGTAGAGTTTATATTTGAACTGAATGACTGATGCATATTTTGATGATACAAGCTGTGTGTAAAACCGCAACCAATACAAATAATTAGTTGGATCCCTATTTTCAACAGCAAATATATGCATTAAATTGCATTCAATTAAACGTTAGAACGAAGAGTTTTCCAGTAATGAATCCTGCGCTACAAAATAATAAGAATTTTTTTTCTCATTACATCTATGCATTTGTTAAGGTTAACCAATAATCATAAACTAGGTAAATAAATTTCTATAAATCGGTTTAAACAAACAATTAGTTGCGTCGAATATAGCCGAAACGACTTACTTTTTTCTATAAAAACACAATATTAAAACAGAAAAAGTAATTTAAATACTGGATACAGTGATGGGTTTTTTCCTCCGACTATTTTCAACGTTTGGTTTCGTGTATTCACTTTTTATATACATTTAATACTTTTCAAAATTATTCTTTAAGAAATTTTCATTCTAATTAAATATGATATGCGCGGTACGAAGTCAAGGGCAAAAGCTAGTAACTTTTGCTTTTTTTCCGTTCCCGTGGAAATTTCGGGAATTACTACTTAATGCTCCCCAAGAAACCTACATGCCAAATTCCAGCTTTCTAAGACCAGTAGTTTCGGCTGTGCGTTGTCTGTCAGTCACTCAGTCAGTAACGGAAGAGTTTTATATATAATGAAACTGATTATCAATTTTGGAGCTTTTCGAAATAGAGGCAGGGAGTAAAGTGCGGCAAACCTCCATAGAAAATGGAGGATCCTCCGACTAGACGGTGTTGTGTCTGGTGGGCAACCCGATAGCTAATTTTCGGACTGTTGTCGGGGGTCTCACTAAAAGTTTTTAGTATTGACCAGTAAGAGAAGCACCCGATTAAAAATGTATTTAAACGAATTAGCAGTTCTTCGGAAATCTGCAATGTGTAAAGAATTCCTCCGTCATTTGTTTTTGATATTTTTCGCTCATTAATTTATTACGACTTTCGGCCCGCTCCGACCCGCTGCGACCCGACATAACGTGTGCGAACCTTTACTCAACAACAATGTTACGGCAGACTTCGATTAGCATTTCATGACGAAGCCCCATTTCATGCCACTGTTTACAATTGGTTTAATGAGTTTAAACGTGATCAAAGCCAACTCACTGATGCTTCGCGAGAAGTACCTCTATGGCGGCTGAGGATGATGTGAGTGCTGTGCGGATAATGATAGAAGCTGATATAAGGGTGACATATCAACAGATTCAGGCAGCTTTAGGTATTGGTATGAGTCAAGTACAAAAGTTTTACATGAACGTTTAGGCATCAGAAAGCTTTGTACTAGATGGATAGGTACCTCATTATATTTTATTTTTTATTTACGAATGGGCTAGCTCTTGACCTCGATCACGCCTGTTTGAATTTGACGGAAGTTCAAAAACGTTTGGATTGGTGCCGCTCAATGCTTGAAAAGTATGACGGAACTGACTCGAATGTTGAATATGATATCGTCACAGGAGATGAAAGCTAGAATATTGTTACGAACCTGAAACCAAAAGACCATCTGCGCAATGGATGTTTCCATTCTAAGATTTCCCGACCATAGTTAAAAGGGCAGATGTCAAGGGCAAAAGATGAGTGCCTCGTTCTTTGGACGGACGGGTCATTTCGCAACAATTGTCCTAGAAGATTAAAGGAATTTTACTGCAGATTAGTATTTTAGTCATTGTTTACCAGTTGTCTTTGAAAATCTAAGTCAGCAGCGCCCAAGAAGACGGATCCTCCTCCACCACGACAACGCTTCCAGCTCACTCCGGCAGACGGACTATCGAATATTTTTCTATCGAAGGTATGGAGTTAGTGAGTCATCCTCCTAACCGTCCCGACCTGGCACTACTGGTACTTTAAAAAAAAAGATATTTTAGAGGAATTTGTTTTATGAAACCTGAAGATGGCTGCGTTTGAAAAAGGTGTGGAAGAGATCTCTAAAGATGAGTGGGTCCACTGCTTCAGTCAATGGTTCCATCGCATGCGACGAGCTTAGAAAGGAACGGAGACTACTTCGAAAAGCAATACAAATAGTAACAGGCTTCTAGATCATTTTTTTTATTTTCTAAAAACTTTCAGTGTGACCCGCTACCTTTTTAAATTTTGAAACTGCAATGCAGGATTTCTTTGACGTAGTTTGTTGCTGGCGGTATAGATGTTGATTCCGCTTCACCGATAAAAAAATCGGGATGGTTTCCGCAACTACACGGCTAAACGCGCTTAATATGCTATTCACAGATGTAAGGACTATTTTTTTCATTTTTCCAGATTTTCGCAATGTTATATACTAAAGGCAAAAAGTGTGATGTGATTATTTTAACGTATCAGCCCATGAGCCAGATACAGCCTCTTTAAAAGGGTTAAAAATAACACATAATAATTGCTCCAAATGACGGCGCATTGGTGATCGATTTTATTTAAAGTGAAAATAATTGGCTTGTTTGGCTTGGCTTAGTATAATTAAAGTTCCTAATTTTTACCGATCTCGAATTCCATTACAAACTGCTTTTTGTAAAATAACGTTAAATGAATTATATTATAGCTTCAAGAAACTATACATTTGTTATTTTAACGACAAGTCACATAGAGCTAATTTTGATTTTCACACAAATACTTAAGTTTTCCGTTAAAGCCAAAAATTGCCAAAAGCCGTGAAACTGATGGTGGACCTCACTAATACTTGCTTGTCTATTAAACTAACAGCTACATAATGACTTCTCAAAATGATGTAATAACAGAATGAAAACACAAAAGAATGTAATATTCATTTCAAGATATTACGTAAGACAAACAATGTTTGATGATGTATTCGGCGAATTAATTAATTGGCCAATTCATTATGAAACGTTCGAAAGTATTCTCGAATAATTAAAGTAGGATTCAGTTGAAAAACAGGGTACTGCCCATTACTCTTAAAATAGGTCAATTAATGCTTTTACGAATGGATGAATCTACGAATTCATTGGAAACGGGCAAATATAAAGTTCAGTTAACTATAAACGGGGTGAATAGAAATGCAGGGGTAAATCTGCACAAAACTTTGAAGGGATTTCTTACGTTAAATCTTGTTTGCAGCAATTGCGGTCGCGCATGATGTGCATGTGAGGAATAAAATATGGTTCTTTCTTAGAAAACCAATATGATATTAAAGTGAACAACCTTATCAAAGTTTTATTTCTATTCACCCCATTGGATGGTATTTAACAGAGATCGGACACAAAGATTGAATGCGATAGCCCTCTGTTGCACATACATATTAGTGCGATGAAGTCTTCGCTGAATTTCAGATCTTTTCTACTGTTCCACTAGCCGGCTCCACCTTTACCAGTTTGCTAAGTAGACAGGCCATACTATGGGGTTGACTCCACCGTGCAACCCGAAAATTTATTTTAGTGGGGGCAAAACCTCGGAATAAGGTGTTAACATTTAAAAATAAGAAAAAAATACAATTTTTTAGAGGCAATATTACATTTGTTGCGATAGGGCACTAAAAAATTTTATTTCGTACGCATCGTTGTCACTAAGCGAAAGTGCCAAGAAAGCTAGGCCAAGTTTATTTGAGCGAAAAAAGATCAGCCCTCTCATCTGACTAGAGACAGGTGGGATCAGTGTTTTAGTCGGTATGTAGCAAAATCAACGTATTTAGGTATTAATCAATCTAATTCAGTAAATGCTGGACAAATGTAACTTAATGTGTCTGATAACTACCCTATTAAGATCCTTAGAATTTGGGCCCTTCAGAATTTGTCCAGATGGAAACCATGAGGGCTTTTTCCAACAAAATAAGTACCCACGTAGTAGGTAGGAAGGTACGAGTGTACTCGCATGTATGAAAAGTCAATACATGATTCACCTCAACTTACATTATTAATGTTACAATTAAATAGGTACATATTGATAATTATATTTATTCACATACCATTACATTACTCGCTGTTCAAAGCAGCAATTCAATGAACACCCAATACAATTAATGTAATTAGATTTATACAATTCAATATTATTAGGTGATGTTGATTGTTAGAATCGAACATGAATCCATGACTTTAAAAAAGCCTTGCTTTCAATAATTCTAATAAGTTCCAATACTGATCTAACTGTTGTACATAAACCTAGCAACAAAAACTTCTCAACTTATCCGCCTGATAATTTTAGCCAGGAAAAGTATATTACCGCATTTTACATTTACCAGCTTAATCTAGCAAGCGCTGACAGATTCCTCTGTAGGAGGCCTATCATCTATTTGTATGAATCTTTTATTTTTTCTATAAAATAGTGTTAATACAAGTAATAATATTAAAGTAACATATTTCAAACAGGCCTTTGCCCAGCAGTGGGACAGTACGGGCTAATAAAAAAAATACATACTTCATATTACAATATATTTTATAAGATAGATTTATTATTTCAGCATCGTAAAAATTGTTAATTGGTAGGTACTGCCAAACCATAGTAGTGTAGCTGATATTTCCCCAGAGCCGTGTGCTCGTCTGGAAATGTGAACGAATGAAAACGCAGTGTAACAATAAAACCTATTCACAGAGGCTTAGTAATATGTCCTTATAAGCATTGAGGTATCTAAACGGATTAAGGAGATTCATTTCGAAAACAATAATGCTCAGTAGAATACAGGGAATTCCCGTAATCGGTACCTATACGAATTTGTACCTACGTGTTTACGATATATTTACAGAGATAACGATTTCGATTCATCCCTCGCTCAACCACTTAGTAAAGGGCTTTACTTGAAAAATAACAATAGTTAGCGCGAGGAAAAATATCTCTTACAAAGTGGTCAGCTTACTGAATTCGGCGTGTTGGGCTTTCCTTTCACTCTTACACATAGACGCCCAAAATAACGCTAGATACCCTTAATGGAACTGAGATACCTACCTAGACATATAAAAATAGAGAGGATTTAACAGTTGAGCTTTTTATTTATTTTGTAGAAATAGTGTCTGCAGTATTAAAAAAAACCGACTTCCAAAAAAAACACTACAAAGTACAAAATAACTTTAATTTCGGAAGTCGGTGGTTTAGGTTGCTTCTTCGTTATTTGACACCGACTTCCGAAATTAAAGTTATTTTGTACTTTGTAGTGTTTTTTTTGGAAGTCGGTTTTTTTTTGTGAAAAAGTTTTTTTTTTTTCACTTTTTAGTGGTACCCCACACCTAACACCACTGGAAAGACACAGGAATACAATTTGCAAGATGACCTTTCTAGTAAATTATCTGCAAGCAGGCGTACTTGTAGGCCATTGATTTATTTACCGACACGCCTATATTTTGTCTGGCGGAGGTATAATCAAGTTGAACCTGTTTACAGATTTGTATATTGACTTTCAATTCTACTCTATTTTGCTCATCTTTTTCAATGGACCACTTAGTGATTATGGCACTCGGAAAGTAATGTAAGTTCTGCTTCGACAACTTCTGATTCGTGAAATTAATTATATTATTACGTTGGTAGCTTGAATGGCTGTTCTGTATGTAGAGCTTCACTAGTTTAAATTTTTACTAAAATAAAATTATGAAAAATATTTCGTTATTTTAACGTATTCTCGGAGCTAGCCCCGGACTACATAAATTACGCTGTATACAGTAAAACAGTCACTAGTCCCATGCGGTCGACCAAAAAGTCAACACGTACACTTTTATCAATTACATTATTGGTAGGTAACATATGTTATTTTGGTAAAGAAATGTTGATATTTCGTCCCACAAGACCCATTGTCGTGTAAGTAGGGTTAGGTATCGATCGTACGACTCAGTTATTGTCGTAGTTATCGTTTTTCTTGAGTCACGTATGCTCCAGGGTATACTCTTGGGACAGAATTAGCCATTCGCGAACCAAGCAATTTTTGTAATACTAAAGGGCCGACAATAATTTATGATGCTTTTGATAATATTACACAATTTTACGATCTATAATCCTATTCCTCGAGGTCTATAAGGATATTAAGGCTGGCAAAGTCGGATCTTATTAGTTGATTGAATGATGGAAACGTTGATTTTGCAAATTATATCACGGTATTTTTTTGCTTTGTGAGAGCGATGTTTAATAAAGTGCTTGACAAAAAATCGTTACAAGTGCTCTTCAGCACAATGATTGATTAGGTAAAAGAATTTCCCGTGCCCGGATAAAAGACGTAAATGAAAAAGGTATATCATATTTATATAGTCCTGTCTACGTATTTGGAAAATAAAAAACCTGTGCCTACTGCTTTTAAAACTATTATTCTTCAAAGAAAGGTATTCCTTATGATCCCGTTATTACATTTTTTTTCCTACATTAAAGCTTTTTCCTATTCTGAATATGAAAAACTATATCCATATTTCTGTTAGTGGAGATTTAGGAATATAGCATAGTTTTCGTGTTAAAAACGCCTTTCTATGTTAGACCCAAAAGCACTGCTTTAACTCCAAGTATTATGTATGAATGTGACACACTTGACCAAACCTGATTTAAAAGAATACCCTTACCCATCTTCCTGTAAGAATAATACCCACTCTTAGAATGATTAAAGCCGGATTTTGTTTACTTCAAACAATATGAATGTTTCTGGAAAAGGCCGCTGTAGGAAATTGTCTTCATTCCACAATCTTGTTCATAATAATTGTGTCATTCAATTTCCTTGGTTGCTGCTTTAAGAGACTCATGTGGTATTTTCTTGGAACCTTTTGCCAAGGTCTTCCCTTCCATTGCACACAACATCTTTCTAGCAACTAAAGAAGTCTCGTAGCTTCTGTATTTAAAATCAGAGCCAAAAAACTACCTATTCAAAACAACATCAAAAACTAAAAGCTGTTAATCTGACGCGGAACAATGGTGTCCAATCCCATTGGTCGGTCCATCCCAGTCGGGATAAGAGTACGTCCATTTCAAATTAGTTTAACTTTGGATGGTTTGTTTATTTTTCATTTATCTGAAGCACGGAAAACGGAACTTTTACTTTGTAAAATAGCGGATGGATGCAATTTTTGTGCAAATATTTGTATCAGAGTGAAAGTTACTGGAATAACTTTTTATTTTTCTTATTATGTCGGAATTTTGTGTTCAGGTTTAGGTCTCTTCGAAATCTTAAATAAATAAGCAAGTCAAGAATTAAGGTGAGGTTTTGAAATAGAGGTTTACAGAATTTATAACACAGGGTACTGTATGCTAACAGTCAAACGTTGAAATGTAGTTTTAAACCACGTGTTTTTCAGTTCCGTGTCTGGAAATGGAAATACGAACACATTACAGGATCATTTCAATTTGTATTCAATGTGAAAAAGCGCCTGCTTTAATCTCAGCTGCGAGTATTAAAGGCTGCACGACAATTATAGTGTACGTTATGCACAGCTTCGTGAGCGCATCGCGCTGCGCTTCATGCATCGGTGAGTCGGCCCGCGCGGCGTGGTACCGCCACTCCGACGGGTGGCGGGGCGCGCCCCCGCCCGGCCCGCGCCGCTCCCCCTGGGACTCCCTCCCCAGCCTCCGCCATGAAGGCAGCCTTAACGACTCCGGCTACAGGAGCAACAGGGCTGACAGCTTCGAGCAAAGGTATCATATACTTCTACCATGTACATCTTATTTCAAATGTTTACGGCTCCGAGAACACAAGAAGGCGGGCGGCAGCAAGCAACGTACTTTATTCTTATGTAAAGTTTCAAGTTTCTACGCAGGAAACACACAGCAAAACCTTAATTATTTTCTTGCAAATTAAATGTAATGAATACGGCCTCATCCGAAACTCACTGTTCATTTTAATAATTTATGTCATTGAAGAAGATTGGCAGTGAAATCCGAGCCCAAATGAAGTTCTCATTACTGCCTGTCTATCGGAACCCAGCCCGAAAAGGAATGAACGGATTTTGATTCCCCTTGACAGGTCCATTTTTAATATTTAATTCATAAGGTGAAATGGAAAAAGGAAAACTTTCCAATACGACTAACTTTAATTTGTTCTGGAAGTAAAATTAATCGTTCGATTCGGTATTTTTAACTTCCGACTAAAAAATCTACTTTTCATAATAATATAAGCGCCAAACTCCTGAGAGTTGTTTAAATTAATCTTCTAACGAATCTTAAGCAAATAATAAATTGCTTTAACTAATAAACGAATTAATTAAAATTGAAATCACATGGTAGTTACAGTTTTTTGCATGGTATGCCTATCATAAGTCGAATTAAGTAGCATTATACATATAAATAGGGAAGTATGTATGTATGTACAAGTGTACCTATATCTACATACAAATACTTTACTGAAACCATTCTTATTCAGAAAATTACTCAGTATAAGTATCTCAGCTCGCGATTCAAACAAAACATTTCATTATTTTCCAGGATCTGAAAAACAAAATTAACTTTACTCCCATAGGAAGTCAAATTTTGTTTATAGGTTAATTCTCTACACAATAGAAAAGTTGTGTAATTGTACGGGAAATCACGATTACTACACCAAAATGTTTGTTTACTTTAAAGTAGGCAGGCAAACATTTCTGACGACCGACGACGCTGTAACTATTCAAAAGACATTTTCTAAATTCTCGCGGGAGGATGAAAATTGGAAAGTTTACCCAAAACGTAAGCCAAAAGGTATTTTATGTTTTTTTTTTAAGTAACGAGGTTCCCATGTGTCTTCATTTCCACTGATGATACATGACTACGTACATTTTCCACATTCTATCAAGGTTGTCTTGTAAAGTTACGTGCTCGTGGCAAACTTAAAGAGGTATTTTTGTCATTCAAAAAGATAAATGTTTGGCCAGCCACATTTTTAATAAAAATCTGTTCTTTTATTTTCCATTTTAATTTAAAACCCCTCGCAAAAGTTAAACACAAATCCGTTAATCGAGTAAAGTTAAGAAAGGGTAAATATTTAGCTTCTGTTTCAGGGGTGTTTTCGACCGCCAAGACAGCGTCCGTTCAGAATACACAAGCGATCGCGAATCTACGCGCTATGGGATAGTTCAGCAAGCCTCCATTGATAGCACCGACTCCAGGATTTGCTACTTGACATCGAGTGAGGTAAGTTACTTCTATTGATTTCTCCCTCCTCCTCATCCTATTGTTTTTCCCGTCAGTATCCAAGACAAGCTTATCTTAAGAAAGGAATTTATATATGAAATAAGTATCTGGTTTATTGCGGACATAAGGTTTTATTAAAATATCTCGATCATTTATTTATATTACGATCATTTGGTGAAGGAAACCAGATTTCTTTGTTCTCCCACCCAACATTCATATTCCGTAGATCACTGACAAAGCAAAAACTTGAGGTTTTTATTTAGATATAAGGAACGTTCTATGAATAAAGTAACTACACTGTCCAGTGAGGCCATACTACAGCCAATGGATCAAGATCTTTACAATCTAGACAACTACAGTGCCTAAAAGTCCAGAAGAGACCAGTCTACCTATCTCTTCTTGCATTCATTCTATGTAGTGGTCTAGATGCCAATTACTATCCCTACTTATGTTTACCTTGAAGACAAATAGTTCAATTCATCAGAAGTCTACACTGAAGGTTAAAAAACACGAAATGTCAATTTATGGTGCTGATCGTTCGAATCAGGCAACATGGAAGTTCTTCCATGTCGCCTGATTCGAACGATCAGCACCATAAATTGACAAAGCAAACGTGGAAGCCTCAGTGAACGGCATTATTTCTGCGATTGTTCAGTATCAGTACATATTGTAATAAATATCCAAAGACTGTGCCTAATTGAATACCAATCCATATAACTTATGTGCCAGTAGACAATTTTTATTATAGTTATTTTATGAGGATGAGGTGAACGTACACACGTATATTAAACATTGGTTATTTTTGTTTTTTCCAAACATAACTTTAAAATAATAATTCTAAAGTTAAACCAAACAAAGGAATACACACCTATATGTTTTGAATTTCACAACATAATTCATAAATTGTTTGAAATTGTCCCAAAACTAATTGTGAATTCTATGAGGAACCTACACTAATACACGTATAACCAAATCTATTCACGTATTTTGATGCTGAAATCAAATCGATTTACTGTGTCAATTTTCGAGCACAGTTATACATTTAGTTTTCAAGTACAAGACAGAATCCTTACAGGAAATAATTAAAATGTATCTCCAACATTATCAAGCAAGACCCCTCATTATCATTACCTTTATTAATTAGTCCTTATCGCCCCTCTGTTAGGCAAAAGGCTTTTCACTAAGTCTTCCACTACTTGTCGTATTGAAGGCGCCGAGTTTTTCTTCTACCTTTTGCGACGCTACATTACAGCCCAAAGGTTTTCCTCTTTTATATTTTCCGCCAACAGATTTTCCCAGCTTTTCTTTCGTTTTCATGCAATACTTACCTAAAACTCACATTTATTAAATTTCTATTCTTATTAAATTGCCCATTTTTAGTTACTTTGATTAGAATTAGAAAGAGATTTGAGGTATAAAGTCTGATACCTCAAGCAACTGCGATTATTTTAGACTAGCTGTTGCCCGCGACTTCGTTCGCATGTAAAATGATGTGGCTAGGTAAGATCAATAAGATATACGAACAGTCAATATCTATCATTGCTTGCCTCCTTTTTTATGTATGGGAAAACATCAAATGACTCATTCCGCTTTACTGACTAAAATCCATCTGTGTCCCTCCTAATGCCCTGTGCGTTCCAGGGCCGCGGTGACTCTTTCAAACAAATTCCGCAACCCTGGCAGGTACTGGCCCTAGCGGGCCCCGTCTTTTATGCTGTCATCTTTTTGTGACGCGCGTGGAACACAACGCGCCGTCGAGTATCACCTCTTCTGTTTAAGTAATTTTTCGTGAGAAATGTTGTAATGATAATGCTTCTCTAATTTCATAGAAACTATTCACAACAGTCCTAGAAGATGTCGTTAAAAATGTGGGTACAGATTGGGACTATAGCGGTATTAACATCTATTTTCTGCCCAACTGTCTCACTTAATATTTGCAGATGACTTTGTGGTTTTCACTGAGAACTTCGATGACCCCTAGAAAATGCTTCATAATCTTTAAGATGCTTCTTTTAAGTTGGGTCTTAGGATGAATATGACCAAGACGAAGGTTATGGCAAACACCTTCAGTGATTCAAATCTGGAAATGAATCGTTGGAGATTATTAACCGATATGTTTATCTTGGCCATATCCTTTCAATTGGCAAAGAAAATCAACAAACGGAGGTATCGAGATGAACCCACCTTGGATGGGCCGCTTTTATCAAAATGGACGACATTCTGAAGCCTGCCAAAATTCCGCAATGTCTGAATTCCCGCCTTTATAACCAGTGTGCTTTTCCCACCATGACTTACTTACTTACATGGACGCTCACGCAGGAGGCTGAGTACAGACTGATAGTTGCACAGAGAGCCATGGAGCGTTCCAAGCTTGCCAGAACTGCATAAAGTTGTCCATGGGAATAGCAACCAGAAGAGAAGTCAACCTCCGCAGAGGACACGGCGGAGCATACGGTGAAGGTCTGCCCGGCAATCAGCGCCGGCGACCTCTCGCTACCGGCTCTGGTTCACTCCATGGTCCAGAGCGCGGAGGCGTGGGAAGCCGTCACCTCCTTTTGCGAAACAGTAATGCTAGTAGAGGAAGGGGCGGGCCGCGTGAGGGAGAGGCAAACCTCACGCCTTAGTCGCCGAAACAGAAGAAGACGCCCCGGGCGTCAGGAGTCGCAGGGCGATTCTCGGCCACCGTAGGCACGAGCCTGCGGACGGCGAGTGTTGGGTGGCTCGCTGTCCGATAACAACCAGGTCCGGGTCGACGAAGCGTTGTGTTCCATGCACGCCTCAAAGAGATGTCAGAAAAGTAGACGGGGCCCGTTAGGGCCAGAGCCTGCTAGGGTTGCGGAATTTTTTCGAAAGAGTTACTGCAACCCTGGAACGCAAAGGTCATAAGGAGGAACACAGATGGGTTTTAGTCGGTAAGAGTCTCGCACTCACTTCCAGTCTACCTAGAGCGTGTTCCGCTCTAGGTAGACTGGAAGGGAGTGCCAGACTCTCAGAGTCATTTTGATGATTTCCCATCCATAAAAAAAACCCTGCAACGGATACAGTAGAGTAGGGACTCCGTTGTGCGTAGGTATCCTGACTAAGTTTGCCGGCCTAGCTCCATCCAAGTGTTCAGAAGCAACCAGGGTGCTTTACAGGTTGAGTTTAGTGACTTCACCGTTAAAAAAAAATGAAAACAATGTCAGTGAAGCAATCAGACGAAATCTTTTTTTATGCTGTACATCAAATGCATAACGGTAAGTCTTGTATCAAAAGAATCACTTTTTATGACGTTTTAAAAGTACCATTAGTAACTAAAAAATATAATATTTTGGTGTAATTCTCATGCTGAAGTACTTTTTCGGTCAACAGATGGCGTTACGGGTATCTGAATTATGTAGATAATTAGTTGATTTCTTCTAGATTGCCCCAATTCCTATCAGGTTTATATGTAAAAATTATCTACAATGGTTTTGTACTATTTAACATGATGCGAACAAAATAGAATACAGATAAACAGAAAATAGGTTCTGGTAATTATACTTGCTAAAAATATGCAAAATACAGCAATAACATACTATTAGTATTTGATAATAATAGGTTTGGTAGGAATAAAAAAAATAAGGAATTAAATAAGATAAAAATAATTCAAAAGCAAAAACACCTTTTAAGATTCGAACTCACACCTAGGATTTCGAAAGGCAGTCTTTTAAACCGAGGTTCTATGAGTTCTGCTGATAATAAATCCAAATAGCCGATCTTATTTATGTCATGATTTTTGGCTGTTTAGCTCCCCGAAAGTATAGCGTGATGATAATCATTGCTGAGGTTAGACAATTAAGTATCTGCAATATTGATGTAGTGGCTTCTTATTACAATTCCTCGCTAATTAAACTGTTTGGAAAAATGTCGATAAATTTTTTAATGTTATTTTAAGTACGCAAAAACCCATTTTATTATTATTTTGACAATAATATGCAGTAAAAATACATTTGAAAAGATAAAATAAATACAAAAATGATAACAGTTGCTGGGATCTAACCATGTGCCAATTGTCGTTCAAAACAGACATTTTTGAATCTTGCTCATTCCCCAAAGCACATATCGTGATAATAAGTAGCCTGTAACCTGACCATTTTTTATTATCATAAAATAATATAGATTACTGCCCAGCTTCTTTATAAAAATAGCGTATATGCGTGGTTTCGATTCCCACACAGGACAAATCTTTGTGCGATGAGTACGATTATTTGTTCTGTATCTGGGTGTGTAATTTATCTATAACATGTATGTATTTAGAAATATATAAGTATGTTTATCAGTTGTCTGGTTGCCATAGTACAGGCTCTGCCTAGTTTGGGACCAGATGGCGGTGTGTTGATTGTCCCAAGATATTATTATTATTATTTCCTTTATTCACTTTTACACATATATTTTACATTTTTAAATATTTCTATAAAAACAATAAAAAAAACATTTAAAAATATAAAAAATAGTAGTCCGCCGGTGTCGGGAGCTGGGTCCAAGCTACCGGTGGTTAGGGCTCCAGAGAAAGGAACCTCCTCACAATACGAGCCGTATCGAGGAGAACTGCCTTCTGTATCAGGCCCTTTACCCAACTGCGTAACGCCAGCTTCGACAGGTGGTCGTCGAAGCTTTTGGCTATCAAGCCATTGGCCGTAACGACGATCGGCACAATGACAGCCGAGTCCACATTCCACATGTCGACAACCTCGTGCGCTAAGTCAAGATACTTGATTTGTTTCTCTTTCTCAGCTTTCACGAGGTTCTCGTCATGTGGAATGGTAACATCGATTATCATTGTGCGGCGCGCTAATCGGTCTATCACCACCATATCGTGCTTATTAGCGACGATAGTCCTATCAGTGATGATAGACCGATCCCAGTACAACGTGACATGGTCATTTTCGAGAACTGGGTCGGGCACATACTTGTAATACGGTACCTCAGAATCCACAAGTTTGTATTTCAAAGCAAGTTGCTGGTGAATAATCCTGGCTACTTGGTTATGCCTGTGCAAGTACTCGCCGTTAGCCAGACGAGAACAACCAGAGATAATATGTCTGATGGACTCACCCGGACGGTGGCATGCCCGACACACGTCAACCGTCCCGTCCTTCATAATATGCCTCCGGTAGTTGTTCGTCAAGATAACTTCGTCCATAATTGCACAAACAAAACCGGTTCACAAACAAAACCAAATCAGTTTCTCCGAAGAGATCACCGAAACGTAGCCAGGCCACGGACGCCGGGAAATCTACGTCGGACCCATAAAGAGCCCGATAGAAGCGCCCGTGAAGCTCCTTGCCTTTCCATACCTCCTTGCGGTCATCTGTAGTAAGTATTACAGGTTTGCGCCAGTTTTCTTTCGCCATGGACAACGGGGTGAGTCCCTTGTCCACTGTGACCACATCTCGGTGCATACCCACATCGGCTTTGAAAAAATATTCTCTGAGACTGCACATCTCGCGGTTGTGGAGAGTCTTAGCATTTAAAAAGCCTCGACCTCCACATTTACGCGGGATGTACAGTCTCATCACCGACGATCGTGGGTGATGCATCCGATTTGCAGTCAGCAGTGTACGGACCCTTCTATCCAGGGCGTCGAGTTCGGTTTGAGTCCATTTGAGTATGCCGAAAGAGTACATTAATACCGGCATGACCCAACCGTTGAAGGCGCGCACCTTATTTCCGCCCGACAAAAGGCTGTTTAAAACCTTTTTCAGGCGGCCAAAGAAGCGCTCCTTCAGCGATTGCTTCATGTCAGTACCGTTAATGCCCAACGCTTCCGACATACCCAAATACTTGTAGGTTTCGGTTGAGCTAAGGGATCTAACCTGTATGGAATCCGAAAGTTGAATTCCCTCAGATTCCATAATCTCCCCTTTCTTTACATGCATGACTGCACATTTGTCCACACCAAATTCCATCCTGATGGCACTACTGAAGGTTTCAGTTACTTTCAGTAGCTCCATCAGTCGCAAATTGTTGGGGCAAAGAGTTTCAGATCATCCATGTAAAGGAGGTGAGATATGGCTTGACCACCTCTTCTCAACCGATAGCCTAGGCCTGAATCCTCCAGCAGTGTGCTAAGAGGATTCAGAGCTAAGCAAAACCAAAGTGGACTCAAACTGTCGCCCTGGAATATTCCCCGTTTAATCCATACAGGCTCATCATATTATTATTATTATTCTCTTAAAAATATAAAAAACAGTAGCCCACCGGTATCGGGAACAGAATCCAAGCTACCGGTGGTCAGGGCTCTTGAGAGAGGAACCTCCTAACGATACGCGCCGTGTCCAAGAGTACTGCTTTCTGGATCAAGCCCTTGATCCAGCTGCCCAACGAGAGCCTCTTGAGATGTTGGTCGAGGCTCTTGGCAATTACGCCATTGGCCGTGACGATTATCGGCACAATGACTGCTGTGTTCACATCCCACATGTCGACAACCTCGCGAGCCAAGTCAAGATACTTTGTTTGTTTATCTTTCTCAGACTTCACGAGGTTCTCGTCATGAGGGACTGCTATATCAACAATCATTGCGCGACGCTCTAGTCGGTCTATCACCACTATATCAGGCTTATTAGCCAAAATAGTCCTGTCAGTGATGATAGACCGATCCCAATACAATGTGCAATTGCCATTTTCGAGAACTGGGTCGGGCACATACCTGTAGTACGGTACTTCCGATTCCACAAGATTGTATTGAAGAGCAAGTTGCTGATGGATAATCCTGGCTACAAGGTTGTGCCTGTGCAAATAGTCTCCGTTAGCCAGACTAGAACAACCGGAAATAATGTGGCGGATAGATTCCCCGGGCCGGTGACATGCCCGACATATGTCAACCGTACCGTCCTTCACAATGTATTTCCGGTAGTTGTTCGTCATCATAACTTCGTCCATAATCGCACAGACAAAACCTTCGGTTTCCCCGAAGAGGTCACCAAAACGCAGCCAGGCTACGGACGCTAAAAAGTCTACATCGGGCCCATGTAGGACCCGATAAAAACGCCCGTGAAGCTCCTTGCTCTGCCATACCTCCATGCGGTCATTAGTATCTAATACCACAGGTTTGCGCCAGTTCTCGTTAGCCAAGGAGAGCGCGGTAAGGCCTTTGTCCACCGCTACCACGTCCTGATGCATACCCACGTCGGCCTCTAGGAAATAGTCCCTAAGGCTGCATACCTCGCGGTTGTGTAGGGTCTTAGCATTTAAGAATCCACGACCCCCGCACTTCCGCGGGATATACAGCCTCATCACCGATGACCGTGGGTGATGCATCCGATTTGCGGTAAGCAGTGAGCGTACCCTCCTATCCAGGGCGTCAAGCTCCGTCTGAGTCCATTTGAGTATGCCGAAAGAGTACATCAATACCGGCATGACCCAACCGTTAAAGGCGCGCACCTTGTTTCCGCCTGATAAAAGACTGTTAAGTACTTTGTTCAGGCGGCCAAAGAAGCGCTCCTTCAACGATTGTTTCATGTCAGCAGCATTGATGCCTAACGCTTCCGACATACCCAAATACTTGTAGGTTTCGGTTGAGGAGAGGGATCTAAGGTGTATGGAATCCGAGAGTTGGGTTCCCACGGATTCCATAATCTCCCCTCGCTTTACATGCATGACCGCACATTTGTCCATACCAAATTCCATCCTGATGGCGCTACTGAAGGTTTCTGTTACCTTCAGTAGTTTCATCAGTTGCAAATTGTTAGGAGCAAAGAGTTTCAAGTCATCCATGTAAAGGAGGTGGGATATGACCTGACCACCTCTTCTCAACCGGTAGCCTTGGCCCGAATCCTCCAGCAGTATACTTAGAGGGTTGAGGGCCAGACAAAACCACAGTGGACTCAGACTGTCGCCCTGAAATATACCACGCTCTATCCTTATCGGTTCGCTGTTCGCCTGGATCTGTCGACATACTGGATAGCGAAGGACCGTCCTCCACTGCCCCATACATGACATCAGGAAGGTGCGCAGAACTGCATCAACTTTATACAACTCCAGCACCCTCATGAGCCATGTATGTGGCACTGAGTCATAGGCCTTCTTATAATCTATCCAACATGTCGACAGATCCTTTCTAGAACGGCGTACCTGTTGGCTAATGGCAACATCGATGAGGAGCAGCTCCTTAGTACCGCGGGACCCGTTCCTACATCCATTCTGAGAGGCAGACATTATTGAATTGCTCTCAATATGTTCGTTAATCTTTGCTCTCAAAATGGATGTAAGAACTTTATAGACCGTCGGTAAACACGTGATCGGTCTATAATTTTTAGGTTCCGCAGTACTACCTGATTTATGGAGCAGGTGGGTTATTCCTGTAGTTAGGAACTGTGGCAGCGATCCGGACTCTAAGGCAGACTGGAATTGAGATGCCAAGCGAGCGTGCGATCTTTGAAACCACTTAATCCAGAAATTGTGCAGCCCGTCCGGCCCTGGAGATTTCCAGTTAGGTAACGGACGGACTGCACTAGCTATATCTTGGGGGCTGATTGTAATTGCCCCCATCTGTGGTATCGGATCACACGCACGCTCGACCTCCCGAGTCCAATCACCCTCGGTGTGACTGACAGGCACCGACCAGATGCTGCGCCAAAATGAAAGCATGGCGTCATCATCCGGTAGGCGCGCATCAGTCACACCTTGGTCCGGTCGCTCCCAAGCCCTATAAACCCACCTTTCGTTGTTTTGGAATGTGCGATTCAGAGTGTATCGCTCCACTCGCCGCTTGTACCGACGTATACGGTTTGCCCATGCATAGATTTTCTTCTTCAGGAAGTCGATACGCTCTGTGACGTGGGTCGGGTAATCACGAGGACTAGTATCAGTCCCCGAGAACGCCCGCCTCACAAAGCGCATCACTCTACGGCGAGTGTTGCCCTCCCTGAAGCAGATTAGTTTGCCGATGAGTGCTCTAGCCTCACCGATACGACGCTCGATCCTGCACTGCCAAGCTGGTACAGCTGGTCGTGTAGCTCTGTCAGTGTTAGGAAATTTTACATGAGCTACACGACATGCCGCTGCAGCCGCACAGTACAAGATCGAGTGGGTATCGGCGAGGTCTTCGCTGCTATCAAAATAATTTGAAAGCTGCGAATCTAGAGCACACACCAGCGCCCTATTTTTCTTATGCATGGGCAAACGAGGTAGACGGGGTCTAAGCTCAGGCGGTGTGGAGCGATACTCTCGGAAAGCATCCTCCAACGCACCCCTCAATCGCTCATTGCATTGGGTACTCACGGATATAGCCACGTCATCATCATCTTCACCAACGTGGTCGGGTCGCGGTGAAACACTTGGTTGTATTTGCACCGCGGCCGGTGGCGAAGCAGGCGAGATACGGCTACTCCGTGATACCAGACGCAGTCTATCAAGTACGGCGTCATCCAACATACGGTTACGCTGAATGACCCGCACCTGATCCGATAATCGTTGGGCTGAAACGTTGACACCTGGCTCAAGTACCTGAAACAGAGAGAGCATCCGACCACGGTACGCAGTCAGGTTAGTTCCCCCCTCTGTAGCCCCAAAGTATGAGCGCATGACATTTTCGTTTATGGATTGTGTCCATCGCATGCGCTGCACACTTCCACCGGCAGCGGGGACCCTGTCAGAGGCCGGCGGGCCTCGAAGTCCCAAGCTGGTCGGTGGTCGGCCTCGTCCGCGCCGACGCGCAGGTGGTGGTGTCGTCGGCGGCGAGAAGTATTCGTCGCTCGAGCTCGACGCAACTGCAGCAACCGGAATCTCAGGACTCACGGCTGGCGCAGGTCCCGGCGGCTGCGAGGCGGAGCTGAGCGACGAACCCGAAGATGTTGGATGTGTGTTTAGTTTTCGTGCCCGGCTTCTTGTTAGCATTTCATTTGTCCATTTCAGAGTCGCCAAATAGTATTTTCAAACATGTTTTCGTATAGGTTGACTTTCTATAAAATTCTATTTCTTTTTTTTGGTGGATTCTTGATGAAATACATGTTGTTATATGTTATTTTTAATAAAATTGAGCAAAAATAAGGAGTGAGAAAAATTTACGTCAACCAAGTTGACAGCCGGGCCACAGATTATTATTATTATTATTATTATTATGTTCCCAGAGTTAAATTTTTATTTTAACTAAATAACATGTCATTATGTACATTCAGTTACAAACAAAAACCTTTTAAAATCAATATTGCTTACCTCCCATAACATACGGCGAGATAATATGTAGCCTAAAGCCTTCCTTGGTTTACAAAAAACATTTTTGCTGAATTTCAATTCAATCTATCCAGTAGTTGTGGTGTGAAGCCGTATCATACACACAGGCAAACACACAAAAATTCTAAAAAATCACTTTTTGTCATCAGTTACGTTTTTCTAACAAAAGCCACTTATTTTTTCTCGAAAATTCTCAATGCACAGTTTTTTTTTTCGTTACTGTTTTATTACAATGTATAGATTATTGTGACATTAGCCTTTAAATCTTATAAATTGTAGCTGAACGCACTTCCCAGCTTTAATAAGCTCACATCAGTGGGCAATCTATATGTAAAACAGGTACCTAGTCTACTGGTTTTTGAATTAATTTTATGTTTTTTTGTGCCATTATGTACATAATGAACCAGTACTATCTCATCTGCCTATCCTGTCCTACCCTAATTAAAGATTAATAAAGCTGAATTAAATTTTGTCATAACAACCTTCTTAAACAAAAACTGGCCGATTTCAGAACAAAGTTAGCCAAATTATTACACTTAAAGTTTAAAATTAAATATATATCATCCTACCATACAAGCACACAAGTAAGGGATACGATTCTGTGACGTAATATACGAAAATAGCAAATCGTTTTAACAGAAATAATTGCTAATCTACTCAGTTGGAAGTGTAACATTGAATTAGACAAGTTAAAACTAGGTTTTGTATGAAGTGACATAATTTTGTCCTAGTATCCACTAGTTATTTATACAAAGCATAGTACGCAAGCCAAACAAATTGTTAAATAGTGACGGTCGACGGCAACGACGGTCCGGAGGAGCGAGATCTGGGATGTTCGCCCGAGCTCGGAAGCGATCGGCGGAGCCTGCGCGGCAGGCGCGCTGCGCACTCAGCTCCTCCAATCGTATCCTGAACGTAGTATTAAAAATATTATTTTGAGGTTAACTTCTCTCTTGTATTACTATGAATTGAGACTAATCGTGGGTTTTAAACACCTAAATTTGTCGCAAAATAGGCGTGTCGAATGTCGCGAAAGAGAACATTGAACCGAAAATTAAGACGTTTTGTGTGTGTAAATACAAAGCTTTTACTGTCAAGTGCACGGACAAAGAACAGTTGCGTCGACCTCGCTACGTTCAGCTGCGATACTCAGTTGTAATTTTCATGGTTGTTATAGTTAAACCAAAATCGAATGGAACTATTGTGAAATGCGTAAATTATCTATAAACATATCCTGCGTGTTAAAGTGAAGTCAATTCAAAGGCCTACGTTGTACGAGTGAATTGTTGACATATATAAACGTTCCATTTAATTAACAATAAGGAGATATTTAATATAATTGAATATATTACATGTTACTAATTAAGTAGAGTTCCTGCCTGTATATCGCTTGATCCACCTGTGATAATTCGTCTTCGTAATGAATGTTAAGCTCTGTGTGTAGGTGTTTTCTAAAGCTGCCAAGTCTAAGTAAATATTTTACTAAAACTCATAGAGTGTTCAATGTTCATCAAAATCAGTCATTAACGTTGTTACACTTAAATATAAAATAACTTCGATTCGTAAATATTTACTGTTGTTAGATGTAATATAAATATAAACAAACAAAAAGTAGACAACTCAAGACAATCGCCAAGCGACATTGAATATTGATGATGTTTGTTCTATAACTTGCATGGGGGCCATCAAATCTAAGAATGCTGTATTCTTGAAGGTATACTTCTTTATTACAATTTATAAATATTTTAGCCAGGACTTATTCATAAGTCACTGTGCACAAAGTGCACTATATTATTGATGTCATAATATTTCACAAAAGCTTTCCTGGGGCCTATTGTATGAACTGAGCATTTTTAAATCTAGAAATTACAATTTACTTACCCTGAAAACAAAAAAAAACATGTCTGATCAAAAATTACCTATTAACCGAGCAGCATTCATATTCATCTAATTGGCATAGATATTTTTTCTTTAATTTTAGTAATTTTGGAGGTTTTATTAATTTTCTTATTTATTACAAGTTATTCGTTCCACAACTAAAACACATGACCTTGTCTATAAATGAAAATCCTTACTAGGCGCAGTTGCCTTGGCAAAAGGCAAGTTTATTTTAGCTTGTTTGTTGAGCCACCCTCTCTATTTCACTGTAATGGGATACTGAAGGCCTAATGTTTATTCTTGAACGCGGCCGCGAAGGTACGGCCACTGTAAATTGTGTCAAGGTCGAGTTTCTATTGATCCCCTTCTTTCGAAGCGAGAGCCGGCCCGTCCCATGTGTTTTCCGGTTTATACATTCTGATGTGTATAATTATTTCAAGACCCAGCGGACTAATTGAATAAAAAAGGGTTGGATACTTGGAAGTGATTTTTTATTGTGTACGATCTTTTTTGTCTTCTTAATGTCCATTATATATTTTTAATTAGGGTATTTCTGATTTTCTTTGTATTTCAAAAGTCTTCTTAATGTCTTTTCTGCTTTAATTTATATACCTTTATATGAAATAATTTAGACATGACCATCAAAGGTTCTCTATATTTTGTATAAGTATTATCTTCTTGAATTAAACTTAAATATCTGTAAGTGTAAAACAATAACTTTTATTTTTCAATCAGTTTCATAATACAAAAACATGAGGTATTAGGTTCATGACTTACTTACTTCTTCTCTATGATAGGTTATTTATCTAGCTTTTACTATTTCTTAAATTATTGAGCATTCTTGACAGTTTTAGGCTGTAATTTACAAAATAAATGATAAAATAATAGTAAATGGTCACTGCTCACACAGCCTTGTCGACACGGTTGGCGCAGTGGTTGAGTTATTGACTTCTGCGCTGCGAGTCACGGGTTCGATTGTACAGATAGTTGTTCCGGGTCTGGCTGTTTGTGTATGTGAGTTTATATTTTGCAAACGCACCCACGATACAGACAAAATGACTAGTGAGGCAAAGCTTAAAAAAAAAGAACTGCTCATTTTTGAAGTACTTAATGAAAGGTGTTCATTTTAAAAGACCCTTTGAACATTCTGAAAAGTTAAAACTGGCCACTTACTGTGCTGTGGTGCTGCCCAATTTTAAACGGAACACACGGAGTAATTAAGTTGTTGAACCATAATTCATCAATGGTTTTATATTGTTCTAAATGAATTAAAATGGGAAGTCTTTTAGTACTTACTCAATTCGTTTCTTTGTGTTTCAAAATAAACCTCTTATTTATCCAGTATTAAATCTGCCATAATTCTTATCATTTGCTCATAAAATAGCGTAGTTTCGCTTTTTCCTGCAGAAAAATAACAAAATAGTGGAGATCATTATTCATGCGACATAAAAATAACACATGAATGATAACAAAAACATTTATAAGTGCCTTTAAGGCAAATATGAAACATTCTCGCTAGTGGCTAAATAAATGGCTGAGAAAACAGCTCAACATGATGTATATCCGCAGGAAACATGTAATACGTTGAAGACAGGATATTTATCGTAGGTAACGCAAACCCCATTTGTTGGGAAAGCTTTTAGAGGCAGCTATAAACTAACAGCGCTTTTCTTTTACAAAAATTATATCAAGTTTAATATTTCCATAGAAAATTCAACCATCACAGAGAGAGATTTATTCATTACTAAGAGTAGAACAATTTATTAATCACAACTTTTTTGTTACAGGTAAGTCACTTTTAATTAATACTCCAGTACTCAACATTGCGGTAAGTACTTAGCTACAGTAATTATTTATGAAAATGAAAATTCATTAAGGTGGAAAAGTTCGATGCTATTATAAACACACACTTATAGACTAAAAAGGAGACTGCCATATGTGATATTCAGTTGCTCAGCAGAAATAGACAAAGATTGATGAAGAATAATAGAATCACTTAGGATAAAAATACACGGTAAAGTAGCTACACTTAAGTATTTGTTTTTTGGTTTAATCAATTTACTGGAATTTAATTTGGGTTTACCTTTTAAACTTTTGTACCAAATAGTAGACCACACTTTCGCAATACTTTGAAATAAACCATATTTTTCTAACAACCACATACACCCACAAAGCAATTTAATTATTTCCACTCGTACATGGGAAACAAAAACAAAACAATCACTTAAATGATTAAAGTTTGTATGTAGAAGCGACCATGAGCTACAGAATCACTAATCACTGATAATGATGGCTCGATGACTTTAATTTCTATTTATTTGGAAGTATTGCCAATTGAACACCGATTTTAGAGCACCAATGTTTAGAGGACCAAACCTATTCCCACTTGAGCACCAATCAACATTTCTGCTCGGTGCTCACTAAGGAATGAATTAAATTAAATTTTATTCCCTTTTGAGCACCTACGATGCATCACGTTCTAGTGGTGGGGTTTATAATAAAACATATCGATAAAAATCTTAAGTCAAATAATTTATTTCAACCATGCCAAAGGAATTCTCAAATATTTACAGAAGAATGGTCACGGCCCTTGCAAAATTTACCTGACTCCGACAGAAATAAGTATCTTTATCGTCTGAAATCAGAGAAAAATACTATCATTTTTTGATTTCGTTGGCGTTGTAGTAGAGTATTTCTTCAAGCAAAGTATAGACAAGCAGTTTTTCAGACACTCCCAATATTATGCTAGCGTATGATCTCATTTGACTCATTCGTTGTATTTGGTAACAAGGGTCTCTGATTATGGAGACCTTCTGGTGGTTCTGGTCGTTCTGGTTGGTGAATAGTGGATTCCTTAATTGGCCTCTGCTTTACCCGGTTGTAATAACAAACAACGTTACAACGAACATTCATAACATCTAACACTCGTTATATCTAAGGGTAGAGAAATGGCGTTTCATTCTTGTTTGAAAACTATTATTTAATGTTTTACATAAATAAGCAGAGTCAAAAAGCGATATGATATAGGATACACTACACAAAACCTTGAAATAACAAACCGTTTTTTTTTTTAAGGTTTTCAATACGCACCTTGTTCTACAAACCCGACTTACTATAATTATATACACTTTTCCTGTGCCCTTGCTGTGTAGTAACATTTCAGGAATTGCGTTTTCGCTGTAATTGTAGTTATACAAGAAAAACATAGCTCTTTCCTTTCCCAAATACGGTTCGCATAAAAATACGTTTCAGAGCCATTCCGCGAAAGTGGCCGGCCTGATATTGTTGCTATTTATTTTATACCTACCCCACGGCAACTACTGTAAAATACGTTCTCCCCTTTTCCCCGCCCTTGAGTTTCAAGTACGGTTAGGGCCAGTTTTTTTATAAAGTTGGAGCCATTATAATTACATCGTAAGTACCTAAGACATGAGGTACACATTTACATTTAATATAAGTTAAGTCGCAGCCAACTAGCTTCATCAGCCGTT
The DNA here is from genome assembly GCA_947386135.1 of Melanchra persicariae. Taxonomy (NCBI): domain Eukaryota; kingdom Metazoa; phylum Arthropoda; class Insecta; order Lepidoptera; family Noctuidae; genus Melanchra; species Melanchra persicariae. The sequence continues at coordinate 11,163,893 of OX376650.1, read as the reverse complement.
TAATTGGTGGCCTAGCATTTTCATTTAGGTAGCTGCGCCGATTTTTCAGCGACATAAGTGACATCTTTGGTTCAATATCGTTAAATTACTTTCCCATTTCACTTATATATATCGCTGATTAAATGGCGTAGTTTAATGTAACGGCTAGTCTTTTAATAAACGTCTGATTAAGCTGGTTGGGTGCGACAGTTACATTCCTACGTTTGTGTAACGTCTAGTCAGAAAAATATGTATGTAATATTTATTTTCTTTTGAATTAATTTAACATCAGATACTTACCAATATTGCCACATAAAAAAATAAAAATGATACCTATTTTACCATTTATATTTTTTAAATTTGCGATTCCATAATTACTTATAACGAATCAACGGCTGAGTCGTCATTTTTGAAAATTATCTCACTATTTACTATGGTCTCCTAACGTTAGCAGCTTAACAGTTTATTCGGCTTACTTTAGCTTTGGCCTTAGCAACAATATTGGTTGAATGCTACTACGTGTAACCCCTTATATTTTGATTTAATCAACAATTTATCTAAATATCAAATATATATTTTTCATGAAAGTAAAAATACGGGTAACTTATAATTTACTTTTCTTTCTAGCTAGTCAATAAAAAGTACCGCTCAATATTATGTAATGATGTCAATTGTACAGCAAATTAAAGAAAATGTAATTAAAGTCGTCCCTGCCGTTCAAAAGAAAATTAGTGACATCCCGAAAGCAGCGCCACCTACCGGGTCCAATTGTGTTTTCAAACCATCCTATAGGTACCTATTGAAATGTACACACAAAATTTCATCCAAATCGGTCCAGCCGCTTAGGATGAATTAGGTCACAAACAAACGTACAGAAGAAATGTATATATTAAGATAAGTACCTACGAGTATTAGAATCGTTAAAAGTTGAGTACCTAAGTGTATTTCGAACTTTACTTCTACGTTTTGAACTGTAAAAGTAACATTGTTAAGAAGGTGTAACAGTATAGCGTTATAACGGTTACGTTTACGTTCTCCTGTAGCTTCACAATGTTTTTCAGGTATATTTGCTCAGTAGAACTATTTTAAATTCAGAAACGCAGCCCATATACGTGAGATTGTTATATCGATCGTACTAGCCGTCATTATTCTGTAATTGAATAGCCTTAGCAGTCTTTCAAAATTCTTGCGAAACAGACGTTTCACTGGAAATCAAATTGAGACCACGTTGTGCGCTGGCCCTGTCAGGTCTTGTTGGAGGCCGATGTCTGTCGGTCGGCCGGTCGCTTGCTCGCATCGGTGTGCATCAAGCTCTGCTTCGCCTCGCTTGCTACGTGCACCGGGCAATGCACGTAGCAAGCGGAGTAGCGGCGGGGTGAGCGCGGGGCGGACGCGTGACGCGCGGGGGACTGTAAAGCCTGACGCCTGCGCCCTGCCGCCAGCGCCATTTATCCTCTTGTAACATACTCTTGGTTCGTTTGCTAGGTCAATTATCTTTAACGTATTGAAGCTAGGATGAAACGTATTATAGTTACAGGTTGCGTTTCATTAATCTTGATTTAGCTACAATTTTATATAAAAGGTAAGCTCCGTGCATGCAATACTCGTTTACCTAAATGGTAGTAATAAATGTATGTACCTGCGTAGTTAATGACCTTTGTTCATAAAAGCTTAGTCACTTATATCGTCCGATAAATTTTGAAAAGGTAGGAGGTTCATTAAATCGATTGCGATGCTCAGCCAGAGAAGCGATCATAATTTATGATTAATTAACTTTGCTTGTTCACTGCGTGATTTTCCAACTTTCTCGAAAATACAGATAGACGATGGAAATGTTAGCTTCCAATTATTCTAACTGAATGTGTTTTGAAGACGTTGCGTAATGGAACAAGAAATTAATTATTTTAGCATAAGTAGGTTTTTTTTACCATCTTCCCTTTCAGAATTTTATATTAAAATTGATAAAAAAAATCTGTTAAAAGTCTGTGTATAAATCTGTATATGTAACCTACTTATATGACAAAACACGTTTGAAACACATAAAAAATAATAGGGTGTGAGGTCCAGCCGCCAGTAGGTTTCAGGAGAAGTGCTCTGATGACATTTCCTTTGCTTATGATTGATCGCTGGACAATTGTGCGTATGATGGAGGACATTTACACAGTAAACAAGTTCATGTCAATAGATAATTCTAAAAGGAATCATCTACAATAAAGAAAAGCAATGACTGGTATGTTTCGAAGAACTTTTTCTCTGTCCCTAGATGATAATAAAATACTTTGGAAAACTTAATAATTATGTTACACCCATGACCCGGTTAAGCCTAGATTGTTGTGTGCCAGTATAACGTTCACTTACCGCTAATGTTATTGGTTTCACACCACGTGTTTACAATGAAATAGCGTCTATATTACCGCGCATTTACCAATGTCTCACAAATTAATTAATTGATTCCTTGTTCGAAATAGGCGCAATATTTTCTGGCTCTCCGATACCAGTGTAATAAATTACGGGGAGAATACCTAATCAGTAGGATAATAGTACCCTTTTCAACCCAATACAGGTACAATGACTCTGAATATATATGTATTAAAAGGTCGACCGTTTCCATGCCTCCGCTAAATAAAACAAAAAATATATTCAATAGGATTTCATGTAGGCACGAATTCCATTTACTGCTTATGAAGACCCACCGTTTGAATCTAAATGAAAGTGTTGAGCAGCTAAAAGATTGACGGGAAGAATCCGTAATCAATACAGAGTTACGACAAGTCCAGTATTAACGTGAAAACTATCGACAGTTTTCACACGTAATATAAATACTTTATTGTAGGTAAGTACACCAAAAATAGTTACACAAGCTTAAAAATCTTTACTATTTTAAATTCGCTTGCCAATTTAACAGAAATATAATTATTCTTATCTAATCTTCAAGTAAGTATTTTTATTGGATTACAAACACAGTAAATATCTTCAGTCTATTTATCATCAATCAAATATATTCCGTTACCGATTGAGTGACTGACAGACAACGCACAGCCGAAACTACTGGCCGCAGAGAGCTGAAATTTGGCTTCTAGGTTCTTTGGGGAGTGCAAGGGAGCACTAAGAGAGGATTTCCCGAAATTCCTACGGGAAAAAACGGGATATGCGCGTACGAAGTCACGGGCAAAAGCTAGTGTTATATAAAATTTAAATTGTGATAAAACAAAAAATAATACTGTAATACTCAAAACGACACAATATTGATTACGACGACTATTATTATTATTGTATCTTGCAAGATACCAGAATTAGGGTACGTTAGGGTTAGACCTACCTAAACCTCACTTTACCGTATATCGCATACCTGTGGCTTAAATGTCATCAAAGAAAAGCCCAGTCATAATCTGAGCAGGTAGGTTGGTTTGGTGATAGCACTAAACCTTACCTCCAAGATTATGGCATTAACCATTCCGTCGTCCCCTGGGTCGTTAGTTTAGCAAGTTGACGAGCGCGCCAGAAGTTTGTAGGGTCAATGAGTGGCTGCTTACCGAACTGGTATTATTGATGATAATTTAGTCCATGTTTTATAACATGACATTTTTTGTACAGTTGTTTTTGTAATTTTGTAAGTTTGTGATATGTAATTACGACGCGGAAGCTAACGATTTAAGTGCATTAGATGGGTGGGCATTAGACGTTACAAAAATGTGAAGACAATATTGTAATATCTAGAACAGAGTATATTAATGATCGTATCCCCATGAAGAAATGGCTATAATATTGTATGGCACATATTTTATTTCACCAAAGTTACTTAAGGCCACTTATTAAAACCATGCCATTATCTTCCCAGCATAAACAGGGCGTGTGAAATAAACGTTACAATAAACTTCCCCATACGTAAGTCATATAACATGTAAACAATTTCAAAAGAACATGAATAAATACTTAAAGTTGTGAATTAGGAAGAAGGCGCCGAGAGGCCCCGCGGTTCCCTCCCCAAACACATTATTATTTGCTTCAATACACAATCCGCTATCTAAACGTAAAAATTGCCTCGAGGTAACTTATTTTCGTAGTTTTACGCTCCGCTAACGAATATTAAAAATGATGGACGACTATCTATCACTAACGGACCGTACTCCGATGTTGATATTAACGAAATATACGGGCGACATCAAAGCGGAAAAAATGATATTAATCAATAATATCCTATGGCATGCCCTACTAATCTCACATGGAGTAAATAACCGCTAGAAGTGCATTCACCTCATGGCGTAGACGTAGATGTAAAGCGCACGGTTAATGTCTTTTTACTTCTTCAGCGTAACATGAAGATGGCAAGAATATTTTCCGCGTGGAAAAACTCTGTAGCGAAGCGTGACAGGCGCGCGATAACGTTCTGCTATGTTGTACACTAATTAGATTAAGCCGGCACTGAGCAAAACTTCGTCTGCATTATACTATTTACTTAGCCTATATCTTACTCTGTTTAAATAAGGAAATCTGCATTTACAATCTTACTTAGTCATGTAGCTATTAATTTCAAAATATATTTTATGCTGCTTTTTATTTTAAATGGCTCATTTTAGTATAATTTTATCCACATATTAAATACGACTCTTACAATATAGGAGATGTTTTTTTACCAAGTGACTAAAACTAAGGTCTAAATACCCAATGTATTAAACCCTAGTTTTGTAAATCTTCCTTATCTATTTCTAATTGTGTTCATTCTCTCCCTCAACTCAAGCTATATTAAAGAAAATGGCACGACCTAAAATGGATTAAAGCCCTGCCATATTGTTGTTGTTCTTTACAATAATTTAATTAATCTCTTTATCAATGTCAACACTTATCTAGAAATATCCGTTAATTCTAGTAGAAATAAATTTAAACAGCGGGTTGTTAATATCGCGCGGTAGGCGGGCACGCGGGGCACACGGGCGCCGCCCGCCCGCAGGCGCGCTTGCTCCGAGAGCGCCCGAGGACTTACGATCGTTTCATTCCGAATCGTAACGAAGTTCGACGATCGCGACCACCCTCCGTTGACGCGTGCTGGATCCAGTCGCAGCGAGGGCCGCCAGGGCGTTGGAGCGGCTCTGTGTGTGCCTAGTGCTGGTTATGTAACTCAAAAAACTTATTTATTTATTAACTTAAACAAATCGACTCGTGACTTCACTGTAGGCGTGCCGATAAACAATGTTTAAATAAATAAATATTCATGTTCGTGCTCTCCATTTAAGTATTGTGTGCAAAGTGATGTGTACGCCTATCCTCGAAGCGATTGAAAATCTGTACAGGTTTATCGTTTGCTTAAAAATATTTGATTGCATTTAATGCACACACATGTTTTAAACAGGACATTGAAATTGTTTAAACCATTGGTGAAATATTTGAAGTGTGATATTTAAGGCAGTTGTTCTAAATTTTGTGAGAGAATAATATTGTTGTTGAAGGATTATAAATATGAAACGTGACGAACGTCAGGTGAATATTGGGAAGAGCGTAACCTATTGATAGTTAACTGAACAGGGTAGTAGAAATATAGATGGCAGTTCACCCTTGTCGTTGTTGTTCCAATTAAAAGAACAAATAGAATCAAACCAAACTGAATTTGGCGCAATGCAGGGCGCTTGGATGGAAACGTCCACGAGTTGCGGTGACTCATTCCGAATCCATAATTGCTTAGTGGATTCAACATTCAATGCAATCTCAATCACACGCGTGTATCAAGTACACACGTCGAAAAGAATGACTATTTCGACAATACATCTAATTCCTTTCATGCGATGTAATTTTATACATGTAGAAAAGCTTTTATCTTAGATTTTGTGTTTACCGATATTCCCGTCGGAACGGAGAAAGAAGAACTGCAATACTTTATATATTTGAATACGATACAAACAAAGCCGCTTAAAATTCTTTATATGAGCTCAATGTTGAACAAAAAGAAGATTCAATAAAACATGACATTTTCCATTTCCTACATTTCATATCGTGCTCGAGTTGAAAAGTAATATGCAAGCTCTAGATACGATTTGCGGTATTGTCAATGCCAAGTTGGTATTTCGAATAAATTCTACTATTATCAACGACGTTTTATATTTATGTAGATATGTTTTCTTTAACGACAGTAGGTTCTAGATTATTTAATTGTTTTTCAGCGATATTTAATCATTCTAGTTTTAAAAATTACTTTGAAAGTATCCATAAAACATCTCTGATAGATCTTGTCATTGTTTATCTTATTCACTGACAAATACTAAATATTAATCGCTGTCTGTGACAACAGGGTACAAGAGCTTTGTCTATCAATTATTCAAAAACTTTTACCTTTAATGGATTCGGTAATAATAACAAAAAAGCAAACAGAAGTAACGGCTTAACGAGGGCAATTTATCAGATCCAATTGGAAATTAAATTCCATTACTTTATCGCTTTGCGTTATTTTCAAGTAATTTGTTGCGATGGCTTTTACCGTTACATCTATAAACGAATACCCATCGATGTGTTGACTTTGTCGCGTCAATATTATTTCAATCATACGACGTACGCCACCTTTCAAAGGTTTTTCAAAGTTGATATTTTCAGTACTCCTATAAGTACCTACTTTTTAATTTATTCATTAAGTTTTTATCTATTAACTAGTTAAGATTTTCTTTCTCTCAGCCTTACATAAAGAACTTAGGGTTCCAGTTCTTATTTGAGGCTTTTTACATACACAATTATGTAGGTAGAGACTGGCAATATTAGCTATTTGAAGGGTAAGAGTACAAGTTTTTGTTTCTTGATATAAGAGTCTTTTTCGATACATTAATAAATTGTTACTCAGTTTAATACCAGTTTTGCCTCCTCTTGGGAACCAAGTATTTTGGTTCTAAATCTCAGATCGTCAGCACGGCAATTCAAAAATTGATTTCTATTCAAGAAACATAACTAAAACCACACGTCGGTTTCGCCTGCATTGTTAGGTTAGGTTAGAAGTGCTTAGTAGGTACTCCCTCATGTCACCAGTTATGTTTAAGTTCCATGTCCCATGTAACAGGAACACCAGTCTTGCCAGGGGGTATCGTATTACCCAGTTACTGGTTCAGATAGGCAGTAACTTCACGTAATTTACTGGTATCCGGTTAGACTGGAAGCCGCAACATAGTTGGGAAAAGGCGAGGCTGATTGGATAGGGGTTCCATGCGACAGGAGGCGAGTCCGTTACTAATAACCAGGCACAAATTATAAATTCAGCTACTAATCAGAAACTTCTGATTTAAAACCTTAGTTTATTTAAAAAAACAGGTTTGTAATCGAAAATCATATTTAAATTTTGGTATATTAAATGGCATGTTTTTTATTATTCTATTTTTGTATGAAATATCCCAGTAGCCCATCGCCCAAACGGGATGTCGCTTTGCTGTGGTGTGTCACGCCCTACTTCACTCGGAAAAGTTCGCACCAGCTATTAGCGTAATTAAAACGCTACCAAACTACAAAAAGATTCATCACTACCATGCCGTGAATACGTCCAACTTATATTTTGTTAAGAGAAAAACTTATGGATTTGCTGCCTCGAAAAATTTCGTCTTGGTTGCTTAGCAAGTACAAAACATAATTTATACCTACCTAATCAGAAAATAAAGATTTTGTTGCATAACTCCTTTATTATTTTATCTTCTGGCTATATTGAAATAAATCTAACTACAACAAGATACTACAAAATGGTAGATATAAAATATCTGGTTAACAATTATTCTGACAGCTTGTTAACGTCTCTGCCGGGAACAAGCCACTTCAAACGCAGAACGTTTTATCGGATTTCTATTATAAACGCCTACCTATTTACTTATCATTCTATACTTTCCATATTCTCTCATACATCTCTCGTACCAACCGCGATGACACTAAATCTTTAACGTACTATCATCTACTTTTATAAAAATCTTATTAAAATAATGCAAATGCGAGGTTTTAATGTTTTCACTAAATCAATTTCTTACGTTTGCATTATTTTCGAGGGATTGAGTGCGGATTTTAGCTTGGACTTTCTTTAATCTTGGAAGTTTAAGTTTTATTCAGAAGAATAAAGTCTTCTGGCAACCTAGTGTTTAATCTATTTACCTAAAGTGTGTAACTCTTAAACTAGCTCAATTCTATAGAATTACTGCCCTTCATATCACACTTCTTCTCATTAATATTCTTTCTATTATGAACTTAACTAAACTAAAATGTAAAGATAAAAAAGACTATTCAGGATAGCATGACGTGTATCTGCATTAAAAAACTTTGAACATTGTGCTTTTAAGTGGAAATATTAGAAGTTTGGATCGTGAATCGATTACGATCAATCTTCAAAATGACTTTTAAAAGAATTAAAGTGCATTAACAATGTTCAAAATAACAAAATAGAAAAATTAAAATTGGAGAGTAGGTGGACGCAGAGAATAGCGGAGTGTGGGGGACGCGTGATGAGGTGACGCTCACGCGCCGGCCGCTGACGCCGCTCCTCGCCAATGATGGTGGAGACGCACCGCGCGCCGCCGCCTCGCAGCGCGCGCGCGCTCGAGCCTCGCACTACCACCAAGCCCGCCTCAGCCTCGGCTCCGCCTTCGCTGGCCGGCAGTGGAACTGTCATGCACCTACGTCGCCGCCGACACAAGACGGTTCACTTCGGCGAAAATTTGTTGATGCAAGTTTGTGCTGACCGGGCCCATCTAGCAGCGCTTGGAGCGAGGGTTCCCGATGTTTCGTTTTGCCATAAAGCACATACAGGACTTGGCAAAGAAGATGCCCGCTTTTGCTGCGTTGCACATCACTGCTGTCTAGCCGCTGGAGCTCTCGTAGCATTGACGTCGAGCGGTCAACCGAAACCACGCAGAGAGCGTAGTGTTGACTCGCATTCGAGCGGTGGTGAAACTGCAGATAAAGGGGACTTCGGCGGCAGTAGTTCAGTGGCCAAGGAGCCAAAACGCAAATCTAAACACCATCACCACCATCACCACCATCACCATAAAATTCACAACTGTCCGTATCACGACGTCGCGCCACCGCCTGAAGATGAGCCTGAGGAAAAGGCCATTGTCCCAAAAAAAACCGTTTCGCCTTATCTCTATATACCTAGTAAGTTAGAGCCCAATGTGCAACAGTTATTTAGCTTTATAGAGAGCGTACTGAGTGCCTGGGCAGCTGAAGAGGGTCTCACGAGTACAGGTGAATATTCAGAACCAGACGAGCGCATGGTGCGTAGGCGTAAACTGAACAAGTACAAGAAACGCACTGATGTGCTCAATATAAGACGCATAGTGTATGATGTATCAATTTTGCGCGGAACAAGACTGCTTGGAAATGTCAGATTTCGTCATTATCATTGGAAAGGAACGGCACAAACCTGTAACGAAGCATTTCTAAGGAAGGTGAGATAATAAGTCTCTTACAAAATTAACACATAACTTCTACCATAAAGATACGTAACCTAGAATGGTTCTTATTGTAATAAATAACAACGTTGGAAGTAAGGCATAAAAAAATAGGGCTAAGAAAAAAATACGGTGAAGATACCTAACATTTTGACCTTATTTTAGTTTCCTCTTAGTGGAAACTGCAATTTCCCTTTTGCTAATGAGGGCTTTTATTTTCTTTACTCTATTTGAGCCATAAGACTTTGTGGCCATTGTCTTCTTGAACGTTAATTAGTGTTTTTTGTTCCTTATTCTCACATATGTATTGAGATGATGTAGCACATATTAACAATATCTCTTGGATATTTTTATAGAACCATTTTCTATTGTATGGTTTTACAAGGACAATTTCCAAATAAAAAGTTCAAGCTAGGAATTGGTGGATAAGTTTCGTCATTCTGATGACGACGATGCTTTGAGCCATTCTCTTTTATTAAGAAGTAATACGTTACTCTATTTATTTTAGTTGCCTTACTCTATTCGTTTCCTTTACTATAATTATATTCGTAAAATGCATAGTATTTTAATGGTAGTAAAAATAACTTTTTGTTCAGTACTTGGGAAATTAAGGATTTCAGAAACTTTTTATAAGTATTATTACTCAGTAGGTAACTTTTAACAATATTGCCCTACATATTATTCTGTTGGTATTTTTCTGTCCCAAATAAAGCAATTATGAATGTGCGAAAAAGATGATAAAATTTATTCATCTTTTTGTGTGCAGCTAAGTAACAAAACAAAAGTTTAAAAGTAAATTTTTGATAGCTGATATTCTTACTTTTAGTCACACATTGGGCTTGACATCTAAATACTCTAAATTATGCAAGCCCAAATAAGAAAAAGTTACTGACCTACCTATGGTAACGTCATTACTTACCTATAACAAGAGACGACGGACGGATGTATTATAAACCAATGTTGGTATTACGTTAAATTACACCAACGTTAAAGTTTGTTCCGGAGTTGCGATTCCCAGTTAACTAAGCGAGGTGCAATTAAGTATTATCTCTAGGTAGAGCGGAGCTGCCCCGTAGTAGGTAAGCTTTGAGGTGCCAAAAAGGAACTCATATTAAATGCAATTTCATTTAATGCGGTTGTCCGACTCACAACATCAAACCTTGCAGTTTATTTTCAACTGTAATAGGATTTTTAATTAATTTTGATCACTCTTTTGTGGGATTGAGGAAGAACTAGATTTGTAAATACTTCTTGCTCGTAGTTGGTTCATAGCGCAGAAACGGTAAATGTTTAAGGAAACATATCAAAGCGCATGTCTGACTCAAATATTGTTATATTTAATAATATCTGGTAGCAAATATACAGTCTTCTTTTTTTCGTGAAAGGCGGTAGCAAGGGCGCTGTGCGGCGTCAAGAGCCATCGAGCCGAGAGCGCGCTACCGCGCGGTCTGCATGTGCCTCAAAGCAACTCTTTCCTTGTATATTGTGTCAAAAGCGCAAGACACAACATCACAAAATGTATTTTACAATATAATAAAGTCACCTTGAACAAATCGAATTGACGTATCACAACAGTATTTCGGTTGTATAAGACAAAAGATGTTGAACAATTTGTAAAGCTAACTTTGATAATAATCGTTATGGTTACAACTACATATCACCCACACATAGAAAACATATCACAAAGAACATGGTCACAGCCCCAAAACAGAAGATGATAAGACCAACGTAGTCGTAAACTTGTCTGGCATCACAATACACAGGATCACACAGTGAAATTCTTGAATTTGGACATTCCTCGACTTTTTACACTTTGTCATGCAAAATTAAGATCAGTTATTTTGCTAAAATTCCTTCAGAATTCTAGAATAGTCACCCTTTCTGTCAGTGGCAGGTACATGAAACACCGTATTTTTAGATGAAGTTATTTTCAGTCAGTCATTTCCGTTTGTTTTATTTTAAGTACAAAAAATTAAGTGGTCCGAGAGGCTTTTAAATGTAATTGAATTGATAAAATTCATCCTAAAAGCAATCGAATTAATAAAATTCATCCTAAAGTCAATCAATTTCACAAAAATTTAATAACATCACTTTGAAGTTTTGTAATACCTTATTAAAAATCGAATTCGTTAATGAAAAGAAATATATTAGTGAAAAATAATGAAATAGTGTCGTTTAACACTCTTTCTTGTGCTTTGCACCACTGTGCACTGTTCACCAAGCCTGATGCCTGAGAGGCGAGGTAAAAATTTCAAAAGTGGAAATGAGGGCCGGTCTGGGGTGAAAACTACGTTATAGTGTAAAATGTTCAAAGTGTCCAAGTTTCAAATTATGTTGTTGGCACAATATTAAAATGACGACAGAGTAGTAATTTTACAATAGTATTTTCATTTTGCTTGTATTTTTAATTTTAGGTTCTGTCTCGAGTTATGTGAGTGTTGTTGCGGTTTTGACATAAATTAGTACGAAATATTGCAAATCTTTATAATTTCTGAATGTGGAAGTTATATTTAATAAATATAAAGCTGCGTTTTTCAGATCTAACACGTTTACGCGCTTAACCCAATAATATAAATAATGTAAATTAAATAAAAAATGGGTATTTCTTGATTTAAAATTTCTAACACCGAAATCAAAATACATCGTAATGAAATGTTAATTTGTATATAGATATCGGATGATGATCGGATGTCGTTAACGACGGCGGTGTCTGACGAAGAGGACCCCGGCGAGAGCGCAATGAATTCTCCTTACAAAGGAAAGCAGACGGGTGCTGCAGCCGCATCCTTCAACTGCACCGGAGCTGTCAGGAAAGCCGGGTAAGTACTTCTATAGCCTTATAAAGATCTAAATGTCATTTTCTACTTAGCCTTATACCGTTTCAATCAAGAGTTCGCTTCTGGAATAAGTCTATTTCACACAAGATTAACTATTAAAATTAAAATACTACCTTCATAAATATTCTTATCAATGATTTCTCAATTATTTTTGTTATAACGTTGTCTCTCATTAAAACTTGCTTATAATTATTACTAATCTAACTAATTTTGATATAATGAGATTCTTACGACTTCTCATAATTTCTGTTCCTTTTGGAATAAAGCAATTAATTAATTATGAGCTTTAATCCCATTTATATTTCGCGAGGCTAAATTAATAAAGTAAATGATAACCCGTGATACTCAGAGACTGAACTTATCTAATAATGATAATCCGAAAATTCTTTAAATCTTAACAGGTTACATTGCGAAATGATTTAGTAGGCATACAATTCATTTGTGAATATATGATGTCGTCAAATTTCTATGTTTTAAGTCCAATGTGACCTTATTTGCGACTTAGGTGTTTTTTTTATCATTTGCATATTGAATTTCTCTTTTTATAAATATTTCTCTGTCTGTAAAAGTAATCGAGACCAAGCATTATTTCATCGAACCAAGGTTCGGTAAAAATAAAAATGATATATTACTGTGAACGGAAAAGCGTAAGCTAAAATATTGTACCTACATGCTAAATCTATATATCTAAAATATAACCTTCGTCCCCGCGTCCCTCCGGCCTATTGCCAAGGTCCTCTTCGCTCAACGGAAATTCCATATACATCATGTCCAATAAAATACATATATGTACAGAATTTATGTAAATCTGCATAATATATTATGGCAGCAAAGATATAGTTTGTGAGCGGTAATATTTCAAGACGGTTTCTGAGTTATTTGGTTAGTCTAGGAATATTTATAATCCAATAAACGGGGAACATGCGAATAAACATGTTACATGAGATATGTTATGTATGACTTAATTTATTACATGGAAACCGTAGTCACATTTAGGTGAACCCCAATTTCATAACAGACAATTTTGATTAGTAGGTAATTCAAGTAGTGGTAGGTTTATCTCTTAATTATAAAATCTATCTAGTCGGAACTAACAAAGAGATAAAACGACAAAGATTTCCCAAAGCTCTACCGTAACAATAATACCCACGAGGCTACTAGTGAAATGGACCATTATCATCATTATAGGTATTTGCCTCACGCTGCAGTCTTTTTCGTAACTGTCTTCTATCTGCCTTTAAAACTGACGTTTTTTATTTAAACAATGCATAAATCATCCTTGCTACCTACTTGATAAAATTACTTCCACCTTTGTACATAATTCACAGGTAACACGTATTCACGTTCGTACCGTGTGCTTACATCGACACTTCATTGTGTACTGTAGCGCCCGCATGAACAAAACAAAGACTTAATATTAATACCTGTCCTTTGTGTCGTTTTCGAGAGGCCTCAATAAATGTAAGCGAGATATGAAGAGGAAAGGAAGACGCTGTCGTGTGTCGAGCGCCTTCTGTCGAGTGTCATAGTCTCTATTAGTAAAAGCCTACGGCGTCCTTTATGTTCCTTGAGGCTACAATTTCTCTTCCATGAATTCCAAATGACCGGAGGGAAATCTTAGCCGTGACCTATTCAACGTCGTAAACGCGTATAGAGTGAGCAGACAAGATGATGGTGTACTGCCTACAGTGCCCACTAAGCATCTTTACAAATCCGACCAGAACATTGAGACAGCTTTTTGTTCTCGCTTCCTATTCCCGTTCATTCGACTTATGATTTATGTTCAAAATTCATTCGCAGTAAATTAAATCCCATTGTAATTAATTTTCAAAAGCACTCATTTATTTAGTATTCCTCAGCAATTACAGCAACACGAGCTCAGCATTTGGCTTTTAATAAACTAAGCTTATTTCGTAACACATTTATTCTATTTGCAATGAATACCTACTAACTCTGTCTATATAAATATTTATACGAGGCAATAATTCTTGGCTACCTATCAAAATATGATGATTAATTTCCGAAGCTTTTCTTGATTGGTTTTTTTATTTGTTATTCGGAAATGGACCAAGATAACATTCCAGGATTCGTTACCAATATAGTACAAAGACTTATATTCTGTTCGAATTAGTAAGTAGTTATGATTATTTTATTTGTCAACTTTGATCAATTACGAGAATTGTCTTTAAAATGAAACGGAAAAATCAAATCAAATCAAATAAATAATATTTTCCCTCCTCTTTGCGGTAACTTCGAAGCAATAACATGGATGGACATTTGTTAAGCTGTGGTATAAATGCCACGTATGCTACTCTGTGCTCACTCGAAAACTTGACAAGCTGTTGACACAGTAAAAAGTATACAGGTGTCAGTTATTGAGTATTTTCTATAAAACCAAAACTTTTATAAAAATAGTATAATATTGTAAAGTTATTCAATAAAAATTAATCTCATTATATTAGAATTAGTTAATCTACTCCACTGAATTAGGATAAATCTCGTCTAGAGTAAATAAGGATTAGTACTACGAGTATGAAGAGTCGTGATTTGCCCATTTCAAAAGTTTTACGTATTAGATCAGACTGCGGATGTAATGATCGCGATGGGATGCCTATATCTAAGGCTAAGGACCGCGGACAAAAACAAAACAAACAAGAACGACCAATGAACGTAATTATATGGGCTATGGAAGTGCTTGGAAAACGTACGCAAGGTGTACGGATAAATCAAATTCGGTCCTTGGTTAAAAAGTTCTTTCATCTGCCTTGCAAAAAGAAAGATATTGACAAAAAGATAGACATGACTGTTATGTTTGCCGTCGATTTTGGTATTCTTGAAAAATCTAATAGTTTGTTTTTCCTGAAATGTCCGAAGTGCAATAGGCTTTTAAGTATTTCAAGTCATAGAAGCGTGAAAACATGAGCGACAAAGTTGTACATATGTAAAATGTTGAGTGAAATTAAATAGGTAAATAAACATAAATAATTATAATTGGTTTAATTTTATTTAAATCGTCTCATAAGTCTTAAAACTGGCTTTTTAAAATTTAAAACGTTGGATAAAGACTCAATATCAATGTAGAGCCTCATGTGGGTAAAGTTCTGTATTTATTTATGTATTTATCCATAATTTCCTCCTCTTGAAATAAATTGTTACCTACAAGTAGGTTATAATATACCTAGTAACTTTATTGTTTCAGGATTTCCTTTTTAATTCATAATGATAAAAATGTAAGGTTCAACCAATTCCAACGAGTATTATATCTTCAACGTATTTGCCATACCTACTACAAAATCACATGATTTGGCTCAAAAAGTGGCAGAGTTTAACGAGTAAAACAATTTCCTCTACCACGTCACCCTGTTATTACGTTGTCACCAGTTACTAGTAAACTTGTTAACAAACTTTGTAACCGTAAGCCATAACTTAGTTACAGTAACGAAGCCCGACTACCTGTATACCTACTGATGCTCGAGAAATTTTAGTGTGCCTTTTGGCACACATTTAAAATTATCTGCATTTAAGGTATCATTTTTTGCAAAATATATTAAGCCATCTTGCTTAGTAATAAGCTTTTTCATAACAAAATGCAGTGTTACTTATTTAAGTACTGATGATGCTCGCACATCACAAAAAATCATCCTGTAACTTTCTCCATGTTCAATGACTATCAACCATTCTAACAACAACCAACATCGTTTACAAAACTTGGTGCTTATAGGCACTACAAATCACAATTCATCGTAACAAACAAATCTATCAAATTTCAACAATTAGAATATTTTGTTTAGGTTCTTGAGCGTAAAGAAATGGCTACTCCGTAAGAAGCATCAGATTGAATTGGCACGCAAACGTGGCTGGAAGGGCTACTGGGTATGCTTGAAGGGCACAACACTGCTTTTCTATCCGTGCGATTCCCGCGAAGGACGCTCCGTGGAAGCAGCTCCCAAGCATCTGATCATAGTCGATGGAGCTATCATGCAGCCGATTCCAGAGCACCCCAAACGAGACCACATATTCTGCCTGAGCACCGCATTCGGTGACGCGTACTTGTTCCAAGCACCGTGCCAGGTAAGTTCACACAGTTTAGTTTAGTAAGTCTTTACTGAAAAAAAAACATAATTTAAGATATTTTTTCATTATCATATTATTACTTCGTAGATTGAGCTCGAAAATTGGGTGAACAGCATACATAGTGCTTGTGCCGCTGCATTCGCTCGTCACCGTGGTAAGACCGGGACGCTACATTTACTGCAGGAGGAAATCTACCGCCTTGAAAAGGCTATCGAATCTGTAAGTAAATACAACGCACTTCATTTAAATGTAGATTTAAATTTATGTATTTATTGACCTAGATTTAACAATAACAAGATGATTTCGTTCAACTTTTGTCAAAACATACAACAAACAAACATTTAATTAGTACGATTTATGGCTTTGCTTTTTCCAGTCTAGATTAGGAAGGTAAGGCTAACAGGCTTAATAATAAAGTTGAACGCTTTGTTAATATATATAGTTCGCAGCTGAACAATCGAAAATTGCTGAAGTACAAAGTGAACTCGCTAAGAAATTATGCAGCGCTCGACCCAAACTGCGCATCGCATGGCCTAAACCAACAGGCCATTGTTTGACTACCATTAATCTACTTTCGTCGAACGATTTCACGTTCTGCCCTACAACACATAGTCATAAAGATCAATTTCACGTGGCTCACCGCACTATTGTGTTGTGAACCCAGGATTAAGCACAAATTCCGTGAATGCAACAACTCCGATCACCTCGCGTAGAGCGAGATTTTAATGCCTGCATTGGCAAACAAAGCCCGGCACACAATATTGGTAAAACAATAGTAGTAAAACCAGCTAACATAAGTTAAGTTACAATTGGATAGAACATTAATAGAAAAAGAAAGAAGGAAAAGTAAATATCCCTTTCTCCATGAACACAATACAGTGATTTTAAATCTTCTAAGTATAAAGGCAATGAGTACCATTACATAACTCAAGCTCAAAGGAAATTATTAGACGGCGGCATGTCACTTGCAAGCTTCTCTTCAGTTAGTTACTAGCGATATTATGTATTAGGTGAACACATACATATGTGGGCTCCGGGCAGAGTCGGCGGCGTGCGGTTCGAAACGTTCCTCGTGTAAATCGCACCAGTTTCTGACCCGCACAGTGTGACCGCAGCACGCATCAAAGCCTTTGCGGCCACCTCACACTACTACGTATTTACCACATGTGAATATGCTTCGGCAGACATGTTTTCGATTAACTGTAACGGAAATGAAGCAAATACGATTGTCTGGTTGCAATGTTGGGAATTGCATTGGCTAAGATGCAATCAAAGAGCCGTGCAGTTAAAATTAAACTAGATTTACAGTGTAACGTAACGCTGTGACGTTTTCGCTAGCTGGCCCATAAAACTATAACACCTAGCTGCAATTTGCCATCTTAATTAGAAGCCACAAAGTTTTATGACTTTATGAATTTCAAATGACTTCTTGTGTTGCAAAATATTCAAAATAGATACCGTAATTAAGGTTGGGAACACATGCTTGTAGTTGAAACAATCTATTTTATGACCGTGATAGTTATCACGGGCAGGTGGGAGCACGCGCTCATTAATATGCATAGCACACGTCATCCTCGGCGCGAGTTCGAGGACCGCGTCCGGACTGTTCAGAATGTGTTACATGCATACTTAACTTGAAGCCCAGTTGTCTATAAGTAACACATTTTTTGCATAAGTAACGCTCTTGACAATTACAGGACCACAAGCTAAAGCACATGGCAGACCTGCAACAGTCAGTAGTGTCCGACCCCGAGACTCGGGCACAACTGGCTGTCCAAATGCTCCAGTGGGAAGAAAATCTCGAACGCCTACATTGTGAACAATTCCGATTGCGTTGTTACATGGCGAGCCTTCAGAGCGGCGAACTCCCCAACCCGAAGGTAAATGTTCAACGAAATTGAGTTTTCCGTTTCTCCCTACAAGAGTGACCTTACCTAATGAAGTAGTAAAATCTCCATAACTTTTTATTTGGTGGCGGCCCGCAACAACTTTGTTTGTAGCAGTAGTTCGAACTCGTTCTTGAGATTCCCAACTATTCTTTATTGAATATGATAAGTTTGCGAAAATTGACTTTATTACTTTCGACGTTGCTCATGTTAAGCTCACCTCGATAAATCATGTCTATTGAATTTTATTTACGGCTAACTCACCAGTCGTTCATAATCCTGTTTTCCAAATATTATAACGAAAACAACGCGCTGATCGTAATTTATCACCCGATAATAAGACAAGAGAGGGGTGTTGAAATTGTCAAGTGATTTCATCGAGGTGACAGAGAAAGGAAATTTGTTGGCTTCGCTATCAAATTGACAGTTCCGTTGACCGGGGGAACGGGGTTGGAATCTGTTACGCCGCGACCCATGTCACGGGACGTCATAATGGTCCCCAACATGCGAATAATAAAAGTTGCTAACAATTTTGCACAGAAGTGGGTTTGATTAACGGATATATCAATATCCTTTTGAGGATAAAAATATCCACGTAAATATTTTAGGAGCAAAAGATATGTACTAAATAAAATAAAGAAACTTGCAACATAGACTTAAGTTATTATACTATTAAAGTATGTAGGCAACACTGCCTTTAGATACTAGGTTGCGATATTTTTTGGTCATTACCGAGACTAAACTTCAGACGCTAACATTCCCAACATTCTTAACAACAATGTTAGGTGAGGTACTTACAGCAATATTTGTCGCAGTCTCTGCTGACGCACGTATCTCGTGGCACGAAGAGCACTCTGAACAAGCTGGGCGTGTTCACCGTTTCGTCTTTCCACGCGTTCATATGCGCGCGGTCGCCGTCGCTGCTGAACAACTTGCTGGCCGGGCGCGGCGCCACCAAGCGCCGAGCTCCGCAGCTGTCGCGATCCAACTCTGGATCCAGCAGGCGATCCATGCAGGTTTGTTTAAAATTATTGTATACTTGTGTAACTACTTGAACTTATGTTTCTGGGTCCTTTTTTATAAATATTCTAATTTTTGAAGTGTTTTTCTATCTATCATACATCGAACAAAATCTGTACTAAGGAAAAAGAACTCATTCTTAAGTAAAATTTGTACAAATATTTCGACACTTAATACAACAAAGTAAGAATATTCATACCGTTTAAAATATCAACAAGCATCTCGAAAAAACATATGCTAACATTTATGTGATGGTACACAATTTGGAGTACTTCGAAGAAAATATCATTTTGTAGATACGAAAATTATATTATTTCCTGGAAATAAATCGTTTTAATTAGCCAACTACTTATTTCGTAGACAGTGCTACGGCGCTACGCCAGTTGCTACGGCTACGTAGAGGGTATTTAACTCACACATACACAACGACCTGTAGGTATTGTTTGTATTGTATTATGCAATAGTATTTTTTCTTCTTTAGTGGGTATATTTGGGTATGTATTCTTGGATGTTATGAGCCTTGGATGACGCAATGTAAGATGTTTTATTTTTTTGTGATTTAAAACCAAACTAGACTTACAACTATTACTTATTACATTGATAACTAAATTATACTTAAAAGTTAAATAGTTGTACATTTTTGTACTAAAGATACCTTATCTGATAATAAACTTACCATTTTATATGGCTAGAAAAAAACTAAGCGCTGCCAACGCAACAGGGCTATAAAAGCAGTTGCATTACTGAATGTAGCCGTAAGTAATATACGTGAGCGCTTACCCCTCAGGTAGCTGAGTCATTTAGAAGTGTAAAAACGTACAAACGTGCATCGCACAAAGCCACATGTATAGCAAATGTGCTTTCGTAATTCTGTTTAGGAGAGCACGGAGCGAATAAAAACGAATGTGGACATCACTTCAATGTTTTATTGCGATTTGTGAAACCACTTCTAAGTGGTCATCAAACGCAAATACTTGATTAACAAAATTTTAAAAAGTTCGTCTAGCTGCTCAGATATGCTCCAACTCAATCGGCGGTAGGTACTCAACGATTTATGTTTTGACAAAAATCAAATAACTTTCGGTATGTTCAACGACTTTTAGGAACCAGCCAAAAAGCTCTCTATCGATCTGAAGCTCTGAGTGATTTCGTTAATAGTGTTATATAGTTTTTTCTTCTTAACAACGTAGTATGTCGTCTCATAAAGAAAGAAAATAAAAACCACAACAAAGCTTCCGAATTGGAAATGCCGATGTGGCGTGTCCCCTAATCCTTGGCGAGGCCGTAATATAGGACGTCACGAAAAAAGACTATTACTCGAGGCAAACTGCTCCCGCTTACAGCCTGTCATTACTTAATGTTGTTGTTTCAGCAATCCTAACGTAATAATTAAATTATTTGCGAGCAGATTGAGTAACGTTATTAGTTCTTAGCGCGCAAAGATACTTTAAATAAGTCCATCAATAAGTTTTTGGAATGTTTTATATTTATTGAATATAACTTACAGCTAAATAAATTGAATTAAAAGGAATATCAATAACGGGATACGGGTAAATTACCAATTTGTTCGTGTATCGGCGACCTCGCAATGTCTGAATTTGTTCAACCGTGAATGTGGAGAAGTATTATTTTTTTCTGTTATTGCATTCCGGAAGTCAGAAATGAAAAATAATTTTACTTTCCCAGAACTTAAAATTGTAATCACAGGATGATTACAATTTTAAGTTCTGGGAAAGTAAAATTAAGTTATTAAAATAAATAATAATAATAATCTGCTTTTTAATTTGAGTGAGTTTATCTCAGAATAATTTAATTTGCTTGTACTATCCTATCTTTATGATATATATACATATACATCCCTATCAAAACAAAACTCTTATAGGTCCAATCCGACCCCAGCTCGGGGGCTATTTGTATAGAAGTGTCGGCACTAGTGAACAGAGCACGAGATTTGCTCTCCCTGACTCGCTATAATTTAATTTGAAATAGGGATTCGCTTCCAAGTGTTGATTCAGTTTAGTTATGTCGTTTGTTCTAAGTTGTCTTCGAATTTTCCTTTGATAAACTATTTTACATCTTGTATGAATAGAAAAGGAATATCATTATGTTGTAATACTACATCGGCTTAGACTGGAAGCCAACCTCACAGTTCAGAACATGTTAGGCAAATTGGTTGCGACGTTTGTTTTTTCAATCAAACATTTTAATTAAGTTCCGTTTTTGAAACGAAACTTTATTTACCACGCTGTAAAAAACGACACATTACTGGTTGTCAGCTACCAGCCAGCTGTGTTCCCATTTAAAAATGTTCAAAAACAGAATCCGAGTTACAAAATTACAATGTATAGATGTCCCGTGAGGACGGAGAGGCCGCGGTGCGCGTGTCTCTTCCAGAGGGAACCACGGCCACGGTGGGCGTGCGCGAGGGCATGTCTGTGGAGGAGTTCCTTGCAGCCGCGTGCGCCAGGCGATCGCTCAACGCGCTCGAACACTTCGTCAGGGTGAAGAAGCGGCGCGACATGGAAGATCACAACTATTTCGTGCCCCATCGCAGTGATCTCATTGAAACTTATGTAAGTACTGAATTGTTTTAAATAACATCCCCATTCACGAGGTTTAGCATTTTTTGAGAAGTTGTCACAAGGTTATGAAAATATTACGAATACAATTTCAATTTGCGGTTCGCGCTTCGGTCAACCGGGATGTTTTGTAGAATTTAACAAAAGAGTGAATATTTTCAAGGTATTTTTTTTTCATTCATCATTTTTTTTTCATGTCATAAAAACACTAGATATTTTCGCAAAGGGAATTATGTAGGTAGATATAGATCCTTATTTCGTAAACATTCGCTTGATAAACTTCAAATAACACGATGTGTAGACACAGAATTTCAGAGGCCAAATGTAAATGGGTTATTTTCTTTAGAGCACGATTGAAAACCTTGAACATTACTCAAGACAACAAGTAAATGTAAGCATTAAACACATTAAAACTATTCGTACAGTAAACACTTTGTAAACAACGCGAACATTCAAACAAGCGCAAACATCTATGAAACAAATTCCTCCCCCGCTTTAAATGTTCGTAACCATTTTGTAGCAATTTCGTTGCCAACCCTTTTTTTAACATAAAATAACACAAGATACTATTTAAGATAGCCAATGTTATTATTTAAAATCATGATAGTGTTTAACATAAATGTGCGGTTACTTTAAAATTACACAATTATGCCACACATTCATGGAAGTGAAAATAAAAGTATAAATGTTTTGTGACCGAGGTTGACGTGAGTAGGGTCTGACAGCGCTCATTCCGTCACAGGCTTTGCGCGACCCAGCGTGGAGAGGTTATCAAAAAGTTATATTACTGTTACTTTAGGATCAACAAATGCGGAATGCATATGACGAAGTTAAATCCCATTTTGCTTGTTGTTCGACGAATTCCATTTGAGGAAAGATCGCGTAATCCTTTGAGTGGAAGGTGGAACTGAGCGCAACAACATTATTCGTAGAAACAGGAATTATTATTCCGTATTTCGTATAAAATTGGCAGACTAACTTTAGCTGTGTTTATTCATATTATGACAAAATAATGAGTTTGTGCCAGCAAAATAAGAAAAAAAGTAGAGTGAAATACTTGGTAAGAAATACTTAAGTGAATGAGCAAGTCAAATGAAATAAGTTGGTGCTTAATCCACCTAATTATGTTTTAAACCAAAGCGATTTAGTTGTGCGGGAAAAGCTTTGCCCTGATTGAGGTCCGACAGTATGACGATTAAATTTATTATGCTTACCATGCATGTTACTCTCCCTCATCGTGTTTTAAACCAAAAGGCCATTAAAAAAGTCTGTTACAAGAGACTCAGAATAAAAAAGGGTATTTTTCACGAGATTTTTTCTTCATTACAAGCAATATAGGTTGGTGATATTTTAAAAAGATAATGACTTAATTACCAACTCATAATTAAAACACAACCCCGCAATTAAATACTTTCACGCGAATAAATTACAATAAGTAGGTACGTGCTCTACAAACAAACAATGCAAATGTCACCAAATTTTGGAAAAGTTATTAAAGAGCAGGAAAATGTAAATTTTCTCAAATGAACGAATATATTCTTTCTTTTTTCTGTGCGAAAACATTATAGGTAAGTAGGTATTCAAAGTTACGTTTGTTGCATACACCTACTCACATTTTCTGCAAAGGAAAACCTACGTCTAATTATCTCGTATGTCCCACAAGGCCTTGTAAGCCCATCATCAATTTTCGGACCGTGCTCCATGTGGACGGGTTGTCACTTTGTCTTCAAAATAAACACAACTGTACCTAAATATTATAACTACTGCTCTCGCTATTTGTGTTGTCCGCTTTGAGCTACTGTGAAGTAGAGAAGCAATTTATAAGCCCGTGTTTGAATTGCAGTTTGAATAAAATGACGCAACAATTCACGTTTAAAAGTTTAAAATTGTCCACAGCTACCACTTTTTATGTTACTACCATACGCTACTGCCAGAAACCGGTACGGAACTCCACATAAGTATGCAAAACCATCATATCTAATTACTGCAATCTGATTGTTAATAGTTGCACACCCACGAAGTAGTGGAAGTGTGTGCCAAGATCCTGTATCAAGTGGAATTACAACGCTCTACGCTAGAGCAAATGTGGGGCTTCAGCGTGGAGGCCGAGCTCATCGAGAACGCGGAGCGGCAAGACGAGCTGTGCTGCTACGTGAGCCGAGTCGAGGACAAGAGCGTCGCTATGCAAAATGGTAATTTATCATCGTTCAACGTTACATTTCCATCTTTACCGCCTGCATTTCGCTGAAGTTTATAAGTAAAATACGTCATAATATTTCTAGTGATAAAAGTTCTATGAAATTTTTAGGTTGCATAATATATTTTCAGACAACGCCGCCGCTAGCTGCATTCCGCTACGTATACAATCTCAACGTTTTTGTTTTTACTAAATACACCTCAATATTTAAAATGAATTTACATAGTTATAAGCATATTAAATGGCGGCGTCCGCTGTCAACTTGCAGAAATGCGAAAGATCGGAATCATATGTAGCGGATATTGAATATTTCAATCGACGTCATGTACTAGAAACCCTGATGTGAAAAAAATAAGAACAATCATTCCGAGTACAGTCTTTTTCATTTTTCTGTCAGGTATAATCAAAGGCGACGAAATAATGGTAATCAACGGAGCGATCGTATCTGACCTAGATATGATGTACCTGGAGAGCGTCTTGCAAGAGGAACTGTCCCTCGTCATGATGATGAGGTATTTATACACGGTGACACTGTTTATTTTTAGCTTTGTAGCTTTCAGTATGTGCATAATCCCTTTCCTTTTTGCTCTATTTTCTACAGTAACACCAAAGTATAATTGTAACAAAGTGCCTCAATTTTATGAAAATATATCCACCATCAACAGAAACAGTTTGTGTTCATTAATCGAAGAGCTCGAGTACCAGGGCTCGTTAAAATAGAATAATTCATAGCAGATAGCAGCAAGAATATTTCTTATAAAAAAGGTCGAACAGCGTTCCCATTTAGCGAGGTTCGAAGTACCACTGACAAACAGGAAAGCGGGCGCCTAGCACCTAATAAAACGGAAGTTAAAGAGCGCGCAGCCGGGGCAGGGTGGAAGGCCTGTTCATCGGCATTTCCCGCCCTCATACACCTGACCTTTCGCGGCCGCGACAAGTTTACTGAAGCGCTCGCTGCGACCTACATAGTCGGCCGCCTGCAGCCCTGCGCCGGCCTCCACCTGGCTCAGCTCTCCGCCGCCTCGTCACCGCGTCACCGCGCCGCCGTACCGCAACTATTGTGAACGACCGCAATTGAGCCTCTCGACGTTACCGCAGCCGCGCCGTGTGAAATAATGCTCCCCAACAAATGTCATCTCGAAACAAGCACTCGCGACACGATATTATTATTGTTGTGAGTTGTTTCATCTCCCCGTTCATATAAAGCCTTTCCGGCTTTAAGGCGCTCGCTTTTATTGTCTTGTTAAACCTGGTGAAGTTTATGCGAATAATTATAGCATTACGTAACTTACATTAAACACCTAGGTTAGCGTGTACGAAATGAGCCCATTGTGAAACATTTCTAATAGTGCAAAGATAAAACGTTGAACGATTTTCAAAATACACGTCACCAAACGTACTCGTATTTGTATTTCCTAGAAATGTGATACCAGCACAAAAGGCTGTTCTCGATCCCGTTTTCATTTGATAGTTGCGATGCCGTTGCCTTGATAATTGTCGAGCTTTTCATGTTTCTGTCAGAAAAATAAATCGTTTTCGTTTCATTTTGATGATCGCGACGCTGGAAACGAGTGATTCGTACTTTGATATTATCTTTTGTGCCAGCGTTCCTTCCTTTTCAAGTATCGAGGCGCTCATATAAAATCTAGAGTAAACGCATCACGCGTTGTTTCTGTAAATCGAGTAATCCGTTTTATTGTTCGGAAGAAGATTGTTATTTAGATAGCGGTTTGAGCAGCGATTTATACGCAGGTCGTCTCGCACGGAGCCGCCGGAGCTGACGGGCGTGATGCGCGCGGCCACGGACGACATCATCGATTCGCTGGTGTGCCCGCCGCCGCCCAGCGAACCGCCAGTCATCTCTGACGACATGATATCCGGCCTCATCGTGCCCGCGCCTGCCTGGAGTGAGTATTCAATTACATACCTCCCCATCTATTTTCAAACTGCCAAAGCTTCCTTATGCCTTTGTATGTTCCCACAGATCGTCAATCTTCAGTTTTTTCACTTTTTAAACGATTCTTTTAATTTCAATCTCCCATATAATTATATCCTCGATATACGAATGATTCATAGAAGATGATTCGGTAAAACATTCAACTAAATTGTATACAAGGAGGTTCATGATATCGTATATTTATGAACAGTCCTTATGTTTCATGCGATCCGCAGCCTATTTTTCACTTTCGATGACGACGCAGATTGCTTTGCGAAACGTTTTTAGCTTACGTCCTGTATGGGTCGCTATTGAAAAGTAACCGCAACGTCATGATGATAATTTGAGCAATGCAGTATTTAACCTTTTGAAAGGTATATAGGTACCTTAACTTAACAACAGGAGTTCTGGTTCATGAAACATTCACATTTACTACATTTACAGCTTCAATTATTTAATAAAATAAACGCACCGCTCCATCTATCGTTTATGTGTGTGGAAGATTGGGTTTCCCAATTAACATATAAGGAATAAATTTACATGACTACTTATTATTTATTTGTTGTGCCATAGCGCCTAACAAGCAACTCTTCAATATTTCCTTTTACGTAATACTTGGCATCGTCTCGGAAAAACCCTGAATCTTCATTTTCGAATTGTGGCTATCAGCCAGTAATGCTTTGTGCTTAACAACTACCTACTATCGCACGATGCGGATTATTTATCGATCATCGTTATAACTCTGGGTTTCCTCTTATTGTCGTTATAGGTACCTATGCTAGTTACGCGAAGGCATTGTTTACCGTATACACAGTCATCAGATGCTCTGAAAGCCACAATCAGAATGCGATACGATAGCGATGTAGATGGAGCAAATAAACCTCTACAAGCCTTGGTAAACGGAAGATATGCCAGTACGCTTATTGAACATTTCGCTCGCTCGTCATGATTGTGTGTTATTAACTTTGTAACAATAGAACGTTTATATAAATATAACGTCTTCCGCTCGTGTTCACAATAACTAGCATATACACAAATAACTAATGGCGTCCGAATGTTATGTAGTTATCCTACATAATTATTAATAATATTAAATAGTCGTAAAGCTTGACCTATTTTACCCAGGACGACCATTTTTAATCCCCGAAAAGGCAGTTAAAATCTGTTTGGGTCATATTTAAATTTAATTCATTCCGAGAAAGTCAGTCTGGTTTTCCTTATGAAAGAAGTAAATTAAGAATTATTATTTCCTTACGAATTTTTCTCCACCCCTTTTTCATCGTTGTTTCTGGCTGGAGGCGTTTATGTCGTGGTTGGTCATTATTTAAAGTTACCGATCCGAAATAGCTGCCCTCTGTAAAGGTTTGCAGTAATTTATTTCACGGCTCGTGCCCCAGCCGCACAAGAGGCAATTATGACGACATATTGAGTCGACGTGTACTCGTTGTTTGTTTTATGACGGCTATATAGGAGTATCGGAGTGAGGCTTGATGCGGCCCGACTACGAATCGCGGGTGGTCGTAACAATAGGAGGCTTTCACTATCGCAAACACATTATTTATTACGACATTCCCAACTAATGAAACTGCTCTTAATGGAAATGTGATCAGAAAAATGCTTTACTATATAAGTGGATTAAGGAAAATTCACGACATTAATTAAACAGTTACACTATCTACCTACTAAATACTTATTACTTAAATACTTACCCCAGAAGTGTTGAAATGTCACTATTAATCATATCCGTAACTTCAACTTAATCCCATAGCTGAGCTATAATATATTCTCAGATTACAACTTCTGTCTTACTTTTAAACACTTCGAGATGTTCATTAAATCTACAATGACAGATAAAAATAGCAGCCTTCTGTGTTGTGCTAATTCTGCAACAAAAATACCGGTTCTCTAAATAAAGGCCACGACCTCGCCTAGGGCTATTTGCTTGTGCCCGATGTTGACTTACCGCGGCCAAAAACTCATTGTGTGACTTCTTGTCATAAAGCGGCCTTTACATGAAACTTTCATCACGAACAGTGTAATTTCCTCTCATGTTATTGAAATCTGAGCATCTCTTTTCAAACCAGTTTTATTGAACATTTTGATTTCACATTTCTTAATCTTTTCGTATTAAAAGAGGACTTGTGGAGAGATCGTTAGTATTATATTGACTAACATACATATAATGCTGTGTGAGTATGTGTGTCAAAGGACATATTTTTACAGCTTAGATCTATATCGGGTGAGTGCAAATATCAAAGAGATAAGG
This sequence comes from Melanchra persicariae, assembly GCA_947386135.1. Classification (NCBI taxonomy): domain Eukaryota; kingdom Metazoa; phylum Arthropoda; class Insecta; order Lepidoptera; family Noctuidae; genus Melanchra; species Melanchra persicariae. Next base: position 11,135,724 of record OX376650.1, on the reverse strand, counting down.
GATATGATTTAATATAGCAGCGTTTATACGTAAAAGGGAAAGTAAAGTGAGGGCAGGCCTATATACAAAAGAAGCCATTCAATTTTGATTTCGCGAAAGCTCTTACTCGTACAAACGTTAAAATTTCGGTTTAGAGAATATAATAAAACTCCGTCGGAGCGTCTCTATAATAAAGTCTTCCGTATTTATCATGCCGAAGTAATGCTACCTACATTGTATACCTGATGTTATCCATCTACTTGAATGATGGATATTTATAAAACTTTTGCAATTTCTTCGTTTGTTGTATAGATACTTCTGCAAACCGTGATTTACATACCTTGAACAATGAGTTACGCGGAATAAGAACGTCTTTTCTGTTTAATCTACGATTACCGGATACTACATAATAAGCTGAGATTAAATAGTTCTAATATAGTCATTACGCTGATAAGTAAATACTAGGGTTTGATATAGTAAAAATATTATTGTCATTTTAAACAAACTTTAATTTTTACGTTCCCAGGTCCGATTATTGCAAGTTAACGTGTGATCCGCATTTATAATGTATTTACGATTGAATGCGGCACAGGTAAGGAGCTGTACAGCCCGGACACGGACGCCCACGGTGGCGACTCCGTCAACACCGGCCCGCCCAAAGTCAGCTCCCGAACTAACTCGTTCGAGATCGAAAATCTGCTAAAGGTATTTTACAAAATAACAAAAAATTACATTACTACGCTCGTCACATGCACGCCTCTGCGACTTAATCCCCGATTCAATTATCTAGCTCTTCGAGAATATTCCCGTTTTATTTCGTTAGCGTACCCGCATGGTAATGTCTCTCTCGAAAATAATAATCGTCTCTAGAGATTCAGCCAGCGTCCCCTATTATATCCCTTCCTCTACCTTTACGAATTATATCTATTGATTTTATCATTGCCGAAATTGTCTCTTTGTTTAGTATAATAATCTTTCAAGTCCATTTACTTAGATATGAGTATTTGATTAATTTATTGTCTCTTTGGATTTCGTGTCTCTCATTTTCTGTAATCATCAGGAGTACTAGGTTACACAAAACTTATGAAGTACTATACTTGTTCGTACATGGCCACAAAGACGTTAATGACGTCAGTAGCACAAACATTTTGAAGAGACTAAAAAAACATAACTGTTTGAGTGTCTAGTGTAATGTTACACAAGTGCTACGTAATAATCGTAATGGCAAAGTGTTTTAGCCTTAACAGAAGTAATAAAAATGTAATATTGACTCACATTGTTTTTAAACATTTTTTTTTTAATTATTATTAAATTACCTTCTTATGGCGAGTTTTTTGATCACTACTCATTGGTTAAAAATGTTATGCACCTAAATTTCGTTAATGTGCGTTTTTCGATCAATATTTAACTTGACTAATGGTAAAAAAAAATACTATTAGTTAATAACAATTGGTCGTAAACCAAAAAAGAAACCAAATATAGGAGGCCAAAATTGTTAAGCAATGGTTAACTACGGGTCAAAAAACTCGCTCTTAGAAGTTTAGATATTAGTCTAAATACAAGGTTAGATTATATCATATGTATAATAATATTTAGTGTCCGTCCTTTCGATGAACACTAGGATATGGGGGAAAAAGTATCACGGCTCAGATAATGTGTGGTGCTACAGAGCGCGGAGCAGGTGACGGGCTGGTGCCGCTCGCCAGCAGAGACCCGGCGCGGCAGCCCCACCGGCAGCGTCGCCAGCGCCGCGGCCGGCACGCCCTCGCGGCACCTCTCCGACGCCGACAAGCTGCGCAAGGTGCTGCTCGAACTCGTCGACACTGAGCGAGCCTATGTCAAGGTACAGTACCACACATATACATACATATACATACATATTTGTTTAAGTTAGGAGTGAATGAGTTTCTTGTGTGTAAGCGTGCAGGTGAAAAAACGGTCAACGACAACGTCCTATGTTTGTTTTAGCAATATTGTCTCACTGCTGGGCAAAGGTCTCCTCAAGTCCTTCCAGGGACTCTTCGCGCCGTCTTAAAAAAACATCTCTTTTTCTTTGTATCAATCTGTGTTGTCCCACAACTGGGCAAAGGCCTCCCCCACGCTCTTCTTCTCCTGCCGTCGTTCGCCTTCTTCAGTTAATCTCCTATTAACAAACAAATGCATTTTCTAGACCTCCCGTTTTATACTACTACAAACAAGCCTATCAATAAAAAACTCGCACATTTTCCATGGCAACGACGATAGTACGTCACCTCCTACACTCATACTAGGTACGACACTCACACTACCACTTGCACTGCCAATATTAATGTTAATTGGAACGCTGCACAACATCCAATCGAATCCTAAGCATATTTACAAATGAAATTGAACAGTTAAGGCAAATCATCTTCAATAATATTCATCAATCTGAAGTTGTATAGAGTATACCTACTTTGTAGTACAATTACGATAATAATATACTTACAAAATTATTATCTAAGTAGGTAGCTTACCTATTTTTCACAGTGTTCCTTTCAGTATTTCAGCTTCTACAATCTTGGTAATAATCAGGTGAATAACGTCAACCTTGTAACGTTTACATGTGTATCCTCAGATTATAATTCAAGCTAACTGCACTAACTCCACAACTAGTTATCCTTATAATATCTACGAACTAACAACTTCGAGACACATTCGCGAGTAGTTAGTTACTCGTAGTTCATTCGGAACTCATAAACTGAAATAACTTCAGTTGCGAGTAGGCTGCTTCCTAACTTAATAAACGGCTGTTACGATTCCTGAATCATATTTCTGCCGCTCGATTCAATCTTCGGATTCAAATCGAATAAAAGACAAAGCAATAGTAAAAAGTCATCTTCCCTCATATTAATATTCATAACGGACCAAAAGTTTTGATGGTTTTAGAAAACGTATTTAAAACTTGGTAATCCTGGTAGCACCTGCTAAGCAATATTTAACTACCTGTTCACGATTAAAAAGTAACTTTTAAAATAAATCCTAAATGGGGTTAATCTAAAATTTAGAGCTACATTGCGGTTCATAAAAACTTTTAACCGCAACCAAGGTGCTTATAAAAATAACGGATGGAGCAAATGAAGTAAGGTTATTAAGCCTCAAAATTAATTTTTATTTCTTGATTAATAAAAAATGTTGTAATCATTTTACGAGTACTTGGTAAAGTCTCTCTTATCTCAGCTTAAGAAAAGAGTTGGTGCGTGTCGTCTTCTTTTCGTGAAAAAAAGAAACGTTTGTTTTGAACGACATAAATATTTTAAAAACATAATGATATAATAATGAAAAAGATACAAAGATGATGATACCTCAGAATAAACTTAGGATCTTCAATTTCATAGTAGTAAACTATCACAGGAAAGTCTTTAAGAAGTTTCAGGTATCAAGCAAGCTCTCGTTTCTCGATAAAATACATGGTAATCCTGGACAGCATACAATAATACCACCGCAACTACGCGTAGTTACGTAGCTACGTAGTCCACTGCGGGTATTTAGGCTTCATACTAATGGCTCTATGATACAGGGCTCTTCAATATCAAAGCACTAATTATTATAGGAAACCCTTTATGCAGTATTAAGTCTCAAGCAAGGTCTCTGTACACGAGAAAATACATGGAAACACTGGATAGTAAACTGATCCAAGTTAAAACGTATCAATAGGGACACAACACAATCTCGATGTAATACTCGCTTGAATCGAGTTTGAAAGAAAAGTTTAAATGTTAATAAAGACACGCGTAGAATGTAACACGGAGCTTTGTTACTTCCAGCACCTGAACAACTTACTGGAAAACTACCTGGAACCCCTCAAGAAGGAAACTTTTTTATCAAACGCCGAGATCAACGCTTTGTTCGGCAATATACAGGAGATAGTGACTTTCCAAAGACAATTCCTGCAAAACTTAGAGGAAGCGCTTGAGGCTGAACCTAACTTCCATCACTTTGAATTCTCAAACCAGTTTAAGGTACACAATAACCATTTCTTCGTAATATTAACTTGTAATTCTTTCAGTATTCTGTAGCGCCTATATTTGTTGCAGAATGTGCTCTTCTCAGTTGGAAATGCTTTCCTATACTACGTAAACCATTTCAAATTATACAGTTCTTTCTGCGCCAGTCACAGTAAGGCCCAGAAAGTTCTACACCCGAGTAAGTATACAGACATACTCGTATCTTCAGCACGTATTCGTATAATTTCGAATATTTGTTTCGTAATTTTGTGTATGTGATTAATAATTTGTTTCGCTGTCGTATTATAGATGAAGGTAATCAAGCTTTACAAGAGTTTCTTGCGGCCCGAAATCCAAAACAGCAGCATTCATCAACGTTGGAGTCGTACTTAATAAAACCCATTCAGCGGATATTAAAATATCCGCTGTTACTTCAACAATTGAGAAATTTGACTGATGTAAATTCGGAGGAGCATCTCCATTTAGTGGGTAAGGGACTTGACATTTAGATTTATTATGTATTGTAAATTGGTTTCGGATACGAAATTATGTCTTGATTATTTTTAATAATTTCAGAGGCTCTGAAAGGCATGGAGAAAGTTGCAGAGCACATCAATGAAATGCAACGAATACATGAAGAATATGGTGCTATATTTGATCACTTGTTTAGACAACATCAAAAGTCTTGCAAGCAACCTATAGATCTAAGTCCTGGTTTGTATCTTAGACGAAATCATAATCGAATAAATGTAAAATAAATAATAATTATAATTATAAGTACTTGGATGTTTGCTAAACTAATCCAAACCAATTTTTTTTCAGGCGATTTGTTATACTACGGTGGAGTAGAATGGTTAAATATTTCAGACTTTTTAGGTAAAATTAAAAAGGGATTGGAATTGCACGCAATGTGCTTTGTATTTAAATCGGCTGTTGTCTTCCTCTGTAAAGAAAGACTGAGGCAGAAGAAGAAACTTATGGTATGTTGTCTGATCTTAACTCAATCAAACTGTGCCACAGTCACCTTTTTACTCCAAAATACTAACCATTAAAACCTTTTTAGGGTGTATCATCTAAGAATAGTTCCAACGAAGTTGAAATCATTAGATACCAGGTACTGATACCGGTAACCGAAGTGCAAGTTCGGGCTTCCTCAGCCAAAGACATGGACAGTCACTTCCTCTGGGAACTCATACATTTGCGGAGCCAACTGCAGCGCCGCTCCGAGAAAGTTTACGTACTGTCTAACAGGTGCGAGTTTGAAACTATGATTGATTCGATTACCATTCCAGTCGAACTTTAGTTTCGAAACTATTTAAATGTTAATGATAGATTGAGGCGTCGTGTTGTATAATCAATTTGAGTTAAAGCTGTTTTGGCACGTGTTTTTAAAGTTCAAGCTATATTATTATACTCCTTTAGAGTTGACCTTCTCAGTGATGATCAAAATGGTACTGAAGTAAAGAAAGTTATAAAAGCTGATCACCTTAAACTGAGTTAACCTTACTAATAAACACGAATTGTAAAACTTTACCATCTCAATTTAGCTTATCTTTAATGCCGCATATTCCAATTTGACTTAGAAAAAGGTAAGTGGGATTCAGAAAAATTGACTTCAAAACATACCTTTTCCTATAAAAAGTCTAACAGTTTTATTAGAATCCCAAGACTTTTCCAATTCGTGTTGACTAAGGAAAATACTCAAAGCTATCAGGAACCAAAGCATTCTTCCCGTACTTACTACTGGTTCTCTCCCCCTAGCACGGCTGACTTCCGCAACGCGTTCCTGAAGACGATTCGCCAGATCATCCGCGAGTCAGTGCGCAACATGTCGCTGCCGACAACACGCCCCGCGCCCGCGCCCCCGCGCGCCCCGCACACACTTGAGCGTGAAAGACCCAAACACCAGGTAACTTTAAACTTTTTTTGGATTTATTTAACATTTCCGAAGGTTTAATTGAGTCAACAGGCATGCGTGCTCTATCGTCGACCACATCATCGCTTACCATCAGGTGAGATTGTAGTGAAACGCGAGCCTATGAATAATAAAAAAAAAAACAAATCTTTCATACACATCCACGCATGTCAACTTATATCATAGGCTTCACTTCTTCAAAGTTCGTCAAGTTTTAGAAAACTGATACTCATACCAATCTATAAAAGCGTCAGAGTCGAAGCTCTACAATACCGAACTTTTTCTAATACTCATGCGCTATATTCACGGTTGGGCTCGAGAATTTCAACATTAGTTTTGAACGTCATCTAATCATCCGACAGATGACCTACCTGACAGTTCACCTTTTCTTTGGATGCTAATGTTTCAGTCCTAAAAATACGTAATGTTTGCACAGGTGCAAGTGATGCAAGGATCGCAAACCCTCGGAAAAACTAAGAAGCCTAAAATCACTGGACAACGACTATCAGCTGGAAATATTGAGGTACGTAACTTCAATGATGTCACTTATCGATCCGAAAATTTATGACTACTTATTAACACAGATTCAAGCGTACTTCACTCGTAGTTGAACTGTCAGTAGCAACACAAAATGTGAAACTCATTTAGATTCCTATTCTCCTTGCAGGTGGGTGACCTGTCTCGCGAGAACTCGCAGGATGCTGAGGAGCCACCGCCGGAGCCTCCGCCCGAAGAGCCCACATTCAGGCACCGTAGCAAGACGCTCGGCGATGCTACCGGTTAGTACTGTTACTTTTTATCACCTTTCAGCACTTTTCAGCTTATTAAAATTGTGTTGTGTTAACCTATTTTGAAAAATCGGATAACAATTACGCAGTCACTTGGCAAATCTTTTTGGCCACATCGTAATAGCTTGTAGCCTAGCTGGTATAAATATGTGTCAAATTAATTCTGTTAACTACTTTCAAAGAAATGTATAGTATAGTATTATTTTCTTGAAAAACAATTAAGTTCGTCATTTAGATTACCAAAATATATTGGAGATGCATTTGTGCTTTTGTCGCGTAAACAAAAAATTAAGACAATAACAGTGCCTTGAAATTTGGTGTGCCACCAAACCCTCACTCCTGAACTTTGATGCGCTTTGTCTTTGTCAATGTTATTGATTTAAAAAAGAAATTAATGAAAATAAAAAAGCTCTCTCGTTGAACCTGTTACACTTAATTCTCTTGAATAAAATGTAATATTTAACATTAATGAATGTAAAATATTATATTTGATTCTTACCTAGAGCTTACGTCACTAACCAGGATTTACAATTCAAACCTATTTTATAAAATGGCTTGCTCTAACAAAAGCATGTCTGCCACTAACCCGCTCGCTCCACTAACAGAGACAGTCGCGAAGCGCGCGCCGCCGCCGCCGCCCGAGCGCGACATGACGGACAAGTGCGACCCGGGCTGCAAGTCCGAGGGCGAGGACGAGCAGCCGCCGCCGCCCGCCAGGCGCGGCCTCGGCAGGACGCCCAACCATCTCACGCTCAGGTACTTATACACATGGCCTATAAACTATCATTCGTCATTGAAGACTTATAGAGGATCCTCCGACCAGACCCGGGTGTTGTGTCTGGTGGGCAACTGCTCAATGGTTGATAATTGAGGTGGCATCATGTCAAGACGTGCTACCGGTTTCATTTGATGATCCACTCATCCATACTCTATGAAGTGAGAGTACCTACTACATATTGTGTTTGTGTTTGTTCACAGCACGACGTCGACGCTGAGCGCCGGCAGCACGGGCAGCCAGGCCCGGCTCATTCAGTCCTCACATCAACCCACTCAGTACCAACCCACCATGGTCAAGGAACTAGGTAAGCAAGAATCGCAGTCTCTCAAATCTTCTCCAGAACGAAAAAGTACCACCGTACCCGAGAAAAGGATCAAAGTTATACGATCATGCAGCGGCAGTAGCATCAATAGAGATAGATCTCCCAATCGCTCTGTAGACCGCGCGTCACCAGATCGGGATCGTGTAACAAAAGTCATCGTTTGCAAGTCTCCAAATAAATCGAGCCTGAAGCAAACCAAATCTTTGCATCGATCGCCCAGAGGAAGCTTCGACCAATCAAAATCTCCGCGAGGGTCAATCGACAAGTCGCGATCTCCACAGCAGAGCTTTGATGGATCTCGATCACCGCGGGGTAGCATCATGAAATCACGTGAAAATAGCGTCGACCGTTCACGGTCGCCAAAACCTGCACCAAAGAAAGGAATAATGCGAACCCCGCAGGCCAGTTTCGATAAATCGCCTTGCAAATCCCCGAACTTAAGCCGCAGATCTTCTAAATCCGGTGGAGAGAAATTAGCGCGTCTTGGGACAAATTCCCTAGATAGAATGACTCACTATTCTCAACTTGCCAAGGCAGAAGATAAAGCGATTAAAATGGGTATTGTGGTCTCGAAATCAACAGAATCGATTGCCAAGGCCATTGAGCACCCGACTTGTGTTCAATGTTACCTCTCTGGGAAAAAGCAGAGTAAAACCTCCTAGCATAAAGGGAAGGGCAAGTCGCCCAAGTCTCGAAGGAAGTCAATGACTGCTCAGTCGATTCTAACATCGACAGACCGAAGCAGCATCGACACCCTGGACGACATGCCCCAGGAGCGAGCGCGCTGCACGGCCACTCGCCACTACGACAGGAATGACTTTGATCAAATACATGTTTAAGCTTATTCCACATGCTCCAAATAACACCAGGAAAATGTCATCCTCAAATTATACGATTGTTCTGAAAGTTTTCAATAAAAACTCCATTTAGTAACATAACCTTATATCAGGTTATTCGGTAACACTGCAATTTACTTTCAAGAAGTGGACTTCCATTGAATGCTTTCAGAAATCAAGCATAATATAATGACAAATATATACACCACTTTACAAGACTGTTCTACCGATTTGTGACTATCAAACTACGAAAACTTTAATTCAATTGTACCCTTATAAGGCAACAATCACACTCTCGAGCCCGAAGACAAAATTTAATCAATTAGACGTTCAAATAAATAATGTATACGTGAAAATTTTAAAATCATCGTAAATTCAATGTCACAGTTGTAGGAAACTGTTCTAGACACCTAGAGTAATCCACGACTCTCAACGTAGAAATAAATGTACCTCCTTAATAAAAGTAGACACAATAATATAATTACAACCGTATATTATAGCATATAAAAGTTAATCGAATCCTAATTCTAGATAAATCCAAGTGCTAAGTGTTACATAATAATGGCTGTGGTATCGTACTGATGTTAATCCTTTTATCACCTTCGTCATAGTATTCTTCCTGTTAATTTATACTGTTATTATACATCCCGATAGATTTAATGTATTATTGTGTAGATGGCCATGGATTTGTATCGTTAATTAAGTCTTCCAATTCTAAGTATGTATAAGTGATGATATTAATTTATTTTATCTCTCGCATCTCTTCAGTACCTGCTCAATTTAGTATTAAACTTATCAATTTATTAACTCTATTCCGTAAATATTTTACAATCCAAACAATATTTACATACCATTGTACACGTAATAATTATTAATATTATTATGGGATAATTATTTCGTTGGCGAATATATTTACATAAATTATACATACAATATAGATAGGTTATTTCCAAATATTTGCACTATACATTTAAAAATATTATTGTGGTCAACTTTCAAAGCTTCATAGCATTATAGGCTGGTTGTGCATTGTACTATCGAGGCCAAATAAACTTAGCTACAATTATTGTTCATCTTACTTTTGAAAAACTGAACTACTTTTATGGATACATTTCACAACTGAGTGATGGAACCTAATATTCTGCAATTGTTCAAGTAGCCAAAAGGTGTTTCAGGTTTTTATGCGCATAGTGAATTATTGTAAACCGTTATATTTAAAGTATTCGTCAGACTACATAATATAATATACATTAATAAACGATATTCACATATGGTAAAATCTAATACTATAACATTTACTAATAAATAGGTTAGCTGTGTATCCAAATTATAATCTAACAAAAGCAATGTAGGCGACTACACTCTCTTTGTTCACGTAGTGCTTTACCTAACCTCTGTAGCTGTGCACAGATTCTCTGTCAAATTAGATGATGCACCCACGAGCAGAAATGAATGTCATCGTTTATAAGTAATCAATAGTGAGTAAAGTAAATATATCCAATGCATAAATAATGGATCAGTGCACCGTAGATTCTATCGTCACTGTGTATCTAGGCTACCGCTTAAGTAAAGTACGAGTAAGTAGATGTTCTTTCTAAAATAGTGGACGCCGCCATAGCTTTGCAAGCCCTCTTAAACCGCTTGAATGTTCGATGACACGCGACCACGCGACCACGTGAACGCGCGAGCGCGCGGCGCGCCCCCGCCCCCCCACCACACTCATCAAACATTCAACTCTTTGCTCGCGCGCGCGACTTCCCGGCGATCGGTCCCACCATCCGTCCAAATTCCGTTGGCGCCCCGCGCCCTCTGCCGAGAGATGATGTAAGCCTAGCTCATACGGCACTTATTTCCTTGATATTGCATACGTGGATGCCACAGTACAGTAAAGCATAAAAAACATTATGGTTCCGACGGAGATGATTTTAAAATTTTTCATAAATAATTTATTTAATATCGGGAATTTCTTGTACTCAACAATACATTACACATTTTGTGAGACGGTGACAAGCAGAAAACTATGATATATTTTTTAATATTCATTGAGGGTACAACGACAGAAGTCGTTACTGTACTTTGGCATCCGCATTCAATTATCTTTGGAAAAAGTGAGGTGTGACGTGGGCTTTATAAAGAGTTCGGTGTTTGGTGTGTTGTAGGATCGCCCGTGTGGAAACCGCGCGACATGACGAGCTCGGCGGGTGGGGGCGGGGGCGCGGGCGCGGGGGGCGCGGGCGCAGGCGGCGCGGCGCCCACCACGCTGCCGCGCTCCACGCGCGCGGCGCCGCGCCCGCACCACCTGTCGGCCAGCCGCAAGTCGCTGGCGCCCGACCACCGCCACTAGCCGCCGCGCCAGTGCGCCAGTGCGCCACTCGCCTCTCCCGACCCTCCGGCTGTCCGGACGCAGAGCCCGAGTTTTGTTACCCGCCGCCTACCACCCCGCAATAGTCTAATCACTTGACCGTGCGATGTTAGTGTACCTCTTCTTGGAATTCCTTCAAGTTTCCCTCAGTTTTGTATTAGTTTGCCTAAAATTTCCCCTATGCTTACATTTTTAAGCTCAAATATTACCTAACCTATGTTTAAATCAGTCGGCCGTTTATTAAGTTGTTCATTTATTGAGCTCAAAGTATTTTTGTGTTAGGTGCATATTCCTGTGCCCGTAACGAATAAGACTGCGTGCGGCTCTTTTGTGAGGTATAGTGTACCTACCTAATTATATTAAAAATAATTTGACAATACCCTCGTTAATACAACTCATAATTTCGTGAGATCCCTCATTTTTTGTAAAAAAAAAATCGCATTATGTTAGGATGAAAACCAGACACTGTCTAAAAATTGAAAATGACCTGAAGATTCTACCAGGTATTGACATGATCTGCCCTGAAGATTCATTTGTAATTGATAGGACATAAATATATCGCAACGCATTTGTTACGAGGTTTGAAATTTAAATGAACATGTTGACTCAAAACGCGCTGCAATACAATGCCGCATCCTGTTATTGACTTCCACGTCGAATATTATTTGTTGTTTCAGTATATGTATCCACTGGGTAAGAAAAATAAACCTCATATTAATAGAAAATAAGTTTTATTTAAAATTTACCCACATGACACTTTTATTTAGGTAGGTCTATTTTATAACTACAAATAAATGACAATATCAATAGAAAGTCGAGAAAATTATTGAGTCACATTACATAATTAGTTTCAGTGATAAATTGCCAAAGGACATGTTACTTCTTCATGGAAACTGATTGTAACCTTCGCGTAGAACATAAACTCGTAATAGCGCCCACACCATGACACCGTAAACTTTCCACTGAAGGTAGTTAGCATGCCACCCTCTACAGAGATTGTATATCCTCGCGAATACTTTCTACTTTAGCTTTATTTAAGGCATTCCTTTAACACTTGTTTAAGCATACAAATATCGTATAGATTCGTTTTATACGGACTGCTCTGTGCCAAATTAGGTACTCTCTACACCTCCTTGTGCTTGAATAGTTATCGTGAAGATATTCCTGAATAAATAAATATAACGTGAGAGTAGTTAGCTGTAATGTATTTGCGTTTCATTTTCGTCACATTGGCAACTCACTACCCTATAGTTCAAAATGCACTAACCCAAATGGAAATATACACTAGGTAGTTTTGATAATAATTTCTCTTCGTGATCAAATTCGAAAGTTCTATCATAGGCTAGGTGAATGATATAACATGTATCCACAAATTGAGTTTTAATATAATTGAATGTATTATAATAATTATCATATGTATGATTGTTTATTTGCTGTAATATATTGTAAATGTGTTGACTGCAGTCGCGGAAAACTGTAAACTGGATGGACGAATTACTTTGAACCCGTGATATGCGGTCTCACCGCTACGACGTAGTGTTCGTTCAATAATATATTATTATCGGAACTTGGACTCATGTGGATAGCAGTTTCAAACTCCTTGTAAATGTATGAATAATTACTGATCTATAATTGTAGATAAGAGGAAACATTACTTAGAAAATTCCGACTTGTAATAATATATTATGAAAATGGTGACGATATCTCGATGTAGAAGTCGAGCGTCTCGTGGCACTTCGGTAGTTTTTCATGTCGAAACATATCATCGGCGGTGGAGGTATCTCGTTCAGCTTATAAGTTTTCTCGTGATCCAGTAACTGTTTATTTTGTTAAGTATTTTGCAGTTACCAGGAGTATGTATACACTGTATGCACTATGATGTTAAGATAATACCTGTGTAATATGTATGTATATTATTGTGACCACATTATATTTTGAACTTTAAATATTGTTTAAGTGTTTGTTTTGTGACTTATTGAAATAAAACCGTTTATTAATATACATATGTTAAAATATTCGAATTTAATAATTACGAACTTATACAATCAATTTATAGATTATTATTATACTAAGAAAATTATAATTAATAAAATGAATAAACAAATATGAGTGAAAATTAAATGAAGAATGAACTCATTAATTGCGATTGTATTTCATACTTCAATGACATTTGAAAGTAAAGTAGGAAAATGAATGAATATTTAGAAAGACTTATTGAAGTAAAATACGAAAGTAACTAATGTTATAATAAGTATTAAACTTTTATAATTTGGTGTTGATATGATTTGCTAATTCTGTTGTTTTGTCATTACTTTCTGTCAGTGTATTATCGAGAATAATCTCACTCGTATGCAATGTAAAGTATGTATTAACGTTGTCAAACTACTTTGCAGATTTTAAATACAGATCTTCGCATCTCAACGAGTCACTTTCATACAGTGTTAACTATGATTTCCCTTTACAAGTATTATCGGAATGTATTCCTAACTAATCATAACTTCTTCCATTCTGAGTTAATAATAAACGAAACATTTATTTTGTAGTCACTACATTTTCTTTATCTCTTGAACTGAATCTATTGACTTATTCCGTCACATTTTTAGTTAACCATTTTGTTCGATCGTCTAAATTTAAAGTGCCTTCACATGTTTAAAAAACGTGCACGTATGTGTTTTAAGTTCCATGATGAAAATAATAAAGTCTTTGAAGTAGTTTGTCAATGCCTGCTAAATGGGAAATATTAATTCTAGTATCCTTTAGTGGCTTCCAAAACAACTAGTCTAATTTACAATTTTAATGATGTATTTATTGTTTGATAAGTATTTGATATGTTAAATTTTGTGACACGTATGGAAATTACTTTTTATTGCTTATGAATAAACATAAAATATGATAATATCTTTTCATTTATTTATTTCCCCTGAAGTATTTTCTCAGTTTCCATCCCTTGTGCATCCATTCGGCGGACTCCTTTGTCTACTTGCCTAGAAAATAACCATTTACTTATGAGCGAGGCGATTGAGGTTTTATTTAAATATTAATAAAACGCATGCATGTAATCGGTACAATGTGTTTATTAAATCGTACATCGACGTTCATAAATCAAACATTTCAGTGTTTCCGGATTCAAAACCTTACAATTTGCTAATAAAACAGATTTTCTAAATTGATATGAGTGAAACATTCAAAATATAATTAATTAAGTATTTACAAGGTTAATCATAATTATAACTAGATAGGTACATAATATTTTTTTCATTATATATTTTTGTTCAGTAATTTTAACTGCCTCAACAAATTTCCATAAAACTTACGCATCTAAATTTTGTTGGCCTTATACTTTTAACGAATCTTGAAGAAAACTTAAGGAACAATTCACTCATACCTGACCTCAACAATAGGTAAAAAACTATGGAGGCCTAATAACTACAATATTTTAAAACGAATTAAGTTCATTACACAGTCATGTTTATTATTTATGAATAAAGATTTTAGCTATTTGATTGTAAAAGTAAAGGAATTTTTTTTTGAAAAACTTCTACGTGAAAATGCTCTAGAATCTATTTGTGGCAAGTAGGTAAGATTAAAAAATATTATTTTTAGCAATGATTTAGTTCTGCATCCTAATTCCATAAATTAGTGCAATAACAAAACTAATAGATACACACTTACGGATAAAGGGGCAAATGATAAAGCTGATGAAAGATGAAGGATAAAGGGGCCAATGACAGCTGAATTGGGAATACTAAAACTGTAATAATGCACCTGAAACACATCAAGAAACGGTAGGTTCAAATGTAATAGTTTCAAGATTAGTGATACACAAAAACTTTCATGGGAGACAAAATTGTGATTTACTCACTCGGGAAGCTCTATTTGTGAACACCTATATAATGTATATCGTTTTAACTTTATATTACGATCTTTACATCTCTCTACATTAGAAATTATATTCCTTTCTAAAATTTAAACAATAACAATAGGACTATCTAAGGAGATGTATATATCATGAAATACATAATTTATGTGGCACTGGCTACATAATGTAGGTATTTTTTTTTTCATAGTCATGACGATCTCCGCGATGGGTGTATTTCTATGCTGGCCATTTTCTTTAAATGTAAGCCTTGCAGGAATATATTATGTATGAAAGTATAACGCACGTTCTAAAAAACGCTCGAAATCGGAAGAAATGGTGTACACCCTAATTACACAAGATCATACCTAAATAGATTGCACTATAAACAAATACAATCGGAATAAGATTATTAATTTTATCTTAGTAATAAACACTAGACGCTAAAATCATACCTCGTTTCGTTCTACTTGTTATAAATAACAAAAAAATTGATTACCAAACTTGTTATAAGTAATATAAGAATACTTTGCGATAAAATAAATTTAGTGCACACCACGATTATTTTAAATATTTAATAGATATTTATATTATTACATGTAAAGATAATCATTAAATAACTCTTATTAAGTTCATTACAATATCTATCAATTAATGAAATACTCGATTTAAAAGAAGTTTCATTACGCTATTATATTTTATTATGGTGTTTCATCAAATTATGCTAGAATAAAATTCATCCATCCTAATTTCATATCATATTAAATACGTAAGGCACTCCATTTAATTTTGCTGTTTTTTTTTATCGAAAAAGACCGAAAATACTGTCGCACAAGTTTTCTCTATAAAAATGAAGACCACTGGAAGTTACTGTTATCCATGCACCGCATATTATAAGATAATTTATTTAAATATTAAGCTCGAAACAAAGTAAGTAACATCAACTTTAGCTCTCGCTATCAATCAAACAGATCTATTAACAAAGTCGACAGGCGCCGTACGAACGTAGTCCTATGTCCTGTTACTTCAACAGCTGGATTCGTTGTGAACTTAAAATGAGTATGAATTTATGCAATAATTCGAAATATTTAGGTTTATCTACTCTTACAATAATTTAGTTTCCTCATAGAGGTTCACGAAATCTCTTCACCGATAAATAAAAGAAAACATCTGCAGGTGGATAATTTGATATCTGTAATAAATGACAAATTTTAACAAAAATACCAATTTTTAATTTCCAAGGACAAGATTTACATAGCAACCTAATTAAAACATATACATACAACAAACAACAACTCTATCACAGACACTAATCATTTACAAAACTCAATGTAATTATATACTCAGTTTTTATACAAGAAACACATTGGTTTCTGACACCAATCAACCACTTTATATTAATAAAAAATGAACAGATATTAGGTATGTTGAAACTTTAATTCAGGTAGGTACTCAGTAATCGATGACCATTAATGTTTAATCTATACGATGTATTTATTTCTGTCGTAGTTATGATTCTAAATGGGAAATTAAAATCACGACAATTACTTTACATCAACGTTGTTGGACCCCTAAATATTCAATTAAAAAGCCATTTTATTCATAAGTAATCTCTTTAAAATTTTTTATCAAATTTAACTACCTATTTATACCTACACACATGACTTGTTTCATTACTTCCTGAAAATTTTTGAATGTTTATATTTAGTCCGCGCGGCGTCTTAAAGCCCCTCAAAATATTTATAATATGAATATTTTATCAGTATTATTCAGTGCCTATAACAGAATTTAAAGGAAAACATGTTGAAATTGTTTCTACCTTAAATGGTATAAGTACGAGTATGTTTAATTTCAAAATGATAAAGGATAGCGGTAAGAAAGTTTTAAATATTGATTTAAGGGAACTGTTTGTTAGTATTGAAAGATCAAGATTTATTTATTTTATTTAGATTATGCTAATTACAAGCTACTAATTTGTCTTTATTGTTTTGTATAATTCATAAGTTATTGTTGTTATAATTTTCATTAAAATCCCAGAATATTCACAAAGTACTTCGTTGAGCTTATTGCGCATCGAGCGTGCACGCGACAGGGTCGTGTATATTTGTCTAAACGTTGGTCCCTATAATTGCTATTGTAATTTTATGTCGTACATAGCAACGCAGAACGGGGCGGACGACACCGCGCGAGTAGCGGCCGGGCTCTCCGAATAAAGGCACATTGAGTCATGATTCATTTGTAATCCTATATGCAGTACCTAACCATCCCACTTCCTCGTCATAATATTTCTCATTTTTTGAAGGTCGGCCTAAAACTAGTTAAAGGGAATAAGTAATTAGTAAACTACTTTATATATGAATTAAAAGTCACACCACTATTTTATCCGGTCGATTAAATTTTCGTACACTTTTGTATAGTAATTTTGACATCACATCATAATAGTCCTATGACATTCAACTCCTCATCTCAATTCTACTCATTTTGGCAACATGGTGGTGGAACTACAATTTGTCTAATTAAACTAAAAGGCAATATTTGCCTACAAATTAGAACTAGAGCAAAGACCACTTAAAAGTTATCTTCGCATTTGATCTCTCGTGAGGTGGGCTGCGAGGCAGGCTGGGAGGACCACTGCGGCTCGGCCGGTCCATCCCAGTCGGGAAACGACTCGTACATAAAATTATCGGCGGGAGTGTCGTCAACCGCGATCTCGGTCCGACTGAACGCTTCAGCGAACTTCCCGATCTCTGTGGAGCCGAACGCTTGTTGGAACGCGGGCAGTGGGACTACAGGCGGCCGCGGCGGACGCTTCTCTTCAGGCGGGGAGCGACGCGGCTGGGCGACGGGGAAGCGCTCGCGAGCAGCGCGGCTAGCATCACTCGGCGTCACGCTAGGCGTGAATTCGGGCGTATTTCTCTGCCTCGAGACAACCTCTCCGTTGAAAGGCGAGTCTTCGTAAACACGATAAGGCGTCGTTCTCCCATCTTGTTGACATGCCTGATTCTGATTGTGTAAATGAGCACCCTGAAAAATATGAATTTATTTGTTTAAAATTAAGTTTGACAAACAAAGTTTATTGTTAGTCAAGTCAAACAAGGAGGATAATATTGTATCTAAGAAAACTTTTTTGAATACTAGGTATTAAGTTAAATATAGTTTTCTTTCGTTTCAGAATGTGTTAAATTGCAGTAACAATTTTCAGTGTTGAAATGTTTACAATAATGTCAACCTTCATCGGTCGGCATTCGGGAGGATACCGCATGTGGTCACGCGAGCAAGCGTTGCGCGGGGCCCAACCGCCGTTGGCTGCGTTAGCGCCGCTCCAACTGCCGCCGCCCATACCACCCATCTGCTACAGAATAACAAAGACTCATATAAAAAGTTATAATAGACAATTGATATATTATTATTTTATTATTATTATTATTATGAGCCTGTACTGTCCCACTCCAGGGCAAAGGCCTCCCTTCCTTGCTTCCACTGTTCTCTGTCTTTTGCCACATCTGGCCAATCCTTTCGGTAGGAGTCTAATTCATCACGCCATCTCCTCTTGGGCCTACCGCGTCGCCGGTTCTTGTTTGGAACCCAATCAGTGGCCACTTTTGCCCAGTTCTGTTGCGACATGCGGCAGATATGGCCAGCCCAGTTCCATTTTAGATTGGCATATTATAATAGAAAAATTGCCATTATAGAATGACAATTTGTCTCGAGCGTGTTCTGCCTATTGTTACTTTTTGGTGGGCCTGTCCCATAGAATATCGCATTTTACTCGCTACTTTTGATTCCAGTTATAGGAATGCGATATTGTCGAAATTCCAAAATAAACAGGATGGATCACTTCATATTAAGACAGCATTTGTCAACCCCATACGTTTTGACAATCTGCCTTTCCCAATCAACCTTCGCTAAGTTATCGTTAAAAGAAAGTTACTCAATGTTCAGACTTGACATAAACCTGAAATACTGTTCGATTTTTTCCTAAGAGCACTTCAAGGCTGACTTTTAAACTTAAACGAGTTTCCTACGTACTACCAACATCGATGAAATATAAACAATAGAACACGTGTAATGATATAATACCTGATAATGTGGCCACATCTGCGGTTCGCAGTACGCCGGACCTCGACCGTTCATTCCACATTCTAGCGGTGGCTGAAAATGAAAACAACAAATTAGTTAACCCTCTTTCAGTTAATACAGCCTTTAAAGATTCAGTCTGAAAGAGAAGACTTAATAATAATCAATTAGTATTAAATAGGTATGATGTGGGTATATTCCATCAAATATTGTTCACTAAGTTATTTAGTTAAGTAAGCTATTGTATAAAGTACGACGGGACTGGCATACACAGTTGTGCAAAAGTCCTTAATTAAAAATAAAGAGACAGAAAAATAAAAGAAACGTTTAAAGATTGACAACTCATAAAATTAAGCACTTTTGGAATTACAGAAACCTAAAACATATAGATGATGTTGATATTAATCATAGGTCGAAATTATAATAATAAAGGTCTATATACTAAATATTTATGTATTAAAAATGTCTAACAGATTATTGATATTTGCCACTTAGTTTCAGCACATAGTTATATTTTATTTAACAGTCAACCATAAAGTATCACAATCTACCCATGAATATACCATAACTTTTCAAACTATCAGAAAAGTATCGCTTCCATAAAGAACTGTTGAAAACGCCTATATTAATCGAAAACAAAAAGAGTAGAGCGTCATTGATTACTGCCAGACTGAGGGACCGTCTGTCCCACGCGTCCTTATCGATTCAGGCAGCTCCGTAACAGACAGCTTACAGCGAATTTGACGCTTAGATTGCTTCCGATACACCCTGACTTTACCGTCTGCAAAGTCGCTCTTCGTTTTTTTACTTTTAATCTTCATTATCTTACTTTTACTGCAAGAAGTATTTTAAAGTGGTTATGGAGTTTGATTCCATACTTTGAACTATATATTATCATACTAAGTATTTACATCAAAACTTTATTCCATAACGAAAAAAAACTAGTTCTAGAATTTGATTTCTACGTATTATAATTTGTATTTTGTTTTATTATTGCGACACATTTATTTCGCATTCCAATTTAATGTTAACTTCAAAAACTTTTCTTAGCTACTTATTATATAAATAAAATGAAATATTTTCATTGGAAAATCAATCAACTTAAAAAAATCCCCTGTGTAAGTATAATGCTACTCATACTCGTAGCACCCAGTGTTGCGTAGCACTTGATATCGATACGGCAAGGGGGTCTGCGCACCAAGTTTTAGCTATCACTCCATAATCCTGACAAAACATATATTTATACTGTCTCTCAATCATTTTACGAACGTACTTTTTTGTCTTGAAGTGATGTAATTGGTCTAATAGAATATTAGCCAATAAAATAAAATAAATCTGGATAATCTCTAAAGTCTAAGTAATTGTCCCATAAAAGCCTGGGATGTTTTTCAAGTTTGTGCTAAACGGAGCAAAAAGCACTCAGATTATAGTGGAACGTGTCTACAGCATCTAAAACAGATTCATAACAGTAACGTATCCCGGAAAGTTGTCTCGATTAAACTTTTGAACAGCTGAATCAGACGTAAAGCTATCGTAAAGCTATATATATTTGTATTTTTAACTCTGTTAGTTAAAAATACAAATAAATACCAGACGATAGCCATTAAAATTAATTCTATAAACTAAAAATCAAATTATTTTATATCTCATACAATATGACAGTCAAAACCAAAACTCTTGACGACACACGTCCGCGTTTTTGTTTGTCAATATTTACATTTAGTGGTGAAATATGTGCACAACCTGTACACGAGATAATGTTTAGTGTGGCGCGAGGGTGTGAGGGGGGCACGGCGAGGCGAGGAGGGGGCTGGGGGGTGGAGGGGGTCGCGCCGCCGATCGATGTCCTTTACTCCCTGTGCAACGTTGCGTTGCACCTACTGCATTCATCATCACATATCACCAGTACTGCCTTGATGAATCATACACATGACCATGTAACCTTAGCTTTGCAAATATTTTAACAGTAATCCTAAATAAGTAATATTCTTGGCAATAAGTTTTAAATATTATAGAAAAAGTACGGACATTTTTAAGCACAATAAACAGTGCTACGGTGCTACGCCGGAGATATGCGATGCTACGCGATTTTAACTTCTAAAACGTATTAGGTATTTGAACTTCCGAAATCTTAATCTCTATCTTGACAACCCAAGCACTCACTGGCAAATAACATTTTAATATTTTGTATTATTAGAACTTCAAACAAGTATTGCTACGATGCTACGAGGGCGCTACGCGTTGCTACGCGGTTCAAACTTTGAAAATGTGATAGGTTATTGAACTTCAATCCTAGACTAATAATACATGGTCCTAGCATTCAGCAATAATTTTCAAGGAATATTTAAACATGGCTTTTTAAAATCTCATATCAATAGTGCTACGGTGCTACGAAGGCGCTACGCGCTGCTACGCGGTTTGAACTTTAGAGGAGTTAGAAGATTTTTTTTATTTGAATTTCCTTTGCTATTATCATTTTCTCAAGTTTTCTTTATTTCTTCCTTAAATAACTTTTTAAATATGTTTCGCATAAGTAACTCATTTATATAAATAAAAGTACAAAAATAAATTCTTTAAATGTGTTCTCGATGTTTAAAAGCACTATAAAGTACTCGTAACTACATATAATAATTCTCACGCTAGTTATTTCAATCGTTCAGACGTTATATAAACTCGTAACGGCCTGAAAACGGTTCATGTGTGGGGGAAGTAGAATAGTGACGGGAGATTTGCAGAGGCTAACTAACTATCGAGCGGCAAGCGGCGAGCGCGCGAACCACGTGACTTATCGATCAGCGCGGCGCCCACGACACTCGGAAAAATCAACCGCTGACAGCTTTCATAGGCCACCTCCACCTCTCAACACCCCTCCCCCACTGAGCACGCCGCGCCACCCCTCCCGCCCTCATTAGCGCCTTTGTGACGCTCACTTGTCTCGTAATATGACGCCGTAATGATACCACTTACGACTCGATTATTCGTTAACATTCCTACTAGTTGACTGCCTAAATCTGAGATAACCCTTTCATTTTAATCTTTATTTTTTTTTTTTTTTTATATTCGTTCCATCCAAAGAACAGAAGTATCCAGAACTTAGTCTAACACAGTCGTAACATATCCGCAATAATGAAATAGCTACGTTAAAATATTTACTAACAATACGCGTCATTTACCTAATTTGTAACGTCTGAGTAGAAATGACAACAAACTTTTGTTTTCAATGAGCAGTCATTTCAAAATTTGCACAACAAACTTTCCCTGACTGAATTTTATAGTGTGTCGGTTAAAATTAAACTCTATCTGCATTGCTTACGATTGATAATGTATGTATAGCACCGCAGAGGAGTGAGCGTTAGTAGCGAATGAGGATGTCAACTGTCCTCTGACACTGACCTACATAATTTTAACTAGTCTTTTTGTATGCCGGTGACCTATTCCACCGCAATTCAATAAGCGGTGGATTCGCCATATTCGAGACAACTCATTTGTTTCAAATGTTAATGTTATCAAGTAATTAACGAAGTCTCGTTGTTTTACTTGTTTAAATTACCGTTCACTGCTTCTATTTTTATACCAGCAAAGATAATGTTTGTTTTGCATCATAAAACCTTCGAACGGTATCGCGTAAGGTTCAAGATAAGTACTCATTTATTTCATGTAATATTAACATTCATAATTCCATGTTTCATTGTAATAAAATATTTACATACTGCTCTAGACTGAGTGGATAATAGATATGTATCAGTTGCTTGGCGTTCTTGAGCATATTGTAAAGATCAGCGGAGGGGAATAGGGCATTTAATTATGTTCGTTGTTTGTGAGTCAACTACCTCAGCCACTTATGTTCTATTACTATTCAAATTCAATTCTCCTTTTCTATGCATTACTTCAAACGGCCTCGACACAATACAACAAAACACTTCTTATTAGTGTTGCTTACTCACGAGGAAGTAAACGTAATCAATATTAGGTTTATTTATATTTTCATCGACAAGAAGTTTTGTATTTATTACGAGTCTGCAAAATACTTATAAGCAGTTTTCTGATCGAATACTTTTACTTGCGAACTATTAGGTTTCCGCAAGATTGCCGCAAAGTACATTATCCTTGCGAATTAAGTGACATTAAAGTCACGCCGCGTCCCCGAAGAGTTCTGTAGCGATTTACTAAAACTCCCACGAACTGTCTACGTCATATTAATAATATTTTATGTAGGTACCTAAGTCAGCTGTCTTCATTTAACCTTTATGGAACAGCTCATACAAAATGGCCAGTAAACTGGACAGTCACTTCAATGTTGTATTTTCATAGTTTTTATTTAAATATTTAACGTTATGAACATTGTCGACCCACGGTAGAGCACACGGTGTGCTCTAAAGGGTTAAACTATAGCAGTTCCTCTGATTGAACTAATTATAATTTAAAAAGAAAGTTGTATATCAAAGTTCGATTGTCTTTATCAAACTGTGAAAACAAACTTTTGACTTCAATCAAAGTGAAAAGTTAATTTCTAGCGCCCCCTATCACGTGCGTCTTGAACATAAACGGTGTAATGAGAGTATACTCAACCTCTGTGGGCAGTAGATAGGTACACAAGTTTGTTAGGCTTACGTAACGTGAAAAAAAAAGCAAAATCTCATTCAAAATAGACTCGACATTCAGGGGTGAAACCCTTTATTCGCCCCTAAACGTCTGAAAATAAAACAAAAAGTGATATGTCATGTATCGATCCCTTGTTTCGAAACTTTGAGAGAAATTATTTCTGCATGATAAGGTTTCATCTGAGTTATATAAAAGTCACATGAAGGCTGTGGGCTACTCACCGTGGGCGGCAGCGGCAAGTGCGGTGCGGGGGTGTGCGCGCGCTGCTCCCGCCGCGCCAGTGACCGGCGCACGCGCGCCTCCTTCGACGCGTACCCGCCGTAATCTAAACACGCATTGTTTATCATTATCTCTCCAACTCATTATAATGGCATGCGTCAATATTGATCAACAACGTTACTCATATCGATTGACAAATTCCTTTCATCTGTACGCGATACATAAGTCAACAGGTTGGTCTGATATTTTCAGCAATATACCTACGCTATTTATCGATTATTAGGTGCAAACTCTTTTGTGTGCCGTGTTTCTTTACTTGCATCAAATAAATGTTTTATCTATCTATCTTATCTATCTCAAACATTTTTATAATTACTTTTCCTCCACCACATAATTTCTTCCCACAAAAACATTTAGAAACACGGTACAGAGAAATCACAGAAAGATCGAAAAAACCGAACTCACAACGTGCAGACCTACTCTTAGTATACATTCATACTGACTTTGCTGAAGTAGGTAGCACTCACGGCACCTACGTCATAGAAGGTGCCATTCCATTTAAAAATCGATCATAGGTGTTTTATGTACGTAGCGATGCAGATATAGCAATCGAAGCCGTGACCCTGAACGTGGAAGACGGACATTTTGCTGCTACAACATTTTGATGCTGACTCAGAGTGTCCTACATAATTGTTATGAGTTTGTTAAATAAGGTCAGAAATTTTAAATATATCACGTACATAGCAAATTAAAATAAGAAATCGAACAGTCTTTCGACAGTAATCAAAATATGACTTAATTTTAAACCAATAATTTTAACTTTTCATTATCCCATCACGAAGAATGTTTTCAAAGCACAGTGGTTACACCCTTGTGACCGTTTATTGCTGAGGTCATTGAAACTATTCCTGCATATTAACTTATTAGTCTTTTAGTCTATGAGATTATGGAAGAGACTGATTGCTGAAATTTCCGTTTCGTAGCGAATTCTAGTGATACCTATTTTAGAGCTACAAGATAAATTTTAAAACAAGTTATCCGAATAGTATCTGTGGATTGGTTGGCCAAATACACCGTACAAACAAACCAAACAAATATTGTGGTAATTGTTACTCTTGAAAGATCGATCTACGCGAGATCTACGAATATGGTAGAAAATGAAAGCAATCAGAAAATTATCACTCCTCTGAATAATAAGGAATTTAAATAAATATATAGAGGCATCAAGAAATTGTGCTCACTACGCAAAGTACATATTAAAGTAAATCTTCTAGAATGACGTGATTACCACAAAAAACGTAAAAAGGATTTGGCGGAATTTACTGGCGGATCTGTAAACATGATATTATTGCTCCATATTAAGTTAAAATATCGCGACATTTATTAATAATTTTATGTTCATGACACTAGCTCAGCTCACCCCGTACTAGTCATAACTGAAACTCATTTTATTTTTACGGTATCGTTAACATCAGTGAAACTTGCTATGAATTCAGAAATAGAAGTGTTGTTCTGCAAATAATCCGAAGCCGAAAAAGTGTTATAGTTATTAGAAATTAAGGTATCATTTAACTTCCTAAAAATATATTTCGTACCCCTACTTTTTACGTGTTTTAATATGAAGGACCTGTGCGCGTACCATTAATGTAAACGAAAACTGTTACGCATGGCTGTTAAATTGGCAAAATAATTTGATAAAATTATAATACAAATTGTTTGTAGCCGAGTTCAATTGCGCAAAGACCTCCATTTGCATATTCATTAATCGCTGACCTGGCGATGACGACTTTTTTAATGATGAATGTATAAACTAGAATATGTAAACAAGACAATTTCTGCTTGCACTTTACATTTGTAAGTAGGCTTTGTGCAAGTTACGTATATTAAAATTGATGATCGCCCCCTATCGTCACGTCAGTGTGAAAGTCGTTTCATGTTTTACGTAGCATTTATAAGGATTTGAGCGTGGATAGCGGCACGGGTGTTAGTACCCCGGTCAATATGTAGAGTGGCTGTGCTGTGCAGGCGATCAATCGCGTTGCGGCGTGGGGGTGGGCTGGCAAAGCGAGGCGCGGGGCGGCGGGGGGCGCGCGCGACCACCTGTAGCGTGCCCGCGCGCCCCGCGCAACCCCGCGGCCTCTGACATCGACACGTGACGTAGACACCGAGAAATCCGCCCAAACGTAAACATTAATTCTTACTTCATTCTTCATTGTTCAGAATGTCGCTTCGCGCCACGCGCGCGGATTCCGATCTCTCTCGTATTGGTAAACAAATTCAGGTCGACGCACACTACGTGGAGTCGTCAGGCATGTTGTTGTGCTTACTAGCTCACTGTTATGTGTAATATACGTGAAATAGTTCAATACCTGTAATTCAATTATGTTCAAGGAACTTTTACATATATTTTGCTGCAGCACATGACAGTTAGTGGCTAGCGCTATTATGAGGAATCATTTTCAAAGTATGAAGAACACGAAATATTACAGAACTTTTGTTAACTTTTAACTAAGCAATAGGTTGTTTTTCGATAGGATAACTCTTGTTATTAAGGCTCAAATTAAGAACAAATAATAATTCCATTTAAAAACTAATAGGTACATCTATCTATGCATGATGAAGCCGTTCAGTAAAGTTCAGAAGTACCTAACCTCTAACTGAATGAGTTAAACGAGTTATTTCTGCTACTTCATGTCACCTACACACATTTTAGGAAAATGGTAATCTGATTTTTAAGTAGGTAGATGTCGTAGTACCGTTGGAAGGCCTCCCACAAGAGGGACCGATGACCTGGTGAGGGTCGCGGGTAGACGATGGATACGAGGCGCACAGGACCGGTTGTTGTGGCGACACTTGGGGGAGACCTATGTCCAGCAGTGATCGTCTTTCGGCTGATATGATGATGAGATGTTGTAGTTCGAATTAACTATTATGGAATGTTTGGACTAGCTACAGTAAATCTGCCTAGCTTTTTCCTAACTTTATTGGGGTCGGCTACAAGTTTAATCGGACGCAGATGGGCACCAGTATTTCACATGGAGCGACTGCCTATCTGACCTCCCCACCCAGTAACTGGGTAACACGATACCGCTTGTGTTAGGTAGGACTACACAATAGTAAGAAAAAAACTTTTTATTCCCTAAACTTGTACTAGTAGACGTAGTCTTCCAACACCCACTGTCATCAAAGGTGATAAGAGTTCAGTATCCCTAGCGACATTCCACGATTATGACTCTCGGTAAAAGAATTTGTGATGATTATAAACTAAAATAATTTCAAATGATTGTTTTCAAATGTAACTCTACAACCTTTTCAACTTTAGAAAAGCATAGGTTTGTCTTCAATTTCAAAGGTTTTAAAAATATGTTTACTTGTTACAATTTATCTTCTTGCGTCTGAACAGGAAAATTTCTCAAGGCCCATACATAAAAAAGAAGCATTGATAGGCAATATATGAAATTCCTAAATTATTTGTTTATAAATCTTTCAGCACCATAAGGACTAACTACTTGTAAACGTAAGTGGTCCAGCAACCTCAGTAATTAACGGTAATACTTAACAAATAATATCCCTAGACAGACCACAATCAGAGCTGGTGATTCCTGTAAATTAATTAGTAGGAAAAACGATCAATAATGTTTAATTTTTGTTTCAAAACGTAACTTTATAGCCGTTTCAAGCTGATTTAGAAGATAAAGATTATAAATTATTACTAAAGCAACGTAGCTGACAGTCAAGGACGTTATTTTCAGCAGATTTTTCTCATAACTTTCTGTTCCAGCTGGTTGAAAATTGAGTTTCAGAGATTTCCTCCTAACCCTCTCGCTTCCAAACATATTGTAACTTTTCTCAAGAATACGTAACGGTAAAAAGAGAGACGGTTTTAGTAATTGAAAATAATAATTTTCTTTATTTTGCTATCTTGGTTTTCCAAATCTGAACAGATTTTTACTGAAAGACTGATTTTTACTTTACGGTTTTTCTGCGATTATGTTTATTGTCCTTACAAATCGGAAGTTTTTTTTCAAAATTAAGTTTATTATTTAACGTTAGCTTACATGTATATAATAATTATAGCATCCTGTGTGTCGATACTTTGAAATTTAACCT
Organism: Melanchra persicariae; assembly: GCA_947386135.1. Taxonomy (NCBI): domain Eukaryota; kingdom Metazoa; phylum Arthropoda; class Insecta; order Lepidoptera; family Noctuidae; genus Melanchra; species Melanchra persicariae. Next base: position 11,107,915 of record OX376650.1, on the reverse strand, counting down.
ACATTACCTTCATAAAAGTGCACTTGTATAAACTAGTGTTTTCTACCTCTAAATACCTGAAACATAGATATACCAACCCATAGGCATGACATGTTCATGATGCATGTGGTGGCTGGGATAGTCATAGCGATAGTAGCGGGCGTAAGGGTCGTGCGCGTGCGGCGCGTAGTAGGCGTGCGCATACGGCGCGTGTGGCAGCGGCGCGTAGCCGTAGCCGTCCCACGCGCCCGCGCCGTACGCCGCGCCCCCGCGGTACTCGCCGTAGTTGCAGCAATCCATGGCGCCCTACGCGCCCGCCGGCGCACGCGCAGCCCGCCTCCGACATCCTCGCCCGGCCGCGCACCGCCACATCACCGCACTCGAGCGCTCAACAGCCCTACCACTATTCAACTAAACTCGCCAAGTTCATGACTCAAAACCAACTCGCCAAATAAACAAACTAAATATTTATTACATTAAATCAACAACCATCCAAATAAAAACTTTCAATCAAAATTTCTCGACAATAGTTTTCCTGAACTCGGAAAAATATTTCAGAGTATGAAGAGTACGCGTAGAGATCGAGCGCAGTTTCGCGGCGGGAATCGGACGCGGGTGCGACGTTAGTTAGCGAAAAGAGGTCGTTCGAGTTTGCCGGCGACGACGAGAGATTCGATGGACGAGGGCGGTTGCGGGGCGCGGGCCGCGAGGAGGGGCGACGCCCGCTCGCCGGCGGCTCGGCGCAGCGCGGCGCTCGACGGACGCCGACTGAAGGCGCCGCGGAATCGATACGCCGCCGCCGCCCGCGGCCGCCCGCCGCGCGCCCCCTCTGCCCGCACTACCTGCCTGCGCCCGTATTGCGCGCGAACTTTGTCTTCCCCGACGGAATTTTATATTTAGAACCATGGTGAAACGATTGATCGATACTTTGCACTATTAATTAGTACCTACACACTTTCACTAGATATTCCAGAGGGAAAATACCTGCTCACTTTGTTGCTACTTTCTAATCACTTTATTCAAGTTTCGGTACTGAAAATCTTCCTGGAAGAGTTCGCTATAGTTATTGATGTCTAAAATTGGTGTTTCCGCAGACTCATGCGGTACATTTTGAATTTGCGAGCAAAAAAGTTTGATTTAGTTTGAAATATGAACAGTGCGAGAGTTGTGCTCTGTTCGTAGTCAGGTAGGTGGTGATAGTTGCAAAGTTTTATCGAATTGCGCGTAGGCGGCAGTGACCCACATCGCGACAATCATGTGGCGCATCACCCGCGCCCTTCGTCCTTCGCCTGCCACGGCTGCCGCTGCCTCTGGCGGCACCACTCACAACTTTCAATAAAAGATAGCCCTTATTGATATACTTACTTCACTTAGCATTAAAATCGTGCTCTTTTTATCCTAATCGTAGACATTTACTGCAAGTTTTGTAACTGCACTGTGTGCAAATTCGTCATTCCTGAAACATTAAATTATTGATTCGGTTTTAAAGTAAGAACGACTAGGTTTGAAAGTTTTTCAGACTACTATAAAAATAAATTCCTGCAAGACACCAACTGTCAGCAGACCTCACTACCAAATTATTTTCAATCAATTTAATAGTTCTACTTGAACCAAATAGGTCACGTTTAATAATAAATTACAACTAACCATAAGTTTATGACAACATAACATTTAAACTTAACTTTAAGAACTTAAACTTTAAAGTTAGCTTAGCAATCTTCTGCTGAACTTGTGAATCTATACACGAAGGAAGTTACAAAAGTATGTAGACGCGTTAACCTTTACGTTGGTGGAGGGTTTCCTGCTCTAACCCCGTAATAGAGCTGTCGTGAAGATACCAAACAAATGTTCTTGCTAAAAATCATTAAAAACATAGATGAGATGGTTTTATAGAACGTAGACATAAACTATTTTTTTAACGATTCTACATTTTTATTGGGTGGAAATATAAAGTTGTAAACAGATGAAATGTGATGTATACGAAGCATAACGTGTAAGCGCCAAAAACCAAATAAATGATACCTAATAAACTATTATCCATACAAAACTACCAAAAATCGTTTGAATCGACATATTCGAGTTCTGCGCAACTCCACATTGAAAAAAGCGTGATAGTACGTAGGCCGGTCGCCTGTGTGATAGATCCTTCTCAAGCTATGTATACATAGTACCTATGTATCATGTTACTTACAGGAGTGAGTTCACTCCGTGTGGCAACTACGCCGCGCGCCGGCGCGAACTTTCAAAATTCGCTTCAAGATCTTTAGGGCACCTTTTTACAGTTTTAAACTCGTTTTACTACAAATAAAAGAGTAGATTAACAAACTATAACATATTTACTAAACCCAACACATTACTTCCCTTCAGTTAGTAAAGAAATTTAGCTATAAAACTAAATATGCCAAAAATATGCCAATCGTAGCACTCTCGTAGCAAAATTCGTAGACCTGCTACGCAGAACATTTTTTTAACTGCCGAATTGTTCCAAAAACTTGAATTTGATTGAAAATCATATTTTATAGTATTGAATTGTTCATAATGTGATTGTTTTACAAATTATGGTCCTGCTATTTTTTTAGATATATGAACCAAATTATATTAAATGCGAAAATGACTTGACTACTTAACTACGATGAAAAATAATTCTAAATAATTAAAAGTTGATTTTCCGAATTACTTCATTATAGGGTACTTTCGAAAACTTATTTGAATAGTGTTCTCATTCATACCTATCACGTTCAGATATCGCCTTACGAAACCCTAAGTCCAGACAGACTCCTCAGTTAGCAACAATAACTATGAGGAAACAAAAGTTGTCATAACAGTACAAGTGCTTCGCGTCGATAACATATCATCAATGTCATCTGTAACTGTGTCTCGATAATTGTGTTCTAATGTATGTTGTGTAGTAACTGTAGAGAAGCCAGGCGCGGGTTATCATGCAGATTGCGGCGAATCAATAGGGGCGCCTCGGCCACTGACGGCGGATGACGATCAATAGCGTCCCAGTGGAGCTGTCTCCGCATTAAGGGGCTTCCTCGAACGCCCTTACACCTACCCACAGTCTACCTACACTCCGTACATAACTTAGTGTTACAATACGACCAATGTGCCGACTGTTTGTGTCGAACAAGTGTGAATATTATAGATTTCAACGATATTTTTTGTTTTCGTGATTTAGGAATTGCGCGCTGAAATCTGAAGTCTGGTAGTTACTGGGTTCATTTTAGAGTTCATTCCCCACTTTTATGGATTTAACATGCTTTGTTTTAGGGGTGTTTCAGTAGTTTGTAGTCAAATGTAATTTTTATGAAGGCCATTTATTGAACTAATTAGTGCTATTGTAAAAATCTTATCTAACAGTAATTATTTAATATCGACAGGGGATTAGCTCATACCTAGATATTAATTTAGAAAAACTAAAATATGCCGCGTTGATAAGAACACGTGATCTTGAAATCGAATTAGGATATATGTACCTATACCAACTTAGTTAAGCATAGTTCCCAAGTTCCCAGGCTGATCAATAGCAATGGAATGAAAACATAGAGTGTGTGAGCAAAATCCCATCCCGCGGAAGTTGTAACAAACAGCTAGGCTAGGTATGGGAAATGGGCTGTTACGATGTGCTGGCAATCCGTCAATAGGTGTCTACTACACTGTTAAGGTTTGCGCACATTACGTGTGGCGCATCAGAAGATTAGTCTCTTTTACGGAATATCATCATTGCGACTGTCTGTACGTTTGCCGACTTTGGTACCTCTCTCCTAACCATAGTACCGTTGACAAGAGGGGCGGGCAGGATTCCACGGTTTGATATGCTGCGCAATGTATCCGACTACTTTAGTATGGTATTCGGTTGTTTAAAATCGTAAATTAATTCGTGCAGAATCCTGTGCCGCAACCGCATTGCGACCCTCTATTGCCATAATGTGCATTCATCTTTTATTTTCACTTAGTTCAGTAACAATTCTTGGAACCCTACCATATTCGGTATTAGGTGTAGGTAATGGGAGGATGTAAAGTGGAATTTTAATCAATCAGAACAAATACTTGTAGAAAAATCAATAGGCTATTCCCCTTATTACAAATAGTAATAAGGGATACAAATAGTAATAATTTATGAATCACCTACTATTAGACCCTTGATTCTTTCTTCTGTTTATTGTAATAATTATTTATGATCTTATATGCCAATATTTAGGTAACAGTTTAAGTTTCGACGTCTAAATAACTCCCTTGCTTACGGACCAAGCCAGCTTCTTCGGGGTGTAGACAGAGAATCGAGCGGCTGAGTTTCCCATGCCGGGTGGGTTGGTACGTAGACATTCATTCAGTTCTTGTCTATCTCTACATACATAATTCATTTTGTGCAGAGTCGTCGGTTAACCTCGGCTCGTTTATTTTATATGAAAACCTTAAATATATTTTTCCTTACAATATGTGGTACATGAATTGTTGAGAACAAAATTAGAACAGTTCTACATTTCTTATAAAGGTAGGTACAAAATGTTTGCAGTCTTGGTTATTACCTAGGGAAGAGTGCTTAAGACGGCATGGTCAGATAAGATGACACACCTGCAGTTTTCTTTTAAATATTCGCGCTAAAGATGAACCCGTGACGTTTTAGAGAGTGCCCGTAGGTGTCGCTAGTACCAAAGTTCAATGCACAGTGAAAGCGCATTGCAAAATAGTGAACGTTTTCGTGATTTTCTAGTGCGAAAAAATTGCCAATGCTTTTGTTTGGTGGTGAAAATACACGTAAAGCTAAGAATCTTTTTGTTTGAACTAATTTTAATTGTGAACAGGTATTATTATATGTTACAAATATTGATATTATCGTCTTCTAGCCTAAACCTTTGTCACGATATTTGAATGACACTTTCGTTATCCATTTGGTAAGATGACATACTAGACATCGGTGTAAGATGGCATACTATGTCATCTTACCCTTAATTGAATTGAATTGAATTGAATTGACCTATCACCACCTAAACCATCAGTACCACCATACTGGTGGTATATTTATTTAGCTTTTTTATTTTTATACAGGATTCCTGGAAATTAAAAACGAACATCGACGTGGAAGAGTTGGTCGCAAGAAGACATGACGATGGCAATCGAAGCCGTTAAAGAAAATAGGATGGGTTGGCTTTTAGCATCCAAACGTTATAATGTGCCACAAACAACCCTTCGTCGTCATTTCTATAGTACGCCAGTAAATCTAGGTCGTTTCAAACCAACTTTTAATGCAGCTATGGAAAAAGCAGTAATGGACCATATGCTCGAGTTCGAAATTATTATTGTATAAGACGATATACCAATAAAGTCTTTCACTACACTTATGTCATCTTACACACGTAGACCTAAGTGCAGTTAATGTTTTTTTTAAATTTTATATTTAGTTTATTGTTCTAAAACTATAATAATTTCATTGATTATGAAACATTTAAAAATATACGAAAGATACTGATCTCATAGTGACTTATTTATTTTGAATATTTGTGTTCAAACAAAAAGTGTCATCTTAAGCACACTTCCCCTACATGACATGCTGAAAAGTAGAGTATTTTTTTTATTTTTTGGCCCTAATTAGATCAAGCAAGGTGAGTTAATAACAATTTGAATTGAATTAATTGACAATTTGAAGTCCCTAGCAACAATCAAATCAACCCGCCTATTCCCAACTATATTGGGGTCGACTTCCAAACTAATCGGATGCAGCGGAATACTAGTATTTTAGGAGCGGAAGGGAATGTCAGAAAGAGTCTGACATTCCCTGACTATTTTTCACTGACTATAAAACCCATCCGTGTTCCTTCTAATGCCCTTTGCGTTCTAGGGCCGCGGTGACGGTGACTCTTTCGAACAAATACCGCAACCCTACCAGAAAAATCGAGCCGTGCGGTTGTAATTATTTTCCTCCTGAGCTCCTCTCTATGTCCCTAGTAACAATTATTATAGTTCATACGTATTATTGATAAGTATAGCTTAATTTACTGAATGTTGTTTCATAACGATGATGAATACTTAATAGGTACGTCAGCTATCTTTCCATCAGGTGAGATTGTACTGAAACGCAAGTATCGGATCTTGCATTGCATCTTGGATGCAATATCTTGTATGTGCTGACTTGGCACGGTTGCTTCTGTGAATACCTACATAAATTAATAGGATTGGGCGAGCGCCCTGAGTGGGCCTCTGAGCGGAGAGTCCTGGTCGCCAGGATTGTGGGAGACTCTCTGTTAGCAGTGGTGAGGGCTATGCTGGCAAAGACTTAAAACTGGAGGGAAATTGCCTTCACGCTCAATCAAACAATCTCACGATCCCGCTCGGAGGCATTTTTCTGGAAACATGGTCTCCGAGCGGGATCTTAAGACGACCAAACTCGCTCGGAGACGATGGCATCTTGGAGGCAACCGTCTCGACACCAAACACTCAGAAACCCCGCCTGCATCATATTAAGGTTAATTCACACAACAACACATCGGGGCGTACATTTATATGAACCCGTTCTCCACGTTGTGACGGCGCACGGTCCGTCCACGTCCCGGGCACGGACCGGATATGTGTGGATTCACCTAAAGGCAGACGGGTCTCCGGGGTCACAGGTGCTCAGAGACTGTCCGTTCACCGAGTCATTCTCAGCACAGTGAGATTCAGACCCCTTTACAGTCTCCCCAGGTATATGCTACAGCACAAGTACGGGCACAGCTCCTCTGTGCAACTCCGAGCCAATCTGTTCCGGGGTAGGCTTTTAAGAGGTCACGGGGCTTCTTCTATAAACTGATGCTTATCACCGGAGTAGTTTTAGTGAGGTAAAAATCCCACTCTGTCTTTCCCCAAAATGCTTGGCGCCTTTTGAAGGTTTCATCTCGTCAAAAAAAAATCATCGTCATCGGGCTAGCCTTTCCCACCTAACACAATATGGTGATAAAGAGGTAAAACTATGTAGTTGTTTCAAGCTTGTGATCACCCGTAACGACTGTCAAAAACCTACCAAAGACAGTCGGGACAAGGCATGGCCGAGTCTCGATACAAAATGGGGTAGGTCACCCACCTACGGAGCGAAAATATGATCGCAGGCGCAGTCGCAGCGCTAAACTTTTACCAGGTTACATAGTACGTCGACAAAATTAAGGTATTTTTTCACAAAAAAGTAAGGAAATTAAACTACGAGCGAAGCGAGCTCGAAATATTTAAGTACCTTGTCTCGGATATGATTTTCTTTTTATCGTAAATTACTTACTTAATATGTTTATTTGTCGACTGCGTAAACTGTAGACAACAGTCCTTAGTCTTGCAGTCTGTGTTTTGTACAGCACCTTGTCTCGGATAGATTTTGTTTTAACCATCGAATCAGATATTTTTTGCTGGCGTAAGCATAAACTGAAGAGCTAAGGATGATAGAGCAAATGAGAAGACGTTGGGAGAAGGCTTTCATATCAGCTGAAAGACGTCCACTGCTGGACATAGGCCTCCCCCAAGTGTCGCCACAACCACCGGTCCTGTGCGTCTCGCATCCATCGGTTACCCGCGACCCTCACCAGGTCATCGGTCCACCTTGTGGGAGGCCTTCCAACACTGCGTCTTCCGGTACGCGGTCGCCACTCCAAAACTTTTCGGCCCCATCGACCATCTGTTCTGCGAGCAATGTGCCCTGCCCACTGCCACTTCAATTTGGCGATCCTTCGGGCTATGTCGGTAACCTTGGTTCTCTTGCGGATATCATCATTCCTGATTCGATCACGCAAGGAAACTCCGAGCATTGCCCTCTCCATTGCCCTTTGGGTGACTTTAAGCCTTCTGATGAGGCCCATTGTGAGCGACCACGTTTCGAGTCCATAGGTCATCACTGGCAACACGCACTGGTCATAGACTTTCGTCTTGAGACACTGTGGTATGTGAGACGAGAAGATACCGCGCAACTTCCCGAACGCCGCCCATCCGAGTCGGATTCGACGGTTGACTTCCTTCTCGAAGTTAGCTTTACCTAACTGGATCGTTTGTCCCAGGTAGACGTACTCATCAACAACTTCGAGTGCAGAGCCTCCAATCTTGATAGGAGTGGGTGCTACATGGGTATTTACCATGACCTTGGTTTTGTCCATGTTCATTTTAAGACCCACTCTTTCGGAAGCTCTACTGAGGTCATCGAGCATTGTACTGAGGTCCTCCGTGGTCTCAGCCATGACGACTATATCGTCGGCAAATCGAAGATGAGTAATGTACTCGCCATTGACATTAATGCCTAGCCTTTTCCAGTCCAAAACCTTGAAGACGTCCTCCATTGCGGCCGTGAACAGTTTCGGAGTAATTACGTCTCCCTGCCTCACACCCCGCTGCAGGAGGATAGGTTCTGATGTCTGATCCTGAAGTCGGACTGACATGGTGGCGTTTTCATACAAACACTTCAGCACCTCGATGTACCGATACCTAGTCGATCTGGCACCGTTGGAGAGACTGCAGCACAGCCCAAGTCTCGATCGAATCGAAGGCTTTCTCGTAGTCCACAAACGCTAAGCAGAGGGGCAGATTATACTCTTCGGTCTTCTGTATAACCTGCCGCAGCGTGTGTATGTGGTCTACGGTGCTGAAGCCTTTTCGGAATCCGGCTTGTTCGGGAGGCTGGAAGTCGTCAAACCTGCGTGCGAGACGGTTTGTGATGACTCAGGAAAACAGCTTGTAGACATGGCTCAGAAGTGAGATGGGCCTGTAATTCTTAAGCAGGGCATTGTCGCCCTTTTTAAAGAAGAGTACCACCGCACCTCTGCTCCAAGCTTGTGGCGTTTTCCCCTCGAGTATGACGGAATCGAACAGTTTCTGAAGGGCCTTAAGGACTGGTTTTCCCCCGCCTTCAGGAGTTCGGCCGTGATTCCGTCCTCACCCGACGCCTTGTTGTTTTTAAGCTGCTTCAGAGCCATCCTGATCTCATACAGGCTGACGTCCAATCTCTTGCAAAGACCTTGGAGCCCTTATTCCGCTCTATCGCGTCTTTAATCTTTTCAGTATTAAAGCGGCGGAGGTCGCTTTTCAAGGACTTGGAGATCCGTCTATTGAGCTGCCGGTATTTGCACGCATCGTCTGAAGACTGCAGAATCATCTCCCGCCTCTCCTTCATAAGCTTGAGAGTCGGATCAGAGAGCCTCTTGGTCTTATCTGTACGGCGAGTCTTGAAGAACTTAGACCCGACCGTATGAACAGTTTCCACGAACCCATCGTTGTATTCGTCCACGGAGCTCCCTAGGCACTCGAAACGATTTTGAAGTTCGAGCTGAAAGCTTTCGGAGTTTTGGATCTGGATCCGTGCTGGACGGAGCGTAGACTTCATCAGTCGAGACCTTTCCAGCTTGATATTTAGATTCAATGTGCCTGTTACCATGCGGTGATCACTTCCGGTTTTCACCGCGTTGATCACAGAGACATCATTGAATATCTGCTTCTTCGTCGACATGATGAAGTCAATCTCATTTTTAGTTGCACCGTCGGGGCTCTGCCAGGTCCACTTCCTGTGCTCACGTTTTCTGAAGAAGGAGTTCATCATATAGAGGCCCTCCTTCTCCATAAAACTGGCCAGTAGATGTCCCCAGTGGTTCCGACGTCCATATCCAAATTACCCCACTCGCAGCTCGTCACCGTCACGTTTGCCCAGTTTCGCGTTGAAGTCCCCCATGACCACGGTGAAATGAGTTTTATGACCATGCATGGCTCTGGATATATCCTCATACATGGTCTCTATTTCGTCGTCGGGGTGTGTTGAGGTTGGGGCGTAAACCTGTACGACCTTCAACGAATATCTTGACGATATTCTGATTATAAGGTACGCCACCCTGGTCGACACACTCTCGATCCTCACCACATTGGACACGAGGGACCTGTGGACGAAAAACCCGACACCACCCTGGGAATTCTGGTCACCCTCCCGGAAATAGAACAGGTTGCCGGATTCGAGAATTGTCGTGTCCTCCCCCTCTCTTCGGACTTCAGACAATCCCACAACACTCCATCGCAACCTGCTCAATTCCTCCTCAAGTTCGGTGATCTTCTCGTCGGTCCGGAGTGTTCTCGTGTTAAATGTTGCCAGGTCCAGTCGTCGGTGTTTTTTTACGGTAGCCGTATCCACTCCGGGGATTCTTAGCACCCCTTGCATCGTCATAACCTTGACCGCTACCGGAGTCAAGGGTAGACGCGCTGCCGGGCACTAGGGGCCATTTTTTTGTTGTGCTCTTCATTTGGGGGGGGTTTGCCCTAATCGCCACGCTTGGCAGGCGGGTTGGCGATCGCAGTATAGCTGTTGCAATGTACCGAAAGAATGCTGCTGCCCATTCTCTGGTGAGTCCCTTAGTCGCCTCATACGACACCCACAGGAAGCGATGGGATGGTGCTATTCTTTTGCGCCCCGGCACCATACGGGACCATGTTGAATACATAGTTATTCACAAGTTGTCACAAAATGCGGTCATCACATCATCATCATCATATCAACCGAAGACGTCCACTGCTGGACATAGGCCTCCCTCAAGTGTCGCCACAACAACCGATCCTGTACGTCTCGCCACAACAACCGATCCTATGCGTCTCACATCCATCGGCTACCCGCGACCCTCATGTCAACCGATTTGGATGATTCTTATTTTGTTTGGAAGAGTATTTTCCCGGACTGGTCCTATTTCAATTTTGTGAAGATCTGATGAAGAACTTCGGAGGTAGGCAACGGAACTCTTGAATTAATGAGAGTAAATCTCCCGGGATTGCTGAATTTGCATGTCTATTTCTTATTTACACCAGTTCATAACATAACAACACGGTACGCTGTGAAGACCCTTTCACAGCGTACCGTGTTGTTATGTTATGAACACATATGTTATGATTTGTACGCAGATGCATACAAATCAACCTGAATTTCCATGTTTCATTCGGGCATCACTTTATTGTTTATGATCTTCATTTTTGCGTTGGGTTTACCCTCTCCAAGCACGGTGTAGAACAGGTACTTACTGACTGGATTACTAACATGTTAAGCAAACGAGTGGACTTGAGGAAGAGCAGCAGTTGGCCTTGATAGCCAGAGGCTGCCCGCAATGAGGAGTGCTCTCCCGTCTTCTGTAGAATCTGGTGAAAAATGATATTACCAAACTTAACGCACATCGTTACTACACAATAGGTTATGAAGACGACCTCGCGACCCTCGTGCCCTGGGAGGTGACTGGAACGATTCGCAACCTCACTCAACAAGCACTACGCATCGTAGAGAGATGGTGCAGAGAATATGATCTGTCGGTAAACCCCACTAAAACTGAATAAGTCATGATCATTCAAAAACGAGCACTAGGCCACTACCGTCTAGCTAAGCTCTTCAACACAGAACTCCAGATATCTAACGAGGTTAAGTAGGTACCTGGGGGTCATCCTAGACAGTAAGTTAAACTGGAGTTATCACATAGACCAAACTAAACAGGGCCATGCATCACCTTCTGGCAATGCAGGAAATTGATAGGTAAGAAGTGAGGCCTATCTCCCAAAATAATACTGTGGTTGTACAGCGCAGTAATTCGTCCCATGATCACCTACGAGGCCGTGGTGTGGTGGACCCGCACTAAGTTAGTTACAGCCGTAAACAAACTAAAACATATGCAAAGGCTGGCCTGCATGGCGACGATGGGCTGCATGAGGAATACTCCGACTGCGGCGCATCGTCGCCGTAGTTTGGTCTATGTGATAACTCCAGTTTAACTTACTGTCTAGGATGACCCCCAGGTACCTACTTAACCTCGTTAGATATCTGGAGTTCTGTGTTGAAGAGCTTAGCTAGACGGTAGTGGCCTAGTGCTCGTTTTTGAATGATCATGACTTATTCAGTTTTAGTGGGGTTTACCGACAGATCATATTCTCTGCACCATCTCTCTACGATGCGTAGTGCTTGTTGAGTGAGGTTGCGAATCGTTCCAGTCACCTCCCAGGGCACGAGGGTCGCGAGGTCGTCTTCATAACCTATTGTGTAGTAACGATGTGCGTTAAGTTTGGTAATATCATTTTTCACCAGATTCTACAGAAGACGGGAGAGCACTCCTCATTGCGGGCAGCCTCTGGCTATCAAGGCCAACTGCTGCTCTTCCTCAAGTCCACTCGTTTGCTTAACATGTTAGTAATCCAGTCAGTAAGTACCTGTTCTACACCGTGCTTGGAGAGGGTAAACCCAACGCAAAAATGAAGATCATAAACAATAAAGTGATGCCCGAATGAAACATGGAAATTCAGGTTGATTTGTATGCATCTGCGTACAAATCATAACATATGTGTTCATAACATAACAACACGGTACGCTGTGAAAGGGTCTTCACAGCGTACCGTGTTGTTATGTTATGAACTGGTGTAAATAAGAAATAGACATGCAAATTCAGCAATCCCGGGAGATTTACTCTCATTAATTCAAGAGTTCCGTTGCCTACCTCCGAAGTTCTTCATCAGATCTTCACAAAATTGAAATAGGACCAGTCCGGGAAAATACTCTTCCAAACAAAATAAGAATCATCCAAATCGGTTGACATGAGGGTCGCGGGTAGCCGATGGATGTGAGACGCATAGGATCGGTTGTTGTGGCGAGACGTACAGGATCGGTTGTTGTGGCGACACTTGAGGGAGGCCTATGTCCAGCAGTGGACGTCTTCGGTTGATATGATGATGATGATGTGATGACCGCATTTTGTGACAACTTGTGAATAACTATGTATTCAACATGGTCCCGTATGGTGCCGGGGCGCAAAAGAATAGCACCATCCCATCGCTTCCTGTGGGTGTCGTATGAGGCGACTAAGGGACTCACCAGAGAATGGGCAGCAGCATTCTTTCGGTACATTGCAACAGCTATACTGCGATCGCCAACCCGCCTGCCAAGCGTGGCGATTAGGGCAAACCCCCCCCAAATGAAGAGCACAACAAAAAAATGGCCCCTAGTGCCCGGCAGCGCGTCTACCCTTGACTCCGGTAGCGGTCAAGGTTATGACGATGCAAGGGGTGCTAAGAATCCCCGGAGTGGATACGGCTACCGTAAAAAAACACCGACGACTGGACCTGGCAACATTTAACACGAGAACACTCCGGACCGACGAGAAGATCACCGAACTTGAGGAGGAATTGAGCAGGTTGCGATGGAGTGTTGTGGGATTGTCTGAAGTCCGAAGAGAGGGGGAGGACACGACAATTCTCGAATCCGGCAACCTGTTCTATTTCCGGGAGGGTGACCAGAAGTCCCAGGGTGGTGTCGGGTTTTTCGTCCACAGGTCCCTCGTGTCCAATGTGGTGAGGATCGAGAGTGTGTCGACCAGGGTGGCGTACCTTATAATCAGAATATCGTCAAGATATTCGTTGAAGGTCGTACAGGTTTACGCCCCAACCTCAACACACCCCGACGACGAAATAGAGACCATGTATGAGGATATATCCAGAGCCATGCATGGTCATAAAACTCATTTCACCGTGGTCATGGGGGACTTCAACGCGAAACTGGGCAAACGTGACGGTGACGAGCTGCGAGTGGGGTAATTTGGATATGGACGTCGGAACCACTGGGGACATCTACTGGCCAGTTTTATGGAGAAGGAGGGCCTCTATATGATGAACTCCTTCTTCAGAAAACGTGAGCACAGGAAGTGGACCTGGCAGAGCCCCGACGGTGCAACTAAAAATGAGATTGACTTCATCATGTCGACGAAGAAGCAGATATTCAATGATGTCTCTGTGATCAACGCGGTGAAAACCGGAAGTGATCACCGCATGGTAACAGGCACATTGAATCTAAATATCAAGCTGGAAAGGTCTCGACTGATGAAGTCTACGCTCCGTCCAGCACAGATCCAGATCCAAAACTCCGAAAGCTTTCAGCTCGAACTTCAAAATCGTTTCGAGTGCCTAGGGAGCTCCGTGGACGAATACAACGATGGGTTCGTGGAAACTGTTCATACGGTCGGGTCTAAGTTCTTCAAGACTCGCCGTACAGATAAGACCAAGAGGCTCTCTGATCCGACTCTCAAGCTCATGAAGGAGAGGCGGGAGATGATTCTGCAGTCTTCAGACGATGCGTGCAAATACCGGCAGCTCAATAGACGGATCTCCAAGTCCTTGAAAAGCGACCTCCGCCGCTTTAATACTGAAAAGATTAAAGACGCGATAGAGCGGAATAAGGGCTCCAAGGTCTTTGCAAGAGATTGGACGTCAGCCTGTATGAGATCAGGATGGCTCTGAAGCAGCTTAAAAACAACAAGGCGTCGGGTGAGGACGGAATCACGGCCGAACTCCTGAAGGCGGGTGGAAAACCAGTCCTTAAGGCCCTTCAGAAACTGTTCGATTCCGTCATACTCGAGGGGAAAACGCCACAAGCTTGGAGCAGAGGTGCGGTGGTACTCTTCTTTAAAAAGGGCGACAATGCCCTGCTTAAGAATTACAGGCCCATCTCACTTCTGAGCCATGTCTACAAGCTGTTTTCCTGAGTCATCACAAACCGTCTCGCACGCAGGTTTGACGACTTCCAGCCTCCCGAACAAGCCGGATTCCGAAAAGGCTTCAGCACCGTAGACCACATACACACGCTGCGGCAGGTTATACAGAAGAACAATAGACCAAACTAAACAGGGCCATGCATTACCTTCTGACAATGCAGGAAATTGATAGGTAAGAAGTGAGGCCTATCTCCCAAAATAATACTGTGGTTGTACAGCGCAGTAATTCGTCCCATGATCACCTACGAGGCCGTGGTGTGGTGGACCCGCACTAAGTTAGTTACAGCCGTAAACAAACTAAAACATATGCAAAGGCTGGCCTGCATGGCGACGATGGGCTGCATGAGGAATACTCCGACTGCGGCGCTGGAAGCCATACTGGGACTCCCCCCGCTCCAACTGTTCATACAACAGGAAGCAACGATGGCAGTAGTCTGCCTTAAAACACTGGATCTCTAGGGTAAGAGAGAAACACACCGCTCTGCTTGAGGAGCTCAACAATGAACTCCCCACAACAAGAGCAATCAACGACCGGGTACCCAAGCAATTTATCTTTGATAAAAAATACTTGAAAATCTTATTGCTTGAGGATCACCGCTGCGAGGGGCTGTGCCCCGTTGAGCTGCGGGTCTTCACTGATGGATCAAAAACAGGTACGGCGGTAGGCAGACAGGATCTTCTCAGAGGATCTCAACATTCACATAGCCACACCATTTTAGGGGTCCACAACACAGTGTTTCAAGCTGAGTGCATGGGCATTTCCTTGGCGGCTTTAGCCATCCTAAACAAAGGAAGGAAAGTTAAGGACCACTCAATACGCATACTTTCGGACAGCATGGCCGCAAGCTCTGAAAAGCCACACATTTAACTCTGGGCTGATCCTCGAGTGTTACCAACGTCTGAACCAGGTTGGTAGATAATAATTAATAATAATAATAAGAGAGGCGACTAAGGCACTCGCCAGAGAAGGAGCAGTCGCATTCTCTGTAAATTGCAAAAGCTACACTGCGATAGCCAACCCGCCTGCCAAGCGTGGCGATTATGGCAAAATCCCCCCTTATGATGAGCACAACTAAAATATGGCTCCTAGTGCCCGGCAGCCCGTCTACCCTTGACTGTGAGGGTCGATAGTAACCGATGGATGCGAAACGCACAACGATGGATGTGCGCCACTTGGGGGAGGTCTATGTCCAGCAGTGGACGTCTTTCGGCTGATATGATGATGATGGCAACGATAGGTCCTGAACCCTTCGTGCCACTCCCTTTCGGTTACCTACGCAACCTGGTAAGGAAACGCACCAGAGGCAAACATCACAAATAATGGGTTGACCATGGTGAGCCCAAAGAGGCACTTCCCTCCATTGATGGCCGTTTCACGAAACAAGCCCTGAGACTGACTAAACAATAACAGTTCAGCAACAGTCACAGCCGTCACAACTGGCCACGGGTCTTTTACTTAACACCTCTGTCATAGGAGTCACTGACAGCCCTCTGCAGAGCCTGCATGGAGGAGGATGAGAATCATGAGACAGTAGAACATCTGCTTCTAAGCTGAACGGTAGTCGCCGATTTAGTACCTACTTAGCCCCGGGCTAAGTACCTACTTCGGAAACCCAGGTAGGAACCCTTTGTGAGAGTTAGTAACACCAAGGCGTTGCTGGCCATTGTAAAAGTAGAGAAATTATGTGGATTCTTGCGAAGGCGAATAAGGAGCCATTTGAGCTTAGTAGGTACGAAATTCAGAAACGTGGTCATACTTGCACAAGCCAAATATAAACCTGATTGATTTTGCAGTTGCTCAAACTTGTACAATTGGTCTTGAATTACATAGCTGGCTGCTGATAGCAGGATTGGATGAGAGATTGTGATAACGACTTTACGTCGGTCGTAGCAATAAAGGCAGCTTTCGTGGGTCAATTGTTTATAATATTATGCTACAATAGTTGAATAGGGAATATTTTTCAAATAGAGAAAAGGCTTGAATTTATGTAGTTGTGAAAATCAGCTAGGAAATAGAAGAAATAATACATTTTAAGTATGAAGCATACTTTTTATTTATAACATAATTTAAAATCATGTATATCGTGTAAAATCTGAATAAAATATCCAACAATATTATATCAACGCAAATATAATATTTAATTAAACCTAACTATAAATATATCTATAGCTATCTAGATTCCGAAAACCTAAAATCTATAGGTAATATTCCGTAAAATAATTAACAATTTTCACTAATGGCATTCACTGGAGTAATTCAAATCAACAATTCATTCTATAAAAAAATATTTGAGATAACAATAAGTAGAAATAAAGACTTGTCATAGCTACTTACGAATTTCATTCAACTCTAACATTAAAACTAAAAAATAATTATAATTGAAAACGACAGAGAATTACGGGTAACTTATTTCAATTCCAAGTAAAATCCTACTAATTTAATAACTTATTAAAGAAACATTTTGGCACATTACACCAAAATAAAAGAAATTTCAAAATACATAATACCTTTCAAATGATTTACTAATTAATAGAACATCCACACAGAATGTGGCCAAATATATTCGAAAGTAATAACTTAATTAAATATTTATCAACAATAAAAGGATAACTTACAATTAGTAAAGGAATATCAATCAAGATTTTAATAAAACAATTTTTCACATTTGTCTACATTAAAATTTTTGTTTGGCATTATGGACTTCATTCACTGAAATGAAAACAATGAAATTCATGTAAGATTCGACCGATTATAAGCACCTATTTATTTGTAAACTGCAACAATAACATTTCTCTAAATAACAATAAAGATCACTGATAATTTGTATTAGTTTTCAAACAATTACAATCTAAGAAATTCCTTCTATGCTAACATATTTTGTAAACCAGCATCAAAAATTGATTTTAACTGAAACAATAAAACTAAGATATTTTAAATATAAACTATAGCATTCGTTAACTTGTCGCCTCTGTTGACCGATATGAGAATGCTGCCTTACAAGTTTATCGGCTCTGGCTGTACTAGGCAACCTTTCGTAATAAAATATTCTTGTATTAAATACAGCCAATTAAATCTATAACATCACTTACTTCAATGAATATAATAAACAGTGTCAGCTGTCTTCATTCCACATTCGGATTGACGCTATGTTATCAATATCTGCACTTCAAATGCAATAAATAATGACAAATAAAACAGATATATAAATTTTGCCATCATTTCATAGTACAGTTCCAAGATATCTACTTATTTTCAAATGCAACTTAGTATTGATTTTTAATATTTTTTTTAAATAGAACTGCACTAGATCTGATAATTTCATAAAATACTGAACTGGATGATAGTAAAAGGACAAAAATGGTCCTTTAAAATGTTATAAAAATTTCAACTTTCGAATTACAAGCAAAAGCTATCAGTCTCTTCCACTGCATAATTTAACCTAAAATATTTTAGCAAGGCATTGATTTTCGTTCAACAAGGCACATTAGCTTTCCATTCCATATCACCTATCCAATGTCTTACCACAATTGACAAAGAACCTAAGGCACATATTTGCAGGATAATAAATGAAAATTAATTCCTTTGACCGTGACTTGTCCACATATGCTCTTTGAATGTCTCACGCATAGTGAATGACCTTGGGCATAGGTAGCAACACAGTCTATTGGTCAAGTCAGAGTGCATTAATCTGACATGATATTTTAATGCTGACTGGTTGGAGTACTTCATGCCGCAGTGAGGGCAGTCGCCGCATATGGCGGCGTGGTTCGACTGCTGGTGAGCCAGCCCCTGCGACGTGGACGCGCCGCCGCCCAACACCGGCACTGTAGACATTCCAGCCAGCATCAGCAGAGCTTGAGATTGATCTTGATTATAAGCACCATCAGAATCTGTTCCATCTTGATGTTCTGACAGTAACACTTCTGGTTCATATTCCACATCAGATTTCGGTGACTGCTTTTCTGGTTTTAAATGTAGCTCTTCAGTTAATATAGTTTTAATAGGACTTCTAGATGGAGCATTGGTGAATGTTACCATGTCTGTGTTAATATCCTTTGACCGTGTTGAACAATGCACATCCACCATGACATTTGACACTTTCTTGAGAGTTGAATTGTTGGCACTAGCTTCAGTTTTCGATGGATTAATCCCTGCAATGAAAATACATAAAATAAATACAAAAAAATGAACTTGTTGCTTGTTTGATTGGAAAAGTACTGTCAAACTTGAACATACCTGAGAGCAGGGACCTGGCAAGCATACTGTTTTCATAATCAGGAAGACTGTCATCATTTTCAGAGTTGGCGGTTATTGATAATGGGGGTGAGTTGTTGTCATCTGTTCGTTCTGTTTTGATAGTTATCGGAATGTTATCTCCTTGAGCATTTACCTGAAATTGTTTAGGAATAAAATTAATCACATGTGAAACTTGTTGATTCCACAGATTTCATTAAGGGTCACCAATATCTACTACTCAGTTATTTATAATTATGTTTATAAATAAAATAAAAAGCCTTTATTATTCCAATTGGCATGTAAGTACATTCAGATGAATTCTTAGGCGTGGATATTATTACTCCAATATACATGCCCATCTGGACCCCTCTTCGGGTGAAGGCCTCCTCCAGAGATTGCCACTTGTTGCGATTTCTTGCAAGGTCATGTTAATTTATTTTTAGTATTATCTAAACAACAGACATGTTGTTTAGATAATACTAAAAATAAATTAACATGACCTCTTTCATTCATTAAAATAACTAAGTAGGTACCAAAAGCATGAATTACAAAATACCTGAGATGATGCAGAACTTTTTCCATTTGCCGTTATTGTTGCCGGTTCAATCTTGCTCTCAGATTTCTTGTCAATATTATTCTCTGGTAAGAACACTGGGTTATCAAGTTTTGTTGTTTGGGAAATATTACTTCTACTGTAAATATCACATGTTTCTAAAACTTTACTCTTTTTGGGTGCCTCCCCAATAGTAACATCATTAGGTTTGTCAGAAGTACTACTTCTTCTTTTCTTCAAAGCAGGTAATTTTGCATCTTTATGAGCAGCACCAAAAAGCGGCTTTGATGATATCGTCAGTTGTGTGTATAACTTATTTGATGTGTTTGGAGAAGAAAAGTTTTCTTTCTGCAAAGTAAAGCAAAGTTATTTGTGAAAACTAATATTGACATAAAAATATATTTCTATTTTATAAATGTATTTAAATACTACTACTCTATTTTTAACTGATTTTATTATTACTAGTTAATCATTTCATTATTAACTTTTCTATTCAGAGGCAATTTACCTGCTGTGTCACACCAGTCAAGCCTTTCACTTGTAGCAGAGCAGCTGTATGCAGGAATGAAGACAACTTGCTCTCTTCAATGAACACTTCTCCTTGGTACATGTACGACAGTAGACTAACAATGTCATCGGCTGACACATCTTTTAGTATTATAACTGGATGCTGGCAAGGATTCTCCTGAAACAGTAAACATTTCAATTTATAATTCTGCTTGAAACTGGTTCTTTTTATAACCTAGTAAATGTTTTCATTCAGAACATTTTCAATGAAATCATATTGTATAAGCAAAATAATTGCTTAATTAATATTGACAAGTTGACAAATCAGTTCATTAAGAAGATCAATTTGTATTAACTGTAAGAAATATCTGTAAGTATAATATAATGTTGACATAACATTAACTGCATTCTAATGCAACAGCTTGACAATAATAGGGTCAAACAGAATAGAAACCTAAAAGAATGTGTACATGTTATATGTTCATTGGTGTAAATTTGAAGGTTATTAATGTCCTAAGTCATTCACCTTGAACACATTTCTGAAGTACGGGCTGCACGCTGACAATATGACTTTGTGGGCCTTGATATTTCTGCCTTCACAGGTAAGCGTAACGTCGACCAAATCTTCCGAACACTTCAATGAATCCAAGGCACTCACTATGTTTGACTGGAAGTTGTTCCAACGTAAACAGAATTGATCAGCCATCCCTATGGTTTCTGTCGAATAATCTGCAAAACAAAATTATTTACGCTGACTTCTAGTTTTGACAAATGACAGTGTAACGAAACCGTTCAAACGACACGATCTAAGAAAAGTTTCACAAACCTGTGGAAGAACGCTCATTACAGTAACAGGAAACATTAGTTTTAGCTAAATTTTGTTGTTTTATGATTCAATAACTTTGTAAAATGCATAAAAATGCAAGGCATGACCTCCATACGCTTGACACTGTCTTTTCTTTCACTTTCTTGCAGAACGCTACGTCGTCTATGAAATTATGCCCATAGACATCCTATTTCTATCGATTTTTGACTCAAAAATCACATTCTCTACACGCCAGATTATCGACTAATAATTTAATTCTTAGTCGATGTTGGGTTGGACTAGAGTTGGATGGACCGAGTTCATCCACCTAGCCTTTTCCCAACTTTACTGGGGTCGGCTTCCAGTAAAACCGGATTCAGCTGAATACATACAAAAAAAAAAGGTTAATTTCAACGAACACGAGGAATGGTGACGTCTATGGTCTTATTTCAAAAAAATGCATGGTTTATACCAAGACCAAAAGGTCAACGATTGTTACGATTACGGTATTAATGTTCTGTGAAATACTGTTATTTTGTTATTTAGATAAATTCAGTTTGACATGCGTTGCATGCATTTCAAATATAGTTGGGAAAAGGTTAGGCAGACTGATGAGAGATGTGTGTTCTGTGGTATGGCTGCTGACACTGTCACTTATGTCTCTAACGTCTCTAACTTAACTATAAAAAAATGTCTCTAACCTACCCAGGCAGAACATAATTATATTGCGGTCACTTTACCATAATAGGCTATGCACTTTAGTTCCAGGCCTAGCAGTGCTTTGCTTCGTTCGTCTGTCTATCAACAACATCACCAGTACTGGATTAAGCCACCGCAGGGCCTGTAGCAAATTAACTATGGGGCCTCTAAACCTAAAACCTTCTTCAAACCCTATCTAGAAATATTTTAAATAAGATCTACGTTGCTCTGGTCCAGTCGGTCCTAATATATTGCATCCCTTTATGGGGTGGGGCTGCAAACACGTTAACATAGTTGCATGTGGCTTCTTAAAAATTTCAATAACATGATTTCCGCAAATTATTTGTGCTTATTGAATTTTGTTTTTTCTTAAAAAAATTAGTGACACAAACGAATCGCTGCAAAACCAACTCCACGTAATCTTGTCTGCCCTACCCCTAGAGTGTAATTTAAGCCCGCGTAGGGGTGGAGGGGCAAGGTGGACCTTCGCGACGATAAGCTCGCGTCAACTCGCGTGGGACCGCCGGAGCCGTGACAGAAACCATACCTGCTGCATGTTGCAAGCTCGCTTGCATGCTGCATGCTTGCTGCTTGCTTACTGCATACTTGCTGCTTGCTTGCTGCATGCATGGAGTATGCTTGTTTGCATGTTGTGAAATAACTATGCAATTCCTAAACCTTTTCTTAAAAAAGAGAAGAAAAAAAATGCTTGCCTGTAAATTATTTGACCCAAATGGAAATTGCAACCAAGTAAGATAACGTTTTTGCTAAGCACTGACATGTGAAAATTTGCTATAAACTCGCAGCACACCGGAGTGCCGGGCCGGCAGTGCCCGAGCGGTTAAGAAAATGACAAACATACATACATATGTGCATACATACATAAATGAAAACGAAAACTGAAAAAAACAACACTCCGTTTTTTGAGCTGTCGTGTAAAAAATAACACCACCCGACTTTTATTACTTCAATGCATCACTCGACTGTCACTGCAATCAAAGCGACTGTCAGCTCTGTCAACACTATTGTCAGCATCGGAATTATATATCTATGGTCAGCATAAACATATTATAAATAGTATTAGCATTTTTTTTATCGAAAGTGTAATAATGTAAGCAATATAGCATGAAAACCAACTACTTACCTCATCATGTCAGCCAATTGCCGTCCACTGCTGGACGTAAGCCTCCCCCAAAGAGCGCCAACCATCCCGGTCTTGAGCAGTCCGCATCCAACCGCTGCCAGCCACCTTCTTCAAATCATCGATCGATCGTGCCGCAGGACGTCCCACACTACGTTTGCCCATACGCGGTCTCCACTCCAGCACATGTCTGCTCCATCGACCGTCTGTCCGTCTACAGACATGGCCGGCCCACTTCCATTTCAGCATGCTGATTCTTCGCGCAATGTCGGTGACTTTAGTTCTCTGGCGAATGACTTCGTTGCGAATTCTATCCACCAGAGAAACCCCGAGCATTGCTCTCTCCATTGCACGCTCAGCAACCTTGAATTTGTGGACCAGACCTATGGTGAGTGTCCACGTTTCGGCTCCGTAAGTCATTACAGGTAAGACGCACTGGTTTTAAACCCTGGTCTTAAGGGATTGTGGGATCGACGATTCAAAGATATCACGTAGCTTCCCGAATGCCGCCCAGCCCAAACGAATTCTTCTGGTCGCTTCCTTCTCAAAGTTGTGCCGCCCCAGTTGAATAATTTGGCCTAGATATATGTATTCTTGCACAACCTCGAGGGTAGCGCCATTTACGATTACAGGTCTCGGGTTGACATGACCATTGTACATGACTTTGGTTTTGTCCAGATTCATCCCTAGACCCACCCGCCTTGAAGAATCGCTCAGACCGTTCAGCATCACTTCCAGCTCTTGCAGAGATTCTGCCATGATGACAATGACATCCGCAAACCGGAGGTGCGAGATGGACTGACCGTTGATATTTATGCCTCGCCCTTCCAATCAAGCGTCTTGAAAACGTCCTCCAACGTGTTCGTAAACAGTTTCGGAGAGATGACGTCTCCCTGTCTAACACCTCGACGCAGCTGGATTGGTTTTGTGCTCTGTTCTTGTACTTGGACGGTCATTGTTGCGGCCTTATACAGACATCTCATCACCTCGACGTAGCGGCAGTCGATGAGACATCGCTGCATGGCCTCCAGGACAGCCCAGGTCTCGACGGTGTCGGAGGCTTTCTCGTAGTCCACATACGCAAGGCACAGAGGCTGATTGTATTCCTCGGTCTTCTGGATTATTTGCCTAAGGGTGTGAATATGGTCCACGGTGCTGTAGCCTTTTCGAAATCCGGCCTGCTCCGGCGGCTGGAAGTCATCGAACTTTTGGGCGAGACGATTCGAGATAACCCTCGAAAACAGCTTGTAGACCTGGCTCAGGAGAGAAATGGGGCGGTAGTTCTTAAGGAGCGTGTTATCGCCCTTTTTGAAAAATAATACCACCACACTCCCACGCCATGCCTCCGGTGTTACGCCTGTGTGAATGACGGAATTGAAGAGCTTTACAAGCTCTCTCAGGACAGGTGTTCCTCCTGCCTTGAGCAGCTCTGTGGTTATCCCGTCATCCCCCAGAGCTTTGTTGTTATGAAGCTGTCCGAGAGCTATTCTAATCTCACCCATGTCAATGTCGGGAAGCTCGTCTGTGAGATGGCGTGTAAGCCTGGCATGTGGATCATCCGTGCCGTGGTGGGCCTGAGGTGGGCATGTCTTTTGAGCATACAAGTCTCCGTAGAATTTTTCGACTTCAGCGAGTATCTCTGGCTTCGAGGTGACGGTGGTGCCCTGTGACGTTCTGAGTTTCGTCAGGTGACAACGGGAGGTATGGGGTTTGGCAAATACCTTCGAGCCTTTGTTCCGCGCTATGACTTGCTCAATGACTCGGGTATTTGCGCTCCGTGTGTCACGTCTAATCAGCTTCTTGACCTCCCTACTACTACTTACCTATGCAAAGAAAATTGACGTTGATGTTCCTTTTTCCTTGCACCACATTTTACTATGCAACACACAGGCATGTTGATTTGCTGTTTTGCAACTTATACGTGCAGTTTTATGCAGACACTTCTCGTTATTTTCTCACAAATCTCATAAATATAAAAATTAAACAATGATTTGACAGCAGAACTACTTCGAAA
This sequence comes from Melanchra persicariae, assembly GCA_947386135.1. Classification (NCBI taxonomy): domain Eukaryota; kingdom Metazoa; phylum Arthropoda; class Insecta; order Lepidoptera; family Noctuidae; genus Melanchra; species Melanchra persicariae. Next base: position 11,083,485 of record OX376650.1, on the reverse strand, counting down.
CTGCGCGGCTAATATGACAGATTCGGCACCCACCTACAACTGTCACTAAGTCAAAACAAATTGTGGCAATATGAGCAACAACTGAAATTTTGTTGTCTCTGTTATCAAATACGATTACCACATTAGAAAGAATGAAACAAGACAATATTTCACATTCTGTTTCGTAATTAACCCTGTAAATGTATTCAGCGGCGGCCTTTACCGTTGCGAGGCCCCGGGCGAAGACCTTCGCGAGGCCCTTTTAAATTTAGGTAAGGAATATGAATCGAAAGTAGGTATTTCTGATTATGATTGCAGCTTTTCCGAGTAAAATTTTAAGTAAAATCATAATGAGCTACGAAATAACTCATTAGTTAATGAGTTGTGGAGGTCTGGTAGGCAGCCGCTCCACGTAAATTACTGGAATTCAGCTAAAGTCGGTTTGACTGGGAGCCGACCCCAATATTTAGTTGGGAAAAAAGAAATGATGAATACGAAATAACTAATTTCATTGTTAAACTCGGGTTGAGCGAGGCCCCTACAAGAGCGAGGCCCCGGGCGGTGGCCCTGCTCGCCACCCCCTAAGGCCGCCACTGATTATGTATTTATAGAATATCGCGGCGGGCGCCTCCATATTTTTTCTGTCTCAATGATTGTCAGCCACAGTTTGGCACCGCTGTCAATGTCACATTCATTAAAATGTCATCTTATTGTCAATGTCAAACTGAAAACTCAAACATCCGAAAATTTTGTTTGTTCGAGACGTTGTGAGTGACTGACTCTTGTGAGTGAAGATTAAAGACAACAATATCTTTGTTTTCCTAAAGTCCTTTTGTCTGTTTTACATCCATACAGAATCTTGTAACCTTAGATTGCATAAACATGGCTAATGATCCTGAAAGATTCGATTCGATGCTGTTAGCGATGGCTCAACAGCACGAAGGTGGCGTAAAGGATGTAAGTAAGAAAGTAATTTAGTTAAAATCCTTATTTTGTCATTTTTGCACTTGTTTAATTCCTGTTATCTAATATTCTAGGCCACGCTTTCGTTAGACGTGTTATTGATTTAATTTTCTCGATTGTTCTATAAAGTTCTCTTCGATATTGATCACATGGTGACTCAACGGTCTGGTTAGCTAGGTTACCGGAACAATATTGAATAACAAATCAAAACGCTTGGTTACGATACAAAAGTCGGGTAGAATAGTTAAAATTTCGAATGATTACCAGTGCCAGTAAATTACCTGAGCATGTATGAAGGAAATAATTGACTGTCATTAAGTTAAGTGTTTTCTTTATTTATTTTTATTCAAGTTAACCAACAATTGCTTACACCAGTACATTAACAGCTTACTATTTATATTATGATACAATTGCGGGTGCAACAATTTATAGGTTAACACCGCTAGCACAAAAACAGTGGTAAAACCATTAATTATTAAATTACGACAGATTCATAAAAATACAAGTGAATAAAATGTGAAAATCAAATTAGTAAATTGGTTCATAAGCGAGTAAAAAAAAAATTGATATGAAAATTAGATTATAAATTAGACTTAAATAAAATAAATTACATTGACCATTTAAAAAGATTTGATCAGTGAATTTGGTCAGTGGGTCGTCTTAGGGGCGGAGAAGAAATTTAAACAACAATCAAAAATACTGACTGTGGCAAGGTAAAGAATAGTAATTTTGTTTACCTTTACAGCCACTTTTGCGCAGGAAAGGCTGCTTTGATATTTGAATAAATTATTAGAGTTTTCCCTTGGACTCTATTCACATGGATAAAAGATGTTGATAGCAGCAAACTGATTATTAATAATTTTAGATCTTGTCCTAGGGATCCTATGATTGGACACTACTTTGTACTGCACATTACTTAGTTACTTCAAGTACTTTGAAGTAACTAAGTAATGTGCAGTACCTACTAAAGATATTCCTTTTAATTTTTGAATCTGAAATTAATTTTCATACATCATGCTACTATGGACATTAGATTCTCTGTATATTAAAGAAAAAAAAACATTCTTTGATGCTTCAGATCAAATCTCTGGTATAGGGCTATTAATAATCAGATTTATATAATGTGAGGCTTTTGTATTATTTTGATTCTAATTACACAATGAAGTACATGGATAATGTTTTTTCAAATAAAACGTTTTTCTAAAACCTGTCTTAAGTATGTACCTAACTACTTAATTAGTAGCAGTATTTTATTATTAAGAATTGTTTTCACTTTTTCAGTTGCTGGCTACAATAGTCAGCTTTCTTTCAAGGAAAACAGACTTCTTCACTGGGGGCAGAGGAGGCGAATGGGAGCAGGTAAGTCAACATAATAATTTACTCTAAGTTAACTATCTCTTTTACTTTTTCTTTTTTCCAAAAATGAGAAGGATAAATAGCATAACCTCACACCTGTAACCCTAAAGGGAACTTAGAGTGAGTGACAGGTGTATCTACCATTACATATAAGTACCCACATTTTATTTTTTTTATGAGAATTGCCTATTCCTATCATCCAGGCACAAAACAGGCTGGGCCAGGCCGGGCTGCTATTAAGGCTAATAGTCGTCTTCATTAATTCAGTCCAGTGCTATTATTTTACATCTGCACAACTTTGTAATGTCACAGTTAAATTTGCTATTCTTTGTCATGGCTTATGGGACAGATAACTACGGAACCCTACACTGTGCATGGCCCAACATGCACTTGGCTGGTTTTTTATATGTTTATCCTGTGCTTTATTATGAGGTATACAATAAGGTATAAAATATATAAAGTATTTCTGATGGAATGAGGCCTTAAGACTTGCTGCCCAACATGAGACTGACCTTGGGCTCAGCTGAAGCTCTAATGACCATTAGACTAATAAGCAAATGATACTACATATAATACAAGGCATTTATTTAATTTATTCATTTTACAGGTGGTTAAAGATACATTCTATGCTCATGCCAAGAAGGCAAAGGAGGAAGCTGATAAAATTAAGAAAGAAAAAGAAGAGGCTGACAGGAGATTGAAAGAAATCCAACAGAAGAAGGATCAAGAAAGAATGGCCCAGGACTTTGAACCTGCTTCTGTCACTGAAATAACAGATCAGGAGGCTGTTGAAATACAAGAGGATATTGACCAGGAAAAGAAAACCAGTGAGTAATATTAGGCGATGTTGCTAACAAGTATTTTTTAGGCACTTATTTGGTTATTCAGTTGTCCTAAAGACCGAGAGTCAAAGAGATTCAGTGCAATATTGACCTTTCTTAATAAGTAATTGCTGTTACTTGGACACTGAAGCTGCTCTACAAGTCTTAACATTTATAACTCAACTTGTTTGCTTTTGCTCTAACACTGGCTATGCTTAGTAAAGCATAGCCAAAAGAAAGCAAACAAGTTGAGTTGAGGTTTTGCCTATTCATGCTTGTTTTTTGCCTGTGTGCAGATTGTTTTTTTTTACGAATTACCTACTTCCTTCTGCTTTCGCTTTTATTATTGTTAAAAAATAAATCCCTACCTTCTTTAAAATATATCTTCTTTGTTTTGCTCCTTTACCTCTGTAACCTGTTCACCACCCTTAGCTGACTGGTAGAAAATACCTGAGGCATTAAGTCCATTGCGGAATTTGTTCGAAAGAGTCACCGCGGCCCTGGAACGCAAAGGGCGTTTGGAGGAACATGGAAGGGTTTTAGTCAGTAAGACTCTGACACTGCTTCCCGCTCTCCGCCCATAGTGGACGGAGTTATTTGATGATTTAAAAAAAGAAGGCATTAAGTCCGCTTTTGTACCCTTGTGTCACATGAAGTTTTGATAAATAAATGTAATAAATTCAGATCATAAATCAAATATTTTCAATCTAAACAGAAACCGAAGTGGGTAGTGGAGATGGTACCTCCGGTGACCCAGAACCTGTACCTGAGGAGGAAGATGACCCCAAAGAGAAAGGCAAACTCAAACCCAATGCTGGAAATGGTTGTGACCTTGAAAACTACAGATGGACCCAGACCCTAGAAGAAGTTGAGGTAAGTGTTGCCACTATTTTACTTAATCTGATTGGCAGACAGCCATCTTCTTTCCCCATCATACCAGCCGAAGGATAGAGAGAGGATCCTTCGTTGTGAATAGGCCTCCGCTAAGCGTCGCCAAAGCTCCTGCAATACTCGAATCTATCAGATTCTCGCGACCTTCACTATAGTCGCCACCTTGTCAGAAGCTTACTCATGCAGACTCGAATATTTATACATATAGGCCAGAACATTTTATTTTTGATTATCTTATGTGACTTCAATAAAGTCCCATAGAGCAGTTTGTGGGAGTAATTGACCAGGGGGTAGAGTAGGGAACCCAGTTTTTCGCGCTAAGGCTCATTAATTATGTTGTCCTGGCTAACATAGCCAGTCTTGCCCCACCCAGTAGCACAGATGCTTCCTGGGGCTGCAGAGGCTTTGCAGAGCGACCTCAACATTCCGAGGATTTATGCAGTAGCAGTGGCACTCTGGTAGTTTGAGTGCTTTGTATGGCCTACCCAAATGTCCATTCTTTGGTTAGTTCGTCAAGTTGCTGACCTCCTTAGTAGTCCTTAGAGTTGAGCTACATTATAATTGAAAAATGCTTGCACTGACTTGACAGGTCCATTCAAATCTGTATGGTTCTTTCCTCAAAATACATATTGTGATTTTAAGGTAGGTTGCTATATGACGGGTCAATTTATTTCGGGACTTATAATTCTCAGGGTAGTCAGCTAGGAGAAACCGGCTTAATAAAGATTAATATGAAAATAAATATATAATAAATGTAAAAGAGTAACTTGTAACCAATTTGCAAAATAAATATGATTTATCATTGTCATTGTGCACTTTGAGAATTCACAAAGCTTGACCAGAGGGCGCTGCAGGTCGGACTATCGCCACTTAAGGAAGTTCTGAATTAAAAGACAAATACCTGCTGTAAAAGTGAAATGGGAAAAATAAGTTCATCCTGTCGTTTTTTTTTCGTTTATTATCACAGTTTGTTGATAACAATTGAATTAATTTACTTTTCAAAAACCAAATTAATCGCAATAATAATATTATGCCACTGCCTGATTACAAAATATTTCTATAACAAAAGTAATGATGTATAGGCAAATACTAAAGATGCAGATTTTCATGGGACTTACGAAAATTTGCAACTTTTACACATTCAATCCTTAATTTATATCTAAATAATCCTTAATTTATAAATTAATCACATTATAATTTAAATTTTTATTATACAGAACTCACTTAAAACTTATTAAATATTTTGAATATTATGTATTCATGTAACATGTTATTAATATTTCATACAATTTAGAGGAAACCAATTTAGCCTTCAGATTATTATAAAATAATATGAACATCACAGCTTAATAGCTTATAAGACTTATCAAAAATAAATAGAATTATATTATTCTTAGTTTTAAAGTAGGTACTGGGTAAGAAAAATATTGCACTATTTTATTTTCTAACTATTAGTATTGAATATGGAATAAATTGCCTAACAATTTCAAATAACTGCATTTCGCAAAATGTCAATGTTTTGTTACTAACATAATTGATAAGTAACATTAAAAATAGCTACTTAGTTAATTGTAAACAATTAATACTTATGTGCTTATCACATCTTCTGATTTTTTAAGTTCTATGAATATTTGTACATTCCGGTCTCCTTACGCATTCGCACTGAAACAAAAAAAGATGGTTATTATCACTTTTATTTTTATACCACACATGGAACTCGTTCAATTAATTTTGGCCGCTGTATTACTTTCGCAAATGGCACGTGTCCTTGTTTTCTTTAGGTCGAAATCTCGATCGAAAGCATACATTTTGCACCTACATTGTTATTTAATGACACTTGACCTTAAAAAGACAAAAAAAACTCTAGAATCAACTAGGTATATCGGCTTTCGGGTTTTACGTAATGAAACTATTACTTTACTTTATTATTATTAGTACAGAACTTCATTTACGAATAAATACTCACTTTCAACGAAGCATATGGCTGCGAGTATACACGCGGAAAACAGTATAGTCATTGATATAACCAGAACTGTTATCTGGTGCGAATGATCGCAACAACAGGATTTGGATTCCTTCCCTGTGCGGTGCTTCGTGTATCCGTTGACGACGGTGAAGTGGGTCGAGCTCGCCACTGACTGCGTGTCCTGCTCGGGCCCCGAATTCCGCTTAACGCCATTCCATACAGAATCTAAACCGTCGTGCGTCTCTTCAGGAATGGCAACTACTGCCTCAGAATGTCCAGATTTGCGTCCATAGCTTCCGAATTTGGTGTGGTAGCTGCCAAGATCGTCTTGCTCTGAATTTCTGCCGTGCATACGTGCTAAATGCGCCGCACTCAGTAGCAGTGAGCCGGATGATACACTCTGAAATTAAAAGAAAGAAATTAACCAATTTTATTCTTACAATTACGTGATAAGTATTCCTAACTAGAAGCCTGTAATATAAAATATTGTGCGGTAACCTGCGCGTGCGTAGTAAAAGTAACTTCATTGTCTAATCGATTTGAACTCGTCGACATTAAGTGCTATGAAGTGCTGCGTGGGACGGTTACCATGTGTTAGTTATGTCACGATTCTTCAACGAGAACTTTGAACTTATAGTCGCAATGAGAAGTAGAGTCGCTTCGTTCGTTTGAAACATTTTAGTGAAAACGAGTTTCGTAATTTTGAGACTCGCATACTGAAAGTTCTAGCAGCATTAAAATTTTGGTATCCGACTTTTCCAGTTTCTAAGCTTTATGTTTTTTTAACATCATAATCTACATTTTAAATTAATATTGAATTGAAACATAAAATTCTATTGGCTCTCATTGATATTATCAAATTCAAACCCATATAAATTCGTAGCCTTCGCATCAAATATACCAGAGTTAAATTAGCTAACACGAATCTTGCTTAATTTAACTTAAGAAGCGATACCAACGTATGAGATTTTTGAGTCTCAATTTGCTAAGAGTGCTACCTTACACTACCTGACCTTACCTTAACTGACGAGACCTTACGTTGCAAAACTCAAGGGATCTCATAAAACTACTCAAATTGGTTCTAAAATGATTTCTTGTAAATAAAAAGAAACGCAATTTCCAAAGTTTCAAAATGTTGTGACGGCAGTGCAGTATGACTCAGTCTTCATACGACGAAGTATTTCGCCAATCGCGAAATACCGATTACTCCATAGAATTAAACCCAAATTCTTCCGACCTACACATTTAATTTATCAAACTATTGCTTTGCTACCAGAATACGCATAATAATTTGAATTCATAAATTTTAATAGTGTTCACGTTATATGCAGGAGTTTGCGGATAATGAGAAACGTGCATGAGAACTTTTTGCGAAACTAAACTTAACAAAGTACTCCTTAGTTCCTGACAATAATAAATAAAACAAAATAAACGTATTTGATTTGATTTGATTTGATTTGATAAATCTAGCTGGAGAAATTAGGTAGGTTACCTACATTCATACAACATAAAACTGCTGCTGGATAATTTTTAATTTAATGTGAGAGAACCAGGTACTATTTCAATAAAACTACCAAAGTTACTCTTTCTGACACCAATTGCAGTCTGAAGAACGAAAAAAAGAAATAAAATAAAGCGATTATTTACAAATTAAGGAAGCCACTGTCTCACATGATTCTAAACAATGTTTGATCCGTGTTTGATATAGTTGCTGATATTTAATAACGTGTTCTTTTGCATATTTAACATTATAAGTATCCAATAATACTTGTTATCAAAGACTTGTAACGATATTTTCGTGCGTCAGTCTTGCAATAGTTGTCAGCTCAAATTAAGCAATCTGTGGAATGCTGTACGAGACCGTACAAGTTTAGTGGATCCTGTACCGGACACGGCAATATCAACCAGTTTCTTGACCCCGTCAATTATCAAAATGTGTATCTAATTTGGATACAAAAACACCATCAAATTAATTCAGCGAATAAAAAATGACTTTATTTTTACTAAGGTGCTTGTCGTTTCTAACGTTCACCATAATAATGATGCTGCAACGTGGAACGTGCATTTTTTTTGTGACTATCAACTGAATGTCAATGCAGAGATTGAAAAAAGTCTAGGTGCATCAAATATTGACTCTGCTTCATCGACACAGTGATTCTTGGCTTAATTGACGCGGAAACTTTGTGTGTAATCGTTGTGATTCACGATTTAGAAGGTCGCCTTACGTGGGTACTGTGGTTGCTTGCTGAGCCTTGGCTGGAGGCGGAACCACCACGAGATCTCGAGTCGCTCAAGCTCCCAGCGGCGCTGCTGCCCGACAGAGATGGCCGCGGAATGTGCCACTCTTGTGATGAGATCTGAAATGTTCACATTAATAAACATGAGATCCTCATTTTTAACACACAAATCAAATTCAAATAAGGTGAAAACTAGATCTACGCGATCCAAGTATTTTTAGACATCTTTCTTGCAATCATGTTTAAAAAATCTCGCGCTAGTGCTGCCTCCATAAAAGTAGACAGTCAACATAATGCTCCGGAATACATTATAGACATTGATTTATGAAAGTACTTTCAGTTTTTTCAACTTTCATTATCTAGGTACCTACATGATAAGCAACAAATGTTTTTATAAGTTCTGTGCAGTTCAAACACTAGAAGCAGAAAGTAGGTCGAGTGGTCACAAGTGTGTCATTAGTATATTTTAAATATTCAAACCAATACATAGTCTGCGTTTCTATCTATTCGTCTAGTTGACGAGCAATGACGTAGCGTTCTTGCTTAGTATTAAAATGAATCTTTATGTATATTCTGTACCAGGTCCTTGCATAAATATTCATATTACAGTAAAAGGACGACATGTTGGACATTCTCTTTCCTTCTATCTTGGCAAATACCTTCAATTGCATATTTAATTCGTATCAAATCAACTCGATCCGCGAATTAGTTCTAAACATTCGCAGATTCTGAAGAACAATGGACGAGTATTTACTCCGACATACATATTGTGACGGGCTTTTGTAAGCTTCTTAAAAGAATTGTATGACCCTGGTCCAAAGAGCTGCAGTTGATTTGGTAACTACTATTCAAACAAATAATTTTATAATTTAGTTAATTCCGTTTTGTCGTTAAGTCTCGAAAGTCATTGTACTTTGCATTGTATTATATTGTTAGAGTAAAGGAAGAAGCTGATTGCTAGACATTTTTTAGAAATGTATCTGACGGATTAATTAGATTGTTCAGTAAAATACCCTATTCTATCGTTATGCATGCTTTTGTTTGATTCCTTTTCGACAACTTGTAAGTATTTTTAGAATATAGCGAAACTAGTATTTTCCGTTACTTAAAGGTCATTGCATAAAAGACCTATGCACTAGTAACCTAATTGTTAAAATTCATAATTCTTTTCAGTACAAAGCTGCAGCTGGCACGTTTTATAATTTTCGTACTCTGGCTCTTGCAAAACTGCTTCATGCCTTGTTTCTCAGTCTGCTATTGATCATCAAACAAAGACGTCGACATAAAAGTAACAGGCACATACATCTACACATTCTGTAGTGTCGTTGTGTTGTGCAACTTTGTCTGGGTGTTACTGAATGCGTACGGAAATCATTGCAGCACTCTTCCTTGTCGCGTCTTTGGAGATTAGTTTCATCTTAAGATCGCCTTTCAGTCTCAATACATCTATTTATGTAACTGCTTTGAAGATGATATACACAAATAGAGCTTTTTGAATTGCTCTTGGTTTTGTGAGGCTGCATTTACATAATCGATATTAATCTGGTCTTCCTGTGATTGTTCTACGGACCACATGATTCTAAACAATGTTTGATCCGTGTTTGATATAGTTGCTGATATTTAATAACGTGTTCTTTTGCATATTTAACATTATAAGTATCCAATAATACTTGTTATCAAAGACTTGTAACGATATTTTCGTGCGTCAGTCTTGCAATAGTTGTCAGCTCAAATTAAGCAATCTGTGGAATGCTGTACGAGACCGTACAAGTTTAGTGGATCCTGTACCGGACACGGCAATATCACAGGTGACAGGATCTCATTCAGTTTCATCAATTAAATTTTAGGTCAAGTTTTGTTCGAAGTCCGATTGATTTTGTCAGATACGGTATTCAAGGTCCATGTTCTCTTTATTTGCGGTCTCGTTTCGTCGGCCTCTGATGCAATAAATCTTAGCTTTGCTTTCGGCTTCATGGTCCTCTTTGTTGCTCTGATAACATGATGGATAAGCATTTTAGGTAGTCATATCATTAATTCGCTTTATTTTTTATTGTTATAAGGCAAGGTCGCGTCATTATTGTGATATTTTAACAATCTTTTGTTTATCTGAGGGTTACGAAGTGTCTGGTAAAATATTTGCTTTGTGTGGTTCATAGAATTCATTTTTTAAATTTCGAACGGTATTGTTCACTCAGCTGTCGGCATGAAGCTTCGTCTCAAATCGGCGATAGAGGCGGTGGGCGATGTTGCAAAACGTTTCGTTAAATCCAAAGAACCGGTTCCGGGGTCTACGTCGGCGCTGTTACACTGTAATGTTCAGCAATGTCTTGACAACGTGCAGAATGCATACACTTTCGCTCTTTGTGTGAGAATTTATTCTGCACCACAGAATAAAGTAGATTATGATAAGATGTAGCAAGTGGGAACTCGGTCGATTTGTTTAAGTTCTATTGTGTGTGCTTATGAGGAAATGGGATCTAATTAGAATGTTGCTATGTATTAGTCAACATTATAATTACTCACTTTATTTTTTAAATAATTAAAATACAGTAAAATTTATTTAGAATGGTGTAGTATAATAATTGTTAAAAATCGTTGTTAAACGTGATATGCGAATAAAGTAATATTGATTTAGTTCCTGTCAAAGTTTTTTTATATCACTTCATTTAAATATAATGCATTTTGAATATATTAGCGTTATGTGCAGCTCGGTGGGCACGTGCATACTTACGGATATGCCCACATGAATCAAGTTTTAATTGCTATCAACACGTGGTGAGCACACGTTAAGAACCCCGTGAGAACAAGTAAGTATTCAATAAACGTTTATATTAAAATGTTATTATGCGTACGTCTGTTCGTCCACGTGTGTAGAAGCACGTGCTTACTGACATGTAGTGTGCTCAGTGCTCAAGTCATAACCATTATTTGTCATACCAATTACAAAATAACGTACATTGATGCGTCAAAGTAGGATTTGTTGATCTTTAGCAATATGATTGGATCATACGAATCGTTTATCTCAGTTTTGACATTCAGCTATTAATTACATTTTTTGTTGTTATTGCTGTTGTTGTGATCAAACCACGATGGCTATACATCTTAACCTCTTCATTAGTCCTGAGGTTAATGAAGACGTCAAACTTAATAATGAGTAAATTCGTTTCGGACACGACATTGTGTCCATATAAGCGATTGTTATTATGTTTACTTGAGACATTAATGTCATTAAACCGTGAAGGTAAATCTTGCTGCAAGTACACTTCTGTCGTATTTGGGTTCATCTCGTTATTTTTATCTACACAATCAGTTTGACTTATCGCACCATTCATCTTCAGTGTATACAGCTTGGTTCGGTACATTTATAGAGCGATTATGTATGCTTCATTAGTTTAAAAATAAATGTCCCTGAAACCGATTGCGTTGAAGTCTGCTTACTGAAAAGAATTTGTAATAGGTACTTGTGTCATATGTTCAGTGTCTGTAATTGTGAATAATTAACGGTAACGAACCTGTTAGCGCCATAACAACAGGTGCATAGTCGTAGAACATGTTCGGTACGTCGCGGTCGTTGACGAGACGCTCTAGTTATGCAACATGTAATCTTTACGAATCAACAGTCAATGCGTGCTCACGCTGCGTGCTCATAACGGTTCATTGTAATCGCGGAAATCATTAGACATAGACCAGCTTATGCTTGTAACACTTAGATCTCACGACACTTGGGTTACAGCAAAATATGTATCGTGACATTTATCTTATCTGCCTATATCATAATTTAAAACTTCAGTTTTTACAGGACGTAATTAAATTGTAATAATTTGGTTTCACTAACAAGTTTTTCAATAACTGAACTTCTTGCTTTATGTGTTGCAAAGTCACGAACTCACGACTTTGTTTTTCTATAAGATGGACTTCGTTTCGAAGTGACGCCTCCGACAACTTTCATAATCTCGAACAATAGTCGCTACACTTACTATGATAATCTGTTAAAGACTAACTAGACTGTTCCCCTTACAAGAGAAAGCGTACTTACATTCCTGATGCATGGCTCTTCTCAGAATACTTTCGGTACTGCAAATGTCACAATGGATAACGGGTTACGGTCCACGATTTCGATACTTTTAATTTCACGTTTCTCTGTGGTCAGGCGACTTATCGTAACTGAATTATGGCGTTGCAATATTGATCTGTATCAACGCTACCGGCGATACGGCCAGGTTGCAAACTGTGTTTAGTTTCTCCTGAAATGCTCTGTATATACTCAGCTGCCTGGTTTTGTGAAGTAATAAATGAGTAAGTAGTTCATTTACATGCATCACTGAGTATCAGCAGTTATGCTAAAAAGTTGTACGGCCCTCGAAAATATGAGTCGTCTAATCGTCTGTATGCTGTTCAGTTATGACTTTGGGTCGACAAAAGCAAGACGTGTTATTGAGCATCCAATTATCATATTTTATATGCTATTGCATGAGGACGCCGCAACATAACTCATTGTTCACGCTGGTCACAAACATTGACATGATGCTTATGCTCGTCCTTGAACTCAATTGCTTGTATTTATGAAGCTAACGGGATTTGTGTCAATGCAAATCGCAAAGGATTTTTTTCGAATATAATTTTTATAATACAAGTCAAAAACAGATTCAACGGTTTCGTGAAATGAGTATCGAGAAAAAAATCCAATCAGCATTTATTTTAATTATAGACTATTTGAAGTATAGTCGTCGATTTAACCAATGAGTTGTTAAACATAGTAGGTTGATTGAACTTTGGCTCGAAATAGATTTTCCGGAGTCTATTTAAGACGATTATATAATTAATTAATGACTACGGTATTCTTCCCTGTATGTGGTAAGTAATTATTGCATGCTTCAAATTGTTTGTCGATAGCTTTTAGTACTCACGTAGTCTATACCGCGAGTAGGATGTTTTAATAGAAAAAGTGGCCATGAAATAGGTTACTTAGCCGGATTCTCCTATCATTTAAGTTCGTTACGATGACATCATTTGCTGACGTCCATGGTTTGCTGTTATATTATCTATGTGATTGTAAATCCCTACGCGCAATCATTACGCATCATTCCATGTACCTACCTAATATATAATTATACAGATGTATCTACGTGTATCAGATTATTTAAAGCAAGTCAAATAGGACGTAAGGTTTAATATGTAATTTAATTGCACAGTTTAATGCCAAAGCTTTTTACCTTGACAGATTGGACTCTTAGGAAAAAAATAGTAGCCACAAAATCGCTTCCTATCTATGATGTTAACTATATGACAAATATAACATCGTCCACTGTTACTTGTGTCAATTGAGTGTAAGGTCAGTATTGGTAAATATCAATCGTAATCTGGTAACTGGTAACATTTTTAAAAACATAAACATTAGTGTATGTGTGTCTGATTTGGGCGGCAGCTTCCGATGTGAAATATGCGTGCCATTAACATTCTCCCCTTTGCGTAAGGCAGATAGATTGATAGTAACATTCTTACCTGTTTTGGCCTTCAAAAATAAAACTTAAAAGTAGAAATACCCAAAACACAGCTATTGAGAATGAGGTCTCGTAACGTTACTATAAATTACAGAAATCCAACATTTCGTCCGTCTTATGAATGCAACCGGTTAACGTTCCTTCAAGTTACTGTATTTCAAATTTTTCAAAACTATTGTTCTGCGTTTCCAGCTATAAGTTACCAAAATATTTCACGTTTCGGAAATCAAGCCAAGTAAATCGAACGACCTTAATTATTTGTTGTGTGAAGAACATTCAGCGGCGCGAAAAATTTTGTTTACCAATTATTTCGTAATCCGAAACTTGTTCGGAAAGATGTCGTCATTACTCTTTACGAACCACTGTGCGGAGATAAAAATATAAACATCACTCTACTCAATATCTACATACATCTTAGTAAAAAGAAGATTTATTTTACAAGTGTGCTTGTCGTAGAATATTAACTGTAATTCTTTAAGTGTGTATTTAAGTCATGTAGTTTGGGCTTGAATACCTATTATCAATTACATCATTCAAGACTTTGTTGTTAGATCCGCTTGTAAGTGGGAAACCCTAAGTATACCCATGATTACCCATTCCATTTGTGACTAGGATCTTATTTGAATAAAATGTCGTTGACTTTCGCACGATTCACAGGTACTTTATGAATATTATTATACATCTCGATGCAAAAAACATTAAATCCTTTTATCACGCGAAGGATAAAGGCCAATGTGACTTGTTGCTAACCTGACCTCTTACAATAAACTTATGACATGTGGCCCAATGACGTTTTGAGCAATGCGTTATGTCTGACGTCATAGAGATATCTTACCTCCCTTTGGGGGGCGTGGTGCTCAGACAAATATTAACAAATTATAAGAGGTAATTAAGAGGTTTTTCGCCTTTAGTTTTCTACTAGCTCATGCCCGCGGCTCCGCCCGCGTGGATGTCGGTTATCGTGTAAAAGAGTAGCCTATGTCCTTCTCCATTTCCCAGGCTATCTGCCAAATTTCATGACGATCCGTTCAGCCCTTTTTAGCGTGAAAGCGTAACAGACAGACAGAGTTCGAAATAGTCACCGCGGCCCTGAAACGCAAAGGGCATGAGGCGCAAGGCGGATGAGTTTTAGTCAGACACTCCCTTCCGCTCCACCCAGAGCGGAAGAAGAAGAAAAAAAAGGGATTAGTAGGAAAGCAGAGATATAGACCCTACTAAAAGTTGCTTGAACCGTGCATAGACATTGGAGGAAAGGAAATTGAAATTAACATTATCTTAAGGTTCAGGGCACTGTTATATAAAACTTTTCATATCCTTCTGCACCTGTCTTGCGTCTTTTGTTTTTATTTTCTGATAACTGGTCATAATAACGTATCTATTTTTCCAAGGATTTTTTTCACCCTGAATTTCCGCGTTTGATATTTGAATCTAAGATCAGGTGCAGGATATTCGGACTAAAGGGAATACAATTTAAAAACTGGATTACGAATATAAATCTGATCCACCATTCCACACTTCGTTTACATAGTTGGCTGTGCCAAATATTTCGACCGTTCCACTGAGACTTGACATGTGAATAAGACTGAGACGTGTTATTTTGCTCAAGGGTCGGTAAAATTGGATTTTAAAGTAATTCTGGGATTTCAACATGTGTGACTAATTTACATAGGTACTACGTCACGACAATGTCAACGAAAAAAAACAAAAGATGTTCGTCGAGGCAATGAATATTAGAAATATTATAATGTTATCGGGTCATTATTCATTAGCTGTTGTGCAAACAGTTGACCATGAACTACTATAACACAGTGTGGCCAAGATTTCATTAAATCGCTGTGACACTGCTAGCTTATAAAATTAGCATAACGGAAATATCCGCCATTTGGTATAATCGTAAATATTTATTTGTATAAATAATTAATATTTTTAGGTAGGTACTTATCTCTTCTTTTAGTTCCGGTGCAACTCAAATTAAAACTTGACGATAAACATCAGGATAAGTACCTAGCGCATGGACTGTGGTTATTTTGCACGTAATAAATAATTATGTAAACGTAGAATGTGTAAGTAAGTATCGGGAAAGACAATTACCTAGAATGCCAGTAATATTACAGTTAGCTCATAACTTTAATAAGCGAGGGTTCAAGCGCCACCTGTCACGAAGCACGAATAGAAGCATTAAAGTATTCAGTCACAGATCAACTTCCTTAGAGTACAATGTGATTTGCTCATAATTGTTCAAGTTATGCTTAACAATGAACTTCTCGAAATCCTTCAATCTGTTGAGAGATTTTGTATAAATGAATGCACCGCAACTGTTCGGACCGGCTGGATGTACGCTAAGTCCGGGTGTTGTGAAATGTGAAGGCCGCGCGTCGAGGGCAATTTTAGTTGTCAGTCCCTGTGCCATTTACCTCGGACTAATAGAACTAACCCTGGCGCACGTAGCCATCGAGACTCAATTCGGTTTTACAGACGTTCATATTGAAAGCCCAAGTGCTTACAAGATTGCAATACTATTATTTTTTTTTTTTTATCATTTTGAAGAGGATATTCAAGTAATTGAACGCAGGCTCTAGAATAAATGCTCCAGTCGCTTTTCACGACATTTCAGTTCTTAGTTATTCTAACACGCGGAAGGGATGTATGGAGACTATTCTTCCGGGTTTTTAACCTTCAGTTTCATAATAGGATATACTATGTAAGAATATATTGTTGTCAATTCAATTGAAGTGATTCACAGAAGTTATTATATAATAGTAATTTACATATAAGTAGGTTTGTGTTTGCCAAACAACATTTAGTTGCTTGACGGCTAAGAAGGAAATGCTAATGCATTTTTATAGTTCAGAAGATACAGGCTATACAACATATTTTTTATCATCAATACGTCATTAGCATACATCAATTCTATGTATTTCTAAGTTGATTTACTGATTTAGGTAATCAGTAGCCACATTGATGTAATAAGACATGCAAGTCAATTAATGTTAATGAGAATCCTATAAGGCTTTACATTCTTTCCACACACGGACCAAGATTGATCGTTTGAAAGAAAATCGCATACGTTTTCTGTTTAAAACATTTTGTTTAATTGCACTGACGGCGACCATCAAATAGTTTCATTGCAAAAGTAATTACCGTACATACAGTCAATCATCACGTTCTAAAAAATATCTTGATATATATAATCATAGGATATAAGGACTGAAATCCGCCTGCGTCTGTTTTATAAAATTGCCTAGTCAAACAAACTGATATAGTAGAACAATTTATTGCTTGAAAGGCTGAATTTAGATAATTATTTATAATTACGTTCATAGATATATAAAGTTTCAATTCAACTTGATTTAGAGGTTATACATTCTTTAATGACTGTCGAAAGAGACCAATGTAATTTTGTAATACATACATATTTTTTTTGGTTATAGACTCATTACCTACCTGTAAAATTTCTGGTGAAGCCACTATCTGAAGTTTTATTACTTAGCAGTTAAAAACTGATCTCTCCTTTTAAGGGAAAATCATAAGATATAAACATAGATTTTATTCAAATTGAATGAATATGTGTTTGAACATTAATATACTTAACATATCCAAATGGTAACTAAATTCTAATAAAATAAATAAAAAATAATGAAATGTCAACTCGCAATGAAAATGGCAATATTGTCATGTCAGCATGTTAACAGGTTAGGTTAGATTTAATCTTTATGCGAGACTAATAACTAAATCGTTGTATTAAAAGAGTTTTTCCCTAGCCGTGTAGGATTTATGATTATCTTTCCACTTAATAAACTTGAAAGCTTGTTGAAATTTACTAAAGCCTACGATACTCTCAATATACAATGATTTCTTGGTAAAGTTAAGTTACACTATATTAGAGACTAACGCGTATATTGTTGCAAGTGTTATATAAACGCAGCTTTACAGTATACACTCAAACGAAAGGAGCTTTGTAGTGTTATCAAAACAATGGTATCCCTCAAGGGAGCATATTGGTACCAACTTTTTTTCTGAAACTGACTGTTAGTGTAGTGAATGATTGATTTTTCTTATCCAAATAAAAAGTAAATGACTGAGGCATATCATAATTATTTAAAGATAGAACTTGTACATGTCTGAGAGATCCTGTGCGTAGAGCAAGTATGAAACTTTTAGTCGGTATGCATACATGATTTCTTCAAGGTCTATGTGAAAATATTATCCAGACTCAGAGAGCAATCGAGAAAATAAAATGTGTAAATCAATCGATGTCTTCCATCCCCATAGTTAAGTCTTCTGTAGCAACAGTTTGTAATCAAATCATACATACATAATTTAGAGGTTAAAACAAGGAAAATGTTTCATTATCAATTAGGTATATCGGAAAAATAACGGTGTAGATGTTGTTGCACATGGTGCTAACCTTATACGACCATGTGCAATAGTATTTTTCAAAGAATGAGCACCCAAAACGAGGGTTGATCATCGCAATCACCGCGCTAACTAACTGTCTTGATTTGCAGACTGTCAAGTCTAGATCTTCTCATGACGTCACGTTTTTGATACCTCAGACTACTTTGATGGCAGTGGTACATAAATATTTCTAAAACAGTTTTATGAAAAGTGTCTATAACCTTCACGTTTGATACCAATTTTTGTGAAACGATAAGCCTTTGTAAGCCATCGAAGATTTGCGCGCACCTATTGATATCGATTCCAAATATTTGTTCTTAAGTTTACGACAATCGACTTTTTTATCAAATCGATGAGCTGCTGAATCGGTTCCTGGTGACCTTGTGCACATTCATAACTGCTTTGCTAAGTGCTGCTCCACCCATATTAGTAAGGAAAACTTATATATTAATTCTATAAGTTTTACTGATAAGCAAAAAGCAGTATCAAACAAGCATCAACAAGTTTTGTAGTCTGATGATGTTTAGATTTCAATATTTTAAATGTTTTTTTCATACATAGGTGTTGAATGTCAATGTATGTTCGTACACACTGGCTACTACTGTATGATTTCCAAAGCTTTATACCTACTTAGTTTGATACTATCTGTTAAAGATCAGTCTTTCTTTTTCTTGACATATACCTACGTTATACTATTTCTCTAAATAAAGGTTTCAAAAGATACATATTCTAGTGTGAATCTAGTCTATTTATAGCAAGTATCACAAAACAAATGTTAGCCACAATATCCATTTTCTGATAGTATTGTAGGTACATTTAAAGTTATTACTTGTGCTCACAACTGATGAATTGATATCCATAAATAAAGTGGTTCTGGGAAATGATCATATTCATTACTTATGCCTTAATTATTTACATCCTATATGCAAATAAAATTAAGCTTATTATAGTAATCGAAAAAAAAAATATTGCTTAAAGTTCACTTGTTTGTTTTAATAATATTTTGTTACACTACGGGTTTATTATTAACTTAACTTTGTTAATACTGATATGGTATAATGTAGTCATTAGTAATTTATGAATGCGGATTTCAATTGCCAAAAACATATGTTTTTATTTGGCATTCCTGCGCGATAGTGGGTTATTCTTAAATCCTACATCCTATTCGGTAAACCTGTTCATATTTACAGCTTTACTTTTAACTAACGCGGTAACACTAATATTTGTGTCTTCTTCTTAAGGTTAATCATTTATTATAGAGGAACCATTGGGCAAAAAAAATATGTTAAGGACTTGCAAAGCGTGAATCAGCTGATTAAGTTTTAGACGTCACGCTCACAGAATATGAATGATAACAAAAGGTGCTTAGTTTTAGCTACTATTCTGACAAAAATCTACAGGCTTTATGAGACAATCATTAAGACAAGCCATTGTTTAGATTAAAAAAGTTGCATGCATCACTTACCGTGCTTTTGGTATCCATTGTTTACGAGTGCAACCTCCACTGTATTATTGTTGTTCTCTTAAGAGCTGTTCACTAATGTTACGTCACTGAACACTGCATTCACTCGGTCCACATGTCTGTCAAAATTGCGTTAGGTTGTAGTTTCGAGTTGAACCTCTCTCGCCCTCTCCGTGTGGCCGGCGTCGTGCAACGCGCCTGCTCCAAGCGGCAAAGCGACTAGAGTCGTACTGAGAGTGTTGCAACAATCACCAAGGTTTATATATGAGGTTGCACGCTGCCAACTTCTACAGATTTTTTCTGATAATATTTTGAAAAATATTGGCATTTTTTTAATAATTTGGTAATCGTATTAGGTGCTCAGACTACTTTCTTGTATTTCCAAAAACATCAATCAAGATTGCTAAATTTTATCTATTTATTATTATTTTCTAACTTTGTAATTAAATTCGTCATCTGCTCCTAATGTTTGCGATTTAAAAGATGCGTTTTATTTACAAACATATTATTGAGAAATAATAAATAATGGAGTACGAGTAGTCAATTGTAATTGTGACAGCAAACGGTCACTAATCTCAGTAATCTCAATAAATAAACAATTTTGCCAGTAACTTCGGTTAAGATTGGTTAAGATGATGAGCTAACCAAAAAAAAATATCCACTACAAACAGCCTTAGCTGCTTTGTAAGAACTATATCATGTGATCTGATTTTGAGTCATAAACAAAAAAGATTAAGCACTGTCAGTACATATTCTGTATCTTCTATATTTAAAAAACCTTAAAATTAAATAAAAAAGCAATCATAGAGAAAACCACAACAATTAGTCATTTTCAAAAAGTAATTATAAAGAAAAGAAAGCAACATTAGCCTGAGTTTGTTCTTAAAAAGTCTACTGATGAGTGTCAATGTCCTTACCAGTAAAGGTCTTTCCACTGCCATTTTTATATAAGATCTCTTTTTATTTACACTAATTTAAACACGCCAAATTAATAAAATAAAAAAATAAACAAGAGTACGCAACACCAGTGGTCAGGATCAGGACAATTTTCGTGTGACCATGTGCGACGACTGTCGATAGCCTCTAGCCCACAGGAAAATAGTAAAGAAGCAATACGGTGGCTATGTCACGTTGTGTGCATCGGTTTGTGGCAAGTCAAGTCCGTATGACGTATCCTCTGCCGATGCCAGGAGTTGCGTAATCATTCGCCATCGCGAGGACGACCTCCGCTCATGGAATTTCATTACAGGACTCCGATGACTCGGCTACACCTATTTATGATCTCCAAAAAACCAATCGCGATCACGACATCAACCGGACTTTGCGCTAAGCAACGAAATTCTTACAAGTTTTTATTGAAAAACTGATTACTCCGCCGCTAATAGTGATAGATCTCCCAATTTCATTTGTGTAATTTTTAGACAAATTGACCTTCAATAAACATTAAACTTTGGAAGAAGTCAATTATGGTATCAATTCAGAGCCATTAAATTTTGTGAGGTTTTTTCTTATATTTTTTTTTCCAGATATCTGTTCCGTGTAGTTTAGATTTATGCTACTACTTTTAGTACGTACGTAACTATAAAGACGTTTTATACTTAATTCAAAGTTTTTTTGTCATCATTCATCGATTTTATGACCTTGTCTATTTCAGTATATTTTAGAGTAACTCTATTCTTGTTCAACATTACTTACTGGATTATACAACGTGTAACAGAATAAACGCAATACCTCTTAAGGGGTCGTTGTACTCATCATTATGAACAACTTTTACTATGGAACCAACCCCGAAATCGTGAAAAAAAATCAGCTGTATAGTAAGACTTACATTTTGTCAAGTTATGTGCACAGAAATGTATAGGGCAGTCGATTTTTGCCATTTCTATGTTGGTCCCATAGCAAAAAATGTACATAATGATGAGTACAATGACCCCTTAAGAGGGAGGAATTGCGTTTATTCAGTAACACGTTGTATAAGTGGGAGCGTTTATTTTTTTGTAATTTACAATATTAGTCTTATTGCAGTTTGAAATACATCCTACAGATATAATCTTAAATTATTTGAAAACACATTTGAAATCAGGTAGGCTGGAAGAGATTTCTATAGAAATAAACATCACCTTTGTACCTATTGTTCTGTTTTCTTCTCCTTGTCCTTTTATTAAAAGTGTACATAAATTGTTAAATATAAATTAAAATAAACATGATTTATGATTGTAAATCATCAAGTAACAAACGAAAAGGTTCAGAAGATAGCAATCCAATGCAACTACGAACAGTTTTGAACGTGTGGTTACGAGAATTTCGGAAGGTCGATTAGTTCAGTGTGAATCAGATAGTTTAGATTAAATGTAGTATAAAAAATGCGAAGCCATACACACTACCGAAGACCGCAACAAATGGAAAGATATCGTCCGAAAAGTAATTTGTGGGGGCCATGACCCTCAGCAATGAGGAACATGACACAAGGAGGTGGAGATCGCTTACTTATCATAAGGGACTGATTTCGCAGAAGAAAACATCGTGTTTCCCATAGCGATAATGCGAATAAGTTTCAAGATGACGACACTACTGACGATAGAGGAAACTGATGCACTTACGCATAATCACGTCGGTATCGACAAATAACTAGCTTGAACGATCTAGATTCTCCAATACTAGGAAGAAAATAAAATGCCTTAATAAGCCTACGCGTTACGACAGCATATTCCGGTCTTTGTGCATATAGTCCAGTCAAATAAGGGTTTCACCTCGGAATGAGAGATAATAAGCTGATAACTCCGATAAGTATAACTTCATTTTGGCGTTCTAAATGTTGTGTCAAAAGTCTCATAAAATTTCGTGTCTGCGTCGTAATATTGACGGTTTTTCGCGATAATCTCGGTTTCTACAGCTCCAATGATCGAAATTGTAAAACGTATTTGCAACAATTTTTGTTCCGATTTTTTTTTCATGAGCTCATCCTTTTTCGAGATAGAGGACGGAGAGCGCGCAGCGCTCAGCCATACTGTAATATATGGTCAACCTTGAATCTCGGTGAATAAAAAGATCAAGAACATGAAAGGATTCCTTGGGAGAATTAGTCAAAGATCGTGAACCTACTTTATGAGTATGAATTATTGATCGCAGCTGATGCAAAGTACCATACCGTTTGCTATATTAATTTCTCTACACAAAGTTTAATTATTTAAATCAAGAAGAAAGTATATACGAGTTTCCAGCTTATTATCTCTCATTCCGAGGTTGACCCATTTTTTGCTTATTTGACTGGAATATTTTTTTTTTTTATTGGTGATGGGTTTGCTCTTGACTCTAGTCAATGTCAGATATGACAGAGACAAGGTCTACGATGGAGCGAGCTTACCCAGAAGGAGCCTGTTCACTCTAACTTTGAAGAGATTAGGGCTGTAAGCTTTTGGAAACACAGACGCAGGTAGAGAGTTCCACTCCTTTGCTGTGCGCATTATGAAAGACGTTTGGAAACGCTTAGTGCGAATTGGTGGAATAGCTACAAGGTAGGGATGGTAAGATGCAGTGCGTCTGGATGTCCGATGGTAGAAGGGGGCCGGTGGGATGAGGTCGTGGAGTTCTTGGGCACACTCACCGAAGTACAATCTGTAGAAGACCGATAAGCAGGCAACCTTACGGCGATGAGCCAAGCTATGTAGCTATAGCTTATATATAGTAGTATATAAAATGTAAGATCTTCTGTAGAGGATGAAACAAAACATCATCTCTGACGAAGTCTTTCAAATAAAGGCTCTTTCATCTGCCTGCCTGCTAATGATTTCGTCAATGCATTCAAAACCTATAGTTTAAACGAAATTCAATAGATTGAATTTTCTTTGCATCTGCTTGTAGGCGGCCGTCGTCTGCCGAGGACGATAACACAGTTGACCGAAAGTCACCTATACCTTTGGTATGTTTTGTTTATTGTATACTCGCATTTTTCGGCCCCGATCACATGGCCTATTACACAGAACTGTTATAATTTTCAGTGATAGTAGTCAGTACATTTTCGACCTCCCTGTAACTTCGTTGTTGATAAAGCTAAAAACCTGAATTTGTCTCTCTATTCCTATTGGCGATGCAGATTCTAAACAGCGCCTCTAGTGTCAAAATTGTGAGGCTGCCTAAGAACAACACTGACAGTTTTCCAGTTTTCGTACAGCGTTGCCAACGTGTGGGGAATTTCCCAAACTGCGGGGAATATCAAGTTGATTGGGGATTGCCATTAGGTACGCGGGAATTTTGAATATCGATAGTCCGGGCAAAGTCTTTCAAGAAATCGAAAAACTCAAGTACTTACTTATCTTAACATTTTTGCTAGGTTACTCGTGGATATCAAATGATTCTTTTTTTTCTAAATTGATTCATATCGTTCGATCGATGCGTTCGAAATCTATGATCTATCTATCTAACCTATTTTGTCCCTCTGCTAAAAGTGCAATGCAGTCATTATTAATTTAACAATTATTTGATTTCAATAATTATGCTCAATACATCTTTTTAGTATGTGTTAAAATATTTGAACAAATCAAAAACGCCGTAGCGGCTATGAGCTACGCGGCGTAGCCGAGTAATAAAAGTAAAATGCAATTATGCATTCATTAACTTATTTAAAAATTATTTAAAATTGTTCTCATCTTAATTATTGTTTTATTGATATCTTTATTCGAACAAACTGAAAACGCGGCGAAGCCGTACACCAAAGTTATAATGCGGCCATTATGTATCTCATGATTTACAATTATTAGAATATAATTATTCTCACACACGTTTCATACACACTTCACGCTGATGCCGTTTAAAAGGACGGCACAGGTATTGTACAATAGCGTACACTCGAAAACGTGCTACCGTAAAACGGGTTGGATAGAAATGCAGGGGTGAGCAAAAACGAAACTTTGATTGAGATTTTCACTACACTGACTGTACCATATTAATGGTTTCTCACTTTCGCATTTATTATGTATTTATATTAATTAGGATTCATATGGCGAATACTTAAGTCCCACCCACAATTTTAGTTCGTCTATTGATTTGCAAGGTCCAATTCTTCTGCGTAAATCCTTTCTTCGAGGTGAAACTGCAAGCCGATCGCTCCATGACTTGGTTTAGTTTGGTTTCCAAATCTGAAAAGAGCAAATATGCTTTACTAATATGGACGTACAAACGAGAATAAAGTGCTTATTTATTCTATGTTGGTAGTACGCACACGTTCAGAAACGTGTGTGTAGTAGTGATTTTGTAATTACCTCAGGTGTGAAGTTTACGCTTCTATGTAATGACCTCCCATGACCGTGACGTATTTGCAATAAATCTGCTCGGGGAATCAAGAGTTCAATGATATTATATTGCTTACGATATTGCTACAGAATTCAGTGCCTTCAAGCGTTTCATTGTCATGTTGTGTAGAATGATCGTTATCACTCTACCAAACTACCAATTAATATTCCAAGTCATTAGTGTTACTCATATACTGAGTATCATAAATGTAATGCTATTAATGCTGGAGGGGTTTGATTGACTGTTGAAGTATATCATGAGATTTGACCATGTACCGCTGCTTGCTTTCCCCACATGTGCAGCATGGTAGCAGCACTTGGTCTGTGCCATGTTGACAGTTTAATTATTTATTTCAAAGTAATTTATAAAACGAACGAATCTATGAATTCATGGAGTGGGTGTCTCACTTCCGTCATTAATCTACAAAAATAAGTACCTAATCAAGTTGATCACTAATGAAGAATATTTTATGTCTATAAATTCTAGGATATAACTGTTTTTAATGCAGACTGTTTGTTTCTCATTTAATTTGCATGAAATAGCAGGTTTTACGATTTCGGCCAATTTTCTAAACATCATGTTCTGTTTGTCTGAAGATGTTAAACTTCAGCCATAATATGATATGCTACGCTAAAACACCTACATAATTACGAACAATTTAAGATTTGTTTTGCTTTAACTATTGCGTAAGTCCATAAATATTCCAAATATGTATTATATCGATTGACTCAACAGACCGAAATGAAGACATATTTTACATTATGTCTAAGATGACCGTCGTTTAAATATCAAGTAGGAGTGTTAAGGCGCTTTGATATCTAATCTACTGAGAATTTCGTGCGGCGACAACGAGGCGCCTAATTACGGTTCTGGTTGAATACTATTATCATGTGTTTGGTGCAGAGTCTCCGACGACTTCGGCTTCCATTAGAACGGGGCCGTAATCGGCGCGTAATCGTGTGAAGGTATTATAACACTACGCTATTGAGCGCAGTTACCACAAGGTTCCTATAAGAAGTTATTCGTTAAAGCAACAAAGGATTGAAGGCTTGCTTAATTTCTCAGTCGCACGCACGACTCCAGCTTAATTGGAATGCAATTATATCATTAAGTTAGCTGTATCATTGCCCAATTATCAGTCGCTATGAATTCTGCAGACGCCCACTGCTTGACACATCAAAGGATGAAGGAGCAGTTTTACAAACATTGACCAATTTGTTCAAGTTTTCTAATGTCAATATTTTGATGTTAACCAAATTTGAATTTGCTATAATAACAAAGTATTAAACAGACCAAACGGTGGCATAAAACATGTTTTATTTGATTTGATTCTGTCACTATAAATAAGGAGCTCGTACTATATCATAATATTTAATATCTCACGATTGCTATAGGTAGTAGTAGAATTAATACATTAAATTGAGGACGGTGCGAGAATTAAGGCAAAGGAATCGTGGATATGGTTTTTGGGGAAAAACGTACAGAATTGAGAATAATTTAGTAGCTCACAGAATTTCTAGATAAGGTTAACATTGAACTGGGTCGTATTAACAACGCTTAATCTTTTTATTATACATCGTGTTAGCATATCTGAATAATGATCATGGTCACGGGTCACCTAAACATTATGTTGTTTATTTTAGATATTAATAGACCGAATCTCTAATTACATATTTTGTGTCAACGCAAATTTTATTATTCTAATCATTATTGTGAAGGCCAAGGCTAATTGTCAAATCGTACTTTGTTATCAATAAAAAAAGAACTGCCATTAGTGGTCTCACTCAGGGCAATGTTTAGAGTTAATTTATGGGCTAACTGTATGTACCTAGACCATGTAGTTGTAGAGTCACCAAAAAGCTCTGGCGACTACAACTACAAACGTCCCTAAACACTATATTATTGGATGTCTATTATAAATACAGACAGACAAACTTGTTGGCGCCCAAGTAGGAAAATGTAAAATTGCCATCCTCATTAAAACTTGTTTCGCAGCAGCTGGTCATCATTTCGGCATCTTAATACCAACTGATGGTCATTATGGGGTCACGTTAATGATTCACAAAGAACGTAGGTATATTGTCCGGTCCGGTCCGGTTGTGCGCAGACGCTTCGCTGGTATATTCATGCACATCGTCCTTGCCAGGAATGCGAGGTCATCACGCCTTCGTTCGAAGAACGCGTTCTGTCTTGGCGGTCCTCTTGTGAAACATAATTATTGTTGTTTTTAGACTTATTCATTCCGTATTCTATGCATGTCATTATGATGTCAGTTCGCGGCCAGCACCTTGTTACTTAGCGAGTTGTCCTGTTCAGCCTAGCAGCCGAGCTTGATAATTGTACTTAAGCGGTTTACTACGTGACTCGTACCTCTTGGTATATTACTTATACCTATGGGGGTTTTGACTTTCATTGCATAACGTTCTATTTATATCCAATATAAAAAAAACCGGACAAGTGCGAGTCAGACTTGCACCCCGAGGGTTCCCATCGAGTCTCGATATGAAATGATAATTTCATCAAAATTGGTTCAGTAGTTTTGTTTTTAAGTCAAAATTGCTGGAAAAAATATGTCATCCATGTAAACGAAATTGCGTATTTTGCTTCTTGTGACTTTCCAGTGGTGTTGTTAGGTGTGCTAATTCACCAAATAGCATATCTTTATATTGAATTGGAGCAAATAACACGGGCCACAACTTTGTGTGACAGGTCTTGCAGCCGTCTGCGTTCTAGAAACAATAAAATCGTTATTCGAGTAAGTATTGTTCGAAAAATAACTTGTTCTTTTTTATATTTCGTAAGGTAACATTTTTATGATAATAATTATTGGTAAAAAATATTGTTCAAAAGATAATAAAATTCATAATAATATCTTGGCTAAATCAATTTTGTGTACCAGGCTTCGAAATCAGAATGTTCAATGAGAATTTCCCGCAGACTCACTCCGATACATCCTGACAGGAAAATCACGAGTTTTATATATATAGGTATTGTGTGTTGATGACGTTTCATTATAAAGGCTTAATAAGCAGTAAAGTTCTTGACACAATCAAAATTAGAGTTTTTTCATTTTATATCTGATTCTGTACCAAACAGGACATTGGTACTTAACGTAAAGTTTTAAAACAAGGTGAATTAGCACAATCGCGTGAAAGTGCATTAATTGGGTTAAACACTCAGAATTTAATTATTTTCTTTACGTTTACTTTTTTAGGTCTACGTCACACATAATATTCGTAATGATGACGCAACGTAACGAAATTGTCGTGTTACTTACATTTTCCAAGTGTTGAAATGTTAAGGTATCATTTTGACCTTTTACCTTTACTTTTATACGCACCTAAAGCGAGTGAAACCGCACTGATTTAATAATATTGTTTATATCCTTTTACGCAAATAACCAATTAAATGACAATTATGACGATGTGTGGTATGTCGGTTACATTGATTTAACCGACAAGTACGTACTTCAATATCCTGCACCTTTCAGTCGAGTTTCAATAACTCGTTTGGTGTTAGTCAGAGCCTCACACTAGATAACCCTAAACTGGCTGCCTTAGGTTTCCACGTAGGACTGGAGGTCCGTTGGCGTATAACTTGGTAACTGCATAATAAATACCTACCTATATGTATATACCTATGTAATTACCTGTGCTCCTTCGTAGAATTTATGCCAAAGAACTATCATCTTAACAACAACTAAAAATAGTTCTAGACTAGCCATTTTTTATTTGTTTTAACATTTTATTATTTTTAACAAATTGTGCTTTAAATTTAGAAATTCTCATTAATTTTAAATAAGTAGGTATCTAATTTTAAGACGCCGTAAATATTCCAAATCTTTTACTAATCCAAAGTGTTCATTTTGAAACAACTGGTTCACGTAGGTATTGCGTGGCAGATAACATAATAACCAAGTAATATTTGTTCACAGCTCCGTGTACCACTGCGTCAAGTACTGAGGCCACGTGACTTAACGGTGATCATCAACAAGAAGCATCTTAAAGTCGGCATCAAAGGCCAGCCGCTTATCATCGACGGCGAACTGGATGCCGAAGTCAAGATTGAGGAGTCCACGTGGGTGTTACAAGATGGACGAAACTTACTTATCAACATAGAAAAGGTGCGTAGTTCTACGTACGTGAGTGTACTTTTAGACATGAGTAATAAAAGTTTATCTTATTCTTCTTGTCTCCTGGAAATGGTAATTTTATGTCAATATTATGTTGATTTACCGTTCTGCTAATTTTAAGACTGTTTGGCAATGTTTGTTATTGTTATCGAATCAGAGTTTATAGGTAAGTTTAACTCCTTAAAGTGACTTAATCACCGCGAATTGGTTTGTATATTAGGGTAGTACAGGAGGCATTCCTCTGCAAGTTAGCTTGATGGACGTCTACAGTATAGACAGAAGTAGGGCCTACAGGGGAAAAGGAAGATTGTTTGATCCTTGTCGGTAACCGTACATTGATCTTCTCAATCCAAACCTGAGTAAATAAGTGAGCCAAACATTATTAATGCTAATGCGTGAGTTTTTTTTCTAAAATGTCATAAACAAACCTTGTAACACTTCTAAAATTGCTTTGTACAATTATTTAAACATTTTAATGAAGTTGTCATTATGTAACGTAAAACGGAGTTTTTTTTGTAGAAACCAATTTAAGGTAATGATGAGTTTCTTACTGAATAATGTTGTAAATTTTTATTATATCTTGTAGGTCAATAAAATGAATTGGTGGGGAAGACTAGTCACTACCGACCCGGAAATATCCACGAGGAAGATCAACCCAGGTAAGCATTTTGGTGAAGTTAAAGCATGTATTTATGGTAATTAATTGCTCACGCAGAACTTGCTCGGTACTTCGTGGTGTTTTATACGCCAGTTAAACTGTTAAATAGACAGTAGTTAAAATAATGGAGTCTGTTTTAATACTTATTATTTTCGAGTATTTCCGGAAACTGCATTCAATTTGCCAATTTAGCGGTCATTTTGCTATACAAGCATGGGCTTTATTTTTTGACCTCAAAATTCGACTGTCGGGAAATGGAACTTGTATTACGCGTTATTTTTAAACCCAAAATTAAAGTAATTAATTTCAAGTCTACCTGTGAGAAGGGATTGTTATTCCGAAATTAATTTGTGACCATATGTTTCAGAACCGTCGAAACTGTCCGACTTGGACGGCGAGACTCGCGGCCTCGTTGAAAAAATGATGTACGATCAGCGACAAAAGGAAATGGGTCTACCCACTAGCGATGAACAAAAGAAACAAGATGTGCTCAAAAAGTAGGCCTCTAAACTACTAAGTATACTATAGTAATCAAAATTCTAAATACAGAAGTTGTGATTTGTGGTCATCACAGGATGGTGGCCGCCTGAATAACCATGTCTAGCAAACTATAACACTGGCCAGAGAGGTCTTTGGATAAGTTCGCAGTTTTTGAAAGTAACTTTTGCTAGCCAGGGATTTGGGGGTATGACTTCGTTGTTTCACCATAGTTGGTTACAAACACACACTACTCCGCCGTCAAAAAGGTCGATCGTACTGAGATCGAGATAACTGGTTCACAAAATCGCTGTTTTATAAAACCCTCTAATTCGTTTTTTTTTTTATTCACAGGTTTATGGATCAACATCCAGAAATGGACTTCACAAAATGCAAATTCAACTAAAAAAAATAGGAGACCCACTAACTGTTACATTCTTACGTCAATAATTTGCGATGTTAATGTCAAGTTTAATTTCAAGCAAGATAATTTTAATTTTTCAAGTCTTTTTCATTGTGCATTCTTGATAGAGATGATGTATTTAACGTCAACTTATTATTAGACTTGTGGTTGCTGCACGTATGATTTTGTATCCCTATGAGTGCGTAAGTTTTGCACTGTAAGACAGATGGCGCTTTGAGCAACTAGGCTGGTGCTGCTAATATAACGTATCTACAATAATTGCTAGCCATAGATATGGTGTATAGTTTTAACAAAGTTAGGCTTTTGTTGTGCCATCTCTGTCTCATTCTGAAGCTCGATGAGGAAAACCTCTTCTGGGATTAGGTACTGGCTTTGGATGCGGTATCCGTTGAATTTGCAAACCCATTCGTGGTGCGGCCTGGCTGCTAAGTGCATTACCTGTCGTTTAAGTGAACTTATTACAATAGCATATTTACTATTGTATTCTTATTAAATAAACAACAATTTTGAAATTGTTTTTTTTTGTTAAGACCTACCTACTTACCTACTTCTAAAAGATGGACTTTTACTTTTTTATGCGCATATATTTGCATAATTGACATGCGCCTTAATTTAATATATTTAAGATAATATCGCTTTGTTGTGTCCTGTGTTTTGTGGTTGATGGCAATACTGCCGATACATATCCGTATTTATTTATTTCCGCATTGCTGGGTTTGCACCATAGAAACGAGGCTATGTGCAACCAGTAACAGGTCTTTGTTTTGATAATGTTAGGGAAATTATGCGTAAATAGATCGCCTTTCTACAAAGGTTGCCTGAGGTTGTTCAAAAACATATCAACTTTAACAAAGTATTACAAGTTCATCACACGTTTTATTTCGAAATATTACATAGAGGCAACGATTTTCTGAGATGCTCAAATATTTTGGGTTACATCTTTTCTACAAGGGTTGCCTGAACCGTATCAGGATGAGGTTGTTCAAAAACATACCAACTACAAAGTATAACAATTTCATCAAGTTTTATTTCGAAATACTGCCCTGCTAAGCCGAAAGGCGGTATCTCTGAGAAACAGCCTTTTAGTTATCATTCAATAGCTAGAATCATTTCGCGTCTAATGGTCTATGCCAAATAGCGCTATCTAACTTAAAACATTAAAAAAAACCCACTAAGAAGTTTTTTTTTATCTCAATCCTACTAATATTATAAACTAGCTTCTACCAGCGGTTTCGCTCGCGTGAAAATCGGAAATAGGGAGGTTTCTTGATTTGTATTGTAACTACACCTACTCTACACCTACCTACACCTACTCTACACCTACCCTACACCTACGCTACACCTACACTACACCTACCCTGCACCTACCCTACACCTATCCTAACCAGCCCAAAAAATACTATGACATGTTTCTGGTTTACTGGTACTTGATGTTTTTGGTCTTCTGGTACTTGTAAATCTGTAGTACTAAGGCAGCAGCGGCTCTGAATTTCCACTTCCTCCTCAGTCTTCATTGATCCATGCCACTTACCGGGATAAAAAGTAGCATATGTCTCATTCCAGGATATGAACTACATGTGTGCCAAATTTCATCCAAATCCCTTCAGCCGTTTTTGCCTGATTGAAACACAAACATACAAACATTCACATCCTACTAATATTATAAAGGTGAAAGTTTGTATGTTTGTGTAACAATCAGGCAAAAACGGCTGAAGGGATTTGGATGAAATTTGGCACACATGTAGTTCATATCCTGGAATAAAAAATAGGCTACTTTTTATCCCGGTAAGTGGCATGGATTAATGGAGACTGAGGAGGAAGTGGAAACTCAGAGCCGCTGCTGCCTGTGTACTTCAGATTCACAAGTACCAGGAGACCAGAAACATGTCATAGTATTTTTGGGCTGGTGAGGTGTAAGGTAGGTGTAGGGTAGGTGTAAGGTAGGTGTAGGGTGGGTGTTTCCTGAGTAAAAAATTTACAATACAAATCAAGAAACCTTGTTATTTCCGATATTCACGCGGGCGAAGCCGCAGCTGGTAGAAGCTAGTTTATAATATTAGTAGGATGTGAATGTTTGTATGTTTGTGTAACAATCGGGCAAAAACGGCTAAAGGGATTTGGATGAAATTTGGCACACATGTAGTTCATATCCTGGAATGAGACATGCTACATTTTATCCCGGTAGGTAAGTGGCATGGATTAATGAAGACTGACGAGGAAGTGGAAATTCAGAGCCGCTGCTGCCTTAGTACCTACTTCAGATTCACAAGTACCAGGAGACCAGAAATATCAAGTACCAGGAGACCTGAAACATCTCATATAGCATTTTTTGGGCTGGTTAGGGTAGGTGGAGGATAGGTAGGTAGCCAGTTGACGGGAGCGAAGCTGCGGGAGGCAGCTAGTTTTTCCATAAAATATTAAGACATTTGACGGCATGTTGTTTTATGAAGCCAAATAGCCGCATATTGACATAGGCTGGAAACGCTTAAAAAGTGTTAATAAAAACTTAACAGTAACGGTAAGTTCATCTTTCGAAAAAGTTCCGGAGTTAGCGCTTTTGCGCTAAGAAAATGTGAGTAGTATTAGTTCGCTACGGTTTGAGATACGGCTATACCTAAGTATAGTAGGTACGGCACGTTGGGGTAAGAACGGATCGGGGAAAGATCAGATGATGGAAATAACTCCCAAACGCGGCATTATTTTTTAATTCTGGCAACATAATATAAGACTCCATTTTGTTCTGCCCATCTCTTCAGTCTGCGGTCGTCGCTGCTATGGTATACACGTGTTTTTTAGGCACAAACGTACAAGTCAACATTTTCGTGTCGAAATTGAAGATCCGGTCTTCCCCCAGACTACATTTTTTAAATTTAATGGTGAGTATTGATTGTTTTTTCTTATAATTTGTGTATGAAATCGTTTTATATTAAGTAGCTGTTAGTTTAAACTGACAAATGCAGTCGTACGATGACTGACACGGGGGAACACCGGATCTCAGATCCGGTGTTCCCCCGTGTGGTAGAACATCGGCTTAATAACATCCGATTTTTCTCTGTCGTAAAAATGACAGTGAGTGTCAAACTTTTATCTAGGTAAAATTCCATTGTAGCTATTGATACTATGCAATTTTAGTCTCAAGGTAAGTTTGAGCAACATAAGTTCTTCATTTGTGGTTATACGGGGGAAGATCGGACTATTAAATATAAAAAAAAATATTGTGACTGTTATAACCAAACTACTTGTCTTTTAAAAAAATCATTTAGTACATTCATAGAACGGAAAAGAGCGGATATTTCTCCAATTAAAACCTTACGTTTTAAGCCATACAGTGGATTTTAGATAGTAGTCCGATGTTACCCCGCTATGGTCCGGTCTTTACCTGGCATTTTGATAAGCATACCTTATCTTCACATAGGTGCAACTTAGCAACCGCTTAAGTAAAAGAAACTTCTAAAATACTGATTAAAAGTATTTTTTTTTCCTCGTCAATGAAAGATCAATTTAATTTGAAAATCTTCTATAGGAAATGAGGGACAGAACATTTGCTGGAGCCTCTTCAACTAACCGAAAAACAGTCCGACCTTACCCCAACGTACCTTAATGATAATTGACTTCAACATCTTTAGGAATAAGGATTACACTCGCTTACATTTCACAAATAAAGCGTGTCGTGACATGAAGATAAACATTTATTGTTCTGCTCGAAATAAAAACAGGACGTTTTTCTCATTTCTAATCTATATTATAAATTCGGATCAGATCATTTACAGGCCTGTTGGTCTAGTGGTTAGTGACTCTGACTGCAAAGCTGGAGGTTGTGGGTTCGATTCCCACTCAGGATAAACTTTGTGTGATGAGCATAATTGTTTGTTCTGTGTCTGGGAGTAATTTATCTATAATATGTATGTATTTATAAATTATATAAGTATGTATATCAGTTGTCTGGTTACCATAACACAAGCTCTGCTTAGCTTAGGATCAGATGGCCGTGTGTGAGTTGTCCCAAGATATTTATTTATTTATTTATTTATTTATTTATCAATGCAGAGAAGATTATTGTTAAATATTTGAAAAAGACACACGTTTATGTCTGCAGACTCTTTTCACCATAGAGTAGAATTGGCGATGATACGAATGAGAAATAAAATATATGACTTTGATGACCTTTGCGAAGCTGTACCTAAGCAGTGCTGGAAAAAATGTGACTGCCAAAAAAATTACCTTAGAGAATTTTTATGAGTGGCAAGACTATACGACCCAGTACAAACTTTCCCGGCTGTCACCACGACCCTACATTAGTGACATCTCCCATACTATTATTATACCTACTCTTTGAGCAGAGACTACTCTTTGAGTAAAGTGGAAGTCAGCAGAGGCAGTTTTGATATTAGGTACAGAACTGGTTTCGATAATGAACCCATTACTAGCCGTAATGGGTTCATTATCGAAACCAGTATAGATAGCATTATAGATACCAAATACATGAAATCAGAAAAACTTCCATTCCTAACTAAAAAAACAGTACCAACAGGAATACTTATCTCTACCGAAAAAAAAATAATATTTTAAAATCTCTTTTCAGTTTAAACCTACTAATAGGATGTCTTTTTGGCGTGCCAACGTTTGGTTAATTTTATTTCCTCGAAAGCAAATAATTGTTTTTTTTTTGTAATTTACTGCCACGGTTAACAAAGTTTAAAAAAAAAAATATTTTTCACTTTTTAGTGGTTAGCGTTAACTAAACCCAACGCAAAAAGAATCATCAAGATCGGTTCATAAACAATAAAGTTATGCCCGAATAGATAACCCCAAAACCATGGTTGAATTGTACACATCTGCGTACCCCTTCAAAGCGTACCGGCGTGATGATATGTTATGAACTGGTGTAAACAATAAACAGACATGCGATTTCAGCAATCCCGACAGGTTTGCTATCATTTATTGAAGAGTTCCGTTACCTCTCTCCGAAGTTTTTCATCAATCTTCACCAAATTGAAATGGGACCAGTCCGGGAAGATACTCTTCCAAACAAAAAAAGAATCATCAAAATCGGTTGACAATTGGCAAAAATATCGCTGAACAAACTTACAAAAAAAAAAACAAAAATGAGAACCTCCTCCTTTTTTGGAAGTCGGTTAAAAATATTAAATGAAGTTTTATTATAAAACTAGCTTTTACCAGCTGCGGCTTCGCCCGCGTGAATATCCAAAATAGCAAGGTTCCTTTCCTGATTTGTATTGTAATTTTTTTACTCAGGAAACACCCACTATACACCTACCTTACACCTACCCTACACCTACCTTACACCTACCCTACACCTTCCGTACACCTACCCTACCTACATAATTATACCAGCCCAAAAATACTATGACATGTTTCTTGTCTCCTGGTACTTGATGTTTCTGGTCTCCTGGTACTTGTGAATCTGAAGTACTGAGGCAGCAGCGGCTCTGAGTTTTAACTTCCTCCTCAGTCTCCATTAATCCATGCCACTTACCGGGACAAAAAGTAGCCTATTTTTAATTCCAGGATATGAACTACATGTGTGCCAAATTTCATCCAAATCCCTTCAGCCGTTTTTGCCTGATTGTTACACAAACATACAAGCATACAAACTTTCACCTTTATAATATTAGTAGGATTTTTTTACTGTTTTTACTCCGGACGCTTTTATTCTGCACGTCTTTTACATCTTTCTCACAATCCTACTAAAATTTAAACGAATTTTTTTCATGTATTTTTTATTTGTATTAATCGAAGTAATCACCCATGCAATCAATGCATCTTTGCCAACGCAGTGGCAGTTTATTGATGCCCTTCTTAAAGAAATCAGCTGGACGGGGGAGGCAACAAATTCTTCAAAGGCATTTTGTACTGCCTCTCGGGTATTGAATTTTTTTCCCGCCAAGAAGTTATACAAATTCTGGAAAAAGTAGTAGTCTGTAAGCGCAAGGTCTGGTGAGTAGGGCGGATGACGGAGAGCTTCCAACCCCAGTTCTTGCAACTTGGAGACCGTCTGCTGTGCAGTATGAGGTCGCGCGTTGTCGTGCAGGAGCAGCGGAGACGAGCGATTGACCAATGCTGGTTGGAGATGTGCCAGCTTCTCCATCATTGTGTTCAGTTCTTCACAGTACACATCTGCAGTAATGCTCACCCCGTTTGGTAAGAAGCTGTGATGAATCACACCGGCGCTAGACCACCAAACAGTTGCCATCACTTTTCTAGGGGTAAGTTTTCGTTTAGGGCATTGTTTAGGTGCTGAACCAGGATCCAACCAACTTGCTGAGCGCTTGCGGTTATCAATATTATAAACTAGCTTCTACCAGCGGCTTCGCCCGCGTGTATATCGGAAATAGGAAGGTTTCCTGATTTGTATCGTACATTTTTTACTTAGGAAACACCCACCCTACCCTACACTACCCTACCCCACACCTACCCTACACCTACCCTATACCTACCCTATACCTACCCTACACCTACCCTACACCTACCCTACACCTACCCTGCACCTACCCTACACCTACCCTACACTTTCCATACACCTACCTACCGTACACCTACCCTATACCTACCCTACACCTACCCTAACCAGCCCAAAAGATACTATGACATGTTTCTGGTCTCCTGGTACTTGTAAATCTGAAGTACTAAGGCAGCAGCGGCTCTGAGTTTCCACTTCCTCCTCAGTCACCATTAATCCATGCCACTTACCGGGATAAAAAGTAGCCTATTTTTTATTCCAGGATATGAACTACATGTGTGCCAAATTTCATCCAAATCCCTTCAGCCGTTTTTGCCTGATTGTTACACAAACATACAAACTTTCACCTGCATAATATTAGTAGGATTAGGTATTTTTATCAAATAAAAAAAATACATTTTGTATGGAATGTTTTATGAGCAGTATCTCAAAATTTTGAAGCCTTTTTTTATCAAAATAGCGGAATCTCACGGAATATGTATAATTCTGCAGTTTAGGGATAATTTGGGTTTGTCAAAAATACGTTTAAACAAGTTAAAACATTTTTAAAAAGATTTGTTATTTCCTAGAATACCTTCAAACGGGGGTTTTGAAGGTAAGAAATAACAATTTACAAAAAGTCGTTTTTCTCAAAACTTACTCTGATTGAGTTAACGCTTTTTTGGCTTAGCATTTTGGATCTTAGAAAAGTCGTTTTAAACCAGGGTCAATTATATTATAGATCCATGTAAATTTCAAGAAAATATATAAACACTTTTATAAGGATTTACTTGAAAAGCAAAGAAGTCTCTTTAGGAAATACCTTGTTATCTAAGAAAAGAAAAAGACCTTGAAGAAAAAAAGCAGGCGAAAGTGACGCAACATTGCATGCTGTCGAATAAAATTACAATAAAAGTCTGTCGAGTAAGAAGTTATCATTACTATAGCAGTCTATCGTCGGTGCGCTTGCCAAATCTGATATGTGCCTTTGAAGAACTTTTCAGGACAACAAAAACAACCGTTATTTTTCGCAATTATTATCTTCTGAAAATATAAAAATACTACAAAATTTGGCAAAAAATATCTAATTTAGTCTATGCTAATAAAAAACTTATTACATTCGTGTATGGGAGCTCAATATTTTTTTTTGTTGTTTGAAAAAACGAAAAATCAAAAAAATGCACATATCAGGTTTGGCAAGCGCACCGACGCTATATGGTTTGTAAATAAGAAACAATTTAGTATGTATTCATGTAATCTAAATAAAGACAACAACTTCAACACAAAAAAAAGTTTTTTTTTGTCTTTGGTGTACCATAAGCAATGTGTTGACATTTGGTTGACATTGGTGGTGACAGATCCATGACAGATCAGACAGATGACAGTGATAAATTGACAAGACAGACAGTAGTGTGTAATGTAATTATCTCAATTCTATGACACGACACGACAAAACAAAACTTGCAATTTACTTTTATTAATAAAATTAAGCCAATAAAACTGAAAATCTGAAACGTTTTGCAGCAGCATATACAACCATATCAATATAAATCGGAAAAGATGGTCCGGACAGTTTATTCTCCGGAATATTGCTTACAATATTTAGAACAATATGCTTCTAAAGAAATATTCGTAATAGGTTTAATTCTTGGTCAGGTAAGCTATAAAATCTAATTAAATGTTAAGTTACAAGTATTCTAACTCAACTTTATAGTATCAGTCTGCAGTTTATTTGTGAATTTTATGAAGCATTGTCTCTCGAAAGCCTCATTATTTCATTCATAAAGCTATCTTTGCTCTAGAATGCACTTTATTAGCAATCTGTCGTTATGATTTCTAGACAACTGGTGCTCGAGAGAATGTAATCCATCTTGCACGAACACCTGAAGAGAAAAGCTCAGAAAATCCATTAGAAACAACATATGAGTCAGAAAAACAGGAATCAAAAACACTATTGAATGTGTCAGAGGCATGGGTAGCCGATCATGCTAAACATGTTACAAGAATGCTTCCTGGAGGCATGTTTGTTCAAGGTAAGATAACATTTTTATGTCTATTTTTGGTTAAATATGAACAATGTTCAAATTATATTATTATTATTTTATGCACAACATGAGAGATTTGCATCCACATATTTATTTTTTATTTTTATGACACATTTTATAAGTTAAATATTCTGCTGTCATAAGAAAAAAGGATGTATCAACACAAAACGAAGTAACCGATTTCCAACCGTATACAGTTTTCTTAATGTCGGAAATCGGTTACTTTGTTTCATGTAAATACATCCTTTTTTCTTATGATGGCCTTATTGTTAAAGCAAACACTAAGAAATTATACAATT
Source organism: Melanchra persicariae (assembly GCA_947386135.1). NCBI lineage: Eukaryota > Metazoa > Arthropoda > Insecta > Lepidoptera > Noctuidae > Melanchra > Melanchra persicariae. Next base: position 11,044,127 of record OX376650.1, on the reverse strand, counting down.
TCAGGTATCTTCATAACAAGCGATGAAGATATATTTGAGGACCCAAATAGTTTCAGTAAAGTGAAGTCTGTTGTGAATCACATTCACAAAGTTATGAGTGCCAATCAGTACATGTTTGGGAACAGTCTGTACTCAAATGAAAGACTTATACTACATATGTCTACAAGTACAAAAGTGCTTACTTGTAAGAGTGTTGAAGTAGGCACCCCGGTTAAGAGCACAGTTATCAAGCCCGCTGAGTGGAAGTTCTTGCCCAAAGCCCAACAGTGGCAGAGGTTGGATTGTTACTATGAGTTTGATGATGTCTACCCTGTGATAGTAAAGAAGAGTGGTATATCTGTTAAACAACAGTTTCAGGTATTTTTAATATTATACATTCTTAATATTGTAACTGCCTATTTGTTATCTCTTCATGTCTTATTGGCTGAAAGCCAATGAAGAATGATTTGAATGCAACTTGGCACTGGTTGACCGTGTCCTGGGCTAAGATATCTAGAATAATTTCGATCCTGGGAGTAAGTTCCCATGGAATAATTTTTGACTTCCACTCGGGCAAAGCCACTGGCTGAAGCTAGTTTGAGATAATTTAAAATATTGTAATTAGTTATAACAAGGTGTATTCAATGTGTATGTTCTCGTTCGTAAAAGAATAGCACCATCCCATCACTTCCCGTGGGTGTCGTAAGAGGTGACTAAGGGACTCACTAGAGAATGGGCAGCAGCATTCTCTGTAGGTACATTGCTACAGGTACACTGCGATCGCCAACCTGCCTGCCAAGCGTGGCGATTATGGCAAACACCTTCCCACTTGGGGGAGGCCTATGGCCAACAGTGGATGTCTGAATCTTGCTGTTATCCATGTTGTTTATAGTTTACTTGTACTGATAAATAATGCTGTGTCTTGTGTTAACCTACTCACTAACTCATTTTCAGCAAATCCTGGAATCAGCTAACAAAACAATAGAATCCAGCATAATGTTCATAGACGGTGAACTTAAAGAGAATACCGAAGTTCTTGAACAACTCTTAAAAAAGAAGAAACCTAAATGTCATACCAAGATACAGCAACAAGAACTACCTAAATCAATGAATGTTTCTTTATTTGTGCCATTTGTAAGTGAAAACAATACATTATTTTATTTCTTTGTTCTCTCATCTGTCATGCATTGCATTTATTGATAAGCATTACTTTCAGAATTGTAATAAATCCTAAAGTTGAAAGATGAATGTGCTTTTGTTATGCTTCATGATATTATATACTTACTGAATACCAATATTTAAAAGAACTTCTTAATATTTTTTTAACTATGCACTAAAATAATGTCAATGGAATCTGTTTATTATGACTTACCTGTGACTTACCTGACCTATTTTTAAGAAATTATGTTCAGTATAGTGATAGGGATTGACCATTAGGTTTTGAATGGATTTATACATTCAATTTTAAGTGTTTCTCTCTATTACACTAAATACCAAAAAAAAAATAGGAAGTTGTTTATTTTCTAAGATTGCTTTGTATGACATCCACTTTTGTGACATGTTTGTCACTTTCCTTTGATTTCATTATAAGTGGATTCTACTATGATCTGATCAAGATGTATTTAAAATGAATTTCTCTTTAACACTTGTCTATACATTTCAGGAAAACTCACTCCCTGAAACAGTGGAGTACTTAGAATGTGATGGTAGCATACACTTCAGTGGGGTGGTATCTTCAAGTGTGTTCATGTATCCCAAGGCGACAGTCGGTGAAACTATTGCAGCTGTGAAACAGGACGTAATAAGATCACTGGCATCGAGGTTCACTATGCACTGTGATGCTTTGATTGATGACAATCTACTCCCAGAAGGTAAGAAAAAATTCTGGTAGTCCCTTAGTTCAGCATACATAGGCAGCACTCTTCACATAGTTACAAATCTAAGTTAATAAATCCAAAATTCTTGTACTTTGCACTTTAAAATATATGAACAACACTTGCCCAGACATTACGTACGTTACACGTACATTACGGTTTCGTACGTCCGAATGAAAAACGTATCATTATACGATCACTCTTGTGTCTATCTACCCGTCTGCCACAGAAAATTAATTTGCTGTAACTTCTGTAAACTGAAATAAACTGGTGACCAATCAGCGCACAGATCTGTAATTTATACGTTTTCGTGTGATAGTAAACTGGAAACATGGCTCTCATCGGTCGGTTTTGGTGCGAGCTAACGTGTAGGCCACAGAGTTACGAATTAAATGCACCTTAATCTCAAAAAGGAATTTAAATAAATCCAAATAACATCACACAACGGGAGGTACATTTAACTCGCGCTTGGCCGTGAGTTTCTAATCATGTTATTTTAAAACCACGGAATTCTTAAGAGCGTTTACGCGGTACGGCTTTTCATACAATCTTTCAAATCCTTTTTCTTCAAAATGAATGAACCGATTTTAACGAAACTTGGTATGCATACGCTAGATATCCAGGTCTAAATAGTTATAAGAAAATATTTTTGAAAAAGATTTCAGAGGGAGAGAGAGAGCGATTTTAAGTTTTCTATAGAAAGTGAAAAATCACTATATCCTTCCCCCTGAACTCTTTTTCAAAAATGTTTTCTTATAACTATTTAGACCTCGATATCTAGCGTATGCATACCAAGTTTCGTTAAAATCGGTTCATTCATTTTGAAGAAAAAGGATTTGAAAGATTGTATGAAAAGCCGTACCGCGTGAACGCTCTTAAGGGTTTTTCGGTAATCTATAAGTAAAGAACTATTTTCTGTATTTTTCGGCTGAATTATAATTAAAAAATGAAACTAATTTCGACTGCTGTATGTGCAATGTAAGTATATCCCTGTTTTTTGGCTTAGTCGTTTGATTATAATTATTGAATCAACAGAAAAAGTTTGTTTCAACGAGCCGCCCCGCCGGGTGCTGGTCCCCGTGGGCTCCCTGTACCTGTGCGACTACCTGTTTCCCGGCGAAGCGCCCGCCGAAGCGCTCCTCTCAGTGCGAGAATTGCTAGACCTGCAGATTACAGAGGCTGAAGTAGTTTGCGACGTCGAAACTCCTGCTGGTAAATATTGACTAGTAAAAAAATTATATAACATCTAATATTATAAGGAGGAGTAATCTTGGCTCCTATCAAGAACTGCAAAAGTAGTTAGAAAGAGTTACCGCGGGCATTTGAAGGAACACGGGTGAGTCTCAGTCAGTAAGAGTGACACTCACTCCCGACACGGTGCCCATACTTGCCAAAAGCCGGAGGAATGAAAGGAAAAAGGGAGGAGTTTGCCCTGCAATGGTACATAACAGGTTGATAAAAAATAAATAATATAATAGTAGGTATAATGTAGGTAGGTAATATGATTAAGCAATGTGATAAAAAATAAAGAAATCATAACTATATGCACAAAATAGAAACCACACTATAATCATAGAATAAGTAGATATATTCACTAACATATCTAAAATTTTTGTACCTATTTGAAAAAGTGAGAAGTTTTACACTACATAGATCCATAATTATGAACTTTCTCGTTTTCATCATTGACACCCGACCGGCGTATTACAAATATTTTTTTATTGATGAGAACAAACCACGAATATGTCTCAAGTTTTTTTTTTAAAGATGGGAAGTCATCAAATTTTCGAATTCCGCTCTGGCCGGAGCGGAAGGGAGTGCGGACTCTTACTGATTAAAACCCATCTGTGTTCTTCCAAACGCCCTTTGCGTTACAGGGCCGCGGTGACACTTTCGCACAAATTCCGCAACCCTAGTATAGTAACCCCAGTAGCATAGTGTCCTTTATTAGATTATGCAGCAACAATGTACCTATTCAAACTGCTATTTCTTCCACAGATACGTCTGAATTCGATGCGTTGGACAAGGATACGAGCAGCGAAGAGCTACTGGCCACGCCTCAAGAAGCAAGCCAGTTTATGTATATCACAGGCATTTTTTTTGCGATGTTCGTTCTTATTGTCTCCATCATTATACACTACTACGACACCATTACCGAAGTTTTCAATAAATTTGTATCTTAATCTATGATGGAATAATGTTTTTATATATATAAAAGCATAAAGACTTATTATTATTGTTGTTGTGAATGACTTGTATAAGGTGCGTTGTTTTAATTTCTTTTCCGTAACAGATTATTATTTTGATTTATTGTGATATGAGAAACAATTTATTTTAATTACATTTATTTTTATGTAGGTACAGACTGTGTTATTTGAACTGTCGCATTTAAATAAATAACTTTTTTTACTCTAACACAAGTTTTATTTTACCTCAGATGAACTGCTATACCTACTTATCTTCCTTATTTTAGTAAACTACAAAGAGCACAACACAACCTAAAACTGGTTTATAAACTTAAAATGGCGGTGTAATTTACAATAGGAAATCATCAGAAAATACACCCATGATGTTCAAAAGTTAAAGTTAGTTATGCGATAATGTTTAGCGCACAATGCAAAACCTGGGGGCCAATCGTATTTAGTAGTATTTTAAGCACTCACAATACAGGACAGACAGGTTTACTGATGCAGGTCTTGCAGTTTTACAAATAACGGGTGAAGCAATAAAAGTACCCAAACGAGAATGAGTTGAATAGCTCAAAATATATATATATTTTTTTAATTGGATCACGCTATAATTATTTTAATTAATTATGTATCCAATAAGTACCTACCTATGTCTATCGATTTTAGTTACGCCATCTGTTGTAACTTGGTTGTAACAAAGTATTATAACTACGTCCGATAACTTGGCGCGAAGCAATAAAGGGTTAACATATTCATGTCTCTTTTTTATGGCGCTAGTGTATCGGCCGAACGCTAGTGTTAGAAAGAGAGATTCGATTGTTATGAAATACACATTGATGCTTCATTCATACAAATACAATTTGATAGTGGCACCAGTGACACTATCTACGGTGGGTATGCGCTCATCATAACTCAGTCATGCTCATTGCTCATACATAGCTACGTCGTATGGGTTTTCATTGAGTGAGTTTTATTATTGTCGTGCAATGGTGTCCTAAACTTACGGTGTTGTGTTATGTTTATTCCGACGACTTCATATGTGACAGCTAGTCGTAGTGATCGTGAAACGATGAGGTTGTACGATATCGATCGAATTGCGTGATTAATTATTCAGTAAAACCGGTTTAATGCGAGTGTGATACGCGATAGCTAGCAGAGAGAAGACTTTGTTTACAATGGCATTTTCACTTAATAAACTTAAGAACATTTTGAATACTAATCGGGACAGCCAGCTGGCCGGCAGTGGAAGTTTGGAACCGGAGATTGGATTCAAGTTGGCCTTGCATCCAATCAGTAAAAATTTATATGTGACCGTTATCGGCGCCCGGCACCTCCCGTCCTTGTTTGGGTTGAGTCGCGCCCATGGATACCTTGTTAAGGTAACTTTCAACCATTGTTTACACTTAATGCTTCATTACAAACACTAGGTAACAAAATGTTAAGCCTTGAATGATACTAAAGCCACAAAGACAATTTATTTGTAAACTTCCGAATTTTGTTTTAGGAGTTTATCGTGACTCTAAAATAAAGATACTTTCACCTAAGGTAGGTACTTAATTTAGAATAAACTACATTTCTACAAAATCTAGGTAAGTAGGTACGGTATCTACCTGCCGATAATATCAGTTTACTCCGCCCCTAAGACGACCCACTGACCTTTATTAATTTATATTTTATTTTATTAATTTTAGGAAAACTTTCAGCCAATATAACATAACAATAGAACATTAAGTAAGAAATGGCCATTTACAAGCTTTCACATTTAAGTACATGTAGGTAATGTGTATAAATTTCGTAGTAATTTGTTTTAAATTAATAACGGTAACCATACGCACCTTGGATCTAAAGGAACCAGCAAAGCACCATGTAATTGCTCGCATGTGTAGGTTCGAACCTAATAGAAACAGGTGGCGACACAGATCTCGCAGACCTGACAGACTGTCACCTAGTTAATAATAATTTGATTATGTCACTGTTAAGTAGGTACTTACAGAATTGACATAATAAATAGGTAATGCAATAAGTAATTTACCTCCTAAGCAAAAGGTAGGTTATATGTTCCCTAATTTTGGTCCAACTTCCTTCTCTTATCCGACTCATTAGCAAGACCATAAACGGACTCCACCAAGTTTAAACCCATATCTTGCCCATGGGCACAAACAGGTATGTACTTACAGCTGTCGTTCCCGTCTTTTATTTGACTGAATTGGCGCACAGCTACATAATAATATGTAACAATACGGTGTATTGCAAATACTACATTGTAGGAAGGTGGTACCTTCCTACAATAAAGACTGCATTACATTAATTGACCAAGAAATGAGAACGTCGGTATCTGTGTACGTAGGTGAATTCTTTGTTAATCTTGCAATTAGCAGCACTATCTTCATCAGTGCGTCATTTACGCCGGCCGCTGACACTGCGTCTACCTACATTACATCTACTATTTGACATCCGTTTAATTGTTTTCCTAATTGAGGCCAACCCGGCGTTACCGCGGCAAACTCGTTCGTTTATCTTCACTAAATTGATATTGAGGCGAAAACTGCAGTCAAGTCAGTTTATTTTTCGTGTTTGTAGTTTCCTACCTTCGTAAATTTACCTGTACGATCTGCTAGTGTTAAACTGTTGTTGTTTGGTTCCTCATAAAATATCCTTAAGTAGGTACTCACTGAATAACAACTCCTTCACAATGACAGTATCTTGTCGGTTTTCAACCCTCCAATCCAGCACACCTGTACGACCCATCGTGCAAATTAGTCCTTCGAGCCGGATGTAAGAAGTAGAAGCAAGATGCCAGTTACGCTTTCCATTGGAAGAAGAGAAGGCCCAACATTGACCAGCGACTAACCACAGCCGAAATCGATTCAGCGACTAACGCTACAGCGGCAATGACGTCTATTGAAGAAGTCGAGACTACATCGGAAGCACCGAAAGTTTCTGACCCCGCTTCGACTGGTCAACAACAAGACGTCGTAACTAGACACACGTCGGCTAATGACCGTCGAAGCAAGCAAGCGTTCAGAACGTACAGCAAAAGAAAGAAATATCTTTACGTCGTAACTGAAGCTACGCATGCAGATAGAGTACAAACCTGGCTACTAGTCAATTGCTCGCCGTAGATGGTCAGCCCCACAGACCGCAAGGTCCGACCTCATCCGAAGTCAAACTACGGCCGTGTCCTGGGAGTTTAGGTCTGTTGGTAGAACACGTCTCCTTCATATAAGTAGGTATTTCATCTCTCTCCTATTTATATTCGTCAGTCATGCGTTTATTCATTGTTTTTTTTTTCAACCTCTTCGTATTTTCTCACTGCTGGGCTGGGGTCTCCTCCGTAGCTTTCCTACACGTTGCCTCCTCCAGCCAATCCCATAAACTTCTACTAAGTCTGTTCTTAGGCCTCCCTCAGCATCCGTGGCTATCTTCTGACACCTGGCACCCACTGTGTGGTGACTTGCGGCTTATCCATATCTGTCCCCATCTGTTCTTATTCTCCCCACCTGTTTCTGTTCTTAAAAAAAATAACGCCAACTGTGTTAAAATAAAATAATAAATAACCTACCAATGGGCATGGTGTCAATAATAATTGATGTTGTAAGCCATATGCCTGTCTTTTTTAATGGATGGGTCGATATTTTTGGCACGCACCAAATAGTTTGATAGGTGTTTGTTTTTTAAATGATTTATAATGGGTCCTGATAAAACGACTGGTATTTACTGCGTAGATACTGCTGAGTTTAACTAGCATAAAACACAACAACTACTAAAAAACTTGTTTGTGTTGATATTCCGCCAACCACTTATTGGTCAACGACTTGAGAATTTTTGTAAAGCTGATATAGGTACGAAGTACAATGCCTGATTCCGGTAATTAAGTTTGTATAATTTCCGAAAATAACTTGCTTAATTATGGTGCTCAGACATCCGGTGAATATTCGTAAAAAAGTAACGCATGTAAAAAACACAAGTTTCATTAATTTAAAAACCTAGTTATTCTTTAACATTGTAGATTGTGGTGGATGTTATCATCAGTTGAGTAGGTACCTATTTCCTGTAAAATGTATGGTCAGCAGTTTTGTTTGTACCTTTAAATTAATCAGTAACCGATTGTCCCGTCCGTGAATTAACAATGCAGGACTGAGAATGGTTAGGTACCTTTGCATGTCGTCATACCACTTCCGCCTACCTATTAAACCTATATAAGGTAAATTACGAAAAAAACATTCAAACTTTGAAATAATGTGATTAAACTTTTCACCAATTTGTATAGCATAGCTCTCCTTCTGCACTCAAACTACTTATCTGCGCCACCCATCTTGGAAGTTTTCGGTCTATCTTAGTAAACTTGACCGTTCTCACTCAAGAACTTGCCCGCTCTACCCATCAATCACACACTGTAATCAGGCTCCCAATTCTGCGAGTTATTAGGTACTAATGGATGTATGTAGTCAACGTTATCTTTCTAAATATTTAAGGAAAAGTCAATGGCACTCATTACACTATCATTGATAAGTGTGACCAACATTACGAGTGTTTTATCTGCGTTTTTATCAATGAAAGTCACCAGTTCTTGTTATGGCATGACTATCGTCTCTCTTATCTTTCTGTTCTGCACCCTGGGTTGCCACCCGTACTATATTATCGACTATCGTACTATATCTTAGTCAAATGTACTATATTATATGAGAACTAACACTTCGCCCGCGACTTCGTCCGCGTGGATTTAGTAGGTACTCCACAAACTTCAAAGCCCTCTATACCCCCTGATAAAGGTTAGCTTTGGAAACGTGACATTTCGATAGCATCTGTCAATCCTATACATTTTTGACGTATTGACAATCGCGTACGTCACGCCACCATTGACAGAATCTCACTTGTCTCGAGCCCAGGTTCAGCGCAACTGTTCAACCCGTCAGGGTTTGATTATGCAAAAATTATTAGGTACATCTGTTTAAATAATCCCGCTTTTAGTTTGTTGCATTCCGACGTAAGTTGAAGCAAGCAATAATGTCCTCCCCTAAAAACTTTATCAACCCTCTCACCCCAAATCCAAACATTTGTTAATCTTATTTTTTAATCGAAATCATTTAAATGCCGTGTTTCAACTTCATCGGACCAAGCATATTATTACGAGCTTAGGGTTCGTGACAATAAAAACAGCCGATTAAATAACCAAAATGACACTTTAATTAATCAACACTAATTACAACTTTAAACTCACTAATTATAAATCACAATTGCACTACTGATCACTTTGATTCGCAATCGAATTTCTCTCTCGAAGTTATCGCTTGTATCGCAAATTCAATACTGACCCGGTCGCAGGCTATGCGGGCCTTATATAGGTCGGCAGATAATTCCAGAACCTTCTAGTATACAAACATCTAGAAAGTTCGAGTACATACCGGTCCGGACCAACCAGACATCGAAAAGTCTAGAATGTTCTAGCATAGAAAAGTCTAGAAGGATCTTGACTCTACTAGTTCTGCTACTCGATACTAGATGGCGCTAGTAGTAACTTTGAAGGTTATGTACCCGGCATTAATTCTGGCGCGTAACAATATGATAAGATTCTCCCCAGTTCGCTCAAGCTGCGACATTTTTCTTATTTAAAGCATGTTTATACGCGGACATAATCAACCTTAATTATCAAACCATTTATATGGATTAGGATTAATAACATGTAACAAAAACAACAATTACCATTTTCACCAGGGATTTGCTTGAATAATTTGAACAAAAAGCGGTCATGGTGATTTAACCATAATCTTTACTAATATTATAAAGCGGAAGAGTTTGTTTGAACGCGCTTATCTTTGGAAATTGGAAAATTCTTTAGCCACATTCATGAGGAAGGCTAAAGGCTATCTAGCATTATGTTAAAGCTCTTAGTTAGCCTTAAATATTTATATTTGTAATATAAGTCGGAAGAATAAGCGCTATCGAATTGCTTTATCCTTGTGCGCTGGGGTAATGGGTAAAAATACGCTGGGGTAAAACCAATATCTATGTACTACATGGTCTATGGTCATGGTCAAGCGGGACGCAAGCATGCATCAAACGTAAACGAGCGACTGAGACATAAAATCGCGCCGCCATAATCCCCGCCCCCATGTCTCTTGCGCATGCGCAGTTGCAGTTTGTTCGTATTTTTGACTACTACGCAGCCACTCGTAGCCAACTTTAGAGGGGCACAGTTATTTGACGAGAACTGTACATTCATGGGGAAGGTTTTACGGCTATACGGGAACGGGAATTCCTACGGGAACGGCGTACGAAGTCGCGGGCAACTGCTGCAGCAGTAGTTAGAATATGGTATCGCGGACTTTTTTGTAGATATTAATGTTCTCTATAAAACTGTAGTACATCACTTTGCTCTATTATGTTGTCAATAGTTTCCGCAGCGTTCGCGATAAAATAAATTGTTTTTTTTTGGTAAGCGATGATATGGTCGAAGATAGGCGCACGCATGCCTAGAAGTAACCTATTCACTCTTGACTTAGAGACTCCCTAAGTATTACCAAAGACTATGTTCTCTATGAGTAATTACTTTTGAATAGTAAGGTACATGAAAAAGGTTGGTACTCTGTCTGTGCTGAAATGCTTCCGATCGAGAGTAGGTACCTATTTCTTAAATGGCTCACAGAACCGAAATTCACCCACGAAGAAATAAAAAATAAAAGACCTTTGACAAATTGTTCAATTTTATGAGGTTTATTGAATCACAGCCAAATTTTCATAGCATACCTACTTATTACCCTAAAGGGCAATATAAAAATATTGTGAATTTTACGGGACAGTGACTCCAAATTTCCTTTTAGGCGTACCTACCTATCGTGTGCGCCTATTTACATCAATTCAATTTAACATAGGTAGCTGTATGTAAATACAGCTACCTATGTTAAATTGAATTGATGTAAATAGGTGCTGAAATCTTCTAAGATTGGGCGGGTAACTTACTACCTGCTGAGATCTACTGTTAGTAGAAACCATTTCTACAAAAATCCTTGAATGAATAAAGCAGAAAATTTACTGTTATTAATTGATAAAAATTCAAACACGTCGAAAATCATTAAAATAAATTGAATCCTTAAATCTGTCACCGTGAAATACGTAAGTTGACATCACAATACACTTGGTCACGTGTACCTAGATGAACTAATTAAAACTGTAATTATTAATTAATTTGGATTATAGTAGGGAACACTGATAGAGAAAACATTTCAGATTAATTTCAGTTTGTCCAGTAATTGAGCAATTTAATTTGTATTTTAAACAACAGACAGTTTAAATTTATAAAATTGACTAATGAAATAATTGACAACAATAATAAATGATTGCCATTCCATTGTTTGTGCCAAAATTTTAGTGGTTACCTAATGAATAAAATACCTCGTTACAAGAGTGACTGCTGAGCGAGGGATCCTTGAGGTTTGATTTAATTCCCAATACGGGTTAACTTTCGTCGTTTTGCCACTGGGAAATTTTTAGTAAGTAACTACAGCTATATGTACAATACCTACCTATATATCTGGCCGGAAAAGAGCAGAGGGAAGAGGAAAGAAGTCTGCGGCGCGCTCATGACCGGAGTAAACTGGCGTGCAATGGAAGATACCTGCATATTTTTAAGAAGATCTGGCTGATTATGACAGAAGACCTGGTTCAGGTTATTTTTTATGTATACATAAAAATATCGTGTCATGGTGTTTGTGTTGGCACTCCTCCGAAATGGCTCGACCGATTTTAATAATTTTTTTTTATTTATATTCGATAGATATGAGAATAGATCGTAAAGTATATTTCATCTATCCTATCCTAATCCTAATCCTAATATTATAAAGACGACAGATTTGTTTGTTTGTTTGAAATGAATAGTCTCCGAAACTACTAGACCGATTTGAAAAATTCTTTCACCAGTAGAATCCTAAATTATCCGGGATAGACATAGGCTATAGAATGTTTCCAAAAAATTTAGGGATCCGTATGAAAACTTCAAGGTGTGAAAAAATCCTTATATCGCGTGCGCTGCGGAATCTATTGACAATAGAGCAAAGTGATGTACTACAGTTTTATAGAAGTCATCAACTAGAAAAAAGTTTCGACAGTCGCATTCGCTAATTAAATGGTACATTGTCTAGGGCCTGCTGACCATAGAATAAGTAGAAATGGCTAAGTAATTAATGAAAATCGTTGTGCTTAATTTTCCAAAACTAACCTTTATAAGGGGGTATAGGGGGCGTTGAAGTTTGTGGAGTACCTACTAAATCCGCGCGGACGAAGTCGCGGGCGAAGTGCTGGTACTTGATATGTGCGTAGGAAGTCGCGGGCAAAAGCTAGTACTTACTTAATACCTATTATAAATGTGAAAGTGAGTTTGTTAGTGATGCTTTCTCGCCAAAAGCGTTGAACCGATTTTGATGAATATTGGTACAGAGATAGGGATAGTGGAACCTTTAACTTTTTTTTTTCGAAAATTATAAGACGCGAACGTAGCTGCGGGCAAAATCTAGAAATCAAATCTATCTAGTATACCAGAGATTGCCAACCGGTCGATCGCGGCTATTAGTCCAGTCGATCGCAGCAACGCAAAATAAAAATATACTTATTACAGACTGCGCAACTATACTTACATTAAGTTAATAAACTTTTTTTTGGTATTCAGCTGAATCCGGTTTAACAGGAAGCCGACCCGAATATAGTTGGAAAAAGGCTAGGCAGATGGTGAGGTTAATAAACATTAACCAAAATAGCACCGCTAACATAAAACTGAATACTGTTGGACCTTCATTAAAAATTTTAAAAAGGTAACCAACTTGTTTATGAGCACAATTGAGGAGATATTTTAAGACACTGGCAGGCTCATGGAAGACCAAAGGCATTGACGACGGCAAAAGGAGGCTGACAGAACTCCGATTTGCCGACGATATTGTCCTTTTCATCCCCACAGCTCTAGAACTCCAGACCATGCTCCAAGAGTTGAGCATGATGAGCTAGCTTCAAGGTGGAACTTGCAGTGAATCGGTCTAAAACCCAGCTAATGACCAAAAGCACGAAGCGTAGGGTCCAGGTAGATGGGTAAAAAAACATAATGTCGATGAGTAGGTACATCTACTTGCGGCCATCGATTTTCTTTTCGCAAACGCCTGAAAAAGATACTGGTCCATGAAAACGCATGCATAATGAAGGGTGATCTACCGATCTCCCTGAAGCGCAAACTCATTGACATATTGTGTATTCTGCCCATCGTAACCTACGGTGGTCAGACCTGGTTGCTCACAGAGTCGCAAAAGTTCCGCCTTGAAGTTTGTCAAAGAGCGATGGAATGCAGCATTCTGGGCGTTAAAGGCAGGAAATTCGAAAAACCACGCTGCGTTCCAAAACGGGAATAATGGACCTGGGAAAGAAGGCTGCTAGGCTCAAATAGGATTGGGCGGGTCACGTAAGCTGAATGCACTGTGACTTTTGGGCAAAAGTCTCCACGCGATGGGCGCCCAAAGACGGCCGGAGCCGCCGAGGCCGGCCCAAAAAGAGGTGGCGAGACGACTTGGTTGCGTACCGTGAGGGCTGGTACGAGGTAGCGTGAGAAAAGAATTCCTGGAAGGACTTGTGGAAGGCCTTTGCACAGCTGTGGGACAGTGCGGGCCACTTAAAAAAAAAGTTTAATCAAATAAAAGATAAGTAGGTACCTACTTGGTACATAATTGTATACTGAACTATACTATACTGTTTCATTTAAAATTTTAAGAAGTGTATGTAACTAATCGATCGCACAGGATTTCGTCGTAAAAGTAAATGGGACAAATCAAATTGGCCACCCCTGTACTATACCTAGGTAGGTACACAGGTAGATGTAGCTACACCTCTGGATTTGACCTCTCTCCATCCTTCAAAATTTGTAAAAAAATCAGGCGTAATGTTATGTTGTGTAATTGATCATTTTTTAACACATTATACACGACCAAGGTATTGAAGGCACAGAAAGGAACCCAATCAGATGTTAATAATTTATTTGGAAAAGACGACAAGATTTTCCTTAAATAAAATCCTATTCAAATAGAGGCCCTTCCTCGGCTGAGTATTGTTGGTACAAATATACAGAGATGGGACATTAATTTAAATTCAATTTGCTGGTAAAATGAGCGGGGTCAAATGGTCTGACTCCGAATTCCTGAATGGCTTGTGTGCCGAAGGCAATCAATAGGTTTCTATTTGTATCGCTGTAGTTTGAAGCGTTTCTAGGTACTTACTTATGTATTTTCACTAACATTCGAACCGCAATCTGGTTTGGGGACCTGATTGATGGCTTTTCTTTACTGCTGGCCATTTCGATCGCAAACCTTTGGTAAATTAAATATCTAGTAATTTTAATGGGGTTCGAGTGCCTTGATTTTTGACCAAAAACGAAACCAAAGCTCATGGTTTCGTTTTTGGTCAAGAATCAAGCCATGTTCTTATTTTGAATACAGCTATGTAATCACAATTACTCAATCTCACAAAACGTTTTAGAACGTTAGTTACATAGTTTGGAGATAAGAAATTGCTATCATGTGGCTGAAAAACAAAAAAAACACAAACATACAAATAACTTTTGCCCTGTCCCGCTAAAAGGCTTTTTTGCGCTGAGAATGAAAGTTATGTAAGTGCCAGTTATTGAGGCTTAGCCGCCGCTAACAATGTTCACGGATACTTTTTATTCTGGACTGATCCGAGCCTATTTATTATATGGCTGGCTGGCTATGATAATAAGGAATATGCATGAAAAAAATACTTATTATCTACACAGTTTAAGTATACAAAAATTAAATACTAACAGTGAAAATAGAATCAAAATTGATCGAAAAACAAACGAGATTAAGTACTTATAACTGTTTTAGACAAATTTTAAATATATAATATATGTCCCTCTCGCGAAAACGCTTTTTTTGGCAGCTGTAGGTATAATAGGTGTCATGGGCTCATAATAAATATGTATTCTAAAACGTCACTCCAACTCAACTCGGACTCCAACTCCAACATGAGAACGAAAATGTCAATAAAAGCTTGTCTAATAAAATAAAAAAATGCATGCATTTTCCCTATTCTTTGTTTTTTTTTACCTCTTTGTCTGTCCAATACAAAGTTGTCAAATAAAACGACTTAATTTTGCATGAGAAAATACTGGTTCTATTGCGACACATTCTGAAAGTAGATAAAATTACAGACATTTGTATAGGTAAACACTTGCAAACTAGTTGCGTGACGTCATTTACATTTCAGGTTGAAATAACTAACGACATTTTAATCTTTTCAGGTCAAAGTATTTCCCGGCGATAGCAGATTTGAGACATCATTACAAGAGAGTTCTTGGCCTGTGTGGAACGAGGATTTTAAATTCCAACTGAAACAAAAAGATGCTAAGAAGGGAGCAGAAAAAACCGACCTTCAAAGTTTGCTCGCCGGCCACTTTTTGTCACTTACCATTTATGCTATATTAGAACCTCCAAAACAAGATTCAGATAAACGAAAAAATAGCAAAACATTAGACTCGAAAAAAACAGCCAAGGTGGCAGAACAGGAGGAACCTAAACCGAAGACTGGATTTTTAGAAAAGACATTCAGCAGTTTCAAGTCGACGAAAGCTGACGCGATAGCACAAAAGTCAATTTTGGAGAAACGAAGAACAGTTGGTGCTGCGACGTGGAACTTTGACTCAAAATTGTTTCAAAACGACCTCAAGAATGGTTTGACTGGGACCCCTGACATCTGGCGGCCAATCAACGCCATCACGAGTGGTATCACCGCTTCTGACTCACGGGTACGTAAACTGTAGTATAAACTACTAAAGTGTAGGGTAATTAACAGCTACATTATAAGTTAGTGTCACGAGCAATGCTAATCACTGAATGTTAAAAATAGTTGTAAGCGCGCAAGTAAAATATATAGTCTCTTTATGGGGAACTATACTATTTCTGTTCATAATGAACTTGATCTTGATAATTGCCGATTATAGTTCCAACTTCATCATTCGCAAATCATATTTTCTATCTATAAATGAGATCATTATTTCGTGCTAAAGCTTTATTTCTGTTTCCAATTTAGTTACAGAAGTAAAGCTTATTTAAGTAGAAAATAATGATGACTTCAAAGACAAGTTCAGTAAATATAGTTTATAACGGGAGAGCTTCATTTTCTTTTAATTAATTACCTAACGTCGTTGTAGTCTCGGCTACGAATAAGGACCGCCTCATAATTTTCTCTGGTGTCGTAAAAAGGGGCTCAAAATGGCATCCTTTGTGATAAAAACAAATTTTAATATCAAGTGATGAAACACTGAGGGATGGACCGAGACCGTCATTGTTTATTATTAAAAAGAGTGTTTCGAAGCAATAGAAACTATGTTGAAGATAACGATATCAATTAAAGTATGAGTCATAATCACGTACGATTAATACGCGAAGAGCGTGTTCGTGTGAATAAAATCTTAATACGTTTCAGTACAATAGAATATTTCTGACCTCGGCCGGTCCCATCGTCTACCTACGTTTATTGCGATGATGTAAGGCTACAGCTATGCTACATCTTCGTGCACACAAATTCAGTATAATTATCTATGTTTTATCGATGTTTATAAACCTGATAACTCATTGGTTTCTCTTGCTAATTGTACCTACCTACTTTTTTAGTTCGCTTGTTTTATAAAAATGATGAGGAGCTTTGAATTGGGCCAATTTGTGAGCATACAACTTGTCCTAATTAGTAGTAGCCTCACCCGGTAACATTGGCCATAGTAACGATCTTTATAAGTACTTAAAGGCTTTCTTGTAATAACGTTGATTAAATTCCGCAAAGTACCTATTTAGTAAAATTAGGTCTTAAGACTGAAAATTACATTGTTAAAGAAGTTTAAATATAGCTTCGTTTTTGGGCTTTGAAGATTAGGTGGTGCTATGCGGCAATACGTATACATACTGATAAGGTTCTGGTCCATTTAGGGTCCTAATTCCTAATGCGTTGTGTATTAAACTGTATATAGAAACTAAACATCAGACAACCTTGTTATTAAATACCCATTAAATGGTCGTTTGGGAGACTATACTTCTAAATGCTATGCGAGCTCATAATCACGTAATAATAGATTACATAAGATATAACGTAACGCAATATTTTTGAACAGTTTTACATAAAATGCAACAAAAACATACTGTCATTACACTGAGCGTTATCAGTTTCTTATCTTGTCGGAAGAAAAAACTGAAGAAAATCGGTTTCTTAGATAAAGACACACACAAGGCTTAACGCCTTGGCTTTATTTAAATAGCGACCGAGGAAAAACGATATAGCTACATTATGCCAATTCTTATATATAGGATAAATTCGTCGTGACCATGAGGTCATGTAGTTTTTATACCATAGCACTAATAATAATACTACTAGAAAAACGCCATTTCAACGTCATTTATTCGTAGTCGTTTTACTTGTATTGCTTGGAGCTCTGCCCAGTTTCCTTCAATCAGTAAAACACGTCTTGTAATGTATCTCGCCATCTCGGTACATTCCAAGGCAATTCAGATATGGTTGATTGTGTACAAATAGCCCATGCGGGCCTCTAATCTGTGGCAATTAGCATGAACACCGTGTAATTTGTGACTACAGAGGGAAAACAAGAAGGGCCAGTTGGAAGTGACGCTGCTGTACACGGCGAGCGAAGACGGGCTCAACGATATAGTGCAGCTGACGGTCAGCAGGCTACGGTGCAGTGTGCAGACCATGCAGCAGCAAGAACAATATAAAGGTAACTATGAACAGTTTTTGCAGAAATCATACTCAGTAGGTACATAAGGAAAACGAGGTTGGATACCTACCCAACCTCAATTAATCCTAGGTAAATAAGTTGGCAATTAAGTAGATGTAGGTATATCTACTTAATTGCCAGTTTATAACCTGATATTGTTTAAGTTTTATTTTGATTACAAAGTAGAATTTATCTACCAATTTACTGCAGTAGATCAGAGGCAATCCTACCTACCCAACCTCAATTAAGCCTAGGTAAATAAGCTGGCAATTAAGTAGATATACCTACATCTACTTAATTGCCAGTTTATAACCTGTTATTGTTTAAGTTTTATTTTGATTACAAAGTAGAATTTATCTACCAATTTACTGCAGTAGATCAGAGGCAATTCACGTGGAACCTATTTCAAAGAAGCGTTCACATTCCAGTCGCAATCTGTCCAAACGGCTCTAATAAGAGCACATTTGACAATAGTTCATGATAATTTATTGTCACTGAGATATTGCGAATTTGTGACTTGAATTTGAACGGTTTTTGTATCAGAAATTGGCCTTCAGATGATGATATTGTTTTCAGTTTGTGCACACTCAACGTAGCTAAGCCCTAAATTCAAGCAGCATCTAAATACATATTACCGTTTCCATGTTTGACTCCGCTCATTCCATAACAGAAAATATCCAGAGAACAGACGGTATCACAACATGATCTCTGAAATAGCAGTTACACATTACACCGATACACATTGGTTGATAACACGTCGCTAATTAGCTACATTTCGGTTAGTTTCCGATACGATCGTTTTATGTGAGCCGACGTTATGTGGTACTTATCGTGTTATATGTAACTACAGGAAAACGGGCAAAATAACAGCCACTTCGACTCAATCAATTTCGTACTGGTGTGGTAGTGCCTTAATATTCCATGTATCTTGTACCCTCGCCTAATGATATCGAAGGAAGGGATCTATCGTTAGTCCTTAAGATGTATGGTTATGCTATCCTACAGTATACCTACACATCTCTCTTACAAACTATTCGGAGAAACAATGTAGGTAGTGGAGTTGAGAGGCTTTACGTTCTGTATACAATTGCAGGGAAATGATGTTGATAAGTACTCGGTAAATGTCACATACGATAACTTAAATATGAAAAAATACTCAGTTTTGGCCAGGATCCTTATCAAAACAAAATAAAATCATGTGGTAAGTACCTACCTCCTTAAGTGGTTCCATAAACTCAGATTGTTGTCACGATAAAAAAATGGTTAAGATGTGGTTATATTTTGTAGCAGTTTAGCACACGAATAAAGGATACGTTACATTTCCTGTACAAAAATAATTTAGATAAATATGTGGAGATCTGCGATTGATATACAACGTACGAGGGAAACCCGCTTGCACAATGTTTATATGAGGTACCGTTTACAAAATATTGTAAAAATATACTATCTAGGTACTGTTTGATCTGCCAGGTTTGCGGATTATGTTCGAAAGAGTTACCGCGGCACAACAAGGAGCATGGATGGGTTTTAGTCAGTAAGAGTCTGACACTCCCTTCCGCTCCGCTCAGAGCGGTAGGAGTCATTTGATGATTTCCCATCCAGAAAAAAAAAACCCGCTCCTCCCGCTCTGGGTGGAGCGGGAAATAATATTATTGTTATATACGGAACAATATTATTATTTGGGACACTTGTATTATGTGGTCATAAGTTAGGACTTCTTGCAATAATTTATTGCTGGGTGACCTAGTGTCAACTCTGGACTTAGGTCCTCTAAACTATAGGGAATAGACCTACTTTCTGTAAGCCAAGCAAGAAGAATGAGTAATGTGCCATTTGGTTATGTACTGTGTGTAACCAAACAAAAAATAATTACACAGTAACGGGGCAGGTATAAGGACCTAATTTTTTGTTGTTGTGTTGTCCCACTTCGATAAGTATCCGGGCATATTTCATGAATATTCCAGCAGTTGAACCTCGACCTGTTTAGAGATTCATCAGGCGGGCACTGGCTCGTTCGTAACTAAACTTCATTCATAATATTATTTATCTATAGAGACAGGCACTCGAGGCGACGGCGACGCGGCGGCCCACGCAATGCCGTTTGCTTATTAAAGAGGAGAGAGTTACGTTCAAGACGAATGTGCGTTGAATCACAACTCAAATAGCTAAGGCCACGTTTACAGTTACGAAAGGTTCTACAATCTTACATTTTGCGACACAGTTTTTTCCAGCATTTTTGTCTCTTCGTAGGTACTTAGGTCGCATTCGCGACGCTTGACCAAGCAATGGTTCATTCATATAAGGTTCATTTTGCAGTTGAACGGAGCCAAACCTTATTGGCTTTTGTCGGGATCCCAGTAGGTGCCATCAGCGCTGCCGTATAAGTAATACGACCCGACTGTATACGTTGGATAGCTTCCACATGCTTCCATTCCGCGGGTGTCTGCTTGCACATGTGTTTTGGTGCTATAAAACTTACGTATAGACGTGTACACATACCTTTATGTCAACAAATACCTAATCAGATGGTAATCGCCTGACAAATTAGTAAACATTATGAAAAATAATATTTAAAACAAAATATTATGTAATAATATTAAATATGGGCTACCTACATATTTAATATTTTAATGCGAAGATAAATTTTTGTCTCTCTGTCTATTTGTTACATAGTCTCGACTGAACGTCTGAACGGATTTGGTTATGAAACTTATTACACATACGGTAGACCATGTCCATGAATAAGTCATAGTTCACTTTTTATCCCGGGAGTAACTTCCTTTGGTTTAATTTTCGATTTCACGCGGGCCGCCTGGCAGAAGTGCTCTTTGTCAATATATTTTCGGTTTTCCACCACTCCTGATTATTCAAAATGGCTTTAAGCAACTCGTGTACAATGAGACTATTCAATTAACTGTCAGTGCTAATTGCGCAGGGAACCGGATTACCTGCGTCGCTTTAACAAAGTCACGTTGTATAATACAACACAGGACTCGATCCTCGTCATGATCAGCAACATGCGACATCAATGGAATTAGGGAGAACGAAAAGATAATGGACTAATGTGATTGTTAATAGTTAATAGGCACAATCCATAAAGCACTTGTGGATAATAATGTAGAGCAAGGATTAAACACACGAATGCTGCTAATTAATGTTACATCTAGTTAGAAAAAATAGTTTCATCGATGGTCGGATTTTGTGATCTGCGGCGTGAGTAGTTCGAGCGAGAAGGAGGGATGGAGCTATACACCCTATATAGCTCCATCCCTCCTTCTCGCTCGAACTACTCACGCTTTAGCACGTCATGGTAGGGCCGCTGATTAACTTCCCTTGTTCAATACCTAAAGAGATTTTCTTTATTCGGCAACTACTTTTGTATTAAGTATTTAGAATATTTATGTCATATGCACAACTGCAGGAAATTCCTAGGATTCAGGATTTTTACCTTACTAACGTGATTTATTGATCTTTTCGAATGACAAGCATGAGACAAGTCAAGGTTATCTCCAAATAAGAGCGATAAAATTACACCTACCGATTCACTTTCCACTTTCAAAACTAGACAGAGATTTCCCCATTCAGCTCCTATGTGGGCAGGACGTAACCGACTCGCTCCAATCATAATAAATTGAAGTGAGTCTGTAGGATATCCTTGGAAACCTAGATCTTTATCTTTGCGTAATTCATTTGGTTTAGATTTGACAACTTTAGGTTTTTCTTTTTTCTTTATCTATGACGACTTTTACTGACTTAGATAAGTTTTTCATGGTCACAGTATAAACTCATCAGTATGCAGCTAGAGATGCGGCTTCTGCACATTTAGTATGGAACTACAACCGTATTATAATTTCTAGCCTAGCCCTCTTTACAAGGCTCTCTCGTCAACCATCAATACGGACGTGTCACGAACTACGTGATACGCCATAAAAATAACGCGTAGTATTATATCATAATAATAATGTAGGGTTTCGCCCCAAACATGGCTAGAACCATAGATATAAAAAACAATATTTCTATGGCTAGAACATTACTCTCCTTATGTGAGTGTAGGTTCTCCATTATTCTCTAGGGTGTAACGGAAAGGTGTAGGAAATTTTATCTCAGCTTCTGCTCGTGCAGATGATCATTTTTCGTCAAGGAAGTTTAAGTCAATTCCCAAAAAAAAAAATAATTTTCCATACAAAGTCACTGATCAAAATTTGTATGGGAGGTAAGTTTACTTACATTTTTTTTGATAGACCGACTTTAAATTGTTCTTCTAAATGGACAGAAGCAGTTTTTGATTAAGTATGACTTACACTCTGTACTCGATACATCTCTACCTAACATTTTGAGGTATCTACGCCCAATGAAGTGTAAATAAGGCACTTGCTTTATACAGCGGAGTTTGATCACGCAAAAATTGTAAAATCCGACGCTTATTAAAAGATCGTAAGAACTTTTTGATAGGAATGTTCTCAACAAAATTCGAGAAAAAAGTTGTAAACAATGAGACGTTAATCAAAGCCAAGTGAAAGTATTGTTTTACGACCCTTTTTACGTAAAATATTATGTTCCAATCTGGTAACCGATAAAGTAAATTGATTAGGAGGATTTACAACGGTTTTTTAACCGAATTTCTAAGAACCGTTTTTTCTTTTAATTTATGATTTTTGTATGTTAATTAAATACCTACATCATTTCCAATCTATTTTGAATACCTAAGTACGTAAAAAATGCTTTTCAGATACTAACCGTCCTTGAGTTCGTGTTTGAGAAACATACGTAACAATTCTAATACGAGTTGGTTTTATAATAGACTGTGTCTATAACAGTTTTGTGTTCAAACTCATGTAAAATTCATATAAAACTTTTATACAAAGTTTCAGCAAATACATCAAAGTGGATTTCTATTTTGCATCAATTAAACGTTTATTAATTTTCTATTTTCAGCGCCGCTGTACCTGAAAGCAACGATATTAGAGGCGAACAAAGCTGAGTGTTATTGGAAAAGCGATAGATTTGCGCCCGCAATATCTGCCAGATGGGACCCAAAATCTGCTACAGTGAAACTGACAGTTTACAAGGCTAGTTTGAATAAAGTCAGTATTTATATCAGCCTCGGGTGTAAGACAAAGATGGCGAAGAAGGAAATTTTAGGAAAAGCGACGATAGATGAAAAATCCGCCTACGCAGATAGCTGGAACGAGTGTCTCCGCCTACCGGGCATACCAAAAAGTTTTTGGGTCAATTTCGAATAATGGTCTCAATTTTTTTTGAAGAGCAACTATGACGAACTTAGATTAGGTCGGGGGAGAACAAAGATGATTGTGAATATTTTTTCGTTTTGTTCAAACTAATGACTACGCACGTTGTGAATTTGTTGTTATGCTTAAATATTTTATGACAATTTAATTTTAAATAATAATAATTGAATGTATTACTTTTTATATCACAAAGCTTAATCGTTAATACACTGTACTGATATTGTTTTATAGTTTGATTCTTTTTCTTGAAGAGGCATAATTTTATAACACGTGCAAGTTCACACTAGCAGACAATTTAATCGATTAGCCTCAACCTTGGCTTTTATCGAGAACCTACTTACTTTTCCATCATTGGAAACATATAGGTATGTATAGCTTATATAGCAAAGATGAACCTATAAATCTTATGAATGATAAGGTAATTTTCCTCAACCCGTTCAAAGAACTTGTAAGTCAGTATCACAACCAGCAGCCAGTTACTATTGTTAACTAAACCGATCCGTTAAAAATTACCAGGCGTAAGTCGAGTCGAGTCATTTGAAATTAATGTCTTTTAAATGAAGTAAACATCTTCGCAATTTCGGTCCCTTCGAAACTTTCAAACACAGTTTCGGGACTTCGTTTAGAGACGTAGACATTTATTATTTGTAAGTGTCGTCTGTCAGGGACATCTTAGAAGTCCATAACTTAGAGGTGTTAAATAAATTGTGTACCAAAGGTCGAACGTGACGCCTTGATTCAATTAACAATTAGGTACAACGTACGGGAGCCTGATTCAAAATAATGTGTCTTAAGTATTTTGAAGGCAGTCAGAAAATGTATTAACGTTACAAGACCGTAGGTACCTAAGTTCTGGATAAGAAAATTATTTTCCATTGTAAAAAACAGTTCAAATTAAAGCAAGAAGGCTACGTTATGTAAGGCTGTGTTAAGTATAATCACAATGATGCGATATCAATCAAGGTGCCATGGTGTATTTACAGCAATCGATTTTAGAAGGAGGAATTCATTTTGTATGCATCATTTTACTTGTTTATGGGATCCTAATATGAGTATAATGTACTCGTATAAGGACCCCATAAACTGAAGAATTTCTACTTATCATATTTGTAGTTACGAGTTAATGATGTACCAAGGAGTAAACTACATCGAATCGCATACAAAACGGGGATCCTGTCAGATCAATAAGGATGAGAAGGCCTCAGGATCTGTAAAGGAACGATTTGATTGATATGATGTGGTTATGAATACTGATGCGAAAAAATACTGCAGTAAACTTGCTTGACGCATTTATCTTGCTACTAAGATATGCGACACGGTTTTTACGTACCTATCCAATCGTGTATGTTTATAGTTTCGCATGTGTGTATGTTTTACAATAAGTCGTAAACATTGTAAGTACCTATGGTGCTTCGTCAAGGACGTATACCAGATCGCGACCTTTATGTAGGAGTATCACAATGCCGTGTTCCGGATTTCGTTCAGCGTGGAATATGGAACGAATTATAAATATGTAGGACTGTGTGCTAGTTACAAATGAAACTAATATCTCGGTTGTACCTAGTACCTACCATTGTATAGTTTTCTAGTTTTTCGTTTTATTTTAAAGTTGTTTGAGAGGTTGCGGAATTTGTTCGAAAGAGTCACCGCGGCCCTGGAACGCAAAGGGCATTTGGAGGAACACGGGTGGGTTGTAGTCAGTAAGACTCTGACAATCTCTTCCGCTTCGCCCAGAGTGGAAGAAGTCATTTGATGATTGCTTATTCTTAAAAAACAAAAAGTTGTTTCAGAAGATTAGTAGGTGGCAGAATGGTTAGTATTATTATCTTCATAATACTATTTGGTTTGGGTACGGACTACCAATGAGTGATGTGTATTTATATAGCACGCATACATATACCTCAGCGTCATACTTTGGGGAATATGTACAACAACACGTGTGATAATATGTGTTATTTAAGATAATTTAATCATAGCTTTAGGCAACTTCAATAGTTCTCCCAATCTAAAATCGAAAGATTCGGTTGATGCAAGTAGATCGTTATTTGCTGGGTGCGATATGATTCTATCAAAACTCACTTCGATCCCTCTAGGATTTTGATTTGCATTCAGGAAGAAAAATATAGTTCCGATTTGTTTTCAACTTTCGGATCCACATAAGTGAAGAAAAGGTTTCGTGATAAATGGCAAATATTGCCGACAAACGGTTCGTATTGGAATCAGAAAGAAGGGATGCGTCCGCGGCAAACGACGATCAATCACAAACAATGTTGTCGGGATTGCGACGCCTATGCTACTGCAATATGGGAAAATACCTACCCCCGGGAATTCTTACTTTGTTTCAAAGTTGACTTTCATGCCAAATTGTATATTTTCATGTAGGTAGGCACTAACAAAGATAAATGTTGTTTATGATAAAAACGCCCCATTTCCTAGGAGCAGAATTGTTCTTCAATCCCGGCTTGCCTTGGTGAAACGGCCGGAGTGAACAATGCCGGTGAAAAGATATGATAAAATAAAATCATCTCATAAAAGTCTGAACTGCCTAGCTAGGCTATCGGCTGCTGTTACTTGACAGCAATCGAAGAAGGCATCGCATCGCTTCCTCACCAGTGAAGCACCGTGATCTAATTTAATTTGCTCTTGTAACACAAACACGTTTACGCTCTCTGCTCAACTAGGGTCACCTTGGGGAAAACTCGCTCTTACGGTTTTTTCAGTAACACAGTACCTACGCAAGTCCCATAAGGGAATTATATTTACCTATGTGGTTATTGATGGCGAGGATGCAGCTACGCGCTTTATCTAGATCTTCAGTTGCCTTTTATTATACCGACGGGCAGGGGCGGATCCGGGATTGTCGTTTGTGGGGGAGGCTCTACCCCGCGAGGGTAGGTTTTAGCAAAGTAAACTAACAGCACATACAAAGTAACAGCAAATACAATTTTATTTTGCTTGACGCGTAACAAGCCACCTCATATTACTTTTCGTAAATTCCTCAATGACTTCGTCAGGTTGTAAACTACCAAAAATATGTCGGTGTTAAGGGGGTAGGGGTGGGGGCTTGAAAGCGTTTCACATGTACCGCCAGTTCATTAGCGATAGCGAATCAACAGTTTTAAACTAATACCGACTTTGGTTGACCAAATGGAAAAGAGAATCTCAAAATAATTTGGTCATACCAGAATAATTTGGTCATACCAGAGTCGATAGCTAATCTTATTGAGGCGTGCGAACAATATTTGTACCCAAACAAAAAAAAATCTACAAATTGTGGCTACACTCTCGGTCAGCGTAACTACTGCGGAAAGATCGTTTTCAACTCTTCGTAGGATCAAATCTTGGTAGCGCGCCTCAATGGCACAGGAAAGATTATCGGGGCTAGCTCTCTTAAATATACATAGAGGTGTGCACCTGGATGTCGACGAAATAATTAAGGTTTTCGCAAAAAAGAAGTGTAAGCTTGAATTTGTTATTTAAGCATTTATCTATAGTACATACTATAGATAAATGCTTGAATTACAAATTCAAGTTCAAATTAAAATTGTATATTTAAGAGAACTAGCTCCGATAATCTTTATGTCAAGCTCGAATTTGTAATTTGAGAATTTACCTATATTATATACTGTATAGATAAATAAATAAGTTACAAATTCAAGCTTACGCTTTAAGCTTCCCAAAGAAACCAGGCACAGGAAATAAAAATAAAAATTAGGACTTTCTATACAAAGCTGCTGCTGCGGATGCTAACTTTGTATGGGAAGTAAATTTTTTTTTATTATTTCCGGTATATGGTTTCTTTGGGAAAGTTGCTCAGATTGATGATCTAAACTCTTAAGTACATGGATTTAGAGCATAGACTTCATACCATGGTATGAAGGATTCGGTCAATTTTCCTAATACCCTGTATACGATACTATAATATTATAAAAAAGTAAAGGATTTCCAAAATTCCCAAAAGGAGATGGCGAGACGAACTGGACTCCTACCTAAAGGATTGGACTCAGATTGCTCAAGACAGATTGAGGTGGAAAGAAAGAAGGGAGGCCTTTGCCCTGCAGTGGGACACTACGGGCTTATAATAATAATAATAATAAAGGTAGTTTTTGAGTATATTTGTTACAAACATCCAAAATTATAATTAAATATAATTTTGGATCTTTGTAGCAAATATACTCAAAAACTACTAAACCGAAAAAAAAATGTCCACTCGTATGAAGCCGGTACATGTTGCTAGTTTTTGATAAAGCTAGGTATTTGATGTAACATGGTGTTTCATTTAGTTTGTAATCAACGTTATCATTTGAAGATGTAAAAAATATAAAATTAAAAAATCGTTCAAAACGTAGGTAAGTCCATGATTGTTCATGAGTGAGTTCGTACTCCGACTCGCACTTGGCCGATTTTTGGGTGGCTGTGCCCACAACCTTTTTTGAGGTCTGGATCCTCGCCTAACCTCCACAGGGTTCCCGGAAGGCTCCGATCTTCAGTGTTTGTACCACATGGACTTATCACCTGTACATGTGGAGACCTTATGGCTGCGTCAGCGAATGGGGTACCTAATACCTACCGGGCTACCGTAGCTGAATATTTGGCCAAACATAATATTTACAAACTGTATTAATTTGCCATCGACACGCTAAGAAGATCTTCAAACGATTGTCGCGCTTAATAACACACTAAGTAACTAAATTATTTTACTTTTCGCTTTATGTATTTTTACCGTGTGTCACATAGATACCGCACGCGATACATCAAACTGATGGATAAAATAAATTGGGGTCCCTCAATCTTACAAGACCCAAATAAATCCTTCTACTAGACTACGGTACATTGAGCAGTAAATACTTTTCATTTACTTTTGTTCTATTCCCAAGACTGAATAGTTATCGAGTCTCTAGTTGATAGACAGACAAATGGGTATGTTTACGTATCCAGAATAAATTGTAAGTAAGTACTTACTTACTTAATTAAGTATTTGAGTTTGGGCACAGAACTTCAATAGATCTATTTTGGTTCAGATATTTACCTACAATCATTCAACAAAGTGATATTTAATCACAAAACCGCTAACTATCTACTTAACTACAAAGGAATTACTCAAATAATAAGTTTTAGTATATTTCCAACAAGTCTACATAACGTCAGATTTTAAAAATTCCACATGGTAGGTAGGTAGGTACTTACAAAATAACTGTTATTTACTTGTAACGGAATTAGAAAACGTGCCAAGGTATAGATAAATAAATGGAATATTTTTTATTTATTTATTTTTTATAGAAGCGATTTATGTACTTAAGTACTTTAAATACTTAAATAGGTAGGTACTTACCTACTTACAAATGATTCTATAAATATCTGATCTGGGTCAACTAACAAAGTATCTACCTAGGTAACTACTTACGATAGTTGGACGTCCTTCATACTTACCTACTCATCAATGCTAGCGGGTATTTAGTCTGAACGGCCCAAACCGAATGGCCCTCGGGCCATTCGACCGTAAACAAAAATCGTCTACGTTCCAAAGGACCGGTGATAAAAATTGGTAAACAAATTTTATTCAGTGTCATAAACTACATCAAGTACATTCGGGTGCAAAAGTTGAAATAAAAGTTTGATTTTTTTTCTTAGATTTGTATTATCTTCCTTAGAAAAACAATCAACAGTAATATAAAATGTTAACAACAGTTAAATTTGGTTATTAAATAATTTTAAATAAAAATCAGTCTTATTTTAAAGAAACAAATCAAAAAAATATAAAAAATTACAATTGAACTATAAGATTTAGTAAAAAGTTCGTTGTTGAGCTAGCTAGATGTATTCTGTTTATTTAGGTGATTTCAAATTATTAAATATTTAAATAGTTAAAATTCATAAACTAAGCGACTATTACAATGTATGCGACTGTCCCTTTAAATTAATTTTGAAATCGTTTTATCACCGGTCCTTACTTACGATTTTTGGTTACGGTCGAATGGCTCGCGGTCCATTCGCTTTGGGCCGTTCAGACTAAATACCCTGTTAGCGGCTACTGCAACTAAACAAGTAGGTTAGTTGCAGTAGCCATGAGTGAAACTTAGTGGGATGTACCTACCTACCATATACCTACTTTGTAATGAATGTCGAACCTGCTATAAACTAACAGGTACATCTTACAAAATAGCAGACTGAGACACCCGTGATGGGAAAATTGTATACTTAGTATCTGTCTTTCTGTCGTAAGCCATGTCGCAAAATTGGTCACATGAAATATTTCCAACCTAACCGCAACGACGACGGAACCCCGTTACCCGGTGCTCTTATTCTGTCTGCAGGATTAAAAGCAACTTAACATAATACCTACTCCGAGTTTAGAAACGGATGAGGCAATTTGGTCTTCTTTGCAAACAGAAATACATCATCTGTAAAAATTTCCACTGTCTAGCTATCACGGTTCATGAGATACAGCCTAGTGACAGACAGACAGACAGACGGACAGCGGAGTCTTAGTAATAGGGTCCCGTTTTTACCCTTTGGATACGAAACCCTTAAAATGACAGCCACTATCGATGTTTGTTCGACAAAATTATGTTTGCAGCGTTGGAACGTGTAAGATTCGGCCGAGGGTCAATCGAACAAGTGAAGATGATAAAAATGTTCCTTGAGATGATAGATAAAATAATTATCTATCATCTATATTATCTATTATTTATTAACGTTAAACTAAGTGTCCCACTGTATTTTTTTTTCATGCAGTTTGTGTCCAAGACAAGACAAGTTTATTACAGGTGCTACCACCAGATATGATCCAACTTAGTAGGAACCAACTTATGGTTTCCGAGAGACAGACTACTTCCACGTGAAACAAAAAGTTAGGTAATTGTTCTTAGTGGGTATCACCTACCTATTATCTAATAGCCTTCACATTGCGCCATTCATCATCCCTGATAACTAGTTAGCCTTGGTCCTCATAAATGTTGCAGTAAAGTACAATATTAAGAAAATTACGAGTTGCTCGTCCCTGCCATCAACTCCATAGTAGCCCTTTCTTCAGATAAGGGACATATATATAACAAGTAATAAATACTGCCCTATTCATCTCACAATAGATCCCCTTTCTGAAACCCGGCTCTTAACTTCCTACTTATTAAAAAATGAATATTCTCGAAAAATATTATAAATTACAGGAGCAACTCATGATGGTCTTTAGGTACAAACAAAGACTATTAAACAAACGATGATATATCGGTACCTACCTACCTATTTATTATCTACTTTGTGAATTAGTGAGAGATTAGGTACCTATTTTACTCAGATATGAGCGATCTATGAATATAAAGGGTGATTTTTAAAGTGAGCGTCGTTGGCAAAATCCTAAACTATGGGGAATATCGAAAAACACTGAAAGGAGTCTTGAGACCAAGTCTGATGAAAACTAAAACTGCATCATTGGATTTTTGTATTTATAATTTATTTTTTACTAGCTGTTGCCCGCGACTTCGTTCGCGTGTATGTATTGTAAAATGATGTGGCTAGGTAAGATCAATGTGTTCGTATATCTAATACGAACAGTCAATATCTATCTTTGAATGAATGAATGAATGAATGAATGAATGATTTTTTTATTCACTTAAGAAATCTTAAAACTAAGTACATTGCCCCACAAAACTGCTTACGCAGTTTAACTGTGAGATCGCTGAGTCCCTTTTACAATAAACTAAATATCTATATCTATAACCTTTACACATATTCTTAACACCTACACTTACATATGGGATTATAATGACCACCAAAAAATGCTTTGATACCCTTAGTTCTTTTACCAAAAATATATATTTGACACCAGAAAAATGAAGTCTAAAATTACAATAGTACTTGCTATGATGCTATGATGCTTTGCTTGCCTCCTGTTTTATGTACGGGAAAACATCAAATAACTCCTTTCGCTCTGGGCGGAATAGAAAGGAGTGTCAGACTCTTACCTACTGACTAAAACCCATCTGTGTTCCTCCTAATGCCCTTTGCGTTCCAGGGCCGCACTGGCCCTAGCAGGCTTCGTCTTTATGCTGACATCTTTTTGTGACGCGCGTGGAACACAACGCGCCGTCGAGTGTCACCTCTTCTGTTTAAATAATTTTTCGTGAGTGAGAAACGTAATGATAATGCTTCTTTCATTTCATCGAAACTATTCACAGCAGTTAGGACTGCTGTAAATAGTTTCGATGAAATGAATCTATACCCACGTTTTTAACGACATATTCTAGGGAATATGTCGTTAAAAATGTGGGTATAGATTGGGACTATTAACGTCAATTTTCTGCCCAACTGTCTCACTTAAGATTTACAGATGACTTTGTGGTTTTCACTGAGAACTTCGATGACCCCCAGAAAAAGCTTCAAAATCTTCAAGATGCTTCTTTTAAGTTGGGTCTTGGGATGAATATGACCAAGACGAAGGTTATGGCAAACACCTTCAGCGATTCAAATCTGGAAATGAATTGTTGGAGATGATTAACCGAAATGTTCATCTTGGCCATATCCTTTCAATTGGCAAAGAAAATCAACAAACGGAGGTATCGAGAGGAACACACCTTGGATGGGCCGCTTTTATCAAAATGGACGACATTCTGAAGCCTGCCAAATTTCCGCAATGTCTGAATTCCCGCCTTTATAACCAGTGTGCTTTTCCAACCATGACTTACTTACTTACATGGACGCTCACGCAGGAGGCTGTTTACAGATTGATAGTTGCACAGAGAGCCATGGAGCGTTCCATGCTTGGTAGATGTACGTCGTCGAGATCCGAAGACGTACGAAGATTTTCAACATCGGAAAACGAATTGTAGAACTAAAGTAGAGCTGGGCAGGACACTTGGCAAGGCGCGGTGATGTTATGTGGAGTAAGGCAGTGACTGAGTGGAGTCCGAGGACTGGAAGAAACAGTATTGGTCGGCCGGCGACGAGATGGGCGGACGATATTGTTGCCATCGTGGGTAGAACCTGGATGAGGCTGGCACAGGAACGTGGGGATTGGCACACGAAAAGAGAGGCCTATGCTCAGCAGTGAGCGAAGTTGGACTGTGGATAATGATGATGATACACGATGTTGATGAAACTTGCTAAGTTTGTTAACACGCGATAGAGCTACATAAAGTAGTCCATGGGAAAACCAACCAGAAGAGAAGTCAACCCCCGCAGAGGACACGGCGGAGCATACGGTGAAGGTCTGCCCTGCTTGGGCGGAGCACCGCCGTGTCCTCGTCGAGGCGACCAGCGACGCTACCGGCTCTGGTTCACTCCATGGTCCAGAGCGCGGAGGCGTGGGAAGCCGTCACCTCCGTCCGTCTCTTTTGCGAAACAGTAATGCTAGTAAAGGAAGGACCGGGCCGCGTAAAAGAGAGGCAAACGTTACGCCTTAGCCGCCGAAACAGAAGAAGACGCCCCGGGCGTTAGGAGTCGCAGGGCGATTCTCGGCCACCGTAGGCACGGGCCTGCGGACGGCGAGCGTTGGGTGGCTCGCGGCCCGATAACAACCAGCGGCCCTTCCATGACGTTCGAGCGAGAAGGAGGGATGGAGCTATACACACTATATAGCGCCACTGGTCTGGGTCGACAAAGCGTTGTGTTCCATGCGCGCCTCCAAGAGATGTCAGCTAAGTAGACGGGGCCCGATAGGGCCAGAGCCTGCTAGGGTTGCGGAATTTGTTCGAAAGAGTCACCGTGACCCTGGAACGCAAAGATCATAAGGAGAAACACAGATGGGTTTTAGTCAGTAAGAGTCTGACTCTCCCTTCCAGTCTACCCAGAGCGGAAGAAGTCATTTTGATGATTTCCCATCCATAAAAAAACCCCGCAACGGATAGAGTAGAGTATGGACTCCGTTGTGCGTAGGTGTCCTGGCTAAGTTTGCCGGCCCAGCTCCGTCCAAGTGTACAGAAGCAACCAGGGTGCTTTACAGGTTGAGTGGAGAGAATTAACCGTTCAAAAAAAAAATAAAATAACGTCAGTCAGCAATCAGACCAAATCTTTTTTTTATGTTATGCATCAAATGCATAACGGTAAGTTTTGTATCAAAAGAATCACTGTTTATGACGTTTCAAAAGTACCATTAGTAACTAAAAAATATGTTTTGGTGTAATTCTCATGCTTTTGATAGTTAGTACTTTTTTCGGCCAACAGATGGCATTACGGGTATCTGAATTATGTAGATAATAAGTTGATTTCTTCTAGATTGCTACAATTCCTATCAGGTTTATGTGTAAAAATTATCTAAATGATTTTGTAACTAACTAACATGTCATTTTGTGCATTCAATTATTTTGTGCATTCAATTACGAACAAAAACCTTTTAAAATCAATATTGCTTACCTCCCATAACATACGGCGTGATAATATGTAGCCTAAAGTATTCCTTGGTTTACAAAGAACATTTTTGCTGAATTTCAATTCAATCTATCCAGTAGTTTTGGCGTGAAGCCCTACCATACACACATACAAACAGACAAACAGACAAAAATTCTAAAAAGTCACTTTTTGTCATCAGTTACGTTTTTCTAACAAAAGCCACTTATTTTTTCTCGAAAATTCTCAATGTACAGTTTTTCTTTCGTTACTGTTTTATTATTATGTATAGATGTATAGATAAAATCTATCTGAATAGGTACCTATCCAGATAGATATTATAAAAAAATAAATTGATTGCTAGATAGCAATCAATTCATTTTTTATAATATCTACAACACTTAGCAATAAAGTAGGTAGATACTTTATTGCTAAGTGACATAGGCATATCCTGAAAAATTTAAGGAAATAAAGAAAGAAAACACAAAGGAAGACACATAATTTTGGCACAAACACAAAGGCACACAACAAATTTACAGGACAATCAACTCTAACATATATCTTAAAACTAAAATATAAAATTTTCTGTTAGTCAAAAAGAAAGACTGTCTTAAGGTGTGTACGGACAGCGCGTACATTCGTACGTGTAATCGGTTACGCGTGTCCTGCAACGCTATACACTCTTAGGGAGCTTCACAGTACGTGAGACAGTCTTTCTTTTTTACTTAAACTTTTTCTTGTGTCTTCACTCCTGCGGGCCGCAGGAGTGAAGATACAAGAAAAAGTTTGTGTTACCGACACCTACAATACAGGCTCTAGACCAGTGTTTTCCAAACTGTGGGTCGCGACCCCCGCGATCCCCGAAGCTTCTATAGAAGAGTGCAAAATGTTGGGAACTCTCGCATGCTTGTCACTTGCCACACTCGCGGCGCGGCGGCCGGCATCGGCCGTGGTCGTACGTACTAGGTACTTATGCGCGTAAATTGCGTTATCTATTGGCGACGCATTCGATGTAAAAAAAATGTGTTTTACGTACTTAATTATGTATTTATCCGAACCCTAATTATGAAAATGAATAAATATGTTTTATTGTATATTTGTCACAAACTCTAGACATTTAATTTACATTCTGTCAGTTATGGCGTGGCCTAGGCGATTGTCCAAAGGTCAAAATACTATGGTATTGACAACCGCTGCTGTCGAAATGTCACGTGATCAATCCCTTATTTTGGCATTTCGATAATCGCAATCGATGGCATTTTGTCCTTTGTCAGCCTCTTGCCAATTTAAATAACCGATTAATACGGTTGGTATTCGGTCAACCAAATATAGTGAGTTCGGCTGCGTTTCCATTCCACCAGCGAAGAGCGAGGATGCGTAGCGAGCGATGTATCAGGACTCGCGTTCCGGCCTACCGCGGATCTTCCTAGCCGTAAGGCCGTGTCGTTTTCGTCTCGTGCGAAAACCAATAGAATCGCCTCAGGGAAATGAAGCGATTCGCATCCCTCGCAACGCAACCTCGCACATCACTGTTGGAAACGAAGCCTTATGGTGAACATCTTTCACTCGGTTATTTTTAGCACTTTAATAATAGACTGGGTCTGCGTGGGTGTCAGGCGATCGAGACTTCGATAGGGTGTCAGTGAGGGAGTGACTCGTGTCATTATTAATGTGATTAATATTCTAGCCACGGCTAAAACAAGTAGGAAGTTTGATGATCCTGGCACACTCGCAGCTTATGATGTCAGAGTCACCTTGGGCGCCGGGGCGGGTTTAATTTCAGGTAGGTACATTTTCAGCTTTATATAATTTGGCTATTTTCATTAAAATGTAAATAAATGTTAATGTAATGTAAATGTTATTTATATGAGTTAAAAAACTTGTAAATGATTATATTTAAATTAATAAACGGATACGAGATCTGATTCGGATTAAGTGATAAGAATAGGTACCGGTTTCATATACCATTGCGTGCATTTGTTTGCGGTTTTTATTATCAGATTACTGATCATTCCAGATTTGCTGATTATGGAATGCGATAAGCCATTCCATTCAGTGGCGTAGCTAGCATGCTCATGCAATGAATTGCATCAGCCGTTTGGGGGTTAAACCCAACTGTGACAAATACAGTCAACGAACGGTCGGGTGTCACCCCTATAAGGGTGTCACTCGGGGCGCGCCGAACCCCCCGTTCGCCCTAGCTACGCTACGGCTACTATTATAATATATGTGTATTGATTTTTATGTATGTAGGTAGTGTAGTGTGGTCACTACATAATTCTTCAAATCACTCCATGAAATAGGTGGAGATTCTCAATGCTTTTTTATTTTTCTGTTTGAAAGGCGAATCTCCTTGGTGATTTTTTCATTTTCTGGTCGAATGCTTTTGAATGACATTCGATAATTTTGACAAGTCGAAATCTAGAAATCTAGATTTGTTTTCAGGACAAATGTTGAAAGTGTTCTGGCCAAGTGACGTCGTTATTTTTTCGGAATTTTATTGAAAATTACTGTGTAAGCCCAGCTTAAGTTATTTCCGTGCGTTTTAGTCACCCATCCACAGACTGACCTCGGCAAATGTTGCTTAACCTTGAAGATCAACCCATGAGGCTGTTATTATTTAACAATGCCCCGTTAAACAGTTTGAAAAAATGTCGAATAACATCGATGTTCTTTTAAAAAGGTAGGTACACAAAAACCTGTTTCATTATTAGTTCCTTTCAATAGAATAACTTGTTAAATTACAAGTTAAAGGATAAACTGCTCACAAAAACAATGACTGTAGCAAGACTATAGCTTTGTAGCGAGCTTGTGACAAATTCTATAAAACTGACATGTTATAATGTTGTTCATCCTCTATAGCAAAGACTACAATAGCTCTATAGCAAACTGTAAGTTGATCCGACCTGTAAGGATTAATTTACTCAAGTGTGATTCAATTTTATGTTTGGCCCAGTATTCAGCAGCGGTAACACGATTCTTCTATCTAATTATACCATTATTATGTATTACTCGTACAATCTCCGAAATACGTGTGTATGCTGCAAATCGGCGTGACCACGTCCGACGGACACATGCCCAGTCTAAGTTGAACCCTATCAACTTACATTCGAAGTATCGAAATTCAGTCGCGCATTTGGTAAGTATTATCTTATAATGTAGTGTATTCCCTATACGTAAAGTGGCGGTGAATTTAATGTTTTCGTTTATGTCATTTTGTGGGGTGTCATTGGAAAAGACTAAATAAAAACTTGTAAAAATATTGAGGGTTTGCTAAAACCATTTTTCCGTCCAAGGATCCGTTTGCGAAATTGTAAGCTGTGTGCAGTGGTAATTTTTGTAATAGTATAGAAATGAACAAATTCATGGTTCATTCATTTATGTGAAAACTTTCACAGTTAAGTAGACTTTACAAGTTAACGAGTAATACTTAGTTGCAACTACGGAACCCTACACTGCACGTGGTCCGACACGCACTTGGCCGGTCTATAATTGATGCCCAGAAGATTTTGCCACTGTGGCGTGTACCAGACTTGACCAACACAACCACACATTCGATTATTGTGAACAGGCCTTAAGGGTGCTTTTCCACCAAAGATGTGCGAGAAAGCGTAAGTATTAAGAGATATGTGCGATAACCAATATCGTGATTAGGTACTTACTTAATTTTTCGTAGCTACGCACAGCGCAACTCTGGTGGGAAAAGGCTTAGGGGCGCACAGGTGAAAACGATTGAATGAACTAAAAATGGGGTCGCAAAAATGTATTTTTTCGCTCCTGCGACATATCGTTGGATCTTATTTCGTATACGACTTTTGGAGGGGACCTGCAGTGCGATTCTGTAAACATGTCGAATTGAACACTTGGGCGGGGTGCAAGACAGGTGAGTTGTCAAACCATACAAATAAGATGGAATGACAGGTCAGTTGTCGTTTACTCCGCCTAGGTGAACACCGTGAGATGTCGACAGAATCGACCGGCAGGTATTGGCCCCCTCCAAAAGTCGTTTTGGGAGCAGGGCAACGTACTTTTCCAAAAGGTTTCGATCCTATTGTTTACTCATTTAAATCGCTTAGGTAAACATTTTGATATGATCATCAGGGGATTGTTCCCTACACATTGGTATATTTTTTATCCCCAGCGTTCCAACTTAAAATCTAGATTGACTGGACATAAGGGGTACTAACGACGCTGTCCCATTGTATAAGACCGCTTCTTCGCACAGCTTTCTTTTCTAGCTTTGACTTGTGTGACTTGTTCCAGTCACACCGTATATTTGATATTAATATAATTAAAAATATTTTGGCACATTTGAAATGTAATTATATTAATGTTTGTATGCCACCTACTGTGGCTGGACACAGACCCATTAACCATTGTTCCACCTTTTTCACCTGTGTACACAAACGTATTTGATTTGATTTGATTTGACCGTTTACAGCTTCGCTACGTCTCGTCGCACATTTTTGGTGGAATCGCACCCTTAGTTTGTTGTGGTGTAGGTTACACTTTAGACTTAGTTAATTCATTGTTGCCTAGGATCGGGTCTTAGAAGTTTAGCAGTAAGGCTGACGGGTTACCGACCCTTTTAATAATGTAGTAAGAACATTTGACGTATTGTGTTTAAACTTTCCATATAACATTCATTGTTTAACAAACCAGGGTGTATAGTTACGTCAATAGAACCTTTTGAAATAAAGCTTTGAAAGCGCTTCTGTTAGTTTTCGACCAAAATCTCATATTGTTTGAAACAATGTTACTTACTTGATTTAATCAAGTTATTAGGTAAATATGATATGAGTTTTAAATTCATTACGCGTAGCCACAAGGTTTGTAAGCCAAAAATAGGTTTTATTTTAATAAGGGTTTAGGTATTGTTGTTCTACTGAATATTGCCAATGAAATCGAGAGAGCTCTATAAAGAACAGCTGGGAGGCCGTAGAAAATATTGTTATAACTACATCGCAGCCCTCAACACGTATGACCTAATAACAGACAGAGCTAGGTGCCCATTATAGATTTTGATGGTACCTAAAGGAACTATTAATTTTATTGTTATGGTACCACTTTAATGTTAGGTATTTTGTAATAAAAGACAGTGCGCAGTTATTAAAACATTTAATATAAGGCTATCTAAACTACATAATGGAGGAAATATGTACCTATTCTTTTTAAAGGGTATTATTGTACTAGAAATAATGACGAAAAATCTTCCACTCATATCCTGGCAACATGAACAGTTTCTGTGAATACTGTTACGCGCCAGAATTAATGCCGGGTACATGACGATGAAAGTTACTACTAGCGCCATCTAGTATCGAGTAGCAGAACTAGTAGAGTCAAGATCCTTCTAGACATTTCGATGCTAGAACATTCTAGAGTTTTCTATACCTATCTGGTTAGTCGGGACCGGTATGTACTCGAACTTTCTAGATGTTTCTATACTAGAAGGTTCTAGAATTATCGACCGACCTATATATAAGGCCCGCATAGCCTGCGACCGAGTCAGTATTGAATTTGCGATACAAGCGACAACTTCGAGAGCGAACTTCGACTGCGAATTAAAGTGATCAGTAGTGCAATTGTGATTTATAATTAGTGAGTTTAAAGTTGTAATTAGTGTTGATTAATTAAAGTGTCATTTTGGTTATTTAATCGGCTGTTTTATTGTCACGAACCCTAAGCTCGTAACAATTGGTGTCAGAAGAGTAGATATTTAAACTATGCCGATTCTACCGAAGGACGACACGGAGGGTATCCGTACCCGAAGTCAACGCCAGCAAGAGACGAACCAGAGGCGTTTTGGAGGTGCAACGCCGCAGACGTTGGAGGGCCAGTTGCCGACCACGGCGCCCGGCCCATGCACAGCAGCTCCAGCATCTGCAGCACCAGACTTTGGAGCTCTGATGATGATGCTGCAGGAACAGGCTCGCCGGCAGGAGGAACAGGCTCGCCGGTTAGAAGAACAGCTCCAGCGTGACAAGGAGGAACAGGTCCACCGACAGGAGGAACAGGCGCGCCGCCAGGAAGAACAGATGCTCCTCATGAAGGACCTTCGCGCGGCCTTTGGGAAAGACATGAAGGAGGTGAAGGAGAAGGTTGCTCAGCATGACAATCGCCTGTCAGAAGCTGAAACCCAGATCAGCAAGTTTAATGACGTCATTGCTGATGTTAAGAAAGAGTTGGGCAATCTTAAAGTAGGGAATGGAATTGCAAGTTCCGTAGCTACTACACCTTCGCTACGTGGATTCAAGGTGCCGCCCTTCGATGGGACATCTTCCTGGTCGGCCTACAAAATACAGTTTGAGGCTGTTATGAAGGCGAACGGCT
Source organism: Melanchra persicariae (assembly GCA_947386135.1). Classification (NCBI taxonomy): domain Eukaryota; kingdom Metazoa; phylum Arthropoda; class Insecta; order Lepidoptera; family Noctuidae; genus Melanchra; species Melanchra persicariae. Next base: position 11,004,415 of record OX376650.1, on the reverse strand, counting down.
GGAATAAAAATCAGGCCATGACTGCCCTCACCCTTGGCCTGCGCGACCAGGCCATAACTGTTCTGGAAGCTCTCGGAGAGGAAGTGACTTACGAGCAGCTTCTTGAGGCGTTGGAAGCCAGATATGGCGACGCTCATCTGGAACACGTGTTTCGTGCGCAGCTTAAGGATCGCGTGCAACGTAGCAGTGAAAACCTGCAGCAGTGGGCCCTTGAAGTGGAGAAGCTGGTTCGAAAAGCATACCGGTCTGTGCCTGCGCTCATTGATGGGAACCTGGTGCAGGTTTTCATCGACGGTATTCGCGACCTTGAAGTAAGAGCTGCTGTGAGGCTTGGGCACCACGGGACCCTTAAGGACGCCTTGGCCCATGCACTGGAAGTGGAAGCTGTGCGCCAGGATCACCGTTCCCATCGCGTCAGAGAGGTTGCAGCGGCTACGGTTCGCAACAGTTCTAATGGATACAGCCCTAGGTGCTATGGCTGCGGCGAAAGGGGCAACCTTCGATCCAGTTGCCCTAAGCGAACTGCAGAAAGGAATGATAGCCGATCTCTCGGAGGTAGGGCGGCTAACAGCAGCCCCAAGCAGCTGCAGGAGCACGACTTGGTAGTCGAACATCGCAGCTGTAGATCTCAAGGCAACGCAGTTAAATTGTCAAGAAGACCTTGCCCTGAAGTCTGCAAGCATTGTACTAGGCAAGAGGGTAAAGAAGTCGTACCTATGAGGATGCTCAAGACAGAGCTCTGCAACGAGTGGAAGGAAAAACTACAACTTGCACAGCAGGAAGGTTCAGACATTAAGCCGATTCTGGAGTGGATGAAGGCCAGTGCTCTTAAGCCAACGTGGAGCGAAGTCTCAGCGATGAGTTCGATCACAAAAAGCTATTGGGCCCAATGGGACAGCTTAGTGATTCAGGATGGAGTCCTGTGCCGTAAATGGGAAAATACTCGGGGAGCCAGCTGTCATTTGCAAATGGTTGTCCCTAAAGCTAAAGTACCGGATATTCTAGAGTTGTACCATAATGGTTGTTCAGGAGGCCATATGGGCTTTAAACGGACTCTACTAAAGATACGGGAACGGTTTTACTGGGTCCACTTTCGTGACGATGTCGAAGACTGGTGTCGCAAATGTACAACTTGTGCGGCTGTAAAAGGACCACAGACTCGCAGTAGAGGTGCATTGAACAATGTTGTACAATGTTGGTGCACCATGGGAAAGGATAGCCCTAGACGTTGCGGGACCGTTTCCGGAAAGTGAAAGTGGTAACAAGTATTTCATGGTTGTAATGGATTACTTCACTAAGTGGCCGGTAGTTTTCGCCATTCCAAACCAAGAAGCTTCAACAGTTGCAGACAAACTAGTTCATGAAGTCTTCTGTCGTTTTGAAGTACCCTTGGAGATTCACAGCGACCAAGGAAGGAATTTTGAGTCCCAAATATTTCAGGAAACTTGTTGAGTTATGGGTACTCATAAAACGAGAACAACTTCTTACCACCCACAATTGGATGGAATGGTGGAACGATTTAATCAGACACTGGAGAGATACCTGGCAAAAGTGGTGGAGAATCGGCAACGGGATTGGGACAAGCATATACAACCGTTTTTGCTGTCATACCGAAGTGCTGTTCACGAAAGTACATCAGTGACACCAGCTTTCGCAAATTTTGGTAGAGAATTACGGCTGCCTGCAGACCTGATTACCGGAATACCACCTGATGCCCCACGCAGTATAACCGATTATGCGAATGACTTACGGCACAAAATAAATGACATCTATGAGCACGTCAGACAATCGGGTCAGCAAATGTCTGAAAAGATGAAAACCCGTTATGACCGCAAAATGAACAATAAAGGATTCGACGAAGGTTCACAAGTGTGGTTACACAATCCAGTTCGCAGCAAGGGGAAATCTCCTAAGCTTCAAGCTAAATGGGACGGGCCGTACCGGATTGTGACGAAAATCAATGACGTAACCTACCGCATACAGAAAGGTACAAGAAGTACTCCTAAGATCGTCCATGTGCATCGACTGGCACGTTATTATGGGGCCGATAATGCTCGGGACGAGCATGTCTTAGGAGGGGGCAGTGTTATGCGCCAGAATTAATGCCGGATACATGACGATGAAATTTACTACTAGCGTCATCTAGTATCGAGTAGCAGAACTAGTAGAGTCAAGATCCTTCTAGACATTTCGATGTTAGAACATTCTAGAGTTTTCTAAATCTGGTTAGTCGGGACCGGTATGTACTCGAACTTTCTAGATGTTTGTATACTAGAAGGTTCTAGAATTATCGGCCGACCTATATAAGGCCCGCATAGCCTGCGACCGGGTCAGTATTGAATTTGCGATACAAGCGACAACTTCGAGAGCGCACTTCGACTGCGACTATAATTAGTGAGTTTAAAGTTGTAATTAGTGTTGATTAATTAAATTGTCATTCTGGTTCTTTAATCGGCTGTTTTTATTGTCACGAACCCTAAGCTCGTAACAATACTATCTGTGCCAGGTGTTTAAGACATGCATTACTATCTTTAACATATGTTTTGTTTACATCTAAAATTTTCCTCTTGCCTGCCTGCAGATAGGTACTTAGGTACCTAATAGGGCATCTGTTTTCCTGACACAGGGTTAGTATTTGACTCACATTCTACAACGAAAATATTTTTTTATTTTTTTTTATTTTTTATTATTGATAGGCACGCGCTTGACCACTATCTCACCTGATGGTAAGCGACGATGTGGTCGAAGATGGAGCACGCTTGCCTAGAAGTAAACTATTCACTCTTGACTTAAAGACTCCCAGGTTGTAGCTATCAGGAAACACAGTTTTCCTTTTGATTTTTTCGTGAGACCAATAAATCAAATACTACACACAGTTACACCCAACTAGAAACAACCTCAGCAATACCAATACATCGAATTTAAATCAGCAATCCTCCATTTTATTATGTCCGATAAAACCTTCGAACAGTTACTCCCAGGAGATTCGAGTTTCCATGTAGCTCCCTAGGTATTGTAGAACTAGTGCTAACTACGTCTGAACGAGCTGTAATTGCGAAACTGTGCCTATGTCTGCTAGAGTTACTGCGGCTTCAGTGCCCTGCCAAACAAGAATTCGAATACATATATTTATCTTCTTTGGAGAGCGCCCCCGCCGCGTAGACTAAACACGATAACGACGTGGTATTGTGTGGAAACATTGAAATAACTTCGAGTTTTGAAATAAAGGGTAACTTTCAAAGGCGTTCAAGTTGTAATTGTGTTATTAATTACTTCAGAAATGCTTTCCATACCACTTGTACCGAACTTGAAATGCATATCTTACTATGTTACCTATCCAATAATAGATACCTAACCTTTCTTAAACTAAAGTCTGAAAATCTGTTCCAAAAATAATACTAACACATCTAGTACTCAACTGTCTAGACTGAAAAGCCACTTTATTGGACAGTATTACGTTAATTAATACAGCAGTCGTTCGTCAATCATCCAAAAATGGAGTGTGTGCCGTTATCAATAAGGTGGGAATTACTTTTATCAACGCTCCAACAGATAGGTCTATGAGAGTATTATCGTGATGGAGTTCACAATAATCTGACATTGATAAATGTATGAGTTTATCATTAACTGGGGGAAGTGACTCGTGTGGGGACCCTACTGTCGGTCAGCAGGATAATTAGTCAAACGGATTTATGTAACCCATGGAAAGACCAAGAGCCTAGGTTGTGGGTTGAGAAACACTGACGATTTTTTCATTTGCATGTCTTCTGTACATCCCCATTTCTTTCTTTTTTTCCTACTCCTCCGCTGTTATTTTCTGATTAATTTCGTTGCGGGATCCAAGACAGTTGAATCATTTCTCTGGGACTCGTCGAGCTTCATTGAGTCGGCGTTTTTCTGGTGTTTGCCAATGTTGATTCTGGCTTTCAGAAGTTGCAGTGGCTTGGGAATGTGGTGTGGCGGGCTTGTCACAAAAAAAAAGACATCCCCATTCGGTGTCATCCATCTCAATAGTAACCTGCTTTCTAGGTATATTTAATTAAAATCATTCACAAAGTCGACTGTAAGCATCCTCATATTTCCTACGCTTCACATACATACATATTAACCGACTTTCATATACATTTTTGGTCACCGGTGCCATTTTCAGACTGGCTCTACAAATAAAATTAAAGCTTGTGATTTGTGTATAAAATTCTGAAACCGAAGGATGTCAGAGCGAGCGTAGCCAGGTTACGGCAGGCTTTTTTTTTTTTTTTTTTTTTTTTATAGGATGGGAAATCATCAAATGACCCCTCCCGCTCTGGGTGGAGCGGCAGGGAGTGTCAGACTTTTACTGACTAAAACCCACCCTTAGTCCTCCTAGTGCCTTTCTTCCCAGGGCCGCGGTAACTCTTTCGAACATATTCCGCAACCCTGGCAGGCTCTGGCCCTGGCGGGCCCCGTCTCCGTTGCTGACTGCTCTTTCCGGCGCGTTCGGAGTGAAACGCGCCGTCGACTCTGGCCTGACCTGATCGGACAGCGAGCTACCCATTGCTCGCTGTCCGCAGGCGTCAGTCACTGCGCCTTGCTCAGGAGCGTCAGTTCCTGAGAGGCGCAGCGACTAACGTTCGTCTGGAGGAGGCGAAATGGGGCCATTACTGGCACTCCATTTCAGCCCCCTAGGTTACGGCAGGCTGGAAGGGCATAGTAGTGCTTGTCTCAAGAAAATAATACTGCGGGCCTAAGTTGGTTGCTGTCTTGTCTACGTACCATGTGAAGCCAGCAGTTTAGCAGTGAGCGAAGACTAAGGTGCGAACATGTTAAATAGGTACCTGCCTAGGTACCTACTGTTTTAAATTGAAAGCTTAAGTTCTTTGTAAAGTGCTTTTCAGTTAATTTTCTTTGTCTATAAAGTTATTTTTTTTCAGAAGCATTATTTTCTGATCTTGTTTACATTACTAAAATGGACTAGGGTCGTAAGGAAGTGAGTGATAGTGCCAAAAATCGTGAGTACTTTGTGACTTCTTTTATGCCAAGCAAAAGTGAACTTTATTGCTAAGAATATTTTAACTTTAAAGTTTCGAGTAGAAATTGGGACTTAGACTAAATTAAGCCAAATTGTGTTTAGACGGGGAGCCTATGCCCGATTTTTTTGTCGATTTTAAAGTGCCAAACACTTGTAAAATTTTCGAAACTTTTACAACTTAAATAAAAAAAAAAAAGTTTTTTGTTTACGTTGACTTGCAAAATATTTTGAAGGTTTTTGGAACTTGTAAAATTTTAAGAAATAATTAGTACTTAGAAAAATTTCTTTGTTTACATCGACTTGTAATTTTTTTTGGAACAAATTCAAAATGTCTTTGCAATCGCATATTAAGGTGCAAGATGATATTTACGCTCGATTGTCGAAAGCTAAAGTTAATTTTAAAAAGTCGCCGAAGGATAGAATTACTATACCATATTTAGAAACCAGGTTAGAAAATATTGAAGAATTGTGGGCGCAATTTAAGTTAACACATACACTAATTATTAAAGACTTTGAACGTAAGGAGTTGACATCTTCACCATACACTGTGAACGAAGTATATTTTAATACTGAGGAATTATATTTGGATTTTAAATGTGACTTAAAAACTGCATTATGTAAAGTTAAAAGTACTGATGTTTCTCCGGGTGCGGGGTCATCTTTCAATGCTTCAAATAATATGTCTGACCATAAAGGCGTCTCTATAAAATTGCCTAGAATAACAATCCCGACATTTTCCGGGAAGTATACAGAATGGCCGACGTTTCGCGATCTATTTGTGTCAGCAATTCATAAGAACGGAAATATTGATAATGTTCAAAAGTTGCATTACTTAAAGGGTTATTTGGCTGGGGAAGCCGAGCAGCTCCTTCGTCATATACCAATTTCAGAACTAAACTATGAAAAATGCTGGGCTCAGTTGGAGACCAGATACAACAATAAAAAATATTTATCTCATTGTATCTTAACAAGATTACTCAGTCAAAAGAACATAGCGCAAGAGTCAGCTAGTGCTTTAAAGGAATTAATGGATACAACATCAGACTGTTTAAATGCACTAACTAATTTGGATATTGATGTAACTTCTTGGGATATTTTAATCATCCATATTTTAACATTAAAATTAGATCAAGACAGTAGACGGGATTGGGAACTAAAGGTAGCTAGTAATACAGATTCAGATAAGTTGCCTACTTTTGAACAGTTCAAAGAGTTTTTAACAAGCCGTTATAGGGCATTTGAATTCTTAGGAACTAAGTCAATTAGAAATAATGTAAATTTAAGTAAGGCAAAGGTCTTTCACACTGCGGCCAATGCCACTATGGTTTGTCCGTGTTGTAATAGTAACGAGCATAAAATAAGAAATTGCAAGCAATTTGTTAACCAGGATGTGGATATTCGGCGTAAGTTTGTGCAGGATCACAATTTATGTTTTAATTGTCTGGGGCACAACCACTCTGCCAGAATTTGCAGGTGCACAGCTTCTTGTCAAATATGTAAGCGGAGACATCACTCCTTGTTGCACCCTAAAGGTGAGCAGGAGTCAGTAGAAGGCAAGGGAGATTCTTCTATGAATGAACGGACAAACACAGTCGGAGTAGAATCTGAAAATAACGTAGTAACTTGTTTTTCGAAAGGTATAGCGAATAGCCAAGTCTTACTCGCCACGGCCCTAGTGAGGGCTGTATCGAAAAACGGGGTTGTTTACAATCAGGGCTCTGTTAGACCAAGGCTCTCAAGCGTCTTTTGTCACAGAACATGCGGTACAGAGTTTAGGGTTACAGAAAAAAACAGCTAAAGGTTTAATAACTGGTATAGACGTTCATGCCAAATTATTCTTGAATTCGGTGGTTGAGGTTAAAATTCAGTCCAGGGTCGATCCATCATTTGAATTTGTAGTCAAGGCATATGTTCTCAAATCTATAACATCATTATTACCTGGTAGGGAAACGGTATATTTAGATTGGGTTCAAGCTAGCGACATCAAATTAGCAGATCCTAGATATCATAGACCGGATAAAGTGGATATGTTGTTCGGGTCAGAAGTTTATAGTCAGATTTTACAAAACGGGTTAAGGAAGGCTCCTGATGGTAGCACTGTGGCTCAGTCAACCTCCTTAGGATGGATTTTATCAGGTACTGTAGCTGCTGCTACTCAAGTTTCATCAAAGATCACCGTAATGCATACTCGCCTTGGTGATGACGAAATCCTGAAAAAGTTCTGGGAATTAGAAAAGGAACCAAATCAAATTAAAAATCATATTCTTACCGAAGAAGAACTACGATGTGAAGAAATATTTAAAACTACAACTATAAGAGATGGTGACGGTCGTTATGTAGTAAACTTACCATTTAGAAGTCAAGATCCGAGCTGTCAATATGGCGATACAAGAAAGGCAGCAATTAACAGGTTTTACGCATTAGAAGCTAAACTCAGTAAAGACACAGATTTAAAGACAAAATATCAAGAAGTCATAGATGAATACTTGCAACTGGGACACATGAGACAAATAACCAAATCAGAAGAACAAAATCAACATGCAGTGTATTTGCCTCATCATGCGGTGATACGTAACGATAAAGATACAACCAAGGTTCGGGTTGTCTACGATGCTTCCTGCAAAGGAAAAAAAGGAATATCGCTCAGCGATGACCTACTAATTGGTCCGAGGCTGCAACCAGATTTGCGTCATTTATTGATTCGTTGGAGAACTCACCACATCTGCCTCGTTTCAGACATTATCAAAATGTACCGAATGGTGCGCGTGGCCGACCATCATACCGATTTCCAACGCATCGTTTGGAGAGACAGCAAACAATCTTCATTAAAGGATTATAAGTTACTTACCGTTACTTTTGGTACCTCTTCAGCGCCTTTCTTAGCAGTTCGATCGATGCAGCAAGTAGCGTACGATGAAGGAGTCAAATATCCACGTGCAGCTGAAAGGGTACTTAAAGATTATTACATGGATGATCTCATGACTGGTTGTGACTCGATAGAAGAAGGCATACAAATCTTTAATCAAATGAACGAGTTGTTAGCAAAAGCAGGATTCACTTTACAAAAATGGTCAAGTAACAGCAGTGAATTACTGGAGAGAATGATCGGGGAAAAACAATCGTTCATGGATCAAGATGGTATAGAAAGAGAAATCAATATAAAACAAGATGAGGTATTTAAAACGTTGGGACTTACCTGGAACCGAAACTGCGACACCTTCCAGTATTCTGTTAAGTTGCCTCCACTACAGGAACCTGTAACGAAAAGAAAGGTATTATCAGATATAGCAAGACTATTTGACCCTTTGGGATGGGTCGCTCCCGTAATCATTGTAGCAAAAATGTTAATTCAAAAATTATGGGTTTCTGGGATTAGTTGGGATGAGGAAATTCCATATGAAATAAGAAAAGAGTGGTGTACTTACCGACAAGAGTTGCAAAGTTTAACGGAGTTTTCAATACCTCGATGGTTAAACATGAAGCACGGTGACAAGCAGATTGACTTACACGGATTTTGCGACGCGTCTAAATCAGCATATGCTGCGGTAGTGTATGCACGGGTTGTCGATGCTGAAGGTAAGATACATGTCACTTTGCTTACGGCGAAAACCAAAGTTGCTCCTATAAAAACGATTTCTGTGCCTCGATTAGAGTTGTGCGGTGCAGTGCTTTTAGCAAAACTCTTATCCGAAGTCTCAGAATTGATGGGAATAGGTAAACTTAATTTGTACTACTGGACCGACTCAGAGATTGTATTAGCGTGGTTAAATAGTCATCCTAACAAATGGAAAACATTCGTGGCCAATCGCGTTTCTGAAATTTTGTGCATAAGTGAACCACAACAATGGAATCATGTTATGTCAAAAATCAATCGTGCTGATTGCGCATCACGTGGTCTTTATGCGTCAGAATTAGTAAACTTTAAGTTGTGGTTAGAAGGTCCGGGGTTCCTGAAGGATAAAATTATTATACTCAACAAACGCAAGGTGGTACCAACAAATATAGAGGAAATAAAGGTACATGTAGCATCAGAGGATAACTTTATTTGGGATAAATATTCATCACTTACCAAACTCGTTAGAATAGTAGCATATTTAAGACGTCCTATAGAGTTGAGAAAACCGAAAGCGGAAAGAATGAAACATAATTTTATAACTGCAGAGGAAATGAGATTAGCCTTGGAGACATGCATAAAGGTATGTCAAGGTCAAAATTTCGAAGCGGTAATTCTGGATCTGAGAAAGGAAAAGCCTAAAAGAAATTTGTTTAAGTCTTTAAATCTTTACCTCGATTCTGTTAATATCCTGAGGGTGGGCGGTAGATTGGAACGTTCCAATCTTGACAGGGATAGTAAAAATCCAATGTTGATTCCAAGTAATACTCATTTTACCAGTCTTTTAATTGCCGACGCGCATTATAGGAACCTTCATGGCGGTCCCCAACTAATGCTTAACTACTTAAGCACAAAATATTATATTCAGGGTGCTAAACGGTTGGTTACTGCATACGTGCGAAAATGTGTAGTTTGTTTACGTTATGCAGCTTCTACAAAACCTCAAATGATGGGTCAATTACCACCTGCACGGGTTATACCAAATAGGCCGTTCAAAAGCAGCGGGGTAGATTACGCTGGTCCTATCAATTTGAGGACATCAAAAGGAAGGGGTCACCATGCATATAAGGGATATATTTGTTTATTTGTCTGCATGGCGACTAAAGCTGTCCACATTGAGGTCGTTAGTGACCTAACAACAAAGGGGTTTCTTGCCGCTTTTAAAAGGTTTGTGGCAAGACGAGGTCACTGCAAGGATATATGGAGTGATAACGGGACAAATTTTCAGGGTGCTTCTAGGGAATTAGATATATTACTTCGCTCTGAAAATTCAGGTATAGCTAAGGATATTGCTGCAACCTTGGCTAGTGAGGGTACTACATGGCATTTCATTCCACCACATACTCCGAACTTTGGCGGACTATGGGAGGCTGGAATAAAGTCATGCAAGAAACATTTAAATAGGGTAATAGGAAGCTCAACTTTAACTTTTGAAGAGATGTCCACCTTATTAAGCCAAGTAGAAGCATGCTTGAACTCACGTCCCTTGTGTAGGCTGACCGATTCAAACACTTTTGATGCATTAACGCCAGGGCATTTTCTTGTGGGGGAACCAATTGTAAACGCACCGGATCGTAACTATGAAGATGCAAATATTTCTAGTCTGAAGAGGTGGCATTTAGTGCAACAGATGACGCAACACTTCTGGCGTCGCTGGTCTAGCGAATATTTGACTACTCTTTTGCATCGTTATAAATGGTCTAATCAAACCCCGGAACCCAACGTAGGGGATGTAGTGTTAATTAAAGAGGATAATTTACCTCCTTGTCGGTGGCTTCTTGGCAGGGTGGTTGAAAAGCATCCGGGGTTAGACAATCTTACACGAGTAGTCACACTTCGTAGTAGTAATTCTACATTTAAAAGGCCAACATCAAAGCTGTGTGTATTGCCTATTGGCTAAGAATATTCTTTAGCAGATAATGTGTTAATTTTAAGTTTTGTTTGTTAGTGTTTTGTTTAAAGTATTACGATTATTGTAAGCATTGCTTAAGTTTAAGTTTGATGTATATGGGTTATTGCAACTTTTTGATTTGCATAATATAAATAACTGTGTAACATTTAACTTTGGAAGGACATAATGTTGCACAAAATGTCCTTGGTGGGCGGAATGTTTAACCAAACAGCAAGTGTAGCGGAAAACACCGCGGTCTAGTAAAAATTAGTACTATATTTGTCACTAGATGGCGTTGTGCATTTTGGGTCATTTTCTAGATCGCGGTGTTAAGATTTTCCGCCGATAGTATAAGGGTCCAGGAAGAATATTTTTTTGTCAGTTGAGTTCTAGTTCTGTTAAGTTACGGGTGTAATCAGTACAAGTAATAAAATTAGACTTGGGCCAAAGTGTCCCAAGTTTCTGGAGAACCAACCAACCAGCCTTTTTTTTCAAATCAACCCCCAGTTTTAACCCTCTCGAAGACGAGGGTTAATCAGCGACAGCGAAAAATAGATGACTTTGCACTTTGAATTTGAACACTTCATTTACAAAATTATACGACGATGTTAATGTAGCTAAGCATCTAACCGAGTTGTTATCAAAATTGAATTTATACAAAGCGTATTTACAGGGGAGGGCAAATATTTATGTAGGTAGTGTAGGTACGAATCCAAACAGAAGACAAATATGAAATCCAATAATTAAACCAAACATTTTGGGCACGAATGTTGAATTATGAAATCGTTCATATTCGGTCTCGGATACTCGATTATTGCCGTAATGGCTGTTATCTTGACACGCTTGTAACTGCAGCAATATTGTGCGCCATTGTGTACCTTTAAGCAATTAATTTGGGAATGTTAATTGTCCCTGGTGACAATGTAGCTACGGTTCTGATTACATTGTACTATGATCTGATATATCGGACGATAAAGCGTAGCAATTGTGTGAGATTGACGATATTACTCCTTAGGCATATTTGGCGATAGTTGATAGTACCTAAGTATCCTTAATTAAATAATCAACTTCATTGGTTGCTTATAGTTTGCTAGGGACGGGGGGTTTGCCGTATTAAGTACAACGATGCTAGATCAATCCAGGTATGTTCTCAAATGGTAACCACAAAATGGACCCGAATCTAGTATCGATGTGTTCAATCGGAAAAGTTCAAAAACATTTAGTAGCGAAAGTGTTCTGAAAGTTTCTGCACTAAATGCATATACCCGTAGTTTTAAAGTAATCGTAGCAAGCTTTATGTTAAGTGTTGGAACAGTAAATTACTGTTCGCTAACCACAGATACCCCCAACCCGAATGTTTTCACTTTCAGGTTCATCAAAGTAAGTTTTGCAACTTTATCATTTTAGGTAGGTTTACTTCTGACATACTCGTATGTTCGACTGAGTGACTCCGATCGTAGGGTATATTTAACATATGAGCTGGCAAGCTTCCAGTTTCTGCCTATGTATTAGCTATAACTCTGACAATGTAGTGGCACTTCTGTTGCTCGGTAAGTGTCCAAGTCTGGGCGTCGTCGTCAAAAGTTCGAATATGAAGTACTTATCTAATGGAACACAAGAGGCGTCAAATGAAATGATTTTTGCACAGAATACTGATATAGCTAAAAGCCAAGCTATTTGTCCGGCTAATTGGGGAACATCCAGGCAAAAACTTTTAGGATGTATTTCTATATAGGATAATGACTGAAAGCCCTTAGTGTACGTAGGTACCTAGAAGTAAGGTATTAAGTTAAAATCCCGCCAAATAAGCATCTTTTACCCCAATGATTAGCAAGCATTATTTATAATATTACTTATGTTCAAAACACAGACCAAAGTCAGGCGGCGTATCTATGTGATCTAGTTGACAAGTTATATCAACAACATTATCGCGGCAGATAGCAATCCATTTTATCGACTGACAAGTTAACGTATCATTAGCCTCGCGAAAAATGCTAACTCGTAACAAGGCCTAGATCCCAGAGCTTGTTAAAAAGTTATTGAAATCATATATTTTGTACAAGAGGCCCAATCTCGGATGTTTTTCCGCAAGTAATGCTTTCATATCAGTGTGAAGGTTGGCAATGAGTACTTAAGTACCTATTTGTATTCTCTAGTAGGTACATTACCAATTATGAAGTTTATAAGCTCTAAGAAGGAAGGTGCCCACAGTGACCAAAAAAACTTACAGGTCAGCACACTGACTATGAGCTTCAGCAGCAGCCGGCTTTTACAAGTCTGATCCTCTGGTCTTACAAGGTAAGAAATAAATTTAAGTTTTTACTAACAATTGATAGGCAAAAAATGAAAAAAAGGAGATGATACTTTTAGGTAAGCCACCGTTGAAATAATTAAAGTCAAGCCCATAAAGATTCTAAACCGTTTTAGTGAGTATTTAACGTTAGCACAGACATATTTTTTCAGTATTAAACCACTAGACCGGAATAAAATGTTCCCGATTAATATCGTTGATAAAAAATTGTTTCTGCGGCTGACAAGCACTTGTTAATATTTGAAAGGGAATTGAAAACGAATTTTCTTAATGTTCACGATTATTTTCAAACTCTGTAGTGGTTCTAAAGAAAAAGCCATTGATGTAAAATGTAACAGATTTTACTTACAAAAGGCTCCGTCCATAGTTAGCTAATTGGTTTCTACTACTTAAAATCGAACGCCTCTAACGATTTTCATGAAATTTAGTATGCAGGGGGTTTCGGGAGCAATGAATCAATCTAGCTAGCTTTCATTTTTAGAAAACGTCGTATTATCCGTTTTTCCAAAAAATAAAAACCGAGCAAGGCTCGGTCATCCAGGTACTCTTTATAACATGCGTAAGTAGGTACCTAATTCATTGTTCTATACGCAATAAATAATATTAGATTATGAAAAGGTACCTATTATATAAATATAATAAGTAGGTACTTACTAATCATTTAAAATAAGTCTGAGGAAGCTTTTTAACTCTCAGGGTTTCCTGCCAGGGTTGCAGAATTTGTTCGAAAGAGTCACCGCGGCCCTGGAACGCAAAGGGCATTTGGAGGAACATGGATGGGTTTTAGTCAGTAAGAGTTTGACACTCCCTTCTACTCCGCCCAAAGCAGAAGGAGTCATTTGATGATTTCCCATCCTTAAAAAAAGAAGGAAATTATGGTTTGACTTTCCGCGGTCATCCAACAGTTCACTGGTTGGCGGGGGTGTACTCTCACCAGTGATGTCGTCGCAACGCTCTCGGAAGTTTTCGCACGTATGTAACTTTACCTACTTACTGAGGCCATGCTAACCACATTAATAATTAAATTACGTGTCAATTAATTAGGTAAATTAGTACTTTAAAACACCAGTGCCGGATTAAGCCAGCGCGGGCTAACCTAACCTAAACCTTAAGATCTTCGTAAAAAGGAAAACTAAAACCAACTATAGTAAACATCGAATAAAAATTTCGTCGACTTATATAGGGGTTTTAGGCGAAAAGCTGATAGCTGAGCAGGTACAGCTTACTGAAGTAATACCGGAAATACCTATATCTGAGAATTTTGGCATACAAGCCCTGTGGCCAGAGGGATACTATTCTATCAATAATAATAAATAAATAAATGACATTCTATTCAATTCATAATAATATATAAATGACATCCTATCCTATTGGTAATAAATGAATGAAATACTATCCGATTAATAATAATAAATATATGACATGCTATTCTATTAATAACAATAAATAAATCACATCCTATTCAAATAATGTACTTAATTGCATACAAGTTGGACAGGAAATAATAAACTTTTATAAATTATTTAAAGCGCTCTTCCTCTCTCCTAATTATTTTAACGTTTTGCTGTGCCCGACAGGGTCCATAATTGTTTCTATGTATTTATTTTACCACCTGTATTTTGACATTATGGATTGCAATAAACGAATTGAGATTGAGATTGAGATTGAGATTTCCGACAAGGACACTGTTTATCAGCTTCTGAGCCGTTCATTTTGATTTGATCAGGTGCTTGACGCAAAATAATTTAAAACGCAAATCTGACTAAGAAATTACGCGTCCAAAGGGAATTGCTCAATTTCTGCCCAGCGTGGACAATTTGCTCAGTAAAAAATATTTTATTGAATGAATTAGGTATATCTAATACCTAATTATTGATGCAAACCTCGTTGCAGGAAAGTTATGAAAATCAGTATTCTCGCCGATTGCACGCACAAAGCGACGCCAATTTTTTATGTTGCAGCCTTACAGGTTCGATTTAGGGTTGATCATGAGTAAAAAAAAATAAGATTTTTTCTCGAGAACATTTTATTAATAAAGTAATTTGGAACAGATTTTATAATTTTAACTGTAAGTAATTAGATTTAAGCAAACAAAAACATTGTTACTCAAAAAATCATTCTGATATTTGGCGACTAATTTCGACTAATTGGCGACAATTTTTTTGTGTTATCAAAATAAAAATCCCTAATGGTGGCCATGCCAGTGTCAGTCAAATCGACATGTTTTGTAAATCCAAGCGCAGGGCCCCACAATGCGCGGGGCCCGTAGAATTTGCCGCTCTTGCTACGTGGCTGATCCGGCACTGGATTCCACCCAGTAAAATATTTTACTGTACTAAATACGAAAGTTGTTGTATTTTAAGATTTCAGAGAAAAAGAGCAGATGAAAACCAGTTTTTAAGTTTTAAAAAACTACTAATTTACGAAAGTTTAATTAAATCTGAAGTGGGTCGATGTTTTTCAGAAATGAGAAAATAAGCAACAGCACTGAATAATGAATACTGTTGTTTTAAACTTCGGGGTCTTGTCATGGATTTTGCATTTACCTTAGATAATCAATAAACCTTAGATGCTGGATTCTAAAACAACAAAAGCTAACTTGAAAAAAAAGTAGGGATTGATCCTGTAAGATTTTAATCGTAAGAATACCTATTATAAAATATATAATTATTAAAAACTTATTTACAAAAAAACATAACCGACTTCCAGATAAAAACCACTACAAAGTTCAAAATAACTTTAATTTTGAAAGTCGGTGTTTATGGTGTCGTTTTTTGACACCGTGTTCCAAAATAAATGTTATTTTGGACTTTGTAGTGGTTTTTATGTGGACGTCGTCGTTTGTATTATTTTGTAAAAAATATTATATTTTTCACTATTTAGTGCTACCCCAAAAAAATCCTATCAGTCCATATCTGTTAAACTGTATATCTCTGAAGTTCTTCATCCAGATCTTCACGAAATTTAAATGGGACCATTTCGGAAAAAGAATGCAAATCCTATACGTGATAGAGTTTAGCCCAAATATACACTTCTGGACACATCTATTGGCCCACCTTAGAGTTTAGGTTTCGATGGCCCCTACCGAAATATGATTGCTAGATTGAACAAAAACTGTTGATGCAGTTTTAAACCTGATACATTTTACCATCTTTTTCGATCGTATTGTTTTAAATTTGAATTCAGAATACCATACGACATGGAGCTACGCCTAACAAGTCGGATATGCGCCTTGTTAAAGGCAATTGATTTTTGAATAAAAAACATGTTTTATTAAATAAAGGTTTAATTTAATAACGCGCGTTGCCTCCATGGGCATCTACCACAGCTCTCATACGATTAGGCATAGAGTTTATCAACCGCTCTATGAAATTTTGAGGGATCATCTCCCATTCCTCTTCTATGGCAGTTTTCAACTCCTGCATCGTCTGGGCAACTGGCTGACGAGCCCTAACACGTCTTTTTAGCTCGTCCCACATGTGCTCAATGGGGTTCATGTCTGGGCTTCTGGCTGGCCAGTCCATTACTGTGATGTTCACATCCCGAAGATATTCCCTGACGATGCCGGCCGCATGGGCTCTTGCATTATCATGCATAAAAAGGAAATTTGGGCCCACATAGTCCGCGTATGGTATCACGTGAGGTTCTAAGCACTCACGAATGTACCTTTCAGCATTTAATGTTGGCAGCCGTGGTCCTCTAACAACCTCAAATTGAGTTTTGCCGCTCGCGGATATACCACCCCAGACAGTCCATGAGCCACCGCCATAAGCAACCCTCTCTTCAAAGCAGCATTGTGCGAAACGCTCTCCCTTACGTCGGTAGACCTTCTTCCTTCCATCATTGCCATGTAACACAATTTTAGACTCATCAGAAAAGAGTACACGGCTCCAATCTTGCTGTGTCCAATTTAAATGACTGCGTGCGAAATGAAGGCGCGCTGTTCGGTGGGCTCGCATTAGTTTGGGCCCATTAGCTGGCTTGTGTGGTACCATATCGCGTTCTTTTAACCTTCTCCGAACAGTTCGAGCGCTCACAGATACTCCGTGGAAGTCGCGAAGTTGGTTTTGTATCTCAATGGAGGTAAGGTGACGATTTCTCAAGCTGGTCGTCACGATGAATCGATCCTGCCTTTCAGTTGTGACCCGAGATCGTGGCCTTCCTTGGCGACGAACAAAGCCGCCAGTCTCTAGGTACCTCCGATAAACATTTCGGACCGCAGATCGACTTAAATTAAGTTGAGCACTCACGTTTCTTTGGCTGTGTCCGGCCTGAATAAGTGCCACAGCTTGGGCGGGGACTTCAGGTGAAGTATCCATAGATTATTAATAGAACCTCACCTTAATGTTAAGAATAAGTAATGTTTGTTGCAAAACCAAAGATATCAATCACTTTTTCAAGAATTAAATCCAAGTAAACCAATAAAACCAAGTTTTCTTAGTATTCGATTGTTTGATATCAACAAACAGGCTCCAAATTGTCTTTTGTTTCTTTAAATTCTGTGTTCGAAATTCAAAAAAAGACTATTGAATGAAATTGTGAATGTGCCAGGTTCAAAACTGCATAAAAACTTTTTGCTCGACCTAATATAAAATTTTAGCTAGGACCAAACGTAACTGAAAATACAAGGTGGGCCAATAGATGTGTCCAGAAGTGTATTTGCATAAAAATATATATTAGTATATAATGATCCTAATTGATAACCACCTCCTGTTTTAAGTCGGTTAAAAACAAAACCGTCCAAGTTAATCATCACATCACATTAACACCTTAGGTGCCTAACTACATACCTAACATTTTATGAATAACTTCAAAGTTCAAAGAAGATAAATATTATTCAAAAACTGATATTTTAGAATGATATTATCCTCCCACTAAAACACAGGTATAATAAGCTGATTTAATCCTAAAATTAAATCGGCTCGTCTTATTAATATACCAAGACAATATTTGGAAATTATTACAGAGAAGGGCTGTTTCTTTGAACTAGAATTATTTGTTGGAATTATTTTACACCCACATTGTTTTCCAAATTAATACTATCTAGCTTTTGCCCACAAGTTCATACCAAAGCTTGTAAATGTTTTGCCCGCGACTTCGTACGTGCATATCCCGTTTTCCCTGTTCCCGTAGGTATTTTCCGTTCCTATATAGCCTTCAATTCTTCTTCCTATAGTCCTTCTTCCCCTTCCTCATGAATGTGGCTGCCATTTAAAAAAAATATTTTCCAAATCCGACTGTTAGTTCCAAAGATTAGCACGTTCAAACAAACAAACTCTTCAGCTTTATTTAAACAAACATATTATAAAGAGGAAAGATTTGTTTGTTTGTTTGAATTGAATAGGCTCCGAAACTGTTGGACCGATTTGAAAAATTCTTTCACCATTACAATCCTATGTTATCCCTGATGAACATAGGCTATAGAATATTTTCAATAAAGTTAGGGATCCGTATGAAAACTTCGATAATGTGTAACCCAAGGTGTGATAAAATATTAAAAAAAATCCTACTATCGCGTACGCTGCGGAAACTATTGACAATAGAGTAAAGTAATGTAATACAGTTTGATAGAAGTAATCAATATCTACAAAAAAGTCCGCATTATCTATATCTATATGTCGTCGCAAGCGATTCAACATGACAATACTATAACCCCGATTTCAGATGGCAATACTAAAATCTGTTTATTTCTTAATGTTTGCCAACCTGTAAACTTTATGATTGGTTTCGCTTGTTACCCTGTAATAATTTCTTAATGTTTTCCAACCTGTACTTTATTCTGATTGGTTGATCGGTTCGTTCGATGAACTCCGCTAGAGGGCGCTTCGGTGTGGCGCCAAAATTAGAATGCGTGGATAAAATCGGTCGGAGAACGCGGCTTTTTGAGAATATAGACCGAGATTATCAGTTCATCGTACTAGCCTTTGTCCCCTTGCCGAAATTGTAAAATATCGAATTAAACGTGTGATTTTGTGTTTAAACCTACGTTTCACTGGTTTACCCGAGCTTACCCATCTACGTCATGGAACCCGTACCAAAGGACAAAGAAGATGATGTTGTCGCTACGCCCACGCTCCCGCCGTCATCAGTAAGTGGGATCAGTTCGGGTACCACTGATATCTACTGGCGCCAGCTCCTTGAGCAGCAAAACCAGATCACCATGCGCATGATCGAAGCCATGCGAGGACCAACGTCGACACCAGCGTCAATCAAGCTGCCAGAGTTTAACCCCGACCTACCAGACGTCGATCCACGTTCTTGGAGCTCTACGGTGGACATTTGCCTAGCAGAACATTCTATGGAAGGAGGTGCGCTAATTATTGCGCTTAGCAAATCACTGAAAGGAAGTGCATCGACATGGCTTTCTCAGGTATCGCATACTGGTATGACGTGGAGCCAGTTCAAGATCCTGTTCCTAGCACGATATGATTGTGTAGAAACCTGTGCAGTGACTATAATTAACGCTAACAATAGCCAACAAAAGGAGGGTGAACATTTTGCTGCGTATGCGAGCCGTTTGATGACGTCACTCTTAGCAAAATGGAAGGACATGAGCTGTGAGGAGATTGCTGTATCGTTTGTACTTCCTCACTTAGCGAATATGGATAGTCGAATCAACAGACTAGCTTTTACAACGGAAATCAAAACGAGAACGAAGTTGATCCAAGAATTAAACGTTTCTTTTCGTATTTCTTTTCGTTGAAAAGAAAACATGATCGATACGTCGACAACACCGCTTTCGACGCTAAACGAACCAAGCCAAGCAATACGCTGTTCGAATGCAATTATTGTCATAAAATTGGACACAGATCAATCGAATGTCGTTTACGTAAAAGGCATCAGGCGAACACTACACAAAGGATAACTTCTACCCCTACGGCAACGTCATCGGAACAGAAGATGAACGTCACCTGCTTCCGCTGTGGAGAACGAGGGCACATCGCGCCTCGCTGTCCGAAGACAAGCAACGCAGTAGCCAGCGGTGACTCCAGCGGCGACAGCGGCGCAGCCCTGGAACGAAGAGTCAACTACTGCCAAGTCCAAGGTGTACGTGGAGAGCTGACACAATCTGGTAGGTCGTACATTTTTTATTTCGATAGTGGTGCTGAGTGTTCTCTTGTAAATCAAAGTATCGCGGATAAATTCTTAGGAGAGCGTTCCATTGCTAACGTACGATTAACAGGCGTTGGTAACGCTCATGTTTACTGTACCGAACAAATTTTATGTCAGCTAGTTATTGACGGACATTGTTTACGTTTGTCATTCCTTATCGTTCCCGATGAATCTATGCCGTATGACATAATGTTAGAGGCTGATATTTTGAATTATGATTTGAGTGTAACCTTATCGAGAGAGCATCTAGTGATAACAAAACCGGTTTCTTGTTTTGCCGCGGTTACGGAAATTAATTTGAGTACAATTAAAACCGACGTTCCACCCGCTTTTAGAGTAACTCTTGCGCGTACGTTGAGTGAATTTTCGTTTGCGTTTATTGATGGTTTACCTTCAACTCGGGTTAGTACAGGTGAAATGAAAATTCGTTTACAAGATCCAACCCGTACTAACTGTGTATCGCCGCCCATACCGACTTAGTCCCCGCGAACGAGAAGTAATGCGTACCAAAGTAAATGAGTTGTTGAATGCAAACATAATCCGACCGAGTAGTTCGCCGTTTGCTAGCCCGATTCTTCTTGTTGAAAAGCGTGATGGTTCACAGCGTATGGTAATAGATTATAGAGAATTAAATTCGAATACGGTACCAGATAGATTCCCACTACCGCGTATAGACGATCAAATAGCTAGGCTGAATGGCGCTAACTATTTTACTTGCTTAGATTGTGCTAGTGGATTTAATCAAATTCCTATTCTAGACACTGAAAGCATTGAGCGAACGGCGTTTGTGACACCGGACGGGCAGTTTGAGTACCTGGCATACAGTGCATGCCGGATATTACGGGCAAATTAAGTGGTAAAAACGATCAAAAAGAATACGTGATAGTTTTGATAGACGCATTCACAAAATTTGTGCTTCTTTATCATACGATCCGTATCGACACCATTAGTGTCGTTAAGGCACTTAAAATCTAGTATAGCTATCTTTGGTACACCCTCACGCGTAATAGCAGACCAAGGTCGTTGCTTTGCTAGTAAAGAATACTGTAGTTCGCATAGCATTCATCTACATCTAATCGCGACAGGTTCTAGCCGAGCAAACGGTCAAGTAGAACGTGTGATGAGCACACTAAAGAGTATGCTAACTGCAGTGGAAACATCGCATAGGTCGTGGCAGGAAGCTCTTGACGAGGTACAGCTGGCGTTAAATTGCACTGTAAATAGAGTGACAAAGGCGAGCCCCCTCGAACTTATGATCGGTCGCGTAGCAAGACCACTAAATCTTTTAACTGCTGACGATATTGAAGTTGAAGTAGATATTTCTGAAACGAGAGAGCACGCAGCCCACAATATCGAACGAAGTTCCCATTACGAAAAGTGTCGTTTTGACAGTAACAAGGCTAAATTAGCCAAATTTAATATCGGTGACATGGTTCTTATTCAAAATGAAGAGCGAAACCAAACAAAATTAGATCCGAAATATAAAGGTCCATTTCAAATAACTGATGTACTAGAAGGCGATCGTTACACTTTGAAATCATTAACCGGTAACAGAACCTATAAGTATGCCCACGATCGCCTTAGAAAGATGCCTCAATGTGAAGTTCCATCTGAACTGAATGTTGCAATAGAAATTACAGATGATGAGAATGAAAACACTTCCGCTATTGTTAGAGCACCTATGACCTACCCTTTCCTTTACAAACTGTACATCTAGTCGTCTGTAACTGCGATATTATGAGTCGTTCAGGGCGCAATGCGCGGCTAGACGTAGGGTTTTGGGTTTGATTAACACCACTGCTTGGGTCTGCTGACCACTGTTTGGGTCTGCTGACCACTGATTGGGTCTGCTGACCACTGTTTGGGTCTGTTGACCACTGTTTGGGTCTGTTGACCACTGTTTGGGTCTGTTGACCACTGTTTGGGTCTGTTGACCACTGTTTGGGTCTGTTGACCACTGTTTGGGTCTGAATAAGACCACGCTGCCAGCCAGGTCATATTAGTGTTGTGCTGTGTGTTTGCGAATTGTCCAGTAACTGAAGTTTATTCTGATTATGTTTACTTGTGAGGTATCTTTCGAACTTTTATTGTGTTTACCTTGTGGTCAGGTTAGGCCGAGCAAGAGTTTTGCTACAAATGGAAAATTTGTTACAGATACACACAGGGACGTGTGATTGTCAGATTTGGCCGTGTCGTCGCAAGCGATTCAACATGACAATACTATAACCCCGATTTCAGATGGCAATACTAAAATCTGTTTATTTCTTAATGTTTGCCAACCTGTAAACTTTATGATTGGTTTCGCTTGTTACCCTGTAATAATTTCGTAATGTTTTCCAACCTGTACTTTATTCTGATTGGTTGATCGGTTCGTTCGATGAACTCCGCTAGAGGGCGCTTCGGTGTGGCGCCAAAATTAGAATGCGTGGATAAAATCGGTCGGAGAACGCGGCTTTTTGAGAATATAGACCGAGATTATCAGTTCATCGTACTAGCCTTTGTCCGCTTGCCGAAATTGTAAAATATCGAATTAAACGTGTGATTTTGTGTTTAAACCTACGTTTCACTGGTTTACCCGAGCTTACCCATCTACGTCATGGAACCCGTACCAAAGGACAAAGAAGATGATGTTGTCGCTACGCCCACGCTCCCGCCGTCATATATATAGTATTTATTCAATCAAAACTCGAGTGAAATGCAAAATTGGTGATTTTGGTATCATGATATTAATCCATACCCATTTCAATGTTTTGATAATTAAGGTAGATTATGTCCGTGTAAATAACACATTAATTAATTTATTTAAATCGGACCTTCCGTTTAAAAGTTATGACGGGTATAAGTAAGGAAAATGTCGCGGCTTGAGCGAACTGGGGAGAATCTTATCATATGCTTGGTCCAATGAAGTTGAAATGAACAGCAACGAGAAAGCAACAGTGTGCATTCACAGATTGAGTTTATTTAAAATAAAAAAAAACAGTTTATTCGGTAATTTTAAAACTTGGCTGCATGCTCTAGCGTCTTTGCCAACATTTTCACGCAGCCACGGCAGAAAATAATCCTCGCGCCATTTTCTCAAATTTTCTTTTCTTTGTACTTGTATTGTGAATATCTAAAAATGACAACTTTCAATAATGAAGATGAGCAATATATTACTTCAACTCCACCGGATATACTAACAGAAGCGCGAACCGCATGCGACAGCTTGCTGCCGTCAATATCCAAGGACAGATACATAACCACGTATGAAAATGTTTTTTTTTTCTGTTTCCTCGCAAATGTGTTAAAAAACGTCGTACGATATACGTGCGTATTGGTTATTACATACTCGGCTCAATTACGCCCTCGCCTTCGGCTCGGGCTGAAATTCCGCCTCGCGTGTTATAACCATCTTAACGCACCAATATCGTAATGTACTATTATGTGTCCTTTGCTGTTCGTTAGTCTCGATTAAAATCAAAAACGGCTGGACCGATTTTTCTTATTTTTTTGGGCTCGTCATTTCCAGGCAAGAGTATTTTTATTAAAAAAGGCGGGTGGGTAGCTAGTAATTAATCATTGAAAAATCCGGCCGCTTTACAGGCTCTTTGTTTATCAACTCCCCGTATGATTCTCTCTTCATTCGTGATCAGTGAGTAGCGGGGAGTATCGCAGTTTGTACCTATTGGCACAGCTCGTTTTTCCGGGATTCGTCGAGCTTAATTGCCTGGATGCTTTACTGGTTGTCGCGACTGCAACGCCTGTAAGAGGAGAAAGAAAGAATCAATCCGGCGTTGCAGTGGTTGGGAAAAGCGTGGCCGGCTTATCACAGGACGCAGAAAAAACTAGTGCGAAGTAACGAAGTAAGTTATAAATAAAATAAAACTAAAACGTGAAGATACATGTTTGTAGATACATTTTGTAAAACTAGACGGCGACCGACGACTATCACTACTAACAGAGGTTAGTACCTAGTGTAATGTCGGCGCGTGCAGCGGTCATCGCTGCGGCGGGCATTGGGAGCGGCGGGCGGGAGGGGACGTTCGTTTTTAGGGTTACGTACCCAAAGAGACCCTATTACTAAGACTCGTTGTCAGCTAGACAGTTGAAATTTTCATAGATGATGTATTTCTGTTGCTGCTATAATAATAATAATAATAAAGCCTCTTTATTTCCTATCCCCTAATTATTACATATATTTCAACTTATAACTATTTAACGCTATTTTACAAGTTACATTACATTATTGAGATATAAAAAAAAGTTTAGATAGGAACCCCTATTTGGGTAAAGGCCTCCTCCAGTGCGTTCCAGCTTTCCCTATTTTTAGCTCGCTCAGTCCACTTTTTTCCCGCTATGGCTATGATTTCGTCACTCCATCGTTTCATAGGTCTTCCCTTCCGTCTTTTCCCACTAGGTCCATTCCATTTTGTTGCTTCTTCTGTCCATCGTTTGTCGCTGTATCGTGCTACGTGCCCAGCCCATCGCCATTTTGCCCGTAGACTGTACTGTAGGACATCGATTAGCTTGGTCTTCTTTCGAATAAATTCGCTTCTTATTTTGTTTATTTTTCTTATTTTTAAAAGGCTTCTTTCCATTGCTTTCTGGCAACTGGCTAGCTTTGTTTTTATTTTAGTGTTGTAAGTCCTTGTCTGGCATCCATACGTAAGAATTGGCAGAATGCATGTATCCATCACTGTTTTCTTCAGGTGTAGCGGATATTTGCCTTTCATAATTTCTTTAAAGAGACCAGTATTTTTTCCAGCCTATATTTATACGGCGTTCTATCTCTTTCTCTTCGCTTTTATCTTCAAATGATAGTTCTTTTCCTAGATATATGAAATTATTTACGTATTCAAGTGTATTTCCTTCTAGTGTTATTGTACGTGTATAGCTGTTTGTCATAACTTTAGTTTTATCTTTATTCATCAAAAGGCCTACTTTTTTGCTCTGTTCGCTTAACTCGTTTACCATTTTTTCTAATCTTCCACTACTTTCTGCAAAAAGAACAATATCATCTGCGAATCTGAGGTGATTTAGGTACCGGTTGCCCATTTTGATTCCTTCTTTCTCCCATTTTAAATTCCCAAAGATGTTTTGGAGCACAGCCATGAAAATTTTTGGGGACAAGTGATCTCCTTGTCTCACTCCTCTTAGAATTGGTATTTCCGGTCCCCTTTTCTCTAGTTTCACACAACTGGTACTGTTGTCGTATATGTTTTTCAAAACATTTTTATACTTTTCATAGACCTGACATCTGTTTAGTGCTTCCCAAATTGCATTGTGTAATATAGTATCGAATGCTTTTGCATAATCAATGAAGGCTACATATAAAGGTCCAGTCTAGACAACTGCAAGAGTCATTAAAACGAACAGTGTTGCCACCACAAGAAATCAAAAAGCTATAACAACAAATAAAAACAGAATAAAAGAAATATTTAAGTGGGGCTCCCATTCAACAATAGTGCTTTTTAACCGTTTTTTTTTAATTTTATTATTTTTTTATAGAATTGTACGGAACCCTTCGTGCGTGAGTCCGACTCGCATTTGGCCGGTTTTTTAATCCCTGAGACTATTTTTTCCATCTCAAGTAATTGATGGCGGGTATCGCCGTATGTTCGTATTGCCGCAGACGACGCCGCGGGCCCTGCCGTGGGCCCCGCCGCAGACCCCGCCACGTGCAGCGCGGGCGGTGATGCCATCCGTAGGCTCCGCCTGCATCTCAGGCAAACGCGTGTAAAATCGCTTCTCCGTAAATGCTCTCATACAACGCCTTATGTTTGAATTTAGTGCGGGCCGCATCGCTGAACGCTCCGCTCGACGCCCCGCGTCTCCGTAAACGAGGCCTAAGAAGGGGAGAGGACAAGCGAAGCAGATAGAAAATGAGTTACTTAGCTGGTAGATGTATAATATGAATTCAGAAATTGAAATAATTATAAAATTATGGGACAACAAACTATGTCACACACAACAAAGTAAAAATTCTATTTCAATCCATACTTTTTCCAGCCAGTAAACTGCGAGGTTCCTTGTAGTTTGCAACCTTCACAGTACCTGATACCTACCTCAACAAAAAAGTTTTCGTGTACCTATACCTACATGAAAACTTTTTGTTACATAATTTTCCAACCGCATCCAGCAGTGAACACAAAACATGGAACTGACCAAACCCAAACTAACCAATAACCTTTGACGTGAATAAAACCGAAACAAGCTTTGATGTGGAAAACCGATAACATTAACCGGTACTATACTGTTAGGTACATATTTGAGGTATTTTTTGATCCACCATTTGATCCTTATTTTGCCCGACCTTAATATGGTTTTCCAAGTTATTTATTATGACTGAAAAATATATAGGTAATAGGTAAACACAATATTTCACTCCGCTAAACAGCAATCTAGATAGTTGAAAACTACTAAATAACCTTACCTAGCTTGAAACTTAATTATGTTACTGCAAGCTAAGTCACTGCCGGTTGTTGTGGCGACACTTGGGGGAGGCCTATGTCCAGCAGTGGACGTCTTTCGGCTGATATGATGATGATGAAGCTAAGTCAACACTAAGCCTTACGTAGGTACTAATATTTCAAATGCGAAAGTATCTCTGTTTGTTTGTTACGTCTTCACATCCTAACGGATTCGAACGAAACTCGGCACACGAGTATCCCGTGTCCTGGAATACGACAAAGGATACTGTTCATACCTGGAGTATCTTCCCTTGGGATAATTTTCGCGGGTGTAACCGCTCGCCGCTGCTATGATCGTTATGAATATGAAGTTTATATTTTTTTTCGTTATCTTCCTGTTCAATTAAGTTGGGTACCTAGTTCAGAAAAAAAACAATGGGTTTTATTAAATACCTGCTACGAATAATAAAAGTTCTTATTCATAGCCTACTCTAAGAATAATAAGATATAAGGAAACCTTCTTTGAGTGAAAATTGTAATTCTCTGATATTGAACGCCTACCACCTTCTTTATTTTCCTCTACGTGCAATTCGTTTTCCACCTCCAACATCTGCTTCAATATTCCAAACACATTTCGTACCCTTTACCTGCCAGTTAATTCAATTACATCAGTCTTCAAATCTCTGGTCAAGCGGCACATTGGATGAAAAGCGTTCAAACATATCAGTAGGTCAAACCTGCTTGCACCGGGCGAAAAACCTTTTCGCCATTCTAAACCGGTCACCTGGACGAACTATTCACTAAATCCCTCTGAACATTACACGGACCTATAAATACGGGAAATACTTTTGCTCTAAAAGCGAGCGAATTGTGAATATGTAGTGTGTAACGTTCCCAAACATTCGCTTCAGTCTAACAACCATCGACATTGTGAATAGCAAGTCGCATTCATAAGTTTTATAGGTGTAATAAAAAACGGACTGCAGCTATGCAGTTTCAATGTTGTAGGAACCTAATTTATTTCTATAGTGAGCTGTATGGTCTTTTGAAGCTGTCAAATTATTATATATCATGTCGGGTTTAGATATGGAGGTAATTATCTCAGCTATTGCTTAGGTGGCGTCATAACTGCCAATAACCAGGACGCCTACTGCTTTTGAAATGGCAAGCCGTTCTAGATGCTCACCGAGCTAATGCTATTTCATAATTTAATGTCGGTAAGTCGCAGAAAGGCGCGTATGACGTTTAGTAGAAAAGAAAGGCTGTGATGTGAGCGGTATAGGTATTACCGTGTTA
Organism: Melanchra persicariae; assembly: GCA_947386135.1. NCBI lineage: Eukaryota > Metazoa > Arthropoda > Insecta > Lepidoptera > Noctuidae > Melanchra > Melanchra persicariae. Next base: position 10,976,794 of record OX376650.1, on the reverse strand, counting down.
GAGATAGTTGAAGACAAAGTCACTCAATTGTTGAAACTGAAATTAGTTAGGTAAGTACGTGCCCTCAAGAAATGTAAATGATTTTTAGAGAGTCAAAAGTTTTGGAAGAAAACGGCGGCCTTTGCTCAGCTAAAAGTAAACTAACAAAACACGAAGTTACCTAAACAAAAAATTAAACTTTTTGTATATTACAAGCAAAAAACACAATTTACAAGCAGAAACAAATGCATATATTATAATGTACCTACTTGATAATATCTGCCAAGTAAGTTAGGTCAAATGGGCGCGAATACATAGTTTCCGGCTTTCCTATCTATACTTGATTTATATTCATTGTTCAGTAGTATCGGTATTTCTATTATCTTCTACTAAATATGAGTAAGAAAAGCTACAGAACGATAAGTTTCGGTCACTGTTATCTAATGCATTCGGTCGCCGCTGTGGTTACCGATTTAAGGATATTTATGTTCCAATCTATCTGGGCTCACTTTGGAACCAGTTCTATAGAAAGCAGCCATTTTAAGTAAATACGATTACATTGAAGATTTATCGGACGTGATTTTCGGAGGAAGGGTGCGAACCAAAGTGTAGCTAGGTATTAGAGGAAGGCTTTATTAGTGTATATAGACTTCGATTCCGTTTAAACAAGCGATTGATCAAGCGATCCAACGTTCATCAGGCGAACTATTTCTAGCAATATGAGTTATTTTCCGAAAATTCGTGTTTCTACAGTATATAATTTTTGCCTTTGATATCTACCAGGAATTGATACTATAAATAGTGTCTAAGATTTCGGCATCAATGACTAACAAACAGCTTCTGTTAATTGACTGTTTATAGAAACTTTACCTTATCGGGCGATTCGAGGACAGGCTAACGGTCTATAATTTAAATATTATCTCTAAAAGTGTACCGTTTATATCAAATTAAGTTTAACGCCACTTTCTGCCTTTTTATGGTAGAGTGTGGCGTGGGTTATATAGAGTGTACCTGGTACCGAGTCACCCACGTGACGTGGTAATGGCTCCACTAACGAGGTATAATAGATGATGCAGACGTTAGCCGAGATAACTCTCACCAGGTTATTGGGTCAGCAGGAGTATTGTTACAGCCTTTAGTCATTGGTTGGCATCCACGCAGAGATAAAAGACTTACTATCGTTCTACTTGGGTGGCCTCGCTCTTACCCGTTTTTATCAACTTTTTTTTGTGTAAGCCCCGAAAAAAAGAGTTGTTGGAGCAACATAAATTTAGATTTCACATAATTATGAGGCTGTTGACTAACGTGATTACAAGTTGAATCATCATCCTATAGCAGTTCATTAACAAAAACAAATGCTACTCAAATTCAATTTTAGTAATCTTCTAGTCAAAATAAAAGGGAGTAATCTCCAAAAATATTAAATAAAATCAATAAAAATATAAAAATAAAAATTAATATAGAACCTTGGAAGTAATCATTTTTAATAAAGTTTTAAATTCATGACGAAGTTTCATCAATAATTTAAAACTTAAAATAAAATGATTATGGGGTATCGGTTTTTCCCTAAGACGGCGGTTGTGGATATAGGTATATCGTAAAATATAAAATATACCTATCCATAAAAAACGCTCGTCGTTGCATGTAAATTATCTAAACATAATCCAAGTCAATACCACAGCAGTGCGATTCTGTAAGCATGTCGAAGTGAACACTTGGGCGGGGCGCACGACGTTTGAGTTGTCAAACCATACAAATATGATGGAATGACAGCGCTCTTGTCGTTCACTCCGCCTATGTGAACACCGTGAGATGTCGACAGAATCGACCGGCAGCAGTCAATATTTCGGCCTTAGTTTCGAGCGTTTTCTACTCCATATCACCAACGGACTTACGATTAGTCCCGAACCCGAACTAAGAATGAATGACAACACGATTTGACAGTTGTTCTTAGTTCGGGTTCGAGACCAATTGTAAGTCCGTAGGTGATACGGAGTAGAAAACGCCCGACACTAAGGCCGAAACTACGGACTTTGGGCTTAGAGAGTAGGCCCCTAGGATTAAGAGCCCTTTATCTAAATACTGATTTTAAGCTATACGTAATTATATTTATGGTTCAATGTTGAATATACTGACTGGCAGATAGTTACTGCTGAGCTGTTTTCACACACCGCTGATTTTCATCAAGCGTATAATTTTCACAAAACACTGATTGCGTAGATAAGTTTTCATAAGCGTTAGCTAAGGGCCTATGCATAAAACACTTACGAAAGCATCCGACCGTTAAGGCTCAGAAAGCTTCCAGATTACAAAACTTATTTGCGATCATGACAATCCTTATCATCATTGGGTCTACTTCAGGACATACGCCTACCCAAAGCGTTGTTGCATTGACTGGTACTGTGATTAAAGCATTCAACGAATTCCTGCTACCTTAACCAGATTATGAGTCCATTTGACATTCATGTGAAAAGCCGAAAAAAATAACATTGGAAACATTACACTTTTCGGTACGCGGTCTTTACACACAATCATTCGATGCCGACGATAGGTAATAGTTATTTATGGACATTAAAAAAAACCGTAAAGGATACGCACGACGCTATACAACGGAGTATGAAGAAAAGTATGTACTTAGGTGAGAGTACCTATTTTACCACACGTTCCGTTGTGTGGTGCGTAATTTTTAACTTTCGAACAATGTATACAGGCTTCGTAAATGCATTTTTTCAGCAAATGTGTTTAAAACGTCACATCATAATCATCATATCAGCCGAAAGACGTCCACTGCTGGACATAGGCCTCCCCCAAGTGTCGACACAACAACCGGTCCTGTGCGTCTCGCGTCCTTTGTGTTTAGCCTTACCACGGTTAATAATACTAGCGTAGCTTTAAGAGGGCGCCGACCAAACGTCGACCGCGCAGTGGCGCCCTCATCGTTTGTTTGGTTATTTCTTTTATTTTAGAATGAAAATGCAGAAAATATGCAATTTAAGTTGTGCTCCACAAGATTATACGTTAATATTATTATAAACGGTAGTTTTAAATTGTTCAGTTTTATTATAATCACTAAAACGGAAAATAGTGGCCACTATTATCCGTTGTCCTAATCTTGTGGAGCACAACTTAAATTGCATATTTTCTGCATTTTCATTCTAAAATAAAAGAAATAACCAAACAAACGATGAGGGCGCCACTGCGCGGTCGACGTTTGGTCGGCGCCCTCTTAAGTATCTATGAATATTCCGTTGCAGAAATCCTATTACAGTGCTGCTGACTGAATCAATATTACAACTTGTTTGAATGGAGAATGTGTGGCTGAATGTGTAATTATAAATACAAAGGCAACTGCGGATGTATTGGGTTCTACGTACTATTTTTCGTTTCGTAAAAACACTGTGTGTACAGGCCCGTAGCCTTGTTAGTCGTATTTTATTTACAGCTCGTTAAGTTCGTTAGTTTTAGAACAACGGCCTGTGATTATAGCACAGAAGACATACATTTTAATTGTATGTTACTGATGTGTAAACTTTAGTTACTCAAACAAGTTTATAATGGATATTATAATTAAGAGTTAGGGTCTGAAGTCACTTTATCTTCCGCTGCGGCTTATTATTTTAAACAACAACGAGGTGAGGGTTCTGGCCGGATCTTTCCTTGAGTTTTAGAGTACACAAACACAAGCTACAAGCAATGTCGAAATATTTAGTATGAATTTATTATAAGCCTTCTTTTTTAAATTAGGAACCATTATCAGATTATTTAATTGCAAAAACTAAACAACTTTTTATTGGACATCGCAAGGATTCATTCAATAATGAAAACTTTTCTACTCGGGTGGAATTTTTCAAATTAAATTTTCATTACAAAATCCAAACTGTAAAGTTGAGCGCTTCGTACTGTACCTACAAAGTGGGAAAACTATTTTACAACGATTTCATTAATTAACGCCTAATAGGATTCACTTTAGTTACTTTCTACAAGGTATAGTTCTCGTCAAATAACTGTGCTTCTCTGAAGTTGCTACGAGTGGCTGCGTAGTAGTCAAAATTACGAACAAACTACAACTGCGCATGCGCGGGGCGGGTATTATGACGGCGCGATTTTATGTCTCAGTTGCTCGTTTACGTTCGATGCATGCTTGCGTCCCGCTTGCTCCCGTCTACGTGACTGCACCTGCGCGATCTTTGCAAATGGCTAACTTCAGAGGGGCAAAGTTATTTGACGAGAACTGTACATACAGTCACGATCATAAATATGTTGTGTTATTGAAGCGAAATTTTCTGGTGCTATGTCGATTACGATTTTGAGGAAGACTTATTTTATAATAGTTTGTTTTCGAAACTACTAAGCAAACTTTTTTGATTGATTAGTGTGGTAAAACCCTATATTTCTATTAATATATTTGAAGAAAATCGCTTCTGTATTTTGCGCAAATGTCACGCTATTTAAGTTCGTGACTGTAAAAGCTGTGCTTCATTCTCACTCAAATTCCGGGAATAGAAAGGTGAATTAGGGTCAGCATACTCTGTTGCATAATGAGGTAGGTGGTTGCTATCAAAAGCAGCATTTGTAATCAACAACTACTTGTCTATGTAGGTACTTGACTCTATTGAATTTACAGGCATTTCAAATTTACGTCATATTTCTTCTTTTATGTTTATTGGTGCCCAAAAACAAAGTGTCTTTGGACATAATGCCAGCTAAGCTACCTTGTTAAAATAAACTGGAATTTGGACGCAGTTAATTTCAATAAGTTAATGGACTAATGGTTTTCGCAAAAGGGAGGAAGATTTTATGAAGCTTTTCAGAAGACTTAGCGTAACGTAAGTTTTTAATAAGCAATTTTTTGAGGAAACATCTCTGCTTGGATTATTACGCTTTTCCTAACACAGAAGCTATATAATAAATAAACAGGTCTTATTTAGAGATAATAGTAAAAAAAGCCAACAAGCTTCTGGAAAATTACTTAGGTAGGTAACTCTGTTCTACAAAGTGACTGAACTCCTGTTTATAAAAGCCACTGTCCTTTAATAAGAGAAGAACCTTACCAAAGTTCAGTAACGAGTCATGAATATTATTGTTAAACGAGAAAGTTTGAATTTGTTACTTTGTTACTCAATCTCTCTGTAGAAGCGGTTGAACAGATTGAAATCAAACATTAGGTAGAACGCTGAGTTATAGAACTGTCGAAAACTTTTCAGACGAGCGGAGTCGCAGGCGCAGACAGTACTTAGAAACGAATGTATTTAAAATACACATATATTTAACGTGTAATGTTATTCGACTGGTGAGCACAGTGACGCCGATGCACTTTATGTCTGACACGAATACATATTAATTAAAATAAACGCATTAATTACTTAAATAGGTATATTTTAAATGAATTGTAGTTAACCTATTACTCCTAGTCTTGCATAATTCCATTGCTGTAACAAGATATGTCACGCCGTATCTAATATACAAACACAGATTAACCTTACAAGCTTATACAAAATTCAGTTTACCAATCTGTTAATGCGAACAGATTGAATACGACACATGTCTAATATCGTTTTATGTGTAACTTACGTAACAGCTAGGCATTAGATAATCAGTAGTTTCGGCGATACGGCTCATTTAAAGCAAGCCATTAAACATTCAATATGAAATATCTTCCACTGTGTGATTCAACAGGCCAGGAGACGCGGCTGTGACAAGACGAGTCACAGTTTTGCCTTTGAGGTATTTTGCGAGATCAAATGGAGTTGGTCTTTTTATACCTTTCAATGCCGTAATGTTACCCATTATGACATACGGTGACACTGCCAGTCGCGTTGGTCTACAAATTTTGGGGCCGGCCATTAATGTAGAAGGTTTTTTTTTTTTTTTTAGTAGTGATGGGTTTGCTCTTGACTCTAGTCAATGTCAGATATGACAGAGACAAAGTCTACGATGGAGCGAGCTTACCCAGAAGGTCCGATATGTAAGACTGAAGGTTTCAAGATTAGCAAGAAAAGATCGGCAATCAAAGTGTAAAGTGTACGATGCTCCCCAGCTAAATAGTCCAGTCAAATTAGCTTTGAACCTTGCAAAAATTCCTAACTCTGATTTTTTTCTTGAATCGTGTATTTGACCTTAGCTCTTCTAATAGTAACAAAAAATTAAACATTTTCCAGAACCGGATCACGGTAAAAAAAACAAAAACGCGTTTATTTTAATAAAAACTCGGAAAAAAATATTAACTCGAAAATGTTAGTTACAATATGTCGAGAATAGGTAAAGCAAATTATTTTCTTCAAAATTAAACATTTTCACCCTCGGGATTTTTGAAAAAATAAAAAAAACTAAATTTTTGAATTGTACTTCAGGCAAAAATATTAACTCCGATTTTTTTTCATAACATTATTCAATTAAATACCTTAGTACTCTATGCAACAAAATTAAACAATTTCTGTTAACGGAAGATATTAATACCTGTTTTTTTGAAATAGCGGCTCAGGCAAAAATGTAACTCAAATAAATTTAGGTTAACTTTAATTTATGGACCATGTCTCACTTAATTACAAGAAAATTAAACACATCCAAGCAAATCGTAACGATTTTTTTAAACTATTAAAGATTGTGTAGTGTATGCACGATTGTGGTGGCGCGTCAATCATTCACCAGCCGTAGCCGGGAGCACACGTGTTCTGTATCTTGCATACCCTATATCCACCTGAGTGCTTATAAGTGTGTTTTATTGGCTCCTGAGACATTACAAGTGGCGACGAGGATAAAAGTAAGCTTACAAAACATTTACCTACCAAAAAAAGAATGCACGCTGAAAAATAATGCACGTTGAAAGTTGTTTACGATCAATTAAGCGACTATATTTCGATCTGATAAGGATCGTTAGCAGTTTGGATACTGAAGTGAAAATAGAACTTAGTCACGCTGTACCCACCTACCTACACGTAAATAAATCGTTACCAAGGTAAATGTTTACAGGTAATGATTACTTTGTTGCCTCAGTTTCGTAGGATTAAGTAACGAAAAATAACAATTCTGCTTCGATTGAGGTAAGCAACTGATAAGCGTAAATGTTACAAAGGCCATGCAGTGAGTGTTGTTTACAACAAAACAAAGGGCCATGCCTGGATAGTACGCAATTATTTTAAATGTGTTGTAATGCAAACAGTAAATTATTGTTAATTATTATTATTGAGTAAGTACTTTCATTTAAATAACAAGATAATTGAGTTATTTGCACGCTTCTTATTTTAAATAAAAATAGTAACCAATTATTATCATAAATCTTGGACATATTTAACTTTTTGTTGTAAATAACCTACATACCCACTTATTGTAAATATAAAACAAAATCAGTAGATTGATACTATTTTAATCAGGACACTGGTTTTGCTAGGATCAATTGATTGCATTTCGTCACGGAAATAACAAGGTCACGCAAATACTATCCGCACATACGACCATGCTTAAAGAATAAATGTGAGAAAAGACCGGGAAACGTTAGAGTAAGCATCATTAATGGCTCACACGACGACACGGTTGGCGCGGTGGTTCGTCACGTGGTGGATGAGCGATCGGCTGCTGCGCTGCGTGTTGCGGGTTCGATTCCCGCACGGAACAAATATTTGTATGGCCTACAGATAGCTGATCCGGGTCTGGCTATTTGTGTAATTGAGTTTGTATGTTTGTAAACGCACCCACGATACAGGAGTAATTCCTAGTGTGGAGCAACGTTTAAAAAAAAATAAAAATTACTAGGATCTTTATTGCTAACTTGTTAGTATACCTAATTTGTTAATAGATAAAGGTCATCAGTCAATTTCCATAATAAGTAACGTTATGGAATAAAGTTATTTAGTATATCTAGTTGGTCATACTTACGCTGACGTCGAAGGTCATGCTGAATTCGAAATGCATACAGCTAATGCTAATATATTATAACGATAATTAATTAAGTTATATTTTACTATTTATTTATTGGTTATTCATGTATGCATACACCACAGTAACTATGGAGTTTCTTGTCCGTTCTTCTCCATAAGAATTTACCTTTGCGAACGGACAGTAGAGTCACCTTATTTTGTATACATAGTATTTGGATATAAATGATGACGTTCAAAAGAGCCGTTTGATGGCCTTATTGAAATGAACGTTTTGACTTAGACTTTTATAAAAGACAGTTTGGGAAGCAAGTGAAGAAAAAAGGGAAGAGTATGGTATATAACTGGAAACAGAGGAAAATTATTCATGAAAAATGTATTGAAAATCTGTAATATAATGCCTATTTAAAGTATTAATAATACTTACAACATCCGATGAGTTACCAGTCATATTATAAAGATTTAAGTTTTGATGTAATTTTGAACTAATTTAAATCAATTAAAATAAAGAAGGGATGTAGTATATGCACGATTGTGGTGGCGCGTCATTCATTCACCAGCCGTAGCCGGGAGCACACGTGTTCTGTATCTTGCATACCCTATATCCACCTGAGTGCTTATAAGTGTTTTATTGGCTACTGAGACATTACAGATTGATATTATCTTCCTAATGCGGCCCTGGTGCACATTTTATCACAATATTTGTTTAGTCAGAATTTAAATAACTATGAAAAATCATCTTGTTCTACAAAATGTGTATCGAAAAGATGTTACCTATCTACTGTGTTTTGTTTAGCGTCATAATTATGGCAAAGTTTATGGATTTAACAATTATATCAAGATAATGACTATGGTTTATTTTTTTGTTGGTTTTTATTAGCTGTAAGTCCTATAATAATTTTACCTAGTATATTAATTAATATTCACGTACACTACTACTAACAAAGGGTTTACTAGTAAATACTTTCGAAATCACAATCATCGTAAGGGTTTATTAAAATACAGTTATGTGCAGTTTCATAGACTACTTTATTTTAAGTCATGCAAAATTTCTGCGAGTATTTTTGCATTGGGAAACGTAGCACGTCAAACTTTAACCTTGTAGGTACGTATTAACGCGTAGTAACAAGTACAAGAAATTGCAAGTCTAATCATATTCGCAAATTCACATCAACTCTCAACTTATCGGTCAGTTTTCGTATATCTTGCACTTGCAGACGAGTCTTTCCAGGTGACATCTAATGTCAGATGTGAGTGTTTTGTTTAACATGATCAACTTCTATAAAAAAGACTTCTAAATTAACTGCAGTCATACGTATAAACAGACATTTTCTCGACCGTCTTCCGTCTATCTGTATTATTAGGAAACGCAGCCTTATCCTGAGCTGCTATTAGAATTAATGCATTACAATTGCATTTTGTTGCTAATGCACAAAAAACGGTCAACTTGGAATAAAACCATATTTGGAATGAGTTTTATGAAAACATACCTTTAATCCCGTTGTCCCCGTATGCCATATCCCGTCATGGGGACAGCGGGACGTGATTAAATTTATTTTCCGATGTCCCCATAACATACATTCGGCTAACGGGGAAAACGGGAAGTAAATCATATTTCTGAGTGGTTTAAAAAATAACCACAAAGGTGATGGCGGGGTCTGTTTGCTCGCTTCGCTCGCTCACTTGACCTCGCCATCCCCTTCCAACCTAACCTGTCCGAGTCGGGTTGCCCCAAGTCCCGGGCTCGCTTCGCTCGCTCTTGCACCAACATAATTTGAAAAGTATATTTAATTATTACAATAAATTAACGGGAACAACGGGAAGTAATTTTTATTATTTTATTAAATTTCCTTCGTACCCTTCAACGGAGATATGGCCTACGGGGACAACGGGAATATACTAAAACATATATTTCCCGTTGAATACCCGTTGAATATACTAAAACATGTATTACATGAAAAGAATTCATAGACTTACTAGACTATCTGATGAATACATATTTGTCAAGGTGGCGGATATTATAATAAACAAACAGTTAATTACCGCTCAAGCACTGTCAGCACACCGGTGTACCGCGGGATTTTCGCAATTTTAATGTTTATTATTACTATTACGTAAGATTTATTACATGATTTGGAATTTTCACATGTCAGTGCTTAAACGGTTAAGCGTCATATAGTCTCGGCAGTAGATTTTTTTTTAAGGATTGGTTATCATCAAATGACTGCTTACGCTCTGGGCGGAGCGGGAGGGAGTGTCAGACTCTTACTTACTAAAACCCATTCGTGTTCCTCCTAATGCCCTTTGCGTTCCAGGGCCGCGGTGACTCTTTCGAACAAATTCCGCAAGAACTTTGTTATCTACGAAATTACTAAAGCTCATCCTATTTCGATGAACTTTATCGTAACGCGTCATACAATTGAACTCCGCTCTGGGTGCGAAGGAGCGGAAGGGAGTATCAAACTCTTACTGGTTAAAACCCATTCGTATTCCTTCTATTGCCCTTTGCGTTCCAGGGCCGCTGTAATTTTTTCGAACAAATTCCGCAACCCTGGCAGGCTCTGGCCCTAGCGGGCCCCAGCGTCTTTGCTGACAGCTCTTTCTGGCGCACGTGGAACACAACGCGCAGTCGACTCAGGCCTGTTCTGATCGTATGGCGAGCTACCCATTGCTCTCCAGCTATTGATGCCTGCGGACGGCGGTCCGCAGGCTTCCTACGTGGTTGCACACTTGGCAGAGGAAGCACCTCAGAGGTCTGGGTTCCAGCAGTTTGACCCGCGTAGAAACCCAACCCACCAGGAGCCTTCGGCCCTCCAATATTATCATAGCCACCGACACGGGGCAGCTCACCACAACGGTTCCCATGCCCGTGTGGTCAGGACGTATGGTGCTTGCCTTCACCTCCTCAGAGAAACCCCCCGTCCTGACGACGTCGGCCACCACCTCCTCCTCCGTGACAGAGTCATCCAGGCCCAGAATACGCATGTCCATGCACTTCGCGAGCCTTGACACTCGGCCATGGTCCGCATTTGACGCCCCCTGTAAGCCAGCTTCTTGGAGCCCGGCTAGGTCTGCTCGGAGTTTTGCATTTTCATTTTGGAGAAACTCCGTGGTGGCCACCAAGCGGGTGACCTCTGCCCGCAGCTTGGACATTTCGTCCGACGGAGGCCCACCACAATTAGCCTCAGCCGCCAGAATGGAAACCAACGCTGCGCTTATGGCCTTGTTTTTAGAGGCCTGCGTCCAATTCAAGGCCACATTGCGGACCGCAGCCTCCACGACCTCCGCAAACCTGACCTTACGCTCCTTATCGGAACCGCTAGCGATATCCGGCTCACCGCCGAAAGGAGCCGAAGGGATAGCCCTTCGACCGGTCGCTCTTGGGTGGTGCCCCTCCTCGGCAAGCTTAGCGGCTCGCTGGGCTGTCTCCTGGGAGGTGAGCACCCTCCACTTGCTTCCTTCTCGGCCCTTACCTCGCCTACTGGTGGGGATTTTTCGGGCCAGAGGCCCACTTTTCGTTGGAGGACAAACCCTGGTCATCCTCTAGTCTGGGCCACTTACGGAAGAGCCCGGAGTTCTCCACAGCAGCCCCCATTCCCTAACGACGACAGCTCGCTCGCTGAGCTGATGCCAGATACAGAGTCGTCAGAGTCTAACCCCGCACCTGCACGACGCTCAAACGAGCCCCTCTTCCAAAACTGGGCGCCTAGACCAGTGCCATATGCTGCGGCAGTTTATACAGAAGACCGAAGAGTATAATCTGCCCCTCTGCCTAGCGTTTGTGGACTACGAGAAAGCCTTCGATTCGATCGAGACTTGGGCTGTGCTGCAGTCTCTCCAACGGTGCCAGATCGACTGTAGTTACATCGAGGTCTATCAAAAAAAATATCTTAGTACCTTTAGAATTCGACTGCGGCAGTTTCTTATCGCCTCGCAGGAAAAACTGGGTATGACTATGTCTAACACTTCTATAATCTGACTGGCTGTCTTGTTTCTTCCCTCGTCATTCTGCTTTCTCTGTTTTTTTATTTTTGGTGCAACTCGTGATGATCAGGTGAAAACACACCTGTGAACCAAGGGCTAAATAAATTGAATGATTCATACTTTCATACATTCTTAATTATTAGTTCTCCTAAATGCGGTAATCTATTGTAATACACATGCTTATTTACCTATATTTATCTATTGCAAACACACATTCTATTATCACACTTTAGTCTATTATATTATTCACATTCACGCCACTATAAAAATAACAACAAAAATCTAACCGATAAACACGTAAAAAATACCTACACTATCAGCACCGAACACATTGGATAATTGCGGGTACTGTTATATATTTCACTCCACACACTCCACTTTTTTCACGGCATTATTTTGTTTTTGTCAGCGCGTATTTTTTTATATATATTAATTTTATATACATATATGGTATTTTTAATTCCTGTATCTAGCGTCGTCTTGGCGTCCGTACGTCACTGCAGGGATTCAGCAGAATATCAGCGTCAGGTATACTTGCCTGGCACATGCTGAGCTGGACTCCCATTTGGTGCAGACTTGAGACACCCACCGCACTTTGTATGTTTTTTGCATTAAATATTTTATAGCCAATACCGTCATTACAACAATGTCTTTTTAATTTTTTATTTTTATTTTTTCTTTCTGTGTAGGTATTGGAAACTTGTTGCAATTTCTGTACTTATTACTATGTATGTGTCATATGTGTGTGCACCAAATAAACGAGTTATCTATCTATCTATCTATCTATCTAGGTGCCCAAGTGTTTGTACGAAAACGCCACCATGTCAGTCCGACTTCAGGATCAGACTTCGAAACCTATCCTCCAGCAGCGGGGTGTGAGGCAGGGAGACGTCATTTCTCCGAAACTGTTCACGGTCGCAATGGAGGATGTCTTCAAGGTTTTGGACTGGAGAAGGCTAGGCATTCATGTCAATAGCGAGTACATCACTCACCTTCGATTTGCTCACGTTATAGTCGTCATGGCTGAGACCATGGAGGACCTCAGTTCAATGCTCAATGACCTCAGTAGAGCTTCCGAAAGAGTGGGTCTTAAAATGAACATGGACAAAACCAAGGTCATGGGATATGTAGCACCCACTCCTATCAAGATCGGAGGCTCTGCAATCGAAGTTGTTGATGAGTACATCTACCTGGGACAAACGGTCCAGTTAGGTAGGGCTAACTTCCAGAAAGAGGTCAACCGTTGAATCCGACTCGGCTGGGCGGTGTTTGGGAAGTTGCGTGATATCTTCTCGTCTCACATACCACAGTGTCTCAAGACGAAAGTCTATGACCAGTGCCTGTTGCCAGTGACGACTTATGGAACTGAAACGTGGTCGCTCACAATGGGTCTAATCAGAAAGCTTAAAGTCACCCAAAGTGCAATGTAGAGGGCAATGTTTGGGGTTTCCTTGCGTGATCAAATCAGGAATGATGAAATCCGCAAGAGAACCAAGTTAACCGACATAGCCCGAAGGATCGCCAAGCTGAAGTGGCAGTGGGCAGGGCACATTGCTCGCAGAACTGATGGTCGATGGGGCCGAAAAGGGAGTGGCGACCGCGTACCGGAAGACGCAGCGTTGGAAGGCCTCCCACAAGATAAACCGATGACCCGGTGAGGGTTGCTGGTGGCCGATGGATGCGAGACGCATAGGACCGGTTTTTGTAGCGACACTTGGGGGAGGCCTATGTCCAGCAGTGGACGTCTTTCGGATGAGATGATGATAATGATGCAATTTGATGTGTTTTGATAAAGTTGCATGAGTTTAGACGACAGAGTAGTTTGTGAAACTGCATAACAAAGTTTCAAAACGTATTTTTAATTTCAGGTAAGTATGTAACAGTTTCATAAAATACTAATAAAACATCAATGCAGCTCATTCGTCTTTGCTGAAATAAGACAATTTTGTGAAAAATACCGATTTGCTGCAATCATTTCAAGAGCAGCACATTGTTGCATGATTTTATCTATAAATACAAAAATGGGTTAGTTGCACCATTTGTAATTCAAGAATGGTCTGTTTTTTATTTTCCTTCACCCTGACTAGCAGAATAAATATTTTTAAAAATTGGAAGAATTCACGAAATACAAGTTATGAGCAAAATTCATTTTCTCACGCATTTTGTACTCTGACTGATTCTGACACATGAAAGAAACAAAACACGGATGAGCCAATTCTAATAGTTGAACTACTGAGTGCGGCAAAAAGATGCCACTTTATTAAAAATTAAAGATATAGGTAATAAATAAAGTCTGATTTGTTTAATTTTGATAAATTATGGTTTGTGTTTGTACATTTTCCATTATTAAACAACTTTCAGGAGAGTTACATTTTTGCCTGAAAACTTATGTGACAATTTCTTACATCTCGGAACCCCGAGGTGGTATTGTTTTAATTTTCTCAATATAAATAAACATGTTAATTAAAATCCATTTAGCATTATTTTTGGCAAGTTAATATTTTTGCTTGAAGTACAAAGTCAAAAAGTAACATTCTTCAAAAAAAAGTATAGTTCCGTTGATGAAAAACGTTTAATTTTCTTACCTACTTGTACAGCTCAATCTGTTCTACAAATGTCCCAAACTAACATGCCAGTTAATATTTTTTCCCAACGAGTTATTATGAAATTAAATGTTTTGCAAAAAAAAACGAACATCCGGGGGTTAACTTTTCGCGGGATACATTTAAACATACTTCTCTGCTTATACTCTACACATTAATGGCAAAAAATCGGAGTTAAGAATTAATGCTAAGTTTGCCTTATTTTCGGCGTAATTTGACCGGACTAAAAAGGAATAACGATCTTAAAAAGGGTGGGTGGGACAGCCTGGATGACATGATCAAGGAAGACCAAGACGTATTTGAAACGGTGTAGGTAACTTACTTACGAGAAACACTAGGAATAGCGATAGGTTAGCGAACGTACGTCCATCCTACTGCTCAAAGAATTAAATTAATACAAAAATTAGTACAATATTGTTATGTGGTCGAGACCACATTTTTTTTTTCTTTTTTTTATTATTGATAGGCACGCGCTTGACCACTATCTCACCTGATGGTAAGCGATGATGTGGCCAAAGATGGAGCACGCTTGCCTAGAAGTAACCTATTCACTCTTGACTTAAAGACTTCCGGGTTGTAGCTATCAGAAAACACAGACTCTGGCAGGAAATTCCATTCCTTAGCTGTACGCACAATGAATGTGTTCCCAAAATGTTTAGTGCGTGTGGGTGGGATGATAATTACAATTTTGTAGTGGTCAAATCACTAAAAAGTGGGAATTCTATGCGTAGCACTGTTGTAGTGGCCAGCACAAAATGTTATATCTGGAATTAATGTGCAATTTAGTCCACCGGGTTGGCGGGCTGCTAATACACGTAGGTACATGGGATGATTTCTCGCAACACAGCAATTATAATAATCGTGTAAAACTAGACCAAAATCGGCTTTCTGAAAGTACCCTTGTTTTCGGTGACCGCTGGGTTATACTTTCAAAATTTATGAACACTTCATAGCCAACTGCGACTCTTGTAAATGTTGTGGCATTGCGTCATTGACGCCCGTGTTTTCATTAACTGCACTTTTTATTATGCCCGAGAAGAATAAAAAGGTTTTGTAAACCTAATCCAGATCATACAGTCTACCCGTACCTACTAAGTTTCATCCAA
The DNA here is from genome assembly GCA_947386135.1 of Melanchra persicariae. Taxonomy (NCBI): domain Eukaryota; kingdom Metazoa; phylum Arthropoda; class Insecta; order Lepidoptera; family Noctuidae; genus Melanchra; species Melanchra persicariae. The sequence continues at coordinate 10,961,251 of OX376650.1, read as the reverse complement.
ACCCGCTCAACCATTAAATCGTGGTTGTAGAAAAAAACATTCAAAATACATTTATAAATATTAGTAAGACTAGCTTCTGCCAGCGGCTTCTGCCAGCGGCTTCGCCCGCGAGAAAGTCGGTAATTATTCCAACGCAATACAATCCCCGGAATAAAGTAAGTATCTATGTCTGAATTCAGGACATTATGTCTACACGTATGAGACCTGTTAGGTATGAGAAGTGAAGAGGTAATGATAAAATAAAAATTGTCTTTTTAAACAATAATTCTAGTCAACAAGTGCTTTTTTGTAAAAAAAAATTCAGCAGTCTCTGAAAAAATATGAATGAGGTGTCATTCGATTCGGAATAGCATTGTGAAGATTATTGAAAAAATTTATTTCCATTCGTAAAAAAATGCAAAAGTTATAAACAATTTACTAAAAAAGAGGGGAATGGTTTTCTTGCAAATATCTCAAAAACTAATTAAGATTTTTGAAATCTAGAAATAGAGCAGAAAATTAAAAAGTCTCGATTCCCGGAAATGTAGGACCAATATTTATAAATGTATAATTTGTTATAAACAGTAAAATTTTTATCTAATATTTTCTTTCATTAGGAAAACATTTTTTTTATTCAATGATCTGTCAGTGTGTCTTTATTTTTTGAACTGAAAAAAAAAATCGAATTTTTCCAACGGGGATCTTGGTAAGGTGACGCTTAGATTGAAAGAAAGACAAACTGTTTGTTGAAAACAAGCAAGAGAGAGAGAGTCAATTCGATAGCCAACTACAAGTACGTGGGAAAGTCGACCCGTGTAAATGGTTTAAAATGGTTGTATTTCCCCATTGAACTGCATGCGATTGCTATTTTCGTCATTGGAATTTGCCTATTTGCTAGCTACCGTGCACTTGACACTCCATTTAACCATACCGTGTTCTAGGAAGTCAAACCCAACTTTATTGATGACATGTCCAGCCAGCATTCTAGGACCTCACATTCATTGACTTTTTTTTTACAGGGGGAAATCCCCATGGATGTCCTCCACCCTGGGGCGGGCGGAGGGGTCTGTCAGACTCTTACTGACTAAAACCACCCCGGTGTTCCATCTCTGGAACCGCCGGGGATCGCGGGAACGTACGCGACTTCCGTAATCCCCGGCTGGCGCCGGCCCGCCTCCGCGGGCCACCTCTCGTCAGCCGGGGAAGTGAGGTGTTTGACTCACCCTGCGACGTCAGACGCGCGCACGGGAGCACCACGCGCCGCCATCTCGGGTTCGGATGAATGGGGGGCGACGGACGTCCCCAAGTCCGCCGCCCCTGGACCTAGTTAGAGAGGCCGAAGGAGGGCAGCGTATGCCCCCTCCTCCGACGCCCAGTGCGTCTGCTGCGGGCAGGGAGAGCACTCGAAATCTCCATCTCCCTTTCCGCAGCCTCCTTCCGCGTCCCAGGACTCCTCGCTGCCGACCATAGAAAGGACTACGGCCGGCAGCGAGAGGTCACTGTCTACCACAGAGACGAGGGAACGGCGCGGTTCCTCCTAAGCAGCACACTCTGCCAGAGTATGCCGCGTCGTGTCCTCCTGACAGTCGACGCAGTGCACGGTGGTCCCGCCTTAGGTCATAAATGCAAAAATTTCATCATCAATTACCCCACGTTAATTACTTATAACGATTTACCGATAAACAAGCTATCCAAAAATGTTAATATGTCACCCATTTTACCTAATTATCATTTATTTTTTGACGTCCGAAGTGAACACATCATTACGTTGCGCTCGCCTTATCAGTAAATCATTAGCACATATTATTTGTTTAATGGTGAATTCTCAGAATTGCATTGTTTTTGAGTGGTGTTTGTGAAATGGATTTCCAAGATCAAGGTATGTTCTTAATATTTAGTCATATTTTTTAATTTTTATTCGACTTATTATGACGTGTTTTACATGCTACGCCACACAGGATTTCTACCAAATATTTAACTTATTGTTGACTTCACATAGACTTACAACTAATTTAAACCATAGTCAAATACTCTCACATATCTTAAATTAAAGATTGAACTGTCTATTCTGAAAATATAACAGGATTTTTTGCGTCCTTTTGCGACTTTAGTTGCTATATAGCCTCTACGACTGTGTAGGCTCAGGCGTAGCACGGTCTACGAAACATACGTAAAATATTTTAATCTTTTTTTTCAGGTACTTTGATTAAAATATACTTTCTCAAGGATGCATTTCTTTGAGATTTGGTCTGCCGTAACTGGAAGTGTTCCTCAGAAACATCAACACGTGTTGGAAACTGTTCTAGCTTCACTGGATGAGGTGGAGAATCTAGATATTAGGAACTTAGATAGTAAGATACTAAGTTTATGTAAAAATCTTGATAGATTTTGGAAAATTGTCTCTAGAAATAAATCAAAATGTTTGCATAAGTACTCAGATGAGTTTAATAAAATTGAATGTGTCGAATTAGTAAGAAGTAATTCAAGAAAACGCGAACCAGCCCGGGCCATCTTGCGAACGCGGACGCCCCAGGAAAGGTTTTTCAGAATTGTCTAAGCCTTCGAAACGTAGAAGATTGGCAGAATTATCTCAAGTAGATGACTCTGCTGTGAATGCACTACTCAATACTTCTGATACATCTAATACTAGCTTAAGACTGAATATAAATGCGGACGAGGTCTTATCCCTTTTTATTAAGACTAAGTTGACGAAGTATCAATAATTAATTATTAATTAAGAATTTCACTAACAATAAAACTGCATGTGACATTTTACCATCTTATCAAAGTGTACTGACATTATAAAGCCTTCAGGCGGGATCACACGAGAAAAATGTCGCGAGTACTTATGAATACGGACTTACTTAACAGACTTTTACTCAGCTCAGCTCAGACCCATACATTACTAGTCTTCGGAAACTTCCCCGTAACAAAAAGAGCGTTATGTCGAGGCAGGTTTTAGATTTATTACGAATTTAATTTAAATTGAAATTAGGTTTGTTGTTGTAGTTATTTTAACTTAGTACTACTACTACTTGTGGTTATGATAACGTTTGTAAATAAATTGTTGTTTTATTTCCTTGCTTTTTGTTTTATATAATATACAATAGAATACATATTTAATTATATCCCCTTCATGAATAGCGTTAATATCATATTCAGATGTATTTCCGAACGAGGGCCAATAAATCTCAAATATTGACTATTTAAATTTAAATATAAACAGTACATATTGTACAGTTTATTGTATATTATGTATTAAATTATGTAAATAAAGCATAAATACTCTTCAGAAAAATCTCATTTAATAAAGTAAGATATTTATGACCGCGCTTGTAGGGCGCTTGGACCACCGGTGACACCGAGCGTTTTAGTTTTTTTTAGCCTATTTTAGTTGTTTTTAGCCTATTTCATGGAACTTCCTCAAAAATATAAGTCAAGCTCATTGTGTTGCTACTATTCAATGCTAAAAAGCACTGTGAATACAAAACATGGTATTGATATCAAGTCATACTCCAACTTGCTGGCATTTCTAAAGTTCCTTAAAGAAGCTCCGGATTGCCGATATTTGGCAACAAAGGTCAGTTGAAACTAAATTATTGTTATTAACTTCTTTCACTTTCGTATTTCTTTACAATATAGGTGTTTTGTACGATGTTTTTATCTCTTTTCAGGTTGTATTAACGTTATCTAATAATTCTACCGTCGTCGCCGCTTCCGCAGCCGCCACCGACTGCAGAACTCTGTGCTCTCGTTTCTCTTACTTTCACTCAAGAGAGTGAGAGAGAGACTGGTGAAATTGTAACTAATAATAATAACTTGACAACATTAAAAAAGCCAACTGGCAACGTAATAATCAATTTTACAAATTGTTCAAATTTTTTCTAACTGCTTTAACAAGTGATCAAAAATGTATTCGTTGAAAGTCCGAGTTTTATTTATTTCTTCGCAAATATCTTATAAAACGTCGTATGACATACGTGCGCTTTGATAATTACAGCCTCTACTTTCTTGTAGCCTAATATCGCCTCGGCTGTAATTTTCAACTTACCGCACTTATATCATAATGTACTATTATGTCTTTTGGGTGGTATATCTAACGATTTAATATTCAATTTTATATTCAAAATTATATCAATCGTTTTATTATATTAACTGATCATTACATCAAGTAAAATTATAGATTCAGTTGTTATATCTTGTAAATATTAGTGTTCACGACTAATATTTTGTAAAGCTTCCGATGAGCTCGACAGATGGCGTTGGTGTCGAATTAGAAGTCGCTATGGTTTCGTTACATCGGTTAGTACTTAAGCAAACAGTTTATAGGTTTAGTCCGGTTAAGCAGTTGCTAGCCCTTGCGTGTTAACTTGCTAGTGGTCATACCGAAAAAAAAAAAAAGGAAAAAAAAAAAAAAAAAAAATTAATAAATATCTTTTAGTCCTTTTTTTAGGTATGATCACTAGCAAGTTAACACACTTGGGATATCAACTGCTTAACCGGACTAACCTGTGGTGGCCTCAAATGAATTTCAGCCAAGGCAACAAAACTAGCTACAACAAGCTAAAAACTACTGACCGCTCACTAAGGGCATTCCCTGTGGAATACGACCTCGGCTTAGCGGCGTCAGTTAGGGACAGCAAGGGACAATCAGGCTGGGTCGTTTTATTATTTAGGGGTAATTAAAGCTAAAGGCTCAGCGGCGCGGGCTGGCTCGTTTGCAAAAGTCGGGGAGGGTTTTGAGTGGGTCGTCGCGACGGACCTCGGCGGCGAGGTCGGTATACGGAACGCGGTCTGTATCTGTTTATTCTAAGGGTGCTGGTTTCCCTACAGCTTTCCTGAATCTTTGTGATCTCGTCGTCGGATTCGACGAGTGTATGCCGAGGACGGCGAATCTTACTAATGCGAGAGGGAGTGTACTGGGTTGCCTTTGAAATCAAAGGGTTTTGGTGCTTTTCAGCGGATTCGAAGAAACGCTTTTTCGCGTCGCGAGTCTCGCGTTTCATAAACTGTTTTAGGGTCGGGATTTTAAGGTCGACATGAAGTCGTTCGTTCCGTACATACCACGGGGCGCCCGTGGCTAAAAAAAAAAAAAAATTAATAAATATCTTTTAGTCCGGTTAAGCAGTTGATATCCCAAGTGTGTTAACTTGCTAGTGGTCATACCTAAAAAAAAAAATAAAAAATTAATAAATATTAGTCCGGTAGCTATCACGTAAGATCAGTACACCCGTGGTTTTATTTTTAATTCCCGCTAGTGTACCTTCAGTTCAATTTTACACCAAATACCATCCCGGTATTTAACAATTAGAGATTTTGTATTTATGTCATATATTACTACCCCTTTTTCCACAGTGCTCTTGTAATTCAAAGCAAACTATATTGATGGAACGTCCGACCAGCATTCTAGGACCCTACATAAATTGACTTAGGTCATGTTCAACTAGCTCTCCGCCGACCCTACTTACATTGTGTCCAAGTCATGAAGTCATGTCAGACCAGCTCTAAGATGACCCTACATAATAAGATAAGATAAGATAAGATAAGATAAGATAATATTTATTTGCTTAAACATGTGTCATACATACAAGGAAATACTTGCATGCAAGATGGTAATACATTATTAGGTACAGGCATGTTTGCCACATGATGTGACGTGCAAATGTCAAAACGATTCATACTAATAATATTGTACTAAATTTAAAATAACAAAAAAAAAAAAAAAAAAACAAACAGAACATTTAAAACAAAAATAAGTTTTTAAGACTGAAACAATAATCATGTCAACAAATAATAATAATAATAATAAAAGAATCCAAAAAAAATAATTCAACTATTCCATTGTAATTTAACAAAAATAATAATAATAATACAAGAATCCAAAAAATTATTCAACTATTCCATTGTAATTTAACAAAAATAATAATAATAATACAAGAATCCAAAAAATAATTCAACTATTCCATTGTAATTTAACAAAAATAATAATAATAATCAAAACAAATAAGCTAAAATGTCAATTCAAATTTTTCCTCGAGGAACTCATTAATGTTATAGTATGCTTTATTTACTAAATATGTCTTAAGTTTTTTTTTTTAATGTACATTATTAAGCTCCTTCCAACTTTTAGGCAATTTATTGTAAATAGTTGGAGCCATATAAAAAACACTTTTGCGCATAAGTGCAGTCCTACAGGTAGGTACACATAGTTGGGTTTGGTCACGCCTGTTCCTGGGAAATTGATCTGCTCTGCGCGGAAATAATTTAGTATTGTTCCTGACAAACATAACTGTTTCAAGAATATAAATGGATGGCAGTGTTAAAATTTTATGCATTATGAAATAGGGTTTGCAGCTGTCCGTGGTTTTCAAATGAAACATTGCTCTAAGGCATCTCTTCTGCGCTTTAAATGCTATTTCTCTATTGGTCGAGTTACCCCAAAAGATAACACCATATCTGAGGACAGATTCAGCCAAACCGTAATAATCTGTTAATAACGCCTCCCTATTGACATTTCGTGACAGCGAGTGCAATGCATAAGCACTACTACTGATTCTTTTACTCAGAGAATCTATGTGATCCTTCCAATTTAAATTTCGGTCAATAATTAATCCCAGAAACTTAGTTGTGTTAACCGTGTCAATTGTAATATTATTATATGTTATGTCAAGATTGGAAAATGTCAATAAACGCTGGCTAAAATGCATAATTACTGTCTTACTTAAATTAATTTTTAAATTATTATTATCTAACCATTGTATAGTATTGATCAATGTATTATTAATGTCAAATTTATAATTATCTTTATTATTACAGGGTATCGTTATAGTACTGTCGTCCGCAAAAAGTGTTACAGGATGATCAATTGATAATAATATTTAAGTAAGTAGTATAAGTTAACAAGGTGCTCAATGGAGATAAATGTTCAAAGGTTGATAAAATCAGAAGGTCGAATTTATTGCTTTCGAATTGGGGTTTGTTTAAGTTTATTTATTTGATCTAGGTTTATTTTACCCATTTATAAGAAACTTAGGACAAATACCGAAGGACGTAAATAGTTGCGAGACGGCAACTAAACAATATATTGGCCAGTGAGAAAATCATACTGAGTTATACAAATGAACAAAGTATTTTAAATATGTTTCAACAAAACAAAACTAAAAATAAAATAAAATAAAAAATTCTATAATGTCGCCAGTTATTACACAAGAGGTACTACTACTGATTCGCAAACTAAGCTTGTATTATATAACATACTAGCACTTCGCCCGCGACTTCGTCCGCGCGGGTTTAGTAGGTACTCCACAAACTTCAACGTATAAAAGGTTAGTTTTGGAAAATTAAGCACAACGATTTTCATTAATTACTTAGCCATTTCTACTTATTCTATGGTTTCAGGAGGCCCTCGACAATGTACCATTTAATTAGCGAATGCGACTGTCGAAATGCCAAAATGTAGGAATTTGATCACGTGACATTTCGATAGCATCTGTCAATCCTATACATTTTTGACGTATTGACAATCGCCTGCGCCGTTGACAGAATCTCACTTGTCTCGAGCCCAGGTTCAGCGCAACTGTTCATCCCGTTCAACCCGTCAGGGGTTGATTATGCAAAAAATGTTAGGTACATCTGTTTCAATTATCCCGCTTTTAGTTTGGTCATAGCATTCCGACGTAAATTGAAGATAGCAATAATGTACTCCCCTAAAATCTTAATCATCCCCCGCTTCACTTCTTGTTATGTATGTAGTTTATTTTCGAAAAATCCAAACATTTGTTATTCTTATTGTTTTATCGAAATCATTTAAATGCCGTGGTGTTTTAACTTCATCGGACCACGATTCTCCCCAGCTCGCTCAAGCCGCGACGTTTTTCTAACTCCAAGCATGTTTATTACCGTCGTAACTTTTGAACGAAAGGTCCGATTTGAATAATTTAAAGTGTAATTGACACGGACATAATTATCAAACCATTTAAATGGATAAGGATTAATATCATGATACTAATATCACCATTTTTTATTTCACCAGGGATTTGCTTGAATAATATGAACAAAAAGCGGTCATGGTGACTTGTCTATAATAGTTAGACATATGGATGGTATCGCGGACTTTTTTGTAGATATTGATGACTCTATAAAACTGTAGTACATCACTTTGCTCTATTGTCAATTGATTCCGCAGCGTACGCGACATAAGGATTTTTTCTCACACCTTGGGTTACATTATCGAAGTTTTCATACGGATTCCTAAACTTTTTGAAAATATTCTATAACATATGTCCATCACCGATAATGTAGGATTCTACTGGTGAAAGAATTTTTCAAATCGGTCCAGTAGTTTCGGAGCCTATTCATTTCAAACAAACAAATCTTTCCTCTTTATAATATTAGTGTAGATTTATTTAAAATATCATTTAAGATATATATAGCACTAGCTTTTGCCCGCGGCTTCACTCGCATAATATCGCATAATTTGTAGGTTTGTTTCAAGTGTATCTGTACAGAATTTATGATTTATTTTAAAGCATCTTTTTTTTGGATGGGAAATCATCAAATGACTCTTCCTGCTCTGGGCGGAGCGGAAGGGAATGTCAGACTCTTACTGACTAAAACCCATCCCTGCTCCTCGTAGTGCCCTTTGCTTTAACGGTACTTTAGGGCCGCGGTAACTCTTTCGAACAAAATCCGCAACCCTGGATTATAAAACATCCTCTGATCGCTGTCTAACCCTTATTAATATTATAAATGCGGAAAAGAGTTTGTTTTTTTATCTACACTCACAATGTAATATTCCAAATATGAGTTCAAAACGAATGCATAAACACGTACTTTTTTTTCGTGGATGGGTAAAATTAAAAAAAAAACCATAACAGTTCAACATTTCCCTTCGATTTTTAAACAACTGCATCATAAAATAACTTTTTAATTTTTATAGCACACTTTTATTTTTTAATTTATTGGCGCGGGCTCATTGAATGACTTGTATTCGAATGACTACGCAGCGCGCGCATCCGTAGCGCGCGCTGCGCAGTCATTCGAATACGCAATGAGAATATCCGCCATAATTATTGGAATAAACTATTTTTCCACTTATTTTATTTCAACTTTATGAGTGAAGATAACATAGTGTATGCATCGTTATATAATTAGGTATTAAAACACTCGTGTGATGCTATTATCACACTCGGCTACGCCTCGTGTGATAACCCACACTCGTGTTTAAACAACCCCTTTTATATGGTCGTTGCATAAACTACTATTACACTTTCACGCATAAGTCGTTGAACAGATGATGATGAATTTTGGTACAGAGATGAATGGGACCTTGGAGTAAAAGAGCCTGTATCCAACATTCTATTTTTTATGCGAGTGAAGCCGCGGGCAAAAGCTAGTGCTATATATATCTTAAATGATATTTTAAATGCGAAAGTGTGTTTGTTTGTTACCTCTTCACGTCTCATGAATAAGAGCAGTCCCGGATCTAGAGGGGGGGTGGAACCGGGGATGAATGATGAATGAAGTTTCTTGTCCGTAAAAGTATCTACATACTTTTACGAATGGACACTACTTTATTTGTATATTCTTTTAACTGAAGATGTTGGCTTTCAAAAGTGCCTTTTATTGGTCTAATTGAAATAAACGTTTTGACTTTGAGGACATAGGATTTTTTGATCTCGGGAGTAGGTATGTCCCTTTGGGATCATTTTCGCCTTGCACGCGGGCGGAGCCGCTGGCTGAGGCTAGTTTCAAATAAATAAGAAACTGTAGCTTCTAACATTTCCCAGAGTCATAATTATCTGGTAAAGGAGTGGTGTTACTGGTTGTAAATCTTGCATGAAATTCTAACCAGTGCTAACTTATTGGTCGAGTCCTAGTTACGAGTAGATCGCAAATGTAGTTTAGTGCATGTTAATCAAAACTTTGATTTACATGCACTTTATGTTGGAATCTCGATTTATCAGGTTTGAATAAAATACCTACCTAGTTATTATTAGATAGGGTATTAATGAACGCATTACGACTAAACCCTTAAAAAATATAATAATATTTATTTATTGGCTATATTATAAATCCGAAAGTAACTGTCTGTATGTCTGTTTGTTAACTTTTCACGTCTTAACGGCTGAACGGCTTAAGTCTAATTAAAGTGGCACTCGGGTAAAACATGTTCTTGAATAGGATATTGTTATATGATCTTTTCATTCCGGAAATATGTTCCCTTGGGATAATTTTCGAATACCTATCACATAGGCGAGGCCACTAGCAGAAGCTAGTGCCTACACAATAAATTAACAATATTTAAATTTAAACTTCTGGATTAAGCAGTAACAATGTTACTATAATATCCAAACATATTTTCAATGAAGCGGCTGCGAAGAAAAGTACTATTATATGAGTATTTTGTGTCCCACTGAAGACAAGTAACGAGTGAAAAACCCAAGACGCAGTTTTGAAGTCAGGAACTTCAAAACTGCGTCGTATTTTAGGTTTATGGCTTAGCACAGTTATCACAGATATTTTAGATTTTATGGCATAAGTAAATATCAACTTTCACCAAAATATCGTCATAAAAGTCTGAAAACTCCATCCATTAAGCTTAACCTTATCGCAAGCTTTTGGCCAACTCTAAAGTTGTGGCTACACTGTAGCGGCATTAATGCCGTCACAAGAAAAACTAACAAAGCAAAATTAGTACGACAACAAATAAGAACTGCAACGCCATCTATCCCGCCAGCAGCAAACTACTAACGAAGTCCTGCATCGCGCTCTCTTTTCAATGGAGGTCTGCGGGACTTTAGGTACTCCCTGTTACGCTCTCTCTACAGCACAACCAAAAAAAAAGTATAAAAGCCAACGGTGTATTTCACTGAATTTTATATTACACTAGCACTTCGCCCGCGACTTCGTCCGCGCGGATTTAGTACAACGTACTTCACAAACTTCAACGCCCCCTATACCCCCTTATAAAGGTTAGTTTTGGAAAATGAAGCACAAATATTTTCATTAATTACTTAGCCATTTCTACTTATTCTATGGTCTCAGGAGGCTCTAGACAATGTACCATTTAATTAGCGAATGCGACTGTCGAAATGCCAAAATGCCAAAATGTAGGAATTTGATCACGTGACATTTCGATAGCATCTGTCAATCCCATACATTTTTGCCGTATTGACAATCGCCTTTGCCACGCTACTGATGACAGAATCTCACTTGTCTTGAGCCCAGGTTCAGCGCAACAGTTCACCCCATCAGGGGTTGATTATGCAAAAATTGTTAGGTACATCTGTTTCAATTATCCCACTTTTAGTTTGTTCATTGCATTTCGACGTAAATTGAAGCAACCAATAATGTCCTCCCCTAAAAACTTAATCACCCCTGTTTCACCTCTTATAATGTGTGTACTGTATTTTCGAAAAATCCAAAACATTTGTTATTCTTATTATTTTATCGAAATTATTTAAATGCCGTGTTTCAACTTCATCGGACCAAGCATTGATACGATTCTCCCCAGTTCGCTCAAGCTGCGACATTTTTCTTACTTCGAGCATGTTTATTACCATCATAACTTTTAAACGAAAGGTCCGATTTGAATCATTTAAAATGTAATTTACACGGACATAATCAACCTTAATATCAAACCATTAAAATGGATAAGAATTAATATCATGATACCAAAATCACCATTTTTTCATATCACCAGGGATTTGCTTGAATAATTTGAACAAAAAGCAGTCATGGTGACTTAACCATAATAGTTATACATATGGTATCGTTGACTTTTTGTAGATATTAGTGACCTCTATAAAACTGTAGTACATCACTTTGCTCTATTGTCAATAGATTCCACAGCGTACGCGATATAACGATTTTTGTTACATTATCGAAGTTTTCACACGGATCCCTAATTTTTTTTGAAAATATTCTATTACATATGTCCATCACTTTAGTCCGGTTAAGCAGTTGATATCTCAAGTGTGTTAACTTGCTAGTGGTCATATCTAAAAAAAAAAAAAAAAATAAGTCCATCACGGATAATGTAGAATTAGAAACTGGTGAAGAATTTTTCAAATCGGTCCAGTAGTTTCGGAGCCTATTCATTTCAAACAAACAACAAATATTTCCTCTTTGTAATATTAGTGTACAGCTCGCGTCAAATAACTGTGCCCCTCTGAAGTTGGCTACGAGTGGCTGCGTAGTAGTCAAAATTACGAACAAAACTGTAACTGCGCATGCGCAAGAGACATGGAGGCGGGAATTATGGCGGCGCGATTTTATGTCTCAATTGCTCGTTTACGTTCGATGCATGCTTGCGTCCCGCTTGCTCCCGTCTACGTGACTGCACCTGCGCGATCTTTGCAAATGGCTAATTTCAGAAGGGCAAAGTTATTTGACGCGAACTGTAGATTCCTAATACTATAGTAGATATCTATAAAATAAATATACATTTATAATATTAAAAAGCTTTTAATTAACATCTTGTGCAGTAGTGAAATACATACTTCCTTGTGCTTAAAATACAAGTTCATAACTCATGTCGAAGACATTTGTCAAAATCTTATCAGAACGCAAACGTAGGGAAATTAGAAGTGTTTTCAATTAAATTTTTTTTCAATTCAATTTCAATTAAAATATATCATCATTTTCATTTAATATAACGTTCAGTATGATGGCATGATGTTAGATGAAGTACACGATAGGTCATTTGCGATAGGTCGTTGGCTTTTGAAAATAGGGCAAATGTTCTTATACTAAATGAGCGGCTCCCGTTGGCAGGTCGGTAGAGCTGGGTTAGTTTTCATGTACTGTGACTATGTTAGTTAATTCGAATGCGGTTTAGGATTGCATTGTAAATAATTTACTTGGGCAACACGGTTAATATTCTAGTGCGTTTAAAGTGCGATTGAATTAGTATAGGCACTGCAGCTTGATTTACACCTATAAATAGTAAAGTGTTCAAGTAACTGACGACTCACAGAAAATCGGAAAAGGATTTTGGAGAAATCATATATTATTAATGTAATTAATTATTTAATTATGTTAATCGTCGAACTACTTTCATTTTATAATAGATTTTGCCCAATTTTCTTCCTAAAGTGCTGCGGGGTTGAATGACAGAAAAAAACTAATATGCCAATTTATGTATGTTGCAGTAATAGAACACTGACCTAATTTTGTCTTAACCGGTGCAAAAATGTCAGTAATTAGACAGAAGGTCATACAGAGAGACGTGACGAAACTATCAAGAGAAAGCCAGCATTTTAGCCATTCGACTACGGAACCCTACAAAATTGGAAGACAACAAAAGAAAAATAATGCTTTTATATTTTCTAAAGAATCGTCACAAACATTGAAACAGTAGTACTTTTGTGATCAGGAAATCTTGATAAAAGAGGCAACCAATTAAAAAGGTTTTGTCCTACAGTAAGTATCGTACTGTTACATTCATTTTACTATATAATGGTTCATTAAGACTCAAATGACAAGACGGACGAGACTTCCTGTTTCCTAATTAATGGATTTATCTTTTTAATGCCTTTCGGCTATGTGATATTTTTTATCCTTTGCCATTGTTTTTAGCTTCGTGTAGGTACCTAAACCTGCGAAATGAACAGGTATTTTCGGAAACAATATCGAATTCCAAGCATTGTTGTCATTTGAATCAAAATAATTGACAACGTTTTTTCTTTGTTATATTTACATCATTAAAATATTAAAGGATTTATTTTTGGATTTGTTTTCCATAAATACTTTTGAAAAGCATGATCTTATATTTTTGTTTGTTTTCTGATCGTAGTCGTATAGATAGTAGGTTTTATTACGATATGAACAATACATATTATTAATGGTTATAAAAATAATTTTTTAGCTGCACGAACTCTCCCACTGCTTGGCAAAGGTCTCCCCCAAGACTTTCCACTGTTCCCTGGACGTTGCATTCTTCAGCCTTCCTCTTTTTATTTTTCAGTCATCACTCCCTCGACACTCCCTCCCGCTCCACCCAGAGCGGCAGGAGTCATGTGATGATTTCCCATCCATAAAAAAGGCTGACTACAATGTCCGCTGTAGTCATCATTATGAACAACTTTCATTATGGGACCAACACTGAAATTGCGAAAAAAAAGTCGACTGCCCCATTTTCTTTGCGCATAGCTCAACAAAATGTACTGAACAGCTGTTTTTTTTTGCGATTTCTATATTGGCTCCATAGTAAAAGTTGTTCACAATGACGAGTACAATGACCTCTTAAGAGGTATTGCGTTTATTCTGTTAAACGTTGTATTATTATACAACGTTTGAGTTAGAGTACTTTACCTGCTTATTATACTAGTATAAGTCATCAAATCAGTGTTTCCTGGACGTACTGAAAATGTTAATAAGTAAATCAGGGAAGAACACTACTACTCAGAAGATAATTCGGACAAACTGTCGATTAAAGAACATAACTGGCAACTTCCTTAATAAATTTTATTACCGTAACAAATAAAAAAAAAACAAAAGAAGAGAAAATATTGACATTGAAAGATAAGGATTAATTTAGATAAATTCCGTTGGGAGAAGGGATTTACGATGAAAACCGAGAACTTGCTTTGTTTAAAAATAAATGCTTGTATAGGATCCTAGCTTATGCCCGCAACTTGATCCACTTCAATGAAAGTAAAAGACTGTCTTTGTAAGTAATCCCTGGGGAAACTTTACGGAGGTAAAAAGACGTTTTCAATGAGTTTTTCAAGGATGATTTTTCGTATTAAGGTAGAGTTTTCCACCTGAGTGCCAAAATTCGTCCAAATCTGTTAAGCTATTTCGGTGAGATTTAGTAACAGTGTAACTGTTAGCTAATTAGTTTAGGTGCAGTGTTCATTTGTCTCCTCGTGGCTTATATACGAGAAGACTTGTGTAGTGTAGCTCACATAAAATGTCTAAAATATCAGATAAAATATTCAAAATGGGTTAAATAATAACAGCCGCACCGTTCGATCTTCGAGGTTAAGTAACACTTGCCGAAGTTGGTCCGTCCATGGATGACCATCAGTTACGAGACTTCCATGCCTCGGAAAGCACGCTAAGTCATTGGTCCCAGCTATAATTTGTACATCTTTACGGATGGTCAGAAGCCAGCTAATCTGGCACCAGTCTTGCCAGGATACCATGTTACGTAGTTATTGGTTTGTGGAGTATACATAGTCGCTCCATGGGAAATATTGATACTCAGCAGAATCATACATCGTTTGGATCCGTAAGCTGGGACTGGTAATCTCTCAACTGCCACGGTTTGTTTCAATTGTTAGTACTTTGAATTGTTCCTTTTTTGCTCCCGACGCTTTTGTCGTGCACGTCTTTCTACATCGTTCTCACATATATGAATAATTTCAACTAGAACAATGTAACCACAACTTTGTAACAATTTATTGATTTAAAAGAGTGTCGATGGAGTTTCTTACACGTTCTTCTCCATAGAGATCTATGCTTTGGAACGTGCAAATAGCTTCACCTCTTTGACTGACCGACCTTGACAATTCAAAAGTGCCTGTTAATGTTTAATTGAAATAAATGCTTTGAGTTTTAGAGTTTTGAGTTTTGAATCCAGTTAGATGGGAGCCGACCCCAATATAATTGTAGTTGGGAAAAAGCAGATCGTATTGATCAGACAAAAGTTTCTCAATAACTTATTCACTGTTTACATTCTTCTCTCACGATTTTCCTATTCCTTACTAAAGGTAAAGGACAATAGCTTTCTTATTTAGTTCGTATTAAGTTGTTAAGACGAACTAAATAAGAACGGCAATTTACTGAACCCCGGGGCACCCTAAACACCGCCATTGCTTAGGATTTTCACACAAGTTACGGTGATTGGAGTTTGTCGCAGGTACGACTTAAATATAGCTACTATTATAAAGCTGTATACTTAAGTATACAGATACAATTTATTTGTATATTATACAGATAGTTTAGAGACTAAACTTGTGGTTATTATTATTATCGGGTGATATACATCACTATCACTTTAGTAGCTGGAGCACCTGATAATTTCATCGGATCGAGGCAATTAACTTAGGTGGGAGTATCACAATACTGAGGACCCGAAAGTAATTTATTCAAAATGCAATTTATAAAACAGTCCCTAATCCTTTACCGATTTCCGGAGTTTAAGTAAATTTAAGAGTCAGTGGCCAGTAAACTGAACAGTCACTTCAGGTCATTGTTTTCATAGATTTTTAATGGAGAATTTGACAAATATTTACGACCCGCAATTGGATGTGTGTTAAAGGTTTAAAACTTACAGAGAAACAGTCATCATCATCATCATCATATCAGCCGAAAGACGTCCACTGCAGGTTGGACATAGGCCACCCCCGTGTCGCCACAACAACCGGTCCTGTGCGTCTCGCATCCATCGGTTACCCGCGACCCTCACCAGGTCATCGGTCAGAGAAACAGTACCTACATGTTATCTTTTTCTATAAAACGGGATAATAAGGCACGCGTGTACTTATTATCTGTTGTGTTTAAACTAAAGCCTCGATTAATTCGAGTGCCGGCGGAACGAACCACGGATTAAGTCCGCCATTAACCCAAGTCAAAGTAGTTTTGATTAGGGTAATAGATAGCTGTTTGTGTGGCCGGTATTGTGGTATGGACTATTAGTTGCCATTTTGAAATTGGAACGTTTTAGGCTAATTATTTTTGAGGCGAATAACAACTTATTAGGCGACTAACTCCTTGGTTACAAAAAAAATAACTTGGTAGCGATTAAATATTTTTAGCACAATAATTATATTATATGACCTACAAAAGGCAAGGATCTATAAAAATTAAGGATCTATAAAAACTAAATAATGGCTGCTACTATAAGATAAGACAGGGCCAATGAAATAGTAGGTGAGGTATTAAAAATAATGACTTGGCGGCTAATATTAACAGTGGGATATCAAAAATTTTGGTGTTTGATTTGGAGTAAGAGCGAGCGAAGCGAGCTCGGGACTTGGGGCACCTCACATTTTTTTTAAACCACCCAAAAATGTTTATTTATTTTTGTGACCATGTTTATACATATTTTCTTCTCATCTCAGTTAATTTTATAAATAACCTCATTGTATAATTTATGAAAGTTCTACTTTTTATCCGCCGCCGCCGTCAAGTTTATTTATTGACACACCAATGACTTGTTCACTAGTTTGGTACATTATAATTTGGTTTGCACGGAAATAGTTTGCGGTGAACTCGTCACTTACAGGTGTGCACATAGATATTAACTCGCAACATGTGCAAAACCAAAATTATGTTGAACGAGTAAATCAAATAATATCGAATGCTTGTTCATTGTTCCAACGTCGACGATTATTGGTTGGCATTAATTATTGGTTTTAATCAACAATAGGCGTTACAAAAGAAAAAGTAAAACAGTAATCGCGTCGCCTACATCTGCTGGAGCTGTTTCAATATTTGAGTACGCGGTCACCGCCCGCGCCGTTATCGCTTCCTCCAGTGAAATAATCTGCTAAGGCATAGTTTTATTATGATAGCGTACTTTTAATTAATTACAAACATTTTTGGAGATTTATCAAAGACCGGTCTTGTTTTGCTCGCATCTGTTTTTTTTTTCTGTCATTAATAAAATAAAAATCGCCGACTGTTATTATTTCTGCATTCAGAAATACCTACATTCGAAATTACCCACACAATTATTTTTCGCGATGCCGAATGTGGGCTCGGAAAAAATAGATCTCTTGATTATTTTCTCTAGTAAATTGTTTAGACGTAGTACGAGCTAGCTTAATGTAGGTACCTACCTATTTATCCAGGTACGTTTGTTAGATTAATCGACATCCGATTATGCCAAACGCATTGATAAGCTATTTTCTACACCTTATATAAACTACTGAAAAAATAACGAGAGTATCCATTAATTTACGTAGTTAGAACCCACTTTATCTGTAGCAACTAGGCGTCTATGTAACTAATAGTACGCTCAAACAAACCTACTTTTTTGCCGGGCTTATCTTGGGTTTTATATCAAATGTGTACCTACAAGGGAATGACGAAGAAATCTGACTACACATGAAATTTTACAGACTTTAGATGTTAGAAGTATTTTTTATGAATAAGTAAATGATTCATCTCACAAGATTTGTATAAATAACGACTGGGTTCGTAACACCGAGTTTATATGCCTAAAATACACCTAATTATTTTCAAATTAGTATAAAAAGTTATGCCAATTTAAATGCCGGAACACGACAACATATTATCAAAATATCAATATATGTGCCATACATACGTAATTGAATGAAGCAAAAGCGTAACATTGAACTCTTAGGACCAACTGTTACAGATCTGTTATGTTAAATGGGCTATAGTTTAGTCGAGCGGTACTGGCGTTACTCGGCGGCCTGCGCGCGCGCATGTCCAGTGCTCCTCTAGTCGCGGTCGCGGTGCCTCGATCTCGGTATCTGTTCTAGTGTTGTACTTGTTATCAATGAGCATCTATGTGCGTATCTCATAAACTGCCGAACGTCTGAGGTAAGACTTGTTTTAAAATTGTGACTCAAATAATATAGGTAAGTCAATTGTAAAATATTCTGGTTTTTTTAGTAACTTCTTCATAAGTTAGGTACACCAACTTATCCAGTTATTTAAGTTTTTGATGCCTTTGAATACGTTAATTTATCTAGAATCAATTCGAAAGCAAAGTTAATTGGTTTCTAGTTCATTTCTCGAATATCGTGTTACTTCGTTAATACAATAAACTCAATTATTTCGCAGACTTGAGGTAAATCTTTGAAATCTAGTTTCTTAGTTTAAAAGGTATCCTTAGAATAATATTTTTGAACCAAAAGTTAAAAGGAGAATTCGATACCTTAAATGTAATTATTTTCTAATAACAATATACTTTTCAGTTACGATTTCAAAAATTTGTTGTTTTAAACGAATTGGTGCACTCTTCTTAATAATCACAAGTGAAAAATGACCCATTACAACCTAATTGATAATTTAACGACGGACTGAATTAACTTTTTATCAGCATCGGTATCATTAAAATTATAATTAATGAATTTAAATTAATCAAGTTCGCGATTTTGCGCAACTGTGTACACAATGTATGTATGGGAACATACGAAAAATAAATTATACAGGTTATAATAGTAGGTACTTAAACATAAAAAAAAAACCGAAGAGATATAAAAAATATTAATTGATAAGACATTCTATTTACTATTTAGCTTATATGTAAAAAAATAGATTAGACGATTTCGAGGGTCAGCTGGTTCCATTATCTCTATTTAATTAGAACGACTATGTACTACATAAGATGATCCACATTAATTGTTTTTTTTTATGATAACGTTGAAGCTGTGTTTTGATACATTAATCTAGAGAACAATGTTATAATAATGTCTGGCTTTTTGTATTGCAAATGGAATATTATGATCGAAAATGTTTTGATATTTGTATATGTAATAGAAAATGATATTTTAGAATTGAATTACATTTTATTTAAGAACTTTTATTAAAATAACCTACTGAGAATTTGAAATCATTTACAAATAAATGTAAAAATGTGTTTATTTATTATTTTTATTTACTTATTGAATTGTTATTACAACACCTTATTAGATACATCCAATGCGATGTTATAATTAACATCAAACAATATATCAATCATTACTGATACATATGTTGGATCTTTTCACTAAAATGCTGTTAAAAACATAGGAGGAATCCAAAATATTTCGTTTTATTACTTTCTTTATCTAGATAGATTGTTTGTTAATCATGTTCATAAGTCTGAGGTCAGATTTGTGCAAGCAATTCTGGTGTTAAGAGCTCTCAACATCATCATCTGCCTAGCCTTTTCCCAAATATATTAGGGTCGGTTCTTAAACCGGATTCAGCTGAATACCAGTGTTTTACGTAGAGCAACTGCCTACTTCTTGGCAAGACTGGTGTCAGATTTTCAAGCTTTAAAATCCGTACATCCGTATATGACATTAACGGAATTAGTAAATGCGTCCTGCGTACTTATGGCCAAGTTGCCGTCTCGAATAAGATGTGGCATTTGGAAACGCGACAGATCTTATGATCACTAATTTTAACGAAAGTACATTAGACTGAAATTAAGATCGTGATCAAGAGAAATAGACGGAAATAGACCCATATTTATGCCAGCAGGGTTAAAAGGAATCTAACCTATCCGTGTCTGACAATCCGTAACGATTGCCAAAGATCTCCAAATGACAGCCGGGATCAACGACTAAAGTTTTTTCCGAGGCACGGAGGAGTCTCGGTATATTAAGATGGTCA